>OZ014523.1:538045110-540445110 GCA_963966055.1 Lathyrus aphaca | reverse complement strand
GGAGGACTGTTCGAAATGTTGCATAACTTTTAAGATAATTTATATATATATATATTACGAGGGAAGGTTATGATGGAAGTCCATACAAAAAAATCATCTGAAAACTTGATTCTAGAAAAATTTTCCAAATGCAAGTTTCGGTCAAAAAATCATAATATATTATACATAAGTTTATACTAGTTTGCTCAAAAAATGAAATTAAATCGAGGACTGTATGAAACGATATCAAACTTTTCAGATCCTTCTTATATATTACGAGGGAAGGTTATTATGGAAGTACATGCAAAGAATCATTTGAAAATTAGATTCTATGAAACTTTTCAAAATGCAAAATTTGGTCAAAAAATCATTATATATTATACACTAGTTTATACTAGTTTTGCTCAAAAAATCAAATTAAATCGAGGACTGTTCGAAACGATACAAAACTTTTCAGATCCTTCTTATATGTTGCGATGGGAGGTTATGATTGAAGTCCATGCATAAAAATCAATTGAAAATTAGATTCTACGAAACTTTTTGAAATGCGAGTTTCGGTCAAAAAATCGTAATATATTATACATTAGTTCATACTAGTTTCGGTAAAAAAAATCAATTAAACCGAGGACTGATCGAAATGCTACCAAACTTTCCAGATGCATCTTATATGTTACGAGGGAAAGTTATGATGGATTCCATGCAAAAATTCATTTGAAAATTAGATTCTATGAAACTTTTTGAAATGCAAGTTTCGTTCAAAAAATACTAATATATTATACACTAGTGTATACTAGTTTATGTCAATATTCAATTAAATGGAGGACTGTTAGAAATGTTGCATAACTTTTAAGATAATTTATATATATTTTACGAGGGAAGGTTATGATGGAAGTCCATACAAAAAAATCATCTGAAAACTTGATTCTACAAAATTTTTCCAAATGCAAGTTTCGGTAAAAACTCATAACATATTATACATAAGTTTATACTAGTTTGCTTAAAAAATCAAATTAAATCGAAGACTGTACGAAACGATATCAAACTTTTCAGATCCTTCTTATATGTTACGAGGGAAGGTTATTCTTGAAGTACATGCAAAGAATCATTTGAAAATTAGATTCTATGAAACTTTTCGAAATGCAAGTTTTGGTCAAAAAATCATTATATATTATATAATAGTTTATACTAGTTTTGCTCAAAAAATCAAATTAAATCGAGGACTGTTCGAAACGATACAAAACTTTTCAGATCCTTCTTATATGTTGCAAGGGGAGGTTATGATTGAAGTCCATGCATAAAAATCAAATGAAAATTAGATTCTACGAAACTTTTTGAAATGCAAGTTTCGGTCAAAAAATCGTAATATATTATACTTTAGTTCATACTAGTTTCGGTAAAAAAAATCAATTAAATCGAGGACTGATCGAAATGCTACCAAACTTTCCAGATCCATCTTATATGTTATGAGGGAAGGTTATGATGGATGTCCATGCAAAAATTCATTTGAAAATTAGATTCTATGAAACTTTTTGAAATGCAAGTTTCGTTCAAAAAATACTAATATATTATACACTAGTGTAAACTAGTTTATGTCAAAAAATCAATTCAATGGAGGACTGTTCGAAATGTTGCATAACTTTTAAGATAATTTATATATATATTACGAGGGAAGGTTATGATGGAAGTCCATACAAAAAAATCATCTGAAAACTTGATTCTAGAAAAATTTTCCAAATGCAAGTTTCGGTCAAAAAATCATAATATATTATACATAAGTTTATACTAGTTTGCTCAAAAAATCAAATTAAATCGAGGACTGTACGAAACGATATCAAACTTTTCAAATCCTTCTTATATATTACGAGGGAAGGTTATTATGGAAGTACATGCAAAGAATCATTTGAAAATTAGATTCTATGAAACTTTTCAAAATGCAAAATTTGGTCAAAAAATCATTATATATTATACACTAGTTTATACTAGTTTTGCTCAAAAAATCAAATTAAATCGAGGACTGTTCGAAACGATACAAAACTTTTCAGATCCTTCTTATATGTTGCGATGGGAGGTTATGATTGAAGTCCATGCATAAAAATCAATTGAAAATTAGATTCTACGAAACTTTTTGAAATGCGAGTTTCGGTCAAAAAATCGTAATATATTATACATTAGTTCATACTAGTTTCGGTAAAAAAAATCAATTAAATCGAGGACTGATCGAAATGCTACCAAACTTTCCAGATGCATCTTATATGTTATTAGGGAAGGTTATGATGGATGTGCATGCAAAAATTCATTTGAAAATTAGATTCTATGAAACTTTTTGAAATGAAAGTTTCGTTCAAAAAATACTAATATATTATATACTAGTGTATACTCGTTTATGTCAAAAAATCAATTAAATGGAGGACTGTTCGAAATGTGGCATAACTTTTAAGATAATTTATATATATTTTACGAGGGAAGGTTTTGATGGAATTCCATACAAAAAAATCATCTGAAAACTTGATTCTACAAAATTTTTCCAAATGCAAATTTCGGTCAAAAAATCATAATATATTATACAAAATTTTATACTAGTTTGCTCAAAAAATCAAATTAAATCGAGGAATGTACGAAACGATATCAAACTTTTCAGATCCTTCTTATATGTTACGAGGGAAGGTTATTCTGGAAGTACATGCAAAGAATCATTTTGAAAATTAGATTCTATGAAACTTTTCGAAATGCAAGTTTTGGTCAAAAAATTATTATATATTATACACTAGTTTATACTAGTTTTGCTCAAAAAATCAAATTATATCGAGGACTGTTCGAAACGATACAAAACTTTTCAGATCCTTCTTATATGTTGCGAGGGGAGGTTATGATTGAAGTCCATGCATAAAAATCAATTGAAAATTAGATTCTACGAAACTTTTTGAAATGCGAGTTTCGGTAAAAAAATCGTAATATATTATACATTAGTTCATACTAGTTTCGGTAAAAAAAATCAATTAAACCGAGGACTGATCGAAATGCTACCAAACTTTCCAGATGCATCTTATATGTTACGAGGGAAGGTTATGATGGATTCCATGCAAAAATTCATTTGAAAATTAGATTCTATGAAACTTTTTGAAATGCAAGTTTCGTTCAAAAAATACTAATATATTATATACTAGTGTATACTAGTTTATGTCAATATTCAATTAAATGGAGGACTGTTCGAAATGTTGCATAACTTTTAAGATAATTTATATATATTTTACGAGGGAAGGTTATGATGGAAGTCCATACAAAAAAATCATCTGAAAACTTGATTCTACAAAATTTTTCGAAATGCAAGTTTCGGTAAAAACTCATAACATATTATACATAAGTTTATACTAGTTTGCTTAAAAAATCAAATTAAATCGAAGACTGTACGAAACGATATCAAACTTTTCAGATCCTTCTTATATGTTACGAGGGAAGGTTATTCTTGAAGTACATGCAAAGAATCATTTGAAAATTAGATTCTATGAAACTTTTCAAAATGCAAGTTTTGGTCAAAAAATCATTATATATTATATAATAGTTTATACTAGTTTTGCTCAAAAAATCAAATTAAATCGAGGACTGTTCGAAACGATACAAAACTTTTCAGATCCTTCTTATGTGTTGCAAGGGGAGGTTATGATTGAAGTCCATGCATAAAAATCAATTGAAAATTAGATTCTACGAAACTTTTTGAAATGCAAGTTTCGGTCAAAAAATCGTAATATATTATACTTTAGTTCATACTAGTTTCGGTTCAAAAAATCAATTAAATCGAGGACTGATCGAAATGCTACCAAACTTTCCAGATCCATCTTATATGTTATGAGGGAAGGTTATGATGGATGTCCATGCAAAAATTCATTTGAAAATTAGATTCTATGAAACTTTTTGAAATGCAAGTTTCGTTCAAAAAATACTAATATATTATACACTAGTGTAAACTAGTTTATGTCAAAAAAATCAATTCAATGGAGGACTGTTCGAAATGTTGCATAACTTTTAAGATAATTTATATATATATTACGAGGGAAGGTTATGATGGAAGTCCATACAAAAAAAATCATCTGAAAACTTGATTCTAGAAAAATTTTCCAAATGCAAGTTTCGGTCAAAAAATCATAATATATTATACATATGTTTATACTAGTTTGCTCAAAAAATGAAATTAAATCGAGGACTGTATGAAACGATATCAAACTTTTCAGATCCTTCTTATATATTACGAGGGAAGGTTATTATGGAAGTACATGCAAAGAATCATTTGAAAATTAGATTCTATGAAACTTTTCAAAATGCAAAATTTGGTCAAAAAATCATTATATATTATACACTAGTTTATACTAGTTTTGCTCAAAAAATCAAATTAAATCGAGGACTGTTCGAAACGATACAAAACTTTTCAGATCCTTCTTATATGTTGCGATGGGAGGTTATGATTGAAGTCCATGCATAAAAATCAATTGAAAATTAGATTCTACGAAACTTTTTGAAATGCGAGTTTCGGTCAAAAAATCGTAATATATTATACATTAGTTCATACTATATTCGGTAAAAAAAATCAATTAAACCGAGGACTGATCGAAATGCTACCAAACTTTCCAGATGCATCTTATATGTTACGAGGGAAAGTTATGATGGATTCCATGCAAAAATTCATTTGAAAATTAGATTCTATGAAACTTTTTGAAATGCAAGTTTCGTTCAAAAAATACTAATATATTATACACTAGTGTATACTAGTTTATGTCAATATTCAATTAAATGGAGGACTGTTAGAAATGTTGCATAACTTTTAAGATAATTTATATATATTTTACGAGGGAAGGTTATGATGGAAGTCCATACAAAAAAATCATCTGAAAACTTGATTCTACAAAATTTTTCCAAATGCAAGTTTCGGTAAAAACTCATAACATATTATACATAAGTTTATACTAGTTTGCTTAAAAAATCATATTAAATCGAAGACTGTACGAAACGATATCAAACTTTTCAGATCCTTCTTATATGTTACGAGGGAAGGTTATTCTTGAAGTACATGCAAAGAATCATTTGAAAATAAGATTCTATGAAACTTTTCGAAATGCAAGTTTTGGTCAAAAAATCATTATATATTATATAATAGTTTATACTAGTTTTGCTCAAAAAATCAAATTAAATCGAGGACTGTTCGAAACGATACAAAACTTTTCAGATCCTTCTTATATGTTGCAAGGGGAGGTTATGATTGAAGTCCATGCATAAAAATCAAATGAAAATTAGATTCTACGAAGCTTTTTGAAATGCAAGTTTCGGTCAAAAAATCGTAATATATTATACTTTAGTTCATACTAGTTTCGGTAAAAAAAATCAATTAAATCGAGGACTGATCGAAATGCTACCAAACTTTCCAGATCCATCTTATATGTTATGAGGGAAGGTTATGATGGATGTCCATGCAAAAATTCATTTGAAAATTAGATTCTATGAAACTTTTTGAAATGCAAGTTTCGTTCAAAAAATACTAAGATATTATACACTAGTGTAAACTAGTTTATGTCAAAAAATCAATTCAATGGAGGACTGTTCGAAATATTGCATAACTTTTAAGATAATTTATATATATTACGAGGGAAGGTTATGATGGAAGTCCATACAAAAAAATCATCTGAAAACTTGATTCTAGAAAAATTTTCCAAATGCAAGTTTCGGTCAAAAAATCATAATATATTATACATAAGTTTATACTAGTTTGCTCAAAAAATCAAATTAAATCGAGGACTGTACGAAACGATATCAAACTTTTCAGATCCTTCTTATATATTACGAGGGAAGGTTATTATGGAAGTACATGCAAAGAATCATTTGAAAATTAGATTCTATGAAACTTTTCAAAATGCAAAATTTGGTCAAAAAATCATTATATATTATACACTAGTTTATACTAGTTTTGCTCAAAAAATCAAATTAAATCGAGGACTGTTCGAAACGATACAAAACTTTTCAGATCCTTCTTATATGTTGCGATGGGAGGTTATGATTGAAGTCCATGCATAAAAATCAATTGAAAATTAGATTGTACGAAACTTTTTGAAATGCGAGTTTCGGTCAAAAAATCGTAATATATTATACATTAGTTCATACTAGTTTCGGTAAAAAAAATCAATTAAATCGAGGACTGATCGAAATGCTACCAAACTTTCCAGATGCATCTTATATGTTATTAGGGAAGGTTATGATGGATGTGCATGCTAAAATTCATTTGAAAATTAGATTCTATGAAACTTTTTGAAATGAAAGTTTCGTTCAAAAAATACTAATATATTATATACTAGTGTATACTCGTTTATGTCAAAAAATCAATTAAATGGAGGACTGTTCGAAATGTTGCATAACTTTTAAGATAATTTATATATATTTTACGAGGGAAGGTTTTGATGGAATTCCATACAAAAAAATCATCTGAAAACTTGATTCTACAAAATTTTTCCAAATGCAAATTTCGGTCAAAAAATCATAATATATTATACAAAATTTTATACTAGTTTGCTCAAAAAATCAAATTAAATCGAGGAATGTACGAAACGATATCAAACTTTTCAGATCCTTCTTATATGTTACAAGGGAAGGTTATTCTGGAAGTACATGCAAAGAATCATTTGAAAATTAGATTCTATGAAACTTTTCGAAATGCAAGTTTTGGTCAAAAAATTATTATATATTATACACTAGTTTATACTAGTTTTGCTCAAAAAATCAAATTATATCGAGGACTGTTCGAAACGATACAAAACTTTTCAGATCCTTCTTATATGTTGCGAGGGGAGGTTATGATTGAAGTCCATGCATAAAAATCAATTGAAAATTAGATTCTACGAAACTTTTTGAAATGCGAGTTTCGGTAAAAAAATCGTAATATATTATACATTAGTTCATACTAGTTTCGGTAAAAAAAATCAATTAAACTGAGGACTGATCGAAATGCTACCAAACTTTCCAGATGCATCTTATATGTTACGAGGGAAGGTTATGATGGATTCCATGCAAAAATTCATTTGAAAATTAGATTCTATGAAACTTTTTGAAATGCAAGTTTCGTTCAAAAAATACTAATATATTATACACTAGTGTATACTAGTTTATGTCAATATTCAATTAAATGGAGGACTGTTCGAAATGTTGCATAACTTTTAAGATAATTTATATATATTTTACGAGGGAAGGTTATGATGGAAGTCCATACAAAAAAATCATCTGAAAACTTGATTCTACAAAATTTTTCCAAATGCAAGTTTCGGTAAAAACTCATAACATATTATACATAAGTTTATACTAGTTTGCTTAAAAAATCAAATTAAATCGAAGACTGTACGAAACAATATCAAACTTTTCAGATCCTTCTTATATGTTACGAGGGAAGGTTATTCTTGAAGTACATGCAAAGAATCATTTGAAAATTAGATTCTATGAAACTTTTCAAAATGCAAGTTTTGGTCAAAAAATCATTATATATTATATAATAGTTTATACTAGTTTTGCTCAAAAAATCAAATTAAATCGAGGACTGTTCGAAACGATACAAAACTTTTCAGATCCTTCTTATGTGTTGCAAGGGGAGGTTATGATTGAAGTCCATGCATAAAAATCAATTGAAAATTAGATTCTACGAAACTTTTTGAAATGCAAGTTTCGGTCAAAAAATCGTAATATATTATACTTTAGTTCATACTAGTTTCGGTTCAAAAAATCAATTAAATCGAGGACTGATCGAAATGCTACCAAACTTTCCAGATCCATCTTATATGTTATGAGGGAAGGTTATGATGGATGTCCATGCAAAAATTCATTTGAAAATTAGATTCTATGAAACTTTTTGAAATGCAAGTTTCGTTCAAAAAATACTAATATATTATACACTAGTGTAAACTAGTTTATGTCAAAAAATCAATTCAATGGAGGACTGTTCGAAATGTTGCATAACTTTTAAGATAATTTATATATATATTACGAGGGAAGGTTATGATGGAAGTCCATACAAAAAAATCATCTGAAAACTTGATTCTAGAAAAATTTTCCAAATGCAAGTTTCGGTCAAAAAATCATAATATATTATACATAAGTTTATACTAGTTTGCTCAAAAAATCAAATTAAATCGAGGACTGTACGAAATGATATCAAACTTTTCAGATCCTTCTTATATATTACGAGGGAAGGTTATTATGGAAGTACATGCAAAGAATCATTTGAAAATTAGATTCTATGAAACTTTTCAAAATGCAAAATTTGGTCAAAAAATCATTATATATTATACACTAGTTTATACTAGTTTTTCTCAAAAAATCAAATTAAATCGAGGACTGTTCGAAACGATACAAAACTTTTCAGATCCTTCTTATATGTTGCGATGGGAGGTTATGATTGAAGTCCATGCATAAAAATCAATTGAAAATTAGATTCTACGAAACTTTTTGAAATGCGAGTTTCGGTCAAAAAATCGTAATATATTATACATTAGTTCATACTAGTTTCGGTAAAAAAAATCAATTAAATCGAGGACTGATCGAAATGCTACCAAACTTTCCAGATGCATCTTATATGTTATTAGGGAAGGTTATGATGGATGTCCATGCAAAAATTCATTTGAAAATTAGATTCTATGAAACTTTTTGAAATGAAAGTTTCGTTCAAAAAATACTAATATATTATATACTAGTGTATACTCGTTTATGTCAAAAAATCAATTAAATGGAGGACTGTTCGAAATGTTGCATAACTTTTAAGATAATTTATATATATTTTACGAGGGAAGGTTATGATGGAATTCCATACAAAAAAATCATCTGAAAACTTGATTCTACAAAATTTTTCCAAATGCAAATTTCGGTCAAAAAATCATAATATATTATACAAAAGTTTATACTAGTTTGCTCAAAAAATCAAATTAAATCGAGGACTGTACGAAACGATATCAAACTTTTCAGATCCTTCTTATATGTTACGAGGGAAGGTTATTATGGAAGTACATGCAAAGAATCATTTGAAAATTTGATTCTATGAAAGTTTTCGAAATGCAAGTTTCGGTCAAAAAATCATTATATATTATACACTAGTTTATACTAGTTTTGCTCAAAAAATCAAATTAAATTGAGAACTGTTCGAAATGATACAAAAGTTTTCAAATCCTTCTTATATGTTATGTGTGGAGGTTATGATGGAAGTCCATGCAAAAAAATCAATTGAAAAATTAGATTCTACGAAACTTTTTGAAATGCGAGTTTTGGTCAAAAAATTGTAATATATTATACATTAGTTCATACTATTTTCGGTAAAAAAAACCAATTAAATCGAGGACTGATCGAAATGCTACCAAACTTTCCAGATCCATCTTATATGTTATGAGGGAAGGTTATGATGGATGTCCATGCAAAAATTCATTTGAAAATTAGATTCTATAATACTTTTTGAAATGCAAGTTTCGTTCAAAAAATACTAATATATTATACACTAGTGTGTAGTTTTAAGAGTGCACCTAAGAGGGGGGGTGAATTAGGTTGTTAACAAATTCTTTGATTTTTACCGGTTTTGGTTTATTTTTCTGCTTAAGGTTAGATGCTGAAAAATAAAGTGCTGAAAGTAGAGAGGACACGGCGATGTATAGTGGTTCCTCTCACAATCCGAGAGTACTCCACTCCTCCTTCGACTCGAAAGAGAATTTTACTATGTTTTGGACTTGTACAAGACACTCCTAGTCTTAAACCACTAAACCACCAAGAACGATCCTCTTGGATTTTTTCTAAGTTCAAGTAGAGAACAATCCTCTCTAAATGAACACACTTGTTTCCAACTAACCCTTGAAACACAAGTAATACAACTCCACAACTTTGTCTTAACAATCCTAAAACAAAGTGTGACTTTAGAAATAATTTAGAATTTTTGAAGTGTATGAAAATGATTTCTATGTTGTATATCAATCAATTGATTGATCTTCTCCTTGTAGACAATCTCAATATAGTATACAAGTGTTCAATGCAAATGATATGTAGTCTTAGCAATGTATGAAATTTTTGTGCAAGGAATACTTTAGTGACAATTTGTGAACACTTGAGAAAGTATGAAAATATATGTGAGAAATTGTTTATGAAAAGTGTTTGCAAAAAGGAGGTAAAAATGAAATCTGAAAAAATGTTGAATTTATATTGCTACACACACCTTTCTAAAGGAGTATAAAGAGTGAAAGAATGCCATGGATCATCACAATGCATCAAAAAATTCTGGATGAAGAAATGCAACTTTTTGCCAAACTTTATCAGTGGTAACCGGTTACTTACCCTGGGGTAACCGGTTACTTATTCCCAACGTTAATTTTTTTTGTAAAACAACAGTGGTAACCGGTTACTTACCCTGGGGTAACCGGTTACTAAAGCTGAAAAATGAAAAATATTTTCTTGACAAAATGTTTAAAGAAATGCAATGACACAAAATTATGATGGATGAACCAAGACATTATTAGATGAATATTTTGAACACTTGTATATCATATTAGAGAAAGTTTTAGATATACCATTTATGTTGCTTGATCATTTGAAAGAAAATGCTCCATTTGAAATTATTTTTAGTCTTCACTTTAATATTCACTCCAAGTCTTCAACTCAATCCTTTTTTGATCTTTGCTCATGAGAGCTGTTGAGAGATGTTGTCTTCATCATAAATACCAAGAAGCTATGCCTTCACATTCTCCCCCTTTTTGATGATGACAACTCATTATTTGAACAATGATTTCCACCAAGTTTCTATACACCAAGGAATCTCCCCCTAAGGATGTGCTCCCCCTTTCTTTTAGAATATGAGCAATGCTTTGAGACTTTGAAAAAATTTCCTGCATAAATTTTAAACAACAAGCAACAAAGCAATTCTTCTCCCCCTTTGGCATTATCAAAAAGGTTAGGTCAAGACTTAAAAATTATGAGCATTTTCACATTTTACCACAAACATTGTAAAATATAGAAACATAGCATATCAAGTTTCAAAAAGGAAAAGGCTACCCTTGTAGGACTTTAAAGTGTATAACAACATAACATAACAAAAACCATAAAAAGATTAAGAACATAGATAGAAAAACAACAATTAAACCAACACATTTAGACACTTCCGGAACCTTCTCCCATCTCCGCATCTTCTTCTTCTTCATTAGACCGGTGAGAAGCGCGGTGAAGTTTTAGAAGTTTGTTAATGCCACGCATTGCTTGAGCATGGTTGGAGGTCATTTGAATCTTCATGGCCATCATCTCACGGTGAAGTGATTCCATTGTATATCCTCCTTCTGGAACAACAGCATCTAATTCCTCTTTATATTTATAAGCCCCGTCCGGAGCCAACACAATGCCGGTATTCTTGAGAAGTGTGTTTTTGTTGAGTTCACATATTTGATCATCCATTTCAAGACACTCTTCATTGTCAAGAGGCACATTACAATAAGCCAACAACTTAGAGATAAAGAAACCATATGGCAAACCACCGGAAAGACCAAATTGATGTCTTAAATGATAAAAGATCAAATGAGACCAATTAATCTTCCATCCCATTCTCAAAGCTTTTAGTAAATACACATCAAAATCGGAAACTTGGGCATGATTGGAATGGCGAGGAACTAAAATATAAGCTAGCACAAAATGCAACATTCGGTCACTAGCCGTCAATGACTTAGCATATTTGATAACACGGGATGATTGAGATTGTCTCCCAATTAAGTCATCATGAGTACCACGAGATATTTCAACAAAATAATTCAAGGTATCAAAGTCTTTCCAATGAGCACCTTCGGGAACATATCCGAAAAGAAATTCATCTCCCTCATTTGGAATTTCTAAACACTTAGCAATATCATCCAATCCAATGCATATATTAGTATTATTCACCACAGATTTCATAAAAACATCATCAAATTCATCATGAGTAAACTTAAGATTCCGATAAAAAGTTTTAACAAGTTCCGGATAAATCAAACCTGTCTCGGAGACTAACTTGTTCACACCGGAGATTGTCAGAAGCTGTTCAAAATCAAAACTATGAACTGGAAAAGCAGAGAACTTCACATATTTGGTCTTCATCATCTCCCTTCGACTTACATCAGAGTTGGATTTTCTTCCCTTCGAAGGATGCATGTGACTAAAAATTTTCCAAATGCAAGTTTCGGTCAAAAAATCATAATATATTATACACAAGTTTATACTAGTTTGCTAAAAAAATCAAATTAAATCGAGGACTGTACGAAATGATATCAAACTTTTCAGATCCTTCTTATATGTTACGAGGGAAGGTTATTATGGAAGTACATGCAAAGAATCATTTGAAAATTAGATTCTTTGAAAGTTTTCGAAATGCAAGTTTCGGTCAAAAAATCATTATATATTATACACTAGTTTATACTAGTTTTTCTCAAAAAATCAAATTAAAATGAGGACTGTTCGAAACGATACAAAACTTTTCAGATCCTTCTTATATGTTACGAGGGGAGGTTATGATTGAAGTCCATGCAAAAATATCAATTGAAAATTAGATTCTACGAAACTTTTTGAAATGCGAGTTTCGGTCAAAAAATTGTAATATATTATACATTAGTTCATACTATTTTCGGTATAAAAAAATCAATTAAAACGAGGACTAATCGAAATGCTGCCAAACTTTTCAAATCCTTCTTATATGTTATGAGGGGAGTTATGATGGATGTCCATGCAAAAATTCATTTGAAAATTAGATTCTACGAAACTTTTTAAAATGCAAGTTTCAGTCAAAAAATAGTAATATATTATAAACTAGTTTATACTAGTTTCGGTAAAAAAATCAATTAAATGGAGGACTGTTCGAAATGTTGCAAAACTTTTAAGATAATTTATATATTTTACGAGGGAAGGTTATGATGGAAGTCCATACAAAAAAATCATTTCAAAACTTGATTCTACAAAACGTTTCCAAATGCAAGTTTCGGTCTAAAAATCATAATATATTATACATAAGTTTATACTAGTTTGCTCAAAAAATCAAATTAAATCGATGACTGTACGAAACGATATCAAACTTTTCAGATCCTTCTTATATGTTACGAGGGAAGGTTATGATGGAAGTCCAAAAAAAAATCATCTAAAAACTTGATTCTATGAAACTTTTCGAAATGCAAGTTTTGGTCAAAAAATAATTATATATTATACACTAGTTTATACTAGTTTTGCTCAAAAAATCAAATTAAATCGAGGACTGTTCGAAACGATACAAAACTTTTCAGATCCTTCTTATATGTTACGAGGGAAGGTTATTATGGAAGTACATGCAAAGAATCATCTGAAAATTAGATTCTATGAAACTTTCCGAAATGAAAGTTTCGGTCAAAAAATCATTATATATTATACACTAGTATATACTAGTTTTGCTTAAAAATTCATATTAAATCGAGGACTGTTCGAAACGATACAAAACTTTTCAGATCCTTCTTAAATATTACGAAGGTAGGTTATGACGGAAGTCCATGGAAAAAAATCAATTGAAAATTAGATTCTACGAAACTTTTTGAAATGCGAGTTTCGGTCAAAAAATCGTAATATATTTTACATTAGTTTATACTAGTTTCGGTAAAAAAAAATCAATTAAATCGGGGACTGATAGAAATGCTACAAAACTTTTCAGATCCATCTTATATGTTACGAGGGATGGTTAGGATGGATGTCCATGAAAAAATTCATTTGAAAAATAGATTCTACGAAACTTTTTGAAATGCAAGTTTCGGTAAAATAATAGTAATATATTATACACAAGTTTATACTAGTTTCGGTAAAAAAAATCAATTAATTCGAGGACTGCTCGAAAAGTTGCAAAAATTTTAAGATAATTTATATATTTTACGAGGGAAGGTTATGATGGAAGTCCATACAAAAAAATCATCTAATAACTTTATTCTACAATACCTTTCCAAATGCAAGTTTCGGTCAAAAATTATAATATATTATACACAAGTTTAAACTAGTTTGCTCAAAAAATATAATTAAATCGAGGACTGTATGAAACGATATCAAACTTTTCAGATCCTTCTTATATGTTACGAGGGAAGGTTATTTTGGAAGTACATGCAAATAATCATCTGAAAAATAAAATATACAAAACTTTTTGAAATGCAAGTTCCGTTCAAAAAATTGTAATATATTATACACTAGTGTATACTAGTTTATGTCAAAAAATTAATTAAATCGAGGACTGTTCGAAATGTTGCAAAACTTTTAATATAATTTATATATTTTACGAGGGAAGGTTATGATGGAACTCTATACAAAAAATCATCTGAATATTTGATTCTACAAAACTTTTCCAAATGCAAGTTTCGGTCAAAAAATCATAATATATTATATACAAGTTTATACTAGTTTTTCTTAAAAAATCAAATTAAATCGAGGACTGTACGAAACGATATCAAACTTTTCAAATCCTTCTTATATGTTAGGAGGGAAGGTTATTATGGAAGTACATGCAAAGAATCATTTGAAAATTAGATTCTATGAAACTTTTCGAAATGCAAGTTTCGGCCAAAAAATCATTATATATTATACACTAGTTTATACCAGTTTTGCTCAAAATATCAAATTAAATCGAGGACTATTCAAAACGATACAAAACTTTTCAGATCCTTCTTATATGTTATGAGGGGAGGTTATGATGGAAGTCCATGCAAAAAAAATCAATTGAAAATTAGATTCTACGAAAGTATTTGAAATGCGAGTTTCAGTTAAAAAATCGTAATATATTATACATTAGTTTATACTAGTTTCGGTAAAAACTATCAATTAAATCGGGCACTGATCAAAATGCTACTAAACTTTTAAGATCCATCTTATATGTTACGAGGGAAGGTTATGATGGATGTCCATGCAAAAATTCATTTGAAAATTAGACTCTACGAAACTTTTTGAAATGCAAGTTACGTTCAAAAAATACTAATATATTATACACTAGTGTATACTAGTTTCGGTAAAAAAAATCAATTAAATAGAGGAAAGTTCGAAATGTTGCATAACTTTTAAGATAATTTATATATTTTACGAGGGAAGGTTATGATGGAAGTCCATACAAAAAAATCATCTCAAAACTTGATTCTACAAAACGTTTCCAAATGCAAGTTTCGGTCCAAAAATCATAATATATTATACACAAGTTTATACTAGTTTGCTCAAAAAATCAAATTAAATCGAGGACTGTACGAAATGATATCAAACTTTTTAGATCCTTCTTATATTTTATGAGGGAAGGTTATTATGGAAGTACTGCAAAAAAATCATATGAAAATTAGATTCGATGAAACTTTTCGAAATGCAAGTTTCGGTCAAAAAATCATTATATATTATACACTAGTTTATACTAGATTTGGTCAAAAAATCTTATTAAATCGAGGACTGTTCGAAACGATACAAAACTTTTCAGATCCTTCTTATATGTTACGAGGGGAGGTTATGATTGAAGTCCATGCAAAAAAATCAATTGAAAATTAGATTCTACGAAACTTTTTGAAATACGAGTTTCGATCAAAAAATCGTTATATATTATACATTAGTTTATAATAGTTTCGGTAAAAAAAAATCAATTAAATCGAGGACTGATCGAAATGCTACCAAACTTTCCAGATCCATCTTATATGTTACGTGGGAAGGTTATGATGGGTGTCCATGCAAAAATTAATTTGAAAATTAGATTCTATGAAACTTTTTGAAATGCAATTTTCGTTCAAAAAATAGTAATATATTATACACTAGTGTATACTAGTTTATGTCAAAAAATCAATTAAATCGAGGACTGTTTGAAATGTTGCAAAACTTTTAAGATATTTTATAGATTTTACGAGGGAAGGTTATGATGGAAGTCCATACAAAAAAATCATCTGAAAACTTGATTCTACAATTTTTTTCCAAATGCAAGTTTCGGTCAAAAAATCATAATATATTATACACAAGTTTATACTAGTTTGCTCAAAAAATCAAATTAAATCGAGGACTGTACGAAACGATATCAAACTTTCCAGATCCTTCTTATATGTTACGAGGGAAGGTTATTATGGAAGTACATGCAAAGAATCATCTGAAAATTAGATTCTATGAAACTTTTCGAAATGCAAGTTTCGGTCAAAAAATCATTATATATTATACACTAGTTTATACTAGTTTTGCTCAAAATACCAAATTAAATCGAAGACTATTCGGAACGATACAAAACTTTTCAGATCCTTCTTAAATGTTACGAGGGTAGGTTATGACAGAAGTCCATGCAAAAAAATCAATTGAAAATTAGATTCTACGAAAATTTTTGAAATGCGAGTTTCGGTCAAAAAATCGTAATATATTTCTACATTAGTTTATACTAGTTTCGGTAAAAAAATCATTTAAATCGGGGACTGATAGAAATGCTACAAAACTTTTAAGATCTATCTTATATGTTACGAGGGATAGTTATGATGGATGTCCATGAAAAAATTCATTTGAAAATTAGTTTCTACGAAACTTTTTGAAATGCAAGTTTCGGTCAAAAAATCAATTAAATCGAGGACTGTTCGAAATGTTGCAAAAATTTTAAGATAATTTATATATTTTACGAGGGAAGGTTATGATGGAAGTCCATACAAAAAAATCATCTGAAAACTTGATTCTACAAAACATTTCACAATGCAAGTTTCGGTCAAAAAATCATAATATATTATACACAAGTTTTAACTAGTTTGCTCAAAATATCAAATTAAATCGAGGACTGTTCGAAACGATACAAAACTTTTCAAATCCTTCTTATATGTTATGAGTGGAGGTTATGATGGAAGTCCATGCAAAAAAAATCAATTGAAAATTAGATTCTACGAAACTTTTTGAAATGCGAGATTCGGTCAAAAAATCGTAATATATTATACATTAGTTTATACTAGTTTCGGGAAAAAAAATCAATTAAATCGGGGACTGATCGAAATGCTACAAAACATTTAAGATCCATCTTATATGTTACGTGGGAAGGTTATGATGGATGTCCATGCAAAAATTCATTTGAAAATTAGATTCTACGAAACTTTTTGAAATGCAAGTTTCAGTTAAAAAATAGTAATATATTATACACTAGTTTATACTAGTTTCGTTCAAAAAATCAATTAAATGGAGGACTGTTCGAAATGTTGCAAAACTTTTAAGATAATTTATATATTTTACGAGGGAAGGTTATGATGGAAGTCCATACAAAAAAATCATCTGAAAACTTGATTCTACAATTTTTTTCCAAATGCAAGTTTCGGTCAAAGAATCATAATATATTATACACATGTTTATACTAGTTTGCTCAAAAAATCAAATTAAATCGAGGACTGTACGAAACGATATCATACTTTTCAGATCCTTCTTATATGTTACGAGGGAAGGTTATTATGGAAGTACATGCAAAGAATCATTTGAAAATTAGATTCTATGAAAGTTTTCGAAATGCAAGTATCGGTAAAAAAATCATTATATATTATACACTAGTTTATACTAGTTTTGCTCAAAAATCAAATTAAATCGAGGACTATTCGAAACGATACAAAACTTTTCAGATCCTTCTTATATGTTACGATGGGAGGTTATGATTGAAGTCCATGCAAAAAAATCAATTGAAAATTGGATTCTACGAAACTTTTTGAAATGCAAGTTTCGGTCAAAAAATCGTAATATATTATACATTAGTTCATACTATTTTCGGTAAAAAAAAATCAATTAAACCGAGGACTGATCGAAATGATACCAAACTTTCCAGATCCATCTTATATGTTACGAGGGAAGGTTATGATTGATGTCCATGCAAAAATTCATTTGAAAATTAGATTCTATGAAAAAATTTGAAATGCAAGTTTCGTTCAAAAAATAATAATATATTATACACTAGTGTATACTAGTTTATGTCAAAAAATCAATTAAATCAAGGACTGTTTGAAATGTTGCAAAACTTTTAAGATAATTTATATATTTTACGAGGGAAGGTTATGATGGAAGTCCATACAAAAAAATCTTCTGAAAACTTGATTCTACAAATTTTTTCCAAATGCAAGTTTCGGTCAAAAAATCATAATATATTATACACAAGTTTATACTAGTTTGCTCAAAAAATCAAATTAAATCGAGTACTGTACGAAACGATATCAAACTTTTCAGATCCTTCTTATATGTTACGAGGGAAGGTTATTATGGAAGTACATGCAAAGAATCATTTGAAAATTAGGTTCTATGAAAGTTTTCGAAATGCAAGTTTCGATCAAAAAATCATTATATATTATACATTAGTTTATACTAGTTTTGCTCAAAAAATCAAATTAAATCGAGGATTGTTCGAAACGATACAAAACTTTTCAGATCCTTCTTATATGTTACGAGGGGAGGTTATGATTGAAGTCCATGCAAAAAAATCAATTGAAAATTTGATTCTACGAAACTTTTTGAAATGCGAGTTTCGGTCAAAAAATCGTAATATATTATACATTAGTTCATACTATTTTCGGTAAAAAAAAATCAATTAAACCAAGGACTGATCGAAATGATACCAAACTTTCCAGATCCATGTTATATGTTACAATGGAATGTTATGATGGATGTCCATGCAAAAATTCATTTGAAAATTAGATTCTATGAAACTTTTTGAAATGCAAGTTTCGTTCAAAAAATAGTAATATATTATACACTAGTGTATACTAGTTTATGTCAAAAAATCAATTAAATCAAGGACTGTTTGAAATGTTGCAAAACTTTTAAGATAATTTATATATTTTACGAGGGAAGGTTATGATGGAAGTACATACAAAAAAATCATCTGAAAACTTGATTCTACAAAATTTTTCCAAATGCAAGTTTCGGTCAAAAAATCATAATATATTATACACAAGTTTATACTAGTTTGCTCAAAAAATCAAATTAAATCGAGGACTGTACGAAACGATATCAAACTTTTCAGATCCTTCTTATATGTTACGAGGGAAGGTTATTATGGAAGTACATGCAAAAAATCATTTGAAAATTAGATTCTATGAAACTTTTCGAAATGCAAGTTTCGGTCAAAAAATCATTATATATTATACACTAGTTTATACTAGTTTTGCTCAAAAAATCAAATTAAATCGAGAACTGTTTGAAACGATACAAAACTTTTCAGATCCTTCTTATATGTTATGAGGGGAGGTTATGATGGAAGTCCATGCAAAAAAAATCAATTGAAAATTAGATTCTACGAAACTTTTTGAAATGCGAGTTTCGGTCAAAAAATCGTAATATATTATACATTAGTTTATACTAGTTTCGTTAAAAAAAATCAGTTAAATCGGGGACTGATCGAAATGCTACAAAACTTTTAAGATCCATCTTATGTGTTACGAGTGAAGGTTATGATGGATGTCCATGCAAAAATTCAGTTGAAAATTAGATTCTACGAAACTTTTTGAAATTCAAGTTTCAGTTAAAAAATAGTAATATATTATACACTAGTTTATACTAGTTTCGTTCAAAAAATCAATTAAATGGAGGACTATTCGAAATGTTGCAAAACTTTTAAGATAATTTATATATTTTACGAGGGAAGGTTATGATGGAAGTCCATACAAAAAAATCATCTGAAAACTTGATTCTAACAAACTTTTCAAAATGCAAGTTTCGGTCAAAAAATCATAATATATTATACACAAGTTTATACTAGTTTGCTTAAAAAATCAAATTAAATCGAGGAATGAGGGAATGTTATGATGGAAATCCATACATAAAAATCATTTGATAACTTGATTCTACAAAACTTTTCCAAATGCAAGTTTCGGTCAAAAAATCATAATATATTATACACAAGTTTATACTAGTTTGCTCAAAAAATCAAATTAAATCGAGGATTGTACGAAACGATATCAAACTTTTAGATCCTTCGTATATGTTACGAGGGAAGGTTATTATGGAAGTCCATGCAAAAAATCATCTGAAATTTGATTATATGAAACTTTTCGAAATGCAAGTTTCGGTCAAAAAAATCATTATATATTATACACTAGCTTATACTAGTTTTGCTCAAAAAAATCAAATTAATTCGTGGACTGATTGAAATGATACAAAACTTTTCAGATTCTTCTTATATGTTACGAGGGAATGTTATGATGCAAGTTCATGCAAAAAATCATTTGAAAATTAGATTCTACGAAACTTTTTGAAATGCGAGTTTCGATCAAAATATCGTAATATATTATACATTAATTTATACTGGTTTCGATTAAAAAAATCAATTAAATCGAGGACTGATCGAAATGCTACAAAACTTTTCATATCCATCTTATATGTTACAAGGGAAGGTTATGATGGAAGTCCATGCAAAAAATAATCTGAAATTTTGATTCTACGAAACTTTTTGAAATTCAATTTTCGGTCAAAAAATCATGATACATTATACACTAGTTTATACTAGTTTCGGTCAAAAAATTAATTAAATCGAGGACTGTTCGAAATGTTGCAAAACTTTTAAGATAATTTATATATTTTACGAGGGAAGGTTATGATGGAAGTCTATACAAAAAATCATCTGAAAATTTGATTTTACGGAACTTTTCCAAATGCAAGTTTCGGTTAAAAATCATATTATATTATACACAAGTTTATACTAGTTTCTACAAAATATCAAATTAAATCGAGGACTGTAGGAAACGTTATCAAACTTTTCAGATCCTTCTTATATGTTACGAGGGAAGGTTATAGTGGAAGTCCATGCAAAAAAATCATCTGAAAGTTAGATTCTATGAAACTTTTCGAAATGAGAGTTTCGGTCAAAAAATCATTATATATTATACACTAGTTTATACTAGTTTTGCTCAAAAAATCAAATTAAATCGAGGACTGTTCGAAACGATACAAAACTTTTCAGATTCTTCTTATATGTTACGAGGGGAGGTTATAATGGAAGTCAAAAAAAAAATCATTTGAAAATTAGATTTTACGAAACTTTTTGAAATGTGAGTTTCGGTCAAAAAATCGTAATATATTATACATTAGTTTATACTAGTTTCGGTAAAAAAAATCGAGGATTGTACGAAACGATATCAAACTTTTTAGATCCTTCGTATATGTTACAAGGGAAGGTTATTATGGAAGTCCATGCAAAAAATCATCTGAAAATCATCTGAAATGCGAGTTTCGGTTAAAAAATCGTAATATATTATACATTAGTTTATACTAGTTTCGGTAATAAAAAAAAATCAATTAAATCGAGGACTGATCAAAATGCTACAAAACTTTTCAGATCCATCTTATATGTTACAAGGGAAGGTTATGATGGATGTCCATGCAAAAATTCATTTGAAAATTAGATTCTATGAAATGTTTTGAAATGCAAGTTTCGGTCATAAAATTGTAATATATTATACATTAGTTTATACTAGTTTCGGTCAAAAAAATCAATTAAATCGAGGACTGTTCGAAATGTTGCAAAACTTTTAAGATAATTTATATATTTTATGAGGGAATGTTATGATGGAAATCTATACAAAAAAAATCATCTGAAAACTTGATTCTACAAAACTTTTTCAAATGTAAGTTTCGGTCAAAAAAATCATTTAAAAATCGTAATAGATTATAACAGTTGTTAATTTACATGGAAATGTGGGGATATGTATGATGGATCTATTGAAATCACACGTACTCTAACCTAGGATGGCACACCTACTCTACGAGTGTCGCAATAACCCAAAATAGTACACCTATTTCTATTAGTTAATGAAATTGCCTTTTGTTTGGTATAAGGGCAAATATCACAAGGGGAAACAAAATTATTTTATAAGACACAAAAGGAAATTGAATGGAAAAATACTTTTGTATAGAATGTGGTAAGTGTCCTATTCTACTATTCCATAAGGAAGAATCATCAATGATAGTGTTTTTTTATATACTGTAATGGGTGTTATTACAAGAAGATGCATTCCTATAGTGTAAAATGGAAGGAGAAAGCATGATAGGAGCCTTGAAAACATAGAGATTTCCATGTTTTTTAACTGAACCAATCAGTTTCTTATTCTGGATATGCAAAATGAAACAACCATTAGAGTGGAAATTGAATGAACGTCAAAGAGAATTAATAATCTGAGTAACATACATCAAGCTAACTTTAAAATCAAGAATGTAATAAAAAAACTTCTAAATGAAGGTTATAAGACGACACAACCAACAATATATGATGAAGTTTGAGAACCATTTGACAGTCTAACTGTAAAAGGTTTTATTGAATGAAAATCTATAAAATGGGTAGAATTTGACTTGCAACTTTGAAACATACTAACTATTTGTTGATAGTTATGTTGAATATCTACTAAAGATATTTGTTTTGGACAATTTGAGTTATCATTATATTTCTCAGAAACATTACTTACAAAAAATTTAGGTTTCTTGGAAGAGTGCCCCTTGTGAAAAGCCATGCTTCAAAAAGGATGCTTCAACTGTATGATTTATTTGTTGACGGTGAATGCAGAAACAGTGGGAGCTTCTACTACCATAATCATAACCACATTTGCCACGTCCACGAGAGGATGAAGTATCGTGACATTTCCATTAGAACCAATTTGCAAAGCCATGGTACATTTTTCATTAGTAGGATCAAAAAAATTATCACTTTTCCATGCTCATGCTCTTTGTATTTTCGAAGACCTGTTTTAACACTGCAAGTGCAAGGAATTCCACAAGAACAATCACTGAGTGGGTCGAAAATTCTCAATTTCCAACCCACTCAGGGTTCCTTGCAGAAGCTTAGTGAGCTCATCTTGGATATTATAGACATGAAAAAGATCACCTTGGAAGAATCATGGTTCAAGAGTCTTCCAAACAAGATAAGCTTTGTCGATCCAAAGAATTGATTTGTTGATGCTTTATGAAATAGAACATTGAAACCATGACAGAACCATATTATTGTACCTAATCCATTAACCTTGAAGGAGATGAGTTGGTGATTGCTGAGTGAAAATCTCGTCTACAAATTTCAACTCATTCTTAGAGATAAGAGCAACATGAATGGCACGCGACTAAAAGGTGGAATTTTTGCTATCAAGAATCGGAGTACAAGTACTAAGGAAGAATTTTTATTGGGAAAGACTAAAGCAGTTACTAACTAATGACCCTAAAAACATAATGATCAGATATAATAAGATATAAGCTCATTAAGAATCCACCAACCCAATAAAAAAAATTCACACAATTTCTGTTTCCAACTTTCTATATGTAAATTAAGGATTTCCAAAGTGAAGAATCAGTAGACTTATAGAAATGGATGAGAATGCCTTGTGATTTCTTCCATACTCTCAATTGAATATATGACACCAATAATCTAGGGTGTTTCAAATAACCTTCATTTGAAAGGCCTCATTCATGCAATGAAGGTTCTTGAGACCAAGGCCACCATTTCTCATGCTTTAATAGCATACATCCCACCCATCCGAGTGCACTTTATGCATAGTGTCTGAATTTCCATAGATGAAGCTTCTTCTAAATATCCCCACGTTGATAATACACCATCTTAGGCAATTGAGCATATTGTGTGGAGATTGTTAGTGATTGATTTACCATGATTCTCCCCGCTAAGCAGAAACATTGTTGCTTCCAAGCACTAATCGAGATTGAATCTTTTTGATTATAAATGCTTAAATTCGCCTTTTCTAGTCCTACCTGGAGCATGTTTGCTGCAAGTTTTCCCTATGCAACGCCTGGTCTGCAATTTTTGGAGAAGTAAATATGGGTTTTGTAAGGATTCAACTTTTGTTCTGAAGTTAGACAAAACTCTTCCAAGAAGTGCATAATACAACATGCTTCCTCAATAATTGCTTATGCAAAAAGAATTAAATCATTAGAAAAAATGAGGTGAGATACCAGAGGTGCATTCCGACCACTCTAATGGTAGAACTTAGATTTCATTTACAATGAATTTGGTTTACTTTGGATTAATCTCCTCTTCATAATGATAGACTAAAGACTAATGTCATTCAATGCAAATATCAACGAAATAGCATTACAGGACATTCCACCCCCCCTAAAAAAAGAAGAGTGACAAGAATAGCATCCTCCCTCTAATGCATTTTTAAAAGTCGCCATCAAATGCATAAATAATTCACTGCATAAATTGAGGGAGAGTAAAAGCAGCTTAAAAACATGAAAATTTCTAGAGTTAATTATCACACAACAACAAACACAGTCATGGTTTAGTTTGAAAAGCCATCCCCCATCTTCAAAAACAACAATAATAACAACGTATTTTATCCTACTAAGTGGGGTCGACTACATGGATCAACTTCAACTATAAAAATTTATCCTAGACCATGCTTCTATCCCAATCTTTAACCCCGTCTATAATGCTTTAATATATGATCCCTGCATTAAGAACAACAACACATCATGCACTAAAGCAATACTATAAATCACATCCTTTTTTGTGACTGTTGTTACAAGCTGGTATAATTTCAGTTCACTTACTCAATAGCTACACGCATATGCTTACGTCCGAGCTTTTTTCATACCATCAGCAGCATCACTGGAAATTTGATTACATTTGTCCAATGGAGAGGCATCTCGCATTTCTTTGACAACCCTTTTCGCCATCCTCCGCTGCTTCATTCTCTTGGTGTTAGCACACGTAGTCTCATCACCTAAATCAAATTCAGTCAGAGAGAACAAAACACAGCCTTTTTATATTAATAGTATGAGTTTTTTTATCAACACTGTAAATATAAAACAGTCAATATATTCATCATTGGATAACCTTTCTTAGAGGCATTTGATCGAACAGGTGGAGCATCATTATCCCCGGCCTGTGTTGTTTGGGAAGGAGGCATCAACGGCCCAATTAACTTTCCACGGAGGATGGATTCTTCCTTCATCTTCTTCTTACGAATTCTCTTTCGTTGAGCTCTAGTGAGTTTCTCCGTCTCATAACCGTGTTCTTCTTCACCGCTTGTTGAGGTATTTTCACAGTCATCTAAAGTGCCTGACATTACCATAAATGTTTCAAAATCATGTGAATTTTTAGAGTTTCATTTGGAGTTTGAAATCGAACCTGAAATAACGTCGGTGTAAGATTCCAATTCGATCAAGTCTTTTACTGGTTCCGAGTCCGATTCATGCTAAATGAACGATAACAATGTATTAACGATCAAATTATTAAAGAAGGAGAGAGTGAAGAGAAAATATAGAATACCTGTGGAGATGGAGGATATAGAGTATTAACAATTGCTTCGTTGAAGCGGCGTTTTCTCTCGTCTCGTTTCATGAATACCAAGATGAGATTTATGGATATAACAATATCAATATGAAGGGAAATAAATTTCTAGTTGGACAATGGTGTGATATTCTTTGGTTAAGAAGTATAATATTCCTAACATTCACCATAATCACTTGGATTTTACTGCATTGGAACAATATTGTGTTTCTTGAGAGTGAAGAATGAAAGGGATTAAGTTTATTATAACGAAATATCATTGTAATTTTTTTTTGTTATTGAGAAATAACACATGTTATTTGCAACATACCGGCATGTATACATATACATGTTTATAAGTCTCAATTAGTTCACAAACTGTGTAACTAATCTTACAAATTTTGTAATTAATCCATAAACATTGTAACTATCATAACATCTTAATATGGTAATATATTTTCAACTCTCCGCCTAACTCATATTTATCGCTCTAAATTCTCTTCATGTTTATCGACACTAGAGGCTATCACAGCTTTTCTCGAGGTCGCCAACACTAACAGTACGATGAAAAATTAGTTCATTTTCATTTCCTACGTCTTCTGGTTCAACTGAACCTAAATTTTCAAAGGTGACAGTTGCTTCTCTAGTGGTTTGAAGAATGCTAACATGTTCATCACACTCACAATTTGTGTTGCTAACATGTTCGAAATCTGAAAAGAGAGAGAAACTATCCAAACCCCAACATCACTTTGAAACTAAACATACAAACCAGAAAACTTGCATTTATTACAAATCTTATTTCATCAACTTTAAGAAGTACTTTAATAATGCTAATGTAAAGACATGCATTAACAAATTTAAGTATCTTTGTTATGACTCTGGAAACTTAAGGCAAGATCGTACTATAAGTGCTATTTCATAACAATGGTTCATCCTAATAGTTAACTATGAATGATGTAGTGGTTACTCTACAATAAAGCCAATTTGACCCATCATTAATGCATACAAAATCCTGATTGTAATTTGTAAACAGCTTCCTCTTTGAACCAATCTAACAACTTTAAGTTGAGCTTTTTCCAACTCATTCATTTGCTTCTCATTGATTAATCCAATGTAATAAGCATTAGCAGCATGAGTAATAACTTGTGTTACTGGATCTGTAAATTCATCCCCAATTTCCTAAGCAGTTAAAATTCACTCTGAGACTCTTTCAACGCAGCATTTTCCTACAATATCTAGTATTCAAATACGGAAACTTATTTTCCCGTATAGCTTTCACCGGTGATATGAATAGGACGATATTTGAAAATAGGATCAAGTTGAACAAACCTTATTATAGCAACAAAAAAGGAAAGGTGGTATATGGCTTGACAGCATGATATCTTAGGAAAATGGAAGAGCATTTTCACACTTTCTTGTTGGAATATTTGGGTAGCCTCTTCCCTGTACAAAGTTAAAATTCACACAAAAGAAGTGCCGAAGCAAAATTCAGTAAGGTCTTAAGAAAATTGCTTACAGAGATGACAATGCAATGGTTTGCATTGCAGAACATGTCATTTGCTAATCTCTGGATAACTGCAAGTTCAACATCAACTATTTTTTCAATTGAAAGTCTTAGCAAAAAACCTTAACATTTTTCTACTAAAAATAAAAACATTTATTTACCTGATTCTTTCTCAACAACTAATATGTAATGAGCAACACTTACAATATCTATGGATAAGAGTTAATAGGTAGAAAATGTAATCAGAAGAAGTAAACAAAACAGATGTTGCGTATTCACCAAGAAAAAAGGATACCTTTAATTTCTTCAACATAAACAGGAATAGGGTGGGCCTGCAGAAAAGCTAAATTTGACACCATAAAAATTATATCAAGTTTGTAATTATATAAGCGCGGCTCACTTGTTCATCGTATGTGAAGTTTTTATGCTTTCACGGTTTTACGAAACTATCCGCTAACACAAGTTAACCACATAAAAGGGGATACCGATCCCAATATAAAGTTGATACGGGCTCATAACTTCCGTTACGCGTCCCAACCTATACCCGTCCCAATGGATCTCCCAACACCATGGAGAACCCTCGACACACTATCTCTTTACTCGCTTGAATGCTTGCAATAAATGCAAGCTTTTATGTCAACGATGCTCTCCTTTTCCTCATACAGCCCAGGTGTGACAAGATAGATTAATTAATATCATTTACATTTACATAGCATGGAATCTTAACTTCATTTCCTCATTAAAAATGCTAAATGTACCCCAATAAGTCAGCAACAACAACCTGTGCAAAAGAAAACAACAGTTGGTGATTCTTGAATAATAATTACAATAGTAGGGAACATTCAGAAACAGAGGGCTCAATAGTAGGGAAACTATTGCATTTGTTGTTTTAATCAAACTAACAGAACAATAGATTGATAGGTGAATGGGATTACAAAGTTGGGAAAGGAAAACAATAACGTTCACCATAGTTGAAAGATACCTCTTTTTATATTACATTTTATACTAATGAATAAATGAATAAATTAACAATAGTTTTTTTATTGAATACTTTTAAGAGAAAAGAACACTAATTGGCAATGAATTTAATAATACTGTTAAAATGTTTAATCATCTTGATATAAATGGAAATTCTGACCGCCTGTTACCTTGTGAAAAGTTATTTCAATGTTGGAATGGGACCAACTGGTGATCCTACTTAACTTATTTCCTGATTCGTCAAGTGTCTGTGTTGCTTCCAAAAGATTCATCAGAATAGGATTTTTGAACCCTGGTCTCCTCATAAGCAAGAGACACACTTTTGTCTTGAGTCTTTTCAAGCGACAGAGACAGATTAAAACTCTTGCGTTAGTTTCCTTTCTCAACTTTCTCACTTGCATAATTTGGCATATTAAATGGATATCGTGTTCTTTTCCTGTAGGTTTATGGCATATCATGGTTGGTGATATTTCTAATATTTCTAATATTTTCAACTTGTCTTCAGGATAACCTATAACAGTTTTTGCAGACGGTGTCTGTTGGATGAAGTGTAATTAGCACGACTAACCTATAACAGTTTTGCTCCAAGCAACCATAACAATTTTGGAAATATTTAATGGAATTTTTTATTAACATTAAAATAAAAACCATATTTCAGTTCTAACTTGATTACACCTAATTAACACGACTAACCTGTAACAGTTTTGCTCTAAGAAACCATAACAGCTTATGACTATAGCAGCCGCCAAACCATTCCGGTGATGAGACGAAATGACACGCCAATTGCCTTGCATCCCAAGGGCCAAGCGACAAGATACTTGCAATCAAAAACACCTGCATGAAATCAGACACAACAACAAAAACATCATAAACCAGCCAAAAACTCCAAAAGTTTTAACTTAAGCATCCTTTATAAGTCAACCAAATGATCCTTTATACTCAAGCTTGAACAAAGAGCTTAGCTGACTGCAAAATTATTTAAACAAAAAAGAAGATAAATAATGAGTAGGATAATACATCAAAGATGTTGATAGCAAAATGAAGAGAATCCAAACCATGCTTTCATGATGCTGCCAAACCAGTGATGATTTCTCGAAGGTAGAAATTGCAGACAGAAAAGGGTGGGCCTTTAATTTCTTCAACATAAACAGGAATAGGGTGGGCCTGCAGAAAAGCTAAATTTGATGTGGCAAATTTAATTTCTTCAACATAAACAGGAACAGGGCGTGTAGGTTGTCGTGTCCAACTGGGACATATGATGTGGCAAACGGAGCTGTAGTTGCTGGCTGAAGAAGTTGTTCCTCCAACTCATCACTCTTTAATTCTTCAAGTTCTATTTCCAGTTCATCCTGAAAGGACAATAAATTCAGAATGCGTCATTGTTAGAATTACAACCCAAATTTAAAAGCAAACACATACGGACGACATTTAGAATGTTGGGAATGTTGCAGGGACTGAGCATGATTCCTACCCATAGTCATCATAGAAGAGGATGTTCCGACAAGCTGCGCAATACCAAAAGCAGACAGTTTGGCATCATATGATTTGGTTAAGAGGATATTAGATGATTTTATGTTTCCATGGGAAACATTAGGCCCTTGCGAATGAAGGAACTCAATGCCTTGGGCTGCTCCTAGTGCAATGTTTGATCTCATTTCCCAATTCAATGGTGTTCTACCTGCTCCTCTGTTTACTGCAACAACAAATATCACAAATTTCATTATACCGATCCATTGGCCAGGGTTTGGATCATTTCATATGTCCCGCAGTTCAAATAAGGAATATTATAGTATACAACTCAAACATCTGAATTAGCCATTTAATATGTGTTTGCTTTAGATTATCAAACTAATAGAAAAAAATTAATAAAATTGAGTCAATGAACCATTAATCTAGTACCTTAACCGTGGATTTAAGAGGCAAACATCATAATCTCAGACTCTAATTCCTAAATCATTCTACATTTTAATCTAATGGCATTCATCATAGTATCATTCATTCCCAAAAGGCACAAATAAACATAAGTGCAACCATAATATAGAAGCATACCAGGAAATACACCAGCAAGTCGGTCAGCTTTTTCTATCAGATCATCAACGGGTAAGGCAACAATGGACTTGTCCTTGTGCTGCTTTAGTGACCTTTCCTCTCCCTTGTATAATTTCAGGATTGTATAGGAGTCATTGATGATATGAAAATTCCTGCACATGTTCCAGCCAAAGATCAAACTCGATTTCGCAATAAGAAAGGTATCCTACAAATTCTTGTATTTTGAAAATTTAGTGAAAATTTGAAAACAGAGTTAACAATCTATTACTTCAATTAAACTAAAATGACAATTAATTAGGACAAAACAAAATCCTTCCCAGTATAACCAAACCAATTATAAGATAAGCAGTTTCTCCAAGAGGAATTCACCACCCGTTTGAAATAAGAGAAAGGCCTTTACCGAGTAAAAGCTGTAGCAAGTGGAAAAAATATATCAGTATACAATCACCCCCAAATGCATAAAAATATAACATTTTAAGGGTTTCAGTATCTACAAACAAAAAACCCAAATAACCAAATCATGAAATGCCCTAAAATAAACATAAATATGAAGAAGCACCAAAACCATATCCACCGCCTGATTTTACCGAAACGTTGTTCAAACTATTGTTCAAAACATTGGTTTACCCGTCGAAATCCAGTTCAACACTTCCTGAAAGAACAACAGCAAAAAGTTAAATATTAAATGGAAAAGAAACAGAAATTTGTAGCTTTGCGGTTAGGGTGTTGTTATTGGAAGAAGAAGAAAAGTGATCTGCCTGATCAGGAGGGCCTTCCAAGGATTGTAGACTGGGCCAGAGAGTGAGGTGAGTGAGTGGGGGGGGTGTACCTGCAAGGTGCTCCAATGCTTAAGTCAGAAGAGGTACAAAGTAAGGTTATTTTAGAGTGTAAGTTAGAATACCTGACCCTTTACCATGAAAGGGTATTTATAGTGAGCCCCCAGCGCTGGGCCAAGGCTCCTAATGGGCTGGATTAACTAGGCCCAAGGAGGAGCTGCCAGGGGACGCGTAAGAAGCGTGAAGACCTAGACCAAGGTCTGCTCCCTGGTCCAACTGCCCCTATCCCTAAGGAGATAATATAGGGGAGTTGGGTGACGTGTTAAGTAAGGTGCAGTTATGGTTCTGCCCGACATAACCTAGGTGCCTGTGATGTGGGCTGATGATATGTGGATGAAGATCATGGGACGGGCAACACGTTCTTTGCCCGACACATAGTCAGAACGTTGTGGAGACGTTCCTCGGGTGAAAAGATCTTCGCCCGACGTATTCACGTGCTCGGTCGTTTGGGCTTGGACCTGACGAACGTTGGGCCGTGCCGTGTATAATGTCATGGCCCGGTCCAGAACAGGAGCCCCCCAAGTCGAGTCTCTGAGCCAGAGCGATGACTTATGTTGCAACTGGGGGTTCCTCGAGCTGACGGGGAGGTGTGGTCGTTCGGCAGGTGAGGTTGTAATAGACTTGTTCACGAATTCCTCTTTCCACGGTAGTGCCGGGGATGGAAAGTGATCGGTTGGTATGCATCTTCCTATCAGCAGTCGAGGGTATGACGCGGGGACACGGCGTCCTGATGAGTCGGGGAGACAGACAGATGCCCGGCGTCGTTTCAGTTTCTCTTTTAGATAAACGTGTCTCAGACTTTATGGCGTCGCTTCGTTTTGTGTGCAAAGACGGCGTAGGCAGTAGGTAATGATGGCCTAGCGCGTTGGTCCACGCGCCAGGCACTATAAAAGGAAGTTGAGTAACGTCATTTCTACTTTTTCGCTCCTACGTTCACCGGAAGTTCTCCATATTCTCTCCTGTCTGCTCGTTCAACCGTCTGAACCGCCGTCTCCGCCCGTCCTCCTGTCTGAACCACCGTCTCTTGCCCGTGCGCCACCGTCTTCTTTACAACTTCAATATGTCAGGTACTGTTTAGTCTTCATAATCCATCCTTTTCCTTTCTGTTTTCCGTCAAATGTATGTTACATTTGTAGAAATGTGGTTAGGTTTGACTTAGGAATAGTGTAATGGACTATAGAAGTACTGTAGATTGGTAAAAAATAGGGTTCGGATCATACTGTACCGGGCAGAAATTTCATATGCCGGGCAATATTTGCATAAGCTGTATGAATTTTCTGCCCGGTCTCTTAAGAACGCGCATGTATCTGAGTTGAGCACAGTTAGTGTCTGTCGCCGCCACGCCCTTTCACTTGACCTGCGGTGGAAGGGTGGATTTGATATGACGTCGAATTCACTCTTTCTGTCTGCGTTTCAGGTGCTACCGGGCGTTTACGACCGAGGAGGGAAGATTTCGGGTCCTCGACCGAAGATGCGACAATCGCTCGTCTCCCTGTTGGGGATGGGAGTATCAGGGATGGTACTGAGCACGCCTCCTCTTCCGGGCAGGCTGACTTCTCCTGGGTTGCGGACGAGCCCTTGGAGGAGGAATCATATTTCTGCGACGAGGCTATCCCCGCTTACGCTGTGGTCGAGAACATAAGCCGGGAGGACCCACCGAACTGGTATTGTTGCGCCCCCAAGGAAGGAGACCGTATCTGCCATCATTTTCCGGGGAAGCAGTTCACTATGTATGAATTTGCTTTCCGTGAGGCGGGGATTAGACTGCCCTTCAACTCTTTCCAGATGTCAATCTTCAAATGGCTTCGGCTGGCGCCGTCCCAACTGCACCCCAATGCTCTCGCCTTTATGCGGGCATTTGAGTTGGTCTGCCAGTTCCTCGGTATCGGTTGTACCCGGGCCCTCTTCTTCCACGTCTTCCATCTCCAGCGGTCCGGTTCCCGTGGGCGTCACAGCTGGGTCTCTTTCAAACAGCCCGTGCGCTTGTTCAAGACGTACGTGGACTCTGCCCGACACTTCAAGGGCCGCTGGTATGTGGTAATGCCGATCACCCGTGCCGCCCTTCACTCCTTGTATTATTATCAACGAACACCAAACGGGGAGGAGACATTGATGTCGAAGGTACCGCTGAGGTGGCAGCGCGATCATTTCGACCTCTCCACGGCCCATTACAGAATCAAATACTCGATGCTCGGTACTGAGGATAGGCTTGCGTATAAGAAGCTGGTTGATTACATGCAGAGCTTCAGTTTGGGGTTCTGGGCGAATCGGCAGGGCGTGCCCTACCTCGACGAGGCCGGGGCACCAATTACTGAGACGCGTTACATCAACACGAAGGCCTTGCTCGAGTGTAATACCGAGGAGGAAGCTATAGCATTATTGAGTAGGCAGTTTTTGCTTAGTCTTTTATTTTTGTTTATGTCTTCGCTCGCTAATGTTTGTGTGTAATATTTTGCAGGTGCCATGCCCAGTACACGTGACCGAGTCTTGAAGCTGGCGAACTAGGCCGGTGCAGCTGACCGGGTGCCCAAGAAGAAAAAGAAGACTGTGGTCCGTGTCTCGGAGACCGCTGGTGATGCTGGGGCTGGTACTTCGAATGTGGCGGGCGTGACTCCTTCCTCTCCTCCTCGGGCGATAGATATACCTGACAGCCCGCCGCCATCTGCCTCTCCCCTCCACAAACGGAAGCGTCCGTCGGGGACTCTTTCAAGGTCGTCATTGGGAAGTCCGGGTGGACCGGGCAGCTATCTGCTACCTCTTTGCTACGTGGAACGGTCGTTCTTCAAGGCCGAGGAGGCGATTGCTGTGCCGGCGCCCGAGGCCAAGGCTATTCTGGATCAGGATGCTGGTGCCCGACGCAAAGATCTGGCTAGGGACATTGCCGCTGTCATCCGGGTGATGGAGACGGCCATGGTCTTGACCGACACTTCGGTCTCCACTGCCTCGCTGGAGGATGCTCTTTTGCAGGTCCGGTCGGAGAAGGACAAGCTGTCCAAAGACCTGTCGGACTACAAAGAGGAGCATCAGCTGTAGGAAGGGCTGAGCCAGAAGCTGGATGAGGTGGAGAAGGAGCGGGACCAGTTGAAGGCTGCTAAGGCGAGCTTGGAAGAGCAGGTGGCCGATCATCAAAAGCTGACCGAGGACAATGCTGGCCTGAGGGCTCAGATTGAATCTCTCGAAGAAAAGGTCCGTTCCCTGGCCGACGAAACCGAGGAAGAACGTGCCCTTGGTTCGCGCGGTGAGCTGCTGGGGCATATCCGCTCTCTCAACCAAGACCTTGTGGCCGTTTTCAAAGAGGGTTTCGACAATGCTGTCGAACAACTTGGGCTTCTGAACCCTGAGTTGGTGACAGCGGGGTCGGTCCATAACTACTGTGTCAGGGATGGTGAGATCGTCTGCCCGTTTGAAGCGGAGGAAGAGCTGGGGGTGAGGAAGAGGAGGAGGAAGAAGAAGTGCTCCGAGCGGAGTCTTAGTTATTTAATTTTAATTTGTAGTTTTGTTATGGCCTGCGTGCCCGTTATGTTCTTTTGGCCTCCGGGCATGTATAATTTGGCCTTCAGGCGTACTTGGCTTCGGCCGTTTGTTATTGTTTTTAATATATGAATGTTTTTGTTGTCATTCATTGTGTTCGTGTATGTATGATATTTGCTTTTATGGATTCGTACTCTGCTCGACCTTGTTAATCTCCTCGGTTTAGGGAACCGACGAAGTGTCGGGCTTTGTGCCTGTCGGGATCGAAGCCCGGGTCCGTTGTTCGAACCCTGGTCTCGAGGCTTGGGCTTTCCCATCGCGAGCTGGGTGCCCTGCCTGTCCTGGTACTTCGACGTTGAGTCTTGGTCAAGATCCCAGTCGTCGGGGAGGGTTGTGTTCGCTATGTGACCCCGGCTCGTTCCCGGGTCTCGCGGTTCCTCTCTGGGGTTTTGGAGACGAAGAGCGTGGTCGTACCACCCACGTCTCCCCGTGATACATTTAGCTGTAATATTGTCTAAGTTTTTCTGCGTTCCATGGTCGAGCGAGTTGTTCCCCTTGTAGGTTTTCTAGGTAATAAGCCTCGTTGCTCGTCTTGTCGCGGACGCGGTAGGGGCCTTCCCAGTTGGCTGCCAGTTTTCCCTCTCTTGGGTTTTTCTGGTTTCTTCTGAGGACCAGGGCGCCGACCTGGAACTCTCTTCTTATGACCTTCGCGTCGTGGCGTAGTGCTATTCTTTGTTTGAGGGTCGTTTCCCTGAGGGCTGCTTCGGAACGAATCTCCTCGACCAGGTCGAGTTCGGCTCTAAGGGTTTCGTCGTTCATTTCCTCGTCTAGGGGTTCCTTTATCCTCCTCGTTGGGGCCCGAATTTCCACCGGGATGACTGCTTCGGTGCCGTAAGTTAGTCGGAATGGGGTTTCCCCGGTGGTAGAATGCGGTGTTGTGCGGTAAGCCCATAGGACGCTGTGTAGTTCCTCGACCCATGCTCTTTTCGCGTCGCCGAGTCTTCGTTTAAGGCCACGTAAGATTACTCTGTTGGCCGCCTCCGCTTGCCCGTTCGTCTGTGGATGTTCGACAGACGTGAAATGTTGTTTAGTGCCCAGGCTGGCGACGAAGTCCTGGAATCCTCCGTCCGTGAACTGTGTCCCGTTGTCCGTGACAAGTGCCTGGGGTATGCCGAACCGAGCGAGGATGTTGCGTTTAAAGAACCGGAGAATGTTCTGCGCGGTTATTTTAGCCAGTGCCTCCACTTCGATCCATTTGGTAAAGTAATCCACCCCGGCGATGAGGTATTTATTCTGGTATGATCCGGTGACGAAGGGTCCGAGGATGTCCATGCCCCACCACGCGAAGGGCCATGGGGAAGACAGTGATTTTAGGTCGTTCGGGGGTGCGAGGTGCATGTCGGCGTGTCGTTGGCATTTGTCACACCTTTTGACGTGCTCCTTTGAATCGCTTTGCATGGTCGGCCAGTAGTAGCCTGCTCGAAGGGCCTTTCGTGCGAGCGATCGCCCGCCGAGGTGTTGAGCGTTAATTCCCCGGTGTATCTCTCCAAGTATGTCGGGGACTTTCTCTTCCTCGACACATTTGAGTAACGGGATGGAGAACCCTCTCCGGTAGAGTTTACCTTCGAGGAGTACGTACGAGCACGCTCGTCGTTTGACAGTGACCGCCTCTTTCGGGTCAGCTGGGAGTTCGTCTCGTGTGAGGTAATTGTAGATGGGTGTCATCCAACAGTGAGCATCCCCGATAGCGTGGACCTCGAATGGAGGAGGTAGTTTGTCGATGCTGGGTCGAGGAAGGATTTCTTGAATTACTGATTTATTCCCACCCTTTTTCCTCGTGCTGGCTAGTTTCGAGAGGATGTCTGCCCGTGTGTTGTGCTCGCGAGGTATGTGTTGAACTTCCCACTTTTCAAATTTATCAAGTTTTTCTTTGACAAGGGACAAGTACTCGACGAGGTTGTCGTTCTTGGTTTGGTACTCTCCTCGCACTTGTGAGGCCACGAGCTGGGAGTCTGTGGATATTTTTACTTCCTTTGCTCCCAGGTCCTCGGCTAACCTCAAGCCTGCGATAAAAGCCTCGTATTCGGCTTGGTTGTTCGACGTCGGGAAGGCCAGTTCTAATGAAACCTCGATCAGGATCCCATCCTCGTTCTCGAGGATGATCCCGGCTCCGCTGCCTGATGTGCTAGAGGCGCCGTCGACGAAGATCGTCCATTTGTGGGCGCCCTCTGCTGGTGTCGGGCAGTCGGCCAATGCTTGGGCTTTCAAGGCTTTCCTACTTTCGTATTGTATGTCGAATTCGGAGAGTTCTAGCGACCACTTGAGCATTCTCCCGGCCATATCTGGTCGCCCGAGTAGCTGCTTGATTGGCTGGTCGGTCCTCACCTTTATCGTGTGTGCGAGGAAGTAATATCGAAGTCTCCTCGCCGCATTGATGAGGGCTAGGGCGACCTTTTCGATTTGCTGATATCGGAGCTCGGGGCCTTGGAGCGCTTTGCTCGTAAAATAGATGGGCTTTTGTCCCTCGTCGGTCTCTCTTATTAGAACGGCGCTGACGGCCTCGGTCGCCATGGACAGGTATAGGTATAGGGTTTCCTTTTCTAATGGTCGTGATAAGACCGGGGGTTCAGATAGAACCTTCTTTAGATGGAGTAATGCTTGCTCGCATTCGTCGGTCCAGTCGAAGGTAGCCTCTTTGCGAAGGAGTCTGAAGAATGGTAATGCGTGCTGGGCGGATTTGGCGATGAAACGGGAGAGTGAGGCGAGCACTCCATTGAGGGATTGGATCGATTTCTTGGTCTTCGGGGTCGGGAATTCCGAGAATGCCCGGCATTTGTCGGGGTTGGCCTCGATTCCTCTTTCGGTGAGGTAGAACCCGAGGAATTTTCCTGCCCGTACCCCGAACGTGCATTTTTCGGGATTGAACCTCATTTTGCACTGCCTCGCCTGCTCGAACACTTTAGTTAGATGTCGAGCATGGGTAATCTCCTCGTGTGATTTGACGATCATGTCATCCATGTATACTTCGAGCATGTCCCCTATTTCATCCTTGAAGACTTTGTTCATCATGCGTTGGTACGTAGCACCAGCGTTCTTGAGCCCGAATGGCATGACGTTGTAATAGTAATTGCCTGTCGGGGTCATGAATGCTGTGTGTATCTTGTCTGTGGGCGACATAGGGATTTGGTTGTATCCGCTATATGCGTCCATGAAGGACAAGAGTTTAAAACCTGCAGAATTGTCTACGAGCATATCTATATTAGGGAGGGGGAAAGCATCTTTCGGGCAAGCCCTATTAAGATCAGTATAATCAACACACATACGTCATTTTCCATTATTTTTCTTAACGAGGACTACATTAGAGAGCCAGGTTGTGTATTGGGCTTCAGAAATAAAATTTGCCTATAAGAGGTCTTTTACAGCTCGCTCGGCAGCCTCTGCCTTCTCGGGCGACTGTTTGCGCCTACGCTGTGCTATGGGCTTGGCTGCCCGGTCTAAAGCTAGCTTGTGACACGCGATCTCAGGATCCAGCCCGGGCATTTCTGCGGCATTCCACGCGAAGAGGTCATAATTCTCCCTGAGGCATGCCACGAGTTTCTCTCTAGTTCCTTCGGGCAGTCCCTTGCCTATCTTCAATGTCCTTTCTGGATCGTCCCCGAGGGGAATGAGCTCGAACTCTCCGTCGGGGACTGGTCGAACCGGGTGTTCGAGAGATCTTTCCTTGGTGGACTTCCCTTCTTCGGTTTCGTCCAGCCCAATGCGACAGTCGAGGTCGATGGCGTTAACTCCCCGAGGAGGGTCCTCGGTCCTGAGTTTTTTGTTGTTGGAGCTGCTCTTTGTGCTGACCACGGCCTGTCCTTTTACTGCAGCGTCGTAGCATCGCCGGGCAACTTCGATGTCGCCGTGGATGGTGACCACGCGGCCCAATTTGGTGTAGTATTTCATCTTTAGGTGGACGGTAGATGGGACCGCGGTGAGTTGGGCCAGTGTTGGGCGTCCAAAGATGCAATTGTAAAGGGATGGACAGTCCACGACCAAGAATTGGATTTTGATTTCCCTGGCAGTTTCCTGCTCCCCGAAGGTGACGAAGAGCTCGACATATCCCCATGGCCTTGTCGTTGCCCCATTGAATCCTTGGAGGTCGAATCCAACGTAGGGTGCCAGGTTGGTCTTGTCTAATTTCAGAGTCTTGAAGAGGTGGACGTACATGATATCCACTGAGCTGCCTTGATCGACTAGGATGCGTCGGACGTCGAACTGGGCCATCTTCGCTCTGATCAATAGTGGGATGCCCGAGTTCGGGGATCCGCCCGGGAGTTCTTCCAGGAAGAAAGATATTGGGTTGGATTTCCCCCGGTATCTTGTCAATGTCGCCTTCTGCTCGGGGGCAGTCAGTAGGAGCTCGTCGAACTTGCGTTTGACCGAGAGGGCAGCGGCCTCACCGTTAACTCCTCCACCTGATATCACCAGTGCAGTTGGGAAGTCTTCCCAAGGGCTGAGTGCAGCGATTCTGCCTTCGGGCAATGGCTCGGGGAGGAAGAAATCTTCCGAGCGTGACACGCAGAGGGCCACTTGGTAAGGAGAGTTGTCGGGGGGTGTTTCTTCCCGGGGTCTCTTCTTTTCTGCCTCTTCATGTCTGGGGGTTTCGTTCTTCCTCGTATACTGTTTTAGGTGCCCCTCTTGGATTAAAATCTCTATTGCATCCTTCAGGTGGACGCAGTCTTCGGTCACATGCCCGTGACTTCTGTGGAACCGACAATACTTAGATTTGTCGGTGTGAGGCTTTGGCGCAGATGGTTTTGGGAATCTGACTCTGCCCTGTTTGAATTCAGAGTTGATGCATTCTGCGAGGATGCGTTCTCGAGGAGCTGTCAGTAAGGTGTACTCGCTGTATCGGCCCGCGGGGCCTCTCCCTTCTCGGAGCTCGCGAGGTCTTTCTTCTCTTCGCTTGTCCCCGTTGCGACGGGGAACGTTGGGGTCCTCGCGTTTGGAATGTTCGGTATCTCCAGCATTACGTCCGCTGCGGGCGTTGTGTGCCACCTGTTTTTCCTCGTATCTAATGTAGGCTTGAGCCTTGTGCAGAAGTTCGTTCAGCGTGCGGGGAGGCTCGATCCCGACCGCTCTGCTCAGCTCACTACCGGGCAAGAGCCCTCTTTCGAGGAGGTACTTCTTCATGTGTTCGGTAGTATCCACCTCGACAGCTTCTTGGTTGAATCGCTCGATGTATGAGCACAGTGTTTCATTCTTCTTTTGCACTATGGCTTCAAGGGTCGCCTCAGTCTTGGGGTGGCGACGGGAAGCAGTGAAGTGCCTGGTGAACATGGACCTCATAACTCTCCAAGAGGTAATGGATTCAGGGGTCAAGCTTTTGTACCAAGCCATGGCCCCTTTCCTGAGGGTTGTTGAAAACAGTCGACATTTGAGGTGACCGGTGATATCATTGCGGTAGTCGAGCATTGCGTTGACGTTGTCGACGTGGTCGTCGGGATCGGTGGTCCCGTCGTACACGGCTAGATTGGGCGGTTTCTCCATGCCTTTGGGGAGCGGGGCTTCCATTATTGCCCGAGACAGGGGGCAGTGCAGGTCTTCCTCGTCGCTCCTCAGTGGAGATAATTCATTGTTGTCGGGGCTATGCCCGCGCCTTGGTGAAGTTCCTGCTCGACCATTATCACGACGGGCGCGTGCCCTGCTGACGTGGGGTTCGGGAGAGCGACGCCCGCGCTTCTTAGTTGGCTCTGGACGTTGTTGTGTCCTCCTCTCCCGCTGAGGTCGGGATTCTTGTCGCTCGGCCTCGAGGGCCATGATTCTTTCGTGCTGCTGACAGAGCATAGAACCTGCCTGATTGAGGGCATTCACCATGGCGATCATCGTGGCGTCTCCTTCAACGGGGACGGGGATGGGGTGAAACGTCTCTGCCCCTAGGTTTTGAGCGTGAGGGGCATCCCCGTTATTTTGGGGTTCTGGAGACGGAGTGGCTGGACGACCGTCTCGAGCGTCTGCTTCATGGGATTGCGGGCCGTCGTCCATAGTGTAGTCGACGAGGGGACGGCTGCGCTCGCTAGGTTGTTCTCCGACCATGTTGGAAGGGCAGAAATAAATGAGCTTTGATCCTCTGTTGATGAAGATGGGGATAGCTAGTTTCCCACAGACGGCGCCACTGATCTGCCTGATCAGGAGGGCCTTCCAAGGATTGTAGACTGGGCCAGAGAGTGAGGTGAGTGAGTGGGGGGTGTACCTGCAAGGTGCTCCAATGCTTAAGTCAGAAGAGGTACAAAGTAAGGTTATTTTAGAGTGTAAGTTAGAATACCTGACCCTTTACCATGAAAGGGTATTTATAGTGAGCCCCCAGCGCTGGGCCAAGGCTCCTAATGGGCTGGATTAACTAGGCCCAAGGAGGAGCTGCCAGGGGACGCGTAAGAAGCGTGAAGACCTAGACCAAGGTCTGCTCCCTGGTCCAACTGCCCTTATCCCTAAGGAGATAATATAGGGGAGTTGGGTGACGTGTTAAGTAAGGTGCAGTTATGGTTCTGCCCGGCATAACCTAGGTGCCCGTGATGTGGGCTGATGATATGTGGATGAAGATCATGGGACGGGCAACACGTTCTTTGCCCGACACATAGTCAGAACGTTGTGGAGACGTTCCTCGGGTGAAAAGATCTTCGCCCGACGTATTCACGTGCTCGGTCGTTTGGGCTTGGACCTGACGAACGTTGGGCCGTGCCGTGTATAATGTCATGGCCCAGTCTAGAAAAAAAAAGGAAGAAGGAAAGTGAGAGAAAGGACGAGAGAGAGGGGGATATATTTCAAATTTGAAATGAGAAAGAAGAAGATGGGTGAGTTTTGGAAAGAAGCAGAAAGCGTGTTAGGCTGTAAAGTAAGTTTGCAAAGAAGGCATCCACGTGGCACAGCAGGAGATAGGAGGGCATTTTGGTCTTATCCAGAACAACTGGAATTCCTATATTATAGATATATTTAAATAGTAAAAGTTTAGGTATTAAGAGTTGAACCATTGACCTTTGAGTAAAATATAAGTTTCTTTAACTATGTTAATTAACTTATATTACCAATTAAATTCAACAACTAATATTTATATATTAATTTCAAGTTTATAATTTATAAAAAAAATTTTTGAGACCCTTATTTTTTGGAGACCCTGGACTGTAGGCCGCCTTATCCTGACTCAAGGTTGGTCCTGATTTTTATCTATAACCATATTTTTATTCAAATTACTAATCTCAACATTTTTCTTAATAATTTCTCTTATAATTTTTCTAGGTTTTACTTTATCTTTAGTTGTTTGACTCATCCCAATAACATTATCACATAATCTACATGTCATTTTTTTGTACGTTCAGATTACCTAGTCTATTTTCCTTCGTCTTTTTTACTATTGGTGTTGCCCTCATCACTCTCTCTAATATTATCATTTTTAATTTTATCATATCTAATCTTGCCACACATCCAACGTAACATTCTCATCACTGCTACATTTACATTATTCTCGTGTTGATTCTTAATCGTCTGAGATTTTGTCTCGTACAACATCATAGGTCATACCGCAGTCTAATAAATTTTTTCTTACAATTTAAGTGGTACCTTCGTATCACAGAAAATCCCTCAAGCCCTCCTCCATTTCAATCACCCAGCTTAAATTTGACGGCTTACATTCACTTCTATTTCTCCATTATTTTGTATTATGTACCCAAGATATTTAAGACACGTGACTTGTGGGATGATAAAGTTTCTAACTTCCACCTCTATGTTAGAAACGTTTCTCTTTTTTTGTTGAACTTACACTCCATATATTGTCATCTTACTTTTTCTTAGGGGATATTCGTGTATTTCTAAAGTTCGTCTCCAAGTCTTCAACCTCTCATTTAAATCCTTCTTCGACTCTTCAAGTATGATTATACCATATGCAAAAAAAAAGTATTTCGATGTAAGATCTTGAATGTGTTCCATGAGTACATCCAAAATTAAAGTAAAAAAATACAGGTTTAAAAGTTGAATCTTAATGCAAATCTATTGTAATGGGATATCCCCTCTTTACCATGTATTCACACACTAGTATATATATATATATATATATATATATATATATATATATATATATATATATATATATATATATATATATATATATTGCATTATAAAAATATAATCCCACCAATTAGACGACCACAAACTCAAAATAATATTTATTCTTCCCCATCTAAATTTAATATTTTACTTCACAAATATTGCCAATAGTTAATGATTTTAATTCTTTCATGAAACCATGGTAGAATGCCTTATATTCTTTTCACTTCGGAGACGAGTATGTTCTTTTGGTACCATGTATATTGGCTTAAATTTAGGAATTAGACATATACCTATGCACGCAATAAATTAATAGTAGAAAGGTTCATGAAATCTCACCAAAACTCATGTCACATTAATCAATTAGAGTTTACTTTGCATTTAGAGAAAGGTTATATATGTTTTTAGTCTATATAAATAGACCACTATTCATCTTTAATCTCTATAAAAAATTTCTTTGAATAATAATGGTTTTATAAATATTTTTCGTCCATAAATTTGATTAGTCCCGTTAGTTTCGACTAACGAATACTGGCGTGGCAACACACGTGACATAACTCTTGCAACTTTGCAGGTGTTGACTTGATCAACATAAATTAAAAAATAGTTATGTTGAGTTAAAATTATTTTAATTAAGTTAGAAAATCAAACATTATAATACCTACATCATTTCACTAACCATTTGAAACCTTCACGATCAAATACCAATTGAAACCCTATGAACTCAAAAACAATGTGGTTAGCAAGTCAATAAAAATAGTAGAATAGATCCAATGTAGTATGGTTGCATCTAAAGAGGCCCACTGGTCATAATTGGGGTCAGTGAGAGGTGGTGGAGGCTTGCTCTCTAAAGGCACAATATGTTACAGGACTCGATGAAAGCGGTAGTGAATGCGAAATAGATCTACTCATGTGTCGTAGCGATCAATTTTCACGTCAAGCATAATAGGAATATTATTCCTAATGTTGGAAATAACGATAGCCGAATAAAATTCCAGCTTGGCAGAGGATGATGAAGGCGGTGTCAGGGTTTAACCTTGGAAGGAGGAGTCTCCATGTTAGTGTCATTGTTGGAGGAGACATACATGTTGTGTACGAGTCGTGAAATCATATGGATGGAAGGAGATCTGGCAACAGTGGTGTAGAAGGAGGAGTTGTAGCATTATCAACGGTTTTTTAGGAGAATTAGGTTAGGATCTTTACCACTCTTACCATGTAAGAGAATGAGAGATATTTGAATAAATCATGTGAGAATAACACTGAGGAGAAATAATATGTTATATTTGAAGTGTGACTTATATATAAATATTCTTTAACAAATAAATATAGATTCTATCATGTTATATCGTTTGACATTCGAAGCAATGTGGTTAAGGACAAACTAGGTCTCCCTAGTTTTATATTCGAATTTCATTATAGGATTTAGTTTCACCCCCTCCTCTTTTGTAGCTCTCATTTTTTCTCTTAATTCATTTTAGGTGGTGCTAGTTGGGACACTTGATAAAAAAGAATGGAATGATGTCATACTCCATTGTTTAGTTTTATATAAAATGAATGAAATTGAACACATTCCATCTAATACCACTGTTTCAGTCCCTTTTTCATTCCATTCAAATTGGATTGTATCTAATGGAATGAAATAAATTAATAGTATAATTACAATTTTTCTTTCAAACTTTCACTTTCACTACCCGTTAATATTCCTTATTTCAACTTACATAATATTCTTTTATTCTTCCACTACAACTCTTCTCTTTCACAAATTTTCTTTTTGTCGAAAGTCTATCTTTCTTCTACCCTAACAAGATATGTTATAATTCTTCTCATTTTTTCACGTGTGTTTCTCCGTGTGTTCTATTAAATGAAAAATCTTTGATTTATTTTCATGTTTATTCTTTTAATTTCTATAAATTAAGTATGTTGTTGTTTTATGTTAAATTCTCTTCTTTAAAACAACAATGACTTGAACTTACATATAAGTCTAGCAAGAAAGCATATCGTAATGTTTTAGATTTATATGGAAGATGGTTAGTAGGATTAATTTGTATTGGTTTGATTGTATGAATAAAAAGTTATGAATATGAAAAAATAAGTTTAAATAAATTTTTGGTCCTTGTAAGTTTACGTGTTTTTTATTTTGATCCTATATATATTTTTTGTTTGAGTGCATTCTGATGTAGGTCTTCCACTACTCCGAATATTGTGGGACAGTTGGACCAGGACGGAGACCACGTGCTAGGTCTTCACCTGCTTCTATGTAGATCCTGACAGTCTCTTATTGTGGGCCTGAGAATCCATTCCACAATGGAGACCTTAGCCCAGCGATGGGGGTCCTCTATAAATAACCTCTTTCACTAGAGGGTCTAAACTACTCATTCTTACCTTTTGTATTTGCACTTCTTTCATTATGATTCTCACTTTAGCATCAGAGTGTCTTGCAGGTACACTCCCTCCTCTCCATCAACCGCTGAAGCTTTGTGCTGGTCATTGAAGGTTCATTCCAATTAGGTGAGATCATTAACTATGAAGTAATTGAATATGGAGAGTGAAAGAGAGAATTAGAGAGAATAATTTAGGGTGAAAATATGTTATATATTTCATTCATTGATATCTCCAATATATATATATATATATATATATATATATATATATATATATATATATATATATATATATATATATATATATATATATATATATATATATATATATATATATATATATATATATATATATATATATATATATATATATAAAATTTCATTAGATTATTCATTGATACCTCAAAGTTATATATACAATTTCATTAGACTGAGACACAAACAACAAATTGAAAAACTAAATATGTCTGACTATAACTGTTTACGCAAAACTTGTAACCAATTACAGATGTTCCTAAAAACTAATTCAACGCAGCGGTAATTGGTTACTGCGAACTCGTAACCAGTTACACCATCAAAGAATTTTTTTTTATTCTCAACTCCTTGTTATTTCCAACACATTTGTAATCGGTTATGTCCCCGCAATAATCAGTTACCACACTTGAATTGTTTTTTCTCTTAATAATTCTTTATAAATTTTATTTAGGGGAAATTACATTCACCTCCTTTGAAAATTTCTTAAAATGACACTGACATCCCCTCGAGTTCTAAAAATATGCACATATCTCCCCTGAAATCTATTAAAACTAGGGGTGCCAAACAGACATGTCCGCCCTGCAAAAGCCCGCAAAAAATGGGACGGAGCGGTCAAAGTTGAGGAAGCGGGCCTAAAATCTAAGCCTTCCCCGCAAAAAAGTGAGGGCGGGACGGAGAAAGTGTGCAGACATTGCACTTTTTAAACCTAAAAATACAAAAAATTTAAGTAAATGTGCATATCCGCAAAAGCCTGCGAAGAAAACGGGACGAGACAGAACAAAACAAACACTTTAGAGAGTGAAGACCTAAACCCTTGGTACGTCTCGCACTAAAGTGCAGATAAAACAGACATGCCCAATGGATTTGACCCGTTTTGCCACCCCTAATTAAAACAAACCCAACCCCTCTCTAATATTTAGTGATAATAAAAAATCGTAAATATAGATAATGTTTTTCTACTATTTTTTATTTCTCACTAAATTTTTTTTATTGGTATATATGCTTAGGAAAGGCTTGTGTAAATTTTATAATTAGAGAGGTGTCATTTTAACAAACCTCAAAGTAATTTTTCCTTTTATTTAAGATAAACTTTATGGCCCTGAGTTTCATTTTTCCAAATATCCTAGAGATTTTAATATTATGTTCCGCTTTTTGTTCTCCCCATTTTATTTATAAAGGGCAAGATCATGTTTTATAAAAAATATTAAATTAAATTAAATTAAATATTCATTTAATGTAAAAATATCTTACAAAAATGAAATAATTTAATTATTAAAATCTGATTTTCTAAAAAATATGTATTGATTTTATTTAAAAGATATTCATTGAAGACATAGTATCTATCCTAAGTATAAAAAAATTGGATTACCGCAAATATAAATAAAAGGATATTAAAATATTTTATAATATATATATATATAATTTATTAAAAATTAACAAAGAAAAAAATCACAACACATCTAAAATGAAGAAAAGGTACATGGGAGGGAAATTGGAAGTGCTCAAAATCGTAATAGAAGAGGTAAACCCTCCAATTCTACGACCACCGCGTCGCCACTCTCCTCCGCCGCTATCCTCTTTCTCCCTCAACCTCTTTGCCTAAAGTCGTCACTATTGCGAGTATCCGATCTCATTGCGCCGCCACTGCAGTTTCTCTAAGCTTGTGCTCCTTCTCCAATTTGTAAGTTCTTTTTACCGATTGCTCATACTTCTGCGATTTCTTCGCGCTTGTCCATTGTTTTGCTTTGTCAAACGGATACAATGTACTCCAAAACAGTGACATTGCAGGACATTGCAGGAACTCGTTCGGGTATTCAACACTCTTCGCATTTCCATTTTTCTCATAATTCAATGTGAAAAGTGATTCATCATTATATATCAGATCACTAATTATCATGAATGTGTGGCCTGCTGTAGGATACCAGATATTTTAATCAATTCGGAACATATTTGATTTCAGTAAAAGCTATTCCTATTCAACTTCTTCTTACTAGGTATGCTTAGGGGTGGCAATAAAATCCATTAAGAGAAAATCCATCCAATCCATCCAATAATTAATCCATCCAATCCATCCATTAAGGAAAAAGTAATTTAATGGATTTGATCCAATCCATCCATCAAACCATATGGATGGATTCAATCCATCCATCTGTTTTTAGAAATCCATTGGATAATACTTTATTATACTTATTAAATATAATTTTTTATTAAACAATATTAAATATTTAAATTAAATAAAATCTTTTATTAAAAAATATTAAACATTTAATTTTTTTTCTCACACTTCTGAGTTCAGATTCACGCCAATTTCCAATTTCGAACATTCCCAATTTCACAACCCTAATTTCATTTCTTCTTCACCAAACCGTCCGGCGAACCCTCCACCGTCACCGTTCTCGTCCGGCGAACCCTCCATTGTCACCGATCTTGCCCGGCGAACCCTCCATTATCACCGATCTCGTACGACGCTTCAACATCCTTCACCTTTGCTTGAACAGGTTTGTCAATTGATCCTTCTAGGTTTCTCACTTTCTCTGCTTCAAGCTAGATTGAATCTCGTGGCTTGGTTTATTAGTTGCTGCTGCTGTTACGTCTTTGAGTGTTTTATGCAATGTTTTATGTTCTGTTGTCTTTGCACTCATTATTTTGTTCTAATCTTCCAATTTGAGATACAAGCTAATGTTTTATGCAATGCTTTGTGTTTTGTTGTCTTTGCATTCAACATTTGTAGATACAAATATCTACAAATTCTATTTCCATTTTACAAAGTTAAAATCTACCAAAGGATTTACTTTTTTTGGTTGCAAAATATGCAGTATATAACCGTTATAACCAAAAACCAAAAGCAGTAACTATATATCCACCATTGTGATAAATTCTTATAAGGAAATGATTATAGATTAAATATGAAGATTGTGGAACATATCAATACTTTCCTGAATGAGGCTGCTGGGAAAGTGGTCCAATAATATGTTAGAAATAAGCATTGAAAAGTTTTCTAGATAGAAATTTGGGATCTGCTAGTATTCCATTTCAAGTTGAAATTTTCAACTACCAGTTAACTTCATAGAAACATTGATGTCTCAGCTAGTGTTCTGTGCCAATATTTTTGTGTGTGATGCTGAATATCTTTGAGTTTGTGTAGCAATGCTACAAAGATGGTTGACGTAATCGTTTAGTTTGATATTGTATATTAGTCTTGGATTTAGTGCTCGATGTGGATTCACGTTTCCGGCTCCCATTGCGAAAGATGTAGCGGGTTTATCTTTGTCAAGAATTGGTTTTCCCGTGCGGTCTATTACGCCTCTTGTTTTGCTTGTTGCTCAGGTTCATTGTTGCTGTCTTGTTTTTCCTTGAATTTTTGTAGAAGGATCTTGTCCTTCCACATGCGTTTCTTCAGCTCCTCATAGTCCACACTTTCTATTTCTGTTTCCGTTCCCTCTTCTGCATAAGGGTCGGTTTCTTCGCTGATCACCACCATTGCTAGCTTCAGTTATAAGAAAGGATAGAACGGATTTGTACGAGAGTTTTGTCTTGTATAGTTGTGTTTATATATGAAGTTTGATGAATGGCGGTGTTTGGAAAATTAAATGGAGATGATAAGGAAACAGCGAATATATTTGCGGAAATGACGGAGTTAGTGTCGGGTGTGTGTCTGTGTGTCCTTTTGGATTGCATGGAGTGTTGTGTTTTATGCATGTTTTGTTCAGTGGTGTGTACGAGTTACAAGATTGATTGTTTTTATCTGATTTCAGTAAAGTATATGACAATGATATGAGTATGATTCAGAGGAAGGTGATGATTGATGAGTGATTTTTTTTGACTCAATATTTTATGAGAATATGAGTGATTGATTGATGAGTTTGTGTGTGTGTAAATGATTAAAGGACCACTTGCTTTGAGGCTGAAAATGGTAATTAAGTAGCAGAAAAGACTTAAGAACTTGAGTGCTTAAAGTGGGAATGCATTATTAAAGCAACTGCTTAAAATGGTTGTCATGATTATACATACCTTGTACACAGGACCAAATCCTCCTTGTCCAAGTTTATTGGATGAATGGAAGTTGTTTGTAGCAGTTGCAAGCTTTTCAAAATTAAATAGCAATAGCTCCTGTAGCTTAGCTTGTGACAATTCACCAATTACATTTTCACTTGTGTGCTCCTCAGGTTTTTCGATTTTGTGGAAATGAAAAATCCTATGCTGCTTCTGTTTTCTCTCTGAATCATTCAAGTATCACAGTTTAGCAGGAGTGGCAAAAATAAAACATGTGTTATTCCATATTCCACTACAATGATACTTACCTGATTTTGAAGCCTTTCTCCAAATGAAATACGCAGCAGTCGCAATAATGATAATTCCTATTGAAACTGACACTGCAATGATGATTGTTACTTTATGCCCTTTATCTGTAATCAGGGAAGAATAAAAATGTCAAAACAATAACGTCTGACAAATGAGAAAATACTAACATAACCAATATTACCTGATACGCGAATGTATAGACCAGTTCCTCCGGTTTGGAATTGTTGTATATCAATTAGGTTTCCATTCCAAGACAAACAACTGAAACTGATATCAGCCATGTACAAATAGGCAGTACAAGAGCAATTCATCAAACACTGGTTTTTGCATTCGTCTTGTTCCATAGATGTTAATTCTGCAAAATCGGGTATTTTTACATTACTCAATTCATCAAACACTGGTTTTTGTCATCCTGTCTTTCTCAAAATGAAAACCGTTAATATAAAGAGTTCCCATATTTTCTATCCCTACAAAGATTTGATTATTCCACGGACCGCTTCGCCAGTACGGCCGAGTTCCGTTCCGAATGAAAATTTCTGGAATCTTCAACCGCTCGATACTGAGAGAGAAGCTTCCGATTGATGGATCAGAAGGGGTTTTCCATGATGTGAGTTTCATGTTACTTGCAAATTTCATGCTTGGTAGTAATGCATTTGAAGGCTGTTGAAAACTCTGCCATATAGTTTCTCCTGTTGTTGTTTCCATCAAACCAAGGCTTCCATAATCTGAAAGTGTGAAACTAGAATTGGTGTTTGATGTAAGATTTGTCAAACTTGATGACCAAATAACATGTTTTTGTCCATTCAATACAACAAGATTGCCATCATTATATATTGTAAGAACTCCAGAAGAATCATTGATCAATGGTTGATCAATGGTGTTTAGATGTATCTTTGCTTAGTCTATTGGTGCCTCAAATGTTATGTTCTTTAGTTTATGATACCAACCAGTAGTATTACTAAATAATTAATTATTAGTACATGTTATAATTAATGAATAATATTGAGATCGTGGGAGGTGGCTAAAATATCATTACTAATTTGACTGAGAGATCTCAATATTGAGTGAGTGTTAATTTAAAGTATAAAACATGCAATGCAACTAATTGGTTGTCATTACTAAATTATATACTCCAATACAACTTGCATCTTGATTTCTATTACATAACTTTGAGCTTTCTTGTGTGCTTCATTTTCTGTTTCTTTGTTTCCACAATCACTTTTCTGTTTCTTTCTCTTAGAATTCAACTTCACAATACTTGTCTCTCAGTTTCTTTGTTTCCATCAAGTAATTTCTCTCTTTCAATCAGAGATCTTGTTATCAATTTTAAATACTATATTTTATTTTATTTTTCTTGCTTACTCCAATTCTTACTTTTACTTTCAGATTTTCTCTTTCACGGGAGAATATAATCTCAATTTGGTTTCTCACATATATACAGGTAATTATATCTTTCTCCCTTCTTAAACATGTAACTTTTTTCTTAGTTGAAATTTTTCTAATTTTATTTAGATCTACAACCAAAATTTACTTTATGTTAATTGATAATTCTTTCTATAACTATAAAGGGGACAATGCATCCCTTTGCCTCAGTCCCCTTTTGGCCCTTAATCCAAGGTAAAATGGGAAATTTTTTCTGTTTGAGAGCATATGCTACCTTGAAGGGTAAAGCAACTTGGCTAGAATCTGGCCAAATAAGATGATATATGCTGCCATGAGGTAAAAAGTGAGTTCATGTGTGGTTGTAGTTTCTAAAGTAAACTTTCTGTTACTTTTCCATTTTTCATATTATTGTAGAGATTCTAAGAATTTTATAAATTTGGAAATGAAGTTCATGTTTGACTGCAACTTTCTGTTAATTATAGTAAATATGTTTATCATTTGATTTCATTTCAGTTAACCTTGGATGGGATATGGTTTAACTTTAATGTTTCATATTCATATCATGCCACTCTCTCTAGTTATATGAAATTTAAAAAAATAATTAAGAATATTAATTTTTTTTTGTGAAATTTAGTTTTTTTTATGAAATTTAAATTTTTTAATGAAATTATTTTTTCTTATGAAATTTAAATTATTTTTTTTTTTGTGAAATTTCAATTTCTTAAGAAATTTTAAAAATAATTCAGAATATGAATTTTTTTTTATAATTTAAATTTTTATGAAATTAAAAATTATTTAAAATATGTTTTTATGAAATTAAAAAAAATAATTAAGAATTTTTAAATTAATTTTTTGGATGAATGGATATCCATCCATTAGAAATATGTTAATGGATGGATTGGATGGATTTTATCTTCTAATGGATGGATTGGATTGGATTTTTATTATTAGAGTTTAGTGGATTGTTATGGATTAATGGATTGTTTTGATCCATCCATTAACAATCCAATCCATATCCATCCAATCCATCCATTTTGCCACCCCTAGGTATGCTCATTACTTTTTTCACTGTTCACATTGATTTCATATACTTATGTTCATTTATTTCTTCAGTTCTTCCCATTAGTATTTGTTTAACATGTACATTATATAATGTTTGTTTCGTATATTTTGTAATGTGTGTGATTGTCATTTTTTATTCTTAGCCTTGATAAGAAATGATATTCATATTTTGTACATGTAGCTTATTCATATGATTCTGCATTATGAGCTTGCTTGTAGGAGCATGAGTTTTGCATGTTTACAGTTCCTTGCTACAAGGACAGAGCAAATACCCTTTTAGAAACGAGCAAGTTGCCAATGCATTGTTAGTCTGTGACCCCACTCCTTCATTGCTTCTCATTTTCAAGTTTGTTGGATACTTCGATTTCATTTTGGACAAATGTTTAGGTAATTTAGATGTGGGAACCATAGTTTTTGTGTTAAATGTCGCATGCTTAGTTATACTTGCTTGCTCCATGAAGTAGATTCTTGCCCCTGATTTTTAACTGGGCATAAATTCTTTTAATTGGGTCATGAATAGTATTTGATGCTGTATGCTGTATTTTTTTCCTGTAAAATGTTGCTCCTCTTGTTTGAAATTTGAGAAATATTATATTAGTTGTATGTATTTTTCTTCTTGATTCATAGGCACCCGCGAAATCAACAAAAATGTTCCTACCATTTTCTTTTGTTGTGTTTGATTTCTTTGTGACCTCACTATACTCCCTTTGTCTGATTGCTCTGATTGGACTGCTCTATGTTTTGTTTTTTGTTTGCTGATTTTTTATTTAAAAAAATGTAAACCTTAAATGAAAAGAAGGCCAGAGGACTAAACAAGCACGGTGGCTTATCACCTTACTCCCTCACGTTTGACAGGGTTCACACAGCACAATGGGAGGAAACAGAACACGACAGAAAAATTGGGAGTGCCAGAGAGTGGAATGTTGCATCTGGATTAAATAAAAGGTTGCAGACACAATTATTTAGGCGGTAAAGGCTGTTCGCTACAGCTGGTTTTGAAAGAGGTTACTTGAGCAGTGGTTCATGAGGCAGAGGAAGCTTAGTTTCTCATTTTTGGAGGGTGATTCTGTGGTAAGAGTCAGCGACTTGCTTTTTACCATTTTAGCTTCTACTTATTTTTTTCTTTTGGTTTTATGCTTCTTAAAAAATACCTTTTGGATTTTATTTGCTTCTAGTGTTTTTGCTTTCTTGAATCTTACTAACAGTGAGACAAATAGGGTAACTTTAAGCATTGAGCATAAATAGCCTTTATGATTTTTCAATAATAAAACAAAAAGAACATGTCGAATGAGTGATTGGTTTGGAGTTTAGGTATCAATCACTTCTATGTTAGGAATTTAGGAATTTAGGATTTAGCATTAGCATAAGTTGTACCAACTGCTTTTATCCTTTACCTACAGACTACTGTTGTCACTATAAGTTATTTTTCTCGTCATAATTAAAAGTATACCACTAGTTTCACTCTTATTTTCTACACAATTAAATAATGGAAAAGAAAGTTATATTTCTTTTCCATATACTATTTCTCCAATCATATTTATTATTCTCTTTACTTTTCACTTTGTATTCCCTTACCTTTTTTTTCTCTTTCTTTTTTGAAACGAAACATTGCATTAATAATAGACTCTTTACAAACTAACTCTTGATTGGGTAATAGGGAATAGAAAGTAAGAGGAAACAAAGGTAAGGGAATAGTATTAGTAGAACAAGCTACGATGCTATTTTGTTTGCCCCCTAACAAAAACCTGTCATAGTATTAGTAGCACCATTTGTTTATTCAGAAAACTTAAATATCCATTGTAAAATATTTTGACATAATAAAAACTCAAATATTTTTTCTTTAAGATATCTTTTAAATTTTTTTTTTATTAAAAACTATTCAAAATAAATTCTCATATTAAATATTTTTTCAAAGTTTTATAATCAAATAAAAGTGGTAACAATATGAACAAAGAAATATCAGTTTTAATATATTTTAAGTTACATGATTATTAATGTCCAAAATAGTTATCTTCACGTTTCTTATCTATAAATATGCCCAAACATGAGCCTAATTTCTCTTAAACCAACAACAACCAACTGTGTTGAATAGTATTTACTAGATTGTTCTTTTATTTTGTATATCTCTTACCTAAGTGTCTCTTCTTAAAAAGAAGAACCATGGAAGGAGGTGTACCTGAAGCAGATATGTCTGCTTTCAGAGAATGTTTGTCTCTTTCATGGAAAAATCCTTATGTTCTTCGTCTTGCTTTCTCTGCTGGAATTGGTGGCCTTCTTTTTGGCTACGACACTGGTAACTTTAATTATTATTATTCACCATTTTTTCTCTAAACTAAATCATCATTAGTTTTCCCTCTTTTTGATAGCCATTTATTATTATTCACCATTTTTTCTCTAAACTAAATCATCATTAGTTTTCCCTCTTTTTGATAGCCATTTACTTTCTTTCGAAAAATAGATTTATTGGCTACTTTGACAAACGCATCACCAATTCAAATATACACTTAGATTATATCAGTTAGTTGTATTTGAGTGAATTTTTTTATATCATTAAGAATTTCAACTCCAATGCATGCTACTGTTATTTTAAAATTGAGTCAAAGGTTAAGAATTAATCGATCGATGTTCAAACTATGCTGAAAGGAAAAAAAAATAGTAACATAGTAATATAATATACTAATATTTTTAAATTAAAAAAAAACTTGGTATATTTTTAAAGGGTGTATAAACCCTGTTTTCTTTTTCTTTTTCATAGAAGCTATTATTATTATTATTATTATTATTATTATTATTTATTTGACTGATTTATTATAATTTGATTATTAATAATTATGTTGAGTTTGATAATTGATGGGTATATGCAGGAGTTATATCTGGAGCTCTTTTGTATATAAGAGATGACTTCAAATCAGTAGATAGAAAGACATGGCTTCAGGTAATTGCCTAACTCCTTTCGGAATTTGAGATCATAGATTGAATTATCTCACTTTTTACCGTTCGGCCTATTGGACCGACTAATCCGTTTTGAAGATAAGTTCCCTTGGGTCGCAGTTGTGGAATTATCTCACTTTTCTCAATCAAATCCCTTTTTTTCTTGTTAATTTCAACCTTTTACTTTAATGGATTTTACTGTCCTTGCATGTTCTCTGCTTCACAGCCACCAACTTAATCCAATAAAATAAAAAAAACATTGCTTTCTATAAATTAGAATGCTTGGATTAATGTATTGACGTATTGTTGAAAAATGTCCACTTCTTACTAAATAATCTTTCTCTCTCTTAATTATTCATGACTATGTTTTTAATAATCTTCGTGATTTGTTACTAGTATAGCAGCCTAGGAAATGAACACATATAACACATGTAATTTTATTGTATCCAAACATTTTTGGGTTTGTGTCACTTTTTTTTAAGTCTGATATGTTCAATAAATCTATTTAAAGGTTCATTTTATATATTTTTCTTACACAAAAGTTTTATTTTATATTAACATCTGTAAATAAATAAATAAATAATCTGACACATAATTCTATGGGCCAAGATACTCAATTATATGTGGTCCAAGTTTGAAATCTAATTCTATCTAAAATGTCCTTGTAATCAAATCATTAGACGCCAACAGCAAGGACACTTCAATAGACTATAAAGATAGTAACATATTAATAAAATAAAATTGTATTTTGATATTTAATATAATATTTAATAAACTTAAGATCTGAAAGCTTTCGTAATCTATTTAAACAAAAGAATTTAGAATAGAAATAAATTAACATTGAACTAAAATTCAAATCTCAGTTGAAAATAACATTTATAGTATTCATTAGTGCCTCAATATGGAAAATAAAATAATAATTCTTACTCTTAGCATATTGTGTAAATTGTGAGCACATAATGATGATGATGGAAAAAAATGTAACAGGAAGCAATAGTGAGTACAGCCATAGCTGGAGCAATCATAGGAGCTGCAGTTGGTGGATGGATCAATGATAGATTTGGAAGGAAAATATCAATCCTTGTTGCAGATACCCTCTTTTTATCAGGGTCAATTGTAATGGCTGCTGCTCCAAGTCCAGCTATTCTCCTTGTTGGTAGAGTAATTGTTGGAGTTGGTGTTGGAATGGCCTCAATGGCTTCTCCTTTGTACATCTCTGAAGCTTCACCAACTAGAGTTAGAGGTGCTCTTGTTAGTCTCAATAGTTTTCTCATTACTGGTGGACAGTTCCTTTCTTATCTCATCAACTTGGCCTTTACTAAGGTAAAGAGAAACTAAATGTCTTTTTCATGCATTGTTCTATGATATGTTCCTAAAGAATTTGAGCATGAGTTTTCATTCAGGCACCACACCCATGGAGGTGGATGTTAGGAGTAGCAGCAGCACCTGCTATCATACAAATTGGACTCATGTTGACCCTCCCCGAATCCCCTCGTTGGTTGTACCGCAAGGTGAGTTCATCATCTTCATGGATTTTACATTGTCACATAATCTACATTCCAACTTCAGTTATTTGGTTGCAAATTTTAAGTTGGACTTTGCATCTTCCGGCCTTGATCGGATGGTTCAAATAGAAACCCTTATTCGATCAAGAAGCATTTCAATAGTTTTCAATATTATTATTATTTTTATTAATTTCTTTTATGGGTTGTATTCCAAAATGATGTAACAGGGTAAAGAGGAAGAAGCGAAACGAATTCTGAGAAAGATATACGAGGTTGAGGACTACGACAATGAAGTTCAAGCATTAAAAGAATCAGTTGATATGGAACTGAAGAATACAGAGAAAGTAAGCATGATGCAGCTTCTAAAAACAACATCAGTAAGAAGAGGTTTATATGCAGGTGTAGGACTTGCATTTTTTCAACAATTTATCGGTATCAACACGGTCATGTACTATAGTCCCTCAATTGTACAATTGGCTGGTTTTGCATCCAACAGAACAGCACTTCTTCTGTCATTAATCACTTCTGGCCTCAACGCATTTGGTTCGATTCTCAGCATATATTTCATTGATAAGACCGGAAGGAAGAAACTCGCATTGATTAGTTTGGTTGGTGTCGTGTTCTCTTTGACTCTTTTAACTGTTACTTTTCGTGAGGCTGAGATTCATTCACCCATGGTCAGTGTCATTGAAAGCTCTAGTTTTAATACTACATGCCCTGATTTCAAAACAGCGGCTATGAATAATGAGAAATGGAATTGTATGAGGTGTTTAAAGGCTACTTCAACTTCTTGTGGATTTTGTGCTGCTCATGACAAGGTAACTCTCAAGTAGTGTCAATTTCACGGAACACAATAAAATAATGCTTATCATATATTAACAATGCTATTAAATTTGAAAAAATTGCAGCTCTCACCAGGGGCATGTGTAATCTCGAATGGCTCTACGAACGGCATGTGCGCGAATGATCACAGAGCATGGTACACTAGAGGATGTCCAAGCAATTTTGGTTGGATTGCGCTAATAGGCCTTGCACTCTACATCATATTCTTCTCACCGGGAATGGGAACAGTTCCGTGGGTTGTTAACTCTGAAATCTATCCATTAAGATACAGAGGAATCTGCGGAGGAATAGCTTCGACAACTATATGGGTTTCCAACCTTATTGTTTCGCAATCGTTCTTATCTTTGACCGAAGCAATTGGAGCAGCTTGGACTTTCATGCTCTTTGGGATTATTGCATTTATAGGCATTTTCTTTGTTATTGTATTTGTGCCAGAGACTAAAGGAGTTCCAATAGAAGAAGTGGAGAACATGCTTGATAAAAGATCTGTGCAGATTAAGTTTTGGCGGAAGAGAGATTCTGGTTCTGAGAAGTAGTGATTCAGAAGAAAATAATAATAAAGGCTAGTTTTATGGTTAGTTCCATAGCTATAGTTATTAATACAAGTAAACTATGGTTTGAATTAATTGTGAGTTTGTGAGAATTGGTTGTTAACTCTGAAATCTATCCATTAAGATACAGAGGAATCTGTGGAGGAATAGCTTCTACAACTATTTGGGTTTCCAACCTTGTTGTTTCTCAATCCTTTTGTCTTTGACAGAAGCAATGCGCTCATGCCGTTCGTAGAGCCATTCGTTCTAAAATAACATTGGATTTCTTTTGGGTAATATGTTATGTAATTAACATTTTAGTTCAAATGGGGTAGTTTTATTAAGTGGATTGTTGGAAATTCTCATGAATTCTGTAGAGGATTATGAAGTGGGGATTTATGATATTATTCACTTATATGAAGTAATAAAAAGTATTCACATATGTTAGTTGCTTTACTGTTTTTGCTCTTCTGTTAGCCTGTTTGGATCCGTGCCAGAGAAGTGGAACGTGCTTTTACCGTTTCCAACGTCAATCCAAACACTGCAAAATGCCAAAATAATATCATAAAGTCAATCTGCAAACAAAATTTTAATTTGGTCTTTCTCTCAATGCTCTGTTTGGTACACATAAATAGCGAGGGACAAAGGCAAAATATGCAACGCAATGATCTCAATAATATTAACCAGATCAGATTGGAAATTGGATCTACCTACAGCTGCATGGGATTGAAAAAATAATTCATATCAGCGAATATCCATAGATAAAAGATTATTCATAAATAAAATAAATTAATATTTAAATATCTGTTTTTTTTTTATGAATACAAATATAGATTTGATTCGAAATCGATGATATTCATGTTCATGAATGTTTCCGTTAATAAATTATTTCAATTATTTAAATATTTTTAATTTATTATATTTTATCTTTAAAATGATTAATCTTTATATTTTTTTTATTCTTATCAATTTAATGATTAAGATAAATTCTCTTTAAAAAATTCATTTATTAATTTTAATTGAATTCATTTTAGCCATTGAGATTGAATTGATAAGAATAAAATGATAGGATGTGATGTCATGATACTTTGATGTCAACTCATTATATATATATATATATATATATATATATATATATATATATATATATATATATATATATATATATATATTTTGCTTTGTTGGAAGAAAGTGCTTTCTCAATTGATGTCGGCAAGATTCGCGAATTGATAGGTCAAATTTAAAGTTTGCATCTTTGAAATAAAATAAAAATAGAATAGTGAAGGACTACAAAATTTTAACTTGACCTCAATCAATTTATTTACTATAATTAATAAGTATTTTAATAAACATGACCCTTTTTAGGGCGTGCAAGAGAATCTAAAATACAAGGTTTTTATACAAATATTTGATAATTAATTTAGGTTAAACAAAATCTCTTAAACAAATTTCATCTTAAACAAATTTCATGTTTTAATTGAAATTAATTTTAATTTTTTACACAAGTTTCTCTTAAAAGATTGAGACAACTATGCTAATAAATAGTTTTAGGATTTGTTTAACCTATATTCAATATTGCATAAGATAAAGAATAATTAATATATTTTTATTAAAATATCATGTATTAATTACACTTTATATTATGTAATATTGCATAACAATGTTTCACTAATAAATTATTATAAATAAATTATCACTAAAATAATAACTAATATATAATATTTCAATAAATATAATATATTAATTATTCCTTATCCTATATAACATTGTATAGGTTAGAAAAATCCATAATTTTATTATTAAAATTAATTTTTCTAATTATATTTTAAAAAAATCATGCATAATATAAGACACTTACGAACCGGAAAGAATATGAAATCACGGATAAATATGGGTAAATGTTTAAGAACCAATAATCTCATATCTAAATTCAAAATTTTAATTACTTATTAATATGAAACTAATCACATATGCTTAAATTTCAACCGTAGCTAACCATTATTCAGTTTGTTGATAACTTCCATAAAAAATTCTCACTTGGAAGCATATAAGAAAAATGATAACCATATTTTATGTGGTACCCATGATCCATTGAAATATGGTCATATTATAAGTTAGAGAATTCATACATATATTATTTTAAGATTTTTGGTGAATATTTGATTCAATGTGTATTTTTTTCTCATGATGATCCACATTTATAAGTGGGAGAATCAATGTTGCTCTTGCTCTTGCTTCAATATTGATACTCCTTCAGAAGGAGTCCCTCTCAAACTCTAACACCGATTATTAAATAAGTGGTGTCTCTTTTAGTTGTTTGAGTAACTCAATTTTCATTCTCTCTTTATTTTCTAGCCAAGCAAACTATCTGTTCTAACTCAAACCTCTAATCTTGTCGACAGAAAAATAAACCTTAGTTTAATTTCATTCACTTTGACTAAAAATATAAGCCATAGCCAGTGAAAGTCAAAGAATCTAGAACAGGCCAATTAAATGAATTAATCTGTTCATACAAGCCAATTAAATTAATTAATGAAAGCGATTGTGTGTCTGATTCGATTATGATTATATTAACTAACCAAATTGAAATATGGTAGAAAAGAATTGTTAGCCTAGTTTCTACTTATTTGATATTTAAAATAGTTATCGTTTTCGATTACTCCACATGTTGTTTGGATAAGTTGGTTGATTTAGATTGATCGACGTCAATGTAAATTCTTATACGGATTCTTGTGTGTAAAAGTCGATTCCTATATATCGCATTATTGAAAACACTCCATATATTCTATGACATACTGACACGACACCCATATTTTAACACATGCTCATAATAATATTGAAAGATTATATAAGTATTCTATCGGTGGGGTAATTTCACATTTAAATTATTTCACAAATTGAAGAATAATATAAGTAATTTTGGAAAAAGAGTAAATTAATTGAGTGAGGAATGCATATTACATAAAGCGATGCATGTTTATATGGTTAGAAAAGTCACAATTAATTAACTAATTATAAAAGTGATATTTTTTTTTAATAAACAAAAATATATTTTACAGATACAAAGGGGTATTCGAACCCGTTTATAAAACGAAAACACCAGACTAAAATTAACACCTACAAAAAGTCACAAGGATTTTTAACTCATTCATAATAATTACAGGTAAAATTTTTTTTAACTTTCTTTCTTATCCACCACCAAGATAGAGTAAAAATCCTATGCGCGACCAACTCATCATCCCAAACTCCGCCATTAAACATTATGTTATTCCTGGCTATCCATAAACACCAACTAATAATAAGCCACAATCCAATCACATTCTTGATATTAACATCCCTATTTTGTAACGCTTCAATCCATTCCAATAAATGATCAACGATGTTATACGTCAAAGGCATTCTAATCTCCAACCAACTTTGAAAACAAGTTCAACTCTACTACTTGTAGAACAAAAGAATAATAAATGAAACAAATTCTCATCCTGAAGAAAACAAAACGGACATACCTTTTCAAACGAAATTATGATTACTCCGCGAACGCTTAAATTATCACGAGTCGGAAGTCTATTATGAATAATTCTCCAACCAAATAAAATCGTCTTCAAAGGGGAATTTGCCGACCAAATCAAATGGAACGCTGCTTCTGAATCTTCTGGTACCTCATTTGCCGCCGGATTATGAAAAATCCTGTCATATCCCACTTTAACATAGTAGGAAATATGATTCTTGTAGTCCCACATGACTGTATCATTCCTATCTTTAACTAAAACCACATGTTCCAATTCTTCTGACAAACCATTGAGCTCTATTTAAACATTAGCATCATTCAAATCCTCTAAAAGTAAAAGTTCCCACCCTAATTATTACCTTCCCAATGACCGTTATCCGTAACTTTGACGTCCCGATCACTTGTAACCGCCCAAACCATCGGAAATCGAGTTGCTAAAGATCCCGAACCAAGCCAATTTGATACCCAAAAGAAGGTATTTTTACCATTTCCAACCTTGAAGTTAAGTGTATCCACGAAAGGTTCTTCTCATAAATTTGCAAACTTGACCAAGTCACGCTACCATAAAGATGCAGGAACCTTATATTTAGGATAAACGCCTCGAATCACATCGTAAATGTAATTCCCATAACGACCTTCAATAATGTCATTCCATAAGTTTGCATTTGTATTAAAAACTTTCATATCCATTTCGAAATCAGAGCAATATTGAAAGTCTTTATGTCAATAATCCTAGACTGCCTTCCTTCTCTGATTTACAAACTGTACCCCAATTAATCCAAGCTATTCCTTTCTTTGTAGTGGAGCCATTCCGTAAAAACCTCCTTTGAATAAATGTAAGAATCTTGATCACCTTGCAGGGTACTTTATAAAATGACATAAAGTGAATGGGTAAGTTTGAGAGAACCGACTTCATGAGCGTTGATCTACCTCCCATAGACATGAATCTTCCCTTTCAAGAAGCTAACTGAGTCTGAACCTTGTCAATAACCAGTTTCCAAAAAGAAACTAGTCTATGGTTTCCTCCTATTTGAATACCAAGGAATTTGAACGGACAGTTCAGAATTTTGCAAGCTAAGAAAGATTCGGTCGCCCTAAACTAGGACTCCTCAACTCCAAAACCAAACAACGAGCTTTTATTAAAGTTAATCTCTAATCCGGAGATAAGTTGAAGGCCTTTAAGAATGGTTTTAATTGCTCCCACATTATTCCAGGAAACTTCTCCAACAATTATTGTGTCATCCGCGTATTGAAGAAGATTAAAGGATGAGTCTTGACCAATCTTAAAACCTTTGAAAAACTGACCCTCACAAGCTTTCTTCATTAACACCGCTAGAGAAACATTTTACTTATGTTGCAAGTCACACATTTCAAATTTGCCACTAACCTCAAAGAGAAACAAAAACTGAATTACATTTCTAATATCTTTTTAATTCAGATTTTCAAAGCTTCTTATTTCAATTAGCCCTTTAAATCCTTCAAACTTGGTTTGCTTCGAGGGCTTGATTGGAATATCGGTAAGTTTAATTAAATCTTGCACTATTCAATTTTTAACATTTCATCATCAATTTGATCTCTTTGAAAATAATTACATGCTCCTGTCATGATTCATTGGATTATTTCTAAATCAATTGTTGATTTATCGTCCACCAATAATTTAATTTTTCAATGTCATTTAGATTTAACTCCTTGGATAACATTTCAATTCATAATGCTTGGAAGATATCATAAGAGGTTGCCATTAGAGCGGTCAAAATAGGCTACTCGATTCTAAACGGGTCGACCCTAGTGGACTTAAATTTTTAAAATTGGATAAAAAAAAACTCATTTATAATATGGTCTCGAAAATTACTATCCAAAACCGATCCTAGATGGGCTTCGTGCAATCCGACCCTAAACAAACTTTTTTTAATAAAAAAATAAAAATAAAAATGTCATAATATTTATTATAAATAAAATTAAAAATTATACTATTTTAAACATATTTAAGTACTATGTTAAATTTTATAAATACTATAATGTATTTTTAAATACAATACATGTCTAAATTGTATAAAATAATACTCGATATTTAACATAAAAGAAACTAATAGAATACAAGAAAAGAATGTTGATTATATTAATGTATAATATTTAAAGAGAAAGATTAAATAAAATAGATAAAATTTAGTGAGGAGAGAAAAATCAATGTGTTATATATATATATATATATATATATATATATATATATATATATATATATATATATATATATATATATATATATATATATATATATATCCTAATTGGCTACCCACGGTCCACATGGGCTAGTCCTAATGGGTAGCAGGCTTTTTATGGTTGAGCTAAAAAATCCCTAAAAAACATGGGCTCTAATTTTAAGGCTCAAACCCTATGATTTTTCAGGCATGGCGGGTCGACCCATATGAGCTTGCCCATTTTGACATCTCTAGCTGCAACGTACTCTTCCTCACATGATGATGGGGTCACAAATCCTTTTTTCTTTGAGCTTCATGAAATTGGAGTTGGTCCAATCATGAATAATTACCATGTTATACTTTTCTTATCATCTTGATCTCTACTCCAATCTAAGTTAGGATAACCATAAACTTTGGCCTCCATTTCGATGCTCTGTTAATGAGGCATGAATATTCCATGATATGCAATGCCTCTAATTTACTTCATGATTCTCTTGGTTGTAAGCAAATGACATGACCTTGGTTTCTCCATGAACCTACTGACTAGTTTTACACTATGATAGATATTAAGTCTTGTATTGTATATGTATCTTAATGAGCCAATTATTTGGTTGTACAAGATTCCATATACAATTTCATCCCCTAATTCCTTTTTCAGTTTAATGTTGGTTTTCATTGGTGTAACTACAAGGTTGTAATTACTCATCTTTAACTTCTTCAAAATATCTTATGCATATTTCTACTAATGCAATAAAACTCCATGTTTTTTTGTTCACAACTTCCATTCCTAAGAAGTATGCCAAATTTCCTAAGTCTTACATTTAAAACTCATTCTTCATATTGTCTTTGAACTTTGTCAATTCAATCTCAGTAAAACCTGTCACTAATAGACCATCCACATAAAGACATAAGATGACTTGGTCTTACTCATTTGATCCTTAAACATACTATCCATGTTGAAATGATCACTGAAATGAGATGACTTTATTAGGCCCTGGTAGGGATGGCTTAAAGGGCATAAGCTAAGACAATATTAGGCGAGCGCCCAACAGTGTGTTACGGGCCGCCCAAATCGAATGCTTGTTCTAGGAGCCCAAAGTTGGTTAAAGCTTTGACCATTATATCATAAAATATTCAAAATGTTGCTTTGTTTTTTATGTCCGTCACTTTTCGTTCTGCCTGGTCTCTCTCTTATCCATTTCTCGGATTTCTTCAACATAACTCCCTTCTTCCTCAATCCCATTAACCCTAACCTTTATGCCTTTTTCTAGGTTGTAAAAGCCACATCAATTTCCTTTTTTTCCCAAAATATTTTATTTTCTTGTTGAACATCTTTATATGATGCTGATTTGTAACACAAAATGGATCCCTTTGAAAATTATTTTGATGTTAATTCGATATTAGATTTTGTCCATGCATTTATAGGTTTTTATTCTTGGTGTGACTGTGAGAAGATGGGTAAGGACTAGAATAAATTTGTATGGATGAATCCAGAATCCCATTCTACTGGCTTCTCCATTCATTTGGTAGTTTGATCTTCCAAATGGATTGGACCAATAAAATTAGGGACTTATCAGACCCATTAACTATGGTTTGAAGCCATATTTCTCCTACTTGGCCCAATTCACTTCTTCTATTTGATTCCCACACGGGAGACATATTCTTACTTCTATGATGATACCCATTCTTCTGAACCTCTCTCTCTCTCTCTCTCTCTCTCTCTCTCTCCCTATCTTGAATTTTCAAAACTACGTTCTTTTTTTACACGTCTTCTCGAGCCTTTTCTTCTTGAAACTTGGACTTTTAAGTGCACAACCCTTTTGATTTTACAATACCATTATCCCCTTTTCCATTTCCTTTTCCTTCTTAGTGTGGAAAGTGGTACTACAATTTTCCATTGTTGCCTTTTCAAAGACCACTATCTCCTTACATGTACGTTCCTTTCTTCCTATAACCCTCCCTTGACTAATAGTTTAGAAGGTGTTATTGCAACCATCTTCTTCATTTTCTGAGCTCATATCATCATTGTGATAGTCATAAGAGAAACCCTTAAACTCAGTGTATGATTAGCTTGATGCAAGCTCTTGATTCAATGGAACATTTATCCTCAAAGAACCCTGGGAATCCTCCACTACTTTGATTATGAATACATCGTCATTAATGTGGACATTAAACTCTTCGTTCAAAACAAAGATATATTTTGTTTGAATCAAGATACGAGTCATGTCAATCTTGTTTTGAGATCTTGTATTGTCATTAGCAAACATATACACATCATATGGAGCCATTATAAATTCAAAGAAATTTGGATTCCATGCATGACATGGAATCCCATAAAAGTTAACCCAAGTCATCCATTATTTGTCCATATATGAGGCCCTCCACTCTTTAGTTTCCTTTAACCATTGTTTTATCCAGTCACTACCTTCATTCACCATTGCTTTAAGTTCTCCTTCTTCCCATTCCTTTAACAAGCATAAATTTTCACCTAATGATGTTACCTATATTGAAAATTATCCCTATATATTAAATATCTCTTAGATATTATAAGTCATTCTCAAATTTTCCACAGTCCCTATATATGTCTTATTGAATATGCTCATCTCATTCTCTTCAATCTTCTATTCTAAGAGTGAAAATAACGATTTTCTTTCTCTATTTACATACTCCTTTTTATTGTTTGCCCTATGTTGATCATTGTTATTCTTGAGAACATTTACATAGGATCAAAATCTTATATGCCATATGTGCAATAATTCATCCTTACCTAAGCCTTGCATGTGTTTAGTTCCAATCCCTAAGCTTTTCCTACCCCTCAAACTTACTTCCTCTTTATCATCTCTATTCATTTCTTCCTCCCTATGAACTCCAGTTTCCCACCTTCTCTAAAGACATGGTATTAGAGTAAGCCCTAATAGCCAATCAATATTGGCTTAATATACTTTTGTATAATAACCTTGATATATATATATATATATATATATATATATATATATATATATATATATATATATATATATGTAGTTTGTTAATATACATATATATTTATTAGGCATTGTATTTATTATGTCATTTGTATATAACATAATAAGGTCCCTAGAATAGCTTGTCCGTTTAACGAAATATTAAGTATGACTTAATCATGAGATTTCATTAAACATAAGGACATTATTCTTAAAGTATACGTAGTCGAGCTTTAATGTGAAATGGGATAACCTTAAAGCATTAAAAGTATTATGTAGATAGACTGATGATCACATCTCATGGATCATAGATAAGGAGTTATCAAGTCTTAACATAGGTATGAATATTATGAGTAATATGTATACTTGATTGACCCGTTATGAGAATACTACTTAGAATATTATGCAAAGTGTAATAAGTTACTCTCATGGTGATAGTGGTGTATACCACCCTTCGACCTGAAATGACTATGGACTCTAGATTTAGAGTCAAGTACTTTATTGCTGATCAAACATTGCCCGCAATAGGATGACCATAAACACAGTTGATGGGTACTTCACAAAGCATGATGAGGGACATGAGTGACCTAGATGGAATATGCCAATTATACATAACATGACAAATGTCTAAGGGCCCAATATTGAACTGGACAAGGATGACACGATATATGTCATGTGTTCAATATAGACATAAGGGCAAAAAGGGTAAATATACACAAACATTATCACATAAAAGGTTTTGTCAGATCATATGACATTTTTGTGACTTGGGTAGCAGTGATGTGTTGCTAGATACCGCTCACTATTTATTATGTTAAATGTGTGATTTAATATAATTGTCAACGTCACGAGATCCTATAGGGTCACACACATAAGGACAAATTGATGAGAGAGATAAAATAAATAAGGAACACCGTAAGGTACAGTGTACTTGAGAGAATTATGGAACGATGTATGGTACATTGCACTTAAGTGAAATACGGAACATCATATAATACAATTTTAGTAAACATTAAATGAAAATAAAAGAAAATATAATTATAAAATGTAAGAATTAAAGTTAGAAATTAAAAGTTTTATAAACAATGAATCTAATAAAAATGTAAAGGAATTATTGAAATTAATTTATAGTTATGTAAGAATTAAATTTTATAAATAAATAAAAAACGAACTGGATAATCCAACCTTGCTACTTCAGGTTACCGGATAACACATGCGTGCTACTTTCGGTTTGAAAATTTTCTGAACTGGAAAACATAACAATGTTACTTTCGGTTTGTAAATTTCTCAACCGGATAACTTACCCATTGTATTTCCGATTCATCTCGTCCAATATTAAAAAATATTATTTTTTTACTCTGACTTCGCGGTAAAATTTTTAAATTATTAATTAAATATTGAAAAGGCAAAATTGGAATTTAGAAATTATGTAGGGGTATCAGGATGATTGTAGGGGTACAAGATATAATTTCCGAGTTGTTATCATGAAAAATTAGTCAAAATATTTTCAAAATATACATTAAAAATTATTATATTTTCAAAATAACTAACAATAATAAAAAATAAAAAATATTTATATTTTTTAAAAGAGACAATTGTATAGACTCTAATCAATTTTTAGAACTAATTAGTTATATTAAAGAAAAAATTATTTAAAATATTTAAAATATTATTTTTTTGAAAAATTATTTAAAATATTATTTTACATTAGTCAAAAATAGTTATATATTTTCAATTTATTTTATATTTATATTTAAAATAAATATATATTTATAATAATAATAATTATTATTATTACTATTATGAAAAAATATCAATTTTTGAAAAAGACTATTGTATTTTTATTTTCAAAAAACCATTGAATTATGTAGAATTATGAAGAATACAAAGGGATATTCTAACCCTTACAAACAAAGAGAAATTGTCCACCAACACTCAACCTACAATGGATTCATACAAAAGTCATAGAAAGATGAGTTGGAGTAGGGATTGTCTCCATTGCAGCCCCATTTCCAAACATTGAATTTTAAATTCCAAGAAATATTATTCACACTAACTACAATTGTATTGACTCTAATAAATTTTTAGAATTAATTAATTATATAAAATGAAAAATTATTCAAAATATTTTCAATATTATTTTTTATTAGTCAAAAATAAGTATATATTTTCAATTTATTTGATATTTATACTTAAAATAAGTATATATTTATAATTCTTAGTATTATTATTATTTGAGAATTAAATACTTTCTTGCATAAAAAAATGAGAATTAGGATAATAATATATAATAGTGTTAATTGAATATATTATTGTTATTATTTATAATTTTGTTAGTTGTTTATTATATTATTATTATTAAGATTTATTATTATTATTATTATTATTATTATTATTATTATTATTATTTAGATATTAGATTATTATTAACACTAGTGGTTTATTATTATATTATGATTTTTATTTATTTATTTTAATATAGTTTTTGAAAAATTATTCAAAATATTTTCAATATTATTTTGTATTAGTGAAAAATAGTTATATATTTTCAATTTATTTGATATTTATATTTAAAATAAATATATATTTATAATATTTAGTTTTGTTATTATTATTATTATTATTATTTGAGAATTATTTTTTGTATAAAAAATGAGAATTAGGATAATAAGATATAGGCAAAATACCCAAATTAGTCCCTTAAGTTTACCTCAGGGTCCATTTTGGCCTCTTATCTTTAAAAAGTTTCAAAGTGGTCCTTTAATTATTATTAACCCAAATTAGTCCCTTAAGTTTACCTCAGGGTCCATTTTGGTCCCTTATCTTTAAAAAGTTTCAAAGTGGTCCTTTAATTGTTTAAAAAGGTCCACGTTAGTCCTTTCCGTCCATTTTTTTTCAAACGGCGTCAATTTTTGCTTAAGTGGCATCTGACGTTGCACTTGGTCGTACGCGTGGCATCTAACGTGGCATCTGACGTTGCACTTGGTCATACGCATGACATGTGAGGTCATTAAATACTCAGAAATATTTTGTTACAGCCAAGATTCGAACTCATGTGCAATTTATTACTAGACAACATATCCAACCACTACACCATCTCACATTTGTTTGTTAACATTCCCATTACTATTGTGATAACTAATATCAGTAACAGAAACATTTCCCCTACAGAAGCTTCATTGTAGAATCAAACTTCAATAAATCATGGTACAAGGATGTTTCAGAAGCACAATTCTCAGAACAATAATTATAAGGAGAATCTAGATAGCAATAAGATAACATAGTCCAATAAATACCTAACACATGGTTCTACTATTGGGCTTGTGCTGAAGAAATTACATCATTCAAAACAAAATCTTCAACATAACTAATTCTTAATCCAAATACTAACCAAAACTAAAAACTAAGGCTACTATGTTGTAGAACTCAATGTTCTCAGATATATCAGCAGTTCCATACACCAAAACATGGCCTTGATGTAAAAGCTTTAACACTAAGTGAGAACCTTGGCATCATCATTTAAGGAAGTGAAGACTAATCAAACCAGCAATCCCAAACACTCCAATTTCATCACGCCTAACAAATACCTTCTTCAGCTTCTCATCACACTGAATACGCTTCTTATTTTCAGGGTTCTGCATATTTTAGAAACAAAACAAACTAAAATTCAGTTAAATTAAAACCTATAAAAAGTCGCAAAACTTACAAATAAAATTGTCTCTAAGCCCCTAATGCTAAAATTCAATTTGGCTGCCCTTTTCTTCCAAATAGAGTTAAATATTGGGCACACAACTAAAAATCATAGAAATTAGAACGGCTTGCGCAAGCAAAGCTGCTCAACCATCTCTTCTTCAATTTTTGATTTTATGGGTGAAACTTTGATTTCATACAACTTGGGCCACAGTTTTCCAGTCACTGCAATCAAGAACATAAGTCACATAAACTTAACAGGGAGGAAAAATTACATTTATTCTCCAATTTCAAATATTAAGGTTCCTTCTATTTTACTATTATTAATTAAATTGACACTAATCATATTTTTATAAGTGTTCCTGTTCCCGGGAAATTTCAAAGAGGAAGAAAAAACCTGAAGATTGTTTTTCTTGATGTATGCCCAAATGTGCTTGAGTGCTAGGGCTCGAGAAACATCAGGAAGTCCGATGAGGTCTTGCATCTCGGGGGAGTTTTTTTGAGGTTGCATTATACCACGACCTTTTCCGTCGGCAGGTGATTGAGAGATGGTGGCATGAGTAACTGTTCGGAGCGGAACCATCCATAAGACGGAGGAATCTATCGATGCCTAGGTGGAAGTGTTTCTGTTACTGATAGTAGTTATCATAATAGTAATGGGAATGTTAACAAACAAGTGTGAGGTGATGTAGTGGTTGAATATGTTGTGTAGTAATCAATTGCACATGAGTTCGAATCTTGGTTGAAGCAAAATATTTTTAGAATTTTTCTGGATATGCAAATGACCTCACATGCCATGCATACAACCAAATGCAATGTCAGATGCCACGCGTACAACCAAGTGCAACGTCAAATAAAGGACTAACGTTGACCTTTTTAAATAATTAAAGGACCACTTTGGAACTTTTTAAAGATAAAGGGTCAAAATGGACCCCGAGGTAAACTTAAGGAACCAATTTGAGTATTTTGCGTAAGATATAATAATGTTAACTGAATATATTATTATTATTATTTATAATTGTGGTAGTTGATTATTATTATTATTATTATTATTATTATTATTATTTACCATTATTGTCTAGATATTAATGTAACTAATATAAATGATAAATATATTATTCTTATTAACAATACTAAGAGCTCGTAATGATATTTTATTCAATTCTTGTAAATAATAACACTATAAGAAATTTCATTATTAATTATTATAAGTTATTAATTATAATTCGATAATTTTAGAATTCAATGTATTCACTTATTTTTATAAAATATTTAATAATTTTAAGGAAAAATAATAATAATTGTTACTATATAATAATAATAATAATATAATAATAACATTTTAAAAGTTTAAATTTAAATTTTATCATCATTTTTATTTTTATTTGTATGATTATATAGTAACATAGTAATAATTTTTATTAATTTTATTCATTGTAACAGAGATAATAATAATAATAATAATAATAATAATTATTATTATTATTATTATTATTAAATTTTAAAAGTTTAAATTTAAATTTTATCATCATTTTTAATTTTATTTTTATTAGTTGATTATATTATTAGTATTATTATTTTAATAGTGTTAATTGAATAATATATGATTATAGATTTTCTATATAAAAAAATGAGAATTAGAATAATAAGATATAATAGGGGTAATTGAATATTATATTAGTTGATTATATTATTAGTATTAGTATTTTAATAGTGTTAGTTGAATAATATATGATTATTATTATTATTAATTATTATTTATGTAGAATAAATTTTAAAAAAAAATTAGGGTTACTGTTAGAATAACTATCAACCTAGAATTAATAACAATGTATTTATACATTTTTTAAAAAGATTTAATAATGAATTTATATATATATATATATATATATATATATATATATATATATATATGTATATATATATATATATATATATATATATATATATATATATATATATATATAATAATTGTTACTAATTTTATGTTTAGTAACTGTCATAAAAATAACAATTATAATAGTAACTGACATAATTATTAATAGGGTTAATAGTCATTTACCCCCTGTAATATAGCCTGTAATATAGGCGTATTTTGATTTACCCATTTAAAAAATAATTTTGGATTACCCCTAAAATTTTAAAATTTTAAGTCTTTTGCCCCCAGATGAAAAAATTACGTAATAACTACCCCTGTAAAATAATTTTTTTTGCTTTACCCTGATTTTTACACGTTTAGGGGGTTACCCAAAAAAATCAGGGGGTAATCCAAATTTGTAATAAAAACTCAAATGCTAATTTATAGAAATCGAATAATAAATTTTTTTATTTGTATGATTATATATTTTTATTAATTTATTTAAAAATTGAAAAGTAATTTTTTGAGTTTTGAAGTTTTTAATGTCTTTAATTAAAAAATAATTTGTGTTCATAAAAAAAATTCTTTGATTGGATGAATTATTTTACTGGGTACTTTTAGAATTCAATGTGTTTACTCATTTTTTTAAAAAGATTTAATAATTCTAAGAAAAAATAATAATAATTGTTACTATATATTAATAATAATAATAATAATAATAATAATAATAATAATAATAATAACATTTTAAAAGTTTAAATTTAAATTTTATCATCATTTTTATTTTTATTTGTATGATTATATAGTAATATAGTAATAATTATTTATTAATTTTATTTATTGCAACAAAGATGATAATAATAATATCAATAACAATAATATTTTAAAAGTTTAAATTTAAATTTTATCATCATTTTATTTTTTTATTTTTTTTTTATTAGTTAATTATAATATTAGTATTATTATTTTAATAGTGTTAGTTGAATATTATATAATTATAGATTTTCTATATAAAAAAAATGAGAATTAGAGTAATAAGATATAATAGTGGTAATTGAATATTATATTAGTTGATTATATTATTAGTATTATTATAATAGTGTTAGTTGAATAATATATGATTATTATTGTTATTGTTATTAATTATTATTTATGTAAAACAAAATTTAAAAAATTGAATTAGGGTTGGTGTTAGAATAACTATCAATCTAGAGTTGATGTTAGAGTAGTTATCATGATGACACATGTCTAGGGTTGTCATCATGACTTTTATGGATTTAGAGTAAGTAGATATTTGTTAAGATCCACAATATAACAATAAATGGTCAACGCGATTAGGCGTCCACCTTAGAAAATGATGCATATGCATGGCCCAATTTAGTAAGAAGCTCTCCCTAAAGGGAAATGAACGTGGTGACGTGTTTGTAGTCCGTAACCAAATACGAAATAAATCATGGTCCCGATTCTATAAGAATTAGGCAATCAACAGGATCCCCAGTCAAAATGGAGCAGTTACTACTTTTCAAGATTCCTTAAATTCAATCCCATATCCCTCTATAAGATTATCAATCTTAGGTATCAAAATCTCAGTCAAAATGGAGCAGTTACTACTTCTCAAGAATGACAGTTACTACTTCTCCATTGAATGCATCCTCCCAATAAGGGGAAGACAAATAAGGCAACTACAAATAAAAAACAAGGAGAAGGGAGGCTACAAAAAGGACACCTAGATACATAAGAATCTCCAAAGGAAATACTCACCGTCCATCAACTAACAATCCCAAACCACCTTGAAAATATCAGTTGACCCAGGTCCATGTTCGGACAGAAGAAGTCTACATGTTCCTTTGCTTTCTTAAAATACTTACCGAAAGCGGACACCGCCTCATCTTTGAGCAACAATGTCTCATTCTCAAAGTCTTGTATGGAAATAAGTGTTTTTTCAAATGATCCCTTCAAACATTTCCCCTCTTGAGCATAGACATGTGCTTTTAAAACCCCCCTTTTTGACGATGGCTTTCAAGTCATCTCGCTCTTCTACCGTGGTTGACACCGTCCTCAGACGCTTTTTTAATGAAACCTATGATAAAGTCAAACATGGATTGCAACTCACCAATCATCTGGATATATTTTCCTGTTAGAACCTATCTACCATGAGACATCTCAACATTTGAAAGTCTCATCAAATAGGACAAAGACTTATTGTGGAGTAACCGGTAGTCATTGAGAAAATTCTCTAAAAAGGGAGGTAACGTCCACTGAACTCGACCACACTAAAAGCAAGGTCACTTCACAACGAGGTTTAAGGAGCTTCGGCCTTCCAAACAGGCTCTCCACCTTCCTTTCCTCCCATGGCGGCTATTTGGTTATCTCCCAAAGGCCTCGAGGGACATTCCTCCTATCTTTAGCTCTTTGCAGGGAGAGGACCACCATCACAAGATGTCTCGCCCTTCCTTTTAGTGTCAGTCGACGAATAATATCTAGGGAAGGTCGGAGGATGGATGGAGGTTGTTGTTCAACTTGCATCTGAACCAAGTAATATCTTCTATCAGGAAGTGAGATTCTATACATGTTCCCTACATAACAAAAATGTAAAAATGTATAAAGTAGTAAGGAAAATGTCATGTATGAGGTTCATTTCATAATCTAAAGCTTACCAATGTACTTTTTTACCCCACCACCATCTTCTCGATCCAATGTGATTAAAGTTAGATAGCTCATAAGCTAAAAGCAACTCAACACCTGGATCACTTCTCTCTGAACGAGAGAAAGGTTGTTGGAGTTCATTCCCATGACGGGATATGGATTTGTTTTCCACGACAAAGGAAAGAGGTAAGCATATATGGTCACCATGGAAGAACCATATTGCCTTATGAACCTCACAAATCTATCTTTCCAATCCTCATAAAGCTTTGCCTAAGAGCATACCAAGAAAAGAGCGTAGAGTTACCTAAACACAGACGAAGAAATTCTTTATGCCATACAAATAAAGGAATTTCCCTTCAGTGGGGAAGAGGTATATCTGGCAACAAATGATCTCAAAGGCCCTAATGATGCTTCAGACATTTGGTGTGATCTGGGAAGTCCACTTCAAAAGGCATAAAAGATATCAAAAACCCCAATTCATGAATGACAAGGAGATGCAAGCAAAAATAAGCGGCGGATAAACCACCCAAAGTAGACATGTTAGCTTTGTCCATTTCTCAAAAAGGCTAAAAAAATTACATCTTCTTTGTGCCTTGTACTTGAGAACCTAATTTCTTGACGAAACTTCACAATCTTATTCAGGTCAGAATATAAGGATACAATATCTCGAACATGGACATGTTTGACATTTTTCCTAGCCATCGATTGTTGAGAAAGAGATTAAATTGCTACAATATTTGGATCCTTAAAAAAGCTTAACGAACTCCATTCATATTCTCATTTCTTATCCAGGCCTAAAAGGGCATAGGAGCATTTTCTAGAAAACTACTCTGGTTAAACAATGAAAATCTAAAAATAAATGGAGAAAAAAGGGTTTTTCTAAAAAGCAAACCAAACACCTTTATAAGGGAAAACCAATAACGCAAGCAACATACTTGTCTAGTTGCGTTGTTATTGCAAGAAGTGGAAAGAGTTCCATACGTCAAGGATACGTATGAGAAAATGAACTAGACTGGGTTTCCCTAGAGAAATCATCAAGAGCGGCATTAAATGTCATGCCCACTTATATCCCACCAAACGTCAAGTTTCCATAACTGACTGACATTTTGATGACTCTAAAAATCACTTGATTGATGTTTGACATCCCTCAAATGACACACGAGTTACGCGGGAGACATATGGCATGTGGTTGATGACCCACCTCTAATTGAGGGACTCACCCTTAATTGAGGGACTCATCCTTAACAGGGGGATTCACCTTTGACTACGAAGTTCACCTGAAAGAAACAAATGGTTTAAGAATATATTGAGGAGGAGCTTAATCACTTCTCCCTTTAAAAGTCTTTGTGCTTAAAGGATTGCATAGTTATATATTTGTAAGGATCCACAATAGGGCTATGAGACCAACCCTCATTAGACGTCTGTCATAGAATATGACGCTTATTCATGACTCACATTCACTAAGTAGCCCGCCCTAAAAGGAAACGAGGGTGATGATGTGTTCGTAATTTGTAACCATGTACAGAAGAAGTCATGACTACAATTTTCTAAGAATTAGGCAGTCAACAGGCTCCCTAGTCAAAGTGGAGCGATTACTACTTCTCAAAATTTCTAAAATCCATATTCAAAGACTTATATAAATATTTCAACCTGAGGATTGATATAATGATATACTCTAAATTCACCATGAAATAGTCCTAGATATAGAGTTTCTCACTCACATAAACTTCCTCTCATTTTATAAAAAACACCGTGAAATAGGTTTTCCCGTAATTATGAGTTTGTCCTAAACCATCACAAACTATAAAGCCTATGACTATCCCTCCCAGCACAAAAGTGACATGCATTTGTTTTAGGATATACATCATCTGGTAAAAAAAAAAAAATCAAACACATAAAATTTTTTTAAATAGTTATAATATACACTGTCTTCATTAAAAAACAATAGTTACATAAAATAATATTTATCTATTCTTTAAACATTATAGAAAACAATAGTTACACAAAATAATATTTATCTTTTTGGTAGTAGAATAATAATAATAACACTCAACCCTCTCGCGGCCTCCATTCACTCTCGCTCTCTCCAACGCTACTTCAAAATCCACCGCAGCATCACCTCGCCCCACCTGGTACCTCTCTATCTTTCAACCTTTCATTTCTTGTTGCAGATATTTGCTTTCCATTTTATTTAACATATGATTGTTTGTGATTTTGGGTATTTGCCATGCATATATGGATTAGGGTTAAGACCTATCAATTGCAAATAATCATAATTTCAACTATTGTTAATGGCTTTTCCTTTCCACATGTTTGAAGAAAGGAATTTCAATTTTTATTTTTTTGAGAATGCAGAATATGAAAGAGGAAGAGGTGAATTATTGTCAGATTCAGGAATGGTACCCAAAATTCAAATCTGTATCAATCAAGACGTTAATTCACCAACTTCCCGAACCTTTCGTCGAGTACCTTCTCGATGACTCTGGACCCTTTCTATTACCTGCTTCCGTCTTAAACGAAGACGCATTACCCAATAGGATCCGCAATCCTGACGATGAACAAGATTTTCAGGTGTCAGAGGGATCTGACGATGAAGCGGAAGAATCTCCTCCTCCGCCGTCTTTTCCAGAACTCGAATTGAAAGTTAAGGAATCGATTGACTCCCTTGGGGGTGCTGTCTTTCCCAAACTGAATTGGAGTGCTCCGAAAGATTCAGCTTGGATAACTACTTCTGGTACCCTTCGATGCACGACTTTCAGTGAAATTGCGCTTCTGTTCCGAGCGTCTGACTCGTTAGTCCATGACTTGTGTCATGCTTATGATTCTTGCCATGATAAACTTACATCTCGACCGCAGAATTTCTTTCTTGCTCTCCGTAAATGGTATCCGTCGCTTAAGCCAGACATGGAGTTTCGTTGTTTTGTACAGAATCAGAAACTAGTTGGAGTTTCTCAGCGGGAGGTTACTACTTTTTATCCCGTTCTGCTTGAAAAGAAGAATGATATCATGTTACTGATACAAGCATTTTTTAACAATCACGTGAGAGGTAAATTTGAGTTGGAAAACTACACGTTTGATGTTTACGTTACGAATGATGAAAGGGTTAAGATTGTGGATTTCAATCCTTGGGGTGGCTCTACATTATCATTGTTGTTTACTTGGGATGAATTAGAGCATGTCCATGGTGAAGAAGATGATGTGGAGTTAAGAATTGTGGAAGATCGATGCGGTGTTAGGCCGGGCCTAAAAACAGCAGTTCCATATGATTACTTGGATACCAGTCAAGGAAGTGGTTGGGATCAGTTTCTAAGGAATGCTGATCAAGAGTTGAGAAATCAACACAGGTCTCCCGAAGCTGGTGCATGATAACTAGATTCTTGCTTACAATTCTTAACTATGAGACTGCAACAATGTTGTCAATCACAGATTGCAAAAATAGTAATTTGTTGAATTTTTGTTATGCCACAGATGCTATAGTGCTGCCAAAACAATTTCAAATGTTTAAATTCTGCTACATTATTACTGTGCATGTTACAGATATTTAGTTATATATTATTTTGGATTTTTATTAGTTACATTATCCTAGCTACATGATCTTTATGTTTACTCTTAATATATATAATTTTGTATGATTAGTCAAAGATTTAATTTAGAAAAAAAACATCTTATGACTGGCCAAAGTGATCAAATATACTTGAAAATACAATGCTTAATTATTATTATCATTTTTATTTTGGTTGGTCTGGGCAACGCCTAATTATTGTTAAAATAAAAGTAAACAAGACATTTAAGCAACTCGTATACCATGACTAAAAATATGATAAACTTTAGTAGTATGAAATTATTTCTTCAAAATAGATGTCAACTAATAATTATTTTTATTTAAGAATAAGATAGTAACACCTCTAACAGAGATTCTTATCTATCATTTAAATATTATAAACAACTTTTCAATGAAACAGAAATTTATGAACCAAATCTACTTGTTACAACTCCTTATAAAAAAAATACAAGCACCCATTAGATATATCATTCTTACATATTTGAAATAATTCTCCATGTACAATCTGCACTATGTATTTGGTTTTTCACAAAACTATGAGCTAAAGCTATGCTGCAAAAATATTCCTAGGATCATTGATGTCGAAGATTCCATCAAAGGTTTCATCATTTTGATAAAGATTCATCTCTAAGATCTCCAATGATTGAAGAAGTTTGAAGCACCAATTAGAAGCACATTACATTTAACCGAAACTTCAACCTGGTTCTGCTCAATTACACCTTGCACATTATAGAACTCGGTTGGCTGGAACTACCTTCAGTAATCTAGCCAGGTCATAAGACATGAAGTCTTTTCCATAACAAAAGCCTAGATCCAGTGCTGTTTTTCCATCCTGATACATAGCCAATAAATGAAGTTCTACTTCTACAACAAGTAAAAACGAATAATTCTGCTATCGAGGTTAAGAATAAACAATCATAACAACACTTGTTCATCATGTTGCATTTTTATAAGAGTTACCTTATTTTTCACATTCCTATCTGCACCATTGACTACCAAAATTTTCGCTATATCTCTATTCCTGCTTTGAATGGCAACATGCAACGGGGTCCAACCTTCCTGAGAAAATTAATTGTAAATAACTCAAATTGAAGAAATTCTTTACAAAGTAGAAAGAAACTTGTGTTACTAAAAGCGCTCACGTTATCTGCAACGTTGACATCAACGTTGTATTTAATCAATAATTTCACAGTTTGCTTTGCACCAACTTGAACTGCATGATGAAGTGGAGTAGCTCCATCCTACCATATTAATAAAAACATAAACACCTAATAGAATTTCAAGAATGCAGTCAACAGTTTACGAACATGAGGAATTTGTCCATACCTTATCCTTGACATGAGGACTTGCACCTTTCCGTAAAAGATGGCTTATAACTGCTTCCTTTTTACCTATAATTGCCTTATGAAGTGCAGTGTGACCTTCCTGTTGATCAAATTATCTTATTTAAGATTAGGCAAATGCTATGTGAAAAATGACATTAATATATAATATAAACAAATGTACCTTATTCACAAAATCAATTTCATAACCATTTTGAACAAGCTGGTCCATGCTTTGAATTTGCAGTGATAAGGCAAGAGAGTGCAGTGGGCTCCATTTTCCCTGAATACGTGAACATACGAGTTTAGGTATAGGTAAGAATACGAGGAAGTAGGATAGATAATGCAGAGTTACAGACTTACCGATGAAATTTTTTCCAAGTTAGGAGTTACGTTTTGTTGCAATATTTTTCTTTCTTCTGGTTCCAAAAGCTGTTCAACCTCTGCATGTATAAGAAGAGTATCTACTTACATTAGCGGACTATTATACAATGTCAGAAAACATTCTACAATCTAATTGAGGAGTTTCGACAGGGCGTGCTTTCATAAACCGATCAACTATCATGATTATGGGCAGCCAAAACTCAGTCTGATTATTATATTTTCCAATCTGATACAGGTGCCAGGTTAGCTAACAAAGAAACATTTGGTCCAGTTTTCAGTCAGTACCATGCATAAGGACACGCCAATAGAGAAAAAGAAACACTGAAAAACAAAAATACCTTTCTTAATACTCTCCTCATACTCGGCCTGTGAGGCAATATTAACACCGACAGTTTGTGAAGTCTTTGTCTCCTCCCCATCACTTTCAAATCCAAAGCTCTCGTCTTGTTCAACATCATCCTCGTTATCACTGTCACTAGCAACATCTGGTTCTTCCCAAGTTCCATGTTCTTGTCGGGTTTTGAAATAAGACACTTGTCTGCTTGATTTGATTGCAATATTCCTCCCAAGTGTATATTGATCCCTAGAGAAAGAGAGACATAACTTTTCTTTGGTTGTGCTTCCATAAATTCTATGGATAGTGGCTCTCAATTTGGAGTAAGTAGAAAATGGAGCAGAGTGATTAGAAAGAACAGATGTTGTAGCCAAAGAATCCATTATGTTTTCCTGGATAAGGGCATTAGAGATCCTAAATTAAACTCAAACAAAAACTAGGTCATCTTATCTTATATTGAAATCCTAAATTAAACTCAAACAAAAACTAGGTCATCTTATCTTATATTGAAATCCTAAATCTTCCAAATGCACAGTTGCATGTACAGTGTAAATAGATTTACTAATGTTCATCAATATGAATATATTAAAACAACCCGCTTTACGGCACAATTGAAGTACTGCGGAGGAATGAGAGGGGAAATTTCGATGGAATCCCATCCTCGAAGACGCTACAAGAGAGATTAAGAAACCGAAAATGAAAATGAAAAAGAGAAAGGCGTACCAAATTCTCACCGTTTTCGGCGGACGAAGAGTAATTCCGGTGAATATTCCGGCAAGGTTTGTATTTCTACTTTGGGTTGGGTTGGGTTGAGTAATAAGTACAAAGAGTGCAAATTTAGCAGCTACTGAGTTATTTTTGTTTTTTTTTAGGTTTTTTTTTTTTAAATTTATTTATAGAGAGGGCTGTGATTTATTAAGTGTGAACTTAATTTTATTTTATTTTTATAATCATAAGCCAGTTGGATTAGGTTTGTTTTTTTTAGAAAAAAAAATTATTTTTGTTATTGTTTACTTTTGATCGGATCTGATATCGTTAAAAACTAGTATTATGTAGATAGACTGATGATCATATCTCATGGATCATAGATAAGGAGTTATCAAGTTTTAACATAAGTATAAATACTAGGAGTAATATATATACTTGATTGACCCGCTATGAGAATACTACATAGAATATTATGCAAAATGTCATAAGTTACTCTCATGGTGATAGTGGTGTATACCACTCTTCGACCTGAAACGACTATGAACTCTAGATGTAGAGTCAAGTACTTTATTGATGATCAAACATTGTCCGTAATAGGATTACCATAAACACAGTTGATGAGTATTTCACAAAGCATGTCGAGGGACATGAGTGACCTAGATGGAATTTGTCCATCCTACATAACACGACAAATGTCTAAGGGCCTAATATTGAACTGGACAAGGATGACACAATATATGCCTTGTGTTCAATATAGACATAAGGGCAAAAGGATAAATATACACACAAACATTATCACAGAAAAGGTTTTGTCAGATCATATGACATTTTTGTGATTTGGGTAGCAGTGATGTGTTGCTAGATATCACTCACTGTTTATTATGTTAAATGTGTGATTTAATATCATTGTCAACGTTACGAGAACCTACAGGGTCACACACATAAGGACAAATTGATGAGAGAGATAAAATAAATAAGGAACACCGTAAGGTACGGTGTGCTTGAGAGAATTATAGAACATTGTATGGTACGATACACTTAAGTGAAATACATAACATCATATAATATAATAATAGTTAATTTTATTATTATTATTATTTTATAATAGGTATAAAATATAATAATAATAAATATGTTATTATAATAATAGTTATTATAATAATAATAATATATTATTATTATTATTATTATTATTATTATTATATGGTGCACATAAGTTGGGTCTTTTAGCTTGCAGCCCACACAAGTGATTCTATAAATACAACTCTTGTGCATTAGCTTGGTAGTTGGTGAAATTAGGTTTATGAAATCCTGGTCGTATTTCTCTCTCTCTCTCTCTCTCACACACACACACACACACACACACACTCAAAGCCTTCATTCCTATCAGCTAGCATTGAGACTGATGATTGTCTGTTCATGTGGAATGAGTAGAGGCGTTGTTCTTTATCAACGCTTGTGATCAAGTCTCCAGTTATTTGCATCAAAATTATTAATCACCATAAGAGGAAATTGTGATATCACTGATCATGTTCATTCGTAAGGATCAACTAAAGGGAAATTTTAATTTCTGCTGAGTTTTTGAATCGCAATTTCCCTTCACATGGAACATACAAAAATATCTTTCTTTTTCCTATGAAAATATTGTCCAATGTTAGAGTTCATAGAAACCATGAATGCATTGTGGCAGTCATGGATGACCAAGCAAAGAAAAAGTAAAGCTAAAAGAAGAAGAAGAAGAAGAAGAAGAATGACTGAAGGTACTGTGAGTATTGAATATTGAGCTTAAGTCACATTACAACATAGTTAATCTTATATAGAGTTATCAATCAACTATAATTAACTAACAACTAATGTAACTAACTTCCTAACAAAATGGTAACTAACTAATTGAAGGCAATTACAAATAATGAAGAAAGTTCAGTTCTAACTCAAGCATAATCTCAACAGCTTCCCTCAAGCTTAAGCATGGTAAATGTCTAACATGCAAAGCTTGGATATGAAGTTATTAAACTTGCTTGGATTTAATGGCTTAGTGAGAAAATCTGCCAATTGTTCCTGAGAAGATATAGGTAGCAACTTCATAACACCTTGCTGAACTTTCTCTCTCACAAGATGACAATCGATCTCAAGGTGTTTTGTCCTTTCATGGAAAACGATATTAGATGCTATGTGTAATGCACTATGGTTATCACACTATAAAGCTGGTAGTTTGCAACATGTGATACTCAAGTTTCTTAAGATGTATAAAAGCCAAATCAATTCACAAGTAGCTGATTCTAAAGCCCTATATTCTGCCTCAGAAGAATACCTTGAAATTGTTGTTTGCTTCTTTTCCTTCCATGACACAAGAGAGTATCCAATGAAGAAACAATAGCCTAATATGGATTTCCTAGAGTCAACACATCCTGCCCAATCAACATCAGAGTAGCCTAGTATTTGAAGATTAGAAGATCTTGGAAATAGAAAACCTTTACCAGGATGTTTTTTCAAATATCTAATAACCATACATGTTGTGTTGTAGTGCATTTGTATAGGTTTCTGCATAAATTGGCTTAGTTGTGTGTATCAAGAGTGATGTTAGAACTTGTATTATTCAGGTATAACAATCTGTCAATAAGCCTTCTATATAATGTGATATCCTCAAAAGTTTTGTTGTCATCTTGGTACAATTTTATTGAGGGATTCAAAGGAGTATTGGCTGGTTTGGAGGCAAGCAGTCCAGTATCACGCAGTAAATCTAAGCCATATTTCCTTTGTGAGATGACAATGCCTTATTTTGATTGTGCCACCTCAAGGCCAAGGAAGTACTTCAAGATTCCCAGGTCCTTGATTTAAAATTGTTATGCATAATAGTTTTAATCCTTTCAAACTCAATTAAAGAAGTACCGACCAAAATCACATCATCTACATAAACAAGTAGAACTGTGATTTGCTCATCTTTAGAGAGAATGAACATGGAATAATCAGAACTGGATTGATAATAGCCAAGCTGTAAGAGGAGAGAAGTAAGTTTCTCATACCATTTCTTGTTGGCTTGTTTCAAACCATAAAGGCTTTTGACAAGTTTGCAGACCTGATTTAGTTTATTGCATTGAATCCCTTGAGGCACACTCATGTAGACATCTTCCTCTATTGTTTACATAAAGTTGATGTAAATTCTAATGCTTAATGGAAGCTATAGAAAGTAAGACTCTGATTGTGGAAAGTTTTGAAACTGGAGAGAAGGTATCAAAGAAATCCAAACCTTCAACTTGGTTGTAGCCTTTGGCAACCAACCTTGCTTTATACTTTTCTATAGAGCCATCAGCCTTATGATTAATTTTGTAAACCCATATGCTACCAATAGGTTTGACATTAGGTGGTAAATCTACCAATTTCTGAGCTCCATTAAGAGCAAGTTCCTCCAATTCTGAATGTATAGCCTTCAACCAATTTGCATTCTTGTAAGCTTCTTCATAAGATTTTGCCTATGAGTCACTTGTGACAGAAGAACTAAAAGCCTTATGTGAAAGTGATAAAGAATTAAAAGAATTAAATGATGAGATAGGATAAATGGTACCTGAAGAAGATGATTGAATTGAAGAGTGTGAAGAATTGCATACCTAGTCCTTAAGGTGACTTGGAATATTTTTAGTTCTAATTGGTCTATGGTTTTGAGGATTATGATTGTCATGGTTATCAAATTGAGAGAGTTCAAAAGGATCTGATGTAATAGGTGGAAGAACAGAATCAAAACAAGGAATTGGTACAGTTTCAGTGATGGATAATGGGACTGGTTAAGTATTGTCAGAAGGTACTGATTCAGTAATGGGAGAAGGTGGATGTTGAGGTAGAGTGGTATGGTTTTGCCAATTAGGTTGATATGGAAAAATGTGTTCTCGGTGAACCACATTACTGGATAGAAAAATTTCATTGTTGTCTAAGTTAAAGGGAATGTCACATTTAACTCCTTGCTTAAATCCTAAGAAAACACACCTTCTACCTCTATAATCAAGTTTGGTCCTATGAGAGTGAATGGTTAAGGAAAAGGCTAAAGTTCCAAAAAACTTTTAACTTTTTAGATCAGGTAATTCATTAAAAAGAAGATAATAAAAGGATTTATTATGTAAAACAGGACTGGTAACTCTATTCATGATGTAAACAACATGACTTACAACAAAAGACCAAAACAATTTGGGGGTGTTTGACTGAAAAATAAGGGCTATTACTATGTTCAATATATGTTGATATTTTCTCTCCACCCTCCCATTTTGTTGTGGAGACTCAACATAGCTAGTTTGGTGTAAAATTCCCTTAGAAGCATAAAAAGTTGGCATGATAAACTCAGGGTCATTGCCACTTCTTATGATCTTAATTTGAGATTTATGTTGAACCTCAGCCATTTTAATAAAATTAAGAACATTCTGTTTGGTTTCAAATTTGGATTTCATCAGGATAATCCATGTATATCTACTAAAATCATCAACAACTGTAAGAAAATAAGAATGACCATGATATGATTTTATAGCTAAAGAACCCCAAACATCAAAGTGCACAAGACCAAAGGAATTTTTGGCTTTACTAACTGGAATGATAAGGAGGCTTTTTGTGTTTGGAAAAGTGACATATATCACAAATAGCTCCTTTATCTACATCAATGAAAGGAAAATTTTGGATTAAGGACTGCATTCTATTATGTGACAAATGTCCTAATCTAAAATGCCATAGGCACCCTTTGGTAGATAACAGGCTGAGGTATGATTGCTGCTAGATATGGTTTCATCCTTATCTTTTAGAACTAAATGATACAATCCGTCATGCTTCTCAGCCAAACCAATCATCTTCATCAACTGTTGATCCTGAATGAAACATTTAGAGTTATCAAAACTGACCTGAAAATTGGAATTTTGACACAATTTGGAAACAGAAATCAAATTGACAGAAAATTTAGGAATATAAAGAACATTAGTTATAACAAACGTGGAATAGAACATGATTGTACCAACATATTTGGCTGAAGCAAATTGACCATTAGGGAATTTAACATTAATAGGGGTGATAGGCTTACATGAATGAAACCAAGATGGTGAAAAACATATGTGATCACTAGAACCAGAATCTATGATCCATGAGTTGGAAATGCAACATTTATAAACAAAAGAATGAGAATTACCATTGTTATGTATAGATGAAGGACCCGAGAGTAAAGAAGAACCAACTTGATTGGAAGCTGCATGAGTAGTTGATTAATGAATGGATGAATTATGAATTAGTTGCACCAATTTCTCAAAATGATCTTGTGTAATTGAAGAAGTACCACTGGTAGCAACAACTTGTTGGATACTGACATCTTCATTGTCATCATTCTCACTTGTAGCAACATTGTTAACAATGGAGCTTATGCCAAAGTGAGGTGGGAAACCATGTTTTATGTAGCATACTTCTATGGTTTGGCCAGTCCTACCACAATGAGTGCAAACCTTAGATTTTGAAGTATTATGCTGAGAAACTCAATTACCTTGCTTAAACTTCTTGTATCTAACAACATTGATGAAAGCTTGTGATTCATCATCTGGAGAAAAATTTTCTTGCCTCTCATGTTGAAGCACCATGGAGAAAATCTTGTTCATAAAAGGTAGTGGATCCATAAGAAGTATATGTGATTTTACCACAAAATACTTCTCATTCAGGCCTATCAAGAACATGATTGCATACAATAAGCTATGATTCTTCCTAGCAAGTTTCATAGCTTCGCAAGAACATCTAACTCTGCATACACAATTGGGAATTGGCATGTAGATTTCCAATTCTTCCCAAAGAATCTTTAGAGCAGAGTATAATTATATGACATATTTAGATTCTTGTTTGAGGGAATAAAGTTCTTGTTGCAGTTCTGAAATTCTTATCAAATCACCTTGGGAAAAACACTCCTTCAAGTCATTCTAAACAACGAGCGCATTTTCCATAAACACGATAGAGTGAGCAGTTAATTCAGAAACTGAATTAAGCAGCCATGAATGGATTAACATGCTACATCAATTCTACGCACAGAAAGAATGATCAAAATCATCAACTGGAACATGTATGGATCCATCTACAAACTCAAGCTTCATTTTGCCACCTAAAGCGCGACGCGTCGATCTTGCCCAAGAATGGTAGTTGAAGCCTTCAAGTAGTGGTGTAACTTTAACAGTGGAAGGGTCATCACTAGAATGAACAAAATAGGGACTGGTACGTAGGATCCAATTGTGGATCAACGGGAACTGTATGAGGAGGCATGCTTACATGTAAATCGCACATTACAGGTAGATTGCACAGGCTCAAGATACCATGTTAAAGTTCATAGAAACCATGAATGCATTGTGGTAGCCATGGATGAACAAGCAAAGAAAAAGTAAGGCTAGAAGAAGAAGAAGAAGAATTGAAGTTACTGTGAGTATTGAATATTGAGCTTAAGTTAGATAGTTGATTTTATATAGAGTTATCAATGACCTATAACTAACTAACAACTCATGTAACTAACTTCCTAACAGAATGGCAACTAACTAATTGAAGGCAAATTAAAATAATGAAGGAAGTTCAGTGACTCAAGCATAATCTCAACACCCAACTTGGTACCCAAGAACCTTTCATCTGCTACATTGAAGAATGTAACAAAACCATACCTTCTACCTCTTATATCTCTCTTGGATCCACATAAATTAGGTATTGAGGTAAAAAAATGATGATCTTGGTCTCCTATCCTTCATTTCCATGTGTCTCAGACCTCCAACGTTTATCCCACTTCATGAATATTTTCACGTTACTTCTTCTCTTATGCTTATGGACAAACTTTCACACCTCATCATCTCGGACGGTCATTTAGTATATGATAAGAAAAAACTAGTCACTAGTTTTGAAGTTTGATAATTGATTTTAATGGAAATGATTTATTGGGTATTGAGATTGTTAGAAAAAAATGATGTTTATGGTTACAACATTAAAGAAAGGTTAGAGATTCTCTCTCCATTATTTATAGCGAGTTGATTTTCTTATGCTTCACCATATACTAACTTGTAACTTTATCTATTTATTAGTTTAAACTAGGGGTATTCAAAAATTTGGTTAACTGAACTAAATACTTAATCTGATATGAATTGAAACCATAAAAAACTTAAACCATTTAAATGGTTAATAAATTGAATTGTTTATTTTAAGCAATTCAATTAATCTAATTGAATTTAAAAACTAGTTTAAATTGTTTTAAACTCTTTCCACAATTTTATCAAAAATATAATTATGGTAAATATTTTAATTAAAAGTTTTTAATATTTCTTAATTAATTATTATATGTTTTAATTTTTTTTCACATATTTTCAGTTCTTTCCCAAAATGTGCAAACCCAAGATTCATTCGTTCTTCATCGATTTCATTTTCACTCAATCACTCGATTTCGATTTCATCGAATGTGCAAACCCTAGATTCATTCGTTCTTCATCGATTTCATTTTCACTCAGTCACTCGATTTCGATTTCATCGATTTCTTAGATGAATCTCTCTAAGTTGCTATAGCATTTCTATCTTGATCTCTTTGTCTGTGTCCCTGGTATAAAATGAACGTTATCCTACCTCATTGAGCTTTATAGCTTTAACTTCATTAATGTGTTCTTCGAAATTAGATTATTAGAAATTAATTTGGAATTTTTTTTGCTAGAATTACAAGATGTGAGGTTCACGTAATTTCACTTATGGAAAAATCCTAGAATTGTGTAGGCTTGTAGTAGTAGTTTTGTATATTTGAAGCTTTTGTTCGCTTATTACTATAATATTTTTTTGAATAACTCTGAGTTCAGTGCTTTTGTTCGATAATTGTTTTGTAATTGAAGTTGATCATGTTGCTTGTGATGCTTCAGTTTTATTAGATAACCGTGGAAGCATTATAAGTGAGAAGGGGTCGAATCCTAACCATAATTCATAAGAGGATTTGAAGTCATTGATGAAATCAAATCTGCATTAGAGAAACAATGTTAGTGTCTTATACTGACATTTTGGCTATGGCTGCTAGGGATTCAACTGTACTTGTAAGTATTTGCTTATCTTAGCTATAACTATAAGCAATTATAGAATAAGAGGTTATCTTATAAGCATTTATTTTGTTACCTTACTGTTTCCTTACTGTTCTGGTAAGAATTAACTTAAATAAGTGAATTTGGTTCTGACACCATTGCTATACTATATCTTTTAACCTTTCCTCTGACCACAATGTTGAACAACCATCTAACTAATTGATAAATATTTTTATATAAAACATGCATAAGCTTTGTATTAGAAAACAAATGATTTTGTATATTTGAAGTTATAGCAAAGTTCTCATAGATTATTTATAAAAGGACAGAACCTAACAAAAACCGTTACAATAGATTGGTAAAAACTGAACCAAATTGTAATTAATGGTTAGTCCAGTCCAACAAACCAAACTGGTATAAAGAGTCCCAGAAATGGAACTCTACATGACACTGCCTATGTTTCTGAACCAAACCAGAACTACCTATATAGAAAACTGAATTTTACCTTTTCAAAACAAACTGATTCTTTTTCATTAAATAACTCCCACTAAACTGAAAAAATATTTAATGAAAAAATAAAAAATAAATAAATAACTCCCACTAAACTGAAAAAATATTTAATGAAAAAATAAAAATAAAAAAATAACTCCCACAATTTGAGAAAATATTAAACAATATTTATATTTATAAGTTTTATTTGTTTATAATATTTTTTTGAAAAAATATTTAATATATTAATTACAAAGATGTGACATTTATCCTGGGTTAATGAAATTGATATCAAAATAATTATTGTTATTTAATGGATTAGTTTTATAAATGGATATGATATTTAACATTGAAGAAGTTAAACCATATTTTTAAAATAACATTAAACCATTTTCTTAAAATAACTTCATTATATAATATTAATATATGTTATGATATTTATATATGTTGGATTATATTATAATAGGTCATTCAATTATTATTATTTTTCTCTTGATTTATAGAAGTTATAATTATAAAAATAATGTGACTTAAGGACATAAGTTGATATTAACCATATTATTATATACCATAAAAATAATATATTGCAACTGATAAATTAAAATCTTAATAATTGTGATATTAACAAATTTTATAAATGGTAACTTTAACACAGAGTTAATTGATATATTTTAAAATAAAATATGTTTTGAAATAAAATATGTTTTGAAATTATTTAGATTTTTATAAAAAGTTTAATAAAACAAAACAAAATCAATTGAGATTTTGTAATCTTTTTAAACTTATAAAATAACTAAAACTTATGAGAATTTTTTCAAATTAACTTTATAATAGTAATCATGATAAAAAAAAATGTTAAATGGGAATCATGAAAATTTAATGATAAAAGGTAATCATAAAAAATTAATGATAAAAGGTAAAAATTTAATGATACAATTATTTTTACAAATAAAAAATAATATTTATATACGGGAGAAAAATATTTGATTGATAAAAATATTTTATATATGAGCACAAAGAAAATTCTACTTATAAAATAAACAATCTAACTCTAAACAAATTTGACATGATATGTTATTTAATTTTTATTTTCTTATATTTAATGTAACTATCAAAATTCAGTTTGAAATAAAATCTCAATATTTTAAAAATCGGGACAAATCTTTCTTTTTCTTTTCTTAGAGTGTAATCGGTTCAATTTGGACCGGTTTTTAGTCAAAAAAAAAGTATCCAAACCGATGATATCTCCATCGGTTTGGTTTGATTCGGTTTTTAATTTTTTTTTAAAGATGGAACCAAACCAAACTAACCGGTTCGGTTCGGTTCGATTGATTGGTTTACAACATTTTTTTAGACATTATATTCATTTGTGTATCATTTGCTCGAATATTATTAGATGAATTTTATGCTATTATTTTTTTTAAATAATACATTTTATATGATATATTTCATGGTACTTTTCAAACAACTTACAAATTGTTTTTAATCCATATGAAATATTTATATAATTTTAATTGCATTATGAAATAAGTTCACTATCGAATACAAAATTTGACACTTGACATGAGAGAGTTGGGAAGGAATTTGAAAGTTTAATAAATAAAACACAACAATAAAAACAAAAGGTTTGGATACATATAAATTAACATGTTTCACACCTCAAACACACATCAAAACTTTTTTTGTAACAAGAATAAAAGGAAATTAGTAACTAAGAGAACTTGAAGTTGAATAAGAAAATCATAACCTATAAGAATGAATAGAAGGAAATTCTATGAAGAAGAAACATAAAAGATAAATAAAAAAATGAAAAGTAACGAAGAGAACTTGAAGTTGAATAAGAAAATCATAACCTATAAGAATGACAATGACGAGAGAAAAAATGGTGACAGATAGTTTTGGCGTATGGTTTCTTTTTTTATGTTTGGTGTTTAGTTTTGGTTACATATTTAAGAAATGAAGTGTAAACAGAGATGGATAAATGTTGGACGGATACAAAATTTAGGCTTAGTAATAAGCTAAAAGATTAAGTATGTATTTAAAGTCATCGGTTTGGTTCATCGGTTTGGTTCATCGATTTGGCGATTCCTACAAACTAAAATCGAGAATCGAACCAAACCACCTAGGTTTTTATTGGTTTGGTTCGGTTTTTGAACCAAACCAAAATTAATCGGTTTTTTTCGGTTTGGTTTGGTTTTGATTATCGGTTTAATTTGTTTTTTTATGATCCGCTTACACCCCTATCTTTTCAAATTCACCCGGATTATCGAAAAAAATACGGGATAAATATTTTTCTTTTCCAATAACTCACCGATATGTATGCAAGGCACGAGTATTTAGTCAGAATATGTGCGAAAGCGGCATTGGTTATTACACATACTTATTACTATTAAATAAATAAATTTGAAATAATTTGACAAATATTTATTATGTTATTAACACTAATTAATTTTACACTAAAATTAAAATAGTTATTTATTAGTTAATTCATAATCACGGTACAACTTAGTTTATAATTAAATGCAAAATTTTATTAATATTATAATAAATAATTGTTAATTTGTATTTAAGATAATATTTAATTTTTAGATTAATTTTTATTTTTAGTTTTATTTAAATATAGGAAAAAAATTGCTATTTTCAAATACGGGAAAAATGTGTGTTTTTTTTTCAATAATCAAAAATACTTATTTATCAAGTAAAATACGAGAAAAATTTCACAATTATATGCTATGGATTAAATAAGGAAAATATATATATATATCTGTGTATCCAAAAATGAGAAAAATATTTTTTTATAAATAAATTTAAATATCTAAATATAAGAAAAAATAAATATCTCTTATAAATTAATTTAAAATATTTTTAAATTAATGAAGGAATGTTAATAGTTTTTTTTACGAGAATAACTTTAGTATCTATAAAAATATTGAAAAATGACATTGACAAACCATGATGCGAACGGGAAAAACTATCATTTAATTTTCTATAACATAATAAATATAAAATTGAAAAATTTAAACCATTGATTTAAATATAAAAATAAATAAAAAATTATCGATCATTTTTAAAAATACGTGTCTTCCATTTTCATCTTTTGGGTTTTATGATTTTTTACATGATTTCTGTTTTTCACATTCACATGTATTATTTAATCAATGATTTTTTACATGATTTCTGTTTTTCACATTCACATGTATTATTTAATCAATCATTTGGATTTAGCGTTATTACTACTCATTTTATTATGATTTTGGTCTATTAGAATTTTATTTTAGTTTTCTTTCTTTTATATTTTTTTTTATCTTTTAATTTCTTTCTTAAATAAGACATGTTACTATTGTTTATTTTTAATTTTTTATATTTTTCATTTCCATCTTTTTTTCTATTTTCTTAAAAAAAAATTAAAATAAATTATTTATTTATTTTTCCTCTATACCATCTATAATTTTATAATTTTATTTTTCTAAACTAATTTTACTATTTATTTATTTTTAAGTTAATTACACTAATTATACAATGACAGTTTCACAAATTATACGATAACAACGGTCCGTATGTCCGCCTGGAATAGAAAACAATAGTTACACAATAATATTTATCTTTGGTAGTAGAATAGCTATTGCTGAACGACGGAACAATAATAATAACACTCAACCCTCAGGCGCCTCCATTCACTCTCGCACTCTCCAACGCTACTTCAAAATCCACCGCACATAGATCAATCGCCGCCGCATCACCTCGCCCCTACCCCGGTACCTCTCTATCGAGTATATCTTTGAACCTTTAATTTTTTTGCAGCAGATATTTGCTTTCCATTTTATTTAACAATCAATCATGCATATATGGATTAGGGTTAAGAGCTATCAATTGCAAATAATCATAATTGCATACATTTTAACTCTTGTTAATGGCTTTTTCATTCCACATGTTTGAAGAAAGGAATTTCAATTTTTTATTTCAATTTTTTTGAGAGTGCAGAATATGAAAGAGGAAGAGGTGAATTATTGCCAGATTCAGGAATGGTACCCAAAATTCAAATCTGTATCAATCAAGACGTTAATTCACCAACTTCCCGAACCTTTCGTCGAGTACCTTCTCGATGACTCTGGACCCTTTCTATTGCCTGCTTCCGTCTTAAACGAAGACGCATTACCCAATAGGATCCGCAATCCTGAAGATGAACAAGATTTTCAGCTTTCAGAGGGATCTGACGATGAAGCGGAAGAATCTCCTCCTCCGCCGTCTTTTCCAGAACTGGAATTGAAAGTTAAGGAATCTATCGAGTCCCTTGGAGGTGCTGTCTTTCCCAAACTGAATTGGAGTGCTCCGAAAGATTCAGCTTGGATAAGTACTTCTGGTACCCTTCGATGCACGACTTTCAGTGAAATTGCCCTTCTGTTCCGAGCTTCTGACTCGTTAGTCCATGACTTGTGTCATGCTTATGATTCTTGCCATGATAAACTTACGTCTCGACCGCAGAATTTCTTTCTTGCTCTCCGTAAATGGTATCCGTCGCTTAAGCCAGACATGGAGTTTCGTTGTTTTGTACAGAATCAGAAACTAGTCGGAGTTTCTCAGCGGGAGGTTACTACATTTTATCCCGTTCTGCTTGAAAAGAAGAATGATATCATGTTACTGATACAAGCATTTTTCAACAATCATGTGAGAGGTAAATTTGAGTTGGAAAACTACACATTTGATGTTTACGTTACGAATGATGAAAGGGTTAAGATTGTGGATTTCAATCCTTGGGGTGGCTCTACATTATCATTGTTGTTTACTTGGGATGAATTAGAGCATGTCCATGGTGAAGAAGATGATGTGGAGTTAAGAATTGTGGAAGATCGATGCGGTGTTAGGCCGGGCCTAAAAACAGCAGTTCCATATGATTACTTGGATACCAGTCAAGGAAGTGGTTGGGATCAGTTTCTAAGGAATGCTGATCAAGAGTTGAGAAATCAACACAGGTCTCCAGAAGCTGGTGCATGATAACTAGATTCTTGCTTACAATTCTTAACTATGAGACTGCAACAATGTTGTCAATCACAGATTGCAAAAGTAGTAATTTGTTGAATTTTTGTTATGCCACAGATACTATAGTGCTGCCAAAACAATTTCAAATATTTAAATTCTGCTGCATTATTACTGTGCATGTTGTAATACAGATATTTAGTTATATATTATTTTGGATTTTTATTAGTTACATTATCCTAGTTACATGATCTTTATGTTTACTCTTAATATATATAATTTTGTATGATTAGTCAAAGATTTAATTTAGAAATAAAACATTTTATGACTGGCCAAAGTGATCAAATATACTTGAAAATACAATGCTTAATTATTATTATCATTTTTATTTTGGTCTGGGCAACGCCTAATTATTGTTAAAATAAAAGTAAACAAGACATTTAAGCAACTCGTATACCATGACTAAAAATATGATAAACTTCAGTAGTATGAAACTATTTCTGTACTATGTATTTGGTTTTTCACAAAACTATGAGCTAAAGCTATGCTGCAAAAATATTTCTAGGATCATTGATGTCGAAGATTCCATCAAAGGTTTCATCATTTTGATAAAGATTCGTCTCTAAGATCCCCAATGATTGAAGAAGTTTGAAGCACCAATTAGAAGCACATTACATTTAACCGAAACTTCAACCTGGTTCTGCTCAATTACACCTCGCACATTATAGAACTCAGTTGGCTGGAACTATCTTCAGTAATCTAGCCAGGTCATAAGACATGAAGTCTTTTCCAAAACAGAAGCTTAGATCCAGTGCTGTTTTTCCATCCTGAATCATAGCCAAATAAATGAAGTTCTACTTCTTCAACAAGTAATAAACGAATATTTCTGCTATCGAGGTTAAGAATAAATAGAATCATAACAACACTTGTTCACCATGTTGCATTTTAAAAAAAGTTACCTTATTTTTCACATTCCTATTTGCACCATTGATCAACAAAATTTTCGCTATATCTCTATTCCTGCTTTGAATAACAACATGCAACGGGTCCAACCTTCCTGAGAAAATTAATTGTAAATAATCCAAATTGAAGAAATGAGAAAATTAATTGTAAATAATCCAAATTGAAGAAATTCTTCACAAGTAGAAAGAAACTTGTGTTACTAAAAGCGCTCACGTTATCTGCAACGTTGACATCAACGTTGTATTTAATCAATAATTTCACAGTTTTCTTTGCACCAACGTTGACATCAATGTTGAAATCATGAAAGGAGAACGATCTTTTGTTGAGTTTGTGTTGGAGCCACTTTACAAGATATATATAGCCCTGTGATTGGGGAACATAAGAAGAGTATCAAGACAACCCTTTCTGAACTTGGTGTTACCCTTAGTAATGTTGCCTATAGATATATTGTTAGACCTTTACTAAGGTTGGCTTGTAGCTCTTTTTTTGGTTCAGCTTCAGGTTTCACTAATATTCTTGTTATGCACATACCTTCACCAAGAAATGCTACAGTTAGGAAAGTTGATCATATATATATTGTACCTAAAGACTTATCCATTTATAAAGCAATGACACAATGTGACTATTCTGGATGGGATTTCATTCCGACAATGTTGTTTGGAAAGAATATTCGCGGACCGGATTTTGGCGGAATGTATTGCACAATGCTCACTGTCAATCAAGCTCTTGAGATTCATGGTGCTCATACATATCTCTATGAGGATATGACCGCGGGAAATAAAATTGTGTTGGCTTTTCAAACTATGGTGTTGTCTTTGGTGATGTTGGAACAAATCCTTTATATACCTTATGTTTAGAAACGCTCTTATTAAAGACAATGAAGATATTCTTTAGGCTAAAGGTGCCATCCCCTGATCTTTTCGTTTTGTTTAGTGTACATAAGTATGGAACATGTAAAGTTGGGCTTGTTGTAGGACATGCATTGTTTTTATGGTTTTATTCTCTTGTGGGCATTGGTGTATTCTGGCCAACTTTTCCCATTGCTAATATTGTTGCACTTATTGCAAGTCGGACTATAACAACATTTCCAGAAGATTGAGAAGATTTATGTTCAAAAGCTTAATTATCACCTCAGTATAATTTCAAGTGCCTCATGTTTGTTTGAAGATTGAATTAACTCTGGACCTTCAGAACAAGATTCAAGTGAACCGACGGCAATGATAGACAGTAGAATTATGAGTAAATTAAGTTAGAATAATAATTTAGTAAGTCATTTATATTATTAGATATGAGTATTGTTATTGGGATTTTAGTAGTATTTTGTCTTTTAGGTTTATTAGCCATTAAGAGTATTATATAATGTAGTCTCATAGAGACATTTGGAATCAATGAATGAAAATCAAAGTTATCTTTTATCTCTATTTTCTTAGTTTGTTTTAATGTCTTTCTAGATTTATAGTTGTTTCCATACCTTGTTAGGATTCTTGAATTAGCATCCTAACAAGGTTGCCTCTAATTATCAATGTGAAAGCTCCCATTTTATTTACTTAGGACTTCCAATTGTGGCTAATCCTAGAAGACTAATTACTTGAAAGAGTGATTCTTATCAATCAGTCTTGTCAACAATCTCATTTTACTACCTTTTGTTATTTAAAGTTCCATCAAGTATCATCTCTCGTCTTAAATCTTGGTTTATAAAATTTATCAGGGGGAGTGATGATGAAAAAAAATAGTTGGGTAGTTGGGATACGATTTGTAGAGGCCTGGAGGTTTGGGGATTAGGAATTAAGAATTTGAGAATATTAAATTTGGATTTATTAGGGAAATGGTTATGGCGTCTCAAAATTGATAAAGATAATCTATGGTTTAAAATTATATCCTTTAAGTATGAGAGACTTCTGAATCTCAAGATTGTTGATTCTAAATTAAGCTATTTTTGGTGGAAAGATATTAACTTGGTGGAGATGGAATCTTAGTCCAAATTGGTTCTCCAATAGAATTAAAAATTTATATTTGGATGAATGGATGTGGTTAGATGGAGCTTCAAATTAATACTGAGTGAAATGGGCATATAATTTCATCTTGGATGACTTTAGGGGTGATGAATTTCAATGTAGTAAAAGAGTGTGGAGTAATAATTTCCTAAGAATGTGTTGTTTTTTTTTTGGAGATTTCGTGTCAAAATAAACTAGTTACCAGAGATAATTTAGTCAAAACGGGTGTCTTGTGAAGAAAGAGCCTTGTGTGGTTTATGTCATGTAGAATTTGAATCTTTATTTTTATTTTTTTTGTTTGTTCTCTCTAAAATTTGGTATTTTATTTTTTATTGGCTTGGAATTAGAGCAAATGTGTTAAATGAGGGTGGTCTAAATTTTCAAAGTTTTCATTGGTTAAGTTGGTTCTACAAAAAGGTCGGAGGAGCTAATGTCGTGTATTTGAATGGCAAGTGTGTGGACTAGGTGGAAGTCAAGAAATAGTCAAGTCTTCCAAAATATATATGTGGATTTAATCAAGGTTGCAGAAAATATTAAAATTGTGTCGTGGAGATGGCTTAGGAATAATCATCGAATTTCCGATTCTCTTCATCTTATTGGATAGCCAACTCTTTATAATGCTTAAATCTAGCTTATGAGAGGCTTTTTGTATCAGTTGTTGTTGCTCTCGTGAGACCTGTGTTGTATCTTGTGGAGTTAGTAGTTTCATCAACAATTTTTGTATTTTTGTAGTTGGGTGTGCAGGAGTGCTCAGTATTAGGCTTTTGAGTTTTTTGGTTTGCAGTAGGATGTCTCGGAGCTTGTTTATTGTTGCATGTTGTTCTGAATAATTATTTCCTTTTTGGCTCTATCGGTGTTTTGCTTTTTAGTTAGGTAGAGTAGAAGAGTCTTTATCTATGGTGTCCTCATATTTTTAGTGTGGCTTGGTGGTGTTGGTTAGCGGAGTTTTGCTTTGTATATCAAAATTGGAGTTGGTGTTGTGCTATTCTCATTTTGGACATTATTTTGAGCAGATGAAATGCAAGTGTTGTTGTTTCCTAGTGTTCTTCTACAGAATTAGAAGGTTGTGATTTTCTCTTATCAACTTTTATAGTTCTTTTTAGCTTTGTGGCTATGTGTTTTTTGTTACTTCTATTGTAGGAGGTTGTTTGTTTTTATCTGCCTGTCATGTTCTTGAAGTTATCTTGTGGTAGATGTTATTCCTAGTATGGGTAATTGAAGTTTTTTAGTTTTATTAGAAGGTGAGTTCTGTAAGTTTTGTTTATGTGGCTCTTTCAAATTGTGCCTCTAGTTTGGGTGAATTTGTAATAGATTATTTTCTTTTGTTGTGTACATTTTGTTTGTTTTAGATAGCGTTTCTTGTGTTAGTTTCTTTTTTATCTTTAATTTATTATTCTTTTTTATTTATTAGATCTCCAACTTCAATTTGATTAAGAAACTGAGAGACAAATACGTGAATGATCATGCCCATCCATACACTAGTTTTATTTGAGTTAAACGTGTCAAGGTCTCCAAACATATATTTTAATTCAATTTTAATTTTTTTTAAACTGTTAAAAAAATGATTCTCTTAATATTTTTCGCCTATATTATTTATCTTTCTGAGTAAATGCCCCTACCTAGAGTTGACGTGGAGTGACATATGAGAATTTTTTTTAACACTTGGCATAAAGACGTTGAATTTAGACTGATTATATTATTTTATAATTTTTTTATATTTATATTTCTTTTATTTTGTTTTATTGCAAAAATCTTTAAATATTTTCTCTTCCGTCATAAACCTAAGGTTTCATCTTCTCCAAAATTATTATTCTTTCCCCTAATATTCTGCAACATGTTTTCATCTGAAAAATTGTGTTTTCATTTCCTCACCTCAACCATTACAATCAAAATCGTTTCAATGTCCTCTTCCATTTTAAGGTGAAGCAAACTTGTTTCTTTTCATTTCACATCAGTGGGCAGTCGTCTAAGAAGAAAGTGTGTATGTCATGCTTGTATGGTGTCCTACCATTGTAAGAACGGACCTAACAAAGGAAGTTTTTTTAGATGTCCATTTTGGTATGGTTAAACATGTTTGGCTATGGTTGTAGAGTGATGATACTTGGAATTTATTCATATGTGATAAAGACATAAAACAAGAAAAATATTTTATGAAGCTGTAAATGAAGATGGGAGCAAGATGAAGGAGTTGGAAGTTGTTGAAATTTTGAATGAATTGTATGAACCTTCAAAAAAAGAAGAACAAAAAATTGTAGAAGAAACTGAATTCAGAGGCATTTGTCAGAAAATCGAAATTGATATGTTTCGTATTTTTGTTTATGCTCAACATGTATTTGATAATAAAGTGTAATTATTGACGAGTGTATTGAAATGTAATATTATCGATGAGTGTTAATTGGCACTTTATCCATTAAAATGTAATAAAAAGTATTCTTGATGGAAAGTTGGTGATTAGTTTGGTTAAATGTTTCTCTCATAGTATGACCTGTAATTAAAATTGTATTGTATGGCTTAATTTTGATACAGTATGGCCAGAAATTCGAACAAGGTATGGCCTATATTTGGCTTAATTTTGACAAAGCATGGCCAAAATTTGGACATATTATGACTATATTTGGCTTAATTTTGAGACTTCTGATAATATATTTTTTGTATTTTACATTGTTTGGCATATATTTGACATAATACAAATATGACGATATTTTATAATATTTGGCCAAACAGATTTGTTATACAATAATTAAATACTAATTAATAACAATTTTAAAAAAAAAAACATTCACATAAACAGTGGCACATTCAAAGAAAATAGTTACAATAAATTATATGACATAGTTCTAATACAAAACCATTCAATCCTTATATTACATTGACAAATCCAAATAGAACGTATTACATATACAAATCCTTACATTACAATCCCGACAGTACAATTAGAAAATATATAAATAACTTAAAAATATTAATGTGGTCTATATTGAGATAAACCCTTGCAAATTTCTACCCAGCTATTGCATCTCTTATAATTTTTCAATGCCGCTTACTGTGGTATCCTCTATGGGAATCACCGATGGATCTCCAGGATGTTTTCCATGGCCCACTATGTCTCTTATTTTAAGAGTCATTAACCTATATTTTTTCTTCTCGTACCTATCAAATCAACATGTTTCTTCACTTGTTCTATTTTGGATCAGACTCTTGACTTGTCATAACAAGCAAGACTTGTTATATGAACATAGGTGTTTTGAAAGTACAAAACATGAAGATACTTGGATTAGTACTACTTGACTTTTGTGAAGAAACCTTGACAAAACCTGGTGATTTAAAGGCACTGAAATTAGAAACTTTTGGTCTCTTACCAATGAAAATTATGACACCACCCTTTAGGCCTCCCCTATAAAAAAATAAAGATATGTTTAATAAATTCATAATTATGATGTAGACATAATCACAAGGTAAGTTTATAACCTAACCCTTTTCTTAGGTACATTTAGGGTTTTCTTAGTCTGGTTGGCCTGTGTAGGTGGTTCTTGTCTTATTTTTTCATATGGGACAAGAACAAGTTGTTTGTTCTTCTTGCATGTCCTACTATTGTTGCCATATTACAAACAATTCTTCCACTTATGGCTAGTATTTGATATTTGCCATTTGGTTTGGTTTGACTCGTATGGTTCTCTTATACGAAGTTTCTTTGGTATTCCTGGGCCACATTTGAACATCAGGGGTCTTTGACCATTTGTTTTGGCCATTTAAAGGGGTGACTATTTCAGCATAACATTTTGCATATGTGCTCTTGTGATGGCATTTAGGCACATACTTGATAGGGTCATCTATTTTCCTAATACTTGATAGGGTCATCTATTTTCCTATGTATTGAAACCACACCGTGTCTACATGGTATCCCTACCAAGTTCCAAATTTTACATGAGCATGTTTGTTTTGCCAAGTTTACTACAACGCTATCAGTAAACACAACATGTGTAACTTGAAATGTTAACTTGCTTGCATATGTTGCAGTCCAACTTGCACTTTTTTATATCTTTCCATCTAATCTCCCAAGTGGTTTGGACACTATCTCTCCCTTAAAACAAGTGGTTTGGACATTATCTCTCCCTTAAAGGAGTTAGCTATGATATATAATTTAATCATTAGTCTCTTATACCTTCAAACAAGTGAAGACCGGGCCAGCAGGGGCAACTTCGAACTTGCAAAGTTCTCCAATGAACCTGATATTCCTGATCTTTGTCTCAATATTCATCTGGTCCTGTTAAGACATTCCAAAAACAAGGTGACAAAAAGTAATTACCTAATTTAAAGGGATGAAAAAAATGATTCATCTCCAAAGATATATGTAAAGTTAACCTTTTTATTTATTAAGAAGTTGAACTCCTCCAACATCTGCAATAGAAGGGAGGAGACATCCTTCATACAAGTTGAGAGTGTAGCAACCATGCGTGAGTAATACGCTAGCAGCTCTAGAGAAGTCCTTGGAACACTAAACAAAGCCCTCACAAGCTTTTTCCAATTTGATTTTGAATTTAGATAACAGAACTCTACCTAGCATTTGTTTAACCAGCGGGAAATAATCATTAATAGTGATGTAAAAAATAGCATACAATCTAAGAATATAAGAAATAGAGCTCAATAAGATATCCTCACTGTTAGTTGATCTATAAGGTCCCGGCTCACACAACCCGGAAGCCTCTGCAACAGAGCATCCAAATTTGTTCCTTCAAGACTTCTGAGTTTCTCTTTGTCATTTTCCCCTTTTTTTTCATTCTCTTTTTCCTTGTCTATGTCCAAATCTTTAGACTTTTCTTTTTCTTCTTTATCATCCACTCTCTCAGTGCTTTCTCCCTCTGGTAAAACATTAGACTCAGTGGAACCCTCTCCACTTTCAAAGGTGATCAGTTGGCTTTTGTCTGATTCAGGTAATATTCCCTAGATAATATCAATCTTGGAGTCAGAATAGTTGCAGAACGTAAGTAAGAAAAGGAAAAAGCGCCCAAAAAGATGGTTTTCTGTCAGAAAAAGCTTCATATTATTCTTTAAACAATCATGCAATGGCAACTTAAGTTGCTGAAATTTGGAAAAAGTTCCTAAGTAAGGAAATGAGAGGTACATGCTCCAAAACAAAGAAGTACGGGAAGATATATGAAACAATACATAGTTTATCAGCATTTTATGAAATTGATGAATGACAGAATTCATATCGTTGAAATTATTGCTAGTTTCAAGCTATATATGAGGAATCAATCTATTTTTGCTTAAGATCAACTTTCCTCAAAGGTTAGGCATCATGGTAGAGGTCCAATAGATAATATTAGCATCAAATTTTTAGTGTATAGAAAAAACAGATAAAGACTAACGTAATGGAAATTGGAAACTAAACTGAGTCACACTATAATAATAAGAAAACAGTACATGACTGAGTTTCAAAGATCTAAATATAAGAGATGGATACACATAGGTTTTTACCTTCAGCCAATAGGGGGAAGGAATTAAAAAGCATAAGAATACAATAAAAAGAAGATCCTAAAATAGGTCTAAAAGAATTGCCAATGTTTTTTTTAAAAGAATTGCCAATGTGATTTCTTACAGATGGTTGGTCTTGACTCTTCACAGATTAATCATTGACTTTTGGCTCTGTTTCTCCCAAAAGCACGGCAGGAACGAAAGCTCTGGAGAAAAGCAACCAGGATAAATTTTCATCTAAAATAAAATAGGGGTAAACCAACTACAGAAATTTTTAAGCCATTGACGTTAACATCAAATTTTTGAAAACATGTAAGAACACAGTGATGACCAAGGACTAAAAGATGGATTTATACATGGAGGGCCCATTGGCAATTTGATAAATAAAGAGGTCTTTTGGAAATACAAACCTAAGATCTGGAAAACATTCATAAAAAGCCCTTTTGTCTTCATCATCCCATACGGGCTCAACAGAAGAATCTTTCCCAGAAGCAGAAGAAACGGCCTCCTCACCACTAGTAACCCGTGTTGTGTGGCCATCCTCTGGCATTACAGGAGGCTGCATATCAAGTGCTTCAGCTAATCTGTAACAAAACAATCATAATTACAGGATAGAATAATAATTAGACACCTCAGCAACATTATAGTGAAGGATGATTCCACTTATAGTATATACTAGATAGAAGAAATCGGCAGGAGGAATGAGAAGTCAAAATTAACAGCAAGTAAAGCAAGAGACATTAAAATCTATCCTTTTTATCAATTTTGGGGGGAACCTCAATGAGAGACATGAAGATCACCTCAGGGCTCAGATAACACATGGTATAAACTCTATATATCATGTATGATTCTGAATGTGCATACGTTTTCAACCAACTAAGATCTTCCTCATAAACTATTCTAACCCAAGACAACCACATCCATATTTGCCTCAAATCTGATCATATATGTCTCAATAACTCAGCATGTATGACTTTTCTTAACGCATAACTGCATATATACATCCAAGCCACTGTGATAAGCCAAAACATGTATAGGCGGCCATACATGTACACTTAAACTGGGGCCATAGTATTTTTGCAAAAACAGATAGATATTTACAAAATATAGATGAGTTGTTTAAATAATTTAGAAATGTGAAATAATTTAAAAAATATAATGGAATCACTATTATCAATACTTAAAATATTCAAAATTTCAATCACAAGAGACATTATTTCTTCAAAATAGATGTCAACTAATAATTATTTTCATTTAAGAATAATACAGTAACACCTCAACAGAAATTCTTATCTATCATTTAAATACTATAAACAACTTTTCAATGGAATACTTATAATCTGCACAATGTATTTGGTTTTTCACAAAACTTTGAGTTAAAGCTATGCTGCAAAAAAAATCCCCGGATCATTGATGTCGAAGATTCCATCAAAGGTTTCATCATTTTGAGAAAGATTCATCACTAAGATCTCCAATGATTGAAGAAGCTTGAAGCACCAATTAGAAGCACATACTGAAACTTCAACCTGGTTCAGCTCGATTACACCTTGCACATTATAGAACTCGGTTGGCTGGAACTACCTTCAGTAATCTAGCCAGGTCATAAGACATGAAGTCTTTTCCATAACAAAAGCTTAGATCCAGTGCTGTTTTTCCATCCTGATAAATAGTCAATAAATGAAGTTCTACTTCTACAACAAGTAAAAACGAATAATTCTGCTATCGAGGTTAAGAATAAACAATCATAACAACACTTGTTCATCATGTTGCATTTTTATAAAAGTTACCTTATTTTTCACATTCCTATCTGCACCATTGACTACCAAAATTTTCGCTATATCTCTATTCCTGCTTTGAATGGCAACATGCAACGGGGTCCAACCTTCCTGAGAAAATTAATTGTAAATAACTCAAATTGAAGAAATTCTTTACAAAGTAGAAAGAAACTTGTGTTACTAAACGCGCTCACGTTATCTGCAACATTGACATCAACGTTGTATTTAATCAATAATTTCACAGTTTGCTTTGCACCAACTTGAACTGCATGATGAAGTGGAGTAGCTCCATCCTACCATATTAATAAAAACATAAACACCTAATAGAATTTCAAGAATGCAGTCAACAGTTTACGAACATGAGGAATTTGTCCATACCTTATCCTTGACATGAGGACTTGCACCTTTCCGTAAAAGATGGCTTATAACTGCTTCCTTTTTACCGATAATTGCCTTATGAAGTGCAGTGTGACCTTCCTGTTGATCAAATTATCTTATTTAAGATTAGGCAAATGCTATGTGAAAAATGACATTAATAAATAATATAAACAAATGTACCTTATTCACAAAATCAATTTCATAACCCTTTTGAACAAGCTGGTCCATGCTTTGAATTTGCAGTGATAAGGCAAGAGAGTGCAGTGGGCTCCATTTTCCCTGAATACGTGAAAATACGAGTTTAGGTATAGGTAAGAATGCGAGGAAGTAGGATAGATAATGCAGAGTTACAGACTTACCGATGAAATTTTTTCCAAGTTAGGAGTTACGTTTTGTTGCAATATTTTTCTTTCTTCTGGTTCCAAAAGCTGTTCAACCTCTGCATGTATAAGAAGAGTATCTACTTACATTAGTGGACTCTTATACAATGTTAGAAAACATTCTACAATCTAATTGAGGAGTTTCGACAGGGCGTGCTTTCATAAACCGATCAACTATCATGATTATGGGCAGCCAAAACTCAGTCTGATTATTATATTTTCCAATCTGATACAGGTGCCAGGTTAGCTAACAAAGAAACATTTGGTCCAGTTTTCAGTCAGTACCATGCATAAGGACACGCCAATAGAGAAAAAGAAACACTGAAAAACAAAAATACCTTTCTTAATACTCTCCTCATACTCGGCCTGTGAGGCAATATTAACACCGGCAGTTTGTGAAGTCTTTGTCTCCTCCCCATCACTTTCAAATCCAAAGCTCTCGTCTTGTTCAACATCATCCTCGTTATCACTGTCACTAGCAACATCTGGTTCTTCCCAAGTTCCATGTTCTTGTCGGGTTTTGAAATAAGACACTTGTCTGCTTGATTTGATTGCAATATTCCTCCCAAGTGTATATTGATCCCTAGAGAAAGAGAGACATAACTTTTCTTTGGTTGTGCTTCCATAAATTCTATGGATAGTGGCTCTCAATTTGGAGTAAGTAGAAAATGGAGCAGAGTGATTAGAAAGAACAGATGTTGTAGCCAAAGAATCCATTATGTTTTCCTGGATAAGGGCATTAGAGATCCTAAATTAAACTCAAACAAAAACTAGGTCATCTTATCTTATATTGAAATCCTAAATTAAACTCAAACAAAAACTAGGTCATCTTATCTTATATTGAAATCCTAAATCTTCCAAATGCACAGTTGCATGTACAGTGTAAATAGATTTACTAATGTTCATCAATATGAATATATTAAAACAACCCGCTTTACGGCACAATTGAAGTACTGCGGAGGAATGAGAGGGGAAATTTCGATGGAATCCCATCCTCGAAGACGCTACAAGAGAGATTAAGAAACCGAAAATGAAAATGAAAAAGAGAAAGGCGTACCAAATTCTCACCGTTTTCGGCGGACGAAGAGTAATTCCGGTGAATATTCCGGCAAGGTTTGTATTTCTACTTTGGGTTGGGTTGGGTTGAGTAATAAGTACAAAGAGTGCAAATTTAGCAGCTACTGAGTTATTTTTGTTTTTTTTTAGGTTTTTTTTTTTTAAATTTATTTATAGAGATGGCTGTGATTTATTAAGTGTGAACTTAATTTTATTTTATTTTTATAATCATAAGCCAGTTGGATTAGGTTTGTTTTTTTTAGAAAAAAAAATTATTTTTGTTATTGTTTACTTTTGATCGGATCTGATATCGTTAAAAACTAGTATTATGTAGATAGACTGATGATCATATCTCATGGATCATAGATAAGGAGTTATCAAGTTTTAACATAAGTATAAATACTAGGAGTAATATATATACTTGATTGACCCGCTATGAGAATACTACATAGAATATTATGCAAAATGTCATAAGTTACTCTCATGGTGATAGTGGTGTATACCACTCTTCGACCTGAAACGACTATGAACTCTAGATGTAGAGTCAAGTACTTTATTGATGATCAAACATTGTCCGTAATAGGATTACCATAAACACAGTTGATGAGTATTTCACAAAGCATGTCGAGGGACATGAGTGACCTAGATGGAATTTGTCCATCCTACATAACACGACAAATGTCTAAGGGCCTAATATTGAACTGGACAAGGATGACACAATATATGCCTTGTGTTCAATATAGACATAAGGGCAAAAGGATAAATATACACACAAACATTATCACAGAAAAGGTTTTGTCAGATCATATGACATTTTTGTGATTTGGGTAGCAGTGATGTGTTGCTAGATATCACTCACTGTTTATTATGTTAAATGTGTGATTTAATATCATTGTCAACGTTACGAGAACCTACAGGGTCACACACATAAGGACAAATTGATGAGAGAGATAAAATAAATAAGGAACACCGTAAGGTACGGTGTGCTTGAGAGAATTATAGAACATTGTATGGTACGATACACTTAAGTGAAATACATAACATCATATAATATAATAATAGTTAATTTTATTATTATTATTATTTTATAATAGGTATAAAATATAATAATAATAAATATGTTATTATAATAATAGTTATTATAATAATAATAATATATTATTATTATTATTATTATATGGTGCACATAAGTTGGGTCTTTTAGCTTGCAGCCCACACAAGTGATTCTATAAATACAACTCTTGTGCATTAGCTTGGTAGTTGGTGAAATTAGGTTTATGAAATCCTGGTCGTATTTCTCTCTCTCTCTCTCTCTCTCTCTCTCTCTCTCTCTCACACACACACACACACACACACACTCAAAGCCTTCATTCCTATCAGCTAGCATTGAGACTGATGATTGTCTGTTCATGTGGAATGAGTAGAGGCGTTGTTCTTTATCAACGCTTGTGATCAAGTCTCCAGTTATTTGCATCAAAATTATTAATCACCATAAGAGGAAATTGTGATATCACTGATCATGTTCATTCGTAAGGATCAACTAAAGGGAAATTTTAATTTCTGCTGAGTTTTTGAATCGCAATTTCCCTTCACATGGAACATACAAAAATATCTTTCTTTTTCCTATGAAAATATTGTCCAATGTTAGAGTTCATAGAAACCATGAATGCATTGTGGCAGTCATGGATGACCAAGCAAAGAAAAAGTAAAGCTAAAAGAAGAAGAAGAAGAAGAAGAAGAATGACTGAAGGTACTGTGAGTATTGAATATTGAGCTTAAGTCACATTACAACATAGTTAATCTTATATAGAGTTATCAATCAACTATAATTAACTAACAACTAATGTAACTAACTTCCTAACAAAATGGTAACTAACTAATTGAAGGCAATTACAAATAATGAAGAAAGTTCAGTTTTAACTCAAGCATAATCTCAACAGCTTCCCTCAAGCTTAAGCATGGTAAATGTCTAACATGCAAAGCTTGGATATGAAGTTATTAAACTTGCTTGGATTTAATGGCTTAGTGAGAAAATCTGCCAATTGTTCCTGAGAAGATATAGGTAGCAACTTCATAACACCTTGCTGAACTTTCTCTCTCACAAGATGACAATCGATCTCAAGGTGTTTTGTCCTTTCATGGAAAACGATATTAGATGCTATGTGTAATGCACTATGGTTATCACACTATAAAGCTGGTAGTTTGCAACATGTGATACTCAAGTTTCTTAAGATGTATAAAAGCCAAATCAATTCACAAGTAGCTGATTCTAAAGCCCTATATTCTGCCTCAGAAGAATACCTTGAAATTGTTGTTTGCTTCTTTTCCTTCCATGACACAAGAGAGTATCCAATGAAGAAACAATAGCCTAATATGGATTTCCTAGAGTCAACACATCCTGCCCAATCAACATCAGAGTAGCCTAGTATTTGAAGATTAGAAGATCTTGGAAATAGAAAACCTTTACCAGGATGTTTTTTCAAATATCTAATAACCATACATGTTGTGTTGTAGTGCATTTGTATAGGTTTCTGCATAAATTGGCTTAGTTGTGTGTATCAAGAGTGATGTTAGAACTTGTATTATTCAGGTATAACAATCTGTCAATAAGCCTTCTATATAATGTGATATCCTCAAAAGTTTTGTTGTCATCTTGGTACAATTTTATTGAGGGATTCAAAGGAGTATTGGCTGGTTTGGAGGCAAGCAGTCCAGTATCACGCAGTAAATCTAAGCCATATTTCCTTTGTGAGATGACAATGCCTTATTTTGATTGTGCCACCTCAAGGCCAAGGAAGTACTTCAAGATTCCCAGGTCCTTGATTTAAAATTGTTATGCATAATAGTTTTAATCCTTTCAAACTCAATTAAAGAAGTACCGACCAAAATCACATCATCTACATAAACAAGTAGAACTGTGATTTGCTCATCTTTAGAGAGAATGAACATGGAATAATCAGAACTGGATTGATAATAGCCAAGCTGTAAGAGGAGAGAAGTAAGTTTCTCATACCATTTCTTGTTGGCTTGTTTCAAACCATAAAGGCTTTTGACAAGTTTGCAGACCTGATTTAGTTTATTGCATTGAATCCCTTGAGGCACACTCATGTAGACATCTTCCTCTATTGTTTACATAAAGTTGATGTAAATTCTAATGCTTAATGGAAGCTATAGAAAGTAAGACTCTGATTGTGGAAAGTTTTGAAACTGGAGAGAAGGTATCAAAGAAATCCAAACCTTCAACTTGGTTGTAGCCTTTGGCAACCAACCTTGCTTTATACTTTTCTATAGAGCCATCAGCCTTATGATTAATTTTGTAAACCCATATGCTACCAATAGGTTTGACATTAGGTGGTAAATCTACCAATTTCTGAGCTCCATTAAGAGCAAGTTCCTCCAATTCTGAATGTATAGCCTTCAACCAATTTGCATTCTTGTAAGCTTCTTCATAAGATTTTGCCTATGAGTCACTTGTGACAGAAGAACTAAAAGCCTTATGTGAAAGTGATAAAGAATTAAAAGAATTAAATGATGAGATAGGATAAATGGTACCTGAAGAAGATGATTGAATTGAAGAGTGTGAAGAATTGCATACCTAGTCCTTAAGGTGACTTGGAATATTTTTAGTTCTAATTGGTCTATGGTTTTGAGGATTATGATTGTCATGGTTATCAAATTGAGAGAGTTCAAAAGGATCTGATGTAATAGGTGGAAGAACAGAATCAAAACAAGGAATTGGTACAGTTTCAGTGATGGATAATGGGACTAGTTAAGTATTGTCAGAAGGTACTGATTCAGTAATGGGAGAAGGTGGATGTTGAGGTAGAGTGGTATGGTTTTGCCAATTAGGTTGATATGGAAAAATGTGTTCTCGGTGAACCACATTACTGGATAGAAAAATTCCATTGTTGTCTAAGTTAAAGGGAATGTCACATTTAACTCCTTGCTTAAATCCTAAGAAAACACACCTTCTACCTCTATAATCAAGTTTGGTCCTATGAGAGTGAATGGTTAAGGAAAAGGCTAAAGTTCCAAAAAACTTTTAACTTTTTAGATCAGGTAATTCATTAAAAAGAAGATAATAAAAGGATTTATTATGTAAAACAGGACTGGTAACTCTATTCATGATGTAAACAACATGACTTACAACAAAAGACCAAAACAATTTGGGGGTGTTTGACTGAAAAATAAGGGCTATTACTATGTTCAATATATGTTGATATTTTCTCTCCACCCTCCCATTTTGTTGTGGAGACTCAACATAGCTAGTTTGGTGTAAAATTCCCTTAGAAGCATAAAAAGTTGGCATGATAAACTCAGGGTCATTGCCACTTCTTATGATCTTAATTTGAGATTTATGTTGAACCTCAGCCATTTTAATAAAATTAAGAACATTCTGTTTGGTTTCAAATTTGGATTTCATCAGGATAATCCATGTATATCTACTAAAATCATCAACAACTGTAAGAAAATAAGAATGACCATGATATGATTTTATAGCTAAAGAACCCCAAACATCAAAGTGCACAAGACCAAAGGAATTTTTGGCTTTACTAACTGGAATGATAAGGAGGCTTTTTGTGTTTGGAAAAGTGACATATATCACAAATAGCTCCTTTATCTACATCAATGAAAGGAAAATTTTGGATTAAGGACTGCATTCTATTATGTGACAAATGTCCTAATCTAAAATGCCATAGGCACCCTTTGGTAGATAACAGGCTGAGGTATGATTGCTGCTAGATATGGTTTCATCCTTATCTTTTAGAACTAAATGATACAATCCGTCATGCTTCTCAGCCAAACCAATCATCTTCATCAACTGTTGATCCTGAATGAAACATTTAGAGTTATCAAAACTGACCTGAAAATTGGAATTTTGACACGATTTGGAAACAGAAATCAAATTGACAGAAAATTTAGGAATATAAAGAACATTAGTTATAACAAACGTGGAATAGAACATGATTGTACCAACATATTTGGCTTAAGCAAATTGACCATTAGGGAATTTAACATTAATAGGGGTGATAGGCTTACATGAATGAAACCAAGATGGTGAAAAACATATGTGATCACTAGAACCAGAATCTATGATCCATGAGTTGGAAATGCAACATTTATAAACAAAAGAATGAGAATTACCATTGTTATGTATAGATGAAGGACCCGAGAGTAAAGAAGAACCAACTTGATTGGAAGCTGCATGAGTAGTTGATTAATGAATGGATGAATTATGAATTAGTTGCACCAATTTCTCAAAATGATCTTGTGTAATTGAAGAAGTACCACTGGTAGCAACAACTTGTTGGATACTGACATCTTCATTGTCATCATTCTCACTTGTAGCAACATTGTTAACAATGGAGCTTATGCCAAAGTGAGGTGGGAAACCATGTTTTATGTAGCATACTTCTATGGTTTGGCCAGTCCTACCACAATGAGTGCAAACCTTAGATTTTGAAGTATTATGCTGAGAAACTCAATTACCTTGCTTAAACTTCTTGTATCTAACAACATTGATGAAAGCTTGTGATTCATCATCTGGAGAAAAATTTTCTTGCCTCTCATGTTGAAGCACCATGGAGAAAATCTTGTTCATAAAAGGTAGTGGATCCATAAGAAGTATATGTGATTTTACCACAAAATACTTCTCATTCAGGCCTATCAAGAACATGATTGCATACAATAAGCTATGATTCTTCCTAGCAAGTTTCATAGCTTCGCAAGAACATCTAACTCTGCATACACAATTGGGAATTGGCATGTAGATTTCCAATTCTTCCCAAAGAATCTTTAGAGCAGAGTATAATTATATGACATATTTAGATTCTTGTTTGAGGGAATAAAGTTCTTGTTGCAGTTCTGAAATTCTTATCAAATCACCTTGGGAAAAACACTCCTTCAAGTCATTCTAAACAACGAGCGCATTTTCCATAAACACGATAGAGTGAGCAGTTAATTCAGAAACTGAATTAAGCAGCCATGAATGGATTAACATGCTACATCAATTCTACGCACAGAAAGAATGATCAAAATCATCAACTGGAACATGTATGGATCCATCTACAAACTCAAGCTTCATTTTGCCACCTAAAGCGCGACGCGTCGATCTTGCCCAAGAATGGTAGTTGAAGCCTTCAAGTAGTGGTGTAACTTTAACAGTGGAAGGGCCATCACTAGAATGAACAAAATAGGGACTGGTACGTAGGATCCAATTGTGGATCAACGGGAACTGTATGAGGAGGCATGCTTACATGTAAATCACACATTACAGGTAGATTGCACAGGCTCAAGATACCATGTTAAAGTTCATAGAAACCATGAATGCATTGTGGTAGCCATGGATGAACAAGCAAAGAAAAAGTAAGGCTAGAAGAAGAAGAAGAAGAATTGAAGTTACTGTGAGTATTGAATATTGAGCTTAAGTTAGATAGTTGATTTTATATAGAGTTATCAATGACCTATAACTAACTAACAACTCATGTAACTAACTTCCTAACAGAATGGCAACTAACTAATTGAAGGCAAATTAAAATAATGAAGGAAGTTCAGTGACTCAAGCATAATCTCAACACCCAACTTGGTACCCAAGAACCTTTCATCTGCTACATTGAAGAATGTAACAAAACCATACCTTCTACCTCTTATATCTCTCTTGGATCCACATAAATTAGGTATTGAGGTAAAAAAATGATGATCTTGGTCTCCTATCCTTCATTTCCATGTGTCTCAGACCTCCAACGTTTATCCCACTTCATGAATATTTTCACGTTACTTCTTCTCTTATGCTTATGGACAAACTTTCACACCTCATCATCTCGGACGGTCATTTAGTATATGATAAGAAAAAACTAGTCACTAGTTTTGAAGTTTGATAATTGATTTTAATGGAAATGATTTATTGGGTATTGAGATTGTTAGAAAAAAATGATGTTTATGGTTACAACATTAAAGAAAGGTTAGAGATTCTCTCTCCATTATTTATAGCGAGTTGATTTTCTTATGCTTCACCATATACTAACTTGTAACTTTATCTATTTATTAGTTTAAACTAGGGGTATTCAAAAATTTGGTTAACTGAACTAAATACTTAATCTGATATGAATTGAAACCATAAAAAACTTAAACCATTTAAATGGTTAATAAATTGAATTGTTTATTTTAAGCAATTCAATTAATCTAATTGAATTTAAAAACTAGTTTAAATTGTTTTAAACTCTTTCCACAATTTTATCAAAAATATAATTATGGTAAATATTTTAATTAAAAGTTTTTAATATTTCTTAATTAATTATTATATGTTTTAATTTTTTTTCACATATTTTCAGTTCTTTCCCAAAATGTGCAAACCCTAGATTCATTCGTTCTTCATCGATTTCATTTTCACTCAATCACTCGATTTCGATTTCATCGAATGTGCAAACCCTAGATTCATTCGTTCTTCATCGATTTCATTTTCACTCAGTCACTCGATTTCGATTTCATCGATTTCTTAGATGAATCTCTCTAAGTTGCTATAGCATTTCTATCTTGATCTCTTTGTCTGTGTCCCTGGTATAAAATGAACGTTATCCTACCTCATTGAGCTTTATAGCTTTAACTTCATTAATGTGTTCTTCGAAATTAGATTATTAGAAATTAATTTGGAATTTTTTTTGCTAGAATTACAAGATGTGAGGTTCACGTAATTTCACTTATGGAAAAATCCTAGAATTGTGTAGGCTTGTAGTAGTAGTTTTGTATATTTGAAGCTTTTGTTCGCTTATTACTATAATATTTTTTTGAATAACTCTGAGTTCAGTGCTTTTGTTCGATAATTGTTTTGTAATTGAAGTTGATCATGTTGCAGGGTTGTGATGCTTCAGTTTTATTAGATAACCGTGGAAGCATTATAAGTGAGAAGGGGTCGAATCCTAACCATAATTCATAAGAGGATTTGAAGTCATTGATGAAATCAAATCTGCATTAGAGAAACAATGTTAGTGTCTTATACTGACATTTTGGCTATGGCTGCTAGGGATTCAACTGTACTTGTAAGTATTTGCTTATCTTAGCTATAACTATAAGCAATTATAGAATAAGAGGTTATCTTATAAGCATTTATTTTGTTACCTTACTGTTTCCTTACTGTTCTGGTAAGAATTAACTTAAATAAGTGAATTTGGTTCTGACACCATTGCTATACTATATCTTTTAACCTTTCCTCTGACCACAATGTTGAACAACCATCTAACTAATTGATAAATATTTTTATATAAAACATGCATAAGCTTTGTATTAGAAAACAAATGATTTTGTATATTTGAAGTTATAGCAAAGTTCTCATAGATTATTTATAAAAGGACAGAACCTAACAAAAACCGTTACAATAGATTGGTAAAAACTGAACCAAATTGTAATTAATGGTTAGTCCAGTCCAACAAACCAAACTGGTATAAAGAGTCCCAGAAATGGAACTCTACATGACACTGCCTATGTTTCTGAACCAAACCAGAACTACCTATATAGAAAACTGAATTTTACCTTTTCAAAACAAACTGATTCTTTTTCATTAAATAACTCCCACTAAACTGAAAAAATATTTAATGAAAAAATAAAAAATAAATAAATAACTCCCACTAAACTGAAAAAATATTTAATGAAAAAATAAAAATAAAAAAATAACTCCCACAATTTGAGAAAATATTAAACAATATTTATATTTATAAGTTTTATTTGTTTATAATATTTTTTTGAAAAAATATTTAATATATTAATTACAAAGATGTGACATTTATCCTGGATTAATGAAATTGATATCAAAATAATTATTGTTATTTAATGGATTAGTTTTATAAATGGATATGATATTTAACATTGAAGAAGTTAAACCATATTTTTAAAATAACATTAAACCATTTTCTTAAAATAACTTCATTATATAATATTAATATATGTTATGATATTTATATATGTTGGATTATATTATAATAGGTCATTCAATTATTATTATTTTTCTCTTGATTTATAGAAGTTATAATTATAAAAATAATGTGACTTAAGGACATAAGTTGATATTAACCATATTATTATATACCATAAAAATAATATATTGCAACTGATAAATTAAAATCTTAATAATTGTGATATTAACAAATTTTATAAATGGTAACTTTAACACAGAGTTAATTGATATATTTTAAAATAAAATATGTTTTGAAATAAAATATGTTTTGAAATTATTTAGATTTTTATAAAAAGTTTAATAAAACAAAACAAAATCAATTGAGATTTTGTAATCTTTTTAAACTTATAAAATAACTAAAACTTATGAGAATTTTTTCAAATTAACTTTATAATAGTAATCATGATAAAAAAAATGTTAAATGGGAATCATGAAAATTTAATGATAAAAGGTAATCATAAAAAATTAATGATAAAAGGTAAAAATTTAATGATACAATTATTTTTACAAATAAAAAATAATATTTATATACGGGAGAAAAATATTTGATTGATAAAAATATTTTATATATGAGCACAAAGAAAATTCTACTTATAAAATAAACAATCTAACTCTAAACAAATTTGACATGATATGTTATTTAATTTTTATTTTCTTATATTTAATGTAACTATCAAAATTCAGTTTGAAATAAAATCTCAATATTTTAAAAATCGGGACAAATCTTTCTTTTTCTTTTCTTAGAGTGTAATCGGTTCAATTTGGACCGGTTTTTAGTCAAAAAAAAAGTATCCAAACCGATGATATCTCCATCGGTTTGGTTTGATTCGGTTTTTAATTTTTTTTTAAAGATGGAACCAAACCAAACTAACCGGTTCGGTTCGGTTCGATTGATTGGTTTACAACATTTTTTTAGACATTATATTCATTTGTGTATCATTTGCTCGAATATTATTAGATGAATTTTATGCTATTATTTTTTTTAAATAATACATTTTATATGATATATTTCATGGTACTTTTCAAACAACTTACAAATTGTTTTTAATCCATATGAAATATTTATATAATTTTAATTGCATTATGAAATAAGTTCACTATCGAATACAAAATTTGACACTTGACATGAGAGAGTTGGGAAGGAATTTGAAAGTTTAATAAATAAAACACAACAATAAAAACAAAAGGTTTGGATACATATAAATTAACATGTTTCACACCTCAAACACACATCAAAACTTTTTTTGTAACAAGAATAAAAGGAAATTAGTAACTAAGAGAACTTGAAGTTGAATAAGAAAATCATAACCTATAAGAATGAATAGAAGGAAATTCTATGAAGAAGAAACATAAAAGATAAATAAAAAAATGAAAAGTAACGAAGAGAACTTGAAGTTGAATAAGAAAATCATAACCTATAAGAATGACAATGACGAGAGAAAAAATGGTGACAGATAGTTTTGGCGTATGGTTTCTTTTTTTATGTTTGGTGTTTAGTTTTGGTTACATATTTAAGAAATGAAGTGTAAACAGAGATGGATAAATGTTGGACGGATACAAAATTTAGGCTTAGTAATAAGCTAAAAGATTAAGTATGTATTTAAAGTCATCGGTTTGGTTCATCGGTTTGGTTCATCGGTTTGGCGATTCCTACAAACTAAAATCGAGAATCGAACCAAACCACCTAGGTTTTTATTGGTTTGGTTCGGTTTTTGAACCAAACCAAAATTAATCGGTTTTTTTCGGTTTGGTTTGGTTTTGATTATCGGTTTAATTTGTTTTTTTATGATCCGCTTACACCCCTATCTTTTCAAATTCACCCGGATTATCGAAAAAAATACGGGATAAATATTTTTCTTTTCCAATAACTCACCGATATGTATGCAAGGCACGAGTATTTAGTCAGAATATGTGCGAAAGCGGCATTGGTTATTACACATACTTATTACTATTAAATAAATAAATTTGAAATAATTTGACAAATATTTATTATGTTATTAACACTAATTAATTTTACACTAAAATTAAAATAGTTATTTATTAGTTAATTCATAATCACGGTACAACTTAGTTTATAATTAAATGCAAAATTTTATTAATATTATAATAAATAATTGTTAATTTGTATTTAAGATAATATTTAATTTTTAGATTAATTTTTATTTTTAGTTTTATTTAAATATAGGAAAAAAATTGCTATTTTCAAATACGGGAAAAATGTGTGTTTTTTTTTCAATAATCAAAAATACTTATTTATCAAGTAAAATACGAGAAAAATTTCACAATTATATGCTATGGATTAAATAAGGAAAATATATATATATATCTGTGTATCCAAAAATGAGAAAAATATTTTTTTTTATAAATAAATTTAAATATCTAAATATAAGAAAAAATAAATATCTCTTATAAATTAATTTAAAATATTTTTAAATTAATGAAGGAATGTTAATAGTTTTTTTTACGAGAATAACTTTAGTATCTATAAAAATATTGAAAAATGACATTGACAAACCATGATGCGAACGGGAAAAACTATCATTTAATTTTCTATAACATAATAAATATAAAATTGAAAAATTTAAACCATTGATTTAAATATAAAAATAAATAAAAAATTATCGATCATTTTTAAAAATACGTGTCTTCCATTTTCATCTTTTGGGTTTTATGATTTTTTACATGATTTCTGTTTTTCACATTCACATGTATTATTTAATCAATGATTTTTTACATGATTTCTGTTTTTCACATTCACATGTATTATTTAATCAATCATTTGGATTTAGCGTTATTACTACTCATTTTATTATGATTTTGGTCTATTAGAATTTTATTTTAGTTTTCTTTCTTTTATATTTTTTTTTATCTTTTAATTTCTTTCTTAAATAAGACATGTTACTATTGTTTATTTTTAATTTTTTATATTTTTCATTTCCATCTTTTTTTCTATTTTCTTAAAAAAAAATTAAAATAAATTATTTATTTATTTTTCCTCTATACCATCTATAATTTTATAATTTTATTTTTCTAAACTAATTTTACTATTTATTTATTTTTAAGTTAATTACACTAATTATACAATGACAGTTTCACAAATTATACGATAACAACGGTCCGTATGTCCGCCTGGAATAGAAAACAATAGTTACACAATAATATTTATCTTTGGTAGTAGAATAGCTATTGCTGAACGACGGAACAATAATAATAACACTCAACCCTCAGGCGCCTCCATTCACTCTCGCACTCTCCAACGCTACTTCAAAATCCACCGCACATAGATCAATCGCCGCCGCATCACCTCGCCCCTACCCCGGTACCTCTCTATCGAGTATATCTTTGAACCTTTAATTTTTTTGCAGCAGATATTTGCTTTCCATTTTATTTAACAATCAATCATGCATATATGGATTAGGGTTAAGAGCTATCAATTGCAAATAATCATAATTGCATACATTTTAACTCTTGTTAATGGCTTTTTCATTCCACATGTTTGAAGAAAGGAATTTCAATTTTTTATTTCAATTTTTTTGAGAGTGCAGAATATGAAAGAGGAAGAGGTGAATTATTGCCAGATTCAGGAATGGTACCCAAAATTCAAATCTGTATCAATCAAGACGTTAATTCACCAACTTCCCGAACCTTTCGTCGAGTACCTTCTCGATGACTCTGGACCCTTTCTATTGCCTGCTTCCGTCTTAAACGAAGACGCATTACCCAATAGGATCCGCAATCCTGAAGATGAACAAGATTTTCAGCTTTCAGAGGGATCTGACGATGAAGCGGAAGAATCTCCTCCTCCGCCGTCTTTTCCAGAACTGGAATTGAAAGTTAAGGAATCTATCGAGTCCCTTGGAGGTGCTGTCTTTCCCAAACTGAATTGGAGTGCTCCGAAAGATTCAGCTTGGATAAGTACTTCTGGTACCCTTCGATGCACGACTTTCAGTGAAATTGCCCTTCTGTTCCGAGCTTCTGACTCGTTAGTCCATGACTTGTGTCATGCTTATGATTCTTGCCATGATAAACTTACGTCTCGACCGCAGAATTTCTTTCTTGCTCTCCGTAAATGGTATCCGTCGCTTAAGCCAGACATGGAGTTTCGTTGTTTTGTACAGAATCAGAAACTAGTCGGAGTTTCTCAGCGGGAGGTTACTACATTTTATCCCGTTCTGCTTGAAAAGAAGAATGATATCATGTTACTGATACAAGCATTTTTCAACAATCATGTGAGAGGTAAATTTGAGTTGGAAAACTACACATTTGATGTTTACGTTACGAATGATGAAAGGGTTAAGATTGTGGATTTCAATCCTTGGGGTGGCTCTACATTATCATTGTTGTTTACTTGGGATGAATTAGAGCATGTCCATGGTGAAGAAGATGATGTGGAGTTAAGAATTGTGGAAGATCGATGCGGTGTTAGGCCGGGCCTAAAAACAGCAGTTCCATATGATTACTTGGATACCAGTCAAGGAAGTGGTTGGGATCAGTTTCTAAGGAATGCTGATCAAGAGTTGAGAAATCAACACAGGTCTCCAGAAGCTGGTGCATGATAACTAGATTCTTGCTTACAATTCTTAACTATGAGACTGCAACAATGTTGTCAATCACAGATTGCAAAAGTAGTAATTTGTTGAATTTTTGTTATGCCACAGATACTATAGTGCTGCCAAAACAATTTCAAATGTTTAAATTCTGCTGCATTATTACTGTGCATGTTGTAATACAGATATTTAGTTATATATTATTTTGGATTTTTATTAGTTACATTATCCTAGTTACATGATCTTTATGTTTACTCTTAATATATATAATTTTGTATGATTAGTCAAAGATTTAATTTAGAAATAAAACATTTTATGACTGGCCAAAGTGATCAAATATACTTGAAAATACAATGCTTAATTATTATTATCATTTTTATTTTGGTCTGGGCAACGCCTAATTATTGTTAAAATAAAAGTAAACAAGACATTTAAGCAACTCGTATACCATGACTAAAAATATGATAAACTTCAGTAGTATGAAACTATTTCTGTACTATGTATTTGGTTTTTCACAAAACTATGAGCTAAAGCTATGCTGCAAAAATATTTCTAGGATCATTGATGTCGAAGATTCCATCAAAGGTTTCATCATTTTGATAAAGATTCGTCTCTAAGATCCCCAATGATTGAAGAAGTTTGAAGCACCAATTAGAAGCACATTACATTTAACCGAAACTTCAACCTGGTTATGCTCAATTACACCTCGCACATTATAGAACTCAGTTGGCTGGAACTATCTTCAGTAATCTAGCCAGGTCATAAGACATGAAGTCTTTTCCAAAACAGAAGCTTAGATCCAGTGCTGTTTTTCCATCCTGAATCATAGCCAAATAAATGAAGTTCTACTTCTTCAACAAGTAATAAACGAATATTTCTGCTATCGAGGTTAAGAATAAATAGAATCATAACAACACTTGTTCACCATGTTGCATTTTAAAAAAAGTTACCTTATTTTTCACATTCCTATTTGCACCATTGATCAACAAAATTTTCGCTATATCTCTATTCCTGCTTTGAATAACAACATGCAACGGGTCCAACCTTCCTGAGAAAATTAATTGTAAATAATCCAAATTGAAGAAATGAGAAAATTAATTGTAAATAATCCAAATTGAAGAAATTCTTCACAAGTAGAAAGAAACTTGTGTTACTAAAAGCGCTCACGTTATCTGCAACGTTGACATCAACGTTGTATTTAATCAATAATTTCACAGTTTTCTTTGCACCAACGTTGACATCAATGTTGAAATCATGAAAGGAGAACGATCTTTTGTTGAGTTTGTGTTGGAGCCACTTTACAAGATATATATAGCCCTGTGATTGGGGAACATAAGAAGAGTATCAAGACAACCCTTTCTGAACTTGGTGTTACCCTTAGTAATGTTGCCTATAGATATATTGTTAGACCTTTACTAAGGTTGGCTTGTAGCTCTTTTTTTGGTTCAGCTTCAGGTTTCACTAATATTCTTGTTATGCACATACCTTCACCAAGAAATGCTACAGTTAGGAAAGTTGATCATATATATATTGTACCTAAAGACTTATCCATTTATAAAGCAATGACACAATGTGACTATTCTGGATGGGATTTCATTCCGACAATGTTGTTTGGAAAGAATATTCGCGGACCGGATTTTGGCGGAATGTATTGCACAATGCTCACTGTCAATCAAGCTCTTGAGATTCATGGTGCTCATACATATCTCTATGAGGATATGACCGCGGGAAATAAAATTGTGTTGGCTTTTCAAACTATGGTGTTGTCTTTGGTGATGTTGGAACAAATCCTTTATATACCTTATGTTTAGAAACGCTCTTATTAAAGACAATGAAGATATTCTTTAGGCTAAAGGTGCCATCCCCTGATCTTTTCGTTTTGTTTAGTGTACATAAGTATGGAACATGTAAAGTTGGGCTTGTTGTAGGACATGCATTGTTTTTATGGTTTTATTCTCTTGTGGGCATTGGTGTATTCTGGCCAACTTTTCCCATTGCTAATATTGTTGCACTTATTGCAAGTCGGACTATAACAACATTTCCAGAAGATTGAGAAGATTTATGTTCAAAAGCTTAATTATCACCTCAGTATAATTTCAAGTGCCTCATGTTTGTTTGAAGATTGAATTAACTCTGGACCTTCAGAACAAGATTCAAGTGAACCGACGGCAATGATAGACAGTAGAATTATGAGTAAATTAAGTTAGAATAATAATTTAGTAAGTCATTTATATTATTAGATATGAGTATTGTTATTGGGATTTTAGTAGTATTTTGTCTTTTAGGTTTATTAGCCATTAAGAGTATTATATAATGTAGTCTCATAGAGACATTTGGAATCAATGAATGAAAATCAAAGTTATCTTTTATCTCTATTTTCTTAGTTTGTTTTAATGTCTTTCTAGATTTATAGTTGTTTCCATACCTTGTTAGGGTTCTTGAATTAGCATCCTAACAAGGTTGCCTCTAATTATCAATGTGAAAGCTCCCATTTTATTTACTTAGGACTTCCAATTGTGGCTAATCCTAGAAGACTAATTACTTGAAAGAGTGATTCTTATCAATCAGTCTTGTCAACAATCTCATTTTACTACCTTTTGTTATTTAAAGTTCCATCAAGTATCATCTCTCGTCTTAAATCTTGGTTTATAAAATTTATCAGGGGGAGTGATGATGAAAAAAAATAGTTGGGTAGTTGGGATACGATTTGTAGAGGCCTGGAGGTTTGGGGATTAGGAATTAAGAATTTGAGAATATTAAATTTGGATTTATTAGGGAAATGGTTATGGCGTCTCAAAATTGATAAAGATAATCTATGGTTTAAAATTATATCCTTTAAGTATGAGAGACTTCTGAATCTCAAGATTGTTGATTCTAAATTAAGCTATTTTTGGTGGAAAGATATTAACTTGGTGGAGATGGAATCTTAGTCCAAATTGGTTCTCCAATAGAATTAAAAATTTATATTTGGATGAATGGATGTGGTTAGATGGAGCTTCAAATTAATACTGAGTGAAATGGGCATATAATTTCATCTTGGATGACTTTAGGGGTGATGAATTTCAATGTAGTAAAAGAGTGTGGAGTAATAATTTCCTAAGAATGTGTTGTTTTTTTTTTTGGAGATTTCGTGTCAAAATAAACTAGTTACCAGAGATAATTTAGTCAAAACGGGTGTCTTGTGAAGAAAGAGCCTTGTGTGGTTTATGTCATGTAGAATTTGAATCTTTATTTTTATTTTTTTTGTTTGTTCTCTCTAAAATTTGGTATTTTATTTTTTATTGGCTTGGAATTAGAGCAAATGTGTTAAATGAGGGTGGTCTAAATTTTCAAAGTTTTCATTGGTTAAGTTGGTTCTACAAAAAGGTCGGAGGAGCTAATGTCGTGTATTTGAATGGCAAGTGTGTGGACTAGGTGGAAGTCAAGAAATAGTCAAGTCTTCCAAAATATATATGTGGATTTAATCAAGGTTGCAGAAAATATTAAAATTGTGTCGTGGAGATGGCTTAGGAATAATCATCGAATTTCCGATTCTCTTCATCTTATTGGATAGCCAACTCTTTATAATGCTTAAATCTAGCTTATGAGAGGCTTTTTGTATCAGTTGTTGTTGCTCTCGTGAGACCTGTGTTGTATCTTGTGGAGTTAGTAGTTTCATCAACAATTTTTGTATTTTTGTAGTTGGGTGTGCAGGAGTGCTCAGTATTAGGCTTTTGAGTTTTTTGGTTTGCAGTAGGATGTCTCGGAGCTTGTTTATTGTTGCATGTTGTTCTGAATAATTATTTCCTTTTTGGCTCTATCGGTGTTTTGCTTTTTAGTTAGGTAGAGTAGAAGAGTCTTTATCTATGGTGTCCTCATATTTTTAGTGTGGCTTGGTGGTGTTGGTTAGCGGAGTTTTGCTTTGTATATCAAAATTGGAGTTGGTGTTGTGCTATTCTCATTTTGGACATTATTTTGAGCAGATGAAATGCAAGTGTTGTTGTTTCCTAGTGTTCTTCTACAGAATTAGAAGGTTGTGATTTTCTCTTATCAACTTTTATAGTTCTTTTTAGCTTTGTGGCTATGTGTTTTTTGTTACTTCTATTGTAGGAGGTTGTTTGTTTTTATCTGCCTGTCATGTTCTTGAAGTTATCTTGTGGTAGATGTTATTCCTAGTATGGGTAATTGAAGTTTTTTAGTTTTATTAGAAGGTGAGTTCTGTAAGTTTTGTTTATGTGGCTCTTTCAAATTGTGCCTCTAGTTTGGGTGAATTTGTAATAGATTATTTTCTTTTGTTGTGTACATTTTGTTTGTTTTAGATAGCGTTTCTTGTGTTAGTTTCTTTTTTATCTTTAATTTATTATTCTTTTTTATTTATTAGATCTCCAACTTCAATTTGATTAAGAAACTGAGAGACAAATACGTGAATGATCATGCCCATCCATACACTAGTTTTATTTGAGTTAAACGTGTCAAGGTCTCCAAACATATATTTTAATTCAATTTTAATTTTTTTTAAACTGTTAAAAAAATGATTCTCTTAATATTTTTCGCCTATATTATTTATCTTTCTGAGTAAATGCCCCTACCTAGAGTTGACGTGGAGTGACATATGAGAATTTTTTTTAACACTTGGCATAAAGACGTTGAATTTAGACTGATTATATTATTTTATAATTTTTTTATATTTATATTTCTTTTATTTTGTTTTATTGCAAAAATCTTTAAATATTTTCTCTTCCGTCATAAACCTAAGGTTTCATCTTCTCCAAAATTATTATTCTTTCCCCTAATATTCTGCAACATGTTTTCATCTGAAAAATTGTGTTTTCATTTCCTCACCTCAACCATTACAATCAAAATCGTTTCAATGTCCTCTTCCATTTTAAGGTGAAGCAAACTTGTTTCTTTTCATTTCACATCAGTGGGCAGTCGTCTAAGAAGAAAGTGTGTATGTCATGCTTGTATGGTGTCCTACCATTGTAAGAACGGACCTAACAAAGGAAGTTTTTTTAGATGTCCATTTTGGTATGGTTAAACATGTTTGGCTATGGTTGTAGAGTGATGATACTTGGAATTTATTCATATGTGATAAAGACATAAAACAAGAAAAATATTTTATGAAGCTGTAAATGAAGATGGGAGCAAGATGAAGGAGTTGGAAGTTGTTGAAATTTTGAATGAATTGTATGAACCTTCAAAAAAAGAAGAACAAAAAATTGTAGAAGAAACTGAATTCAGAGGCATTTGTCAGAAAATCGAAATTGATATGTTTCGTATTTTTGTTTATGCTCAACATGTATTTGATAATAAAGTGTAATTATTGACGAGTGTATTGAAATGTAATATTATCGATGAGTGTTAATTGGCACTTTATCCATTAAAATGTAATAAAAAGTATTCTTGATGGAAAGTTGGTGATTAGTTTGGTTAAATGTTTCTCTCATAGTATGACCTGTAATTAAAATTGTATTGTATGGCTTAATTTTGATACAGTATGGCCAGAAATTCGAACAAGGTATGGCCTATATTTGGCTTAATTTTGACAAAGCATGGCCAAAATTTGGACATATTATGACTATATTTGGCTTAATTTTGAGACTTCTGATAATATATTTTTTGTATTTTACATTGTTTGGCATATATTTGACATAATACAAATATGACGATATTTTATAATATTTGGCCAAACAGATTTGTTATACAATAATTAAATACTAATTAATAACAATTTTAAAAAAAAAAACATTCACATAAACAGTGGCACATTCAAAGAAAATAGTTACAATAAATTATATGACATAGTTCTAATACAAAACCATTCAATCCTTATATTACATTGACAAATCCAAATAGAACGTATTACATATACAAATCCTTACATTACAATCCCGACAGTACAATTAGAAAATATATAAATAACTTAAAAATATTAATGTGGTCTATATTGAGATAAACCCTTGCAAATTTCTACCCAGCTATTGCATCTCTTATAATTTTTCAATGCCGCTTACTGTGGTATCCTCTATGGGAATCACCGATGGATCTCCAGGATGTTTTCCATGGCCCACTATGTCTCTTATTTTAAGAGTCATTAACCTATATTTTTTCTTCTCGTACCTATCAAATCAACATGTTTCTTCACTTGTTCTATTTTGGATCAGACTCTTGACTTGTCATAACAAGCAAGACTTGTTATATGAACATAGGTGTTTTGAAAGTACAAAACATGAAGATACTTGGATTAGTACTACTTGACTTTTGTGAAGAAACCTTGACAAAACCTGGTGATTTAAAGGCACTGAAATTAGAAACTTTTGGTCTCTTACCAATGAAAATTATGACACCACCCTTTAGGCCTCCCCTATAAAAAAATAAAGATATGTTTAATAAATTCATAATTATGATGTAGACATAATCACAAGGTAAGTTTATAACCTAACCCTTTTCTTAGGTACATTTAGGGTTTTCTTAGTCTGGTTGGCCTGTGTAGGTGGTTCTTGTCTTATTTTTTCATATGGGACAAGAACAAGTTGTTTGTTCTTCTTGCATGTCCTACTATTGTTGCCATATTACAAACAATTCTTCCACTTATGGCTAGTATTTGATATTTGCCATTTGGTTTGGTTTGACTCGTATGGTTCTCTTATACGAAGTTTCTTTGGTATTCCTGGGCCACATTTGAACATCAGGGGTCTTTGACCATTTGTTTTGGCCATTTAAAGGGGTGACTATTTCAGCATAACATTTTGCATATGTGCTCTTGTGATGGCATTTAGGCACATACTTGATAGGGTCATCTATTTTCCTAATACTTGATAGGGTCATCTATTTTCCTATGTATTGAAACCACACCGTGTCTACATGGTATCCCTACCAAGTTCCAAATTTTACATGAGCATGTTTGTTTTGCCAAGTTTACTACAACGCTATCAGTAAACACAACATGTGTAACTTGAAATGTTAACTTGCTTGCATATGTTGCAGTCCAACTTGCACTTTTTTATATCTTTCCATCTAATCTCCCAAGTGGTTTGGACACTATCTCTCCCTTAAAACAAGTGGTTTGGACATTATCTCTCCCTTAAAGGAGTTAGCTATGATATATAATTTAATCATTAGTCTCTTATACCTTCAAACAAGTGAAGACCGGGCCAGCAGGGGCAACTTCGAACTTGCAAAGTTCTCCAATGAACCTGATATTCCTGATCTTTGTCTCAATATTCATCTGGTCCTGTTAAGACATTCCAAAAACAAGGTGACAAAAAGTAATTACCTAATTTAAAGGGATGAAAAAAATGATTCATCTCCAAAGATATATGTAAAGTTAACCTTTTTATTTATTAAGAAGTTGAACTCCTCCAACATCTGCAATAGAAGGGAGGAGACATCCTTCATACAAGTTGAGAGTGTAGCAACCATGCGTGAGTAATACGCTAGCAGCTCTAGAGAAGTCCTTGGAACACTAAACAAAGCCCTCACAAGCTTTTTCCAATTTGATTTTGAATTTAGATAACAGAACTCTACCTAGCATTTGTTTAACCAGCGGGAAATAATCATTAATAGTGATGTAAAAAATAGCATACAATCTAAGAATATAAGAAATAGAGCTCAATAAGATATCCTCACTGTTAGTTGATCTATAAGGTCCCGGCTCACACAACCCGGAAGCCTCTGCAACAGAGCATCCAAATTTGTTCCTTCAAGACTTCTGAGTTTCTCTTTGTCATTTTCCCCTTTTTTTTCATTCTCTTTTTCCTTGTCTATGTCCAAATCTTTAGACTTTTCTTTTTCTTCTTTATCATCCACTCTCTCAGTGCTTTCTCCCTCTGGTAAAACATTAGACTCAGTGGAACCCTCTCCACTTTCAAAGGTGATCAGTTGGCTTTTGTCTGATTCAGGTAATATTCCCTAGATAATATCAATCTTGGAGTCAGAATAGTTGCAGAACGTAAGTAAGAAAAGGAAAAAGCGCCCAAAAAGATGGTTTTCTGTCAGAAAAAGCTTCATATTATTCTTTAAACAATCATGCAATGGCAACTTAAGTTGCTGAAATTTGGAAAAAGTTCCTAAGTAAGGAAATGAGAGGTACATGCTCCAAAACAAAGAAGTACGGGAAGATATATGAAACAATACATAGTTTATCAGCATTTTATGAAATTGATGAATGACAGAATTCATATCGTTGAAATTATTGCTAGTTTCAAGCTATATATGAGGAATCAATCTATTTTTGCTTAAGATCAACTTTCCTCAAAGGTTAGGCATCATGGTAGAGGTCCAATAGATAATATTAGCATCAAATTTTTAGTGTATAGAAAAAACAGATAAAGACTAACGTAATGGAAATTGGAAACTAAACTGAGTCACACTATAATAATAAGAAAACAGTACATGACTGAGTTTCAAAGATCTAAATATAAGAGATGGATACACATAGGTTTTTACCTTCAGCCAATAGGGGGAAGGAATTAAAAAGCATAAGAATACAATAAAAAGAAGATCCTAAAATAGGTCTAAAAGAATTGCCAATGTTTTTTTTAAAAGAATTGCCAATGTGATTTCTTACAGATGGTTGGTCTTGACTCTTCACAGATTAATCATTGACTTTTGGCTCTGTTTCTCCCAAAAGCACGGCAGGAACGAAAGCTCTGGAGAAAAGCAACCAGGATAAATTTTCATCTAAAATAAAATAGGGGTAAACCAACTACAGAAATTTTTAAGCCATTGACGTTAACATCAAATTTTTGAAAACATGTAAGAACACAGTGATGACCAAGGACTAAAAGATGGATTTATACATGGAGGGCCCATTGGCAATTTGATAAATAAAGAGGTCTTTTGGAAATACAAACCTAAGATCTGGAAAACATTCATAAAAAGCCCTTTTGTCTTCATCATCCCATACGGGCTCAACAGAAGAATCTTTCCCAGAAGCAGAAGAAACGGCCTCCTCACCACTAGTAACCCGTGTTGTGTGGCCATCCTCTGGCATTACAGGAGGCTGCATATCAAGTGCTTCAGCTAATCTGTAACAAAACAATCATAATTACAGGATAGAATAATAATTAGACACCTCAGCAACATTATAGTGAAGGATGATTCCACTTATAGTATATACTAGATAGAAGAAATCGGCAGGAGGAATGAGAAGTCAAAATTAACAGCAAGTAAAGCAAGAGACATTAAAATCTATCCTTTTTATCAATTTTGGGGGGAACCTCAATGAGAGACATGAAGATCACCTCAGGGCTCAGATAACACATGGTATAAACTCTATATATCATGTATGATTCTGAATGTGCATACGTTTTCAACCAACTAAGATCTTCCTCATAAACTATTCTAACCCAAGACAACCACATCCATATTTGCCTCAAATCTGATCATATATGTCTCAATAACTCAGCATGTATGACTTTTCTTAACGCATAACTGCATATATACATCCAAGCCACTGTGATAAGCCAAAACATGTATAGGCGGCCATACATGTACACTTAAACTGGGGCCATAGTATTTTTGCAAAAACAGATAGATATTTACAAAATATAGATGAGTTGTTTAAATAATTTAGAAATGTGAAATAATTTAAAAAATATAATGGAATCACTATTATCAATACTTAAAATATTCAAAATTTCAATCACAAGAGACATTATTTCTTCAAAATAGATGTCAACTAATAATTATTTTCATTTAAGAATAATACAGTAACACCTCAACAGAAATTCTTATCTATCATTTAAATACTATAAACAACTTTTCAATGGAATACTTATAATCTGCACAATGTATTTGGTTTTTCACAAAACTTTGAGTTAAAGCTATGCTGCAAAAAAAATCCCCGGATCATTGATGTCGAAGATTCCATCAAAGGTTTCATCATTTTGAGAAAGATTCATCACTAAGATCTCCAATGATTGAAGAAGCTTGAAGCACCAATTAGAAGCACATACTGAAACTTCAACCTGGTTCAGCTCGATTACACCTTGCACATTATAGAACTCGGTTGGCTGGAACTACCTTCAGTAATCTAGCCAGGTCATAAGACATGAAGTCTTTTCCATAACAAAAGCTTAGATCCAGTGCTGTTTTTCCATCCTGATAAATAGTCAATAAATGAAGTTCTACTTCTACAACAAGTAAAAACGAATAATTCTGCTATCGAGGTTAAGAATAAACAATCATAACAACACTTGTTCATCATGTTGCATTTTTATAAAAGTTACCTTATTTTTCACATTCCTATCTGCACCATTGACTACCAAAATTTTCGCTATATCTCTATTCCTGCTTTGAATGGCAACATGCAACGGGGTCCAACCTTCCTGAGAAAATTAATTGTAAATAACTCAAATTGAAGAAATTCTTTACAAAGTAGAAAGAAACTTGTGTTACTAAACGCGCTCACGTTATCTGCAACATTGACATCAACGTTGTATTTAATCAATAATTTCACAGTTTGCTTTGCACCAACTTGAACTGCATGATGAAGTGGAGTAGCTCCATCCTACCATATTAATAAAAACATAAACACCTAATAGAATTTCAAGAATGCAGTCAACAGTTTACGAACATGAGGAATTTGTCCATACCTTATCCTTGACATGAGGACTTGCACCTTTCCGTAAAAGATGGCTTATAACTGCTTCCTTTTTACCGATAATTGCCTTATGAAGTGCAGTGTGACCTTCCTGTTGATCAAATTATCTTATTTAAGATTAGGCAAATGCTATGTGAAAAATGACATTAATAAATAATATAAACAAATGTACCTTATTCACAAAATCAATTTCATAACCCTTTTGAACAAGCTGGTCCATGCTTTGAATTTGCAGTGATAAGGCAAGAGAGTGCAGTGGGCTCCATTTTCCCTGAATACGTGAAAATACGAGTTTAGGTATAGGTAAGAATGCGAGGAAGTAGGATAGATAATGCAGAGTTACAGACTTACCGATGAAATTTTTTCCAAGTTAGGAGTTACGTTTTGTTGCAATATTTTTCTTTCTTCTGGTTCCAAAAGCTGTTCAACCTCTGCATGTATAAGAAGAGTATCTACTTACATTAGTGGACTCTTATACAATGTTAGAAAACATTCTACAATCTAATTGAGGAGTTTCGACAGGGCGTGCTTTCATAAACCGATCAACTATCATGATTATGGGCAGCCAAAACTCAGTCTGATTATTATATTTTCCAATCTGATACAGGTGCCAGGTTAGCTAACAAAGAAACATTTGGTCCAGTTTTCAGTCAGTACCATGCATAAGGACACGCCAATAGAGAAAAAGAAACACTGAAAAACAAAAATACCTTTCTTAATACTCTCCTCATACTCGGCCTGTGAGGCAATATTAACACCGGCAGTTTGTGAAGTCTTTGTCTCCTCCCCATCACTTTCAAATCCAAAGCTCTCGTCTTGTTCAACATCATCCTCGTTATCACTGTCACTAGCAACATCTGGTTCTTCCCAAGTTCCATGTTCTTGTCGGGTTTTGAAATAAGACACTTGTCTGCTTGATTTGATTGCAATATTCCTCCCAAGTGTATATTGATCCCTAGAGAAAGAGAGACATAACTTTTCTTTGGTTGTGCTTCCATAAATTCTATGGATAGTGGCTCTCAATTTGGAGTAAGTAGAAAATGGAGCAGAGTGATTAGAAAGAACAGATGTTGTAGCCAAAGAATCCATTATGTTTTCCTGGATAAGGGCATTAGAGATCCTAAATTAAACTCAAACAAAAACTAGGTCATCTTATCTTATATTGAAATCCTAAATTAAACTCAAACAAAAACTAGGTCATCTTATCTTATATTGAAATCCTAAATCTTCCAAATGCACAGTTGCATGTACAGTGTAAATAGATTTACTAATGTTCATCAATATGAATATATTAAAACAACCCGCTTTACGGCACAATTGAAGTACTGCGGAGGAATGAGAGGGGAAATTTCGATGGAATCCCATCCTCGAAGACGCTACAAGAGAGATTAAGAAACCGAAAATGAAAATGAAAAAGAGAAAGGCGTACCAAATTCTCACCGTTTTCGGCGGACGAAGAGTAATTCCGGTGAATATTCCGGCAAGGTTTGTATTTCTACTTTGGGTTGGGTTGGGTTGAGTAATAAGTACAAAGAGTGCAAATTTAGCAGCTACTGAGTTATTTTTGTTTTTTTTTAGGTTTTTTTTTTTTAAATTTATTTATAGAGATGGCTGTGATTTATTAAGTGTGAACTTAATTTTATTTTATTTTTATAATCATAAGCCAGTTGGATTAGGTTTGTTTTTTTTAGAAAAAAAAATTATTTTTGTTATTGTTTACTTTTGATCGGATCTGATATCGTTAAAAACTAGTATTATGTAGATAGACTGATGATCATATCTCATGGATCATAGATAAGGAGTTATCAAGTTTTAACATAAGTATAAATACTAGGAGTAATATATATACTTGATTGACCCGCTATGAGAATACTACATAGAATATTATGCAAAATGTCATAAGTTACTCTCATGGTGATAGTGGTGTATACCACTCTTCGACCTGAAACGACTATGAACTCTAGATGTAGAGTCAAGTACTTTATTGATGATCAAACATTGTCCGTAATAGGATTACCATAAACACAGTTGATGAGTATTTCACAAAGCATGTCGAGGGACATGAGTGACCTAGATGGAATTTGTCCATCCTACATAACACGACAAATGTCTAAGGGCCTAATATTGAACTGGACAAGGATGACACAATATATGCCTTGTGTTCAATATAGACATAAGGGCAAAAGGATAAATATACACACAAACATTATCACAGAAAAGGTTTTGTCAGATCATATGACATTTTTGTGATTTGGGTAGCAGTGATGTGTTGCTAGATATCACTCACTGTTTATTATGTTAAATGTGTGATTTAATATCATTGTCAACGTTACGAGAACCTACAGGGTCACACACATAAGGACAAATTGATGAGAGAGATAAAATAAATAAGGAACACCGTAAGGTACGGTGTGCTTGAGAGAATTATAGAACATTGTATGGTACGATACACTTAAGTGAAATACATAACATCATATAATATAATAATAGTTAATTTTATTATTATTATTATTTTATAATAGGTATAAAATATAATAATAATAAATATGTTATTATAATAATAGTTATTATAATAATAATAATATATTATTATTATTATTATTATTATTATTATTATTATATGGTGCACATAAGTTGGGTCTTTTAGCTTGCAGCCCACACAAGTGATTCTATAAATACAACTCTTGTGCATTAGCTTGGTAGTTGGTGAAATTAGGTTTATGAAATCCTGGTCGTATTTCTCTCTCTCTCTCTCTCTCTCTCTCTCTCTCTCTCTCTCACACACACACACACACACACACACACACACACTCAAAGCCTTCATTCCTATCAGCTAGCATTGAGACTGATGATTGTCTGTTCATGTGGAATGAGTAGAGGCGTTGTTCTTTATCAACGCTTGTGATCAAGTCTCCAGTTATTTGCATCAAAATTATTAATCACCATAAGAGGAAATTGTGATATCACTGATCATGTTCATTCGTAAGGATCAACTAAAGGGAAATTTTAATTTTTGCTGAGTTTTTGAATCGCAATTTCCCTTCACATGGAACATACAAAAATATCTTTCTTTTTCCTATGAAAATATTGTCCAATGTTAGAGTTCATAGAAACCATGAATGCATTGTGGCAGTCATGGATGACCAAGCAAAGAAAAAGTAAAGCTAAAAGAAGAAGAAGAAGAAGAAGAAGAATGACTGAAGGTACTGTGAGTATTGAATATTGAGCTTAAGTCACATTACAACATAGTTAATCTTATATAGAGTTATCAATCAACTATAATTAACTAACAACTAATGTAACTAACTTCCTAACAAAATGGTAACTAACTAATTGAAGGCAATTACAAATAATGAAGAAAGTTCAGTTCTAACTCAAGCATAATCTCAACAGCTTCCCTCAAGCTTAAGCATGGTAAATGTCTAACATGCAAAGCTTGGATATGAAGTTATTAAACTTGCTTGGATTTAATGGCTTAGTGAGAAAATCTGCCAATTGTTCCTGAGAAGATATAGGTAGCAACTTCATAACACCTTGCTGAACTTTCTCTCTCACAAGATGACAATCGATCTCAAGGTGTTTTGTCCTTTCATGGAAAACGATATTAGATGCTATGTGTAATGCACTATGGTTATCACACTATAAAGCTGGTAGTTTGCAACATGTGATACTCAAGTTTCTTAAGATGTATAAAAGCCAAATCAATTCACAAGTAGCTGATTCTAAAGCCCTATATTCTGCCTCAGAAGAATACCTTGAAATTGTTGTTTGCTTCTTTTCCTTCCATGACACAAGAGAGTATCCAATGAAGAAACAATAGCCTAATATGGATTTCCTAGAGTCAACACATCCTGCCCAATCAACATCAGAGTAGCCTAGTATTTGAAGATTAGAAGATCTTGGAAATAGAAAACCTTTACCAGGATGTTTTTTCAAATATCTAATAACCATACATGTTGTGTTGTAGTGCATTTGTATAGGTTTCTGCATAAATTGGCTTAGTTGTGTGTATCAAGAGTGATGTTAGAACTTGTATTATTCAGGTATAACAATCTGTCAATAAGCCTTCTATATAATGTGATATCCTCAAAAGTTTTGTTGTCATCTTGGTACAATTTTATTGAGGGATTCAAAGGAGTATTGGCTGGTTTGGAGGCAAGCAGTCCAGTATCACGCAGTAAATCTAAGCCATATTTCCTTTGTGAGATGACAATGCCTTATTTTGATTGTGCCACCTCAAGGCCAAGGAAGTACTTCAAGATTCCCAGGTCCTTGATTTAAAATTGTTATGCATAATAGTTTTAATCCTTTCAAACTCAATTAAAGAAGTACCGACCAAAATCACATCATCTACATAAACAAGTAGAACTGTGATTTGCTCATCTTTAGAGAGAATGAACATGGAATAATCAGAACTGGATTGATAATAGCCAAGCTGTAAGAGGAGAGAAGTAAGTTTCTCATACCATTTCTTGTTGGCTTGTTTCAAACCATAAAGGCTTTTGACAAGTTTGCAGACCTGATTTAGTTTATTGCATTGAATCCCTTGAGGCACACTCATGTAGACATCTTCCTCTATTGTTTACATAAAGTTGATGTAAATTCTAATGCTTAATGGAAGCTATAGAAAGTAAGACTCTGATTGTGGAAAGTTTTGAAACTGGAGAGAAGGTATCAAAGAAATCCAAACCTTCAACTTGGTTGTAGCCTTTGGCAACCAACCTTGCTTTATACTTTTCTATAGAGCCATCAGCCTTATGATTAATTTTGTAAACCCATATGCTACCAATAGGTTTGACATTAGGTGGTAAATCTACCAATTTCTGAGCTCCATTAAGAGCAAGTTCCTCCAATTCTGAATGTATAGCCTTCAACCAATTTGCATTCTTGTAAGCTTCTTCATAAGATTTTGCCTATGAGTCACTTGTGACAGAAGAACTAAAAGCCTTATGTGAAAGTGATAAAGAATTAAAAGAATTAAATGATGAGATAGGATAAATGGTACCTGAAGAAGATGATTGAATTGAAGAGTGTGAAGAATTGCATACCTAGTCCTTAAGGTGACTTGGAATATTTTTAGTTCTAATTGGTCTATGGTTTTGAGGATTATGATTGTCATGGTTATCAAATTGAGAGAGTTCAAAAGGATCTGATGTAATAGGTGGAAGAACAGAATCAAAACAAGGAATTGGTACAGTTTCAGTGATGGATAATGGGACTAGTTAAGTATTGTCAGAAGGTACTGATTCAGTAATGGGAGAAGGTGGATGTTGAGGTAGAGTGGTATGGTTTTGCCAATTAGGTTGATATGGAAAAATGTGTTCTCGGTGAACCACATTACTGGATAGAAAAATTTCATTGTTGTCTAAGTTAAAGGGAATGTCACATTTAACTCCTTGCTTAAATCCTAAGAAAACACACCTTCTACCTCTATAATCAAGTTTGGTCCTATGAGAGTGAATGGTTAAGGAAAAGGCTAAAGTTCCAAAAAACTTTTAACTTTTTAGATCAGGTAATTCATTAAAAAGAAGATAATAAAAGGATTTATTATGTAAAACAGGACTGGTAACTCTATTCATGATGTAAACAACATGACTTACAACAAAAGACCAAAACAATTTGGGGGTGTTTGACTGAAAAATAAGGGCTATTACTATGTTCAATATATGTTGATATTTTCTCTCCACCCTCCCATTTTGTTGTGGAGACTCAACATAGCTAGTTTGGTGTAAAATTCCCTTAGAAGCATAAAAAGTTGGCATGATAAACTCAGGGTCATTGCCACTTCTTATGATCTTAATTTGAGATTTATGTTGAACCTCAGCCATTTTAATAAAATTAAGAACATTCTGTTTGGTTTCAAATTTGGATTTCATCAGGATAATCCATGTATATCTACTAAAATCATCAACAACTGTAAGAAAATAAGAATGACCATGATATGATTTTATAGCTAAAGAACCCCAAACATCAAAGTGCACAAGACCAAAGGAATTTTTGGCTTTACTAACTGGAATGATAAGGAGGCTTTTTGTGTTTGGAAAAGTGACATATATCACAAATAGCTCCTTTATCTACATCAATGAAAGGAAAATTTTGGATTAAGGACTGCATTCTATTATGTGACAAATGTCCTAATCTAAAATGCCATAGGCACCCTTTGGTAGATAACAGGCTGAGGTATGATTGCTGCTAGATATGGTTTCATCCTTATCTTTTAGAACTAAATGATACAATCCGTCATGCTTCTCAGCCAAACCAATCATCTTCATCAACTGTTGATCCTGAATGAAACATTTAGAGTTATCAAAACTGACCTGAAAATTGGAATTTTGACACGATTTGGAAACAGAAATCAAATTGACAGAAAATTTAGGAATATAAAGAACATTAGTTATAACAAACGTGGAATAGAACATGATTGTACCAACATATTTGGCTGAAGCAAATTGACCATTAGGGAATTTAACATTAATAGGGGTGATAGGCTTACATGAATGAAACCAAGATGGTGAAAAACATATGTGATCACTAGAACCAGAATCTATGATCCATGAGTTGGAAATGCAACATTTATAAACAAAAGAATGAGAATTACCATTGTTATGTATAGATGAAGGACCCGAGAGTAAAGAAGAACCAACTTGATTGGAAGCTGCATGAGTAGTTGATTAATGAATGGATGAATTATGAATTAGTTGCACCAATTTCTCAAAATGATCTTGTGTAATTGAAGAAGTACCACTGGTAGCAACAACTTGTTGGATACTGACATCTTCATTGTCATCATTCTCACTTGTAGCAACATTGTTAACAATGGAGCTTATGCCAAAGTGAGGTGGGAAACCATGTTTTATGTAGCATACTTCTATGGTTTGGCCAGTCCTACCACAATGAGTGCAAACCTTAGATTTTGAAGTATTATGCTGAGAAACTCAATTACCTTGCTTAAACTTCTTGTATCTAACAACATTGATGAAAGCTTGTGATTCATCATCTGGAGAAAAATTTTCTTGCCTCTCATGTTGAAGCACCATGGAGAAAATCTTGTTCATAAAAGGTAGTGGATCCATAAGAAGTATATGTGATTTTACCACAAAATACTTCTCATTCAGGCCTATCAAGAACATGATTGCATACAATAAGCTATGATTCTTCCTAGCAAGTTTCATAGCTTCGCAAGAACATCTAACTCTGCATACACAATTGGGAATTGGCATGTAGATTTCCAATTCTTCCCAAAGAATCTTTAGAGCAGAGTATAATTATATGACATATTTAGATTCTTGTTTGAGGGAATAAAGTTCTTGTTGCAGTTCTGAAATTCTTATCAAATCACCTTGGGAAAAACACTCCTTCAAGTCATTCTAAACAACGAGCGCATTTTCCATAAACACGATAGAGTGAGCAGTTAATTCAGAAACTGAATTAAGCAGCCATGAATGGATTAACATGCTACATCAATTCTACGCACAGAAAGAATGATCAAAATCATCAACTGGAACATGTATGGATCCATCTACAAACTCAAGCTTCATTTTGCCACCTAAAGCGCGACGCGTCGATCTTGCCCAAGAATGGTAGTTGAAGCCTTCAAGTAGTGGTGTAACTTTAACAGTGGAAGGGCCATCACTAGAATGAACAAAATAGGGACTGGTACGTAGGATCCAATTGTGGATCAACGGGAACTGTATGAGGAGGCATGCTTACATGTAAATCGCACATTACAGGTAGATTGCACAGGCTCAAGATACCATGTTAAAGTTCATAGAAACCATGAATGCATTGTGGTAGCCATGGATGAACAAGCAAAGAAAAAGTAAGGCTAGAAGAAGAAGAAGAAGAATTGAAGTTACTGTGAGTATTGAATATTGAGCTTAAGTTAGATAGTTGATTTTATATAGAGTTATCAATGACCTATAACTAACTAACAACTCATGTAACTAACTTCCTAACAGAATGGCAACTAACTAATTGAAGGCAAATTAAAATAATGAAGGAAGTTCAGTGACTCAAGCATAATCTCAACACCCAACTTGGTACCCAAGAACCTTTCATCTGCTACACTGAAGAATGTAACAAAACCATACCTTCTACCTCTTATATCTCTCTTGGATCCACATAAATTAGGTATTGAGGTAAAAAAATGATGATCTTGGTCTCCTATCCTTCATTTCCATGTGTCTCAGACCTCCAACGTTTATCCCACTTCATGAATATTTTCACGTTACTTCTTCTCTTATGCTTATGGACAAACTTTCACACCTCATCATCTCGGACGGTCATTTAGTATATGATAAGAAAAAACTAGTCACTAGTTTTGAAGTTTGATAATTGATTTTAATGGAAATGATTTATTGGGTATTGAGATTGTTAGAAAAAAATGATGTTTATGGTTACAACATTAAAGAAAGGTTAGAGATTCTCTCTCCATTATTTATAGCGAGTTGATTTTCTTATGCTTCACCATATACTAACTTGTAACTTTATCTATTTATTAGTTTAAACTAGGGGTATTCAAAAATTTGGTTAACTGAACTAAATACTTAATCTGATATGAATTGAAACCATAAAAAACTTAAACCATTTAAATGGTTAATAAATTGAATTGTTTATTTTAAGCAATTCAATTAATCTAATTGAATTTAAAAACTAGTTTAAATTGTTTTAAACTCTTTCCACAATTTTATCAAAAATATAATTATGGTAAATATTTTAATTAAAAGTTTTTAATATTTCTTAATTAATTATTATATGTTATAATTTTTTTTCACATATTTTCAGTTCTTTCCCAAAATGTGCAAACCCTAGATTCATTCGTTCTTCATCGATTTCATTTTCACTCAATCACTCGATTTCGATTTCATCGAATGTGCAAACCCTAGATTCATTCGTTCTTCATCGATTTCATTTTCACTCAGTCACTCGATTTCGATTTCATCGATTTCTTAGATGAATCTCTCTAAGTTGCTATAGCATTTCTATCTTGATCTCTTTGTCTGTGTCCCTGGTATAAAATGAACGTTATCCTACCTCATTGAGCTTTATAGCTTTAACTTCATTAATGTGTTCTTCGAAATTAGATTATTAGAAATTAATTTGGAATTTTTTTTGCTAGAATTACAAGATGTGAGGTTCACGTAATTTCACTTATGGAAAAATCCTAGAATTGTGTAGGCTTGTAGTAGTAGTTTTGTATATTTGAAGCTTTTGTTCGCTTATTACTATAATATTTTTTTGAATAACTCTGAGTTCAGTGCTTTTGTTCGATAATTGTTTTGTAATTGAAGTTGATCATGTTGCAGGGTTGTGATGCTTCAGTTTTATTAGATAACCGTGGAAGCATTATAAGTGAGAAGGGGTCGAATCCTAACCATAATTCATAAGAGGATTTGAAGTCATTGATGAAATCAAATCTGCATTAGAGAAACAATGTTAGTGTCTTATACTGACATTTTGGCTATGGCTGCTAGGGATTCAACTGTACTTGTAAGTATTTGCTTATCTTAGCTATAACTATAAGCAATTATAGAATAAGAGGTTATCTTATAAGCATTTATTTTGTTACCTTACTGTTTCCTTACTGTTCTGGTAAGAATTAACTTAAATAAGTGAATTTGGTTCTGACACCATTGCTATACTATATCTTTTAACCTTTCCTCTGACCACAATGTTGAACAACCATCTAACTAATTGATAAATATTTTTATATAAAACATGCATAAGCTTTGTATTAGAAAACAAATGATTTTGTATATTTGAAGTTATAGCAAAGTTCTCATAGATTATTTATAAAAGGACAGAACCTAACAAAAACCGTTACAATAGATTGGTAAAAACTGAACCAAATTGTAATTAATGGTTAGTCCAGTCCAACAAACCAAACTGGTATAAAGAGTCCCAGAAATGGAACTCTACATGACACTGCCTATGTTTCTGAACCAAACCAGAACTACCTATATAGAAAACTGAATTTTACCTTTTCAAAACAAACTGATTCTTTTTCATTAAATAACTCCCACTAAACTGAAAAAATATTTAATGAAAAAATAAAAAATAAATAAATAACTCCCACTAAACTGAAAAAATATTTAATGAAAAAATAAAAATAAAAAAATAACTCCCACAATTTGAGAAAATATTAAACAATATTTATATTTATAAGTTTTATTTGTTTATAATATTTTTTTGAAAAAATATTTAATATATTAATTACAAAGATGTGACATTTATCCTGGGTTAATGAAATTGATATCAAAATAATTATTGTTATTTAATGGATTAGTTTTATAAATGGATATGATATTTAACATTGAAGAAGTTAAACCATATTTTTAAAATAACATTAAACCATTTTCTTAAAATAACTTCATTATATAATATTAATATATGTTATGATATTTATATATGTTGGATTATATTATAATAGGTCATTCAATTATTATTATTTTTCTCTTGATTTATAGAAGTTATAATTATAAAAATAATGTGACTTAAGGACATAAGTTGATATTAACCATATTATTATATACCATAAAAATAATATATTGCAACTGATAAATTAAAATCTTAATAATTGTGATATTAACAAATTTTATAAATGGTAACTTTAACACAGGGTTAATTGATATATTTTAAAATAAAATATGTTTTGAAATAAAATATGTTTTGAAATTATTTAGATTTTTATAAAAAGTTTAATAAAACAAAACAAAATCAATTGAGATTTTGTAATCTTTTTAAACTTATAAAATAACTAAAACTTATGAGAATTTTTTCAAATTAACTTTATAATAGTAATCATGATAAAAAAAAATGTTAAATGGGAATCATGAAAATTTAATGATAAAAGGTAATCATAAAAAATTAATGATAAAAGGTAAAAATTTAATGATACAATTATTTTTACAAATAAAAAATAATATTTATATACGGGAGAAAAATATTTGATTGATAAAAATATTTTATATATGAGCACAAAGAAAATTCTACTTATAAAATAAACAATCTAACTCTAAACAAATTTGACATGATATGTTATTTAATTTTTATTTTCTTATATTTAATGTAACTATCAAAATTCAGTTTGAAATAAAATCTCAATATTTTAAAAATCGGGACAAATCTTTCTTTTTCTTTTCTTAGAGTGTAATCGGTTCAATTTGGACCGGTTTTTAGTCAAAAAAAAAGTATCCAAACCGATGATATCTCCATCGGTTTGGTTTGATTCGGTTTTTAATTTTTTTTTAAAGATGGAACCAAACCAAACTAACCAGTTCGGTTCGGTTCGATTGATTGGTTTACAACATTTTTTTAGACATTATATTCATTTGTGTATCATTTGCTCGAATATTATTAGATGAATTTTATGCTATTATTTTTTTTAAATAATACATTTTATATGATATATTTCATGGTACTTTTCAAACAACTTACAAATTGTTTTTAATCCATATGAAATATTTATATAATTTTAATTGCATTATGAAATAAGTTCACTATCGAATACAAAATTTGACACTTGACATGAGAGAGTTGGGAAGGAATTTGAAAGTTTAATAAATAAAACACAACAATAAAAACAAAAGGTTTGGATACATATAAATTAACATGTTTCACACCTCAAACACACATCAAAACTTTTTTTGTAACAAGAATAAAAGGAAATTAGTAACTAAGAGAACTTGAAGTTGAATAAGAAAATCATAACCTATAAGAATGAATAGAAGGAAATTCTATGAAGAAGAAACATAAAAGATAAATAAAAAAATGAAAAGTAACGAAGAGAACTTGAAGTTGAATAAGAAAATCATAACCTATAAGAATGACAATGACGAGAGAAAAAATGGTGACAGATAGTTTTGGCGTATGGTTTCTTTTTTTATGTTTGGTGTTTAGTTTTGGTTACATATTTAAGAAATGAAGTGTAAACAGAGATGGATAAATGTTGGACGGATACAAAATTTAGGCTTAGTAATAAGCTAAAAGATTAAGTATGTATTTAAAGTCATCGGTTTGGTTCATCGGTTTGGTTCATCGGTTTGGTTCATCGGTTTGGCGATTCCTACAAACTAAAATCGAGAATCGAACCAAACCACCTAGGTTTTTATTGGTTTGGTTCGGTTTTTGAACCAAACCAAAATTAATCGGTTTTTTTCGGTTTGGTTTGGTTTTGATTATCGGTTTAATTTGTTTTTTTATGATCCGCTTACACCCCTATCTTTTCAAATTCACCCGGATTATCGAAAAAAATACGGGATAAATATTTTTCTTTTCCAATAACTCACCGATATGTATGCAAGGCACGAGTATTTAGTCAGAATATGTGCGAAAGCGGCATTGGTTATTACACATACTTATTACTATTAAATAAATAAATTTGAAATAATTTGACAAATATTTATTATGTTAGAATGTTATCGGTTGGGGAGTAATCCAACGTACCGATGATATTCTAAAGATGGCTGTTAACTCCGGGAACCTCTGTTAGCACCCTTCTGGTTTTTTGCAGGTACAATGAAGACAAACCTTAGTACATGCCTGTTTGGGTTGGTGTTCTGTTACCATGACTTCATGCTCGTGATCCGAACCTTTGAACCTGTGTGCTTTGCGTGATCTTGTTTGTGATTGTTGCATCTACATACTCATCATAATAATCGTCACAACCATTCTTCAAGGAAGACAATTTCGATTATTGCAAATGTTAGAAAGAAATAAAAATTCCATTTTGTCAAGATTTCTCATGACAGTATTCTCGATGTTGATCATGTTTGCAATAATCGAGTTGTTTTTCTGAAAATGGAAGTGAACATTGCATATCATTGCATCCTCGCATATTCTTGTGTTCATCCGAGTTGTGTGGGAACTCATCCCGGTTGTTTCTTTCCTCAGTTGTCTGTTGATTCGTCAAGCTGACTCCTCATCACAGATACGGTACTAGAGCTGCTAACAGACGAAGAGCTATCAGATTGAGAATGGAACACCAAGAACAGTATAACATGGAAGTTCGAATGGAAATTGATGAGTTGAAGTCCGGTATGATCAGGCTTACTGAAATGATGCAAGTTCTGATTGCTCGAGGTGAACCACCTCAAAGGACTGTTATCTCTGAAGTTTTTAATGTCGTTGTTGATCCTCCTATTGTTCAGCAATCGGCTTCTACTTGGCCAGAATATGGGTTACCTCCGGATTATGTGCCAGTTTCTGCTACTGCTCAAATTGGTGGTCCATCTGTTGTGCCAGGCTTTTCAGCTCCGACTTTTGCTGAACCTCAACCTGTTGTGCACGCTACTGCTCAGACTACTTATCAGAATTCTCCTTTCTTGTACCAAGCTGCTGGTCAACTAGCTGAAAGTCAGGGTGAACCTGGATATATGGATGAAGTTAGAGAGCAATGTTTAACTCTTGAGAAGAGGGTAAGAGGTTTAGAAGGAAAAGATGTCTTTGGTTCTGCTGCGATAGACATGTGTTTGGTTTCCGACTTGGTTCTTCCTGATAAGTTCAAGGTTCCTGTATTTGAGAAGTACAATGGTCATACTTGTCCAAAGATTCATCTGCTGATGTATTGTCGCAAAATGGCTGCGCATGCTAAGGATGACAAGCTGCTTATTCACTATTTTCAAGATAGTTTGAGTGGTGCTTCCATGAAGTGGTATGTTGGACTTGAGAAGAGTCACATTCGAAGCTGGAAAGATTTATCTGATGCTTTTGTAAGGCAATATAAGTATAATCTGGACATGGCGCCTGATCGTCGTCAACTTCAAAATATGTCACAGAAAGAGAAAGAATCGTTCAAAGAGTATGCTCAGCGTTGGAGAGAGCTAGCTGCTCAGGTGGAGCCACCTTTTCCTGAAAAAGAATTAACTGGTTTGTTCATGGACACTCTTCAACCGTTCTTTTGGGAGAAAATGGTAGGAAGTGTTTCATCTGGTTTTTCTGATCTAGTCACTATTGGAGAAAGACTAGAGGAAGGTATCAAGAAAGGTAAGATTACTAATTCTGAAGCTCCTAATGCTGCAAGAAAGTCTTTTGGGAATCCTCACAAGAGAAGAGACGGTGATGCTTATGCTGTTTCAACTGAGAGGAGGCCTTATCGCCCGCAACAACAATATGTTCAACCATATGTAGCTGCAGTCGCTCCTGTTGTTAAAACTCAACCTGCTCAAACTCAAGTTCAAGGTCAAGCTCGACCAGCTCAAGCTCAAGTTCAAATTCGAGCTCAAGCTCAGATTCCTCCTCATCTTGCTGCTGTACAAAATCAGTATCGCAATAGGCCAAACTTTGATCCTATTCCGATGTCTTACACTGAATTGTTTCCTTCCTTGGTTGAGAAAGGTTTAATTACTACTAGGCCTCCACCTCCTGTTCCAAATCCTCTTCCAATTGGTTATAGATCGGATCTTCGCTGTGAGTTTCATCAAGGTGGAACTGGTCATGACTTAGAGCATTGCTTTGCACTGAAGGCTAAGGTGCAGGAACTTATCAGGAACAACATCCTTTACTTTAATGACCTTAATCCCAATGTTATCAACAATCCTTTGCCAAAGCTTGGGAAGTGAATCTTCTAAGAAGACTTCAATTGTCAAATTTTCTTCAAGGCCAGAATATCAGACGGGACAGCTCATCCTTGTTGTTGATTGACCACTAGGCCATTGTTTCTTTATGTTTGCAATTTTTTTTCAATCATATTAAGTTGTTTGCTTTTAAGCTTGTTTGTACTTTCATGTTGATTTTAATGAAATGAGCATTGCTTTGTTTTGATTCAATTTCATTTGCTATTTGCATCTTTATGCTTTACATTTCAAGTTCATTTATCTTTTCTCAAAAGTTTTACAATGATTGAGGGGGATGATGAAAACGAGATACCCATAACTGTTGTTGGTATGCTTTCAATTGAGACTTGGTTGATGATATACAGGCATTGTTTCAAATCCTAAACACTGGAGAAATAAGGAAGTTAATCCTTTGTCAACCCCTTTGAGCCTTGAAGTTGGAGTTTCTTTCTATTCGAAAAAACCCTCAATTTTAACCTGGGAATGGGTAGTTTTCAATTAATTCGAATGTGCATTCAAGTACAAGGGAATCATTCAAGACACCTTTCAACAAAAGTTGTAGTCTCAAGTTTTCCTTCATACACATCAAGAAGTGTTGAAGACGTTTCTCAATTCAAAAGCCAATGATGGTTCATTGTAATCATTAAGCCATGCAGTCATTATCTTTCAAAAAAAATGATATTGAAAAATTATTGAAAAAAATTAAAGCTCGCTAAGTCAAAACCTATGAAGGAGACTTAGGCAAAAAACCAGGGGCATCCCGCTGGCTGTAAGTTGAAATGACACAGTTCAGGCAAAAGTTAGGGATAATAAAAAGAAAATATTTGTCAAGAGGCCATCAAAATTCTCAGAAAAAATAAGTTGAGTGGACCAAAGCCCTCACTAGAAATAACAAAAAGGAAAAGGTGACTACTATCTCAAAATCCTTTGGCTTATGAACCATCTTCATCTGTGTAATCCTCAATTTCTGGGAACTTGAATGCATAGGCTGAGTTAATTGAATGTAGGACTGGAGTTCATCACGGAGTGGGGTTGGGTACAAATAAACTTTGAGCCTATATCCTTTGTTTCATAAACCGTGAACCAGGCCACGTTACAACCTTCAAAAGTCCTAATTGAATCCAGGTTTCTTTTGAAAGGCATACTACAATGAGGTTGCGTAAACTGACTCCCAAGTTCTTTACCAATCATTTGTTTTCTTACCTTTGCTTTATCTTTAATGTTGTCTCAACCGCCGTGTTTTGACATTATTTTCATTTACTTTACATCAATAAATTTCATTTCAAAAATGATTCTTTATTTCAAACTTTGCATTGAATTTTGCATTAAAATTACCAGGTTAGTACAAACATTTTTATTTGCAAATATACTTTCCTCATCAAGGAATCTTCAAACAGTTAAGAAACTTGGTCGGTGATCCTACCAAGGGGCAAGTTTTTCCCAGTTCCTTTTATTTCAAGATGATGTTGCTCAGTGCAAGTTATTCTCAGATTTGGTTAGTCAGAAGATTCTCTACAAGATTCATACTGGTTTATTTTCTCAACTTTCATTTCAAGAACTGAAGCCATGATCAGTTTATTTTCTCAACAGTTATTTCAAAGATTTGATTATTTTCTCCAGCAGTAATCAAGAACTGAATCCATTATCAGTTTATCTTCATCAGTCATTGAACTTGGGGCAATTTTTCTTCAAGAATCCCCAAGCAGCTTTGCATGACTTCTCTCAAAATATTTTCAACTTGATACAGTTTACTGGTGTGACAGAGTTGTGCAGCAGTAACACCTCTATTTTCCGAGCAGAATTGCAGTGATCTCTGTGTTGAGGAACCAGTCTTTTATCTTTTCCACTCCTCTAAGAGTCTAAACTGGTTGTCGGCATTTTCTCTCCTATTATCTCATTGGGTGTTTTATTCCCCAGTTTTGTTTGCGTTTGCATATTTGAGTGTTTTAGTCCTCATTATGCATTCTCTCGGGTGTTTTATTCCCCAGTTTTGTTCGTGTTCGCATATTTGAGTGTTTTAGTCCTCATGATGCGTTTTCTCGGGTGTGTTATTCACTATTCTTGTTAACATTTGCATATTTGAGTGTTTTAGTCCTCATTATGCGTGTCCTTGGGTGGTTTAGTCCCCATTCTCGTAAATGTCTGCATACTGAGTGTTTTAGTCCTCATATGCATGTCTTGAAGTCTTGTTGTTTTCAACTTCTCACTTTTTGTTCAAAGTCCAATTTACTTGGCATTTGTCTGTCTCTCCAGAAATTTTTCTTCATATACTTGTTGTGTATTCTCAGATATTACACCCTTTTATCCGATTGCCATTCTCGAATGTCCATAGTGAGGTCATCATTAGTTTGATATACTGTCCCGGACCTTTTTTCCATTTCATTCAGTTCTGTTCCTGAATGTTATGATTCACATTTTATCTGATTGCTATTCTCAGATGTTATGATCATTTCCTTCCGATTGCCATTCTCGGATGTCCATAGTGAGGTCATCATTGATTTGATGTATTGTCCCGGACTTTTCACCATTTCATTCAGTTCTGTTCCTGAATATTATAATTCGTATTTTATCTAATTGCCATTCTCAGATGTTATTGATCACTTTCCTTCCGACTGCTATTCTCGGATTTCCCTGTTGGAGTCATCATTGAATTGATGTGCTTTCCTGAACTTTCTCCTATTTCATTCAGTTTTGTTCCTGGATGTTGTGATTCACTGCTTATCTGATTGCCATTCTCAGATTTTGTGATTACCTTTTTCCGATTGCCATTCTCGGATATCCTTAGTAAAGTCAGTTATGTCATCCTTGGATGCTTCTGATAAACTGTTTCGGGACTTTTCTCACTTCATTCAGTGCCATTCCTGAATGTTGTAATCCTTTATGTCCAATTGCCATTCTTGGACATTTTCACCTCGGCTGAGCCATGTGTTGGTCTCTAGCATGTTGTTTTCCTCATCGGAGTCTTATGCTCCTTATCCCCAGCGTTTATTCTTTTTTCATGTGTCGTCTTGTCCTTCACGGTTTTTCTCTGCATTTCATTTGGTTCCAGATACATTTCATATCATCTCATAAATTTTCTCATATTATTTTATATTGCTGTCACATATTTTCTTTGCATTCCATATTTTTCTCATATTATTTCATATTACTGTCACATATTTTCTCTGCATTTGATATCATTTCATTTTTTTTCATATAGTTTCATATGCTTTCATATACATCTCATATGCTTTATATCACTTCCGTATCATCTTCATATCAGTTCATGTCATTTCATTTCATTTCATTCCAGTTTTTGGCATCTTAGGATCAAAAATTGGGTTTTTTTGATATTTAAGTATCTTCCATCTTGTCGAAACGAAGATTTCAATCTTCATTATCTCTGGATTGAAGAAACTTAAATAGGGGCATCTGTCAGACCCTAATTTTTGACCTAAGATTTTCTCGCATCTCATCTGCATTTCGCATACAAACAAGATCACACACTGGTTCGTTTATCCTTTTCAGGTGCAGGTTTATGCTTTGTAGAGGACCACCATTTTTAATTCCTGTTATTTGTTTATATTTACTAACTTCTAACCAAAATATAAAAAAAAATATGTTGCAGTTGCTTCTTCTTCTTCTGTGTTGCAGGATTTCAGAGACAAGGCATAGATTTTCAATTCAGATGCGTTTGTCCAGTCACAATTTGATTCAGATGGATGTTTGACCTAATCTTGGTCAAATTATCAAGAGATTGTCTCGACTGCAAGTTGTGTGTGCCAGTGGTATTTTCTCAGACTGTGTGTATTCAAAAGTTCAAGACTGTGTTATGTGCGAAGTCATCAGTTATCAGGCGGTATTCTGTGTGAAGTTTGTTTTGAATCTGCAAGTTTATCAGTTCATCAGTGGTTCAGCTGAGGATTTATATTCCTCAAATATGAATTCAAATCATTAGGGCATTGTTCAGACGATTCAAATGGTCGTGACTTCAGGCTCAAGTTGTTCAGTGGTTCAAAATTGACGGAATTCATTCTTATCGGAGGCTTGTGGAAAAAATCAAAAGTTGTGGGCCAAATCACCATTTCATATCCACTATCCATTTTTCCGATAAAATCATTTCTTATCCATTTCATTTCTTTTTTATTCAATTCACAAAAATTCCCAAATTCTAATTCTTTCTTTTATATCCATTCTATTCGATTTTTATATTCAATCACATTATATCTCATTTTAGCCCAATTGTTCATCCTTAAAAAAAATTTAATTTCCATAAATCAAAATTCCAAATTCCATTCCCTTTATTTTTTATTCCATTCCCATTATTCTTTTATTCCATTTTCCATTATTTCCTTTTCATTTATAAAAAAAAAAAATCTACACAAAAATAAGCCCATTTATTACTTTTTAGCCCATTTTCTTTTACTTTCTTTTGCAACAAATAAGTCCATTTAATATCTTTTTAATATTTTTTTATACTTGATTCCAAGCATCCATCCATTAGCCTCTCATATCAACAAGCAAGTACATATCCTTCACACTTTCCCAACCGCACGTGTATCCCAGCCACATGCAACAACTATCAAAACCACATCTTCTCACAGCCACAACTCCAAAAGCCGCACGTAAGCCTCAAGGCCTAAGCTACCACATCATTCACATCACCACACCATCCAATGCAACTTCAAGCCATGATTTCCCCAGCCAAAGCAAAAGCAAAACTTCCGCACGCAAGCTGCTGCACACAGCTGAATACGCATCACAGCGTAATTTCAAGTTAAGCTATTCTACCAGCCATCACATTTCAAGCTTCAGCTTCGATGCCAGCTGCATCCCAGCCTAATCCGCATCCCAGCCCAAGCCGTCCCAACACTTCATCAAACTCAGCCAACAACTTCTTACGACATACACAAGCCTTGGCCAGCAAAAACAATACGTCGTACCGCATACTAGCCTCATTTCAAATAGCTTTCCATCATGCCAAACACAACAATCAGCTTGCAAAAGCCACACCAAACTCAGCCACCAACTTGCAAAAGCCACAACGCAACATCTTCACAAGCCAATAACCCAACTTACAACAGCTTCAACACGCAATCCGCAATCAATTTTCACGCCTTCAGTCAAAGCACCGCACACGTTCACCAAGCCGAATACATATGCACGAGCATCACACCTGAGATTACAAAATCAAAACGCAACGTTATCAATGTAAAACGCATCTGAACACAATTCTCGTGACCTCTCAAAAATGCATTCGAATTCGTCAAAACGGAAGCAACTCAAATCTTCTCTCCCTCTATAAATTAACCCATCCTCCTTCATTCTTCCTCAAGCTTGAATGAGCCGGCAAACCCCTGCCAAATTGATTTAGCGTTTCAAAACGAAAATTATCGAAACCCCTTTCTTCCTTCATCCACCCTAAATTCTTCATCAAATTCAATCCTCTTTCACAAAACTTCATTCTCCCACCTTCCATTCTATCAATTTCACTCTTAAACTCTTCTTCAACTTTTCCTTTCAATAAATCATCATACTCACAATCAATAATAGGGATCGAAAGAAAAAAGGAAAGAAAAATTCGAAAAAGAAAGAGAGAAACCGAGGGAGATCCGCAGAGAGAGAGATGTGATTCGGAGGAGAAGATTGATTTGCGTTTTTTGTTTGCTTGATCGTTGAAGGTGAGAACCCTCCCTGTTTTTCGCCGCGGTCTGTAGAAGAAGAAGAGGAAGCTCCATTTATTTGTTCTGATATTTTTTTTGTTTTGTATTTCTTCCTCTTTCAACTTGTTTTATTAATTTTTTTTTCTTAATAAAAGAATTTTGCCTTTGGGCTTGATAAAAAGGATGTAAGTCCATTTCTACTTATCACCTTCCAACCCTGTCCGCAGCCCCCTCTCTCATTGTTGATTCTTCCTTTTTTTTATTTTTTGTTATTTCATTTATTTTTGTTAAAAGATTTTTTAGAGAAAAGAATATTTTAATAATATTCATAGAATATTATTAAAATGATTCTTTAATAAAAAAGATTTATAAAAGAATTTTGGAAAAGATTTTAGGAGTAGATTTTAAGAAAAGGATTTGAAAATTATTTTAATTCTTTTTTTGGATTTATCTTTTAGATCCATTTCTTATTCATCTTTTTTTTTTATTTTTGGTCGATGACAATCTCCGATTCGTAGATTGTTGATTTTCGATCGGTTTAATCTTCATTATTTCAAATTTATGGATGAATGATCATTTGGATCATTCTCCATACTTTGAGATCGTGATAGGTTGCCTTTTGAGAAATTCAGCGAAAATCTCGATTAAGATTAGACCGTTCTCTTTCTTTTAGTGTGGCATGTTTTCGGAAAACGATTCATAATATCGTTTCTCTAACATGTATTAACACGAATATTTTCCACTTTAATTAGTGGTGGCCGGCCTCATTTGTAGGGTAATTACTCCGTAAATTACTCGGCGATTGCTTAACATAGACCTAAAGTTGTCCCGATTCGGAATGCGATCCACTTGGATCCGGTTGCCTCGATTTTATTTTCTTTTCGTGGTTGTGCTTGATTAAGTTCATCATACCACTTTATATTGTAAATATTAATAATGTGAATATACTAACATTTAATTAAATCTCTCGCACCTTATTCTCTTTTATTTCAATCTCTTGCTCCTTTATCTCTTTATTATGCTTTATTATACTATATCATTCATCATTTTGCTTATTGTTTATATTGTGATACTTGTTATTTCTCCTTTGTCCATTTGGACACCAAAACACTAATAACGGATTAAACATCTAAAAAATGGGTGACTTTTAATTTCGGACTATGGTTACCATCCTTAGCTTGGGACTTGGAGTTTCGGACTTAGATTCTAGGATCATCCCTTTGCTCATTTGTTATGGATTGAAGACTTTGGTTCCGGTTGAGTTTACTCGCTTATGAAGATGGAAATCCATTTATTTCAAAGAGGCTCGCCATTTGGTTTGATCGTTCTTCCTTTAGCTTTTATTTTCAAGTTTTAGGATAGTCCCTTCATCTCTTCCCATCTTCTTTAATTTTCAAATCTCCTTCCTCTTTTCAAAACTTTCTTTGTTTTCAAACTTCAAACATTTTTCTCAATCAAACCGTGACTTCGGTCATGTGCTTTTACCTTTCATTTCATTTTCTTAAATAAATGCTAAACCACATAAGCATATCGAAACTTTCTTTCTCAAAAAACTTAAAAAAACTTTCAAACTCATTCAATTGCTTTTGTGCCCTCGTGCACGTTTCTCTTAACTTTTTTATGTTTAGATATGATTCATCCTTTCTAGCGGAATTATTCGCTAAAGGATGACGACTTATCTTTACATTTTAAAATCAACTTAACTCATTTGCCTTTTCACAATTTGTACCACGAACTACGGGGTTTTGATCTCGCATTGCACTTTGTGGGTACGTAGGCATGAGACGTTCGTCTCTTCAAACACCAAAATCTTATAAAAAACATTCTTCTTCTCATCTCTTCAATCTTTTTTTCAAGCAAACCATTTCAAACCAAAAATTGCAGTAAACATTTCAAAGGGTTCCCGTGGAGTACCACGGACAAGTCGGGTGCTTAAAACCTTCCCGATCTGTAACCAATCCCCGTACCCATTCTCTGTTTGATTCTTTTAGCTTTTTAGCTTTTGAGATTCTTTAAGGTTTTGTTCGTTCTTTTGCCTTTTTCCTTTTGGAAATAAAGAAAAGCGCGGTGGCGACTCTGTGTATATTGAGTGAAGTTAATCAATAGCTTACACTCACGATTTTACCGCTACACTGATTATTTAATTATTTATTTAATTAAATATCGTCGCATGTTTGGTTTTTCTTTGTGTTGAGTTGTTAAGTTAGTTGGAATTAAGTTGAATAAGTCGATTAAGTTGATTTAAATTGCATTGTTGTTATTTGGACTAAGTTGGATTAACTACGTTGATGGTTAAGTCGTGGTTGGGTTGGTCGAGTTAATTAAGTAGAAATAATAATAGAATTATTAATAAGATAATAATATTAGTAAGTGGGCTTGGTTGTGGTGTGAGAGTAGTAAAGGTAGGGGCGTTATTTTAGGCTCATTAGTAAGTTGGTTAATTAGTGAAATTATAGTATTAATTAAGTTGAAAACATAATTACAAGGTTTACAGTAAGAAAAACAACAGTTGGAAAAGAGGTGGTTACGTGAACTGCATAGGGAGGCAAAAGCTAGGATCCAATCGAAAAGTGTTAGAGTCGCCTTCAATCCAAAGATAAAGGTGCGGTTCTAACCTTATAATTGGGTTTATGTGATGAATTAGTGTTGGGATTGGGTACAAAATTGTTGTTGTCAATTGTTAGTTCGTGTGGAAAAATAGGTTTTTTTTTATATTAAAAAAAAGGTTATTTTTTATGTACAAGTTGTTTGATGAATTAAGTTGTTTGTGAGAAATAAGTGGTTTTGGTGTATAAGCGATTTTAGCAGATTACGAGTGTTAGTTTATATTTGATGAAATAGTTGTGAATGGATTATTCGTTGATTGTGTATGAGTATGTTGAGTGGTTGTTGAATTGGTGTACTTAGTTAATTAGGAAATTAGTTTGAGATGAGATCGTGAAGAAGATGTAGAGACGAAACAAGAGAAAGAGAGACGTACCAGGTTTGGCTGTGGGGTGACACTCCCTTAGGCCAGACGACCGTCTGGGATGGGAGACGACCGTCACATCCCTTGGGACGACCGTCACAAGTTATGATGAGGCTCACTAAGTGTGACGATGGTCACACGGATCTGAGAGGGTTTTGTTGTTCTGGTTTCTGTGTTATAATTCTAGGATGTCTTCTAACTTATACTGTTATTAATTAATTCCATAAACATAGTTTAGTTGGAGAATATTATTATCAGTACTATAGGTACTAATAATCAATAAAAAGAGGATTAATAAGTAATAATAAGAATAATTAGTAGGAGGAAATTGCATGACAGTGGGATACCACTAGTGGCAGGTTTGATATATTAGTTGCTATCATGGACTGAATAAGAACAGAGTAATAAACTAGGAATAATTAGTAATAACATAATGTATTACTTAGTTTAATTAATCGGTTTTAGTCGGAACTTGTGTGGATAGGAATGGAGTAGATCTGGTTGTTTTGTTGCGGTTCTTGGTTATAAGTTGTGAAGTTGTCGTTTGTTGTCCATGTTATAGTGCCTTGTAAATGGCAAGGATTATGAGTTGTAGGACTTTGGCCAAAGTTGAATGTTTTCATGTTGTTATGTTGTTATGTTGTTATAGTTGTTTTTGTTTGATAATCATGTCGATTAGCATAGCATATCACGATTCAAGTTGGAGTTGATTGCTTGGTAAGTTGGCCTGGATTGGAAATATAAAGTTGAAGGTTCATGCCTTGTATTTACGCCTCTATTAATTGGCATGATTCTAAGTTGGGAGTTTTTCTCTGTTGGTACCACATGCATTGCATTGTCTAAGTTACATATCAAGTTGTATATTATGTTGTGATGTTGTATCTTATGTCGATTCTGATTTGTTGGTTGTTTATGAAGTGATGATTCGTGTAAACTAATTCAATATGTTATTTATCATATGCTTGACTATATTATTAGATATCTCACCCCTTCTGTTTGAATGTTGTCTTCTGTTGGTAACGTGCAAGTAACCAAGAGTCGAGTACTTAGTAGCTTCGAGTTGCTGTTTGTCACTCTGATACATAGCACTTCGGGGGGATGAATGTATGTATTGTTTTATGTTGGATTTTATTTAGTTGATAAACTTGTTTCAGTTGTTTCTATTTGAAAAGCATGTTGAAGTATTTGATGTTGAAAATACTCGAAGTTATTTTAAAGTTGTAATTTTGATGAATTCGCTGCGTTGTTTTTAAAGCTTTATTATTAATGATGTTTATGTTATTCGGTCTTAAGTTGAAAATGTGATATCCCGTGTTTGTTGAGGAATTTTTATACTTTGATTTTGTTGATAATTATCGAGTAGAATTGGGGTGTTACATTAGTGGTATCAGAGCAGGTCGGTCTGTTCGGCCAAGTTGTCGAGTTGTAGTCGTTTAACGATCGAGTATTATTAGGTAGTTCTAACTTTTGTTGTGTTTTTGTAGTTAAGTTGAGATGGCTGGAAGGAACGACGATGCGATGGTTTTTTCTATGCAAGCAATGGCTCAGGTTGTGCAGAATTTTTCGAACGCTGGTGAGGATGCTGGGTCTCGTAGTTTGGCGACTTTTCAGAGAGAGAATCTGCCTACCTTCAAGGGTAAGTATGATCCTGATGCAGTATTGGCTTGGTTGAAAGAGATTGAGAGGATCTTTCGTGTTGTGGATTGCACTCCAGCACAAAAGGTTTGGTATGGGACTCATATGTTAGTAGTCGAAGCTGATGACTGGTGGCTAGAGACTCGTTAGAGATTGGATGTTGCATGTGAGGTGATCACTTGGGTTGTGTTTTGTAATGAATTTCTAAGGAAGTATCACCCGAAGGATGTCTATGGAAAGAAGGAGATTGAATTCCTCGAGCTGAAGCAAAGTAACATGTCAGTTACTGACTATGCTGTGAAGTTTGTGGAGTTGGCTAGGTTTTATCCGCACTACAATGAGGCGAATATTGAATTTTCGAAGTGCATCAAGTTTGATAATGGGTTGCGTCCCGAGATTAAGAAAGTTGTTGGATATCAGAAGATTCGTGTCTTTGCCGATTTGGTGGATAGTTGCAGGATCTATGAAGAGGATAACAATGCTCATTATAAGATAATTAATGAGAGGAAAGGCAAGCACCATCAGATTCGGGGCAAGCCTTATGATGCTCCAAATGGGAAAGGTAAACAAAAAGTGGCTGATGGTAAGAGAACTAGTGGGGGAGATTCTCCCGCTGGTATTGTCTGTTTCAAATGTGGAAAACCTGGTCACAAGAGTAATGTGTGTACTGCTAAGGCTAAGAGGTGTTTTCATTATGGTAAGACTGGGCATGCAATATCTGAATGCAACCGTAAGGAGATGGTCTGCTTCAACAGTGGTGAAGAATGACACATTGGTAGTCAGTGTGAGAAGCCAAAGAAGATGCGGACGGGAAAGGTATTCACGTTGGTTGGGACTCAGACAACTAATGAGGAAAAAATCATTTGAGGTACATGTTTCATTAATAGTACTCTTTTAATTACTATTATTAATATTAGTGCAACACATTGTTTTATTGTTGTTGAGTGTGTTGAAAAATATGGTCTTAAGTTGTCTGCTATGAGTGGAGAACTAGTCGTCGAGATTCCGGATAAGGGATCGATGACTACTTCTCTTATGTGTTTAAGGTGTCCGTTGTCTATCTTTGATAAATACTTTGTTGTTGATTTGGTGTGTTTGTCGTTAACCGGAATGGATGCGATTTTGGGGATGAAATGGTTAGAGTATAACTATGTTCATATCAATTGTTATAGTAAGTCGGTGAGGTTTTCTACTCCCGAAGAGGAAGGAGTTGGTTTGTTGTCTTTTAGAGAGTTGCAGCAGTTGATGAAGGAAGAAGATCATATGTTTTCGTTGATGGCGACATTGTTTATTGAGAGAAAAGCCAAGATTGAGGAGTTGCAGGTGGTGCGAGAATTTCCTGAAGTTTTCCCTAATGAAATTCCTAATGTACCTCCATAGAGGGAAGTTTAATTTGTGATTTATCTTGTACCTGGTACTAGGTCTATGTCTATGGCACCGTACATGATGTCTGCATATGAATTGTCGGAATTGAAGAAGTTGTTAGAGGAGCTACTTGAAAAGAAGTTTGTGAGACCTAGTGTATCACCGTGGGGAGCTCCAGTGTTGTTAGTAAAGAAGAAAGATGGGAGTATGAGACTTTGTGTTGATTATAGGCAGTTGAATAAAGTGAGGATTAAGAACAAGTATCCGCTTTCGAGAATAGATGATTTGATGGATCAGTTGGTAGGTGCTTATGCGTTTAGCAAGATCGATTTGAGGTCAGACTATCATCAAATTAAGGTGAAAGATGGATTATTCGTTGATTGTATATGAGTATGTTGAGTGGTTGTTGAATTGGTGTACTGAGTTAATTAGGAAATTAGATTGAGATGAGATCGTGAAGAAGGTGCAGAGACGAAACAAGAGAAACATAGACGTATTAGGTTTGGCTGTGGGACGACCGTCCCTTAGGCTAGACGATCGTCTAGGATAGGAGACGACTGTCACATCCCTTGGGACGACCGTCACAAGCTGTGACAAGGGTCACTAAGTGTGATGATGGTCACACGAGTCTGAGAGGGTTTTGTTGTTCTGGTTTCTGTGTTATAATTCTAGGATGTCTACTAACTTATACAGTTATTAATTAATTCCATAATCATTGTTTAGTTAGAGAATATTATTATCAGTAATATAGGTACTAATAATCAATTAATAGAGGATTAATGAGTAATAATAAGAATAATTAGTAGGAGGAAATTAGATGACAGTGGGATACCACTAGTGGCATGTTTGGTATATTAGTTGCTATCATGGACTGAATAAGAACAAAGTAATAAACTAGGAATAATTAGTAATAATAGAATATGTTACTTAGTTTAATTAATCAGTTTTAGTTAGAACTTGTGTGGATAGGAATGGATTAGATTTCGTTGTTTTGTTGCATGGCTTGGTTATAAGTTGTGAAGTTGACGTTTGTTGTCCATGTTGTAGGGCCTTGTAAATGGAAAGGATTATGAGTTGTAGGCCTTTGGCCAAAGTTGAATGTTGTTATATCGTTATGTTGTTATGTTGTTATGTTGTTATAGTTGTTGTTGTTTGATAATCATCTCGAGTCGCATAGCATATCATGATTCAAATTGGAGCTGGTTGCTCGGGAAGTTGGCCTGGATTGGAAATATAAAGTTGAAAGCTCATGCCTTGTATTTACGCCTTTATGAATTGGCATGATTCTAAGTTTGGAATTTTGCTCCGTTGGTACCACATGCATCACATTTTCTAAGTTGCATATCAAGTTGTATATTACATTGTGGTGTTATATCTTATGTCGATTCCGAGTTATTGGTTGTTTATGAAGTAGTGATTCGTGTAAACTAATTCAATATGTTATTTATCATATGCTTGATTATATTATTAGATATTTCACCCATTCTGTTTAAATGTTGCCCTCTGTTGGTAACATGCAGGTAACCAAGAGTCGAGTACTTAGTAGCATCGAGTTGGTGTTTGTCGCTCTAATACGTAGCACTTCGGGGGGATGAATGCATGTCTTGTTTTATGTTGGATTTTATTTAGTTGATAAACTTGTTTCAGTTGTTTCTATTTGAATGAAAACCATGTTGAAGTATTTGATGTTGAAAATACTCGAAGTTGTTTTAAAGTTGTAATTTTGATTAATCCGCTGCGTTGTTTTCGAAGCTTTATTTTTAATAAAGTTTATGTTATTCAGTCTTAAGTTGAAAATGTGATACCCCATGTTTGTTGAGGAATTTTTATACTCTGATTTCGTTAATAATTATCTAGTAGAATTGGGGTGTTACATATTATAAGGTTGAATCTGATTCTTCTTCCTGCAATTCCGATATCAGACGTTTTCAAGAGAAATGGAGTGAAGGGTTGGAAATGGAGGTTGATTTTCTGGACTTGGTTACCCAAACATTGAGTTGTCCTCCTTCTGATAGTAACAGGTGGCCTGATGGTGACAAGGTGGCTAGTAGTGTTTTCGCAACTGAGTTGGAACTAGAGGAGTGCAATAAGCCTGATAACAACTATTTCACTAATGTAGTTGGGAGTTTTTATGATTTGATTATCAAGGCTAAAGTTGGATTGACTAATCCTAATTATGAAACACTTGCAGAAACGTTACATATCCCTTCTATAGAGGCAAAATGTAATGTGAATCTGGGGGTAGGTATGGCTTTGGAAGTTGAGACGTGCTTGGAGGGTGGGGACCACAGAACCAACATTTTAATTTCTCAATAGTATCATTGTTTTTAACTTTAATTCCGAAGAGCGACAATCATTTGAGTCTTGATGATTATAGGCCCATTTGTCTCCTGGTTGTCTTTATAAGGCTTTGTCTAAGCTTTTAGCTTTTAGATTGAATGCAGTTCTTAAGTAAATTGTTTCTCCTTGTCAAACGACTTTTGTATCGGGTCGTCAATTACTCGATGGTGTTCTTGTTGCTAATGAATTGGTGGATTTCACGATCAAGGAGAATAAAGAATGCATGCTTTTCAAAGTTGACCATGAAAAGGATTATGATAAAGTCTCTTAGAGTTTCCTTAGATACATGTTGAGGAAAATATCGGTTGGTGACATATGGATGGGCTGGATGGAAGCTTTGGTATTCTCTAGTAAGATGTCTGGTTTGGTTAATGGTAGTCCAACCAAGGATTTTGTAGTGGAGAGAGGATTAAGTTAAGGTGATCCTTTATCCCCATTTTTATTTGTTTTGGTCGTGAAGGGCTTGACGGGGTTGATTTGGGTGAATTCGTCAGATTCAACATTAATCAGAGTTGTTTTATTGATGTTTTACAATATGTGAATGATACTTTTGGGTAGGTGATGGTGGATGGAGACATATTTGGGCCATCAAGGCGGTTATTATAGATTTTGAATTGGTTCCAGGCTTTTTGCATCAACTTTCACAAAAGAAAAATTACTGGTATCAATGTTCTAGATAGTTTTCTTGAAGCGGTGACCTCCTTTCTTTCTTGTAGAACGGAATCTCATCAATTTTCATTTCTTGGGATTTCGATTGGCTCCAATCCTATGAGGATTATCTCTTGGACGTCTTTACTCTCTAAATTTAGGAAAAGACTTTTGTCGTGGAAAGGACGGTTTTTGTCCTTCAGAGGTAGAATTACTTTGATTAAAGTCATGCTTAGTCGTTTGTCTATTTTCCATCTTTCCTTTTTCAAATCCCCCATGAAATTTTGGAAGGAGATGATGCGGATCCAATTTAGTTTCCTTTGGGGTAGATCGAAATCAAAACGTAAAATTCATTAGATTAATTGGAAAGCTTTATGTTTGCCTTACATAAATGGTGGTTTAAATTTGAAAAGGATGGATGTTTTTAATGAAGCTCTCTTAAACAAATGGAGGTGGAGAATTATTGTGGGATCAGATGATCTTTGGTTTCATGTTCTAAAGGCGAGATACAGTGACGTTCAATTGATGATGTGGAGTAATCGAGTTGCTACTAATAAAGGAATATCATGTTCTTCTTGGTTTATGGACTTACTATCTAGTTCAAAAGATTTTTTGGTGGACAATTGTAGAGTCATTCTAGGCGATGGCTATGATTCTTCATTTTGGAAGACTAGTTGGACATGGGGCGGTGTTCTCTCGCGGTTATTCCCTAAGGTTTTTGCGTAATCGCAGTTGCAGGATATTTCGGTTACGGTTATGGGTGGTTGGTTGGATGATCACTGGTTGTGGAGTGACTTCGGATATGATGATAGAGGGCATGATCATATGTTGACAGTTGTCTGATTTTACTGCAGTAGGAGGTGATCAAAATGTTTCTGTTTTTCAGGGTCGTTCAGAGCATAATCGATCAGAAGTCGTTACAACATTGTCTGCTGTCATTAGGGCTGAAACCGCTGCTGTAAAGTTCGGGAGCATTATCTCAGTTTTGCTGACCCTGCACGTAGTGGATCAGTCCATTTTTTTGCTGATGGTTCGGGCTCTACTGGTGGGCCGACTTTGTTTGATGGAACTCCTGTCAGTCCTGTGGAATTGCAAGGCATTCAGGTTCCTACGGTCTTAGACAGTGGAGCAGCTCTGATGCATGTTTTGGAAACTCCTACGGTGAGCGATTCAGTTTCTGCTCTGGATGCAGATCCTGGAACTGATTTTGAGGTGTCTCGTTTGCGCCAATTCCTGGTTTCGTTTCAACCTCAAAGAGATGCCAATGATAGGGTGTTATGGAAAGTTGAGGACAACAGTATGTTCTCGGTTAAATCTTTTGATCATTTAGCTTTCCTTCCTCATATTCCGTTAGGGCCTTCCAATCGAAATGAATCGGCTCTTGGTTTGGTGTGGAAAATGATACCCTCCTTCAAAATCAAAGCTTTTGGTTGGCAGAGTTTTTTGAATAGATTGCCCACTAAAGCTTCTTTGTTAGGTAGAAGGTTTATTGTTGATTCTAGCGTTTCTTCTTGCTCTTTTTGCGCTTTAGATAACAAGACTTTAGATCATCTATTGATAGATTGTATTGTGGCGAAATTGGTTTGGAAGGAAATTTTTGTTTGGGTTGATTTCAAGGATCATGTTGCCATTTATTTAAGGAGTGTCTTTTTGGACTGGGCTGCTTTTTGCAAATCCGAAAAGTTTTGAAAGATAGAGAAGGTAGTATATGGTTGGCAGTTTGTTGGAACATATGGTTGGTTAGGAACCGAATTATTTGTTGTAATTCGAATTGGAACACTTAGACATTGTTTGGAAGGTCAAGATTTCTATTTGGAAGTGGTCCATGATAGGAGAAATTATACATCTCAATTGCAACTTATACAATTCTAACAAGGACCCTGTGTTTTTTATGTCATTGGAGCAATTTGAATTGTAATATCTTTTTAGTTTATCGAGTTTGACCTTAGCCTTCTCTTTTGTATTCAGATGGAGTACCATTTATACTTATTTGTTTAATATATCATTTACTTAAAAAAAATAGTGGTATTCATTATAATTGTGGCACTGAAAAGCTTATCTTGTGGAATCATTGAAGTAAGATCAATTCACTTTGAAAGAAGAATTCAAAGCTACCAAAAATGGGAATCACTTACATTAAAATTCTTTGGAGTAGCCAATGTCCCGTTTCTCTTATTGGAAATGCCACAAATTTCACTCAATGCTAGAAATCTTATGTGTGGAAATAATATTGTTCTATTTGCTATCCCATGGCTCGGAATGCTTAATAATTTGCTTAATAATTTGTCACTACTTTCATACTTCCATGTGCTTTATTCATTTGTAATTTCATGTGGTTCATTGGTTCATCATGGGTTACCATATTCTATGGATATTGGAATCTTGCATGCTTGTTTCTTTTAAACATTATCAGCAAGGAAATTGTAGAAATTTTCATTATTATTTTTTAATTGATATCACCCAACCATGTTATTATTAAAGTTCCTTCTTTGAAGTAATATTGGTTTTAATTATTCTTTATGAAAAACATTCTCTCGCTTTAGAAAAGGTCTTATATTCTATAATAGGCCAAAAACATCCGTGAACCTTTTTCTGAACCTAAAATTATAAAAGGCCACTTACAACTTTACACCAAACTTTTAGAAAAGAGTATTGAATTTGAAAATTAAAATTTTATATTTTAAAGTTAATTTTTTAAAAACAAAATTTCCATATCAGATAAAATAAACTTTTACTACTTCCACTACAACACAATTTTACTTCATTTTTTCATAACAATAAGGTAATGTAGAAAGTTAGTTAATTTAATTTTTCTCTTAATAAAACAGTTAAAAAATTGCTTACAATATTTAATGAAGTATCGATATCACCGGACATCCATCCTCATCGTTATTATTACTCCCTCTACCTCGATACTAATTAGATTCTTTTTGTATTTCACACATATATATATATATATATATATATATATATATATATATATATATATATATATATATATATATAAAGTTTCATTTAAATTTATCAAGTATTTTGTTATGATCAAGAATCTAGCCACATCCAGTTTCATGTACTTTTCAGTCACTTTATCTGAACACACATACTCACCAACCAATCTTAATATGAACTTAAAAAATTGTGAACACCAAACATGACATTATAGCATGTAGCAACGTAACCACAAGATTATTTCGTTATCCACGTCCTCTGAAGACCATGAGTGAATATTAGAGAATCGTTGTGTCACCCATGATTTAGCCTCCTTTATCAAAACAATTGTCTCACCCTCCTCAGTTTTCTCCAACAAACAAAGGTTCACCCCATTTGAGTAACTTTGATACAGAAAAATCCTTCAGTATGTAGAGTTTCCTGCACATTATATGGCGAACCTGATTTCTCCACCACCCCAACAAAAGCTTTTTCAAATCTGGTCATGTCCTTCTTTTCAATATTGAATTGGAGATGCGTGAAACTAGGTTTTGCATCCGTAGTCTCCCACCTTCAATTCTTGCTCCGATTATACGTATTAATACCATCATCCTTACCATTCATATCCACACATGGTTTGTTACACCAACCGCCAGAGCATAAGTCTTATTTGATGCCTGAGTTGCAATCCCGTTTCACTGATTAATGACGTCGACCACCCCAACCCATAACTAAGATATGAAATTCTAGTATGCAGATCACAAATGTCTAAACCACTTGTTGAGACATTGATTTTTGCTATGAGTTAAACAAGGTTCAGATGTGCATCCTGGTATTCAACAATATCTGCGCATACACATGTGAGATGTCCCAACATCTTTCTTGACATGTTTGTGTTTACATTACTATATTTTAGTTGTATAATTGTAAAATGATAAAACACCATGATTTGTTAACCCAGTTCGATCGAACTCACCTATTTTGGGGGATCCTAATCCAAGAAGAAGATTACACTATAAATGGACTATTGATTGTACAAAACACTCATTGTACAGGTAAACACAAACCTTTTTACCTAATCCTACCCAATGTAATTCATTATCGCAAAAACCCATCTACTGATACGAGAAACCCATCTCACTTCCTCATCGTTGCACTCGCCACAACGGTATCAGGTTGCACCCAGCAACTCCTTCATGTTGCACTCCCACAAATTTACCATTCAAAAAAGTCTTCCTTTCTATGCAATGATCAGCCAACTCTCTTTGTCTTCTCATTCTCATGGGACATGCTCCCAAGCTTAGTAGAAAAATATTATAAAATTCAGTACCTAGAGGTTTCTGAATCTGTATCAACAACTATGTTTACCTCGTTGTATCCTTATTGATACAAGGGCGACTTACAAAACTCGAAAGCCAATAACTTTCAAACCCTAAACCTTATTTTCTACTATACAAAGTGTTTACAAGGATTATTTATTTTGCCCTAAGTCTAAGGACTTCTATTTATAATCTTCTGCTGATCCACAGGTCTTCATCCTTTGTCCTCCCATTCGTTGATCTATTGTTAATTTTTTGGAGATAATCTTGGAGAAGATTAAAACCAAATTTAAATCTTCTTTAATAATAGTCCAGGATGTCGAGTCTTCAGGTTGCAACATCTTCTTCGACATCTTTGTCTTTGGCATATTTCTTCACTCTTGTGCATTCCTATATTTCTTCATCTTTGTCAATTTTTTTACCAAAATTTAGTCAAACTACTGGAGCTTACAGTCTCCCTCTTTTGACAAATTTTGGATAAAACCCCTTTTTCCCAATAAGTCTGATTTGTGCTGGATGAATGATGTCGAGGCATGAAAGTGTTGAACTCTTCAAGTTTGATTTGTGTTGGATGATTGTTGTTGAGGCAGGTGTTGAATCTCTTAAATCCAACAAGGAGATTAGAGACTCCTGAAGTTATTGGAAGTCTGAGAAGGTTGAAGGGTATATATTACACATCTCCCCCTCAAACAAACTCCTCATCCATTCAAGCTCCGATTTACCATCCTCCCTTCTCCTCCTGAGGTCTCATAGGAACAGACCTTAATTCTTGATAACCCAGGTCACAGGATGCAACAACATCCAAAACTCAAATCACAAGACACAATGAAACTTTCTAAGATGTTGTAATATTATATCCCACGTCCTTGCAAAGACAACATCGCAATATGGTGCTTATGACAGAGATTGATCCACCACACATACTTCTCCCCCTTTTAGCCAAAAAATGACAAAAGTGACCATTACAAACCCATACAGTGCTTACCCACATTTTGAAGAATGCCATAGGAAAACACATTGTATCATGCCTTGAGGAAGGAAGACGACTTGATCCCCTTTATATATGCACACATCTTCCTTGAAGATAATGATCCATTGAAGAAAGCGAAGACCAGGATTGGAACCATAACGCGCATCTTTCGTCGGTTTGATGACCAAGAATGTTAACCGTCCAATAACACTTAAAACGAGAAGAATGTTTTCACACACACGTATTTTTATCTGTCCAAGATCCACCATCCAATATCCTTAATAATGTCTTGGCATCCTTATGGACATTGTCTGTTTTCCTCAAAGATCATGCTAAAGACTCGTGATGTTTTCAACGATCCCATTACACGATTTTTAACGCTAATTTAATGTTGCCCAACTACTTCTCAGGCCATTGATTCATTAATTCTCTAGATATAGTTGTCAAGTCTTGCAGCACCAATATCATGTTAGGACATCCTAATTGACATCTCATCACATCTTGCTTGACCTTCAAGAATCCAAGGACGACTCTTGCAGTGACATAAGATAATATGAGCACTTTGTTGATGATTGGAAAACATAAGAAGCATCTTCATGTCTTCAAGAGCTCATTCTTTGTCCAACTCTCCTGTTGAACACACTCATCTCTTTGTGGAATTGATCCACTATCATAACTATTAAGGGATCATATTAGAACCATCATTCTATAGCTAACAAAATCTTGGATTGAGATCAAAATTGCCAATGATCCCTCTCTTTCTGTTCTCATTCACACCATCTAAATTCCTCCTGAATTCTCATGCATAAATATCCATGTTCCTTGAGACATAATCCAATTGATTCTAGGATGCTCCACATCCCTCAAAGAGATACCATACCTCTTAGTTTGTTGGTTTCTTTATGATGTCATATTGTCATGATTCTTTTTCCATGTATCTGAACAAAAATCTTTAGCTTGCTTGATGACCAGTCAAGTAAAAAAAGGACCATCTTGATCCCATGATTTCCATCATCTTATCATCCTCCCGTATGAAAAGTTAGGGAACTCCTAATTCAAGATGTTCTTCTCTAGGGAAATATGGATCAGATGATGTTCTAACATTAGTTGGAACATACACAGTCATCACTGCATCCTTTGTCATCTTCATGCTTCAGTATGGTTCCACTAGCTTGATTATCAAAACCATTATACTTTCATAGAGAGAAATAAAATCTCTATAACTACTGCAATCATCTTTAGTTTCTTAGAACTTCTGTCACAAGTTCCAAGATATAGCCCTTAATCAGTTTTCCTTTGATCTTTTACTAATCATTCTTCTACACCAGAGTAATCAATTTCATATCCACTCCTTGGATTCAAGAAAATGATCAATTATAAATTCCTAAGATTTTCAACCTTTCAAACATCCTCAAAGTATCAAGGAATATTAAATGGTGAATATTCATGCAAAGATTGCATAAATTTTCAGTGATCTGAGCCCCGAGCCTCAGTGTCATAAATTAGGGTTTTTAGTTGACTGTGTCCTCCAGAGGAATATTTTTATGGGAAAATGAGCCAAGACCTCCACATGTCATTCAATAATCTCAACACACCCCTAATAGGTCATCTATAAGTATGAACCCAGATCAAAGGATGCAGAGATCAAGAATCACAAAATTAGGGTTTCATAGTGCCCAAATTAGGGTTTTGGCTTATCTAGGAACCCAAAGTTGAAATTTTCATATGGACATGAGCCAATACCATAGGTAATGGTTTAAATAGCCCACATATAACTTATAAGTCCATTCACAAGTTTGAAATACCTCAGAGGATACCCAGTCAAAAAATAAAAAATCAGGGGTACCTAGTGGAATTTTCATCTGGACCAAAAAGTCAAAGTTTGACTTTTTGACCTAAAATGATCCCCATGACCTATATTAAAATAATATATGGTATATGAATTCATTTGATCACAAAAAATCAAGAATTTGAAGATCTTATAAAAGTGGCTAACTTAGAAAAATGGAAAATGTTCTAAGTTATAAAGAAAAAGTGTGCATGCACCCTACTTCCAAGCATCATAACTTGTGATCCAAGCATCAGATTTTTGTGAAGCAAAGATTAAATGAAATATTTAATCACATACTTCACAATATTCAACTACATAAAACTTCAATTCTTCATGGATTTTAAGTTGGAGGATGATCAAAATAAATAAAAAAATATTGAATGTTTCAACACTCGAAAGCCAACAACTTTCAAACCCTAAACCTTATTTTCCCCTATAAATAGAGACTCTCATTGATCATAAAAATCACTCCAAAGCATTACAATTCATATCTTTCTCTTCATTCCTTCAAAAGACTCAAAACTTGACATTTTGAGCAAACACCATCAGGTTTTGAGGTTTGGCCACTATAAACTCAAACCAACTGCTCAAACACATCACATATAATGTATATGAGGTGTTCAAACACTTAAACCACCTCTGGAACACCTCTAACCAAAAATCACCCTTCAATCAAGCCATTATGCCTTCATTCTGCAACTTGGATACCAAAACTTGATCCAAGAGTTTTCAAAGGAGTTTAAAGCTTGCAATCCACTCAACATCATCCAAGGAAGCTGTCCAGATCAACAAGCAACATCTGTAACACCTCCTTCATCAAAATCAACTTTCTCGTGTTTCAACCACATTCAAGTAAGCCTAAACTTGGTCATTTCATAATGCATGCATATTTCCTTGCACTATATTTTTTCCAATTGTTTATGAACATATTTTAAGTGTTTTCCCTCAATCAATTGCACAAAATCATCCATGTATAGAATTTCATGAGGCTTAGGCCAAAATTAGGGTTTATCTATTCATACACTTATAACTCTTCGTGCACACAAAATAAATTAAATTAATGTGTTCTATTGTGTTCATGGGATCAAAACACACAACTTTGATCTTTATTTCATGTCAAATGGATGCCTATTCCATGAGATATGATCGTTTTTGAAAATCTAGGCCTGATGAAGAACACGCGTGTGTTCTTCATATGTTCTTGGCGCCATTTTTTTAAAATTTTGAATTATTTGAATTTTCAAGTTATTTTAATTGATTTCAAAAATTAATAAATTTCTGAATTTTTGGAGTTTTTGAATGATTCTTTTTTCATTAATTCACAAAAATATTTTATTATTTTATTCCATGAAAAAATCACAAAAATAATATATATTTTTAATATATTTTAAATTTTCACAAAGAATTAATTTTTATTTATTTTTCAACATTTTTAAATGATTCTTCTTTTTTATTTTTCAAACACAATTGAATTACAAGTTATTTCATGGATAAAACATGATTTTTTAAACCGTGATCTAAGTTTATAACTTTTTTTCTTTATTGTTTGAATTTTCAATCATTTTTTTATTTTTTTATTCAAATATAATCATTTAAAAATAGAATTTAGGATTTTTCAACTTACACCCTCAAATTCAATTGTTTTTACGCTAATGGATCTCTATTAGAGTGTAAGACCCAACTAATTTTTGAAATATAGACGATTAGGGTTTATACCGACTATTTTCAAAAACTCGACACGATCGCCTTTTTCACTAAATTGTAAACTTCCTCTGTCGATTTCTTTCTTTGAATCTTTACACATAACTTTTTTTTTCTAAAATGAATTGTAAAAATAAGTTATGGGGAATCCTTTGTGTTTAGGACCCATTTTTTGGTTTTAAACTTTCTCCGATCTATTTTAAAACTCCGTCAAGCTTCTGTATAAGTCCTGATCCTCTGACTGTTTTCTCAAACAATCTTCAATCTCCTAAACAGATATTCATGGACTACTTGTTTACAAGTCCTATACTTTTTTTTTCATCTTTATGACTAAAGATCTAATACACCCGCTACTAGATTGAGCCCACAACCAGGTGGAACTACTTTCTAGGAGATAGAGAACTTTTTCAGCACCCAAGTCCTACCCTGTGTATGAAATCATTAAATAATAAAATACAAACAAACTTCCATAGGCATCCTTATGTATAAGCCCTATTATTGGATCTTGAGCCATCTCTTCTTCCACTAACTTCTCGTTGTTTTCTTAAATTGTTGTTTGATTGTTAGCATATGATTCTGAATTAAAACTATCTTTCTTTATCTCATACTAAAGCAACGATAATAAAACATTTATTAATCGTCAAAGAGGATACAATAAAATTTATATGTAATCTCTCTCCCCCAGGATGTTAGGCCTCTTCCTCCTAGTGTAACTCCTAACATTATTCTTAAAAATCACTTAACAATACTCAAACCATAACAAAGACATACTAAAAAATGTTCAACACATTCACTGACACATTTATTTGTCTGCATACATCTTTATCTGTATATATTTGCATCTCTACTAGAATCTCTAAGTAACCAGGTTATTGTCACCAAACCAACATTTGAATAACTTAGAACCCTCTTAGGTAAAAATGTAGCCTCTTCTTGGGCATATTTCAAGGACCCTCGGGCCTCTTAAAGGTGTCTTCTCTCATGCTTAGAAATTACTCAGCCTCCCATATCCTCCTTTTGGGCTTAGTTTAAGGACCCATTGGCCTCTTAAAGGTAACTTATCCTCCTCTTGGGCTTAATTTAAGGACCCTCAAAGGCTTCTTAAAATCATAGGAACAGATCATTAGAATCAAACACATACAATAGTCTCCCTCTTCCTGATGCATGACCAAGATAGCCTCCTCTTGGACTTTCTACAATTGAACCTCCCCAGACAAAATAAAATCTGATGACTCCAACTTCATCAACAAACAAAAAAAATACTCTTCATCAAGAGCCAGTCTCCCACAAATTTACAGCCTCTCATCTTGGGCTTCATTCATGATATAGATAAATCAAGAGTCAGTCTCTCACAAATAAGCTTCACCATCCTGGGCTTCTAAATCAGGATACAAATAAAACTTTCCCTAGAGAGTTAGTTTTTTGAGCTTCAACCTTGGGCTTCAATCAATGCATATATAAATCAACTCTTCTCTCTTTAGAGATGACAAATTCTCTCTACTGAGTCTTTAAGCTTCAACCTTGGGGTTCAATTAAGGCACATAAATTCAAACACTTTTCAGTCAAACAATCACAGTCATAGTATTGGACTTTAATTAAGCTAAACCAATTCAGTCATACACTTGGACTATAACTAAGATCACTTTTCATTCAGTCATACACTTGGACTATAACTAAGACATCCACCCAAATTCAGATTTCCTGAGCTATGCAATTCAGGTCAACATTCAACATTTCTTTAGATATGCAATTCAAGATAACCAATCAGTATTCCTTGAGCTATGCAATTCAGGGTACCCATTCAACCTTTCTTGAGCTATAAAAATCAAGATATCAAATCCAACTTATGTCTTAACCTATGCAATTCAAGCAAACCATTTTGAGCCTCATCATCTTGTGTTTTGATCAAGATACAAATTATTCCTCCTCCTAGCCTTAGCCTTATGAGGAACTACGATGCTTTGATCCCTCAGTTCGTTTTTTGGGGGTATATAGGCTAAAGGTCGTAAGATCTTTTCGAGCACACCAAACAAAAAACAACAATTTAGTTCTCATACCTATCAAAAAATATCAGAAAATCCTCCAAAATACCAAAAACACAAATATCACTTATCTTACCACATCTTAAATCACTCCTAATCCCAAATTCAAGACCTCACCACTAGATATCAAGAAAAACATATATTTTCTAAACTTAGTATTAATAAGATAAAAGGTGACCCCAGTCTCTTGGTAACATCTGTAAATTAATAGTCATTTGTTTAAACTCAGTTTGCAAGCAGGGTTAGTTGGAAACTTCTATTACCCTTCCTTAATCAGCTTCATAGGATAAAAAATGAACCGAACTGTAGCCACAAACGGTCGTGATTCACAACCACAAAAACTGATGCAACACATTCCTGAGGTGATCAATTGAGTCCAATAGCTAGCTTATGATGATGTCAGAACATTTGATATGACATCTAGTTGATGATCCATCCTCTCCAGTTTCAGCTATTCTTAAAGAAGATATTTCATGACTTCTTTAATCATGATGACCATGAGCCTTGATATCCTTACTCCACTGAACCACAAATAATCCTTCAACTGAGTGCTGATCTTAACATTACTTCCATGAGACTTCATGAACCGAACCAGATTCTATTCAAGAATTTTTCTGGATGGAACACAATCATTTGCTCGTTCTGACTAAAGAGAGTTACCAATACCTTAGGTTAATCCTAGGATTTGGTTCCTTGAGTATATACACCTTATTCCCTTGATCTTAGGACCCACTCCTTGAGCCATTAGGGTTTTGCACACACTTAGCTTGAAGATATGTTTCAACATCTGATTGAACATTTGTTACTCTGAAGTCTTCCATGATGACCTTGATTGTACACATCTTCTAGGTTGAAGTTAGAGATGTTGTCCCTCCTGATGATCCCTCTAGTCTTCAGTATCTACGAGCTCCAGGTGGAAGGATAATCAATTAAATACTAGTTACTTTAACATATAGCAATTGATCTTAAATCTTTATCCAGTGTCCTTTAATGGTAGATCAGCTTTAACCTCTCCAATGTGGAGACATCAGACTGACATTCTTGACTCAACTTTCCTTTAGCTAACTATCTTGTCTGCATCTTAAATGAGGATCTCCCTCTACTTCATAAATGTCTTATTGCATATACGATCATCCTTCAGGTTGAACAAGAATGTCTCCCTTGAAAGTTATGGATGATAACAAGAATCTCTCCCTTGCAAGTTATGGATGATGAAAATAAATCACCTCCACTTTCTTCAGGTTGATGATCTTCATCCTTTAAACTTTGGATAACTAGACGCCTTCAAGGAACATTATCTCCAGACTGAACATTAGACCAAGACAACATGATCCTGACCATGACTGTGGATGCTTTTATGAGTGGACTTGAGCGAATTCTCAAGTATCTTTGGCATCTTTTTTCATGATCATGTTGTTTACTCAATTCATAGGCTAAGAATTTTCAAATAAGAACTCAGCTCAGCCTCCTCCAATTTGACTTCAAGATGCATGATTTAATCTCCCTTTAGGAATCAAGATATCACTATCAGTCATCAACTACTTTTTTTATTCCTTGCACACTCTTTAGGAATGATTAGGGTTTCTATGACACTGATGTCTTCAAGAGCGCAAGCAAGATCAATAATAGGTTTCACCATATATTCTCTCTGGACATCAATCACCTCCTTCTTTTCCCAAGAATAGGTCTTTATCAGCAACAACATCAGAGAAACAAGAACTCTAAGAATTCTTTCAATCAGAACCACAAGCAGCGGAAAACCAACAAAGAACATTAACAATCTTCAAGCAGGATGTCACCACATCTTCTTGGACATAATCAACAAGCACTAGCAGCAGCAGAATAACTTTAGAATATTTGAATAACCTTCATGTTATTATCTTTGACCTAAAACACTCATCTCTTTCATCAATATTATTCAAGTATATCATAATGGATGATTACAATAACTCATCTTGTTTAACACCATAAAGTATCTCCCAAATATCTCATCCAGAAACAGACAGGATGCCTGCTCTTATACCAATTGAAATTCTAGTACGCAGATCACAGATGTCTAAACCACTTATTGAGACATTGATCTCTGCTATGAGTTAAACAAGGTTCAGATGTGCATCCTGATATTCAACAATATCAGCGCATATACATGTCAGATGTCCCAACATCTTTCTTGACATGTTTGTGTTTACATTACTATATCTTAGTTGTATAATTGCAGAATGATAAAACATCATGATTTGTTAACTCAATTCGATCGAACTCACCTACTCTAGGGGATCCCAATTGAGGAAGAAGATTACATTATAAGTGGACTATTGAGTGTACATAACGTTCATTGTACAGGTAAACACAAACCCTTTTACCTAATCCTACCCAATGTAATTCATTACCGCAAAAACCCATCTGTTGATACGAGAAACCCATCTCACTTCCTCATCATTGCACTCGCCGCAACGGTATCAGGTTGCACCCAACAACTCCTTCATGTTGCACTCCCGCAACTTTACCATTCACGAAAGTCCTCCTTTCTATGCAATGATCAGTTAACTCTCTTTGACTTCTTATTCTCATGGGTCATGCTTCTAAGCTTAGTCCAAGAACATTATATAATTCAATACCTAAAGGTTTCTGAATCTGTATCAACAAATATGTCTACCTCATTGTATCCTTACTGATACAAGGGTGACTTACAATACACGAAAGTCAGCGAATTTCAAACCCTAAACCTTTTTTTTTACTTTACAAAGTGTTTACAAGGATTAGTTATTTTGTCCTAGGTCTAAGGACTTCTATTTATAATCTTCTGCTGATCCATGGGCCTTCATCTTCTATCTTCCCATTCACTTATCTACTATTGATTTGTTGGAGATAATCTTGGAGAAAATTTAAACCAGATTTAAATCTTCTTTTGTAACAGTCCAGGATGTCGAGTCTTCAGGTTGTGACATCTTTGTCTTTGGCATATTTCTCCACTCTTGCGCATTTCTAAATTTCTTCATCTTTGTCTATACTTTGTTTTAACAAAATTTAGTCAAATCATTGGAGCTTTCACGATATTCACATGTTTCTTCTCTGGTTGTTGAACTACCTTTCTCCCTCGTTTAAATCTGGGTATATTAGCAAAGATCTACTTGCCTTGAATAAATATTATCTAACTTCATTGCAAGAACTCTCTCATCTATGACCTTTCTAAATCGAACAAAATCATATATTTTGCGTCAAATGAGTCCGAAAATGTCATTTAAAAAAAAGTAGACAATGTCTTCACTTCCCCTGAACGCTTACCCCTCCTAACATTCCACACGAACTCGTAACCACCACCGTTTAAGATCTTTTATGATATACCTTCATCCATTCTCTTTGTTCACCGTTTAAGATCTTTTATGATATACCTTCATCCATTCTCTTTGTTCTCATCGATGTCGTTGCTCTCGTTCTCTTTTCCCCAATATTGATAGTTGAGGAATTGATTTATTAGATGTATATAAGTTTACAACCTCGTATATGAGCTTCATTGGCCTTATATCCCATAAAGACACGTTTATAAATTTTTATTATAAAAACATATTACAAACTTTTATGAAATACTTAACTTTATACCAAAAGTATATTCATATATAATGTTTTCCTTCTCAAAATCCAATATTATTATGTTTTGCTTCTTTAAATATATTTACTATATACCTTCTCAAGTCAACTTTTGTCGATAGGTCAATGCATCATGTTCAATACTCCTTTATTAATTACTAGCTTTTAATGTATATAAAAATAAATGAAAGTTTATATATATTTATATATATATATATATATATATTAAAAATGATATATTTAATTAAAATTTAAAATTAAATATACCCATTTTCAATTTATATTTTCTTACTTAAGATGGAGGTTTCTTATTCTTTTTACTTTGTTTCGGAAAGTATGAATTTCAATTGAAAATAAAATGCCCTTATACAGAATATACTCATAATTTTATTTTATATTCTTTAGTCTCAGCCATAAAACTACAGTCAAGGATTCTCGTAGGGACTTGTGAGGCTTGGAAGAAGGGGTTGGACCAAAACACTACACCATCACTTGTTCTTTATTAATGTTGTTATTCCCAAGCAACCTTTGAGAGATTCTCATTTGTAAACTCGATTTCGCACAATACCTAACATTAGGTACTTTTCTTATTCGTTTTACTCTTATTAGACAAATAAATTCACTCTTCATTTCAATGTGTAGTTGTACTTTTTTATGATATTGTTAGCAATAAGATGGAGATTGAATATTCATTATACACTAAGGATTAGTTTGGTAAGACATAAAAATGGGTTTTTAATTTTTAGTTTTTAGTTTTTTAAGTCATATCAATAAAAAAACTCTTTTTGATAATTGTCTTTTAACTTTTAGTAGAAGTTTTTTTACTAGCTTTTAGCTTTCTTTTCAAAAGTTATTTGAAATAGTTTTTGAGCTAATAGCTTTTAGCTTATGATATTTTTTTTCATTTATATCCTCATTATTTTATCGAAAACTCAATTTTAACATTTATATTAATATAATTAAAATTAAAATAATTGTATTTTAGTTGAGGGAATAAGAAAGATTAATCATTATTTTTACTGAACAAATTCATGATGCAATCTATCTTCCGTTTTGATATTAATGAAATATTTTGATTCATTAAAATGAATTATTTTTATTACTTTTAAATTATTATTTTAATTATTTATTACTTGAGTTTTTATTATTAATGTATTTTTTTTATAAATATGATAATGAATTATTTAATATATTTATTTATTAGTAGGTATATCATGGATTTTGAGATGAAAAAAAGAGATAAAAGTTTGTACTTTATTGAAATATAGATTAAATGGAAATATTGTTATTTTAGATATTTAAATTTCATTACAAAATTTATATGTAAGTGTTTAATATATTTTTGTGTTATATTTAATTTTATAATTATATTTAAAATTTGTATTTCATTGTGAATACGTTTATTTTTGTTGAATATAAAATAATTTGATAAATAGGACCATTAATTTTTTTAAATTAATAATGTCATTTTACATTTAGCACCAAGTGTAACTGCTAATTTAACAAACACTCAAATTAACTTATCAGCTATAAGTCATCAGCTATAAGTTATAAGTCACAAGCTATAAGCTATCAGTTATAAGTCATCAGCAATCAACTAATTTTACCAAACAGAGCCTAATTATTATCATTAATTAAAACTAATCGTCTACCTGTGTGATGCACAGAATAATCATGTATATTTTATAATATTTATGATTATTATAATTAAATAAAAAATATTGAGTAAAATGTTATTAATTTATATATTAAATTATTTTCAAACTCTAATTTTATTTTTAGAGTTAAATATTGTTTCTTATTGAAAGAAATTTATAAAATAAATAAAAACACAAATATTTTTGTTGAAACATATTATTACTATTATATTATATAATTACACTATATTATATAACTACTGTGAATTGAGTTTGTGGTAGAATATAGAAAAATTATATTATTACATTATATAAATATATGTAAATTATTAAATAAATAAATAACAGATTAAAAAAAATATGTATCATTTTTGTGAAGTAGAAGGCATTTTGGATGGGATTGAAGTTTAAATGAAACTAAATAACCATATTTATTTAGGGGAAACATTTTTATAGAATTTAAATAAAACTATGTGATACACTTAACTATTTTTAATAAATTAATTATTAAAGAATAATGGGAGTGATAATAATGTAATTAGTGGAATTTAGAGTTAATACATGTTCTATTTTAAAGACATTTTTAATTAATTAATTATTAAAAAAATAATTGAGAGTGATAGTAATGAAGTTAGCAGAATAATTAACTTTTATCAATAAATAAATATATTAATTAATCATAATCTATCAATATAATCTATCAATATATGTTATAAATATAAAATAAATAAAACCAATAAGTGAAAGAAAGATGAAAGTTTGTCTAAGTAAATAAATATTTTTTCTTATGTCTATCTAAAAGTTACTTCAAACCATAACAAATTTATAGTTAAGTTTATGTTTTCATATGATGTCAAATGTGTTCTTTAATTTATTTTTTTATGATTATTTTCTTTTTCCCCTACTTTCTTTTTCCCAACCTCGTGGAATCACCAAAAGACCATCATCCCAATTATTATCATTTTCACATCAAAATAAAATTTATTTAAATAAAATTTAACAAAACACACAAAAAAAAAACACGGTTAACAGAAAAAACACTCACCTTGAGTTTTAAGGTAATCTTGCCAATTTTATCAATACATCATTGATAGTGCAGTAACATTTTCAACACATAAGTGATAACCAACTGTTAGATTAAATTAAACATAAATTAAATTAGAGCAACTAAATTAAAATAAAAGAATCATAAATTAACACAACTATAAGTCAAAAACAAATAAATAATTAGTATTGTATGATATAATACAAAAAATATATAGTTGATATACTAAAGAAGAGGACATGTAGAGAAAGTAAAATATTGGAGAAAAATATATCAAATGAAAGTTGTGATGTAATTCTTTATCTGTAATTTGTGGATGTAGATATGGTTGTGAAATTATATATGTATAGCTTAGAAGTTAGTGGAGTCATGGAAAGTTTTACTATTTTAGAATTATTTTAATTTTAATTTTAATTAAAATTTAATAATTAATTAAAAATGGGTTTAGTGGGGATAAAAGAAATTTTAATGCTACGATAAACGTGGAATTTAGAGTTTAGTGGGGGTTATGGAAAGTTTTAACTATTTTAAAATTATTTTAGTTTTAATTATAATTAGAATTTACTTAATTAATTAAAAAAATTAAAAAGGTTTAGTGGGGGTTATGGGAACTTAATTAATTAGGATTTACTTAAATAATTTATATAAAAAAAAGTGAAGATGTGGGAAGTTTTAAGGTGGAATGTATATTTTTTTATTATTTAATTAAATAATTATATTAATTTTAATTTTAATTAGAGTTTACTTAATTAATATGTAATGTGTTTAGTGGGGTTAAACGAAAACTTTTTTATTTTATTAAGTAATTAATATTTTTTTATTTAATTTATTCTGATATTATTTATTATGGTTTTTGACGGGAAATTTTATAGGGAAGAACTTCTAGGATTATAAGTAATTAATATTTTTTATTTAATTAATTATGATATTATTTATTATGGTTTTTGGCGGGAAATTTTATAGGGAAGAACTTCTAGGGTTATAATTTAGTATAATGTGTATATTGTTGGTTTAAAGTTAATATCTTCCCAAATATTTTTATAATGTAGTTAAAAAAAATTAAAAACAAAAAAAAAATATATGATTAAAATAAATAGTTAAATAATTTTGTAAAAAAAATAAATTAATTTGTTTTATTCTTTTTCCTCTAATGATCACCTTCAAGAAGGATTTAACCTTCAAATTTCAACTGTCATGCTTAAAATTAATGAGAATAAAAGAGAATAAGATGAGAGAAATAGAAAAATAGAATCAAATCATAAATATAATAAATTAATAAAATAGAAAAATTAAACAATATATTAGAATATTTTAATTTTATGTATAACTATTTCATTCATTATATATTTTATACATGACAAAATCAATAAAAAAATCACAATGAGAAATGATATTGTAAATAGTAAAAATTATATAGAGAACTTCACCTCCACATTAATCTCACAACTACAATTTATTACATGATAAAAATTAATACTTACACTCCTTGATTTCTCTACAAAATGGAAAACTAATTTGTAAACAAAAGAAAAATAATACAATTGAATATGAAAATTGAGAAAAAGAGAACAATGTGATTAAAATTGAAGAAATGGGAAATAACCATTTCATCATAGCATGTAAACCAAAATTTATTCTTTTTCATTTCTTTGTGAAAGAACAACTAATGAAATGGTTATAATAGAGAAAATGCGAGGTTATTAATAATGAAGTTAAGGGAGAATAATGGAAATTAATATTTTTAATGAGTGGTATTTAAAGTTAAGGGAGTGAGTGGAAAGTTAATGAAGTATTGAAAGTTAATTGAGTGAGTGGGGAGTTAATGAAAATATGAATATGAATTAATTAATAATTAATAATGGAATTAATTTTAATTTTTAAAGAATACAAATATAAAATAATTAATTAATTTATAATTATAGAAAGAAAGTGGAGAGAGATTTGAAGGTGTTTTTCTACTTCTTTCTCCCGTGTAGAATAATTAAATTATTTTTTTAATTATTTTAATTTTATTTATTAATTAAAATAATTTATAATTACATAAAAAATAGTATATGAGAGTTGGAGAGAAAAATTAGTTAATATGTGAGTGGTGAGTGGTTTTAAAGTTATTAGTTAATTATCTTTAATTTTATTAGATAATGATTGAGTTATTATTGGATAAGATAATATTTTTTTATTAGTTATTAAATTAATAATAATTATTAATAAGTGAATTAATAGAAATAGAGTTTTGGTGGGAAGTTTTGTGGGAGAAGTTATAGGATTATAATTTAGTATGATTTTAATTGATATAAATATGTTTAATTTTTTAATCAAATTATTGTTTTAATTATATGATTTTCTATAGAAACTTGTTTAATGGGGAATTATATGATGAGTACTGATCTTACCTGATCAGGAGGGCCTTCCAGTGGTCGAACATGAACAGCAAAGGGGTTGACAAGCGATGAGGGGGTGTACCTGCAAGGTGCTTCGATGCAAAAGTAAATATACGGTACAAAATGGTAAGAGAGAGAGAGAGAGAGAAAGTGTTTCAGAATACCTGACCCTTTAGTGAAAAATGATATTTATAGTGAGCCCCCTGCTGTAACACGGTGGGAGAACTGACTTTAGTTAAATGTTGCGGATAGCAAGAGTCGCCACCGACTTTTATTTTATCCAAAGGAAAGGCATAAAAGAACAGGAAAGACCTTTTAAAAGATTTTTGGGTCCGGGGGGTAGGTTATGTAAAGGGAAGGTGCTAGCACCCTTTACATCCATGGTTATCCATGGGCTCTTAGTTACTTAGCTCACTTTAAAATGTTTTGAAATGTGAAGTGTGTGAATAAAAATTTTCTTAAGAGTTTTATAATGATCCATGTACGGATGCGTAAAAAACCTTTGTTTTGAAAATTTGTTTGAAAATGTGAAGTGTTTGAAATGTTTTGAAGAGTGAGCAAGTATCTAAGAGAAACCTACCATAAGTTTAAGTCTTTTCTGTTCTTGAATCCTTTAAATGGTAAGACTATCCCTATTATTAAGGAATAGGTAGTCATTACCTTGGATGTGAGGGACAAGTGAAGGGTCATCTTTTATTTAGGCAACTGTGGGGTGTATAAGCAATTCGAAGGGACTATCATCTTTATTAGAAAGGGACAAGATCATTACGAAGGCAACATTCGAAAGGGACTTGATCTTTTATCTGTTAAGGGACTAGATGATGTGAATTTGAGGGACTTTTGCTTTATACACCCTACTTGACCTTTTGATTAGGCAACATGAGAGGTATCCCTAAGGAAGTGAGATGGCGATTCAGGATCGACTTACGTGTGTGAGTGTACAATTTTAATATTTATCTTTGAATTAAATGACCTAATTTCAATTTTTAAATACAAACATGTTTTTGCACTCCCTATTTACTAACCATAGCATAAAATATGAACAATAAACGTTATTACTAAATATTACACCAAGGAACAATTAAATAATAATAATAAAAACAAATTAAATAAATAAGCAAAATATTAAATAATAATAATAATTGGGTTAGTGAAATAATAATAATAATAAATCACAATGGGGTTAGTAATAATGAAATGTCACATAAAAATAAACAAAAATATTATAATAATTAAAAGAAGAGATCAAATTTTTATATAAAACAATTATTTAAGATTAATATGAACAATTATATTAATTATTAAAAAATTTTAAGTTGTTTGCAAATTATAAAAATTAAATTAATTATAAACATATTATGAAAATAAAATTATAATTACAAAATTAAATTAGCAATTATTTTTAAACATATAATAAAAATTATTTACATACGAAATTAAATTATAAACAATTTATGTCATATTATCATATTAACAAAATTAAATTAAGAATTTTAATTTTAAACATATTTATATACAAAATTAAATTATAAACAAATATTAAAATGTGCATGATTAAAATTCACAAGTAAGGAATTAAGAATTAAATTTTAAGTAAAAAAGAAAATTAGGGTTTGAAAATTATTAGGGTTTTAGATACAAAAATATTAGGATTTTAATTTAATACATAATACTAATTTAATCATTAAATAAAATATACACATATTAAAATAAAAAAAAAACTAGTTTTAGAAAATATTATTTTTTAGAAATTTTTTAGAACATATAATATTTACATATTAATTTAAATATATTTGCATATTAAACATAATTATATTTAATAATAAAACAATTAATAACAAATAAACAAAACAGAATTTAAAAAAAAAAACTTACCTGGGGCAGGGATTGAACCCATGCCCTAGGCTTTAGCAATACTCTGGACGAAGCAAGCTACCACTGGGCTACAGGCGCGCGCGTGATAAAGAGAGAGGTCCAATTGCTTTTGTTGTTTGTTCCTGAAAAATCAAAGAAAACAAAAACAAAACAAAAGGCCTGGGGGGATCGAACCCAGGACCTTCACATTGCACACAAACACACTTACCATTCCAGCCGGGAGGGCGCTTCTGATATTATAGTGACTACAATTCATAATATATTAAGTATAATGGTTAAACTGAAAAATAAGAAAAAATTGGGGAAGCCAGGATTCGAACCCAGGCTTGCAAACAACATACACGCATACTTCACCACCAGACCAACTACACATTGGTGATATAAAACAGAATCAAATACAAAAAAATATAATATTCAACATTTGAATTTCCAGAAACGCGCGCTGGACTTCATCTTCTTCATGGTACCTGCGAAATTTCCTATGAATTTTGCTACAATATTTCCTGCGAAATTCAAATTGCAGCAAAACCTACAAAATTCAAACATCATTATTCAAACAAGATTTCGTCCAATTAAGTTCACAAACACAATCCAGAGATCAATTAGAGTTGATCCATGGTCTTAGAATGTATTTATATTTGCTAAATTGATAAACCCTAAAAGTGGCCGAAAACCCTAGCCATGGTGAAAATCGTTCTAGTCCATGAAACTCAAATCAAATTGTCCAGAAAGCTTCAATTCTTCACAACAAGCATAAATCAATGGTTAGTTTTCATTATCATTGCATAAATAACTCAAATCGAAAAAATGAAAAGCATGAATGTGATGCATTCGGATTATGTATTTGAGCATGATTCATGTGTTTTTAAGAGCTGGGATAGGTTTATGGATGTCCAAAGAATCCTTCCATGTCTTAAAAATATCTTGAAAGCCCTTGTATGGAGGAAACCGAATTTGAAGTTTGTGATGAATTTTGAAAATGCAAACTTACTCTTGGAGGCTGAAATTCGTGTCCTTGTGCATTAGGTTATGATGTATACTTATAATGGAATGAATTTAGGTCAGAAAAGTGGATCATTGTGTGAAAGATTTGATTAAAAAAGATTGAAAAAGATCAAGCTTTAAAATTCAAATATCCTTGCATAAACCCTTTCTATTTCAAGCCAATCACCATTATTTTTGTATCAATTTGATCCAAGTTGCATTCATGATTTTCTAGAAGCTCAATCTCTTTTAAATATTTGACTTTTCTATTTTATTTTAATTTAAAATGATTTTAAATGAATTAAATCAAAATAAATAAAATAAAATGATAAAAAATCTGATTTTTAGAAACTTGGGTCGTGCATGAAGTATTGGTATGGATTGGGTCATCATATGGCAAGCCCATTTAGAAAAAATTGGTTTTAAACCTCCATTTTCTTCATAAACCAACCAAAAATTTCCCAACTTTGCAAGGGCACACAACCTTCAATTTTAATGCTATGAGGGTGTTCTTGGACATTTTGGAAATCTTGAAGAGTCCTCTAACCAACCCCACTGGTTTCATGTTCATATCATTTACCATTCTCAAGTTATGCCTTTTTGAAGTTGTTGACTTTTTGTTGACTTTCAAAAGGACCTATAATGTCTTTGCTCATACCTTCCAAATGAAGCATTTTTGGGCTTGGCTTGTGAGACACAAAGTTGTAGAGAATTCAATTTCCTTCAAAATGAGCTTTGGATGGAAAATTGGTGATGAAGCATGTGAAAGTTATGGCTGGTCAAAGTTCAGTTGACTTTTCCCGAGGAAACCCTAATTTAGAAACTCCTGATTCTTGATGATCTGAAATCTCCTTGATGAATCATGATCAACCCTTGATAAAATGATGAGTTTTACTTCATATACTTGATGTTGGCAAAAAATCATGAAGTTTGACTTTGGTTTGACCACAGTGGACCTCAGTTTGACTTTTTAACTGCTTTGACTGATTTTGACTTATCTGATCATCTGACTGAGCAAACCTTTGAGAAAAGTCTTGAAACTTGTCATGGGGGTTCTTAGACACATATAAGATGTTATGAAGCTCACTTGAAGTCTTGGAAATCCATTTAGCCTGATTAAAGTCGAAACCCTAGTTTTGGATGCACTGCTTAGGAGGATGCATTGTCTGAGGGAATTGTCAAACTTTCTGACTATTTGTGAACTTTGTGAACCTTGTGAACCTTCTTAGCACACAAAGTCTTGTATTGTGAGGGCAAATTTTGGGGTGCAACAGCTGCCCCTGTTCAATTTTCTGAAACCTGAGGGGTTAGATTGGTATATGTGCCAGTCGTAACTTGGAAGGTTGAAGGGGATTGAACACAAAAGCCCAAAAATTTGCACTCACCGGTGCGTAGAGTTATACTGATGACTAGTTGATTATGCTTGAGTGGGATTAAAGATGCCACTTGGAGAAAGGTTTTTTCAGGTATATTTCTTGGAGGATAAAGCAGTCCAAAATATGAAGGTATAATGATAGCTTTCAGGAAGATAAACAACGTCCCGAGGTAGTGGTATGCTTTCAGGAAGATAAACAACGTCCTGAGGTAGTGATATGCTTTCAGGAGGATAAACAACGTCCTGAGGTAGTGGTGTAACCTTTGGGAAGATAAACAACGGCCCAAGGTAATAATATGCTTTCAGGAAGATAAACAACGTCCCGAGGAAGTGATGATAGCTTTCAGGAAGATAAACAACGTCCCGAGGAGATAATATGCTTTCAGGAGGATAAACAACGTCCTGAGGAAATGATATAACCTTTGGGAAGATAAACAACGGCCCAAGGCAATGATATGCTTTCAGAAGGATAATCTGAGGGAATGATGATAGCTTTCAGGAAGATAAACAACGTCCCGAGGTAATGGTGTAACCTTTGGGAAGATAAACAACGGCCCAAGGTAATAATATGCTTTCAGGAGGATAAACAACGTCCTGAGGAAGTGATGATAGCTTTCAGGAAGATAAACAACGTCCCGAGGAGATAATATGCTTTCAGGAGGATAACAACGTCCTGAGGAGATAATAACTTTTGGGAAGATAAACAACGGCCCAATAGTCACAATTTGTTGATGAAATTTGTCTGCTGGAGAATTAATCTGAAAAACAAGATTATAACATTCTGTATGATAATATTAGCTTATGCATTATGTATGCATGTATAATATGATGCACTTAAGTAATGTATTATGTATCTATGTATATGTATGTTATGATGTAAATGATGTATGTATGCATCATGTAGTTTGAAGCATCTGGATATCTTTGTATAATAACTGCTGGCCAGGGAAAATAAATCCCGATTTGTTGTTGAAGAATATGAGGAACTCATTCCCGTCTTGTTTGATAGTAGGGTATACATAACCTCCCGTCTGCTGGGGATAGTAAGGTATACATAACCTCCCGTCTTCGTTCGATAGTAGGGTATACATAACCTCCCGTCTGCTGGGGATAGTAATGTATACATAACCTTCCGTCTTCGTTCGATAGTAGGGTATACATAACCTCCCGTCTTCATTCGATAGTAGGGTATACATAACCTCCCGTCTTCGTTCGTCGTACTCCTATTGGAAAGTAAATTCCCGAATATCCGTATGAGGATAAAAGAGATGGATATAAATTCCAGGGGAGATGTGACTTTATGAAGATGGATTTGTCCTACTGGGGATTTGTAACTGTCTTGTAGGGATGAACCGGTGAAGCTTCGTTGGAATCCTTCCCTCGTTCGTCCTTAGTAAATACTATTACTGCATTTTCATGCATTTCTGGTAAACATCAATCATATTAAGCATACATGCATTTCTGGTAAACATCAATCATATTCAAAAGCATACATACATTCAAACACAACCAATGGACGTTTCGCTTATGTAAATAGGGTAAAAGTAAATCTGGATTCAAAGATGGAATTTTATTCATATCAAAAAGTGACCCATACATGGGTAAGTTTGTACAAGGAGACATAAATCCTAGTAAGAGGAATTCGTCGTAAAATTTTTTTACAAAACAAAGAAAATCAGCTATGTGGAAATAATCCTATTGAGTTTCAATTCTACTATTGCCATTATCTTCAAGTATCTCATCTTCTGCTGTTGAGACGGAAACGATTGGATTGAGCTTTATCTGTTCAAACTTGAGTAAGTAACACAACTGGTTGCAGTTTCATGGGTGATCCAAACGAGACATAGTCATACGCTTTTAATCCCTAACTTTTGCCTGGATTGCCTTTTCAGGTTTTCAATCCACCGGGATACCCTTTTTTGCCCAAGCCGCCTTTTCAGGTTTTCGACTTGCCGGGTGTACATCTTTTTATATATATCCCTAATTTTTGCCCAAACCCTTTTGGTTTGCCGGGATGCCCTTATTTTTTTCTAGGCTAGTCAACCTAGCGGGTCTCTTTTTATGCGTAGTATTTTTTAACTATGTCTGCGTTTATAGGCTGTGGGAAGTCTTCACCATCCATAGTAGTAAGTATCATGGCACCTCCTGAGAATACTGTTTTGACTACAAATGGTCCTTCATACGTAGGAGTCCATTTGCCCCTAGGATCACCCTGTGGTAATATGATACGCTTGATTACCAAATCACCAGCCTGATATACCTTTGGCTTGACCTTCTTGTTAAAAGCTTTGATCATTTGTTTCTGGTACATCTGGCCATGACAAACTGCTGCTAACCTCTTCTCATCAATCAAATTTATCTGGTCAAGTCGAGTCTGAATCCATTCATCTTCATCCAAGCCTGCATCCTTCATAATTCTTAAGGAGGGGATCTGAACTTCAATGGGCAGAACTGCTTCCATACCATAGACCAAGGAGAATGGGGTTGCCCCTGTTGAAGTACGTATTGTAGTACGATAACCATGAAGAGCAAATGGTAACATCTCATGTCAATCCTTGTAAGTAACAGTCATCTTCTATACAATCTTCTTAATGTTCTTATTAGCAGTTTCAACTGCCTCATTCATCTTTGGACGATACGGAGAAGAGTTGTGATGCTTAATCTTGAACTGCGTGCAGAGATCAGCAATCATAGTGTTGTTCAGATTAGAGCCATTGTCAGTAATAATCCTTTCAGGGATGCCATACCTACATATGAGATTATTCTTAATGAATCGAGCCACAACATTCTTGGTAACAGATGCAAATGAAGCTGCCTCTACCCACTTCGTGAAGTAATCAATAGCAACCAGGATGAAACGATGCCCATTAGAAGCAGTAGGTTTGATCTCACCAATCATATCAATGCCCCACATGGCAAAAGGCCAAGGAGCAGTCAACACATTCAATGGTGATGGAGGTACATGGACTTTATCAGCATAGATTTGACACTTGTGACATGTTCTGGAGTGTTGGTAGCAATCAGCTTCCATAGTAGACCAATAGTAACCTGCTCTCAATATCTTCTTTGCCATAGTATGACCACTAGAATGAGTGCCAAAGATCTCATCATGCATATCTTCCATAATCTATGTTGCTTCTTTCTTATCCACACAACGAAACAAAGTTGAATCATGATTGCGCTTGTACAAAATGCCATTACTCAAAAAGAACTTAGCAGAGAATCTCCTCAGAAACTTCCTATCTTTGACAGATGCCCCTTCAGGGAACTCCTGGGCTTCAAGATACCTTTTCACTTCATAAAACCAAGGCTTCTCATCTGCTTCTTCAGTACCAATCTTATTGCAGTATGCAGGCTTCTCAAATCTATTAATAGTAATCTTGGGAGCCTCATCGTCCCAGCTGATCTCAAACATGGATGCCATGGTGGCTAATGCATCTGCCAACTGATTCTCTCTTCGTGGAATATGTCCAAAGGTTATCTCTTTAAAATGTGGGATTAAAGACAACACATGATCTCTGTAAGGAATGAGATTATCATGCTTGGTATCCCAATCTCCTTTGATCTGACTTACTACCAGGGCTGAATCTCCATACACATCAAGGAACTGAATCTTCATATCAGTAGCAACTTTAATACCCAGGATACATGCCTCATACTCAGCCATGTTATTGGTACAATAGAAACAAAGTCTGGCAGTAATCGGGGTATGACAACCTTCAGGGGAACTGATCACAACACCAACACCATTACCAAGTGCGTTAGAGGCACCATCAAAAACCATAGTCCATCGGGATCCTTGTTCAGGTCCGTCATATTGTCCAGGTTCTTTGGTGATAATCATAATGTCTTCATCAGGGAACTCAAAACTCATTGACTGATAATCATCCACTGCTTGATGAGCCAAATGATCAGCCACAACACTTCCTTTAATGGCCTTCTGAGTAGTATATTGTATGTCATATTCTGTCAATATCATTTTCCATCTTGCTATTCTTCCGGAGAGAGCAGGTTTCTCAAATATGTACTTGATTGGATCCATCTTCGAAATCAACAAGGTAGTATGAGTCAACATATACTGTCTTAGTCGGCGAGCAGCCCATGCCAAAGCACAGCAAGTTTTCTCGAGCAGTGAGTATCTTGTTTCACAGTCGGTAAACTTTTTGCTAAGGTAGTATATTGCCTGCTCTTTTCGACCAGACTCGTCATGTTGCCCCAAGACACACCCCATTGAGTTGTCTAACACTGTTAAGTACATAATCAAGGGTCTTCCATCAACTGGTGGCATCAAAATTGGAGGTTCCAGCAGATATTTCTTGATCTCATCAAAGGCAGTCTGGCATTCATCATTCCATTCCATCTCCTGGTCTTTCTTCAGCAACTTAAAGATTGGCTCACAAATGGCAGTTAATTGGGAAATAAATCTTGCAATGTAATTCAATCGTCCCAAGAAACCTCTAACCTCCTTCTCAGTACGGGGAGCTGGCATCTCTCGTATAGCTTTTACTTTTGCAGGATCCACTTCAATACCTTTTCCACTGACTATGAAACCCAGGAGTTTACCAGACCTAACTCCAAAAGTACACTTGTTTGGGTTCAATCTCAACTTGTATTTCTTCAACCTCTCAAACAATTTATGCAAATGATCAAGATGTTGCTCTTCATTCTGGGACCTGGCTATCATATCATCCACATATACCTCTATCTCATGATGAATCATATCATGAAACAAAGCCACCATAGCACGCTGATATGTTGCCCTTGCATTCTTCAAACCAAATGGCATCACCTTATAGCAAAAAGTGCCCCACTGTGTAACAAATGTTGTCTTCTCCATATCTTCAGGCGCCATCTTGATCTGATTGTAACCAGAGAAACCATCCATGAAAGAGAATACCTTATGCTGAGCAGTGTTGTCTACCAGAACATCAATATGAGGAAGTGGAAAGTCATCTTTGGGGTTGGCCTTGTTCAAATCTCTGTAGTCTACACACATACGTACCTTACCATCTTTCTTAGGTACCGGTACCACATTTGCAACCCACTGAGGATAAGAAGTCACTGCTAAGAACCCTGCATCAAACTGCTTCATTACCTCTGCTTTAATCTTCTCTGACATTTCAGGACGCATGCGGCGAACCTTCTGTTTCTTTGGACGACAATCCTCTTTTACTGGTAGACGGTGAACCACAATGTCTGTATCCAACCCTGGCATATCTTCATAGGACCAAGCAAAGATCTCCACATAATCACGTAGCATCTGAATCAACCTGCTCTTGACACTATCCTCTAATTCAGCCCCTATCTTGACTTCTTTCCTGTTTTCTTCAGTTCCCAGATTCACAACTTCGACTGGCTCTTCATGTGGCTGTATAGCTTTCTCTTCTTGTTGTAACAACCTAGCAAGCTCTACAGGTACTTCACAATCGTCCTCATTTCCGTCTTCAGCTTGATAGATCGGATTCTCGAAATTATAATTGGCAATAGTAGAAATGTTATCAACAGGATCCAGAGTAGATGAGGATCTGCATTTTAGTGATATGGGTGTGTGTAAGAACACATAGCTGATAAAACAAAAATAAAATAAAAGAAAGACAAGGAACACAATATTTACTAAAACGAAACGTCCACTGATTTTTATTGAATGAAGTATGCAAATGAAATGACATCCCGTAACAAGCACACCATTGTGCCCCGGGTAAGGCACAGGGCTTAAGAGTTCAATTGTTCAAGAAATTACAAACTTAAAAGGTAACAACACAGTAATAGTATTTACTCCTGACTAAAGGAGATAGGAATAACATCTTCAGCTTTCCAATTATTGAGCCCAGCACCCACAGTAGGAAAAATCCAATCATCCAAGTTGTAGTCTTCATCATAGTCACCCACAGCATTGATCTGGTTCTTCATAATCCCCTGATTGGTGATACGAACAGCACGAGCACGACGAACAGCCTTCTGGGACTCTTCAGTGAAACCCAAACCAAATTTGTCAGACTTGTAAGGGATATCAAGAAGCTGACCCCAAATAGTACAACCACCTTCATCCACCACAGCTCTAGCATCTTTGAGGGAGGCCATTGTAGGAGGTACTCTGGTAACCACAGGAACTTTCTTGACAACCGGAGGAGCTTCATAATCATTAACAATCCAAGGAACCACTTCAAATGTATGACACGGAGTTTCAACGTATTCACCTTCCACTTCAAGATACTTGAAGGTGTTCACATGGCTAACAACATATCCTTCTTCTCCGTAGACAGTAACAACTTTTCCTTCCACCGGATATCTTAGCTTCTGATGTAATGTAGAGGTTACAGCACCTGCCCCATGGATCCAGGGACGACCAAGCAAACAAGAATATGAAGGACGAATATCCATCACATAAAAGGTAGCATTGAAAACTTGAGAACCAACTTTGATTGGGAGATCAATTTCTCCACGTACCACTCTTCTCGAACCATCAAAAGCCTTTACCACTATATTACTGGGCTTCAACACAGCATCTTCGGGACTCAGCTTGTTCAGGACTTCTTTGGGTAACACATTCAGAGAGGAACCATTGTCTATCAATACATGTGACAGGGTAGTGCCCCTGCATTCAATTGAGATATGCAGAGCCCTGTTATGATCCCTCTTGGCAGGAGTCAAATCAGCATCAGAGAAACCTAACCCATTATCATAGGTCAGATGGGCAACACAATTTTCAAACTGGTCAACAGAAATCTCATTGGGTACATGAGCAGTCTTCAGAAACTTAATCAAAGCCTTGGCATGATCTTCAGAACATAACAACAAAGACAGCATGGAAATCTTGGAGGGAGTATGCCCCAACTGATCAACAATGTCATAATCACTCTTGCGAATGATTTTCAATACTTCTTCCATCTGCTTAGCAAGATTATCAGCAGCTGGCACATCAGTAGGTATAGGTTCAATAACAGGACCTTTGCCCCGAGCATCAGTGGTGGAGGTAGCAGCTGGAGTAACTGCATTCTTGGAGGTAACTGGAGGAGAGAAGACTCTTCCGCTTCGTGTGATCTTACTAGATCCAGCAATATTATCAACATCAACAGGTATATCAGCTAAGGGTTCCTGCTTAACACCATGGATATAAACATCAGACCCATAATGCCAAGGCACAGCTTTATCAGACGTATACGGAATAGGACCAGGAGTGGTAATGACCATAGGAGCCACTCTAGCTTCAGCAACAATCTTCACAGGGCCTTCAGCAGTAATCTTAATTGGACCCTTATGAGTGATTTTAACAGGTCCCTTGGAAGTGATCCTTACCGGCACTTTATCAACCATATCAACCTCTTCAGTCTTCCTATCTTTAGTAATATGATCCACCATACTCTCTACAGATGATGGAGTCCTCTCAAACACTATGGTATATTTATCCATGAGACGTTGAATTCCATCTCTCAACCTCCAGCAACTATCCGGCTTATAGGTACAATACAAACAATCTTCACGACAACCTGGAAAGAACCCAGCTTGTACTAGCTTCTTCTTGATAACAGACAATGGTGTGGTCAACTCTGCAATTGAATAGATATGTAAATCTTCATCAATGGCATTGATAGTCTTCTCATGATTTGGCATGGGAGAAGTAATCACATTTGGAGTACCCGGAGGGTCAAACTCAATCTCTCCAGCCTCAATCATATCTTGAATTTTGTTCTTCAAGACCCAACAGCTATTAGTATCATGTCCCTGACAGTTCGAATAATATGCACATCGTGCATTGGGATTGTACCTGGGAGAGGTAACATTGGGATTCTGAGGAGCCTCTTTCAGAGTAATAAGTTCACCCTTCAACAAGTGTTGCAAGGCTTGGGCCATTGACATGTTGATCTTAGTGAACTTCCTTCTAGCCCTTTGTTGGTTGCCCTGTGGCTGCTTTGTTGTTGCAGGAGTTGGATTTGAGATATGAACTGCACTCACAGACTGATGCCTTCTATTACGATCAGGTTGACCATAAACAGCATTGGATTCTTTCTTCCCACTGGGAGGCTTCTTTGCAGCACCTGATGAAGAAGCACCCACTTGAATCTTGCCACTCTTTATACCATTTTCCACGCGTTCTCCTGTCATTATCAACTCAGTGAAGCCAGATGATGAGCTTCCAATGAGATGACTGTAAAAAGGACCATTCAACGTACACATGAACATATCAACCAACTCCCTGTCAGTTAAAGGGGGTTGTACTCTTCCAGCTAAATCTCTCCACTTCTGAGCATACTCCTTGAAACTTTCTTTGGCACCCATAGACATGCTTTGCAGCTGCATGCGAGTGGGAGCTAAATCAGCATTGTATTGATACTGCTTATAGAAGGCTTCAGCAAGATCATTCCAATCCCGGATGTTGACACTCTCCAACTGATAGTACCACTCCAATTGAGCTCCAGATAAGCTCTCTTGGAAGAAATGGATCCACAACTTCTTATCAGCAGTATGAGGTTGGATTCTCCTGACATAAGACCTCAGATGCAGCTTGGGACAAGAGACCCCATCATAAACAACAAAAGTAGGAACCTTGAAACCAATGGGTATGACTACCCCAGATATCAGACTCAAATCTTCAAAATCCAGTCCAGAAGACTTCTGCAACTCCATTGCATCCATTCTAGCCACCAGCATTTTAAACTTATCTTCATTAGGCTCATGATAGTAGTTGGCTTCAGAATCAGAGTCCCCCATAGTGTTGTGGAGACTGCCTCCCTCTTTTTCAGACTCTTCAGACTCATAATCTTCAACCGGTTCTTTGGTCTTGGCAAGACCTTTGAACCTTCTTCCCATATTGATCAGGCCACCTGATCTTCTAGTCTTCTTAGTCTTCTTGGCCAGCAATGTCTTCAATTCATCCTGCCCCTTGGACAGGTTCAGGATCAGCTCTTGGAACTGTGCATTTTGTGCCTGGAGATCCTTAACTGTTTGTTCAAGAGCCATTGCTTGAAATAAACAGCGAGAAGATGAGAAACCTGTGCACAATAATAAACCTGTGATGCAATGAGATGATATGTGAATGCATATGCAATGTTTTCAAGGACCGCAGGATTTAAATTTGTTTAAACAAACAAGAAGGTAAACTTTTATTAGTAATAAATTTGTTTTGCCTCTTGGGCTTACAGAAAATGAAATGAAATACAAGAGATGGGGTTTTAAGTCTCCCATGGACGTTTCCTCTTTGTGTTGAGGTATGAGTTGAGATTCCGTTCCTCGTGAAGTTGCTTTGTTAGTTCCAGGATTCTTTCTTGGCTTGCTTTGTAATGAGCCTCGAAAGTATCCCTTTGCTCCTTCAACTGGATCCAGGATCTCTGTAAATCTTCCATGTCAGTAGGCATGTCTGGGTGAAGGATAGTATAAGCAGTATCTCATTCAGCAACAGGTTCCATGGTAACTGGCAGGATAGCAGGATATGGCATCATGAGAGTCTGAGCACGAGATCGCACCCATCTGAGATAAGCCTCCATAGGAATAGTGTACTTAGGTTCCAGAGTCTTGTTGTCAACCTTGTTTACTTTTCCCCATGCTCGTATGAATCTCTGACGGTAACCTTGAAGATCATTGTCGTAGTCAAACACAATACCCTGAATCAACATATCATGTGGACCATCACTCCGAGCGTAACCAAACTGTCGTAAAGCTAAGGAAGGGTTGTAGGTGATGCCTCCTCTTATGCCTAGAAGTGGCACATTAGGAAACTCCCCACAACGATCAATGATAGTGATATTCTCCATAGATCTGGAGCACCAATGAATATCTGAATGCGAGAGTGACATGATCCTTTTGGACCACCTGAACCCTTGCTCATTCTTCATTACTGAGCGAGGAAGGTGAGAAATAAACCACCTAGAAAGCAAAGGTATGCAACACATCAAAGTTCCTCTTGCCTTTGTAGTACGAGTATGAAGAGAGTGCAGGATGTCTCCAAGCAATGTAGGCACTGGATTGTGACTCAGGAATATGTTGATGGCATGAACGTCTATGAACTGATCTGGATTGGGGAACAACACTAAGCCATAAATCAGCAAGGCTAAGATCTCCTCAAAAGCATCATGACTCATAGCCTTCAAGAATACTTGAGCCTTCTCTATCAACACCTTGGCAAGAATACCCTTAACTCCGCTTCTCGTTTCTATAAAAATGTCAGACTTCTTCAGATGTAGAGCTGCAGCAATAACCTCAGGTTTAGGCTCTTTTTCCAAGCCTGAAAATGGTTTCTGATCAAGAACAGGTATACCCAGAAGTTTGGAGAATTCTTCCATGGTAGGAACCAGCTGGTAGTCGGGGAATGTGAAGCAATGGTGCTTGGGATCAAAGAACTGAAACAGAACACTCATCATGTCTTCATTGAACCCTGAGGTGACTAGATCCAATAGGTAACCATGTCTCTTGATGAACTGGGAATGATCAGACACTTGAGAAACCAACTCTTTAAGCTTAGCAGGTATGCCCACAAAGTTGATCCTGATGGTGTTTCTACGAGCAGAAGCCATGACCTGCAACAAAGAACAAAGATAAATCCTTTGGTCCTTGAAATGGTTAGTGAGGATGCTATGCTTATGATGCATGATGATGTCATGATGTTATGCTCAATCACAAACATGTGGCACACACAAACAAGTCACACAATAGCCCTAGGTTTAAAGGCTTGCATGAGGTTCAAGGTAAGTACCCTCCCCTGAAGTTAGTTGGTTCATCCTGTCCTACAAAAGTAACCAGGTTCTAAGGGATCTCAATATCATTGATCCTTCACAAGGGTGGTTGTTCAGTAGGCAACTTACTTGCCAACCGAAACCCTCCAAGTTTAAGATCTCAATGAGTGTAGTATCGAGTATCAACCAACTTCAGTCTGCACCAAAGCCGGCTATCTCACTACTTTTCTAAAGGCCAAGATGGGATAACTAGGGTTCTAAAAGTTAGTTAGTGTATTGACAACATATGGCAGCCTCATATTATCCTCAACTTGACTTAAGGAACATAAGCACCAACCGAGAAGTCACACTAACTATGGCCACCAGATCAACCATATCGGTATACGCCGTACAGTTTCCTTGGTCTATTGCCATTTACCTAAGGTACACTAGATCCGGGTTAGGATCTTTCACACATAAGAGCACCCAACAAGTAAAGTAAAGCAAACAAAGCAAACAAGTTTAAAGTGATCTAATTCCTAAGGGTATCCCTCTTTTATTAAATCCCCAGCAGAGTCGCCAGTCCTGTAACACGGTGGGAGAACTGACTTTAGTTAAATGTTGCGGATAGCAAGAGTCGCCACCGACTTTTATTTTATCCAAAGGAAAGGCATAAAAGAACAGGAAAGGCCTTTTAAAAGATTTTTGGGTCCGGGGGTAGGTTATGTAAAGGGAAGGTGTTAGCACCCTTTACATCCATGGTTATCCATGGGCTCTTAGTTACTTAGCTCACTTTAAAATGTTTTGAAATGTGAAGTGTGTGAATAAAAATTTTCTTAAGAGTTTTATAATGATCCATGTACGGATGCGTAAAAAACCTTTGTTTTGAAAATTTGTTTGAAAATGTGAAGTGTTTGAAATGTTTTGAAGAGTGAGCAAGTATCTAAGAGAAACCTACCCTAAGTTTAAGTCTTTTCTGTTCTTGAATCCTTTAAATGGTAAGACTATCCCTATTATTAAGGAATAGGTAGTCATTACCTTGGATGTGAGGGACAAGTGAAGGGTCATCTTTTATTTAGGCAACTGTGGGGTGTATAAGCAATTCGAAGGGACTATCATCTTTATTAGAAAGGGACAAGATCATTACGAAGGCAACATTCGAAAGGGACTTGATCTTTTATCTGTTAAGGGACTAGATGATGTGAATTTGAGGGACTTTTGCTTTATACACCCTACTTGACCTTTTGATTAGGCAACATGAGAGGTATCCCTAAGGAAGTGAGATGGCGATCCAGGATCGACTTACGTGTGTGAGTGTACAATTTTAATATTTATCTTTGAATTAAATGACCTAATTTCAATTTTTAAATACAAACATGTTTTTGCACTCCCTATTTACTAACCATAGCATAAAATATGAACAATAAACGTTATTACTAAATATTACACCAAGGAACAATTACATAATAATAATAAAAACAAATTAAATAAATAAGCAAAATATTAAATAATAATAATAATTGGGTTAGTGAAATAATAATAATAATAATAAATCACAATGGGGTTAGTAATAATGAAATGTCACATAAAAATAAACAAAAATATTATAATAATTAAAAGAAGAGATCAAATTTTTATATAAAACAATTATTTAAGATTAATATGAACAATTATATTAATTATTATAAAGTTTTAAGTTGTTTGCAAATTATAAAAATTAAATTAATTATAAACATATTATGAAAATAAAATTATAATTACAAAATTAAATTAGCAATTATTTTTAAACATATAATAAAAATTATTTACATACGAAATTAAATTATAAACAATTTATGTCATATTATCATATTAACAAAATTAAATTAAGAATTTTAATTTTAAACATATTTATATACAAAATTAAATTATAAACAAATATTAAAATGTGCATGATTAAAATTCACAAGTAAGGAATTAAGAATTAAATTTTAAGTAAAAAAGAAAATTAGGGTTTGAAAATTATTAGGGTTTTAGATACAAAAATATTAGGATTTTAATTTAATACATAATACTAATTTAATCATTAAATAAAATATACACATATTAAAATTAAAAAAACTAGTTTTAGAAAATATTATTTTTTAGAAAATTTTTAGAACATATAATATTTACATATTAATTTAAATATATTTGCATATTAAACATAATTATATTTAATAATAAAACAATTAATAACAAATAAACAAAACAGAATTTAAAAAAAAAACTTACCTGGGGCAGGGATTGAACCCATGCCCTAGGCTTTAGCAATACTCTGGACGAAGCAAGCTACCACTGGGCTACAGGCGCGCGCGTGATAAAGAGAGAGGTCCAATTGCTTTTGTTGTTTGTTCCTAAAAAATCAAAGAAAAAAAAAACAAAACAAAAGGCCTGGGGGGATCGAACCCAGGACCTTCACATTGCACACAAACACACTTACCATTCCAGCCGGGAGGGCGCTTCTGATATTATAGTGACTACAATTCATAATATATTAAGTCTAATGGTTAAACTGAAAAAATAAGAAAAAATTGGGGAAGCCAGGATTCGAACCCAGGCCTGCAAACAACATACACGCATACTTCACCACCAGACCAACTACACATTGGTGATATAAAACAGAATCAAATACAAAAAATATAATATTCAACATTTGAATTTCCAGAAACGCGCGCTGGACTTCATCTTCTTCATGGTACCTGCGAAATTTCCTATGAATTTTGCTACAATATTTCCTGCGAAATTCAAATTGCAGCAAAACCTACAAAATTCAAACATCATTATTCAAACAAGATTTCGTCCAATTAAGTTCACAAACATAATCCAGAGATCAATTAGAGTTGATCCATGGTCTTAGAATGTATTTATATTTGCTAAATTGATAAACCCTAAAAGTGGCCGAAAACCCTAGCCATGGTGAAAATCGTTCTAGTCCATGAAACTCAAATCAAATTGTCCAGAAAGCTTCAATTCTTCACAACAAGCATAAATCAATGGTTAGTATTCATTATCATTGCATAAATAACTCAAATCGAAAAAATGAAAAGCATGAATGTTATGCATTCGGATTATGTATTTGAGCATGATTCATGTGTTTTTGAGAGCTGGGATAGGTTTATGGATGTCCAAAGAATCCTTCCATGTCTTAAAAATACCTTGAAAGCCCTTGTATGGAGGAAACCGAATTTGAAGTTTGTGATGAATTTTGAAAATGCAAACTTACTCTTGGAGGCTGAAATTCGTGTCCTTGTGCATTAGGTTATGATGTATACTTATAATGGAATGAATTTAGGTCAGAAAAGTGGATCATTGTGTGAAAGATTTGATTAAAAAAGATTGAAAAAGATCAAGCTTTAAAATTCAAATATCCTTGCATAAACCCTTTCTATTTCAAGCCAATTACCATTATTTTTGTATCAATTTGATCCAAGTTGCATTCATGATTTTCTAGAAACTCAATCTCTTTTAAATATTTGACTTTTCTATTTTATTTTAATTTAAAATGATTTTAAATGAATTAAATCAAAATAAATAAAATAAAATGATAAAAAATCTGATTTTTAGAAACTTGGGTCGTGCATGAAGTATTGGTATGGATTGGGTCATCATATGGCAAGCCCATTTAGAAAAAATTGGTTTTAAACCTCCATTTTCTTCATAAACCAACCAAAAATTTCCCAACTTTGCAAGGGCACACAACCTTCAATTTTAATGCTATGAGGGTGTTCTTGGATATTTTGGAAAGCTTGAATAGTTTTCTAACCAAACCCACTGGTTTCATGTTCATATCATTTACCATTCTCAAGTTATGCCTTTTTGAAGTTGTTGACGTTTTGTTGACTTTCAAAAGGACCTATAATGTCTTTGCTCATACCTTCCAAATGAAGCATTTTTGGGCTTGGCTTGTGAGACACAAAGTTGTAGAGAATTCAATTTCCTTCAAAATGAGCTTTAGATGGAAAATTGGTGATGAAGCATGTGAAAGTTATGGCTGGTCAAAGTTCAGTTGACTTTTCCTGAGGAAACCCTAATTTAGAAACTCCTGATTCTTGATGATCTGAAATATCCTTGATGAATCATGATCAACCCTTGATCAAATGATGAATTTTACTTCATATACTTGATGTTGGCAAAAAATCATGAAGTTTGACTTTGGTTTGACCACAGTGGACCTCAGTTTGACTTTTTAACTACTTTGACTGATTTTGACTTATCTGATCATCTGACTGAGCAAACCTTTGAGAAAAGTCTTGAAACTTGTGATGGGGGTTCTTAGACACATATAAGATGTTATGAAGCTCACTTGAAGTCTTGGAAATCCATTTAGCCTGATTAAAGTCGAAACCCTGGTTTTGGATGCACTGCTTAGGAGGATGCATTGTCTGAGGGAATTGTCAAACTTTCTGACTATTTGTGAACTTTGTGAACCTTGTGAACCTTCTTAGCACACAAAGTCTTGTATTGTGAGGGCAAATTTTGGGGTGCAACACCTGTGCTAGGCCAAGGTTCTTCTTTGGGATGGATTAGCTAGGCCCAAGGAAGAACTGCCAAGGTACGCGTAGGAGCGTGTAAGACCTAACACATGGTTTTGCCCTTGATCCAACTGCCCCTATCTTTCAGGAGATAATGGTGGACAGTTGGGTGACGTTACAGATGATGGGGAGACATGACCTCCCTATCATCAGTCTAGTGGATAGGGTGCTTGCCCGACGCGCCAAGCACCTGCTCGGACAGTTGTAAGTCTGCCCGACGATGCAGAAGATATGGCCGACTGGATTGGTCTTTGCCCGACATGTGGGCCATGGGCCAGCAGTGTCCTCGAGGTCAAGTCCGGAACAGGAGCCCCCCAAGTCGAGTCTCCAAGCTGGAGTGATGAGTTAAGAGAAATAGAGTCGGGCACAACCAACATGTTGAGGTAGGACATAGACCATGGAGTGGATCGTCAGGATCGATAGTTCGTGCCGAGGCGGTTGACATGAATCATTCGGTAAATCGGGGAAGATGTATGTTGAATAGATCGAGGTGTGGCGTCTTTAATAGTCGAGGATGTTTTAGTTGAGTCGAGGAGACCTAAGGGTGCTTGACGTTGTTCAAGATTCTCTTAAGTTTCGCGCCCGAGGAATTTAAAGCGTGTCGCTTCGTTTCCTGTGTTAGGGCCGACCTAGGGAGCCTAGGTAATGATTACCTAGGTGCGTCCCCCACGCGCTTCCCTTGTATATAAGGTGAAGAATTCACTTCATTTCACTTTTTCGCTCATACGTTTAACTGGACTAGCAGTTCAAGCGTTCTTCTCAACCGTCGCCGCCGCTTACTGACATCAACTCTCCGTACGCCACCGTTCTTTCCCCGCCATCATCATGTCAGGTAACCCTCCAAGTCTTCTCTTTTTGATTAATTTTTCGTTCGATAGGTAGTAAAACCCGTAATTTTTCCGTTTAGAGTAAATAGATCCCTGTTTTAGGCTAGTTTTTAGGTTTTAGATATGAATGTCCCGAGCGAAATTTGCATGAGTCGGGAGAATTATTCATATCGGCATGAATAAGTCGGCCAGAAGCATCATATTTCTGATGAAGGTCGCGAGCGCCTCATGCATTCGCCGATCTAGAATTCCTTGGCTTTCTTAGGAACCTTAGGTGTTTCGTGAGCGCTCGAGAGGGATCTTCACCTATCCCTCAGCTGATTAGGGAAACGTTAGTGAGAACTTGGAGCGTCCAGGTCTTCGCCCTTTCAGTTGAACAGCGATGGAATGGTGGATTTGATGCGATGTCGAATTCACTTTTCCCTTCTGCTTTTCAGGTATGGCTGATCAAAGACAAACCGAGGACGGAAACTACGAGGATGGGAACGTGGTCGCTTCTTCGTCCGGCTATAACGACATGTCGTGGGTCGCTGACGAGCCATTGGAAGAGGAGTCGTATTTTATGGATGATACTAGCACCACGTACGCAGTAGTCGAGGATCTAGGTCCCGAGAACTCACCGAACTGGCAGTGCTTCGCTCCTCGAGAAGTTGACCGAATATGCTTGCGCTTCCCGGGGAAGCAATTTGCAATGTATGATTTCGCTTTCCAAGAGGCGGGGATGAGGCTACCTTTTAACGATTTCCAGATGGGGGTATTCAGATGGCTCAGGCTGGCACCTTCACAATTGCACCCCAACATTATTTCCTTCATCCGGACATTAGAGCTGGTCTTCTGGTATCTTGGGGTCGGTTGTACGCTGCCTCTTTTCTTCTGTGTCTTCCACCTACAACAGTCGGGCGCAGAAGGGCGTCATAGCTGGGTGTCTTTCAAGCAACCTTCGAGGTTGTTCAAGATGTATGTTGATTCAGCCCGCCACTTTAAAGGGAGATGGTATGTGGTGAAACCGATCACCCAGTATGCTCTTTATAGTCTCTACTTTCTTAAACGCAATGCAAATGGCGAGGAGAAGTTGATATCGAAGATCCCCTTGAGATGGCAATTGGACCATTTTGATTTGCCGACCAGTCACTACCGAGTCCGACACGCAAGTCTGGGGGTCGAGGATCGACTTGCTTATCAAAAGTTGGGGATTATGTTTAGAGCTTCAACTTGGTTGTCTACATGGACCGAATGGACAACCCTTACGTAGATAACGACGAGATGCCCATCCTTGAAACTCTCCTGATTAAAACTAAGGCCTTGCTCGAGTGTGATACGGATGAGGAAGCTATTCAGTTATTGTGTAGGTTCTTTCAGCCTTTCCCTCTCCTCCGATGTTTATATTTGTTCACTGATTCTCTTAGTTTTTTGTTTTGCATGAAGCATGCCTACAGCCAAAGAACGAGCATTGAAGTTGGCCAACCAGGCAGGGGCTCTGAGCAGGGTCCCATCAAAGAAGAAAAAGAAAGTGACCAGCCGCATCCAAGAGGTAGCAATCGAGCATGGGGTCGGTAGCTCTGGCACTCCTAGCTCGGCCACTGATTCTCCCTAAGTCGTCGTTCAACCAAGCTCCCCGATAACAATACGGGATAGCCCTCCACACTCCTTCAACTCTCCTCGTTCGAAGTGTCAACGGACGAATGGATCTCTCGCCCGGGCTGTGGGCGACATGCAGTCGGGAGAACAGGGAAGTTACCTGCTGCCCCTTGCTATTTGGAGAGGGACTTCTTCAAATCTGAGGGCTTTGTTGTGGTGGCGGCGCCTGAGGCGAAGGCTTTGCTTAACCTAGATGCTACTGCTAGGCGAGCAGATCTAGTCGGGGATATTGCTATCGTCATCCGGGTCATGGAGACGGCTTTGATGATGTCTGACACTACTGTCTCCACTGCTGTGTTAGAGGAAGCGTTCGAGACTACAAGGGCTGAGAATGACAAGCTCTCCAAAGACCTGTCCGACTATAAATAGGAGCATAAGCTCCAAGAGGGGATGACCTCGGAGCTAGAGAAGGCCAAACACGAGCAGGATGCCTTAAAAGAGGAGAATAAGAGTTTGAAGGAGCAGGCAGTCGAGCTCAATAAAGCGGTTGAGGAGAATGTGAACCTTCTGGCACGACTGGCATTGCTGGAAGGTACAGTTCGTCCTCTTGATGACGAGAACGAAGAAAAGCTGACCCTCCGTACTCGGGGTGAATTGGTCGGTAAGATCCGCGAGCTTTGTCAAGATCTGGTGGTCATATTTAAAGAAGGATTTGATAACGCCACCAATCAGCTCAGGGTCGTGAATCTGACGCTCGTAACCGAGGGGACGACTCACAACTACTGTGTGACCGATGGGGAGAATTTCTGCCCCTTTGTTACTGAGGAAGAGCTGGGAGATGAGGAAGACGATAACAATAAAGAGGAGTAGGTCCGGGAAGATACCCTTAGTTTTTGAATTTCTGGCTTGCGTGCCTGTTTGTTGTAATGGCCTGCATGCCTTTTTGAATATTGACGGCCTGCGTGCCACTTTTGAATATCGACGACTTGTGTTCCACTTTTGTGTACTTTGGTGGCCGGGTTTTTGCCAGGTTAAATACAATATTTTGTTCGTTATTTTATTGTGTTCGACTATGTGGAACTGCTGTTTATTTTGAACTTTTTTGTGCTCGACTCGTTGGCCTCGTCGGTTTAAGGAACTAGCGAGGTGGCAGGTTTTACGTCAGTCGTGAACCGGGGTTAGGGTCGCGGTTGGATACCCTAATCTCGGGGCTTGGGCCTTCCCATCGCGAGCTGGGTGCCCTGTCGACGTGGTACAACATCATTGGAACTCGTTTGAGACGTCCGACATCGGGGAGGGTTTGTAGAAGCATGCTTCAACCTCAAGGATTTTGATGAAGACAACAAGTTTTCATGCACTTCATGTTTTCAAAATGATAAGAGCTTCCAACAATCAAGAAACAAGGTCTTGGCATTTCAAAGCAATAGCATTACGTGATCAAGCTTCTTGTGCACATTCATAAAGTTTCAAGTTTTGGACGCATGGATTAAGGTATATCAAAATCTCTCTTTAAGATTGATATACAAGTGTTCAATTATCATATTATATGTTAGCATGATGCATAAAATCTTTAGAACATTTTTAGAACTGGTTTAACACTTTTAAAATGAAGTTTTTCTAAATTTTTAACAGTGTTAACCGGTTAACCGGTTAACGGCCTCATTTTTCAAACTCTTTGTTAACGTTTTAAATGTGTTAACCGGTTAACCATTTGGTTAAACAGTTAACACTGTTCATTTTTTAATAAATATGCCTCTTTTGATTCAAAATAAATTCAAATAAATATACCCCTTCATAAATTTTCATGAACAAAAATACACCTATTTGAATGGGTGTTTTACTTATTATAAATGCTGAAAATTTCTAATTCATTTTTTACCTCCTAGAATTTTTAAAAATTAATATCCAATCACTCTCATAATTCAAATTTTTTTAAAATTTCATACTTTATTCATACCATTTCATTTTGAATATTGAACACTTGTATACATTCTTGAGTGATCTTGATTCAGGAGAAGATCTATCAAATAGATTCATACTTCAACTTTCATAAAAAAAAACATGTAAAGAATTATTTCTTTGTTGACTTGTGATCTAGGATTGTTGGACACAAGGGTTAGTGCTTGCAAGAGGATTGTTCTTGCACACTGTTGGTGTATAGTTTGTAGATAGTAGGCCTCACCAGTTTATGATGTGATAGGTTGTACGATCTAAACTATAGTGAAAATCTCTTATAAGGTGTAAGGGGACTGGATGTATCTTCGGATTGTGATGGGAACCAGGATAATTGCTTGTGTCTTTTTACTTTCCGCATTACCGCTTTCATTTCTTAAACACGTAAAAGAAGAAAAATCCATCCACCGATAAAATAACCAAAGAAAATTTTATAAAGCCAAATTCACCCCCCCCCCCTTAGGCTATCTCTGAAACTACAATTGGCATCAGAGCAAGTTATTGGTAACTTGTTCCTAGAAGATCCAACATGGCTTCCGTAAGTACAAATCCAGTTTTCAAAGACGGTGGAAGTAGCAGTAAACCCCCACTCTTCTCCGGCGAATACTTTGATTTTTGGAAAATCAGAATGAAAGCACATCTTGAAGCCCAAGGAGAAGGCATATGGGAAGCAATCGAAGTAGGTCCACACAATCCTGTAAACGTGATCAATGGTGTTGGAACCGCGAAGTTGAAAAGCACATATGATGAAGACGATAAGAAACAAATTCTAAATAAGAAGAAGGCAATCAACATACTCCAAAGCGCTCTCAGTATGGACGAATTCTTCCGTGTATCACAGTGTAAATCGGCAAAAGAAATTTGGGACACCTTGGTAGAAACGCATGAAGGAACCACTGAAGTAAAGAGATCGAGGCTAAACACATTGAGTCAAGAATATGAGATGTTATGTATGCATCCCGGTGAATCTATTGTTGCCTTGCAGAAGATATTTGTCCATCTAACAAATCACTCGATCGCTCTCGAGAAAACCTTCACCAATGATGATCTCAACCTGAAGGTCCTAAGATCTTTGACAAGGGAATGGCAACCGAAAGTGACCGCTATTTCGAAAAAGAAGAGTCTCTCAACGATGACATCCGCGTCCTTATTTGGTAAACTTCAAGAGCACGAATTGGAACTTGGAAGGCTCGAGAAGCATGAAAGCCAAGAAAAGAAATCCAAGGGAATTGCCTTGAAGGTTGATTCAAAAAATGACAAAGATGATGAGACGTCCGAAGATGAGAACTTTATGCTTCTTGTTAAGAAGCTTGGTAAGTTTTTTAATAAAAATAAAAAATTCCTCTTATCCTAACAAGAATAAACATTTCACGAAAAAGGAAACATCCACGTCAATGCAAGACATCACTTGTTATGAATGTGGAAAGCAAGGTCACATAAAGTCGGATTGCCCGAAACTTGCAAAGAAAGGAGGATTCAAAGGCAAAAAGGATTTCAAGAATAAGAAGGCTTATGTTGCTTGGGACAATAATGAGATAAGTTCCTCATCGAAATCGGAAAGCGATGAATATGCGAATATGGCTCTTATGGCTTCACATCACTCCGATGAAGAAATCGATGAGGTTAGTAGCAATTTTTCAATTTATGAGAATGATGCACAAGATGTTAAAGATGAACTTCTAAAAGAATGCAAGACTTTGTATAAAAGCATTTCATCCCAAAAGAAACGAATTTCATCTTTAGAAGAACAAAATATCGCTTTTGAGAAATATATTGAAAGTGAAAAACAAAAATTGATGGATGAAAAACAAAGTCTTGTATGCAAAAATTGTGAGTCCTTATCCTTTCAAATTGTTCAACTTAAAAGAGTTTTAGAAAGATATGAAAAAGGTCAAATTGGCTTGGAGGAAATTCTTAGGATTCAAAGATATCCTGATGATAAAATTGGTTTAGGATATTCTAAGTTTTCCAAACCAAGCACAAATGAGACCATTTTTATGAAATCAAGTGAACAAGTTGTTAAGGAAAAGGCAACCAATTCTAAAAGTGTGCATCAAAGTCATAAAAAGAAAAGAGTTGTTAAGAAAAAGAGTTATGTTCCTAGATATAAAAGTCACTTTCAACCTACTTGTTTTTATTGTGGAATCAAAGGGCACACACCTAATGCTTGTTATATGCGCAATATTGGTGTTGCTAAAGGGCATTATGTGTGGGTTGAAAATGGTACTAACTATCAAGGACCCAAAGCAATTTTGGTACCTAACAATACTTAATTTTGTTTTGTAGGTATGCTTGAAGACAACTTCTAATCAATGGTATCTTGATAGCGGTTGTTCAAAGCATATGACAGGTGACATCAACAAATTTTCAAATCTAGTTCCTCGACTCAGGCCTTTTTCGCCTTACCGAGTCTACGTTTCAATCCGCATAGGATGACCCTGTTGGCCGCCTCGGCTTGCCCGTTAGTTTGAGGGTGTTCGACAGTTGTGAAGTGTTGTTTTGTGCCTAAGCCGACGACGAAGTCTTGGAATCTTCCGTCTGTGAACTGTGTCCCGTTGTCGGTGATGAGGACTTGGGGTATGCCAAAGCGTGCGAGAATGTTTCTTTTGAAGAATCAGAGAATGTTCTGTGTCGTTATCTTGGCCAGCGCTTCTGCTTCGATCCACTTAGTAAAGTAGTCCACCCCCACAGTGAGATATTTATTTGGGTAGGAGCCGGTCACAAAAGGGCCGAGGATGTCCATCCCCCACCAGGTGAAGGGCCACAGAGAGAAGATCGTCTTTAGTTAGTTGGGGGTGCGAGATGCATGTTAGCATGCCTTTGGCACTTGTCACATTTGTTTACATGTTATTTAGAGTCGTGTTGCATTGTCAGCTAGTAATAGCCTGCTCGCAAGGCTTTGCGTGCTAATGATCTTCCACCGAGATACTGAGCGTTGATCCCCCTGTGTATTTCTCCAAGTATGTCGGGGACCCTTTCCTCTTCGACGCATTTGAGTAACGAAATGGAGAATCCCCGTCGGTAGAGTTTTCCCTCGAGGAGAACATACGAGCACGCCCTTCTCTTGGTTGTGGCTGCCCCTTTGGGGTCCGTAGGGAGTTCGTCCCTCATGAGGTAGTTGTAAATGGGTGTCATTCAGCAGTGAGTGTCGCCAACTGCGTTTACTTCAAGCGGGGGAGGTGATTGTTCGATGCTTGGTTGGGGAAGGATTTCCTGGATCACTGACTTTTTTCTGCCCTTCTTCCTCGTACTCGCCAGTTTTGACAGAACGTTTGCTCGCGTGTTGTGTTCGCAGGGGACGTGTTGGACCTCCCATGCATCGAATTTTTTGAGTTTTTCTTTCACTAAGGCTAAGTATTCGATATGGTTGTCGTTCTTAGCTTGATATTCTCCTTGTACCTGTGATGCCACGAGTTGAGAGTCTATTGATATTTTTACTTCCTTTGCCCCTAAGTCCTCGGCTAATCTTAAACCCGCTAGGAATGCTTCATACTCGGCCTGGTTATTAGAGGTCAGGAAGGCCAATGCCAACGAGACCTTGATCAGAATACCGTCCTCGTTTTCGAGGATGATTCCTGCGCCGTTTCCCGACGAGCTGGAGGCGCCGTCGACAAAGATCGTCCACTTGTGGGTGCCGCAAGTTGGGATCAGGCTATGCGTCATTTCTGCGACGAAATCAGCTAGGACCTGAGCTTTCATATCTTTCCTGCTTTTATATTGGATGTCGAATTCCGATAGCTCCATCGACAATTTCAGAATCCGACCGGCCATGTCTGGTCGACCGAGGAGTTACTTTATGGTTTGGTCGGTTCGAATTTTAATCGTATGGGCAAGGAAGTAATGGTGTAGTCTCCTCGCGGCGTTTGTCAGGGCTAAGGCGACTTTCTCGATCTGTTGATACTTGAGCTCAGGTCCTTGGAGAGCTTTGCTCGTGAAATAAATAGGGTTTTGCCCCTCGATGGATTCTCGGACGAGGACGGCGCTGACGACCTCAGTCGCTACTGACAGGTATAGGTATAGGGTTTCCTTTTCCAGTGGCTGAGATAGGACTAGAGGTTCGGAGAGTGCCTTCTTCAAGTGGAGTAATGCTTGCTCACACTCTTCGGTCCACTCAAATGTGGCCTCTTTTCGTAATAGTTTGAAGAAAGGTAAGACGTGTTGGGCGGACTTGGCGACGAAGCGGGATAAGGAGGCGAGCATACCGTTGAGGGACTGAATGGATTTCTTTGAATTTGGGGTTGGTAACTCTGAAAACGCCCAACATTCGTCAGGGTTGGCCTCAATTCCACGGTCGGTGAGATAGAAGCCGAGGAATTTACCTGCCCGGACACCGAAGGTGCATTTTTTAGGATTAAACCTCATTTTGCATTGTCTCGCCTGCTCGAAATCTTTCGGAGGTGTTGTGCATGGTCGACTTCCTCGTGTGACTTCACGATCATGTCGTCCATATATACTTCGAGCATGTCCTCAATCTCTCCTCGGAAGACCTTATTCGTCATCCGTTTGTATGTGGCCCTGACGTTCTTTAGCCCGAAGGGCATTACGTTGTAATAGTAATTGTTCGTCGGTGTCATGAAGGTCGTGTGTCTCTTGTCTGTGTCTGACATAGGGATTTGGTTGTATCCACTATATGCGTCCATAAAAGACAAGAGTTTGAAACCTGCAGAGTTGTCGACTAGTTTATCTATGTTAGGCAGAGGAAAAACATCTTTGGGACAAGCCCTATTGAGATCAGTATAGTCAACACACATATGTCATTTTCCATTATTTTTCTTAACAAGGACTACATTAGAGAGCCAGGTTGTGTACTGGGCTTCAGAAATAAAATTTTCCTCTAAGAGGTCTTTTATAGCTCGCTCAGTAGCCTCCGCTTTCTCGGGAGATTGCTTGCGCCTACATTGTGCTACGGGCTTAATTGTCTGGTCTAAAGCTAGCTGATGATAGGCGACCTCAGGGTCAAGACCAGGCATCTTTGCATCATTCCATGCGAAGAGATTCGCGTTCTCCTTGAGGCAGATTGTGAGTTGCTCCCTTGTCTTTGTAGGCAGTCCCGTGCCTATCTTCACAGCTCTGTCGGGGTTGTCGCCTAGGGGAATGAACTCGAACTCTCCGTCGGGGACCGGCCGAAATGGATGGGTTGGGATTTTCCGGTGGACGGGGTCCTGTGCTTCTGTGTTATCCTCACCAATGCGACTGTCGAGGTCGATGGCGTTGATTCCCTGGGGGAGGCTTCTCTTCGACCCTAGGCTTCTTGCTATTCTTGGTGTTGATTATGGCCTGTCCTTTTACTGCAGCATCATAACATCTTCGAGCGGCCTCGATGTCACCGTGGATTGTGACTACGCGACCTAGTTTGGTGTAGTAATGCATCTTCAGTTGGACGGTGGAGGGAACCTCGGTCAATTCGGCCAGGGTTGGGCGACCGAGGATGCAGTTGTAGAGGGAGGGGCACTCAATCACCAGGAATTTGACTTTGATTTCCCTAGCTGTCTCTTGATCTTTGAACGTGACGAGGAGTTCGACATACCCCCATGATTTTGTGGTGGATCCATTAAATCCTTGAAGGTTGGATCTGAGGTACAGGGATAGGTTAGTTTTGTCCAGCTTGAGAGTCTTGAATAAGTGGACATACATGATGTCCACTGAACTACCTTGGTCGACCAGGATGCGTCGAACGTTGAAGCGTGCCATTTTGGCTCTTATCAGTAAGAGGATGCTTTAATTAGGAGATCCGCCCAGCAGCTCTTCGAGAAAAAAAGATATTGGGTTGGAATTTCCTCGGTATTTCGTCAGTGTTGCCAACTGTTCGGGCGCGGTCAGTATGAGTTCGTCGAACTTACGTTTCACTAAAATGGCAACGTTTTTTTTGTTCATCCCTCATCCTGATATAACAAGAGTTGTTGGGAAGTCTTTCCAGGGACTAAGAGCCGTGATTCGTTCCCCTGGTCCCGAGTCGGGGAGATGGAAATCCTTCGGGCGGGATATGCACATGGCTACTTGATACGAGGAGTTGTCGGGTGGTGTGTCTTCACGAGCTCTCTTCGTCTCTTGCTCCTCGTGCCGGGGATTTTCGTACCTCTTGGTGTACTGTTTGAGATGGCCTTCCTGAATTAGGATCTCAATTGCGTCTTTCAGATGGACGCAGTCTTCGGTCACATGTCTGTAACTTCTGTGAAAACGGCAGTACTTAGGCTTGTCGATATGGGGCTTGGGTGCATAAGGTTTAGGGAACCTTACCCTGCCTTGTTTAAACTCAGAATTGATGCACTTGGTGAGGATGCATTCACGGGGAGTTGTTAGCAACTTGTATTCACTGTAACGGCCCATAGGCCAACTTCCTTCACGGGTCTCACAGGGTATCTCCTCCCTCCGCTTATCCCCATTGCGGCGGGGACCGTTGGGATCCTCGCGCTTGGGGTGATCGGTTTCACCGGTATTGCGGTTATTCCGAGCATTGTGGGTAAACTGTTTTTCTTCATATCTGATGTAAGCTTGGGCTTTGTGCAGGAGCTCGTCCAGGGTATGGGGAGGCTCTATCCCGACTGCTCTACTGAGTTCGCTTCTGAGAAGGAGTCCTCTCTCGAGGATGTATTTCTTCATGTGTCATGTTGTGTCTACCTCGACGACTTCTTGTTTGAACCGCTCGATGTATGAGCACAATGTCTCGTTCTTCCTCTGCACTATAGCTTCAAGGGTTGCCTCAGTTTTGGAATGACATTGGGAGGCTGTGAAGTGCCTCGTGAGTGTGGATTTCATGACTTTCTAGGATGTGATGGACTTCGGGGCTAGGCTTTTGTACCAGGCCATGGCTCCTTTTCTGAGAGTTGTTGAAAACAGTCTGCATTTGAAATGCTCGGTGATGTCGTTGCGGTAGTCGAACATAACATTGATGTTGTTGACGTGATCATCAGGGTCAGTGGTCCCGTTGTAGATGGCCAAGTGTGGAGGTTTCCCCATGCCTTTGGGGATTTGTGCCTCCAAAATGTCTCGCGAGAGCGGGCAGTGGGGATCTTCCTCATCATTTCTCAACGGGGAAAACTCATCGTTTCCAGGACATTTCTCGCGTCGGGGTGAGGTCCTTGGTCGGTCGATCTCATGGCGTATCCTAGATATGTTCTTCTTGGGCTCGGGAGAGCGTCTTCCCCGCCGTGGAGGAGAACATGCTTGTTTCTTCATAGCTTCTAGACGTTGCTTCTCGTGCAGCGTCCTTTGTCCTTGTTGGGGGAGATCTTCTTGTCGGTCAGCCTCCAGGGCCATGATCCTCCCGTGCTGCTGGTAGAGCATGGAGTTGGCCTGGTTAAGGGCGTTCACCATAGCAATCATAGTGACGTCTCCTTGACGGACACTAGGATGGGCTGAAATAGAGCGACCAGCAGAATTTGAGATTGAGGTTGTGGAGCCCCATTATCTTCAGGTTCAGGTGACGGGGTGGAAGGTTGCCCGTCTCTGACATCAGCTTCGTTGTAGTTCAGATTATCCTTCATCGTGTAGTCGACGAGGGGAATGAGATGGTTGTCGGTGTTCTCTCCTGCCATACTGGAAGGATGGAAGATGGATTTGAGCTATGATATTCTGTTATGGAAGAAGGGGATAACTAGTTCCTACAGACGGAGTCACTGATCTTACCTGATCATGAGGGCATTCCAGTGGTCGTACACGAACAACAAAGGGGTTGACAAGCGATGAGGGGGTGTACCTGCAAGGCACTCTGATGCCAAAGTAAGTATATGGTACATAATGGTAAGAGAGAGATTGTTTCAGAATACCTGACCCTTTAGTGAAAAAGGGTATTTATAGTGAGCCCCTAGCACTGGGCCAAAGTTCTTCTTTGGGTTGGATTAGCTAGGCCCAAGGAAGAACTGTCAAGGTACGCGTAGGAGCGTATAAGACCTAGCACGTGGTCTTTCCCTTGATCCAACTGCCCCTATCTTTCAGGAGATAATGGTAGACAATTGGATAACATGGCAGATGATGGGGAGACATGACCTCCCCATCACCAGTCTAGTGGATAGGGTTCTTGCCCGACGCGCCAAGCACCTGCTCGGGCAGTTGTAAGTCTTCTCGTCGATGCAGAAGATATGGTCGAATGGATGGGCCTTTGCCCTACATGTTGGGCCATGGGCCAGCAGTGTCCTCGAGGCCCAGTCTGCAACAAGTACTTTTGAAATTCTAATATTAAATACAATAAAAATTGTTAAAATTTACTTAAATTTAAAAATAAATAAAGACATAATTAGTCCTTAGGTCCTTTAATTTAAGTGAAGTTTCGCTTTGGTCCCCTAACTAAAAAACGCATAGACAATTCTTCATCTTCTTCCATCTTCTCTTTCTTTATCTTTATTCTTACCTTCTACACATTCATATCAAAACCCATGAAATTTTAAAAGAACCCCAATTTTTTTTTACCATACACCATCTATTTATAGAGTTTTGGTATGGGAATTAAGTGGAATGGAGCTTGGTTTGGGAGATCAAAATTATGCTTGGGAATCAAATTTCGAGGGAAATTAGTAAAAGAGTGGTGATTAATGAAGGTACATGGTGGGAATTAATTTTGATGATGTAGGAGAATTAAATGGAGATGGTCCAGAATATTCCACATGTGATCAAAAATAAAATTGGTGTCAAAATCATAAAATTTGAAAGAAAAAATTGTCTTTTCTTGTATTGTCGTGGTTTTGGCTCGATTCTTTTACTTGTCAAAGAAGGCATGGAAATAAACACATGAACCTTCGAATTTCTTAATTAATAATGAATAAAACTTGGGAAATCCATGATCAAATGAATTTGAATGAATTACATATCAACTTTGACTTTGTTCATATGAAATTGTTCGAGTTGAGGAACTGTTTTGATATTCTTGTTTTCTTCTTGAAAAGTTAGTAAAAGATGGAAAACAAAATATTTTTGGATTTTGATTAGATGTTAGTAAACATAAACAACAAAAAAAGAACACAAAAGCAACGGTGATCCCCTGTGAGGCATAAACCTGCAACCAAGAAGGATAAAAGAATCATTGCTTGATCTTGTTTGTATGCAATGATGCAAATGAAAAAAAATCAAAATCTCAGGGGATGAAATTAGGGTGCTACAACAGACCTTGAATGTTTAACTCTTCTTCGCTATTTCATGTTTTGAAGGCTTGGTAACATCCGCATTGATGCGTCGTAACCGTTACAATCCTTTGGTCTGCTTGGTGAGTGCGTGACCAGGTGCTGGGTCAGGGAATGTGGTACTCGACCTCCTAGGAGGCGGGTTGAGTATGGTAGTCGGTCTGGGTAAGTTGAGTTCAGAGTTCGGCCCGAGTTGTGGTTGGTGTTCCTTTTACCTTTGTGTTAGTTCAATCACTTTTGTTTTAGCAACTTAGTCCACGCCTTGTCATGTCCGATTACAGAGCACAACCTGAAAATATATTGGGTATGTATAATAACAACACAACAAAGTATTTTGCATAGAACAAGTAAACCCTTTTGTCCCAATTACTTCTCTTATTTACAGATCCATCTGACGACTGACAACATCTCACACATTTTCACACACATTCAATTGTCAATTACTTCTCTTATTTAAAGAGAAAAACACGCCATTTCTCAATTATTCAAATTATTTCTCATTCCAATACTATTTTTCACTCTCATACTAATTTGAATGATATAGTACTAATCTTGTAGGTCAACCCCCTCTCCAACGCATTAGAAGCTCTTAACCAACACAACAAACTCTAAACCCACACTTTTTGATCTACTTTAGTTCCACCAAGAAACAATTGGTAAAAATTACAAATAATTTTGTTTGAATTTAAATATGATTTGATGAAATCATATTTGTTGAGATGCAATTTTATTTTATAATTATATATATATATATATATATATATATATATATATATATATATATATATATATATATATATATATATATATATATATATATATATATATATATATATCAATGTAATTATGATTTTTCTAAATTAAGTTTTAGAGTTTATTAATTTAAGAAAATGAATGTTATAATTTTGAAAACAACTAATTAAAATATAAAATTTTCAATATTTATAATTTGGATTTAATATTTTTTTGTTTGTTTTAAGTGTATGATTCTAAAAGGAACCTGAGTACTCTAAAAGAAGGAGAAACACCATTATTAATATAGGGAGACGTGTCAGTCATTTTCAGCATCATGTTATACCATAGAATAGAGACATTTAATGTGTTTATTCCTAAGAGTGACGATGTCCCGTTAAAGAATTCTACGACAACAAATTCTTTGGCCAAGTAAAGATACGTGTCATAAACCCTCTCCCTACGAAGTAGAAATAAATGCTTATTGAACAACTTTTAAGGCCCAAAGAGACGAATGCATAATAACGATGCAACACATCATTTGGCGCAGAACATGTAGACCCTTTTATCCCACCAAAATGACAGTTATTCACGTGAGTATTCTACCAACCAGCTAAATCTATCGGTTGACAGCATCTCATGCATATTCACATAAGTTCAATTGCCAACTACATCTCCTATTTAAAGAGGAAAACACGTCATTTCTCAAGTATCCGATTTTTTTCTTATTCAACATTTTTCTTGACTCTCATACTAACTTGAATATTTGAGTGCTAATCTTGTAGACCAACCCCCCTCTCAAGATGCACTTAACCAGCCCAACAAACTTTGAATCCACATTTTTCGATCAACTTTTGTTCCAGCATGAAACAATATGTAAAAATTACAAATATATTTGTTTGAAGATATTTATAAATTGAACAAATCTGTAATATATTTGTTTGAAGTTATTTATAATTTGATCAAATATGATTTGTTGAGATGTAATTTTTTATTTTAAAATATTATATGTATTTTAATTATACTTAATTATATATATATATATATATATATATATCAATGTAATTGTTATTTTTAAAATTAAATTTTAGATATTATTATATTAAAAATGAATGTTATAACATTGAAAATAATTAATTAAAAAATGAAATTTGTTAATATTTATAATTTAAATTTAATATTTATTTGTTTCTGTTTTAGTGGCCGATTGTAAAAGACATTTTAGTACTCTAAAACAAGGAGAAACATCATTATTGATTAGTGTAGGGAGACATGTCAGTCATTTTCAGCATCACGTTACGCTTTAGAATAGGCATTTAATGTGCATATTCCAAAGAGTGGCGGTAACCATCAAAGACTTCCATGACACCAAATTCTTTGGTCGAGTAAATATACGTGTCTCAAACCCTCTCCCAACAAAGTCGAAATAAATGATTAGGGAACAATTATTTTGGGCCGCCCATATGGCCCAAAGAGGCGAATGCCTAATGACGACTCAACAAAGCATTTGGTGCAGAGCATGTAGACCTCTTTGTCCCACCAAAAAGATAAATTTTCACGTGAGCATTCTTCCAACCAGGTCAATCTGACGGTTGGCAACATCTCACACACTGTCACACATGTTCACTTGTCAACTAATTCTCTTATTTAAAGAGGAAAACACATTATTTTTCAAGTATTCAATGTTTTTCTCATTAAAACACAATTTTCACTCTCATACTGACTTTAACGTTATAATGTTAATCATGTAGGTCAACCTAGAGCTGTCAAAATGGGCCCGACCCATTGGACCAGCCCATAAGCCCTAAACTTTAGCACGAACCGTACCATAAAAAATATTAAAAAATACACCCCTATCTTTTTGGGTCAGTCCATCGGGCCAATATTTTTTATGGGTCGGGCCGGCCAAGCAGGCTTTGGGCTAGCCCATTAATAACATTAAAAAATAATAATTTGTTTTGATAAAAACATTAGAATATTGTTTTTGTTAATTTTGAGGGAAAATTTGATAAGTATTGACTAAGGGGATGAGAGAAAAGTTTGATAAGTATTAGAGTGAATATCCAGTTACTCTTGCACTTGTAAATGTTTTTAACCCAACATCAAAGTTAGACTCTCTGAACTTTTACTTTTAGAAACTTGATCCATGTGGCTATGAAGATAAGGTAAAGAAAGTGAAGGATGATTTGTATGATCTCTTTGGTGGATATCAAAATAATATTGTTACAACAACCTCATCATGAAATACCCAATGCTCAATTATTTGATTATGTATGTGTGAATGTATTTTATTATCTCTAAAGTTACATTATGTGACAATTGTTGGATTCACCATGTGTTCATGGGACTTAGCCAAAAAATCGTGTACTTTATAATTTATTTTTATATCTATTTTGAATGGTTAGATGAGTAATTATTTTATTATGTATGATTGTATTTTATTGTATCTTAATTTAAAAATTAAAATTATAATATTAAAATATATAGACGGGTCTGGCCCATCGGGTTGCACGGTTCATAAGGAGTTGGGTCGGACTCAATTTTGATAGTACATGAAGTAATCGGGCTGGCCCACTCCATCCCATTTATAAGTGTTGGTCCACCGGGCCGATGTGGACTGGGCTGGGCCGACCCATTTGATAGCTCTAGTCAACCCCTCTCTATAGCGCATAAGAATCTCTTAACCAGCGCAACAAACTCTAAATCCACATTTTACGATCAACTTTAGTTCCACCATAACACATTATGTAATAATTTTAAATAAATTTGTTCGATTTCATTTATGATTTGATCAAATCATATTTGTTTGAGATGCAATTTTTATTTTAGAATTTTTAAAATATCATATTATATTTTAATTATACTTAATTTTAAGATATTAGTAGTCAACACTCAACAATGGCGGAACATAGTGATGACGGGGGCATGGCCACCCCAAACTTTTTTTAATTTTTTTTCATATAGTGAAAATACTAAAGTACCCTTAGTAATAATAAAAAATAACAACTTTACCACTACATTATTAATCAAATAAACCATAATTTATCTCATTCCAATAGATTTAGTCTTTCTTTCTCGTTCAATTCAAGTTCCAGAAAAACAAATTCTAAGAAATCCACACCAATACATTGCATGTACCGGTGCGAGACTCGTTTGGCCAACCACCAACGCCGCCACTGGAGACCGCCGTGAATTTGTTTCGTTCATCTTGATTTTTTTAAATCTAATATTATTCAAAATAAATTGCTCCAAATCCACACGATATGTAAAATTAACTCTTGATTCTTTTATGATTAATTTAAATTTTATATTATTATTAGTTTATAACATTCTATGAGTTTTTTCACAAAAATCAATTTGTTGCATAATCAAAGAAAATATGTTGCATAGTATATAGTATATTAATTTTTGTAACGTGTATTAGTATGAGCTTGAATACTGTATTTTTTCTGTTTTATTTGTATTTTTTGTTCTGCCACTGTTTTTATATTTTGTCTAGGAATTATGTGGGTGTTTGTGGCTTTGGAAATAATAGTATTTTTATTTTATTAAACTATTCTTAATGAAATAGACTCAAAATAAAAATTGTTTTTATTATATAATTAGCGTTTATATGGGTATTCACGTGCTTCTCAGGATACTATTTTACTAACTTATGGAGTTTTGTTACTAATTTATTACTAAGTTACAAACTTATTAACATTTGACAAATTGAATTATGTTGGAGTTTTATTGTGTTGTTTTAATTTATTAATTGATTATGCAACACAAAAGTGATAATGAAGAGTAGAAAAATTATTTCATTTTTCAAGAGGAAAGAAAGAGATGAAGAGAATTTAACATCTATTTCTGAATCTCAAAGAGTTATTGAGAATCCAAGAATTGAAGAAAATGCTAATAGAGTTTGTTCGGAAAACATCCTTTAGAACGTGATCCTAGAAAACATCCTTCAATATGGGAATATCATGTAAATTAGATGGATGAAATATGAAGATCTTATTTAAAATGGGGTCCATATCAAATGAATTTAGAGCAATATCCATTGTCTAGTAAAGAAGACCATCAAAGACGTTTTCAACACGCTTGGTTTAGTCTTTTTCCTTCAATGTTAGAATATTCACCTTCAGAATATGTTGCTTATTGCTTGCCATGTTATCTTTTTAGCAAAAGACCAAGTGGACGTCCTGGTTCCAATGTTAGAAATGGAAAGAATTATGCATTTTTTAAACATATAGAGAAATATCCTTGTTCTCCGTATAACAATGCTATGAAAGCTTATCAAGACTTGTTGAATCAAGAGGGTCGCATTAGGAATGTTATTCAATCTCAAAGTTAAATTGAATTATGAAGAATCGACTATGTCTCAAGACTTTAATTGACATTGTTCGTTGGTTAACTTTCCAAGCGTATGCTTTTAGAAGTCATGATGAAAGTACAAAATCATCAAACAAAGGCAATTTTCTTGAATTGATAATACTCTTAGCAGGTTACAATGATGAAGTTGCAAAAGTTGTGTTAGAAAATGCTCCATCTAATAGCAAGTATACTTCACATCTAATTCAAAAAGAGATCTTGCACATTCTTTCAAGTAGGGTGAAAAAGTATATCCGTGAAGAAATTGGTGATTCCAAATTTTGTATAATTGTAGATGAAGTGTGTGATGAATCCAAAAAAGAGAAAATGTCTCCTGTTTTGATATTTGTTGATAAATATGGTTTTATACAAGAGAGGTTTTTTGGCCTTGCACGTGTTAGTGACACTACATCTTTAACTCTTAAGCAAAAAGTTTGTGATATACTTTCTTTGCATAATCTTGATGTCTCCAACATTCGTGGTAAGGGGTATGATGGTGCTAGCGATATGAGAGGAGAATGGAACGGTTTACAAACACTTTTTATGAAGGATTATTCTTATGCATATTATCTTCATTGTTTTGTTCATCGATTGCAACTTGTTTTGGTTACTGCATCAAGAGAAGTTAAACCAATTCATCAATTCTTTGAGAAGCTGACTTTAATTGTCAATGTTGTTTGTTCTTCAACAAAGCGCCACGACGAGTTACAAGCTTCTCAATTAGATGGAAATGAACATTTATTAGAGATTGGTGAGATTGTAACTGGTAAAGGTGAAAATATAATTGGTACTTTGAAGCGAGCTGGGGATACTCGTTGGGGATCACACTTATCTTCTATTTCTAGCTTAATGAATATGTATAAAGCAACTAGTCATGTTTCAAGAAAATTTGCAAAGGCGCGATTAAGTTATGCTTCACGTGGAGATATTTATTGTGCTTACAATTATTTGAAGTCATTTGATTTCATATTCATATTGCATTTGATGAAAGAAATTTTGAGGATCACAAATATGCTTTGTCAAGCTTTACAACAACAATCTCAGGATGTAGTTAATGTTATGCATTTGGTTAGTACAACAAAAACTTTTAATCAAGAATTTAGAGAAATTGGTTGGGATGAATTATTTGTTTCTGTGAAGTCTTTTTGTGAAAAGCATGATATTGAGATTCCTGATCTTAATGATGTTCATTCAACAACAAGATTTGGTCGTTCTCGTCTTGAAGATAACCAGGTAACTATTGAGTATTATTTTAGAGTTGAAATATTTTTCACTACCATTGACAAACAATTGCAAGAGTTGAATATCAGGTTTAGTGAACAGGCGATTGATTTGTTAACTTTAAGTTGTGCTTTAACTCCGAAGGATAATTACAAAGTTTTTAACCTTGATACTATTCTCACTCTAGTTGAAAAATATTATCCTATGAACTTCAATGAGCAAGAGAAGATTAATTTGAAATTTCAACTTCAACATTTTATTATCGACACTCGTCAAGCATCGAGTTTGAATAATTTGTCAACTATTCAAGAATTATGTTCATCGATCTTTGGTTGCAACTGAAAAGAATGAAATTTATTATTTGAATGAAAGACTGCTTCGCCTTATCATGACTATGCATGTATCTACAGCTACTACGGAAAGATCTTTTTCGGTAATGAAAATTATCAAGACAAGATTGAGAAACAAAATGAAAGCTGATTTTCTAGAAGATAACATGACGGTTAACATTGAAAGAGAAATTGCTGCAAATATTGATTATGATACTATTATTGATGATTTCAAGCTACTCAAAAATCGTAGGGCATTCTTTTAAGGTATTTTATGTAATAATCTTTAATCATTTCATGTTCAATTTCATGTTCAACTATATGTTCATTATAATTTAGATATTTTATATATATTATAGTATGAATATTTGATTTATAAATTATAAATTAAATTTTTTGTCACCTCAAACATTGTTGTCTGGTTCCACCATTGATAGACGACCAAACTTTAGAGTTTGGAGGTTAAAAAAAACTACTCATCCATAAGGGAGATGCAATCAAATGAATAACAAAATTAAAAATAAAAAATAAAAAAATTAGGACTTTATAATTAATGTCCAGCACGCTTTCTCATCTATAAATATACCCAACCCAATAATATCTGTGAAACCAACAACACAGACCAGTTTCAGAAACTTCTGTCAAATTACTAGATTCTTTGTTGTTCTTTTACATTAGTGTCTCTTGTTGAAGGGAAGAAACCATGGAAGGAGGTGTACCAGAAGCAGATATGTCTGCTTTCAGAGAATGTTTGTCTCTTTCATGGAAAAATCCTTATGTTCTTCGTCTTGCTTTCTCTGCTGGAATCGGTGGCCTTCTTTTTGGCTACGACACTGGTAATTATTATTATCGTACTCTGTTTTTTGAGTTTTGAGTATGCTCTGTTTTTTTTAGTAATTTATTTTTTATGATGTAAAGCATCTTTGCATTTTTCCTTTGTTTTCTCAAACCATTTATTTTCTTTCAAACATATATACTCTTTTACTCTCTCTTTTGGTAGTACAATGGCATAATTTATAAATTTAAATCGAATTAATGAATTATCAAGGTTCTGAAAAAAATTTCATTGACTAAATTTGAAAAAATCTACGCTTTAAATACTCAAATAATATTACTGTGATTTTGACCAGGATTTCAACCAATGCATGCTTCTGCTATTTTGACAATTTTCGTTTGCATAGAGTCTTAACAGTCAATTACTTCCTCTCTCTCCCAAAATAAGATTTTTCTATTTAAAAAATATTTTTCTAAAATAAAAGTCTTTTTACCATTCTAATTAAACATTCATCAATTTTTACCAATTTTATTTATAACAAATATTCTCTACATTTTTATCACACCATTCTATATATTTATGACAACGGATAATTATAAAATAGTTATATTTAATTATACTATCATTTTTTTTAATCTATATACAATAATTTAAAAAGACTTTCATTTTAAGACAGAGGATAGCAGCGATTATATTTGTCACGGTCAAATTTTGAATTAATTATAATTTATTTTTTTAATATAAAAATTATAATAATAATATAGTTAAGGCATCTATCAATATTTTTTTAACAGAAATCTGTTATACCATTTAAAGCTTTAAGATTACTATTATTTTTATTTGACTGAATAATAATAATAATTATTATTATTATTATTATTATTCATTTGATTGATTTAATATTATTTTATTATTAATAATTATGTTGAGTTTGATAATTAATGTGTATATGCAGGAGTTATATCTGGAGCTCTTTTATATATCAGAGATGACTTCAAAGCAGTAGATAAAAAGACATGGCTTCAGGTAAATTCCCTAACTCCTTTCTGAATTTCAGATCATAGATTTTGAATTTTCCCACTTTTTCTCAAACAAACCCCTTACTTTAATGGACTTTAATGCCCTTATGTTTGCTTCACAGTCACCAACTTTAATGCCCTTACATGTTTAGTGTTTCATAAACACCATTGAATTTATTAAAAAAAATATACTTGGACTAATGTGTGTTGAAAAGTGTCCAAATTATTTATTTAAAATTCCAATTTTTCCTTTCTTTTTTAATTCAAGATTTTTTTAATTATTTTTTTTACTAGCAGCTTAGGAATTGAACAAAATGGAATTTTATTATTTTCTGTTTTTTTGTTTTAAATAATTTTACCTTTTTATATTAATATCACTACATATCCAGGTTTAATGGATAAGATCAATTTAATGCATACCAAATAATTATAATTATAATTATATTTCATTTTATTTTATTTTTATCTTTTTATAATTTATACAGGGATGAATGAATATAGATTAGAACAAAAGACACTGAGAAAATTAAGTTAAGTATGTTATTTGTCATTATCTTATTTTTGGTTTGAGTCTAGTCATTTTGCAAATATGATATATATAAATTTAGCATATATTAATATTTTTGAATAATTTAAAGAAAAAAACAATACACGAGATAAGATCAATATTTTTTTAATGGACTTTTTTAAAAAGCTTAACTTTGGCTATTTTTTTTTAAGTCTTTTTCACATTAAAGAAATGTAGTTTAACCTAATCTTAAAAATATATTTTAAAAAAAATGTATACTGTAGAGTTGTTGAAATATATAAAAAAAGAGATAAATTTTAAAGAATATGATCAATAGCTTATTTATTTATTTATTTATTTTGAAAATAAAAATACGTTTTCTCCCTCACTATTTCAAAATCATAAAATCTTTACTGTAGAGTTTACTGTTGTAATTATATCTATTTTTGAACAAAATGTTGAATTGGCTCAACAGAGGATAGTGCCCAACAATCAATGAAAAAGTTGAAAACCACAAATTCTATTCGTAATAGGACAAATTTACACGTTTGTTTCAATGAATCAGATTTATTCATTTGTTACGTTTTTCTTTGTATTATTATTATTTTTTGATAAAAAGTTTTGATTGTTGTTATATCTTAATAAATAAAATGTTTAAAAAAATTACTAAATCTGTTACGAATTAAAAAGAATGATTTCTTAGAAAAGGTAGTTTTGGTATACGAGTTTAGCTAACTTTTAGCACTCCTTAGGCTGGTTCTTTAATTTCAATTTTTCTGGCCTTTTCAACAAAAAAAATTCAGATTCGTTTTTTATTTTTTCCATCTTTGTAATGTATTCATTCCTTTTAAAACCAAACCAAATTTGATAGTTCAACAGCTGTGAACCAACCAAGAGGTCCAAACAAAATTTTCTTTTTTTTAATGAAGAGAATTCAATTTAAGAGAATTTTAAATTCCTAAGATGATTTCAATTAACCCCTCAAAACACATTTTTAATATACTTTTGAATTAAGTTCTCTATTATTATTATTATTATTTGAAACCACACATTTATAGTGTTTATAGTGTCATAAACAGTGGTAAATAATGAAAATTGTACCAGGAAGCAATAGTGAGTACAGCAGTAGCAGGAGCAATCATTGGAGCTGCAGGTGGTGGATGGATGAATGACAAATTTGGAAGGAAAATATCAATCCTGGTTGCAGATACTCTCTTTTTATTAGGCTCACTTGTCATGGCTTTTGCTCCAACTCCAGCTCTTCTCATTCTTGGTAGAGTCATTGTTGGTATTGGTGTTGGAATGGCCTCAATGGCTTCTCCTTTGTACATCTCTGAAACTTCACCTACTAGAGTTAGAGGCGCTCTCGTCGGTCTCAACAGTTTTCTCGTTACTGGTGGACAGTTCCTTTCCTATCTCATCAACTTGGCCTTTACTAGGGTAATAATCTCGTGTCTTTTTCGTGCATCGATCGTTCTATGATACGTGTTAGTTTGTTAGTTATGATTTGTTGGTGGATGTGATCCTATTTCATTCAGACACCGCACCCATGGAGGTGGATGTTAGGAGTAGCAGCAGCACCTGCTGTCATACAAGTTGGACTCATGTTGACCCTCCCTGAATCGCCTCGTTGGTTGTACCGCAAGGTTAGTTCATCATCACCTTTCATTGTCAAATAATTAGGAAGCCTATTTCAATCATCATGATCGCAATGTTTCTATGAGTTGTCTTTCTCGATGATGTAACAGGGTAAAGAGGAAGAAGCGAAACGAATTCTGAGAAAGATATACGAGGTTGAGGACTACGACAATGAAGTTCAAGCATTAAAAGAATCAGTTGATATGGAACTGAAGAATACAGAGAAAGTAAGCATGATGCAGCTTCTAAAAACAACATCAGTAAGAAGAGGTTTATATGCAGGTGTAGGACTTGCATTTTTTCAACAATTTATCGGTATCAACACGGTCATGTACTATAGTCCCTCCATTGTTCAATTGGCTGGTTTTGCATCCAACAGAACAGCACTTCTTCTGTCATTAATCACTTCTGGCCTCAACGCATTTGGTTCGATTCTCAGCATATATTTCATTGATAAGACCGGAAGGAAGAAACTCGCATTGATTAGTTTGGTTGGTGTCGTGTTCTCTTTGACTCTTTTAACCGTTACTTTTCGTGAGGCTGGGATTCATGCACCTATGGTTAGTGTCGACGATAGCTTGAAATTTAATAACAACACATGCCCCGATTTCAAAACAGTAATGAATAATGAGAAATGGAATTGTATGACGTGCTTAAAAGCTACTTCAACTTCTTGTGGATTTTGCGCTGCTCATAACAAGGTAACTCTCGTTTTATCAACTTTCATGAAACAGACACGGACAGACACGGACACCAGATATGTATCGACTTGTCATATAACATATCATATATTAATAATATTATCGAATTTGAAATTTGCAGCTCGCACCAGGGGCATGTGTAATCTCGAATGGTTCTACGAATGACATGTGTGCGAATGATCACTGGTACACTAGAGGATGTCCAAGCAATTTTGGTTGGATTGCGCTAATAGGCCTTGCACTCTACATCATATTTTTCTCACCGGGAATGGGAACAGTTCCGTGGGTTGTTAACTCTGAAATCTATCCATTAAGATACAGAGGAATCTGCGGAGGAATAGCTTCTACAACTATCTGGGTTTCCAACCTTGTTGTTTCACAATCTTTCTTATCTTTAATAGAAGTAATTGGACCAGCTTGGACTTTCTTGCTGTTTGGAATAATTGCATTTATAGGCATTTTCTTTGTTATCGTATTTGTGCCAGAGACTAAAGGAGTTCCAATAGAAGAAGTGGAGAACATGCTTGAAAAGAGATTTGTGCATATTAAGTTTTGGCAGAAGAGAGAAAAGCAGTGACTCAGAAGAAAACAACACGATTGTCGTGTTATGATTTGTTTCATAACTTTTATTCAGTAACGTATTTGGTTTGAATTAATGGATGGGATTTACTAGCCGGACATACATGTTTTATCTGTATTTATGGGCGAAATAGATTAAATTATATATGAACAATATTAGAAGGATTTAATTGATATGCACAGACAAGACATTATAAAAAAGTTTTTCACAGTCCGTGAATCATAGTTGTCGGATGATATAACAAATTATAAAGAATAACAAGATGATGAATTATATTTTATAATGTTATTGTTATTGTATATCAATTAGTCCCATTTTAGAAACATCATCCCATTTTAGCATTTCAACCACCTACTTTCAAAAGATGCCTTTACACCTGTTCTCTTTACAATTATTTTTGCCGTTCAAATACATGATGGAATTTGCAAAAAGAAATTGGCTTTTAAGAAATCCTTTTATTGCATTGTAAAACGAATAATATACATCAACTTTCAATTCGGATAATGGAAATTCATATTTCTATCTCATAATCAATGATACATCACTCACTTTTGATTCTTTCTCCAATAATATTATTCCTCTTTATGGAAAAGATTGAACCACTTTTTCTATTTTCAATTTCCTATATTCTCTAACTATAACCTTCTTTTTTAAGAAGTTATTGTTAATTGTTTTTTTTTTTTAAGATTTGATATTCTTTTTGTTTCCTATTGTATTTTTGGAATTCATTTTGGTATTTTAATTATAAAAAAATTATATTGATCTTTTAAATTTTTAAGAAATATCATGTTAATTTTTTTTCAAATTAACTATGTAAAAAATTAAAAATTGGTATAATTTTGAAGAGTTAAGAAACTAATATTGACGTTTTTTAAGGTAAAAGATCAAAATCTTTCAAAAGAAGAAGTTAAGAGATCAAAATAAACCCCGAAATTAAGATATAAGTTTAAAAAGTATTTAATTTTTTTAAAAATAAACTCATATGTGTCTGTATGGTGAAAAATAAGTTTACAAAATAATTTTAAATACTTATAACATCAACCAAACTTTATTTCACTGTTTGAGGTCGATTATACGTGGATCAAATTTTGTTATAATGATTTTTGTAAACTAACTAGTGGAATACACGTGCTTTCGCACGGGTGCCGGTCGGTTACGCGTATTGGTTTTAAAACAAAAAATAATAAGAAGCAAAAGAAAGTTTGAAGAATATATTACTGTATTAGCATAATATAAATCAAATTCAAACTATTCCATTAATTCATTAAAAGTATGTGTTATCATCTTGGTGCAATGTTAATTGTTCAATTCAAAGAAAAGCTAAACTTGGTGCACTAAAGTTCATCACACTCACAATTTGTGTTGCTAACATGTTCGAAATCTGAAAAGAGAGAGAAACTATCCACACCCCAACATCACTTTGAAACTAAACATACAAACCAGAAAACTTGCATTTATTACAAATCTTATTTCATCAACTTTAAGAAGTACTTTAATAATGCTAATGTAAAGACATGCATTAACAAATTTAAGTATCTTTGTTATGACTCTGGAAACTTAAGGCAAGATCGTACTATAAGTGCTATTTCATAACAATGGTTCATCCTAATAGTTAACTATGAATGATGTAGTGGTTACTCTACAATAAAGCCAATTTGACCCATCATTAATGCATACAAAATCCTGATTGTAATTTGTAAACAGCTTCCTCTTTGAACCAATCTAATTATGGCTAGTCCGCACTTTTTCAAAACCTCCTCACCATTTGAGTATCTCTTCATTTACTTGCAAATGGATACATTAGGTTGAAGATCCACAACAATGATTTTGAAAAAAGATTGAAGATGATGAATAGTATTTGAAGAATATCACACACAAAACTAAAAATTATTAGATCCACATTCTAGGAGGGTAATCACAAAGTATCAACAAAAAATTATGTGTCGTTGAATGAATAACAACTATAAGCTCTCTCAAGGTTTTTGGTGATTTTTTTTTATGATTAATCAATCATATCACATGATTGATCAAATCCTTTCACTTTCTATGAGATTATTGGTCTTCAACAAGAACACAAGAAAAACAATGATTCTAGAGATGTGATTGCTCACACTTAGTTTTTTCTAGAGTGACACAAACTATTTCATTGACAAAAAGAAGAAAGATGAATAGTGGTGCAAGAGGATAAATACACACTCTTGGGAATTTTACTCTCAACTTAGTGAGACAAAAGGTATTTATCAAATCATCAAGTAATGATTCAAATCAAAGAGATAATCAACTTTTTAAAGACATTTTATGTTTCGTCCAAGGTAGGATCCAATGACTAGTTTGCTTCGTCAAGAGCAGCCTCCACATTCGACAATGATTATTGGTCAGAAGCTAAAGGTTTATTCTTATTTGTCGCATTCTGAGTGAGCATCTTTACCTTATTAACCAGAGCGTTGAGATACTCGAAAGGTTCCACGACAACCTCTATGCCAAAAATGAGGAAGATGATTCCTAAATCTCTAACAAACGTCAATTTCTTTCAATAATAAATGCATCAACCCACTTTTTGGGCATCTTTCTTCTCCCACTAGGGACTTCTAAGTATGAAGACCTCCCTTCGTCCGACAACTTCATATGCCAATACGGTCAATCCCTGATGGGTCTGATAAGCAAACTCTGGTAGTTTTCCTTGTCGAACTTCCTCAAACTTTTTTTTAGAAGTAAGAATAATTTTCGTCAAATATTGTAGACTTGAACTTCTTGACCAGCCTCAAGTTAGGTCGAGCTAGGAGCAAAAGAGGAAACCCAATTGGAACTGATGCATGCTCTTCGGTGGACCTAGCAAGGGATGCTTCAAAATTGACATTTCTATTAAAAAAGTTATTTTATTTTAGGCTACAACGAGCATTAAATGTTGTCCATCACGATACGAGTGAAGTTAACCTGGACTTCCATTTGTACTAAGGCATGACTAGTTCGAATAGTGGGTCTGATCGAAGTGCTCAAAGTAGAAGTTCCATCGATAAATGATGTATTTGAAATAACCGTCAAGACACAATCAACTCGGAAAACATTTATCATTTTCCACATTGATTCCCCATTGTTCATTACATGTGTGAAGTCAGTCAGGGAAGCAACATGAAATGAATTATTTAAACCATAATTCAAGAAAAGTGAAGATTTGTATGTAAGTTTCCAAATATAACCCTCATTTTCCTCTCGATTATTGCATCCACCGACCAGCGAGTCTCGATGAACCTTTTCAATAGCTTCTTTGACGTTGCATTGGGAGTAATGATGCCTACTACATAACCAAGCTACTTGTAAAATACCATCAATCGCCTCTTCAAGTGTACCGATTCTTGGGACAAGTCCTACTTTTTGTAAACATATTATTTGTTCCCAATCAAGAAAGTACTTTGGCACCAGAATTTGCGAAATAAATATGTGCATGCATAGGAAGGCTTCAACTCTATTTTACATATCTTCCCATGAGCCTCTTTGTTGAGAGGTGTAACCAAGAAGAAACAATCTCTGAAATTCTTCACACATTTAGAATACGTCTTAAAGAATTTGAAGGCTTACCCCAAAGAAGTCAGACCTAGACCACACACATGGTTATCCGTGTTATTTTGAGTCTTGAAAGTGTGGAAGAATAGAGCCATAATTGGCTTGCCTCTTTTATACTCACACTAGTATTGAAAAACCTTGACAAACTCTCAACTCAATTAATGTAACTACGCAGGGGTGATCATTAAGTGATTCATAACATTGATCTCGAAATCATTGAATGGAAGATAAAGACCTGTCAGGGAGAATAAACACTCGTAGAAGGGAATGACACACCCTTCATATTCATTACATAGCTTATTTTCTCCATCTAGTGGAAGCACCCGCCAATTGGATGAAGGCCCCACATTAGTCCAAGTATAGTCTAAGGCGCCCTCGAGGGCAAAGGCGGAGATGGTCGTCATTATCTCCTCATCCACCCAGTCGGTCGAGATGTCTCTTTTGGACTTTTGAAGCATAGTTGGCACAATATCTATAGTAAGAAAATTTATGAGACTGAGACTAACAGAAGCAATGTGGGGTAAACAAGCAAATTCAAACACACAAATTATATCAATATGTGTCTACCATAGAAGATATCTCTTGAAGAAAAGTATATGGGTCGAAAACTCGACACCTAGAAAACCCTAGAAAATAAGACATTGAATTTATTTTAAGGAAGATGGATCAATTGCTCATGCAGGTCAAGTACCAACAAACAAAAATCACGTACGAACTTAACTAAAAAACTGGAACAACAAAACTCACAAGAGAGAAGGCTGGTTGAAAGTATAGAGAAGTGATGTCGCAAGTTGCTAGTGGCAGAAAATGGTAAAATGTTGACTGAAAGACCTTTTTATGCGTTTTGTCTATTAAAGATCGTGTGATCCACTGTGCACCGCCATCGATTGAGATTTCATCGAAGATTGTTCAAAATACTTAAGAACTCTAAATAAGTGGAAGGATCATCACCATTTAGCGTAGGGACACACGTCAATTATTTCCAAAGAAACATTACATATTACGAGAAAGGTACTCAATACACTTATTTCCAATAACAGAACCATCAAAGGCTTTCACCTCCCCAAACCAAGCAATCAGGCTATATCATGTATGGCGAACCCTCATTTTACAAAGCAGTGACAAAGGCTTGAGGACAATTGTTTTTGGTCGTCCATAAGGCGCAAGACGAAAGATCTCATGGATATAGCGAAAGTGATAGAGCAAGCAGAACAAGTAGACCTCGTTTCCCCTTAGAGAAGTTCATTCCTCCTACTAGAGCTTTATTGATCATCTAGATCAATCAGACGTCTGACCACGATCCACACCTCACTCCACGCTTTCTGTTGTAAACTGTTTTCAATATTTAAGAGCAAAGATACACAATTTCTCAAATATTTAAATTTATTCTCGCTATCACATCATTTTTATTCTATCATTGACTTGAGTAATATAATACTAACATTACCTATCAAATCTCTCTCTCTACCGCATCGAAAACTCAAATTCATCAAATTAAACATTACTTTATCATTTATGAAACAACCTACTGCACAACAAAACTTATGTTAAGTTTCTTTAACTCTAACTCTATAAATCAAATGTTATATTATATTTTTTAATTAAGTAAATATATTATTTAATTTATATTTTGTTAACACTTTATATATCATGATATCACACACTAGTATTTGTCTAGTATATATAAACATTATTTTATAAAATTAAATTTTAAATAAAATATTATAAAATGATTTAGGCAATGTATGTGCAACTAGTCCAACTGATGTATTCATTCTTCATGATGGCAAACACGACTGTCGTTCATGTTTGGGATATTTTCATCATTGTTAAACCTTTCCAATTGCTTACATGTTTCTGTCCAGCAGTGAAAAAACCAAGATGTAGTGACTCTGACTTGTACCAAAAATATAATGGGCCAGACCAAATACCAACGTTACCATGGCCCAACTCAATTTCCATAAAATAAAATTAAACAAAATACAAAAATCATATCAACACAATACTGAAATAATAAAAAAATAAAAAACACATAAAAAGAGGCGGGGGCAGGGTGCAAGAATATTCGGTCGATTCTCAAAATAAAATATTACTATAGTACTAATATTATCCAAGTTAAAAGCAACATGCATTGGGTGAAAATATTGGTAATGTTAGAATTTTAATGTTATAAAATAATTGGCTAAGGTCTAAGATGATCATGTGACATTGTGAATTATAAAAGTATTATACCATGCTCGATCATGTGACCCCCACGGATTCTGATATTTGGTCTTGGTCTATTTCTATCAACTTTTTTATTTTAAAATTGAATCACCAAGTTTCCCTCTCCTCTAGATCGAAGAACTATATAAACTAATAATAATAATAATTAATAATAGTATATCAATTAAAATATCTGTCCTTCCAAGTCCCAACTCCAATTTGAGTAAAGAATTGAATTCCAACTATAAAGATTCATCCAGTCTGGACATATAACACTTTCATCGGCGCCATCTACACCCTATTCAATTTCAATTAATAAATGTATTTTTCAACCTTTTTTTGCAAGTAACATAAAGTTGATATAGTACTAGTCAAAAGAAAAAAACAATAGTGAAAAAACAAAGAAAATAAAGTTCAGATAGTTTCTAATACGACTCTATTAAAAATCAAAATCAAAAAATTATTTTCTTAATATGACTATAATAAATGTTTTCATATAAATTCAAATTTTTGTTATATAGCAAACAATCATCTTCTTCTAAGTCAACTGATATGCAAACATAGTAGAACAGAATAATCCAATTATGATGAAATTTTCTTTCATTGATTGATGTTTACAACATGTTTGTCAAAATTCTTCAACCATACATCATCTATTTTAATAGAGAAGAGGTATAATTTTGTATTGTTCAATGGTTTCTGCTTAGGTATGAGTGTTGCATTGGGGTTTTATTTTGCCTAAATGGTAGGGATGAGAGCAAGAGTGTATCTCATATGATGTTTCATCTTAAGGCGTCATATGTCTGCAATGTCGAATGAAAATAAGCAATACAATAATCGATTGATCTATTGAAAGTGATTAGGGTTCTAATGCTAAAAAAAAATATTTTATGTCCAATCACTTCATTAGTTAACATATGGCTAGAGGAAGTTGTTTGATGCGTCGGATAGAGTCTGTAGGTTCTACGCCATTAACATCAGTATTAAAGCCTGATGGTGGGATTCGTCCTATTTTTGTAGGTTTTATTTGAAGACGCTTAATATGTTGTTATGAAATGAGTGAGTAGAGTTATGACAAAGTATCTCAATGACTTTTAGTTTAAGGTGGAGTGTCGGGTGGTGTTGAGGCTATTTCACACAATTATAACATGATTTTGAGTAAGCAAAACGAAGATGATTATTTAGCCATGCTCATGGTAGATTTCTCGATTGCTTTTAATATGGTATACCGATCAACACTACTGCACGAGGTGAATATGAGATGTGTAACACCCTTTTTTTACCCCAACACAAATATACTGATAATTCAATTAAAATCATAGGAAACCACAAAGGGCGTTACATTTTATTCAAATCATCAAAAAACGGTGTATTGTCCCGTAAATAGGGATGTTAATGGAATGTTATAACCGAGAACCGGTCCGGAAATCGGACCACCAGAGCCGGATAAATGGCCCGACCGAAAAGGCTTTAAGTATGGTAGTGGATTAAAAAAGTATTTGTATCCAACACAAGTAATCGGATCCATTAATCCAATAAGTATTTGTAATGCTTTGATATAAATACTAAAATTTTATAACTTTCTCATTTTTTTCTCTTCTTTCGTCTCTCTCTGTCTCTCACTCAAACTCCTCACCTCGCCTCATCAACCCAAATACCCAATGTCTCTCTCGTCTCTCATCATATCATCACATATGCAATATTCATTTCTCTCTCTCTCTCTCTCTCTCTCTCTCTCTCTCTCCTAGGGCTTCATCAACTGTTATCATCAGTTCACCATCAGTTCAGTATTGGCTTAACTGCGCATTTTAGGTCAAAGTGTGAACTGTGAGTCTGTGATCATCTATACTCTGTGTAATGTATCCAAAATCTATATTCTTTTTATTCATTTATGTTGTATTGTACATAGTTTTCATGTTGGAGGTATTAAAGATTATTGCTTGTTTTTTTGTATAAATTTTGCCCTAATCGTTACATTGTTGTTGAGTTGAAAATAAATGATGTTGAATAAAGGATATCCATTTTAAGGTTTGTTTGCTGAGTTGAGATTATATTTTTTGTTGAGCTGGTGTTGTATTTTTCGGCCTAGGGTTTTTAAAAAAGGACATCCATTGTAAGTTTTGTTGCTGAGTTGAGGTTACATTGATGCTTAAAAATAAATGGTGTTGCTGATTTGAGGTTGGGTTTTTCTTTGATTACCATTCTATTATTGTTTGATTGATATACTTTTTTGTGTGATGTCTTTTCAAGATTCTTCTGAAACTCCCAACATGGATGATCTGATAGATATCAGCTTGTTGTTTGATGGGGTAAAGGAGACAATGGATGGAAGCTATATAGAGATTGGTGAGATGATTGACTTGGGAATTCCAACTGATGTTACCACTCAGACTACATCCACTACCCAAAATACTAATACTACTACCAATCAAAATGCTACTCAAGCCACTTCCTATGAACAAGAGTTGGCAACTAACTTAAACACTTTATTCCAATTGTATCAAGACACCTATGGAGTTAATGATGCCCCTATTTTTGAAACTCCTTAAGTAAGAAGTAGTTCTAGATTAGGAAAGAGAAGTTTTGAGATGTTTTTAGAAAGTATTGTTGGTAGTTCTAATACAAAATCAGATCTTAAGTTATATCTTGAAGAGTCTCCATTGAAGGTTCCCCCAAACACCAAGTTTGATGTTTTAACTTGATGGATGGGAAATAAGGCCAAGTATCTTGTTCTTAGTAAATTAGCAAAGGATGTCATGATTGTTCCAGTTACAACAGTTTCTTCAGAAGCAACTTTCAGTGCTGGTAAAAGGATTATTGATCCAAAACGATCATCAATGAAAACTAAGACTGTGGAAATGGTGTTGTGTGGGGATGATTGGGTGAAGGAGAGGTGCGGTATTAAAAAGGGATGCACTTCAAGTATTATAAGTATTTGTTTAGCTTTTGATTCTATTTTTCTATGTTTTTACCTCTGAATTCATTGTTGCATTGATTCTAACATTTATGTTTCATTATTCTAATTTTGTAGCTTGAGGAACCTCAAGATGGCCGTCTTACGTATGATTTTGGGCAACAATAGAAAATTTGTGTGTGGCTTCGCTTCTTAGAGATGTTGTTTTGTTGTTTTGTTGCTTTATAATGTTGAAAACTCAACGCCAATGATGAGTATGTTATGAGGCATCAGTATTCACTGGACAAATGTAACTCATAACTTGTTTGAATTTCTTGCTTTTAATCGTTTTGTAACAATCAGTATCACTGGACAAAAGTATCACTGAAGTCTTAGGAATTCTTATGAACATGGTTTATTTTTTAGTTGTATAACTCATAAATTGTACAACTTATAATATATACAAAATTCTGCATTATATTAATTTTTTTATCTCCCAAAAATATGTAAAAAAATGTTTTAAAAAATTGGATATTTTATTAATGGGCCTGGGAACCGAACCGGTTCTCTGGACTGGTTTCGGGTTACCCAAAATTATTAGATGAGTGGCGATTATTGGTTTTGGCCCATCATTGTTTCAGTCTGGGCCTCGATAGGCATATCGGTCCAGCTATCGGGCCTTCTAATACCCGATCCGGTCCAGACGGAAAATAGCCTTATCCATAACACAGGTTCGTCATCATAAAATCAACATTTATTTACTACACAGCGGAAAGAACAACATACTTCATTTTATAAAAAGGAATTCAAATTATTCAAAACAACAATAGCTCAACATGCAAAATCAAACAAACACCAAGGTTCACCAAATCGTTCCCAATCTGATGTTACATGACACAGAGCAGGACATCATTTCTTTCGTCTAAACGAAAACAAATGACAGAAAACTTCAATTTAAACTCCATGCATCGATCTATATCCTTCTTGAGTATCTGCAGGATGGCGTATAAACCATCACCATACACAGGCAGGGTGAGTAATCACAAATCCATACAAATGACATAAAGTAAAGATATACAAGCAACATTATTCATATAGCAACGCATCTCAAGTTCTCAACCATCACATCACATAATTCATCAAATCAACTAATCAACACAAATGCAATTATGTTATGCCACCAAGAATGAAATGCAACTCCATAAATGCATGTGGTACCGATTTCAACAAGTGATGGACATTGGGTCATCTACCATCCGCAAGGGAGTACAACATAAACAACATTAGCCTTATCCACGCGATGGGATAGAAGCCTCCAACACCATAGGTATGCCATGAATGCAACAATGCAACAACTTCAACATAATCAACATTTGCATCAGCATTCAGGTAAACTTCATCATAATACTCAACATACATCTTAACTTCATCTTCATCATATAAACCATAATATAATCATTAAAACATCAAGATAACACAAGACAACAAGTACCACACATCACAACATCACTACATCATAAACACATGCCTTTAATTAATTTTTCATCATTAAGAACATGATTTTTCACTTCCAGATCGCACTAAGCGGACCTGGCCTCGCGCTAAGCGCACTTGCTACTGCCTCGGAGAGGCGAGAACTTTTCAGATCGCGCTAAGCCCATTATTCAGGGCTAAGCGCGCCCGCGCTAAGCCTGATATACTGGGCTAAGTCCGCTCTGCGATTTCTCCAAAAATCCATGCGATGACAGCATTCTCCCCCCTATGGTTTACCACTCAAAAACCAGTTTTTGACCTCATATAATCATGTATTTTTATATTATAACATATCCTTATCATACATACATCATCTACAACAATTATTACACAACAATTCGTCAAAATACACAAATTCTACACCTTAAGTCCTAGGTTTTTGCCTTAAAACCCCAACTACCCACAATACCTAAACTATACATCATAAACATTGAAAAGCAATACTCCACGTACCTTAGAATATCACTTCCTACAATATTCCTTCAAAATCATCGGAGATTCTCTAAGCCCTAGCCTCTTCTCCTTTGTTCTTCGGAGTTTTCTCCTCTTTCTCCAAATGTTACGAATGATCAGTATTCTCCTCTCACTGATCACTATAACATACTCATAATAGTCTTTTCCAACTTTACCCTCAACTTATCCTCCTCAAGGACAAACATACCCTCAATACCTCTAATTCTCTTATTTTAATTAAACAATAATAATTTGAATAATCTAATATAATTATCCTTACTATTAATATTTATTAAAATAATTCTATTATTCTCACCAAACAACACAACAACATTCCAATAAACACCAAATAATCACAACAACAAGCCACAAAATTAAATCATGAATTCAGGGTGTTACAAATCTCTCCCTCTTAAGGAATTTTCCTCCTTAAAAATGTACCAGAAGCAAACAGAGTCGGATACGACTCCTTCATCTGATCTTCATGCTTCCAAGTCCAACTTTCACTAGTTGGTCCACCCCACAATACCTTCACCAAGGCAATTTATTTTCCTCGCAATTATTTCATTTCTCGACCATCATCCGCAATGGTAATGCCTCAACAGTCAGGTAATCTCTTACCTATACATCATCCATCTGGATCACATGCGACATATCACATACATACTTTCTCAATTGTGACACGTGAAACACATTATGCAAATTCACAAGAGACGGTGGTAACGCAATCCGATATGTTACCTCTTTGATCCTTTACAAAATTTGGTACAGACCAATAAAACTAAAAGTGAGCATCTTAGACCTCAAAGCTCGTCTGATACCTGTTATCGGAGTAACCCTTAAAAACACATGATTCCCTTCTCGAAACTCAAGTGATTTTCTTCTTTTATCATGATAACTCTTTTGACGACTCTATGAAGCCTTCCTTCTTTCTTGGATCATCTTAATCTTCTCGGTTGTTTCTTACACTATCTCAGGTCCGAATAGAACACTCTCGTCTGATTCGTACCAATACAATGGAGTCCTACATCGTCTACCATACAACGCCTCATATGGGGCCATGCCAATACTTGCATGAAAATTGTTGTTGTAGGTAAACTCAATCAATGGCAAAAGATTGTCCCAAGCTACCCCATGGTCTAACATACATGCCCTCAACAAATCCTCTAAAGATTGGATAATCTTCTATGTTTGACCATCCGTTTGTGGATGATATGCGGAGCTCATCCTCAACTTAGTACCCAAAAGGATCTTGAAAACTCTTCCAAAACCTCGTTGTAAACCGCATATCTCTATCTGATACAATACTCGATGGTACTCCATGAAACTTCACAATTTCCTCACATCTCCATTAATTTATGCATAGAATGATTAATCTTCATCGACAAGAAATGAGCCGACTTAGTCAATCTATCCACAATCACCCAAATTGAATTGTTTCCTATCGTGGTCTTCGGCAAACCCGACACAAAATTCATGGAAATGATATCCCATTTCCATTATGGAATATTCAACAGTTGCATCATTCTATACAGTTTTTGATGTTCTACCTTCGACTTTTGACAAACAAACACGAATATACAAATTCAGCAATATCTCTTTTCATACCAGACCACCAAAACAATTTCTGCAAATCTTGATACATCTTCGTAGCACCAGGATGAATACTTAGCCTACAATGATGTCCTACCTCTAAAATACTCTGCTTAATTTCTGGAACATCTAGAATATACACTCTATCTCGGAATCTCATTACATCATTCTCGTCCATTCGAAATTCACCTCTATTACCTTAGTTAATCAAAGTCAATTGATCAACCAACTTCAAATTAGATTGTTGTCCTACTCTGATCATATCCACAATATCACTAGTTAATTTCAACACTCCCAACTTTACACTATTGGAAGTAGTCTCACACAACAAACTCATATCTCTGAACTATTCAATAATATCGAGTTCTTTCACCATAAGCATCAACATATGCAATGTCTTCCTACTCAGAGAATCTGCAACCACATTCGCCTTACCAGGGTGGTAACTCAAATCAAAATCAAAATCTTTCAATAATTCCAACCACCTTTTATGCCTCATATTCAATTCCTTCTGATCAAACAAATATGTCAAACTCTTATGATCACTGAACACCTCATATTTTGAACCAAAGAGATAATGTCTCCAAATCTTCAACACAAACACCACTATTGTCAACTCTAAATCATGCGTAGGATAATTCCTTTCATGAACTCTTAGTTTTCTAGAAGCATAAGCAACTACTTGACCATTATGCATTAACAGTCATCCAAGTCTCATCTTTGATTCATCACAATACACCACAAAAAACTCACTTGGATTAGGCAAAATCAACACTGGAGCAGTCGTCAACTTCTTCTTTAATTCCATAAAACTTTTTTCACGTGTAACATCCCACACATAAGCCCGACTCTTTCGAGTTAATTGAGTCAAAGGTAACACCAATTTTGAAAAGCCTTCAATAAACTTCCGGTAATAACCTAACAATCCTAGAAAACTTCGGATTTTTGTAGCAGACTTCAGAGTCTCCCAATTCAACACAACATTAATCTTCAAAGGATCCACAACAATTCCACCATTTTAAATTACATGACCAAGGAAGCTTACTTCCTATAACCAAAATTCACATTTTAACAATTTTGCATACAACTTCTTCTCTCTCAAAATTTGTAAAACAATCTTAAGATATTTGACGTGTTCTTCTTCCGACTTAAAATATATCAAAGAATCATCAATGAAAACCATAACAAACTCATCCAGATATGCATGAAAATACGATTCATGTACTCCATAAACATACCAGGTGCATTGGATACACTGAACGACATCACAATATATTCATAGTGACCATATCTCACCCTGAAAGTCATCTTTGGAATATCACCAGGCTTAGCTCAAATCAATCTTGCTAAACACAAAAGCCCCTACCAACTGATCCATCAAATCGTCGATTCTTGGAAGTGGATACTTATTCTTGATAGTCACCTTATTCAACCGTTGATAATTGATACACAACCTCATACTGCCATCTTTCTTCTTCACTGACAATACCGGAGCATCCAACGGAGAAACACTTGGTCGATAAAAATTCCTCTCAAGTAATTCCTCTAGTTTCTTCTTCAACTCACACAATTCGGATGCTAACATTCAATAAGGAGTCGTCGAAATAGGACTAGTACCTGGTACCAAATCCACTATAAACTCTACTTCACGTTCTGGAGGAAAATCACTTATGTCGTCCAAAAACACATCTGGAAATTCACTAACAATTGGTAATTCAACACCCATAGCCTCCTGATCAACTTTAAATGATGCAAACATTGCAAACATCTGAGCTTCATCTCTTAGAAGTTCATCCACCCGTTTAGCCGACAAAAACATCAACTCACCATGGTCACCAACCACTAAAAACTTTACCGTCTTAGAAAAACAATTGATATGGACAAAATTAAACTCTAACCAATTCATCCCCAAAATAACATCGATTTGGTGCAAGGGTAAACACACCAAATCCATCAAGAAACTCTTCTCAAAAATATACAAAGGACAACTTAAACACACACGAGTAGTAGTGACAGAACCATTTGCATGTGTTTCTATCACCATGCCACCATTCATATCAGACAATTTCAATCCCAGCCTGGCTGCACACTCAAGCTAAATAAACAAATGAGTACCACCAGTGTCAATAATAACAATCAACTCAACATCATTAATAAAGAATGTACCTCGAATCAAATTATCCTTCTTAGGAACTTCTGAGCCACTCAAAGTAAAAACTCTGCCATTGGTCTGGGCAGTTGTAACAGTCTTCTTCGATTTATGACACTGAGTACTAATGTGTCCCTCTTCACCATAGTTGAAATAAGTAGGTCCTTCATTTGGGTAATCACCAACTCGATGACTTCTTTTGCCGCATATGTAGCATCTCACCACCTGGTTGTTGCACACATCAGACTTGTGACCTGATTCTCCATATTTTTAGCGCTTGAGAGGAACGAAAACCGCACCCCCATTTGGTTTCTTCCCATCTAAAACCTTATGTTTTCCCTTATCAGCTGAGTCACATAAGGTTTTCCTCAAAATTAGCCTTTCTCTTTCTTCTCACCCAATTACTTGTAGTGAGCAAATCGAGCTCGGCTATCTTCATCATAAATCCTACTCTTATCCACCAACTCAGTATACCTATGAATCTGCTAACATCCAATTCCTTGCTTGATTTATGATCTCAACCCATTCTAGAACTTGAGACACTTGGAAAGTTCAGCATCAACACAATTGTAGTGAGGACAAAACTTCAGTAGCTTCTTGAACTTTGCAGCATAATCTGCCACAGTCATATTTCCTTGGTTAAACTCAAGAAATTCCACTTCCTTCTTACCAGAGCATCCTCAGAAAAATACTTTCTCATAAACTTTCTTTTGAACACAGCCCTAGTCACCACAGTGCCAACATTTTCTAATTGCTGACGGGTATTATCCCACCAGACTTCAGCTTCTTCCAACAACATGTGAGTACTAAATTTCACCTTCTGAGCATCAATGCATACCATCACATAGAACTCATTACGGACATTGTTCTAAGTCATAGCTTAAGCAAGTGCAACCACCGCATCCGCAAGAGCATGATTTGCAGTCATTCTGCATATCAGTAATAACGTCAAAAGAACGAATCATCAACATTATACTCACACACAACAACCGACTAGGACTAACAACGATAAGACTCGACCGGACATAGCGACCTGCTCCGATATCACTAATGTAACACCATTTTTTACCCCAACACAAATAAATTAATAATTCATTTAAAATCAGAGTAAGCCACAAAATGGCGTCACATTTTATTCAAAGTATCAAAACAACTTTATCATATCCCGTAACACAGGTTCATCATCATAAAATCAACATTTATTTACTAAGCAACGGAAAGAACAACATACTTCATTTTATAAAAAGAAATTCAAATTATTCAAAACAACAATGCTCTACATGCAAAATCAAACGAACACCAAGGTTCACTAAATCATTCCCAACTCGATTTTACATGACAGAGAGCAGGACATCATTTCTTACGTCTAAACAAAAACAAATGACAGAAAACTTCAAGCTAAATTGCAGGATGGCGTTTAAACCATTACCAGACACAGGTAGGGTGAGTAATCATAGATTAATATAAATGATATAAGTAAATATAAATAGGTAACACTCATCTATAGCAACACAACTCAAGTTTTCAAACATCACATCACATAATTCATCAAATCATCTAATCAACACAAATGCAATTATGCTCTGCCACCAAGAATGAAATGCAACTTCATAAATGCATGTGGTACCGATTTCAACATGTGATGGACATTAGTCCATCTACCCTCCACAAGGGAGCATAACATAAACAACATCACCTCGATCCACACGATGGGATATAAGCCTCATACCTCATATGTATGTCACGAATGCAACGATGCAACAACTTCAACATAATCAACATAATCGGCATTTGCATCAACATTCAGGTAAAATTCATCATAATACTCAACATACATCTTAACTTCATGTTCATCATATAAATCATAAGATAATCATTAAAACATCAAGATAACACATGGAAATAAGTACAACATATCATAACATCACTACATCATAAACACATGCCTTCAATTAATTTTTCATCATTAAAAACATGATTTTTCACTTCCAGGTCGCGCTAAGCGCACTCACTACTGCCTCAGAGAGGCAAGAATTTTTTCAGACCGCACTAAGCCCGATATTCTGGGCTAATTGCGCTCGCGCTAAGCCCAGTGTTCTGGCCTAAGCTCGCTCTGCGATTTCTCCAAAAATTCATGCGATGACATCACTCTTCCCCTATGATTTACCACTCAAAAACTAGTCTTTAACCTCATATAATAACATATTTTCATATTAGAACCTATCTTATCATACATACATCGTCTACAACAATTATTACACAACAATTCGTCAAAATACACAAATTCTACACCTTAAATCCTAGGTTTTTGCCTTAAAATCCAAACTACCCACAATACCTAAACTATACATCAAAAACATTGAAAAGCAATACTCCTCATACCTTATAATATCGCTTCCTACAATCTTCCTTCAAAATCACCAGAGATTCTCTAAACCCTAGCCTCTTCTCCTTTATTCTATAAAGTTTTCTCTCTTTTCTCCAAATTGTATGAATGATCAGTATTCTCCTCTCACTAATCAGTATAACATACCCCTAATAGCCTTTTCCAACTTTACCCTTAACTCATCCTCCTCAAGGACCAACATACCCTTAATACCTCTAATTCTCTTATTTTAAATAAATAATAATAATTTCAATAATCTAATATAATTATCCTTACTATTAATATTTATTAAAATAATTCCAATATTCTCACCAAACAACACAACAACATTCCAACAAACACTAAATAATCACAACAACAAGCGACAAAATTAAATCAAGAATTAAGGGCGTTACAAGATGTCCATATATTTATTTGGGGGTTGAATTTATTTATGGTAAGGAAAAAAATTGTACCTTAGGGATGAACTTATTATGTCAGCCATTGGAGTGCAACAAGGTGACCCATTGAGGCAAATCTTTTTTGCTCCTATGGTACATATTCTTATTCATAAGATCAAAGACAAATAAGTGTTTCTTTTTACTCTTGGTATCTTAACGATATGACTTTGGTAGAGAATTCAAAAGAGGAGGTTAACGCCTTTGACATCATTTGGGATACACATTCATGATTGGACCTTGAATTGAATATACATAAGATCGAGATGTGGTTTAGGGTAGTAAGCATTGTGTGGGGGGTCCCTTTGAACATTGGGAGGTCAGTGTTGTGGATTAAATTTCTTATAGGAGCTATTAGTCGAGATATATGTTTTATCACAGGTTTATCCATGAAAAGAGTTATTAGAGTTGTGGAATTAATACACAGTCTTTCATAAGTAAGAGATCCACAAAATAATCATTATTTACTTCAATCCTTCATGGATATTTCCAAATTGTTTTTTTCCTAAGGATGTGCCAACTGATTCACATATACGAGACAAATATTTTGTTTGATAAAGAGTGGTGAAGGAAGATTGAAGACATTGTGGTTGGTGGAGGTCATTTTTTTGTGGGTCTTCAATGAATAATGGATTATTTACTTATTACAAATAGGAAGTTGGGTTTATACTCGGCACTATAAGATAACTCACACGCTTTTGTGGGTTCTAGGGGTCAATCTTAGTTGTACTAGATCCTATATTGAAAGGTTGTGGAATATATGATATGGACTCGGATATTTACAGTGTGTTAGGGTATCTAAATGGTTTAATTTCAGATTTTGACTTTAACAGTTTTACTAGTAAGAACACCCCCAAAGTCTATTATGATTTTGCGAGTGACCTCTTTAGTAAAGTGTTTAGGACGTGGAAATAAAGTTTGACTTGACTACAAGACATATATAAGTTTTTTTTTGTGTTTGAAGCAACACATGCTCTGAATATTCTTCTAATTGCTCCTATTGATTGGTTAGACAAACATATATCACCAATAAAATATTAAACTATTATTAGGCATAACCTCATGATTTCATTTTTTTTATCGGTGTGTTTTCCTTGGTTATGATAAGGCGTGTTTGGATACCTTTAGGGAGCAAACAATTCATTTTATATATTTTCTTACTTCAAATATTAATGACTTTGTTAGAGATGTCATTTTTGATATATTTAGGCAGACTGAAGTATTTATCAAAAAAAGAGGCGTATGTGAAATTTTAAACCCATCCAAATTAGGGAACATGAACCCTCATGTCAATATATATTTGAGTGTATGAGTAGAATGCAAACATGCATGTATGATATGGATTGGAGTTTTTCCCATTCGTGGGATTGGAAACTAAGGATTTTATTTCGGTGCATATGGACTTCAAAGTTGCTTAAAACAAATATGTTTTGACAATCAAGATACTTTTATACCATTTGTGTTTACCACAATTGACTTTAAGCTCCGAAGACGATTGATCTTATACAAAGATATTAGATTGTCTTGCATAATAATATTATGTTTCTTAAATATTTGATTGAATGCTTTAATAGAGATTAAAAATTATATTATTTTGAACCTAATACATTTTTAAATACTATAGTATCTTTTATTAATACTATAATATGTTTTTAAATACAACACAAGTCTAAATTGTATTAAATAATATTCGAATATTTAACATAAGAGAAATTAATAGAATACAAGGAAATAGTATTTATTATATTAATGTATAAGATTTAAAAGAGAAAGATTGAATATAATATAGATAAAATTTAGTGAGGAGAGAAAAACCAATGTATTATTTTGGAATAAGAAAATATAAGAATTAATATATCCTTAAAAAATTATAGTTATGCGGGTCTAATGGGCTACCCATGATCCATATGGACTAGCCCTAATGGGGTAACGAGTTTTTTAGGGTTGGGTTAAAAAAAAATTTAAAAAATATGAGATATAATTTTAAGACCTAAGCCTTATGATTTTTCGAAAATGGCGAACCGACCCATATGAGCTAGCTCATTTTGACAATTCTAACAAAATTACATAAAAATTACATAAGATGTACTTAAGTCAACTAGATACAAGAACCACAAAACAACCAAAGGAAAAATAAAAAACTCTAATTAAATTATTTAAAAAAAATTAACAACAAATTAGTAAAGGTACTTTTTTTTTCTACAATGATTACAGTTTTTTTTTTAAAGTGAATAAATAGAAGATTATAAATTCTCTATTATTATACTAAGATATTTTACAACACAGTTACACAATCAACTTATAGAATCACACACTAAATAATATATTTTTTTATTTAATTAAATTTAAATATTTGTTTTTACTGAATTTCACATAAACTTCATAGAGTTTATATGAATTTTAAAAAATATAAAATATATTGGAAATCATGTTTATCTATCTAGTTAAACAAAATCACATTGTTAAAATATTATGCAAATATTTTAATGTAGAAAGATGAATTTAAAAAATTATTTAAGTACCATAATGCGTGTTAGTTAAAAAAAAATCTTTAGTCTCATGTTGTTTACGAGAAATATCTTAGATAACTCACTTTATCATGTAAGGAAATTTATTGTTTCATTCTAAAACACACCAAAAATTCGTTTTGTTTAGTTTTTTCTTTCTCACTTTCATAACTCTACGTCTTTCGAATTGTTGAAGCGTCAAATTCTCCCTATTTCTTTCTACTCATTGGATTTTTTTAGTATTTTCTTGAAGTATCTTTTAATGAATTATGTTAACTTCTCATCGTTCGAGTTGAGAAATTACAAATATTAATTTTTGATTCTCTTTGGAGAATTATTTGAATTTCTCTTGTTTGAGAAATTATTGAGTGGACAAATTACCATTATTAAATTTTCTTTGAGAATTATTGAAATACCTCTTGTTTTGAGAAATTATTATGACCGGTCATTATACCAAATACTACGAGTGGTATTTATACCATATTCGAATGATCTTTGTATCCTCAAATAGTGTATTTTTATACTGATTATCTACCGTGCAAGTAGTAATTGTACATTATAAAGTCGAGTTATTTTATCCTGTAGGCGTCGTGGTAGTTAGATTGTTTTGCATACTTTTTGGAAGTGTTGTGAAATTTCTTAAAGAGAGAGACCTAGTCTGCGACTCGACCGATAATTTCTTCAGTGGAATTTTAAAAAACCATAAAATAACCATTTTAAAACGTTCAAAAAGTTGTCATGGCTACCGAAAAAGTTATTGGTAATCATGCGACCGCTATCTCTGATAAACCATTTAAGTTTGAGGGTACTCATTTCAATGTTGGCAAACTAAAATGAAATTTTTCTTAACCTTAAAGAAGATTGCATGTGTTTTGATTGAGGACATTCATGTTGTTCCTTATGTATCAACTGAACAAACTAACGGTAACAAAATTGTGAATTCAGACAGAACAGAAGTATTAAGTCGTCTGAATTAAACTTTGTTGCAAAAGTTAAAGCTGAGGATTTACATTTAAGAAAAGAAAAATCCACCTGGAAAGATAATTATCATCTTTGCGAAAACCACATTTTGAACGATCTCGCTGACGATTTGTATGATTATTATAATAAATGTGTGACTGCTAAACAAGCATTGGAAGGTCAACAAAAGAAATTATTTACTAAAGAAGTTGGAATAAAGAAGTATGTAGTTGGCTGCTACCTAAAGTATCATATGCTATAAAAGAAAAGTTTGTGGAGGCTCGATGTTACAAACTTCAAAAGATTTTTTATAAGATCATAAAATAAGGTATGTGTTCAGATGAACAAGTTCAATATTATTTTATTATTGACAAATTGACCCCTAGTTTGAAATTTTTTAAAAAAATTGCTTCAACACAAGACAAAATAATATTTAATTGAGAGCCTGATTATTCGCATTCGAGTTGAAGAATAATCTAAGAGACAAGATTAAAAATAAAATCCTTGGTTGCTTCAAATAATAAAAAGAAATTTTGAGTAGTTCTGAAGTCATTTGGAAAATGATTAAAGAATCGAAACCGCAATGTTGTGAACCAAATTGAGAATGAAACCTATAACACCCCAATTCTACCCGATAATTATTAACGAAAATAGGGTATAAAAACTTCAATAAATTAAATCAAGATGATACACTTCAACTTTAAAAACAACATTTGCAACACCTGATAAGTCTTTAAAACAACTACTTTATTACTACGCAGCGGATTCATAAAAAAACAAATTAAATTGTATTCAACATCAAAGGAACATAAGAAAATAACAATTCTTTAATTAAAGAACTTAAAATTTGGCAACTATAACAAAAGTCAACATCAGCATAAAAAAACGTTATCCCCCTCCCCCTCGAGTGCTACATATCAGAGCGATAACACCGACTCAAATCTACTAAGGTACTCCGTCCTACTCTGGATTACCTGCACGTTACTAATAGAGGGAAATATTCAAACATAAGGGGTGATATATCTAATATTATAATCAAGAATATGATAAATAACATATTGAATTAGATTACATGAATCACCAGTTCACAAACAACCAACAACTTAGAATCAACATAAGATACAACACCACAACGTAATATGCAACTTGATATGCAACTTAGACAAATGCGATGCATGTGGTACCAATGGAGCAAAACTTCCAACTTATAATCATGTCAATTAATAGATGCGTAAACACAAGGCATAAGCCTTCAACTATATTTTTGCAAATCCGGGCCAACTTACCGAGCAACCAGCTCCAACTTAAATAATGATATATTATGCGACTCAACATAAGTATCAAACAACAACAACTATAACGACATAACAACATAACAACACAACAACATCCAACTTTGGCCAAAGGCCTGAAACTCATAATCTTGCCATTTATAAGGCATTACAACATACAACAGAAACCATCAACTTTTTAACTTGTAGCAAACAACACAACGCAAGTACAACAATTACACTACACTTATTTACAAGTTCTGACTAAACCGATTAATCATGCTAATTAACATGCTCTGTTAATACTTATTAATAATTTATTAACATGCTTATGGCAACTCAATTACAGCGACCAGCTTCATAGCCCGCTACTAATCTTATTCCACTGTTAACTAGTTTTCTTCTACTAACTCAATTTTATATCACTGATTAACTCCCTGTTAATTGATTATTATGACCTATGCTACTTCTTATAATATTCTACAACTTATTCATGTCACAGGAAGCAAATTATGACCAAACAACATTACAGACACAAAAAATAGAAACCAAAACAACAAAATTCTCCCAGACCCCGTGTGTCATCGTCGCACTTTGTGCGTCACACTTTCTGACGATCGTCCTAGGGATGTGACGGACGTCACAAATCCCAGACGGTCGTCCAAAAGCCAAACCCCGTGCTCTCTGTTTCTTCTCTGTAACTCTTCTCAGTCCAATTCCTTCTCCAATTATTTCACCATCAGCCGACACACCATTTAACAAACAACACAACATCGACACAATTTTATTAATCATCTAAATCAGTTTATTCATCCCAACGACTTATTCATCAAAACAACTTACTAATCAAAACAACTTATTAATATACACAAACAACAATTGACAACAACAAATTATGTACCCAATCTCATAGGAATTCATCATATAATCCCGATTATAAGGTCAGAACCCCACCCTTACCTTTGGATTGAAGGTGACTATAACACTTTTCGATCGGAACCCTAAATTTTGCGTCTCCTATGCACTTCACGTAACCACCTCTTTTCCAACTTCTTGGTCTTCTTACTGATAACCTATTTTTTACTAATTCCACTTAACTTATGGTTTTTCTTTTAATTAATATTAATCATTCTAATGGGCCTCAACCACACACTCCCCATAATTACTACTTCTAATTACCAACAAGCCTATTTATTATGCTACCACAATTCCACTAATAATCCACAACTTTATTAATTCTACTTAGTCCTAGTAACAACAATGCAACTTAAATCAACTTAAATTGACTTATTCAACTTTATTCAAACCAACTTAGCAACTCAACGAAGACCAACACCTAACATACAATAATATTTAATTAAATAAATAATTAAATAATACGGGCGTTATAAAACCCCTTTAAGGGCCCCAATTATTCCAATTGATAGGAAACAACCACCATCCTAACAAAATGACACTGGTGTTTTCTCTTGGTTCAATTATGGAAAACTATGTCATATGATTAAGAAATGTAAGACCAGGCTTAAACCTTGTCATGTGTGTTATGATTGTGTAATGTTTAAAACATACACGAAGATTAAGACACTTCATAGTGATAGGGGAACTAAATATTATTTAAGTTTATTTAATTAATTTTATAAACAACATTGAATTGTAAATGAAACGATTGCATCATATTCTCCTAAAATGAATGGTAAAGCAGATATAAAGAATATACCTCTTAGTGAACTAGTTGTTTCTATTAGAATGAATTATGGTGCAACATCTCCTTGAATGGGAGAAATTTTATTGATTGATTGTCATGTCCTGAATTGAGTTCCAAATTCAAAAGGTAAGTTATCTCTTTATGAGATATTAAAGAAAAAACAATCAAACTTGTCTTATTTAAGAACTTGAGGTTGTTTGGCTTATGTCAGGATTCAGGATCCAAAGCGAGCTAAAGTCGTCAGTACATCCTATGGATGTGTATACATTGGGTATGCAACAAACAACTAGGCATATAGTTTTTATGACCTAAATGCTATAGTGATCATAGAATCAAACAATGTTGAATTCTATGAAGACAAAAATTTCCTTTCAAGTCGAGAAATAGTTGGGGCACTAAATCGAATCACAATCATATGATAAGAAGCAACAACTGAGTAAAAACATAACTTCGACAAAGTAAACAAGTAAGAGTTGATAAAGCATATGGGCCGATTATGCGATTTATACAGTACAATAAGATCCAATAAATCATCAAGAAGCTTTGTCATCTCGGATGCAAATATGTGGCAAAAAGCTATTAACGATGAGATAAATTCTCTAGAATCTAACAGGACCTAACACTTATCATACTTGTCTCCTGGTTGAAAACCAATTGGTTGTAGATGGATTTTAAAAACAAAACTAAAATCTGATGGAACAGTTGATAAGTACAAGACTCGTCTTATAGCCAAATGTTTTATGCAAAGAGAAAATATATTTTTTTTTGATAATTTTTCTCCAATAACTATAATTACATCCATCAGACTACTGATTTCAATTGTTTTTATTTATAACTTAACAATACACAAAATGGATGTTAAGACAACTTTTTTTAAATGGTGACTTAGAATAAGAAATCTATATAGACCATTGGAAGGGTTTGTGATTCATGGGCAAGAAAACAAGGCATGTAAGTTAGATAAAAATTTGTATGGTTTAAAATAAGCTCCAAAGCAATGGCATGAAAAGTTTGATAGCTTAATGATATCGAATGGGTACAAAGTGAATGAAAGTAACAAATGTGTTTATTACAAATTTGAGACTTTCATTTGCACTCTCTTATGTCTCTTTGCGAATAATCTACTCATATTTGGATTAAATTTTTAGTTCGTTAATGATGTGAAATCATTATTGTGCAACAATTTTGATATGAAAGACTTCAGAGAAGCGAGTGTGATCTTGGTATCAAGACCACGAGATCCGAGCAAGGAATTTATTTGGATCAATAAAATTATGTGGAAAAGATCTTAAATAAATATAATTACTTTGATTGTAAACCTGCGAGCACACCATGCCATCCAAACGTGAAACTACTTAAGAACACTAGTGAAAATGTCAGACAAACAGAATATGCGAGCATTATTGGCAATATTAGGTATGTCGCTAATTGTACAGACCTGCCATTACATGTTGTAATATTGTTATGTGGGTTTACTAGTATACTGAGTAATGAGCATTGGCAAGCTATTAAGCGAGTCATGTTGTACCTTAAAAGGACCATGAATCTCGGATTACTTTACTATAGATTTCTTGATGTACTTGAAGGATACATTGATGCAAATTGGAATACCTTATTAGATGATCCCAAAGCAACTAGTGGCTATGTATTCAACATAGTTGGAGGAGTTGTATCTTGGAAATCCAATAAACATACTATCTTGGCTCAATCAACGACAGAGTCTGAGATGATAACATTAGTGATTGCTTGTGAAGAAGTAAGTTAGTTAAGATGCTTTCTAGCTGAGATCCTTTTGCGGTAAAAACATATGCCAATTGTGTTGATCCACTATGATAGTACCACGACTATTGCAAAATTAAGAACCATTAATATAATGATGTAAAAGACGTTAAATTAGTGGATCATGTACACACTAATGAAAATTTAGTTGATTATTTGACGAAAGGTGAGAGTAATACATCCAAGAAGATGAAAGTAATGCCCATAGAGAAATCATTTGCTCACGATGGTAACCCGACCTAAATGACTGGAGATCCAAGTAAATAGGTTCAATGCGTAATAACAAGTTGTGAGTAATATGAGATGATCATGCATGTATAAATAAGTAAAGCATGAATCCTGAAGCAATAAAAGGATGCAATAATAACAGCTCTTAAATATATTTATACAATGTATGAAAGAGTATTTATGCTTCATGAATACTCTTGATAGACTCACCTATCTGATTATGGAACTTAGATTGGTTCCAATGGAATTTTGAGGTTGAATTAGAGCCTTCAATAAATCGGGATACACGTGCATGATGATAAAGCACATGCTATTAGACTACACCTTACGAAAAGGTTGTATGCGAGTTTGATGTCTGAGATAGAGTTCAAGATAATTGTGTCACTTTTGTTGAATCAGAATCCTACTTGATACACAAAGGTTCAAGTCATATACACATTTGTTTATGCACAATCTTAGAAACATTTGATGTTACTTTTGAAACATTACTTTTGAAACACTTTTGAAATTCAAGTGGGGGATTGTTGGAACATTATGTCAATATTCCAATATTGGGAGATAAATTTTAAAAAATTTCTTAAGTCCTACATTGTGTTTTAGTTGAAAAAACTTCTTAGTCCGACATTGCTTAACAAATATATTTTAGCTAACTTTATTTCATAAGGAAATTCTTTGTTTCATTCCAAAGCACACTAAAAACTCCTTTTGTTAAGTCTTTCCTTCCTCGCTCCCATAACTTTGCGTCTTTCAAATTGTCGAAGCACTAACTTCTCCTCATTTCTTTCTACTCGTTGAGTTTTTTTGAGTATTTTCTTGAATTCTCTTTAGAGAATTATGTTAATTTCTCCTCGTTTAAATTGAGAAATTATAGGTATTAATCTTTGGATTCTCTAGGGAGAATAATTTGAATTTCTCTTGTTTGAGAAATTATTGAGTGATAAAATGACCATTATTGAATTTTTTTGGAGAATTATTGGAATTTCTCTTGGTTTGAAAAATTATTATGATTGATTGTTATAATTTATTAGAAGAGGGTCTGATGTAGATTTGTGCTAGGGAAGACCATCTGTTGTGATCCGTCGTAGGATGCTAAACGGCCACGTGAAACAAGATTATTGAATTTTCTTTGGATAAATTATTATGGTTGTTCTACTACGAGTGATATTTATATCATATTTGAATAATTTTTGTATTTTTAAACTAATTATATATTCGACAAATAATAATCGTATAATATAGAATTAGACAATTTTATCTTAAATGTATCGTGATAATTATATTGATTTGTATATTTTTAAACAATATCACAAAATATTATTTTAAAGAGAATAATCTAATGCACAACTCGATTTGATAATTTGATATTAACAAGTTTAAAAAACATTAAAACTAACACATATCCAATCAACCTAGTATTTAATGTATATTAATTAACGAGTGTTTGGATTGAAGAGCTTATTCATGTAGAGTACAAAACCCGGTCTTCCTTCGAGCATGGGACAGTGTCTGATAACACTGCCCTAAATAAGTATAGTGATAAAACTAAAAGTAAGAGATTAAAGGTTTATTAAAATGTAAATTGTACAAGGTTAAGAAGGCATAAAAAACAGTGACATAAGTAGACAGAGTTAGCAGAGGCACGTGTCAGTGTCTGATTGGGTTGAAGCGAAGGTAAAAGAGCAAAGACAGTCAAAGCAAAGACTGGATGCGTACAGTCAAAGCAAAAAAACTGTCATAGTCCAATGCTTTGCTGGCATTTTTTCCTATAATTTAAAGGTAGGTGGCCCTCTCTTTTTCATTTTTTTAGTTTTTTAATCACATGTTTGGGTTTTCTGGGAGACCACGGATTGTCGTTTTTCGTTTCTCTCTATTTTCTTTTTATTTCTTTTTTGCAAAAGCATCTAATAATAGTATTAAAAAATAGAACTGTTAGTATTATGCAGTAGGGAGAGATTAGAGCGGTCCACTATTCAATTTTATTTAGGATTACCTTTTTCATAAATAATTGGAACTTAAAAAAAAAAACTTCTACTACTTATTTTTAAATTTTAAATTTGATTATATTTAAAAATAATTGAAGTGTTAACTTGAAATTAAAATACAAATAATTTTAGGTTAGTTCAACTTTTATTTTAATTTAATACGATTTAATTTTTTACATAAGTTGACCATGCTCAAAAATTTATATTTATACATCTTTTATAGATTTTTTTAGATAAATATCTCTATTTTTCAAAAATATTTCTCAAATAATTCACTTTTTAAACAATGTTTCAGTTTATCCTACTTTTAGATAAATTAAAAGGAGTCGTCAATCCAATTGACGACCATGTACAAAATTAAAAGAAGTGTCGTTAAGGGGTGTCCCCAATTGGTTTAACGTCTGCTCTTTAACTTTGTACATGGTCGCCAATTGAATTGACGAAATAGTGAGGTAGATTGAGAAATTATTTGAAAAGTGGGTTATTTAGAGAATAATTTTGAAAAATAGAGTATTTATATTAAAAAAATCTCTTTTATATAGTATTAATTTTATAATTATTTATAGTTTTTTTTTTTTTTTTACATTGGTTGTAATGTTGTATCGTGTGCCACACCTTTTATTGATTCATTCACACATCCTCGTGGGGTTTCCATGGACTTTTGTGCCTTTCTTGCTTCGTGCGCAATAACCTCTATTCATATTTTTTTCTCTTTATTTAATTACTCATTTCAAAGACCATTTTATCCCTTTTCACCTTTTATCAATAAAGGAAAGCCATTATTATATACTCCTACACTAATTAGTATGAAATCAAACCTTTGCCTGTGTTGGAAATTTTCTTTTTGACTAAATTTGCTTTGTGTTTCTCCATTCAGTATTCAAAGACCAAAAGTGATTCTCACAAAATAAAGCATTAAATAAAGTAATTTACTTATTTGTTCAAAGATTTTATTCTCTTCAACTACTTGTTTGTTTAAAGTGGTTGTATTTTACCTGTGTGGGTGAAAATGATAAATACAACTACATTGTTATACATTACTATAATTCATCTAATTTCATTAAAAATATTCATCTAGTTTTACAGGAGTATTCAAAACTATTACCCAGTATAAGTAAAAAGTAGTAATAGCACATTAAACTTTACCAAAATAATAATAATACCACATTAAACTCCTAGCTGGATTCACCAATTAAAGTAATAAGAGATGGAAGGAGCTGGAAATTAAATACTAGTAGTAATGATAAAATTTGTTGCAACGCTATCAAATATATTTTATTTGATGGAAAATATAGATGTAGTTTATAATCTAGTTTATACATTAATTCATAAATATTGTAGTATTATTCAATAAAATAAGGTATTTAAATAGTTTATATAAAGAAACATTCTTTATCACATCAATTAGTTTTGTCGATATGGATTAGATTCAAATTCAAATTCTAATATGATAATGATTTTATCCATCAAATCATGAACCATCAATTGATTATATCCACACATTAAGGTTAATAGTGCAAGATGTGAAAATGTGTATTGAGAAAATCTCAAATGTCGTATTGGTTATACATAGAATCTCTCATGAGGTAATATATGATAGAACTAACAATGAAACTTCATTGATGCATAAGAAGAAGCTGATGAAGAAGATTGAAAGAATTATAGAAAGAGAGAAGAAAAATAACATAACAAAATTTTTCAATCATAACAAACTCAATTTCTCTCCTTTTCATTTTACAATTGTAACTAAATTCTAATTTATATACATTAATTCAAACTCAAATGTAAATCAAATGAAAGTGAAACTAAACAACTTGAGTTTGAATTACATTTAACATTATCCTTCCATTCATATTCAAAATTGAAATTAACAACATCAGTTTCATCTCTCAAATTGACGAGGTGTTCAGTTTTGATTGCCTTAGTCAACACATTTGCAAGTTGCTTCAGAGTGTTGCAATCAACAACCCCAAACACTTTATTTTGAACTTAATTGCGCAGAAAATGAAACTTTGTGTCAATGTGCTTGCTTATTCCATGCAACACTAGATTCTTGACAAAACTTATGGTTGAATTGTCGTCAATCATCAACACTACTATTTTTCTCACCTTGAACTCCACATCATGCAGCAAATTCATAAGCAAGATAACGTGACACACAGACAAAACACCAACTATGTATTATGCTTCACAAGTTGATAGTTCAACCACTAGTTTCTATTTAGAACACCATGAAATGGGAGCTCTTATATACATTAACAAATACCCTGTAGTACTCCTTATGTCTAATTTGTCATCACCCAGTTTCAGTCTGAATAACATATCATCTCAGCATCATCTGGCACTCCAGATGGAAACATAATTCCATGCCTCAAAGTTCCTTTACATGCTTGAGCATCCTGACTGCAACTTGGTAATATGGTCACTTTGACTTACTTATAAACCTACTTAACATTCCATCTGCATAACATATGTAAGGCCTGGTGTTACATAAATATCTCAATGTGTTAACCAACTATTTGAAAGTTGTAGCATCTACTTCCTCACCTTCATCATCATAATCCAATTTATTGTTTGTCTCTATAGACTTACAATTCATCAACTCAAATCTCCTTAGCAACTCAAGCTCATACTTCAGTTGGTGCACAATGACTCCCTTATTAGGGTATAAAATCTCCATCCCTAGAAATATACCATGTTTCCAAGGTCAATCATATCAAATGGTTTCAGCATCACCCTTTTGAACTTGTTTATCTCAAAATTACAGCTCCTTGTCAGAAGTATGTCATCTACATAAAGACACAACAAGATTAAATTTCCACTAGAAGTATGTTGCACGTACACACCATATTTCATTTCACATTTTTTGAATCCCCGATGCTTGAAAAATGAATCAATTTTCAGATTCCAAGCCCTTGGAGCTTGGTTAAGCCTATACAAGGGTTTATGCACTTTATACACCATTCATTAGTTATTCTCTATCACAAATTAGGAGGTTGTAACAAATAAAATTCTTCTTGGAATGAAACATTTAGAAAAGTTGATTTTACATATAAATCTATCAGATGTCGGTTCTTCTTTGTGACTATAATAATAACAAATCTTATGGTTTCATGTCTAGATACAATTGCAAACACTTCAAAGTAGTATAAACCATACTTTTGAAGGAATCCTCTAGACACTAACTTTGTTTTTTGCTTGGAAATAGAACCATTTGGCTTCATCTTTATCTTGAAAACCCATCTCACATTAATGACTTTCTTATTATTAGGTAGAATAGTCAATTCCCATGTCTTGTTTTTTCCCGATTGTCTCGAGTTCTTCCTTCATGACCTTCATCTACACTTTCTTCTTGAGTGTTTCATTGACACTGACAAGTTTAAAGACTACCAGCATGGCACATTTTATGACTTCCCATTCACAATCAATTTGAGTATCATGCAACAACTTGAAGTCTGCAAGTCTCCTTGATACCTGCCTAATTCTATGTGGTCTCTGAAACTATGCAAGTCCACCTTCAGAGGCAAGTCCACCATTAAAGGCATGCCCCCTTCTGAAGATCCACCTTCTGAAGGTTCACCTTTGGAGGCTGAATTACCTTTAGAGGTATGATCATCTTCAAAGTCAGAGTCACCTTCAGAATCAAATTGACCTTTAGAGTCATAATCACCTTCAGAGTCAGAGTTACCTTCAAAGTCAAAGTCACATTTAGAGGCAGACTCACATTCAGAGGAAAAATCTCCTTTAAAGGAAAGATAAATCTCTAGTGTTAACACTACATTAGAGTTGGATCTAGACCTATTATAATACCATGTTTATGATTCTTTCACTCTAACATCTCCGCTGACAACAATTATATTGGTGATTGGGTAATAAAGTTTATAAACACTTGTACAATTGTAACCTATCGGCAACATGAGTTGACTTATGTCATCCAATTTTCTTCTAGTAGCATCTGGTTCATGTTTTTAACATACAAAACCAAACACCTTGAAATGACTCACACTTTATTTTCTTCTAGTCCACTTCTCTAGAGGAACTAGTTTCTCTAACTTCTTTGTTGAACACCTGTTGAACACATATGCTAACGTGGAAATTGCTTCACCCCACAATGTGTGAGGTAGATTTTTTTTCCCAATATGCTCCTTGTCATGTCAAGAAAAGTTTTATTTCTTCTTTCAACAAGACAATTGTGTCGTGGAGTGTATGAAGTATTCACATCATGCTTAATTCCATGCTCCTCACAAATTTTTTTGAACTCTGTTGAATTGAACTCACCTCCACCATCGGTTATGAGGATCTTCAACCTTTGACCACTTTGAGTTGGATTATGTCATCCAATTTCCTCAGAGTATCATCTGGTTCATATTTTTAACATATAAAACCAAGCACCTTGAAATGACTCACACTTTATTTTCTTCCAGTCCACTTCTCTAGATGAACTACTTTCTCTAACTTCTTTGTTGAACACCTATTGAGCACATATGATGACGTGGAAATCTCTTCACCCCACAATGTGTGAGGTAAATTATTTTCTTTTAGTAAGCTCCTTGTCATGTCAAATAGAGTTTTATTTCTTCTTTCAACAAGACCATTGTGTCGCGGAGTGTATGGAGCATTCACGTCATGCTTAATTCCATGCTCCTAAGAAAACATTTTAAACTACTCACCTCCACCATCAGTTATGAGGATTTTCAACCTTTGACCACTTTGATTTTTAGCCTTCACTTTGAACTTCTTGAGCTCAACAAACACCTTATGTTTAAAATTTATGAGTGCTACCCATGTCAGTCTTGTGAACTCATCTACAATTGACATAAAATACCTATTTCCTCTAAGTAAAAGTACTTCAAATGGACCATATACACAAGAATGCACCACACTCAAATCATGAGTTGCCCTTGGAGGCATTTCTGATGAGAATGAGAGTCTTAGTTGCTTCTCTCATGCATATATCACATGATTTCTCTAGTGCCACAATCTTTAGAATTCCATGTACGAGATTCTTTGAACTTAGATGCCCTAAGCTTCTGAAGTTCAGATGTCCTAATATCTTGTGCCACAACTCACTTTCCTTTACAACACTAGTTGCAATTAGGCATTAAATGTCTTATGTTTTAACATTTACCTTGAATGTCATATTTCTTACCTAAGTAAACTACATAATTAACTTCTAGTCAAATTCATACAACTTCAAGAAATTGTCCTTCACGATTACTGAAAACTCTTTTCAAGCAACTGACCTACACTCACTAGATTGTTATTCATGTCAGAAACATACCAAACATCCTTGACCAATACAGTTTTGTCATTATTCAATTTTAATTTGACATTTCCCTATCTTTCAGCATTCAGATACTCATCATTAGCACGTCTGATCTTGGTCTTTCTACCAGAGTCAAAATCAACTAGTCATTGCTTGTTTCCAGTTAGATGATTTGAGCAGTCAATGCCCATATACCACGAATTCACCATTTTTTCACCTTCATTGTCAGATGTCATCAATATCGCATGTTCATCCTCAAGATATCCTATGGCTATGTTACCTTATTCACCATTGCTTTCCTTATCTGACCAGCAATTAACAACAAAATGATAAAATATGTTACAGTTGTACCACTGAACATTTTTCTTATCAAACTTTTCCTTTCCTTTCTGAACATTCTTATGTTTATTCTCATCTTGATTGGAGAGTTCTAACTTCTGAGCATTACCACCAATTTTTTTCTTCTTGTTCTCTAGCCATGCTTGTTTCTTGTTCTTTTTTATAAAAGAAGCTTTCAGAGCCTGTTCTGTTTCCCTTTTAGAGTTTCTTTCTGTCAAACGCAATTCATGTGCCTCTTTCGAATGTTCTATGACTACAACCATGTAATCGAATTGAGGACTAGTTGATCTTAGTACATTTTAAATGATTAATTATTCAGAGAGCGTTTCTCCACAAGACTTCATCTCATTTGTGACCACAATCACTTTGGAGATGTAATCAGATATCTTGTCATTGATCTTCATGCTGAGATTCTCGTATTGCATGCATAAGGATTGCAACTTTACTTTTTTCACCAATGTGTCGCCACCATAACACCATACAAGTATATCCCACAACGCCTTCCCCGTCGTCGGTCCGAAAATCTTCTCAAACACCTTCGTATTCACACACTAATAGATATAGAACAATGCATTTTGACCCATCTTCCTCGTTTCATGTTGCACATTTTCCCGCGCTTCTGTTGCATTTTCTGGAACATGTGTGTGACCATCATTGATAAACTCAAGCAAATCTTGAGCGTCAAATAACACACGCATCTAAATTGAACACAATTCCAATTCTTTCTATCAAATATAAGGAGCACATCTTGAGCGACAAATACTTTATTAAGATATACTAAAAATTCATATATTCACACAGTCTTCCAAGTATGAGTCACGAGGAACAAACATATGTGTTTTTAGAGATCGCCTAAGAGGTAACAAATGTGATATCAACTAAAAGGTAACAAATGTGTTTTCAGATATCAGCTAAGAGATAAAATATTTATATAATCTTTCAAATATGATTAAAATAAAAACGAAATAATTCTATCATATTAATATAAATTAAGAGATTGAGGTCCACATTTAAATATTAATGTACCATTAATTATTAATATGTAACATTTTAAAATTATTTATTACGAAAAAATAGATAAAAATATTAAATATTTAAGAAATCTATATATGTAAAAAAAAAAATTATGAGATCTTTAGATAGTTATAAAAATGTAAAAAGTATGTGAATAAATAAAAAAGAGTAGTGGTTGATTAGCATAAACATAGAAAGGGAAAGTTAACGGCGACAGATAAGATGAATGCACGTGTGGTGCGCGAGCCAAGAGAGTCTCATTGACCGGCTACAGCCCATACTTTTCCGGTTATCCATTTTTCCAACAAAACTTTTTTTATTTTTATTTTATTTTCTTCTGCTTTCTTGTCGACCGCATACAAAAACCCAACCATTCGCGTTTAACAAACGAAAAATAGGTTTTTGTTCTCCTCTTTCCTTCATTAATTTACCATAATTTCCATTAATCCTTACTGTTCATTCTCTCAATTATTTTTCTCTTCAATCCACTCACCCATCTCGTTTCAACTATTTGTCAGGTTTTCTTCTTCTTTGTGTTTTCTACAGTACCAAACACTGTTTCTTCTCTCTTAATTTTTGTTTTTGTTTTTTTTGTTTTCATTATTATATCTTCATCATTTGAGATGTGATTTTCATTATTTTCTTTTTTGACCAATAAAGCCATTTTTCTACAGTGAAACCCATGTTCATGTTCTCTCTCTTTTCATTTTCACTTTTTTCTCATACCTTGTAATGTAGTTATGTCATTACCCTTTCAAGTGTTCTTGTCATTCAACTGATTCCAGTGTCTTGGGTAGCTTTCTAGGTTTAAAAAGTTTTATTTATTTTTTTTGGATTTTTGGGAAAATGCCTATGTATCAGCCTTCTATGGTTGTGGGTTTTGAGGGTGGTGGTGATGGTCAGATTCTAGATCTGGACACTGCCGTGAAAGATGGTGTTTTGGGTGGTGGTGGTGGTGGTGGTGGTGGTGGTGGGGTTGTTGGAAGTGGTGGTGTTGGTGGTGAGAAATTAGATCTGAGAAAAATGATTCAAGAGCTTGAGTTATGTGAAGTACCAAGTGTTTTCATTTGTCCAATTTCTCTTGAACCAATGCAAGACCCTGTTACACTTTGCACTGGACAAACCTACGAGAGGAACAACATTCTTAAATGGTTTAACCTAGGACACTTGACATGTCCCACTACTATGCAGGAGCTTTGGGATGATTCCATCACTCCAAACACAACGCTTTACAGACTCATTTACACTTGGTTCTCTCAGAAGTATTTGTTGATGAAGAAACGCTCTGAAGATGTTCAAGGAAGAGCTTCTGAGCTTGTGGAGACACTCAAGAAGGTCAAGGGTCAAGCTCGTGTTCATGCTTTGAAGGAACTTCATCAGGTTGTGGCTTTTCATGCTACTGCTCGTAAGTCTGTGATTGATGAAGGTGGTGTTTCTGTTTTGTGTTCTTTACTTGGTCCTTTTACTTCATATGCTGTTGGTTCTGAGGTTATTGGTATTCTGGTTAGTTTGACACTTGATTCTGAGTCCAAAAAGAATCTTATGCAACCCGCTAAGATTTCATTGATGGTTGATATCTTGAATGAGGGTTCAATTGAGACCAAAATCAATTGCACGCGGTTGATTGAATCGTTAATCGAGGAGAAAGATTTTCGGTCCGAGATTATCTCCAGCCATAGTCTATTGGTTGGTTTGATGAGGCTTGTTAAGGATAAGAGACATAGCAATGGAATCTGTCCTGGATTAAGCCTCCTCAAAACAGTGTGTTTCTATAAAGAAGTTAAGATTTTGTTAGTTAGCATTGGGGCTGTTTCTCAATTAGTCGAATTGTTGTCTGGCATGGACCATGATTGTTTGGAATTAGCTCTTTGTGTTTTGGATTCGTTGTCATCAATACCCGAAGGAAGAGTCGCTTTGAGGGATTGTGTTAACACGATACCTATCATGGTGAGATTTTTGATGAGGATCTCAGAAACCTGCACTCAGTACGCGTTGTCGATTCTGTGGTCTGTTTGCAAGCTTGCACCCGAGGAGTGTTCGGCGATTGCCATCGACGCAGGGCTTGCTGCGAAACTTCTTCTAGTGATTCAAAGTGGTTGCAATCCAATATTAAAACAACAATCCGCCGAGCTATTGAAACTGTGTAGTTTGAATTATTCAGATACTATCTTCATTTCCAAGTGCAAGCTTACAAGAACCATCCAATGACAGTGGATTATGGCGGTGCCGATAATTTTGTATATTCCAAAGGAGCAAGATAGTAAAAAGGTTAGCAGCTTCTCAGATCACAGAACTTCAATAACTCAAGATGTGAAAAATGGGATTGAGGTGCAAGTCTCTCCTCTCCTGTATATATTTTTTTTAGTATTTTGATTCCAACAATTGATTTGATTGGTGAATGAAGAAGAATCATATGTGGAAGTTACAATAAGCCTCATGAAGAAGATACTTGAATTCTTTATACTGCTTTTGGGGTTTGGTTATGCTGTTGTTGTTGTTGGATTGTTGGATAAAGATACTTGTTAGGAGAGTTATCATCACACATGAATCAAAGATGGAGCTTGCAATTTCAATTGTAATTGTTGAGGAGTTGCATTGCTCCATGTTCTTACTTTTTCATTGTATCTTCTTCTTCCACTTTTGATCTTTTTAGAGGCCTCCAATTTTCCATTAAAAGAAATATTGGGAATTTTGCATTTGATCTCAAAAAAACATGTGTAAAGAGACACTGGAGAGCCTGTGAAAACCTTCAATTTTTATGTGTACAATGGAATTGAAAACAACTATTTCATTTTTCATTTTATTTAATTATTATGCACTTCAACATTTCAATTTGTGATATTGATTTTGTTTGATCAATTCCTTGATATTCAGTGCTCTTCTTTAAAGTGTTTGAGTTTCAATCCTGAGCCAAACAGTCTTTGACTAGACTTTACTTACCTCTTGCTGTATTTGAGGTCGTACAAAGTGAGTTACATGACCCATAATTTGTCACTCTGGACCGGATTTGAGGATGTGCAATAGGTAAATATGGTTTCAAATATGCAGAGTTAAATGGTCCATAATTTGTCATGGTTAAACCATGTCTGAATATGGTCTCAAATATTGTCGCAGATAAATCACGGCTGAATAAGACTACTATTTGTTTTTGTTTGTCATGATTCAACTTCAAAAACTGTTTTTGTTTGTCATGATTCAATTGCTGTAAACATACATCGGACCGGTTCTGCCCTTGCCGATCTCACTGAATCTTCAAAAACTTGTGCCCTTGCCGATTTCATTATATTGAGGTTTCCTTCCTTGAAATCTAGAGGGTTAAAACAAAAGTGTCCCTTTGGTGATGGTGTTATTGAAATGACCTTATGACAGGAGGGAAGAAAGTGAAATTTTGAGGGTACAATTGTGGAAAACCATTCACCAGATATGGTCAAGTTTACACTATTTATAGATGACTAGACGTTGTTGTTAGTGTGTATACTTTTGCTTTTCCGTTTGTAGTAGCATTTAAGGACAAGACTAAACTTAACCACTCACTGAATCAGTGGTTGATTGAAAAAGATAGATGAGAAAGTGTAGAGCTTAGGAATACCTACAAATCACAAAACATCTATGTCTAAATGTCTAAGCAAATAATGCTACTAAGTAGGATAAAGATGAGTCTAAAACTAAAATAGCCATATGGGCAAATGGTGGTAGAGTAGGAGTGTGATCATAGACTGATATTTAGGGCAAATTAGGATGTTCTTGTTCTGAGAAATGATTATCTGTCTCTTTCTTTTTATTGTGAGATTCAAACAACTTAATTCATTTAGGATTTTTCATGATGGAAATCACAAAACATATATATATTAAATGTGGAGATTGATGGATTACAATTTTAAATTCAAACTTCTACTTATTATATCATCTTCCCAAACTAATCTTGTAACAGTATAAATTTCATTCAAACAAATTTTGACATTGATATGACTAACTAGGATTCAAGTACATTTGATTCATAATTAAGACATGCTAGCAAATCGGTGGGTCAACAGTCAAAATTCAAAACCATGTTGTCTGCGCTACTGAATCACGTGTAAAGTTTTAATAATGTTTTTTTTTCTCCTAACACAAGATTTAATAATGTTATGTTGCACTTACACCTCGTGTGTTGTTGACTAGAATAATTATTGTGAAGAAAGAAGTTAAGTTTTGAGCTCAAAAAGATTGACTCATATGCTTGCCATGCTGGGGAGATCTATATTCTAGAGATAGGACATCTGCATCTATAATGTATTTACATAAATTGTGTGAACATATTATATTTATTTATAGTATTGTGTATTGTTCCTGTCCATATACTATATGTTCTGTATTACATGTGTGACACTCAAAAAGGAGTCTAAGAAATTATGATTTAAAAGCAATTACACAAATTGAACACACTATCAAAATCTCATATTATATTGAATAAAAATAGATTTTCATATGGTAAAACTTTTAATTTACACTTGTCAAACCAACAATATTATCCTACAGTTTTATGCTCCTGAGTATATTCCTATTTTAATTTTGTTTGTTGTTTTTGTAATAGAATAATTTAGAAAAATGTATTGCTATCAAAGAAACTATTGAATTGAGTTGTATATATATTACTCTTTTAAAATTATATTAGAGTACTATTTAAAATTGTAAAAGTGAACTATCGACTACGAAATTTGTAGAATAAAACAATATATAGATACATTATATGAACTGTTATATATATATATATATATATATATATATATATATATATATATATATATATATATATATATATATATATATATATATATATATATATATATATATATATATATAACTCTACATTATATACACTTGCAAAATGTGAATGATCTCATATATTAGACTCAATGAAATTTTTAAATTCATAATCGCACACATACATATAACACGTTGTTCTCATCTCGTTTGTGCCAATAATCTTCCACTTAATTAAAAAATAATAATTTCAAAAGTATCATCAAATACTTCTCTAAAAATTGCATACACAAAAGTTCCATCATACTTAAACCTTTAAATACTTGTAGGGTTTAGATTCAATAAGATCGATTAAAGTCTAGAACTCTATCTATGACATTAGACTCAAACTCCATATTTTCTTAGGGTGTGTTCTTACAAAGCTCGTGCTATAGTGGTCTTGCATGTCTCAATTTAGTAACAGCTCTAGGATTTCTGAGTATATCAAGAACAATTTTGTAGCTAGACACTCCACTCCAGATGAATTATAGAAATCATTAAGAGTTTCTATGATTTAAGCCTTTCATCGTTTCAAGAATCATGTTTCTTTGATTTTTTTATATATTATGTTCATCTCATATCTCTAATACTTGTTATTAACTATTGTGTAAGTGTTGAGTGCAATATAAAAAGAGAGATGTGGTGTATTCGAAATTAGATATTTTATGGATTTTTCTAGTTTCTTATATTTTTAAGATTTATGAACAGATGAATGTAATAGAAACTGAAAAATAAGGATCTACCACCGCAGTCTGAAGGCTTTGTTAATAAACCTCTAACAGCAGATGGTTATGCGACTGCTACAAGTGATCTGATTAAGGGTACAAATGTACCTCCTAGCCTAAGAATTGGTGCAAAAAGAACTACTGGGCCAAAAATGAGGCGGAGGAATGATGAAAATTTTCTCAATTTTCCTCTTTTACTCTCCATATTCGAAAAGTATCAACAATATAAATAAATTTATTTAATAAACATATTATTCGAAAAGTATCAACAATATAAATAAATTTATTTAATAAACATATCAATATTCAATTAAATTAAAGACTACAACAATATTTACAAATGATTGTGTTAACAATGCTCAACAAACCAGATCTAAACCTAAGTGGATGAGTGACTATGATTTAGAATAATATGGAGTATTATTAAATATTGTTGCAATTTTAGTTGTTTTCCTTTAAGTGGGCCTGACCCATTATCCAACCCATCAGGGTTGTGATTATTATTTAAGTCTTGAACTTTGTTGAATGAAATAGATAATTAATTCATAATTTTATATTTCTTCTCCCTTTTTTTGTTTATGTGTGTCTTCTTGATAGAACCCTAAATCTTAGATACAAAATAGTTGTGGAAAACTCTTTATAAATTTGGTGCTTTCATGGTTCCTCCTCCTAAACCACCAAACCCTAGAGATATTATTGACGAAGTTGTCCAAACAGCCAATGTTCGTCTTAATAATGCAAAGACAGAATATCAGCACCTCATGGATGAACGCTTCGATAAAACTACATCAGATCTAGAGATGATACAAACGCGTATGGACAACGAAAAACAAATTTCAGACTCTAGATATGATAATATCATGAGGTTGCTCAACAAGCTTGTAATACAACAAGAAAAACCACCTGATACAACCATTTTTACAACAGCAACAACTACAACAACAACAACAACAGTTGCAACAGCAGGAACTTCCTCATCAGGTATAACTCACATCCCTCACACTTTTCCTATTTCTATCCCACACAATAGCCCTAATTTTCAGCGTACATATACCTCACCCATAAACTCCACTCTCTCCAACACAACACATCAACAACACTTATATACAACAACCTTACGCCAAACCCTCCCAAATTTGCCCCCAAATTTTTCAACCCCATATCCTACTCACACCAGCCAATTACCCTTTACTCAAAACTACCAAATCCATATGTTTCAACAAATACCCCTTCACCATCTTCAATCAAACACACATTTACCCCCATTTAGAACCCCAAAACTCGAATTACCCATGTTTAATGGCAACAACTCGTTAGAATGGTTATTTCAAGCGGATCAATTCTTCGATTTTTATCAATTACCACTTGAAAATAGACTTTTCATGATGTCATTTTATATGAAAGGTGAAGTTTTATGTTGGTTCAAATGGATGCATCAAAGTCACCTTTTAATCGATTGGGCATCTTTCACTAAGGCATTACAATTACGCTTTGGTCCCTCTACCTATGCAAATCATCAAGCTGAAATGTTTAAATTATAACAAGTAGGCTCAGTTATCGAATATCAAGCAACATTTGAAAAATTGGGTACTCAAGTTGTAGGTTTATCTCAAGATGTTATTCTTAATTGCTTTATTTCTGGTTTGGCAGCTGATATTCAAAATGAAATTGTTATTCATAAACATGTTTCTATCTCTCAAGCTATTGGGTTGGATAAACTAATTGAATCCAAAATTAAAGATTCCAAGCCCAAATACCAAAGACCTTTTTCCAATCATAGTAACCGTCCTATAACCTCATCCATCACCCCAACCCAAACTCCCACCCAACCCATTGCACCCCTAAAATTTTCTTCATTACCACAGTCCACCAAACTTCTCATCCGACGCCTTTCAAATGCTCAACTTCAAGAACGTCGCACACAAGGTTTGTGTTTTAATTGCGATGAAAAATTCATTTCGGGTCATAAATGCACAACGGGTAAATTTCTGCTCTTATTAGTGGATGAAGAAGAACCTATCACTACAAATTTGGAACAAGTTGATGATGGCTATGAAAAAAATATACTTGCTGCATCTGATGATACTTATTTCCAACTGTCACCATAAGCTGTAAGTGCCATTTTTCTCCTAAGACCCTTAAATTCAACGGGTTGTTGCATGGTCTGGATGTGACCGTTTTGATTGACACGGGGAACACTCACAATATCTTACAACCCCGAATTTCCCACCATTTAAAAATACCAACAAAACTCATCCCAAACTTTTCCTTCATGGTAGGAAACATATCCAAATTATCATGTTCTGGCATCTGCCCACAAGTACCAATCACACTTCAAAACAATTTATTTATTATTCCATTTCACCTGCTTCCCATTGAAGGTACTGACGTAGTTCTTGGAATGGAATGGTTAAGAACTCTTGGTCCTATCATAACAAATTTCTCAATCCCAAAATTATCTTTTTCCTACAAAAACAATGACATCACTATAACAGGAGACCTAAAGTCCTTACCTACACCTTCCACCTTCAATCAATTTTGCCATCTTCTCCACACAGATTCAATAGCCTTAATACACATTCTCTTATACCAAACTTCAACCAAAGATTAACCAAACCACTCACAAAAACTTCCAAACTCTATCGAGCCCTTACCAACATCTATCCCCAACCAAATACAATCCATTCTTAAATCCTTTGTTTCTGTTTTCACACACCCAAAAGGACTACCCCCATCAACCACACAACCACCATTCCACTTCACCCAAACACCCCACCCATTAATGTGAAACCATATTGTTACCCTCATTCATAAAAAAAATCAATGACAAAAATTATTAATGACATGCTTCAAGAGGGCATCATTAAGCCAAGTAATAACCCATGCTCATCACCTGTCCTTTTAGTACACAAAAAGGATGGTTCTTGGCATTTTTGCGTTGATTATCGCACCCTAAATGCAGTAACTGTTCGAAACCGCTTTCCCATACCCATCATTGATGAACTTTTTGATGAACTGGGTACCCATCAGAGGACACACACAAAACAACATTCAGAACGTTTGATGGACACTACGAATTTTTAATTATGTCCTTTGGTTTAACTAATGCTCCTAGTTCCTTTCAATCCGCGATGAATGATTTACTTCAGCCATATTTGTGATGGTTTGTTCTTGCTTTTTTTGATGACATGTTAATTTATAGTCCTTCAATTTCTGAACATGCTCATCATTTAAAACTTATTTTAGACTTACTTTTTTCACATCAATTTTATTCCAAATTATACAAGTGCGTTTTTGATGTTCCAAGTGTTGATTACTTAGAGCATCTCCAACCGTGAACCCATTTTTGGGTTCCTTGTGGGACCTATTAAGTCACGTCAGCTTGAAGCAACTCATTCAGTTTTTCACTCCAATGGTGCAACTCTGAAGAACTCATATTGGATCCCACAACTTTACTTTATATATTAATATATTATTCATATTAAATTTTATATTAATTAAAATAATAATTTTAAATAATTAAATTAAAATTGATATAAAATAAATAAAACTCAAATTAAACTTATAATCTAAAATGATAATTAAAATTAATCTCAAATACATGATATATAATTAAAAACAATAAAAATAAATAACATCACATAATTAATCAAACTTAAATTTCATCATCTTCATGTCCAAAATGTTACCAAATATACTCGACTAGATCTCCTTGAAGTTGACGATGGAGTTATTTTTCACGAATACTTGCTTATGCATTCCGAACCTTCTTCGGAATTGAACATCTGTGTATACTGGGTTTTCCGAGAATTAGTCATTGAATAATCGATTGTGCCCCTCTTCGCGACCTTGATCTATAGTTGTTCTTCTCTTTCGCCTATAAGAACTCCCATAATTCTGAAGTTGTTGTTCTTCATCACTGTCGTCCATAAATTCTTCTTCAACCAACGCCCAAAATTCTTGATCGTTATTATCTGAATTGTCTGAATCCATTGTAATTAGAAATATGTGATAAAATATGAGAATGATAAAATAATGACATAAGTGGTAGTATATATAATGGTTTGAATAACGGCTAGTTTGAATAACATCTAATTTAATTTAAAGTGGTACTAATGACCATTTTACATAGGTGTTGATAAAATAAAGTGGTACTAATGACCATTTTACATAAGTGATATTAACTACATTCCATATTTTTTTTTCATCTTATTATAATATTTTTCATGAATATCTTGTTGACTATCGCTCATAGTAGAAGTGTCCTTCAACAAGATTTGTATTACCTTTAATTCTATCTCGTCCTCCTTACATTGTGCAAGTCTTTCCATGCATTATGTTATTTTATTCCTTGCATCTTGCGTTGCATTTGGAATTTCCGATGCCTTACCCTTCCTTTTTGCTGCTTTTTGTCCCATTGGATGCTCCATTGGTGATGATGAGTTAAACTCATAACTTGAAGTTGTATCTGGGTTCTCCGATGATGCCATACTAGCAGAAGTATTTGTTATTTTTGAAGAACTTCCAATCGATTCTCCGACGATGCACCATTTAGCTTCATCTTTTAATAATCGCTATGCGTACTCAAGATTGAATGTTGTACCTTGATCCTGAGCAAAAAAAGCATGTGCTTCTGACATGATATCCAACTCCGATGTCACACTTTTCTTTCCTTTAACATCATTTTTGTAACACCCAACAAATTTTTGAACCATGCCATTTATTCGATGCCATCGACATTTTAATTGTCCCCTTGACTTTTCCCGCAATCGTCCATAATATTAGTTATAACTAGCAGTGATTCTTAACCAAAAACTCTTAGTCTTTTGATCAACCCCCACAATTGGATCCTTTGAAACATTGATCCATGATTGGATAAGTAGTATATCCTCAACTCTTGTAAATTGCTCTCGAGATTTTTTTAAACGATAACCCTTTCTTCTTTTTCGATACCAACTTGAGTAGAAAATGGTGGAACTTGAGTAGAGAATTCCATACTATTAGAATTCATTTGAGGTCTAGGAAACATATTTGGATTGTTTGGTGACGGAAGAAATATGGCGGGATTTGTTGGCACCGATGGAATTTGAGCATTTTGAGGGTTAGGATTTTGATAATTTTGCATGTAATTGAAGAAAGCTTGTTGAAAATGAAAATGATTAGGATCCATTTGAGAATAAATTGTTGAAAAAAGTTAAAAGTTTAAGAATAAAATGATGAAATTGTGAGAGAGAAATTTCAAATTGAAGAGAAAATAAGAGTGAGAGAAAATTTGTGTTGGTGATATTTTAGATATAACCTAGATTTATAAATAAAAATTGAAAAAAAAAACAAAAAAAAAACAACTAGCCATTGAAGGACTAGTTTTCATCTAAAAAATAAAGACACATATGAATAAAATAAGGTGGCATCTAGCCGTTGAACCTTGTTATCTTTGTTTATTTTCAGCAACTAGAAAATAAGGTGAATGAATAAAATAAGGTGGCAAATGAATAAAATATTGTTTGGTTTCAGCAAATAGTCGTTGATATCTTTGTTACGTTTTCCAGGGTGTCCAAAACGTTTATGCGTCACCTGGAGAACTCACATGAGAAACCAAGGAAAAACCAGCACTAAAGCTGATCTTAGGTCATATCATCTCAAGTGAGGGTGTAACCCCAGATCCAGAAAAGATTCAAGAAATATTAAGTTGGCTGAGGCCACGTTCACCCACGACTCTCAGGAGTTTTTTTAGGTCTCACCGGGTTTTATCGATGATTTGTTCCTCACTACGTCACTCTCGTCACTCCTCTCATCGATTTATTACGTTTCACTAAATTAGTATGAAGTACATCAGCCGAGTTAGCTTTTACAACATTGAAAATAAAAATGACAGAAACTCCATTCTTGAGCCTTCCTGACTTCTCACAAATCTTCGTGGTGGAAACAGATGCATCGACAATATTGGCTATAGGAGTTGTCTTGTCGCAAAAGGGGCATCCGTTGGCTTTCTTCAGCAAGAAGTTGTGCAATCGTCTCCAAGCATCATCAACGTATGTTCGTGAAATGTACGCCATTATAGAACTGTAAATAAATGGCGTCAGTATTTGATTGGAAGACATTTTCATATTTACACTGATCAAAAGAGTTTGAAAATTTTGTTAGTGCAAACTATTCAAACTCCGGAACAACAAAAATGGGTTGCTAAACTACAGGGTTTTAACTTTGACATTTTTTACAAACCTGGTAAATAAAACTAAGTTGTTGATAACTTGAGTCGCATTGACCTGGAGGATGCTCCCATTCTCCTTTCCATGTCTTCACTCGTTCCACTTCTGGTAAGTCAACTCAAGAAGTACTACGAAGAAGAACTGGATGGTCAGAATCTCAGACGTAAAGTATTGACATAACCACTTTCAAAGCCATAATTTGAAGTTAAGGACAAACTTGTTTATTACAAGGAAGTATTTTCATACCTGAAGTAAATGAGCTGCGACAATATCTGCTTAAGAAATATCACTCAACACCAGTTACTGGATAATCGGGGCTCCAACCGACCCTGGCTCGTATCTCAGCGTCCTTCCTCTGGCCGGGAATCTATAGAGACACAAAAATCTTTTGTCAAAACTGCCATGTTTGTCAACAAAATAAGTACCTTACAACCAGAAAACAAGGACTCCTTCAGCCTTTACCGATACCAAATAATGTTTGGGATGATTTGTCTATGGATTTCATGATGCACTTACCAAATTCTTTTGGTCACACGACAATCTGGGTTATCTATGACAGGTTGACAAAGTTTTGTCACTTCATCGGACTTCCGATGAAATACTCGACAAAGGATTTGGCTTTACGCTTCTCTATTGAGATTTGTAGGTTGTATGACATTCCAAACTCCATTGCCTCAGATCGAGATTTACTATTTCTCAGCATCTTCTGGAAAGAGATATTTCAAGCCCAGGGTACAACCTTGAAGTATAATACAACTTACCATCATGAAACAGACGGCTAAATAGAAGTTACTAATCGCAGTTTAGAAACGTATCTACGTTGTTTTACAAGCGAACAACCAAAACATTGGTTTAAGTACTTACATTTAGCAGAATATTGGCATAACACAACTCTTCATAACTCCATCAACATGACTCCTTTTGAAGCTCTGTATGGTCGATCTCCACCATTTTTTCCTTAATACACTCCCGGATCCACCTCTATAGCAACCATTGAGATGTCCTTGTAACACAGAGAGGCAATACTTAGTTAGTTGAAACACAATCTGGAAAGAAGTCGTAGAAAGATGGAAACTCAAAGTAATAAGAAGCGTGTAGACATAACCTTTAACAACAGAGACCTAGTGTTATCAAGTTGCAGTTGTATTTTCAGATGTCTGTTCAATGCCGAACCTATAACAAACTCTCCAAACGCTACTTCGGCCCCTTTAAAATCATTGGTTGAATCAGCAAAGTGGCGTACGAGTTATAGCTCCTCGTGTAACACCCTGTTTATTAATTAATTATTTAATTAATTATACCCGTTTTATTTGTGTTGATTTATGTAGAATTGTCGAATTTGTGTTGTAATGAGTTGCTAAGTTGATTTAAGTTGAACTAAGTCGATTAAGTTGATTTAAGTCGTGTTATGGTGGGTCGAATTAAATTAAGTTATTTAAGTTGTAGGAATAATATGTTGTTATTATATTAAGAGTGTAGAAGAATGCATAGGCTTATTTAAGTGGTTGATAGAAGTAATTGGCGGGGTGTAGAAACTAGGCCCAATAGAATTAATGAAGAAGTTATGGATTAAGTGAATTATAATTTAATTAGAATAAAAAGGAGAAATTAGGTTAATTGGTAGCAAGAGAATAAGACATGGAAGTTATAGAGGAATAAGTCTTAGAGAAGAATAAGGGTTTTAGAGGAGAGAAAAATAGCTTGGGGGCAAAGGAGGAGAAAGAAGAATTCATGATCATATCTCCATTTTCGCACTTACGGTACAACCTCCACTAAACAGGTGATAATTATTTACTCGTAATTCTGATTAAATCGATTCTTGAATTTCTGGAAAGCTTATGAAAAATTCCCTTCAATTTGATATATGCTTTCGTATCAATAAGTTCGGTATTGAAGGAGAAAAACACATTTGAAGTTTGGAATTTCATGTTGGAAATTGGTCAAATAGTAGTTACAGGATTGATGATGATGGATGCTGAATTTTGGTCAAGATAGGAACTCAATGGCAACATGTTCGTATTTCTAATCCCCATGAATGAAATAGGAGAGGAATAGAGTCATAGAGGCAGATAGTTGGAAATTCGATCGGAGAACTTTGGAGATTAACCAGAAAATTATTAGAGCAATCGTTAACCCAAGGTAAGGGTGGGATTCTAACTCTATAATCAGGTTATATGATGAATATATGTGAAATCGGGTTTATGAATCATGTTGTCATGTTGTTATGTTGTGAGGTTGAATAAATTGTTGTGGTTGAATAAATTATTGTGATTGATAATTTGTTGATTAAGTGAAGAAATTAACTTGTGTTGTTGAATTAATTATAAATTGAGTAGTCGGGATTGTGGTGTATGAATATATTATGTTGATGTTGAATTGGTATGATGAGTTGGTTAGATAATTGGTCGGGGATGTACAATTATTGAGTTGCAGAGGTAGAAAATGATGAATGATAGAGACTGGGAAAAGGAAACAAGGATGAAGGAAATTGGATGTGGGACGCCCGTCTGGGCCTGGTAACGACCGTCACAATCTGTGACGAGGGGCATGTTGTTGTGAAGAACGTCACATTGTTATGTTGTAACATTTTGGCTTTTTGTTTTATTGCCTGGTCTTTTGAGTGTGCGCCTATGCTTTTTGGTTCCAGAAACTTTAATTAAGTTAAGAACCTCATTAGTTTTATAAGTAGTAGTGGTAATGATTATGTAGTAGGAATTGTCTTAGTAGCAGTGAGGTAACATTATAGTAGTAGTAATTGTGATAAAATTGTTGTATAATAATATAGTAGTAGTAATACTAAGTATGCAACATATAACATGTATTGTTCTAGCAGAGTATTTTATTGGACTTATAGCAGTACTAGTCATAACTAAAATGGGGAATTTAGTAGCAACGAAGAATATTTTGGTAGCAGGTTTTGGGTAAGTCGATTGCTGACACGAATTTAGTAGCAGAATGTTAGTAGCAGTATGTATACCTATATGTTGGTGGAATAATAATAGTTATGTGTCTGGGATTATTGAGTAACAATGTAGTAACTAATTAGCAGGTTTTGGTGTGTAGTTGTTGTCATGGATTTAACAGAAGTATGATAATAAGCTGGGTAGTAAGTAGTAATAACAGAGCATAATAAATAAATAAATTATTCGGTTTTAGTCGGAATTTGTGTGAATGGGAAGGTAGTAAATTTGGTTGCTCTGAGCTTGTGTTGCTTTGTTATAAGTCGTATAGTTTCTGATTGTTGTTGGTAAGTTGCATGCCCTTGAGCCAAAGTTGTTTTGTTGTAGTTGTGGGTATTTTTAAGGCGTAAAGCCAACATTGAGTTGTTGTTGTTGTTGGAGGCCTTTGGAAAACGTTGATAAGTTGATGATGATAATTTATAAGTCTATGGACAGGGTTGAATTTATGTTGAATTAATAGTTACCATGTTGTTTTGCATTGTTTGTTGTATATTGTTGTTGTGTATTATATCGTTCGTATCATAACATTGTTGCATTTCTAAGTTGGAGCAGATGCTCACCACGTTGGCCTGCATTGGAAAAATTATTAAGTTGAAGGCTTATGTTTTGCAGATGCTTCGATAACCTGCCATATTTTAAGTTGGGAGTTCGACTCCGATGGTACCACATGCATACGCATCATGTTGAGTCACATTTCGTGTTGATTACTTAAGTCGTGTTGTTGTTGTATTATGTTAATAAAGTTGTTATTGTGTTGTTGATTGATGTTGTTTGAGATACTGTGAAGTGGTGATTTATATAATCTGAATTTACATGTTATTTATCATATTCTTGATTATATTTTTAGATATCTCACCCCTTCTGTTTGAATGTTGCCCCTATGTTGGTAACATGCAGGTTTCCAGATTAGAGTTGCTTACCTTTGTAGTTCAAGTCAGTATCGTCGCTCTGATACATAACACTCGGGGGGTTAACGCTTGTTTTATCATTGTAGTTTTCCTTGTTGTTGTTGTAATTAAAAGTTGAAGTTGGATAAAAGAATAAGTTGTTTTAAAAGTTGAGTAAAGTTGTTATGTCATGACAATAGAGTTGAAAATGTGAAGTTATTGTTTTGTAATACAAATGTTTTGGTTTAAAGAATAAATAAAGTTGATATTTGTCTCCCAATGTCTAAGTGTTATGTATCCATGTTGATATGATGATTATTGTTGTTGTTTTTTTAAAGTTGAAAATGTGGCATCCTATAATATGTTAAATTTTGAAAACTCTGATTTATGATTTTCCGTCGGGTAGATTTGGGGTGTTACACCCCGCATCCTCCAAGATTCATCCTATCTTTCATGTATCTTAGCTTCGCCTCTTCAAAGGATCGCACATGTCTTCAGTTATCAACCCAGTTTTACTGGATGTTGACGGTCTAAGCTCTGTTTGGCCGCATGCAGAAGAAGATTGAGAGAGTTCACCTATTATTGATGACCCTGTTAACATCAACACATCAATGTTAACAAACAAAACATCGACGTGATAATGAACCAAAAGGTGAAAGATTACCGAGTAAAGCTGAAGAACAACACATTACTCATGAAGGGGTCGATAAAGCCATTTGTGTTCAAAAGGAAGATGACAAACCGCTTATGAATACACAACGTGAGGTTGTTTTGAAGGATAATAAACAAACTCAGTTTGTTGATGAGAGAAAGAAAAGAAATATTAATGTTGATGAGAGTGATAAACATATTTGACTTTCTGATGTGAGAGAGAAACAAAATGTTGATGTTGATGAGAGAGGGAAAAAAATGGCTTTGAATTAAATTAAAATTTATAATTAAATTAAATTAAAATTTAATATTAATTTAATTATCATAATTAAAATTTTAAAATAAGTATAAATATTAATTAGAGAAAAAAGAAAATACACCAACAGTGTGAAATATTTTACAATGTAAACCAATCGTAATCATGTATCAAAATAAAATATATTTTTATTTAAAAAATTAATATTACATGACAATTATAAGTATTTTGATTCGTTACATGTGTAAAATTATCTTACACTAAAAATGCACTACCTTTAAATCCTATTAATTATTAGAATAAAAAATTATAATAATTTAACGTGTAGAATTTAAGAAAAAATTATAAGTTAAAAATATAACATGAATATTTGACTGAACGATTTTATTGAAAATGTGGTTATTAATAATTCCGTAATTAATATATAATATGTAGAAAAAAAACCCATCCCCTTGTCAACTACTTATCCATTATTATAATATACCACCACTTTTATTAATTTATCCTTTTTCATTTTTCAAATTTACCCTATAAAATGTCTATATATGTAATTAACAAAATGTAAAGCCTTCCCCCAATCATATTACTCTATTCAACCATATGTCTTCATTTATCTATCATCAAATTTGAAATTGATCCTCTTTCTCTTTCCTTTTTCAAAGAAAAACAAAAACATTTGATACTCCAGAATTTTTTCCCTCCCACGCTTTCTCCTTCTCTCTGTGTTTGCATATATCTTTCTCTCTCTTTGAAGATAGATAATTTTTCTCTTCTCTTCAACTTTCTCAGCTCCCCTTCCCTATTGTATGAAACCCTACACCGTCATCGTCATGTTTCCACCCTATCTACAACCAACTTCACCTCAAAGATGAAGAAAGTTCAAATCTCTAAAATGGTGGCAATGATGGTAGATCTATTATCTCTTTCTTTTTATTTATGATTTAAGGGTTTGTTTTCTTTCTTATTCTTATTCATATCTTATTCTTATTTATGATTTATGATCTTCAAACATTATTGGGTTTAGGGTTTTCAGATTTAAGCACATCTTCTTCAACAAGACTGGTGCTGGAAAGACCGTAGACGCACAAGTATCTCTCTTTCCTCCATTTTTCTGTATTTCTCTTCTAAAACATATTTTTCATATATTTGTTTCATCACTTTATGCAAATCTGAGTTTAAAACCCCTTTCAAAACCCATTTTATGCAAATCTTTGTCTAATATTTTGAAATGTATGAGAAACGGAATCACATCTAAGCGTCGTCCCAACAGAAAACCTTTCAATCGCTAAAGAATTGGAAAAAGATTGACTTGAAGTTGTTGGAATGGAATGTTTGGTGGATTTAGACCGAATCAGGGATGCATAGAAAGAAGGTTGACAATGGATAAACAACTTTTCCATATGGCCATGATAGAACATTTGCAAATCTCTTCCCGCAACTTCGATTTTATGTAGTGTTTTTTATTTCAACAATCAATTAACATTCCTCTTTTTTTGCCGCATTTTTTAATTTGTACAAAAATCTTTGTTGTTTTATACTATGCCTTTCTATTATTTTTGTTGGTCATCTTTATTGTTATGTATCATGGTATGTGAACTGTCTTGAACTTGAACTGCCACATAAACTGATTTGACCACCGTTTTTTAATCCATTTAGCCATATTTTGTGTTTTGTTAATTTTAGTTTGCTGATTGTTCCATGATTGATAGCATGTTATAGTTTTTTTTATTCTCATTATGTTCTAATTTTGTGTTTTACTAACATCTACATCACTTATTGTATAGTATACATTCAAAGTTACAAGAATATGCATGTCACTTGGAGGAATGGAACAAGATACATGTATTATGGTAAAGAATAAGACAATTCCCACTAAAGATGCACTTATCCAAATGTGAGCTTTCTTTAATCCCGTTAAACTCTATTTAAACTTTTATTCAAAATGAAAGCAATCACCAAGATCACAAATAACTTCCCTTACATTAAAGCATATCCGCGGCCAAAATTTGAGCTAGGAGACTGCCACCAAAAGTACCCCAACAAAGAGGATGTCTTCTGAAAATGGTGTGAAGGAAATCACTGCAGCTGATTTCATCACCTCCAAGTAGTCTTCCATTATGGAGAGAGTGAATATTATACCACCACTTTTATTAATTTATCCTTTTTCATTTTTCAAATTTACCCTATAAAATGTCTATATATCTAATTAACAAAATATAAAGCCTTCCCCCAATCATATTACTCTATTCAACCATATGTCTTCATTTATCTATCATCAAATTTGAAATTGATCCTCTTTCTCTTTCCTTTTTCAAAGAAAAACAAAAACATTTAATACTCCATAATTTTTTCCCTCCCACGCTTTCTCCTTCTCTCTGTGTTTGCATATATCTTTCTCTCTCTTTGCAGATAGATAATTTTTCTCTTCTCTTCAACTTTCTTAGCTCCCCTTCCCTATTGTATGAAACCCTACACCGTCATCGTCATGTTTCCACCCTATCTACAACCAACTTCACCTCAAAGATGAAGAAAGTTCAAATCTCTAAAATGGTGGCAATGATGGTAGATCTATTATATTTTTCTTTTTATTTATGATTTAAGGGTTTGTTATCTTTCTTATTCTTATTCATATCTTATTCTTATTTATGATTTATGATCTTCAAACATTATTGGGTTTAGGGTTTTCAGATTTAAGCACATCTTCTTCAACAAGACTGGTGCTGGAAAGACCGCAGACGCACAAGTATCTCTCTTTCCTCCATTTTTTTTTGTATTTCTCTTCTAAAACATATTTTTCATATATTTGTTTCATCACTTTATGCAAATCTGAGTTCAAAACCCCTTTCAAAACCCATTTTATGCAAATCTTTGTCTAATATTTTGAAATGTATGAGAAACGGAATCACATCTAAGCGTCGTCCCAATAAAAAACCTTTCAATCGCTAAAGAATTGGAAAAAGATTGACTTGAAGTTGTTGGAATGGAATGTTTGGTGGATTTAGACCGAATCAGGGATGCATAGAAAGAAGGTTGACAATGGATAAACAACTTTTCCATATGGCCATGATAGAACATTTGCAAATCTCTTCCCGCAACTTCGATTTTATGTAGTGTTTTTTATTTCAACAATCAATTAACATTCCTCTTTTTTTGCCGCATTTTTTAATTTGTACAAAAATCTTTGTTGTTTTATACTATGCCCTTCTATTATTTTTGTTGGTCATCTTTATTGTTATGTATCTTGGTATGTGAACTGTCTTGAACTTGAACTGCCACATAAACTGATTTGACCACCGGTTTTTAATCCATTTAGCCATATTTTGTGTTTTGTTAATTTTAGTTTGCTGATTGTTCCATGATTGATAGCATGTTATAGTTTTTTTTATTCTCATTATGTTCTAATTTTGTGTTTTACTAACATCTACATCACTTATTGTATAGTATACATTCAAAGTTACAAGAATATGCACGTCACTTGGAGGAATGGAACAAGATACATGTATTATCGTAAAGAATAAGACAATTCCCACTAAAGATGCACCTATCCAAATGTGAGCTTTCTTTAATCCCGTTAAACTCTATTTAAACTTTTATTCAAAATGAAAGCAATCACCAAGATCATAAATAACTTCCCTTACATTAAAGCATATCCGCAGCCAAAATTCGAGCTAGGAGACTGCCACCAAAAGTACCCCAACAAAGAGGATGTCTTCTGAAAATGGTGTGAAGGAAATCACTGCAGCTGATTTCATCACCTCCAAGTAGTCTTCCATTATGGAGAGAGTGAATATTCAAAGTTTGAGAACTATAACTAAAATAGTTGGGACAATTATATGTGTAAGTGGAACACTGTCTATTACATTGTTTAAGGGTCCAAGACTACTAAATGCAGAAAACTTACCTTCAAAATCAATCATTGGTTCATCATTAAAAAGTAAATAGTTGCTTGGATGTCTGTGTCTTCTAGGAATTCTAAGAGGATAACCAACAACATGTTTCAATTTCAGATCATTTATGAATGCTATGTGAACTTATTTTACTATTTTTATTAATTTTTAATCTTATTTTCACATTTCTATGTTTTGCTTAAGTTTTGTTGAATTATAAGTTGAACCTCTTCAATTAATCAGTGTAAACTTAAATTTTTGAGCTACTCCCTCCATCAGTGGTTACTCAATTCGGCGGCTTGCTTGGGAATCGGGGAATGACTAGCCTGCGTACCATTAGCAAGGCTTGTATATGAGTTCATTGATGAATTTTTAAACGTAACAGACATAACAATCTTCTGTTTTGTTCCTCTGTTCATGAGTTGTGTGATCGGGAGAACCTTGTGACTTCAGACATATTGTTGTTCTCTGTTTCTACCTGGTTTTAGTGCTTCTGTTTTGCTGTGGATGTATCTGACTGTATGTGCCGTTTCTGTTGCGTATTTGCTTCATCCTATTTGGTTTTGTAGCTGAATGTTTCAGCTTGCTCGGCCAAGTTCTATGGGTTTTTCGATCTGCTATCGTTGGGTTGCGGGGGCTTTATTGCAATTCAGACATTGGAATTCATGGCTGCAGTGTTTTGATATTTGGTTTAGAGAGATCCTGGGATTTTTTTACTGCCTGGGTGTCTTTAGCTTAGTTTTTTCTAGCATTAGTGCATTTGTAATTCCTGCTCTGGTGGTTTGTATTCAAGTTTTGGGTGTGTTGTCTTTTTGGCTTGTGGTGACCTTTTCAATTGTTCTGGTGTGGATTGTTGTTCCTGGTTTGAACTATTGTATTGTTAGACTTGGTTATAAGTTTATATATACACTTTTGATTATAATAAGTTGCTTATATTCTTCTTTTATTGATTCTGTATTTTAGAAGTTTTATTATAAGTATCATTGTCTATTTATTTAACAAAAGTTATATCTTATGAGTTGTGATTTGTATAGGTAGTAGTACTGTTGTTCTTTTCCCCTCTAAAACAAAGCATTTTGATTGTACATTACGCACACGAGGCATTGGTTATATTATACATAACATTAATTAGTATAATGTATGTTTGACAATTCTTATTATAACCAATTTATATCAAAAGAATAAAGTAAATGATTTAGACTTTAAGAAAAATAAATGATTTAGGACCAATAATAACAAAAAAGTCAAATAATGTGATAGTAGATGTAAATTGCATATAAATATTTTATTGAAGTTAATTGTTGATTTCTTATTTTGCAGCTTTTTATCTATCACATTCATCTGTCAAAAAAAAATCTATCACATTCATTATATTTTATTATGGCATTAATTATACTTTTAAGGTAAAGAAATACACACAGTTAATTTTGTAATCTCTGATCCACTGACTCTTAATTCTCTTATAAAATAATCCTTAATTCAAAATAGTTTATGCTAATTTGTGGGGTAGCAAATCCTAAATGCCCATGCATGAAGGATGGAAAATGTTCAAAGTACTATCCTAAGAAGTTTCAAGATGTCACAATTGTTGATCAAGACCGATATCCAGTTTATAGAAGGAGAGATCAAGGTAATACAATTGAGAAGGGTGGAGTTACACTTTATAATGGTCATGTTGTACCCCATAACCCAAGTTTGTTGATGAAATATGAGGCACATATAAATATGGAGTGGTGCAATCAAAATACATCAATCAAGTATCTTTTAAAATACACCAACAAAGGTTCTGATAGGATCTCAGCTGTTATTGTTCCTAATAACAATGGTCAAGATGGAAATATTGATAAAGTCAAACAATACCTTGATTGTCGTTATGTCTCACCAAGTGTAGCTTGCTGGAGAATATTCTCTTATTCAATTCATGGTAGAAAACCAGTTGTTGAAAGATTGTTTTTCACATGGAAGGAGAGAATTCAATGTACTACAAAGATTTTGAGCAAATAGGTACTCTCATACTTAAGCCAAGTGTCACTGAATCAATGTTTACTTCTTGGTTTCGAGAAAATGATAAATACGAAGAAGCAAGGTCTTTAATATATGGACAATTTGTGTCAAAATTTGTATATGACAAGAGGAAAAGGTGTTGGAAACCACGTAAAAGAGGTTACACAATTGACCGACTAATTTGGGTTCCACCAACAACTGGAGAATTAAATTATATGAGGATGTTATTGACTGTGAAGAAAGGGCCAAGATCTTATGATGAATTAAAGACAGTTGAAGGGTTCAAGCACAAGACTTTTAGAGAAGTATGTTTTGCAATGAGCATCCTACAAGATGACAGAGAGTTCATTGAAGCAATAAAAAAAGGCTTATAATTGGGGTTCTGGAGTTTTTTTGTGCAAACTTTTTGTTACACTATTATTATCAGCTTCAATGAATCGTCTAGAGCATTTTTGGCTTAACACTTGGTGCTACTTATCATATGGGATTCTTCATGAACAAAGAATTTTGTCACAAAATCCAGGTTAAATTATTACATATTGCAAAATATATATGACACATTAAGGATTATGCTTTCTCCTCTATTAAATTGTTTACAACATAAGATTAACAACACTTTGTTGACATTTATTTTGTTTTTTTAGATTTGACATTATCAGACGATGATATTCAACAACTCACTCTGATGGAAATTGAGAAGCAGCTTTAGAAAAATAGAAGAAGTTTGAAAGAATTTAAGTCAATGTCATATCCAAATGATTATGTCTTTGACTTTCTTGGAAATAGATTGATATATGATGAAAGACAATATGACATCAAGGCTCAAGAAGAGATTTACAACAATCTATTTCAAAAGTTGACAGGTATTGTTCTTATAATGATTACAATATAATTTCTCTATAATATATTAAGCATGTTATAGTTGTTGTTCATCTTTATTGTCACGAACTTAAACACATTTGGGGTACTTATGATATATTGTTCATGGATTAGATTGTAGGAATTATATATTCAACATATTCATGAAATGAAATAGTTATGGTATTCCTTCATTAACTTTTGTTATTATTAAATTATTAACTTTATTGGTGTAATATATGTTTAGGAATCAGTTGTTCAACTTTTATGATTTTATCAAACTAATTGTTGTTCTGTTCGTCATTTTATTGATTTTATCAAAATTTGGTTCATTTTAATCAAAAACTTATTATTACATTTTTGCCAATGCTGAATAATTAGGGATTCAAGTTTGCACTATCAATAAATTTTAAAGTAGTTGAATATTACGAGATACAATATTATGAATTGTGTCATATTGATTTGTTATTTCTATTTCACGAAGACACATATATTATAGATTGAAAAAGATATAAGATTAACATGAAAATAGTTACAACTATTTTATATTTTAGAAATAACACGCACGAGTCTTCTACTAGTATTCATTTAATATAGCCTAAATTACAGTTTTGGTCCTCCTGTTTTATCAAACTCACGATTTTGGTTCCCTATTTTATTTTTAACAGTTTTGGTATTTCATCCCAATTTTGATCAACTATTCATGCACCGTTCATGAACAGTCAACATTTTTTGGACGAAAATTGAGATGAGAGACCAAAATTGTTTAAAAAAAATAAAGAACTAAAAACCGTGAGTTTGATAAAATAGGGGACCAAAATTGTAATTTAACCTTTAATATATCAATTGCATTTAAAAAAAAAAATATGTGCAGAAAAAAAAATCCATCCCTTGTCTGAACTAGGTTAAGCCGCTGAAAAAATCTCCATTCCCTTTCCAGCTGCAGAAAAATGGCGAAGCTAAGGTGGGGAGAATTGGAAGAAGATGACGGCGAAGATCTGGATTTTCTGTTACCTCCACGTCAGGTGATTGGTCCTGACGATAACGGAATCAAGAGGGTTATTGAATACCAGTTCGATGATGATGGTAATAAGGTGAAGATCACAACAACTACTCGCACACGCAAACTTGCGAATGCGCGTCTCAGCAAACGCGCCGTCGAACGCCGTTCATGGCCTAAGTTTGGAGATGCTGTCCATGAAGATGTTGGTGCTCGCCTCACTATGGTCTCCACTGAAGAGATTGTCCTCGAACGCCCTAAACCTCTTGGTAGTTCTTTCTCTCACTCTTACTTTTGTTTTTATTACAGTTGAATCTTGTGTTTTAAACCCTAGTAACAAAATGAATACCCATGACAATAGGTTAAAGCACGAAAATTTTAGGGTTTTGAAAGGTGATTGTAAGATTCTAGATATATTGACGATAATTTCATGCCACAATTGTGGTTTTTAACATCAAAAACCCTAAACCCTGGAATGGAAATAAAGTGTTTTGTATCAATCTCATGGTATATGTATTTATCACTCTGTATTTACAGGTTCCAGCAAGGAGGATGCAAATGCTAGTGACCCATTGGCTCAGTTCAATAAAGGTGCTGTTCTTATGGTGTGCAGGACTTGTGGGAAGAAGGGTGACCATTGGACTTCAAGGTGTCCATATAAGGATCTTGCACCGCAGTCTGAGGGCTTTGTTGATAAACCTCCAACAGCAGATGGTTCTGCGACTGCTACAACTGGTCCAGCTAAGGGTACATATGTACCTCCTAGCCTGAGAGCTGGTGCAGAGAGGACTACTGGGTCAGACATGAGGCGGAGGAACGATGAGAATTCTGTTCGGGTAACCAACCTCTCGGAGGACACAAGGGAGCCTGATTTGCTTGAGCTTTTCCGGCCTTTTGGTGCTGTGAGCAGGGTTTATGTTGCTATAGATCAGAAGACTGGCATGAGTAGAGGCTTTGGCTTTGTTAACTTTGTTAGCAGGGAAGATGCTCAGAGGGCTATTAACAAACTCAATGGATATGGCTATGACAATCTCATTCTGAGAGTTGAGTGGGCCACCCCTAGAACAACCTAAGTATTAGGTGCTTGTGAGTTTTTTGCCCCCTTTTCTTTCTGAAGATCTACCAGTCTTATAGTCTGTGTTTAGTATTAATTTATTATTTGAAAGTAAATGTTTGCTCAAGGTTTTTGGTTGGTTAGGGATGATAATCAATATTATGAGGATTGTTTACATACTATCACTTGTAGGTTATTGATGACAATCCGTATTATGAGTATTGTTTTACAGGTTACATTCTTGCTCAAGATTTTTGATATTTGTGTGACATTATGTTTTCAGTTTTATTCTTCAAAAACATACTCATTTCCCCTACCGGTTTTACGGATGCTATGATGTGGCATGTTTCATTTTCTGAGACTCATCCATATTGTTATTAAAAAGAGTGAAAACTTGCCCATATCAGATCAAAGAATACTTTAACATAGTTTGTTGCTGTTCCAATATTTGTTTTACTAGGGATGCCTATTGTTACTAACAAAGAAAAAGTAACTCCAATGTTTTTGTCCTTAGATATCAAGAACACAACTGTTTCAATTTTTCTTCTGATTTGAAATTTTGTGGATCTGTTTGTTGTGCTAGAGATTCAATTTTCATAACCAGGGTTTGAATCATGGAAATTTCAGTGAGAATTCCCCTGGAGGCCATCCATTCCCATTTAAAATGGAAATTTTGAGGTCAACATTGTAAATGTTTGGCGAAAATGAAGCCTATGTATGAATATATGTAAATTAAGTATATCAACATCATGTAATACTTTGCTATGACAAATAGAGATTATCATCTCAGTCAAATGCCAACAACTCATCGAGCTGTTTATCTGTCCATTGTGGAATTGAGCTTTTTAGATTCATGATCTCCTGTCTTTCCAAGTGATTTTCCATACCAGTTTCTTGACCAACAGATATATGTGCCGGGTTCGATGAAGAACTATTGGCTTGAGTAATCCCTACCAGATTGTCTCCTTTGCCTAATGTAGGATGGTTTTCTTGATCTTCAACAAGTTGCTTCAACAGGTCCAGTACCATTCTGTCTCAAAGATATGTTTTCTCTATTCCAAACTGTTCTTTGGTTTTCATCATCTTCATTGTCAAATTGACAACTACTTAAAACCAAAATTTCATCCCCCTGACTACCATTATTTGCTACTTGTTTAAACCTTGAGTTCTTTCTTATGCCAGAGAGAGTGCACTGCTCAACGGCATCCACAATTTTTCACGTGTTTCTGTTTGCAAATAAAACCAATTCATGAGCATATGAACTCAGAATAGTCAACCAAAAGGGACATGAGCCATATTGCAGCTTTAATATAATTACATTTTAAAAATCTACCTGCAGTGCAAGTAGGTGCAGTTTGATTCATAGAGATTTGCTCTGATGGAGATCCACTGTCCTTGGAAAAGACCTTTATAAAATAAATAAAAAAGCTATAAGCAGAAACAATACCTGCCAAAGGATCTCATTCATCAACAAGTTAGGCTGTGTTGGGAGGTAGACCTAAATTTAATATATACATTTGATAAATTTAAAAAACTGAGAATACCCTGAAATATGATCATATCATATAATAATTTAGTTACACTAGATTCATTTTTAAAAACTTTAATAGCTTGTATAATATAGAAAAGAAAAACAAGTGTTCCCCTTCCCTCCCAAACAGACCCTTAAAATAAGTGCAACCCACTATTTTGGTCCTTGAAAGTGAAACACACTATCACATTGGTCGTTCAATGTATCGAATTTGCAAATACATGAATTTTTTTTGTCTCTTTTATTAGTCATTTTAGTCTTCAAATACATCTTTAGGTAGTCAATTTAATTATAAAAAATAGTGAAAACGGAAATTAATCGAAAAGTGAAAGCATAGAAGAGAATATAACCCCATACCTTGACTATATTGCTAAAATTAGTCGAAAAGTGAAAGCATAGAAGAGAATATAACCCCATACCTTGATTATATTGCTAAACGTAATATTCAGATAGCAAGTAAAACCATTAGGAGAAAACACAATTAACTGCATTTGCCATCATATATTTGTTCAACTTATTATAAGAAAAGGGAAAAAGAAACTTGATGAACAAAATCAACCAAGATAAAATACCTTTTTGGAGAAGTAGAACATAACCAACAAATATATCTAACTTCAATCACTTGTATTGAAGTGGAAGATTCACTATCAATATATTTGGGGGATCCATATTATGTTATGATTCGATTAATGATTAAGATGTTAATCAAGGTAATTCGTGCATCAGAAGGTTAATTGAAGATGCCCTAGCTAAAGCGTGACAAACTATTAAAGATATAGGAATTGAAGGTGAAAAGGATGACAATTATTTGAATGTATTGTCAGAGATATTGAGGCAATAGATATGAATAAACTTGAAACTAAGATGGTGGTAGCTATTAGGGTTCCATGAATGTTGTTACATTCAATGTTTAAGGGTGCGTCAATTCAATAAAATGAAGAAGAATAAAGCAAATATTATCAAATGGGAAGGATGATATTTATTTTATTAAGGAATTCAAGAATCAGAAGATGATGAATAATATGTGATCGTATCTGGAGATCAGGATCTGATACGGCTGGTTTTGAGAATTGTTGAAAGACGGTCAGTGAGGAGAGAAATGGGGTGTACCTGCAAGGCACTCCGATGCTGAAGTAAGTAACCGAGCAAAGAGTGAGCAAGTACGAGGATTAAGGTCAGAGAATTGAATACCTGACCCTCTCAAATGAGAGGGTTTATATAAGGGGCTAAATGGAAGATTATTGGTCCATATTGTGAGGCGCGGATCGAGGAATCCGTAAAAATAGGTAACGGTCAAAACTAGCCGTTGGAGAACTTTGTCTTGGTCGGTATGCTTTTGGTCGACAGAGACCACTATTCTTGATGCTGCTCGACGTTGAGCGCTTCTACCGAGTTGGTTTGCTTGGCCCAATTATGGGAATTGGGCCAGTCCAGAACAGGAGCCCCCAAAGTCATTGCTCGTGCGGAAGAGCAGTGACTTAGTAATGATTTCGTGCTCGAGGACGGGCAGTGTCAAGGCTAGGAATTTCATGCTGCCGACCTTTGAGGAACGAGCAGCTGGTACGCTGCTCGACGGGAGAATGTGAAGCGAAAAGCTGGAATATTTGGGGATTCGCGCTTATTAATGATTTGACGGCTAGCCTAGGGGCTAGCGTGTAGGGGTCACGCGTGCTTGTACGTGTTTTCCCTCTTATAAATAGGGTTCCCAGGCTCCATTTTGAACTTTTCGCTTCATCTTCTTCTCCGACGCCTTGCTCGTTCAACTGCCACCGCTCTCAGCCGTCGACCACCGTATCTCATTGTCGACCACCGTTTCCAGAACCTTCATCTTCTGAAAAAATGTCTTCCCAAGCACAAGGTACGGTTCCTTTTCGCTGTTTTTGGTGGTTATGGGTTAGATATCATAGAAATGCATGTGGTTTAGGATAGTTTTAACGGTAGTCTTAGATGTTAGAACCGGTAAACTTTAGGACTTCTGTCACCGTTGTTGGTCGGCTGCAAACCCTAACTCATGGTCGACACAAGTGTTGGTCGACCTTGACTCGGGATTTGACAAGTACTTAGGTTAGATCCCATAACTCATGACGTTGGGCGTAAGCCATCGCTCCGAGCGATGGTTAGCCAGGGCTACAGCTCGGGACCCATTCCCTGAGCTGATGCGCGCCCTTTCACTTGTCGAGCGGTGGAAGGGTGGATTTGATATTCTTAATCGAATTCACTGACGCCTTTCCTCTGCTTTTCAGGTGAAAACTCGCTTATGGATCCGTTAGAGGTGTCTTCGGAAGAGACGTCCTCGGAAGATTCAGGATCTTCTGTGTCAGTCCCCTCTGGTTCCGGGAGTTCCTCGGGAGATTCGGGTGCGAGCACTACAGAAGAGGGAGCATCAACAGACTCGCCACAATGTCCCGAACAGACAAGGATTTCTCCCGAAGAATGAGTGGTAGAGGATCTGCTGGACAAGGTGTCCTCATTTTCAAGGCCTCGAGCGGAGCCGCTGCCTGTCGTCGGTAACCCTGCAGATTGGGTCGTAACTTGCCCAGGAGATGACGACCGCATCTTCTCGGATTTTGGAGGTCGGGCGTTCTCCATGTACGAGTACGCAGTTTCGGTCCTGGGGGTAACTTTGCCATTCAGTGACTTGGTGTGTGCTGTGCTCGGGCACCTGTGCGTCGCTCCTTCCCAGCTGCACCCTAACTCGTACGCATTCCTGAAGGCGTTTGAGTTGACGTGTGCCCATCTGGGTGTTGGTGCCACGCTTCCTCTGTTCTTCCGTCTGTTCTCCCTGCAGCGTCAAGTCGGGCGAGGAACTGATCGGAAGGGGTTCGTGTCTTTTAAACAGAAGATGAAAATTTTCAAGGCCCATTCAGAGTCTATCCGAGCCTTCAAGATGGACTACTTTCTGATTAAACCCGCGAGCGCGGTGGCTGTGAGGGCGATGAGCTTTCTGGGGATAGACACCGACGAGAACGACGAACCCAAGCTCGACGATCAAGGGCAGGTGATCCCGAGGAGGCTTTGGTTGTTCCCTTTTTCCTGGAGTTACACCCATTACGAGAGGTCTGTTGGCGAGTTCGTCCAGGTGGGGGACTCTTTGAATGAAGATGACGCGGCCAGTTTCGAGGCCTTCAGAAGGTTGATAGCGTCTTTCACTCTGACCCCCCTGCTGGATGGAGAGGGGAAAGTTATGCTCGATCAGGATGGGGGGAAGCTGTGGAGCGTCCTTTGATCGATGTTACAGAATTACTGGCCTGCAATACCGGGCAGGAAGTGTCCGACTTCTTTGGTATCTGTTTTATTTCTATTAGTCACATCTTTGATTTAATTCTGTCGTCCACGACTAATCTAATCTTTTTCTTTTTCAGGTTCTCTGTCGAACCCTCTTGATAAAATCCAGGAACGCCTGCGTCAGCAGCAAAAGAAAAGATCGAGGGTTGTGCAGACCAAACTGACTGAGACAAGTGGCTCTGGGTCGGGCCCCTTGGTCCAAGGCTCTCCGAGCGCCTCAACTGGCTCCTTGATGAAGAAACACAAGTCCGCAGCGACTGTGGACCTGACGGCCAACGCTCCTCCGAAGCCGAAGCATGGGTTGCCGCCGTGCTTTGTGAAGCGCAACTTTTTCGAGGGGACGAGCATGGAGGTGGACCGTGCAGATTCCCTGTTTCTGGAAGGCATGAATCGTCCTGCCCGACGGTTGTCCCTGACTCAGGACGCAAGTGCGGTCATGCGGGTCTTGACGATGGCCTGGTTGACGGCCGAAGGAAGTCCCGGGCAGGAGAGGGAGATGGGTAGGCTGAAGGAGCAACTGGCTGCCACTGAGGCGAAGCTGAAAACGGCCACTGAAGAAGTCAATGCCACGACCAAGGAACTGACTGAACGGGCCAACATCATTGTCAAGCTGGAGGTTGACAAGAAAAGGGTGTTGGAGCAGAACAAAAAGCTAAAGGATGCTTTCTGCCCGAAGTAGGACGAGGATGACGAGACCAAAAGTATGGTAACGAGGGCTCAGTTTCTTGCTCGGATCGACCAAGACATGGAAGATCTGAACTCATCAACTGAGCTCAGTTTCTAGAATGCGGTGGATCAGATAAGGGCTCTCCACCCCGACTTGGCCTTGGACGTTGGTCGAATCAGCTACCTGTACAAGGTCGAGGATGGCCAGATCGTGGTTCCTTCGGACCTGGTAGGGGATGATTCTCAGCCGGGGTCGATCGTTCAGCCCGATCAGCCTGAAGCGCAACCGGAACAGGAAGAGGCTCGCCAACAAAAAGGCCGCCCGGAGGGCAAGGGTAATTAGTTTCTGGCCTGTGTGCCTTGTAATTTTATGTTTCTTAGTTTTTTGGGGCGTAGTCCCCTTTGTAATTAATTATGAACAAGTCGGCCCTTCGAGGTCGCAATTTTGTGTTCACATTTTGGTGTTAATTAATGGTCGTTTGTTTTGTTATCTCCATTGTTCAATTGCTCGTCCGTCGGAGGACTGTTTTCTCTAAATTTCAAATGCTAAGTGTTTGTCGTGCGGTTTTGCACTTAATTGAATGCGATTGAGTGTATACGGGGTGTGTTCATGATCCATTGGTTTGGGAGACCAAGTAGATTCTGGAGTTTTACTCCTGGTCGGTGCTCGGGCTAAGGTAATGGTCCGGGCTCCGTGGCTTGAACGTCCCATCGCGAGCTGGGGTTCTGCCTGGTCGTGGTACTTAGGCGACGTCGGACTCGTTTGAGTATCCGTCCGTGCGGCAGGTTTCTCTTTCCTTTGAAAGGAGATCCTGATTGATTACGTCATTTTCGGGTTGTCGTGCTTGTAACTAGGCACGCAGTCTTCAGTCGGTCCTATCGCTCCTCGCTTGAGAGTTGAGCAAGGCGACTTTGTGAGTTAGCTGTAATATTGCTTGAGCTTCTCGGCGTTCCATGGCCGAGCAAGCTCTTCCCCGTGCAAATTTTCTAAATAATAGGCTCCGTTTTCGGTTTTTGCTTGGACGCGATACGGGCCCTCCCAGTTGGGTGTAAACTTTCCCTCGCGGGGATCCTTGTGATTTCTTCTGAGAACAAGACTGCCTACCTCGAACGTTCGTCTTATGACTTTAGAATCGTACCGAGCGACTATTTTCTGTTTGAGAATGGTTTCTCGAAGAGCGGCTTCTGATCGAACTTCCTCGACCAGGTCGAGCTCGTCCCTCAAAGCCTCGGAGTTGGTGTCTTGGTCCATGGGGGATTCTGTGCGTCTGGATAGGACGTGCATTTCTATAGGGATCACCGCCTCGGTTCCGTACGGTAATCGGAACGGGGATTCCCCGGTTGTTGAGTGGGGGGTGGTCCTATATGCCCATAGCACGCTATGTAGCTCCTCGACCCAATGCTTCTTATACTCGTCCAGTCTTCGTTTCAAACCTCTTAGGATTACCCTATTCGCGGCCTCTGCTTGCCTGTTAGTTTGGGGGTGCTCTACTGAAGCGAAATGTTGTTTCGTTCCTATTGATGCAACGAATTCTTTGAAGTGTTTATCTGTGAACTGGGTGCCGTTGTCGGTCACGATGGCGAGTGGTACCCCGAACCGGGCGAGGATGTTCCTTTTGAAGAAACGTAGTATGTTGAGCGCAGTGATTTTGGCTAAGGCCTCAGCTTCTATCCACTTGGTGAAATAGTCGACGCCTACAATTAAGTATTTATTTTGGCCGGACCCGACGACGAATGGTCCTAAGATATCCATCCCCCACCATGCGAATGGCCAAGGCGACGATAATGATTTTAGCTCGGATGGGGGTGCTACGTGTACATCCCCGTGTCGTTGGCATTTGTCGCACCTTTTTACGTGCTCCTTTGCGTCGTGTTGGAGTGTGGGCTAATAGTATCCTGCCCGAAGAATTTTTCGAGCCAACGACCGTCCGCCAGGATGTTGCGCATTGATTCCTTCATGGACTTCTCTTAGTACGTGCGGGATGTTTTCTTCTTCTACGCACCTGAGGAGGGGCGTGGAGAATCCTCGACGATACATACGTGCACCCACTAGAGAATATGAGCATGCCCTTCGTCGTATTGCACTGGCCGCTTTTGGGTCGGTCGGTAATTTTCTTTTAGTTAGGTAGTTAAATACTGGGGTCATCCAGCAGCTCGTGTCGCCCACGAGATTAATATCTACGTGGACCGATGATTGCCCAATGCTTGGTCGGGGAAGCGTTTTCTGTATGACGGATTTGTTGTTTCCTTTCCTTTTAGTGCTTGCCAACTTAGAGAGGATGTCGGCCCGGATATTGTTCTCTCGCGGGACGTGTTTGACTTCCACGCTTTTGAATCGCTTCAGCTCGCCTTTTACGAGGGCCAGGTATTCGGCCATGTTATCGTTTTTGGCTTGAAAGTCTCCTCGGACTTGGCTAGCGACCAACTGAGAATCCGTGCAGATTGTGATTTCTTCTGCCTCCAAGTCGGTCGCGAGCCGTATGCCCGCTAGGAATGCTTCGTATTCTGCCTGGTTGTTGGAAGTGGGAAAAGATAAGGTTAAAGATACTTCGATGACGTTTCCTTCCTCGTTCTCCAAGATAACCCCAGCTCCGCTACCTGCTGGGCCGGATGCCCCGTCCACGAAAATAGTCCACCTGGAGGGAGATTTTGGCTCTTGCTCAGTGAAAGTAAGTTCAGCCACGAAGTCGGCCAGCGCTTGAGCTTTGAGAGCTTGTCTTCCCTCAAATATGATGTCGAATTCGGATAGTTCCAATGAACATTTTAGCATTCGTCCGGCCATATCTGGTCGACCGAGCAATTGTCTTATGGGTTGATCGGTTCTTACGATGATGGTGTGAGCCAGGAAATAATGGCGCAACCTTCTGGCTGCGAGAAGGAGGGCCAAAACCACCTTTTCTACCTGGAGATATCGAATTTCCGGGCCATGGAGTGCTTTACTCGTAAAATAAACAGGCCTTTGCCCCTCGGGTAAGTCGCGTACGAGTGTCGCGCTTACCGCCTCGTTTGCAACGGTAAGGTAGAGATAAAGTACCTCCCCCTCTTCGGGTCTAGACAAAACTGGGGGTTCACTTAGTGCCCTTTTTAGGTGGGACAACGCTAGCTTACACTCTTCCGTCCATTCGAAAGTTGCATCTTTGCGGAGGAGCTTGTAAAAGGGGAGAGTGTGTTGAGCGGATTTCGCTACGAACCGAGCGAGGGAGGTGAGGACCCCATTTAGTGATTGTATGGATTTTTTAGAAGTAGGAGTCGGGAGTTCCGCGAATGCCCGACATTTGTCGGGGTTGGCTTCGATGCCTCGTTCGGTCAGGTAGAATCCGAGGAACTTCCCTGCTCGGACCCCAAACGTGCATTTCTCAGGGTTGAAACGCATTTTGCATTTTCGTGCCTGATCAAACACTTTTCGTAAGTGGGACGCGTGGTCCGTTTCTTGTTGAGATTTGACGATCATGTCGTCCATGTATACTTCGAGCATATCCCCGATTTCTGGTCGGAATACCTTATTCATCATGAGCTGATAAGTCGCGCCTGCGTTTTTCAGACCAAAGGGCATGACGTTGTAATAGTAGTTGCCCGATTCGGTCATGAAGGCCGTGTATTTTTTGTCGGACACGGTCATGGGTATTTGATTATACCCTGAGTAGGCGTCCATGAAGGACAATATCTTGAAGCCGAACGAATTGTCGACAAATTTATCAATGTTAGGTAAAGGGTATGCATCTTTCGGGCATGCCCGGTTGAGATCGATATAATCAACGCACATTCTCCACTTTCCATTAGATTTTTTCACAAGTACAACATTTGAGAGCCAGGTCGTGTACCTGGCCTCGGTTACAAATTTAGCCTCTAGGAGGTCTTTAACAGCAGATTCAGCCGCTTCAGTTTTTTCGGTCGACTGCTTCCTCCTGCGTTGGGCGACTGCCTTGTGTGTTGGGTCAATGGAGAGGTGATGGAAGGTCGTCTCGGGGTCGAGTCCTGGCATCTCTGCAGCGCTCCAGGCAAACGGATCTACGTTCCCTTTGAGGCAAGCTTCCAACTGTCGCTTCACCAATTCGGGCATATGTGCTCTGATCTTAACGCACCGGGTTGGGTCCTCTCCCAGGGAAATTAGCTCGAACTCTCCATCCGGGATTGGTCGGGATAACGTCTCTGTTGGCCTTTGGATGCCCTCGTTATCGTCCGAGAACCTGCAGTCCAGGTCGATTGAGTCTACCTGAGGGAAAGCCCTGGGAACATCTGGTGAATTCGATGTCGAAGGGTTTGGTTGGTATGATATTGAGCTAAGACCCTTCGATGCTGCTTCAAAACACCTGCAAGCAGCGTCGACGTCCCCGTGCAGTGTGGCAACCTTGCCCGAAGTAGTGTAGTACTTCATCTTCAGGTGGACGGTGGATGGCACGGCGATTAGCTCGGCTAGTGTTGGTCGTCCCAGGATGCACTGGTATAGCGACGGGCAGTCCACGACTAGGAACTGGACTCTGACCTTCCTGGCTGTCTCAACTGCTCCGAAGGTGACAAACAGATCGACATAGCCCCACGGTCGGGAAACCGCTCCGTTGAAACCCTGTAGGTCTGATCCGACGTATGGAGTTAGGTGTGTCTCGTTCAACTGGAGTGTTGAAAACAACTGGGAGTACATAATGTCGCAGGAGCTGCCCTGGTCCACCAAGATTTTCCTCACATCGAAATTTGCCATTCGCGCCCGGATGAGCAAAGAAATGCTGGCGTTGGGCGCCCCTCCCAGAAGTTCTTCTCGGTAAAAGGCGAGGGGTACCGAGCCCTCTCTTGGTGGGTCCAGGGTAGCGTTTTGCGCGGGCCCCTTCGCAATCAGTTGGTCAAATTTTTGTTTCACGGATCCGACCGTGATTTTGTTGAACCCTCCTCCCGAGATGACCATTGCGGATGGAAAGGTTTCCCATGGACTATGGGAGAAAAGGTACCCCGGACTCTTGGTGTGATCAGGTAGGAAGAAATCTTCCGGGCGATAAATGCTCAGGGCAACCTGCATGTTCGCATCTGCAGGGATGGGTATAGCCTCCTCGACCTTTTGAGTCTCCTGCGCTTCTTGTCGAGGAGTGTCTCTGGACTTGGTGAACTGCTTAAGGTGCCCGTCCTTGATAAGAATTTTGATCGCATCCTTGAGATGGATGTAGTCTTCTGTGTTGTGGCCATGACTCTTGTGGAATCTGCAATATTTTGTTTTGTCCGTGCCCGGTTTGCTGGGCTGTTGCTTTGGAAAACGTACCCCTGCTTGCCTGAACTCCGAATTGGCACACTCGGACAAGATTTTCTCCCTGGAGGCCAGGAGAGGTGTGTATTCGTGGAACCAGCCGATGGGTCCTCTGTGCTCCTGCGGTTCACGAGAGCGATCGTCCTTTCTTTTGTCTCCTCCCCGACGAGATGTCGAGGGTTCATCGACTCAGTGGGGCTTTGCATCTTCACGACGTCGAGCGTCTCTTACCGAGCTGGCTGCTTGTTTTTCCTCATACTGGATATAGGCTTGAGCTTTCAGTAAGAACACGTCGAGGGTGGAAGGGGTCTCGATGCCGACTGCCCCGTGAAAATCTGTTGATGGGCGTAGTCCTCGTTCCAACAAATACTTCTTCATGTCGTCGGTTGTGGATACTTGGACCGCCTCTTTATTGAACCTTTCGATGTAAGTTCGTAAAGGTTCGTCTTTCCCCTGGATGATCGCTTCGAGCGAGGCTTCTGTCTTTAGGTGCCGCCTTGAGGCGGTGAAGTGCCTGGAGAACGTGCGTCCAAGTTGTTTCCAGGATGTGATGGACTCAGCCTCGAGGCTTTTATACCATGTCATCGCTCTTTTCCTCAGCGTTGTAGGAAAGATGCGACATTTGATTGCTCATCGTACTCCTCGGTAATCGAGTAGCGCATCGATATTCTCGATATGCTCGTCTGAATCTGTGGTTTCGTCGTACGAGCCTAGCGGTGGGGGTTTCTCTAAACCTCTTGGAAGTTTAGCCGCCATGATTTCTGACGAGAGGGGACCCCGAGCGTCCTCGTCGTCACTAGAATTGAACGAAGGAGATCTGTGAGCGCGTTTCTTCGTTCGCCGGGGAGATGCAGATCTTGATCTGCTCCTTCTTGATTTTCTTGGAGGATAAGATCGTGGAGAGGACTGGCGAGGACGTTTGTCGCCCGTTGATTCGTCAGCGTGTCCTTTCCTCTTTCTCCTGGCAGGAGAGGGAGTGCGCCTTCTTTGGGGTCTCGCGGGAGACGGTGGTCGACGAGAATTATCTTCGAGACATGCGATTTTCTCGCCATGGGCGAGGAGTAGCAGGTTTGTCTGATTCAGGATTTCTGCCAGTGCGGCGAAATCTGACCCTGAAGGAGTCGAGGGAAAAAGAGTTTCCGGGCGACTTTCCAGAGGTTGATCGCGATCGGGAGAAGGTGATGCTGTCTTCCCGTCTGGGTGGTCTTGCACAGTTTCCTCGTGCGGAGGAGGATGAATGTTGCTCTCACGTTGCGTGAGAATCATGCCGTCGTTTGATCGGTTTTCTTGGTTGTCCCGAGCAGCCATAGATCTTGGTAAAAACTTTGGTTCTTTGAAGATTTTGAGAGAAGAACGGGGAAATCAGTTTCCCACAGACGGCGCCACCTGATCGTACCTGGAGATCAGAATCCGATACGGATGGCTTCGAGAGTTGTTGAAAGACGGTCGGTGAGGAGAGAAAGGGGGTGTACCTGCAAGGCACTCCGATGCTAAAGTAAGTAACCGAGCAAAGAGTGAGCAAGTACGAGGATTAAGGTCAGAGAATTGAATACCTGACCCTCTCAAATGAGAGGGTTTATATAAGGGGCTAAATGGAAGATTATTGGTCCATATTGTGAGGCGCGGATCGAGGAATCCGTAAAAATAGGTAACGGTCAAAACTAGCCGTTGGAGAACTTTGTCTTGGTCGGTATGCTTTTGGTCGACAGAGACCACTATTCTTGATGCTGCTCGACGTCGAGCGCTTCTACCGAGTTGGTTTGCTTGGCCCAATTATGGGAATTAGGCCAGTCCAGAACAATATGGTTTATAGGATTTGAGGAGATGAGGATTGCCATTGGCCTTCTTTAGATTCTATTGGTCAGTCTGGTGGAATTCTAACAATATGAAGGAAGGAAATTTTTTGTCTCGTGTTTAGCTTCAAGGGTTAAGGCTTTATGGAGATTAATGTGCTTTGGAAATGAAATAATTGTTACTTTATCAATATGTATTCATCGTGTTATCTACTTGATAAACAAATGTTGTGGTTAGAGCATCTAAAATGGATAACTAAACTATCTCCTGGTGAGTGGTTGGTGGGGTGGGGGGATTGAAATGGATGAATTTGCTACCTTGATTGATTTGATGGGACTAGTTGATCTTCCAACAATTGGGAACATATTTACTTGGTTCAATTTGAATGAAGTCATCTTGATAGATTTCTATTATTGATGGGGTTAATCAATAGTTGGAACATTGTGGCTGAACAAGTTGGGGATATGGTAGGGACATATCAAATGATAGACCGATGTGGATCAAGGCAAATAATGTGAATTGGGGTCCTAAACCATTCAAAGTTTTCAATTGCTGGTATGAGCATCCTGAATTTATGGAATTTGTAAGGAGTGAATGGAACTCCTTCTATGTCAAAGGTAGTGCTGCTCATGTGTTAAAATAGAAATACAAACTTTTAAGGGATAAATTACGCTGGTGGAACAAGAAGGTGTTTGGCTGGGTTGGTCTGAAGATAGAGGAAGGGGTGGATATATCAAATGAAGTTGAAGCTTACATGGTAAGGGATATTGGTTAAACTTTAGTGGAAGATCTGGTGAAGAGAAATGTGGCTCAGAAGGATATTTGGAAGAACTTACATTTAAAAGAAAGTATTCTAAAGTAAAAGTCAATATTAAAATGGGTGAAGGAGGGGGACCTAAACTCTAAATATTTCCACTCTATGCTCAAATGTAGAACTAGAAGGTTATATCCATCCAAGTTGATTCAGTGGCATTGGAATAGGTGAATTTTGGCTAAGAAAGTCATAAAAGAACACCTTGAATCCAAGTTTCAGAACAACTTCTTTCAGAGATCGAAGTTGCATTATTCTAAGCTTACTAAACTATCTAGAGATGACATTTCGAGGTTGGAGGAAATGTTTATTGTAGAGGAAACTAAAAAGGTAATGTTTGACTATGAAGGGAACAAAAGTCCAGGAGTAGATGGATTTAACATGGAATTTTGTAAGAGATGTTTAGAGGTGGTTAGGAGTGATGTGGTGAAGTGTATTCAAGGTTTTTATTCTACTGCAAGATTACCCAAAGCTTTGTCCTATTCATTCGTAGCCTTGATTCCCAAAACTGAAAACCCTCAAGGATTGAATGAGTATAAGCCAATTTGTCTAATGGTTGTGTATATAAAGTTCTCTCTAAAATTCTTCCTGCAAGATTGAGGTGTGTTATAGGTGGGTTGATTTTTAAGTCTTAAATAACCTTCATCCCTGGTAGACAATTGCTTGATGGTGTTGTAGTTATAAATGTGCTTTTAGATTTTGCTAAAAGGAAAAAATAGTTGTTTATTATTTAATGTTGATTTTGCTCAGGCATACGACTACGTTGATTGAAAATTCTTGAAGAATATGTTGGTGGCTATGGGCTTTGGTCTGAAGTGGATTAAGGATTTTCTAATTATATGTTTTTACAAGATATATGTCAGTTATGGTCAACAAGACTCCTACTAAAGACTTTAAAGCGATGAGGGGGTTGAGACAAGGAAATCCCTTGTCTCCTTTTTTGTTTTCCATTGTTGTCGAAGGGCTAGCAGTAGTGGTAAGAAGGGATACTAATTTGGGTGTGCTACATGGATTTAAAGTCAATGATAATGTTTCTTATAATCTATCGCAATTTGCTGACGACACGGTCCTAGTGTGCGACGAGCCATGATATAATCTTTGAGCATTGAAATCAATTATATAGGGGTTCAAAATGGCATCTGGTATGAAAATTAACATTTGGAAGAGCTACTTGTACATGGTTGGTATTGAAGACATTTTTCTAAATGCTGGTGCACATTTTTTGGCATGTAAGAAGGATTCTCTACCGTTCAAATTCCTTGGCCTCACTGTAGGAGGTAATCGTAGAAGGGTGTCTTTTTGGAACCCGATTATATCTCGTTTGAAGGAAAGTCTCTCACCATGGAAGGGTGGGATGTTGTCCATTGGGGGGCAGAGTGACACTCATCAACTCAGTATTGATGAATTTTCCTGTCCATCATCTTTATTTCTTTAAAGCCCCAGGAAAACCGTTGTAGAAAATCATAACAATTCAGAGGATTTTTTTTTGTGTGGTTTGAGTCAATGGAGAAAAAAATGCATGACTTGGGTTAGCTGGAAATCGGTATGCAAGCCTAAGGAGGATGGTTGGATTGCTATCAAAGACATTGTGTTATTTAATAAGTCGTTGCTATCTAAGTGGTTATGGAGGTTTATTAAGGATATGAATGCAATTTGGGTTGGGATCTTGGAAGAAAGATATGAGAACATTGCCAGAAGATTAATTTCCAAAGATGTGCCAAGAGTCAAACGTCAAGAATCACTATGGTGGATGGACTTAATGATGTATGGAGATTCAATGAAGGATGCTGGTTTTGCCGATCTGTTAGCATTTAGATTAGGTGATTGAGCTTTTATCTCATTCTGGTATTCTAGGTGGATTGGTCATACGACATTGCAAAATCTTTACCCTGGTTTGTTTATGATTTATGGTAGAAAATATGATTTTGTAAGGGATATGAGGGTGTGAGAGGGGGATATATTTGGAAGTGATAGTTAGGTTCAACAACTTGGAGGAGGATGTGATGCAAAAGGAGGATTATAATGAGCTGCTATAATAATTGTGTGAAGTCTGTTCCAAAATGGATGAAGCTGTGTTGTCGTGATTTGGCGTCATGACACCTTTAATAATTTAATTTTTTAATCTTATTATGACAGGTTGCATCAGGTTGTGGGTGTTAGAGAATCAAATACTTTAACTAAGGTAGTGCTTGGGTTAATGTAGAAAATAAGATTCCATCAAAAGTGAAGATTTTTGGCTGGAGATTGATCATTGATAGATTCCCAACACGAAACAACCTTACTATGAGAGGCATCATTTGCTATCCTCATGACAACGTCTGCGTTTTCTATTTTTTCCCCGTTGAAGATATTCATCACATTTTCAATAATTGTCCTAGAATTATGTTGGTGTGGAGAAAAATATTGGAATGACTGATGTGTCTTGGATTAATGAAGAGAGTTATTCTAATCATATTATGATTTGGTTTGAAAGGTTGAGAGGAACGTATTCCAAAAGTTATTTGGTTTGATGTATGTTGGTGTATTAGATGGTTATAAAATTAGATCATTTTCGACATTGAAATCGGGAATCTCATTGTTATTATGCAGAGAATTTTAATCTTCTCGTAGTAGTTGGCAATTGATTTATTACATATAATTAAATATAATTATTATGAATCATGTAAATATCCGGTTGATTTCCTTTAGATGATACAAGTTATATAGGTGTTGTTTAATTTGTACATTGGGTTGGAGCTATCCAACAACATAATACTAGTAATGTAATAATGTTGACCATAGCAAATTAAATTTGTTATATATAACTTGCTTATGTCATCGCTAACTCAGCTTGCAGCCGACGGTCAAGACAAAACATACTGTCAGAATCCCATCTCCCCTTCTCCACCGTTGCCTTTATTTGACTATCAACGCATGCACGCAACACAGCACTCAACACATTTTTTTTAATGTAACATAATACACATGTCTCACTGTTCAGGCTGCTATAACAACAATCTATAAATACTTCATTATACAAAAACATAAATATAAAATCATCATCTTCTAATAATTGAATCTTATATTTTCTGCATCTCTAATACTTTTACTTTTACAACTATGGAAGCTTATTCCACCACCTCTTATCCTACTTCTAAGTCTCAAAGTAATTCACTACTCAACTCTGTGAGAAAAACACAACCTAAACCATGGAAGAAAACCTCAGTAATAGCTCCACAACCATCAACAGCTATTAGGGTTTATGAGGTGGATGTCATGAATTTCCGAGAGCTTGTTCAACAATTAACCGGTGCACCGGAATTCAAGCCTCATCATCATCATCAACAATCGATAACTTCAACAGTTTCGACTGATTGGAACAAAGGGATGCAGTTTCATGAGGAGAGTAGTGATAGGACAAAGCAACAAGGTTTGTTGGAGTTGAATTTGTCCTCACCGTCTTCTTATAGTTGGTATTCTTCTCTGTGATCAAGATAGGAATTACAGAATAGTGACCGATTGACAAGAGTTCTTGTTTGGTCTTTCAAAAATGTTTTATTACATCTTGTTATGTTTGTTGAATTGGATTATGACGGAAAGTAATAAAATGTAAGAGATTAAATTTATTTTAATTTAATTTCATACATGCTTAATTAAAAGCACGTTAGCAGAACTTGGGCATAAAGAACAATTCTGTTTCAGATATCTATTACCCTAAACTTTTCCTAGGAATATACATTCACCACTGTCAAACTTAACAAACCTCAAAGACCATTGTACCAAAGTTCATTCTCAGCTTTATCATTGTCAATAACACTTAAAAAGAAAAGTCCTACTAGATCATTTGGCAGTGTCTGTGAGAATGTCCTCCAACGTTGTCATTATTATTAGTCTAATGACAAACTTCGAGCATACACAAATCGGAGGATTTCTCTCCAGGCAGAACATCAAGGGAGAGATTTGTGTATTTTTTTTTTCATTTCCAACTTTGTCCTTTGCTTTATCCTTCTTTCTACAATACTTTTCGGTTTAATTATTTACAATTACACTACATTAATGTAGTCATGATACTATTTTTTTCAAAAATATTAATTTAATAATTTTTAAATAAAATATTATTAAAAACAAATAAATAATAATACATAATAAAACAAATTATTTAACTAAATTATATCTTTGAGATAAATATGTTAATACTATGTTTTTTTTTATACAAAGGAGGGTCTAGGCCAGCAAAAACTAAAGAGAAAGAATATGATCTATCGGACGTCTATTTGCGTCGTTTCTAACAAAATGAATAATGTCGTCTGGACAATACTCGTAGAAAATGGTGTCTATCTCTAAGTTCAGACTTCTCTTAGCCAAATTATCAGCACATAACTTCACCTTTTTATAGAAGTGAGAAAAGCTAACAACCCTGCTACCAGACATGAGATTGTGTATCTACTTTATCATACCATTGCCATTCAGTAAAGTGGCTTCCTATCCCATAAGAGTATTTATCTCATGTTTGTTACCTGATTGCACTTCAATTCTGTCATAATCCATGTCAACGACTAATCACATGCCTTCCAGCATCCCCTATAGTTCTGCCACAATAACACCACACTTGTCAATTCTTCTAGAGAAACCACATCCCCATCCCCATGATGATCCCTGAATAATCCCCGACTCCTGCTTCATCTTGATTGTTCACAGTCTCATCCACATCCACTTTAATCCAACCGTCTCGAGGCGGATTCCAACAGGTTGACAACTTATTTCTCCCTGAAGCATGATTCAGGATACTTTGTGTTGCTTTGAACATTCGAAGCTTCTCCCAAATAATAGATGCCAATGTATGAGGCATGAAATACCCGTCATCATTCTTTCTCTTGTTCCGCCTGTATCATAAGATGTGACACGCCGTAGCCAACAAACTTCCCCAATCCAACGGATTTGAGTAGCTAAAATTATTGTTAAGATTCAACTGGATCCAGTCATGCATCTGAATCTCGAAAAAGCCATTTCGGTAACTACATTATATTAATTAAAAATATAAGTGAATTTAAATTTAATTGATTAATCTTTAAAATACAAAAGTTTAATTAAATCACTTAATTAATTATATTAAGTTTGATAAAGCTAAAATTAAATGTTTTTTCGTGAATATATAAATTGACATAAATTTTATATTAATTGTTAGTTAAAGAATATTTTTGTCCTATTTAAAATAAAACACATTTCTCTCTTTTCTATTTCTCTCTTTTATCTATACCAAATAATATTTAAAATCTACTTTATTTCTCACATACTTCTTCTCACACTCTTTCTAACTTCTCTCTTTTCACAGTTTCCTCTCTATCCCAAACATAGCCTTAAATCATTGTTTGCTTCACCTAATAGTATCTTTCAAAATTCTTGTCAAGTGTTTGGTAACAAAATTTATTAGTCATTTGAGCTAGATCTCATATAATTATTAGATGAGTTAATTTAAAAAAGTTGGATAAGTTCATCTTTCTTGTCAAATTTACAAATAAAAAATTTTAATAGTTGGCATAAGATTTTAAAATTTAGAATGAGCAGTTTATCCTAATTTACAATTCCGCTTGACTTGACACAATATTATTACTATTAAAAATGAAATATATGTCATTATAGTTGTAATTTGTTATATCATTACTATTATTGTTACTAGTAATTCTATTATTATAATTAATTTTTGTTAATGTTGCTGTATGGGTGTGAAACGACGTCGTAGCTGTGTGTCTTATCTGGTTAAGAAATGAGAAAACTGGAACATATGAAGTGATGGTAAACTACATCTTGTGAGAGAGATTGAGAGATCAACCATGTCATGGCTAGCAAGAACAATCGCGAACTCTCTCAAACTCGATGAAGAAGACGAAGAAGATACAAAACAAGAACAAGTATCAGAAAACTCCAAATCCGAATCCGAACCCTCTGAATCACAATCCGAATCTGCATCTCCGTCAACTCACAGTCCCACCGCACGCGGCGTCAAAGAAGATATCTCCGAGATTACCAAATCCCTTTCCCGCCAATTTTGGGGCGTAGCTTCTTTCCTCGCACCTCCTCCCGATCCCGATCACGATTCCGATCCGCAAACGCGTGACTCCGATCCTAATCTCCCTGATGAAGACGTTATCGCTGGAATCCGAAGCGATTTTGCTGAAATTAGTGGGAAATTCAAGAGTGGAATCTCGAAGATTTCTGGTAATAAGACTGTTTCTGAATTCACGAAGATCGCTTCGAGTTTTCTCCAAATTGGATCCGATGAGGAATACGATCTCGACGGTGTGGTTGGAGTTACGGAGGAGGTTGTGGCTTTCGCTAGAAACTTAGCGATGCATCCGGAAACTTGGCTGGATTTTCCACTTCCTGATGATCCTGATTCTGATGGTATATTCTGATGGAATATCTGTGAATTCTAGTTTCCTTTGTAATCTAATTTTTTATGCAATTACTTTGTAGGAAAATAGTACTATCTTTTCTGTTATAGCTTCTGGAATTATGTTGTTAATATTCTAGCTTAGATATTCTAGTTCATATTGTATATGATTCTTCATGAAGGATGCGTCATGAATTCATCTTGCAATTTTTGTGCTTATGCAGATTTTGATTTGTCTGATGCACAACAAGAGCATGCTCTTGCTGTTGAACATCTTGCTCCGAGGTTAGCTGCTCTTAGAATGGAGCTGTGCCCTGGATATATGAGTGATGGATGCTTTTGGAAGATTTACTTTGTACTACTGCACCCTAAACTCAGCAAAAATGATGCTGTTTTTTTATCAACTCCACAAGTAAGTTGTTAAGTTTTAATTGGAATTGCTTTTAATCGGTTCTCTCTCTTTGATGTATCTGTTTGATTTGTTTTTCGAATTTGAATGGATGCTTGTGCCTCTTGTGTTAATAATGTGTACTTTGTTGTTTCTAATCGTTTTCATTTAAAATATGTGCAACTAATGATTGAATTAGATAGTAGAGATGGAGACAGTAGACATGTTTTATTTGATTGTTGTATTGGGACTTGAACAGAGTTTGATCTTGTAGAATTATGGAAGAAACAGGTAACACTGCTCACATGGTCAAATACTTTTGTTAGAACCCTTGTGAGTTATATACATGATTCTTCGGTGTCACAACTAATAGGTGTCTAAGATGTTTTGAAATTCATAATAAACACTTGTGTTTTTTAAAATTTATTTTCAGCTGCATCTAACATTTGGTATTATTAGGTTTTATTGTATTAACAACAAATCATGTTTTGCTTGCAGATAATGGAAGCTAGAGCAATGTTAACTCAGGCATTAGACATAAGAAGAAAGGAAAAGAAAGAACCAGAATTAATCAGCATTCCCTCAAAAGAGGAGGAACAAGAACAACATCTTTCCGTGCCAAGCAATGCTCAACTTGAATCAGTGCCTCTTCAGACATCTACTATTGAAGAATCTCCATCTATGGCTGTGGCTAATGTAGAGACGGAGGGGCATACTGTTAAAAGTGATTTGACTCAACCTATTGACAAGCCTGTCGTTAAAGAAGCCCCGTCTATGGCTGTGGATAATGTAGAGACCGAGGAGCATACTGTTAAAAGTGATGTTACTCAACCTATTGAAAAGCCTGTGGTTAAAGAAGCCCCGTCTATGGTTGTGGGTAATGTAGAGACCGATGAGCATACTGTTAAAGGTGCTGTTATTCAACCAATCGACAATTCTGTTGTTAAAGAAGCCTCAGTTATTCCATCTGCAGAACAATCACCATCTGGTTCAACAAATCGGTTCTCATATGAAACGTATGAGGATGATGCTGATGCCGATGCCGATGATTGGCTGAAAGAGGATAGTTCTGAAATGGTTGGTCCCAGTGGAACTTCCATTCATACTGGTGACGATGATGAGGATGTCTCATTCAGTGATCTTGAGGAGGATGATGGTGATGTACATGCAAGTTATAAGAAAACATCAGGTTCTGATTCTTCCACAAAAGACTCCAGAGATTGGGTGCAGTTAGGTAGAAGTTCACCTAACTCTGATAAGGATATAAACTCTTTGGAACACAGAAATGCAGGCTCTGAGCTTTCCAGTGCTCGTAATTCTATGACCAAGGATTCCAATGATTGGCTTAATGTTGACGACATTGATGTAATTTGATAATAGCACGTAAATGTCAGAGGTAAGTTTTTTATATGATTCTCTTCTACTTTGTGAATATTTGCATACTCTTTTTTCTGTACTCTGATTAACCTCTGAAGGCCGTGCTTTGTGTAAATAAAGCCAGTCTCCACTGGGCTTTGTGCTATGTATGGTTATTATTGCACCGTACTTGAATCTCCAATTTGAATTTGATATATTGGAATATTTCTCGGTTGTTCAAGTTTGTTGATCCTGTTTTTACTTAACTAAACTGAACATATTCGTATGTTCCTGAATGAATCATGGCTTGAAATTATTTTACTTTTTGGCTAAAGTTAAAAAAAGAATTTTATTGCTCAAAATAAAAGCATTTGACTACTGCACAAGGTGTACCCACTGAACTGACAAACATCATGCCCACTAATGACAGGAAGGTAAGCAAATCCATTCAAGGAAGCACAATAATTGAAATGTGCTTGCCCTCCCTTACTTCTCACAGCTTGTGCCTGGCTTGAAATTCGGCTTGAAATTATTAGTAGCCGTGATGATCAGTATTATTTATATATATCATGTTAACATCTATATATTGTAAAATATAAGTGTCATATTCCCATGAGAGATAAATGATCATATGAATACTCATGTTGTAACATAGTGAAAAATATATTTTGAAAAGATGATAAGATGTGTACATTGTGATCCTATTTATAAACTCAGTTGTCCAACTAATTGAGCATGACCCTATTTATAAACTCAGTTATCCAACTAATTGAGCAAGACGAATTTTTAACTAACTAACTAATTGGACTATTTTAACAGCCTCCCTCAAGTTGGTAGGGATGTGAATCACAATCAATTCGAATTACATCAAACAAACACTAAAATACACAAGATTTTGTTTTGTGCACATTACACTTGAACCTAAAAATATAGTAGAAAAGAAAAAGGTCCAAACAGAATTCCACCAAGTCATTGTAACGTGAACACCAAACAAAACTAGCACAAGGTAGAAGTCAAATTCCAAAGCATGCACATTCACACTCAGATACTCCCAAGCCTGAACATATAAGTACACTTAACATATTTGTTAAACATGAAAAGGTCTATCCACTACCACCATAAACAGATAGTGTGTGGCCCAGGAGGGAAGGTGGTGTCCATGTCACTGGTATCTCCCTCCAGATCGAGTTTTCCATTGACATGTCAAGGAGAAAAGTATCACTAAAAAATGCTCCAGAATCAGTACAGCCACCATCAGGAGTACAAGAGCTATGCCCTGATCTTGGAAGTGGAAGTGCCAATCCAGAAATTTTACTCCAAGTAGGAGAGGTTACATCCCAGTCCAGAACAAACACATCATTGAGCAAACCATGTGTTCAGCAGCCTCCAAATACAACTAAACGATAACCATTAACACAAGGAAGTGTATGGCCCCACCGACCAGGGGGAGGAGAGCTAACCTAGACATGTCATTTGGGATTACTAGAATAGAGATCCAATACAAATGTGTCATTCATGGGTTGCATATTAACCCTTTCACCACCAAATAGGACAACTATATTCCCAATTGCACAAGCACTAAAATTGCAGCGTGATAGTTCAACACCACATCCAACAGTCAGTTTCCTCCATCTTGCTACTTCAAGAGTGATCAGTTCCCTTACTAGTCTCCCCCATCCAAGCCTCCTTGCACCAGGAAAAAGTCTCCAAAACATGGGCAGTTTCACTGCCCCATGCATTTTAGCATACCATCCTCCAAAGGTCTTCATTTCTTGTTACTTCATACAATCGCGTACAAACAGAACTAACTAATGCAATATCTCTTGGAGTTAAGTGAGCAAATATCTTGAGAGACAATACCTCATCACTTAATTGAAATAACCCACAAATTTCAATATCACATTCCAGTCCCCCACTGAAAGAGGATGCAATATCTCTTGGAGTTAAGTGAGCAAATATCTTGAGAGACAATACCTCATCACTTAATTGAAATAACCCACAAATTTCAATATCACATTCCAGTCCCCCACTGAAAGAGGTTACAGTGAGGAAAGCTGTCAAAATTTCAACTTACTGAGATGAGATTATGACACAACTTCTCATAAATTTGTCAAGTGATAACTTGTACGTTATTTGACTTGAAATGATAGAGTACATTAACTCTCTCTGCTCTGATGTGAAATATGGTAACGACCACTCTAATCTCCAACTAGGCATTTTCACAAACACCCTGACTACAATGGCACAAGAATGTGAGAATCCATTAAGGAACCTCAATTATGCAATTAAATTGTGAATGACAGCGCAAATACGGTGAGAGTGGCGGAAATGTGAATCCTCTTAAAGATCAATATGAAAACAAATGTGCGAGAAAAATGTACATCCCGAAAAATATTGTTGACCAGTCGAGACGTAAACTCGAAAAGGACGATTATATGTCCTAAAAAGTCTTTGAGGCCAAGTTGAAAGGATAGTCGAGCATGATAAGGCTAGAAAGCCGGAAAATCATATTCCTACCTATAAGCGATTTTTGGTTAGGAGTAACAGAATAAAATAAGGCAGAGTCGACTTGTATGAACCGAGAACTATCTCTCACTCATACAAGTCGGGACCGACGACATGACTCAACTGCCATGTGAAGAGTCACAAGAGACGATTATGAAATAATGCATTATGACTGAAGAGTTATAGTTATTGAAGAGAGAGGCATTGTCTAAGAAATTATGAGAGAGGACAAATGTTACTTGAAGGACATTGATGAGGAATATGAAGAGTAAAAACCAAAGGGGAAGGGAGGAAGTAGAGACCTATAAATAGGAGGGATTTGGAAGGAATGAGGGACATCACAGACACCTTAACCATCCATTTGAGACTTTCCTTGAGTAAGAACGGGGAAATCAACCTTTTAGTGTTTTTAGCAAGAACATTTGACATCCATCACGGGGCCTTGGTAAATTTTTCTAGGCGACACAAACTCGTCAATATCGTTATCAACTCAGTTGTACGATGTCTGGGTCAATCACAGCCAAAGTGACCCACCTCTGCAATAAGATATAACCCAATTGCTTGCAGTGATGAAGGTTCTTCGTCAGCGAAATGAAACTTTTTAAAACAACGTCCATGTTTTGCTGACACAAAGCCAACATGAAGCAGATGCAGAGGAGACGCCTATGGATTTCCAACCTCTGTCAGAAGCTATCTAGGACGATCAAGTTCTTGAGAACTTCAAACCACCAACACTAGCATATTTTGATGATATTACCGACCCATAGGAACATATCATTGTGATCAATAATCAGATCGCAGTTGTAGGAGCTTCTGACTCTCTTAAGTGTAAACTCATGGTCGAAACCTTAAAGAAGGAGCTTTACGGTGGTGTATGAGTCTGCCTAGATTCTCAATCATTAGTTATCAAGATTCAACTAAGAAAATGGTATATCACTTTTCAGCAAGCAAGCACAGGAAGGTGTCGACTACCATTTTGTTTAATGTCCGACATGGACACTCGAAATCTCTACGAGAGTATCTGAAAAGGTTCAACGAAAAAACCATCAAAGTATCTCATCCAAATCAAGAAATGTTCGTTGGAGCATTTTAACATGACCTAAGGGCCGAAATATTTAATGAATCATTATCACAAAAGCCAACGTTCAACATGGATGGAATTATTACCCAGACGAAATGCTACATCAAAGGGGGAGAAAAGTAACATGGAAAAAGGATCCCTGGATGACAAAGAGAAAACACGACATGAAAAAAGGATCTCGAGATGACAAAGAGAAAACACGAACTAGCGAAGACATTCCCCCCCACCCGAACTAGATAACCTTGCCAAACTGGTACGCTTAACATCCATAGCCAAATTTAACTGAGTATGATCCATCTTTTTCTCCCCATACCAAACCGCTTGTCTTCCTGAACAACCCTTGAGATTGGAATGCTGTTAATTTGAACCACTTCCCAAGAGTTGAAGCATCTTTCCAAGACATCCAGCTTCCACCTTCCCAGCTCATGATCAATTAACTCATAAATCTTGGCATCCGAATTCAGCGCTCTTGGAGCACTGCTCACTTTATGACCTACCAAATCCTGCACCCATCTATCCTCCCAAATCCGGACCAAAGATCTGTTTCCAATTCTCCAAAATGAACCTTTCAGCATCAGCTCCCTAGCTCCCAAAATGCTCCTCCACACGAAACTCGTGCTTCCACCAATCTTAGCCTAAAAAATGAATCCATTAGGAAAATAACGCGCTTTCAAGAGACCCGTCAAAAGGGGGTTACTTCCCTTAGGCTATGTTTGGATTGATGGAACGTAACGGAGCGGAGCGGAGTGGAACATAGCGAAGCGGAATGGAGCGGAGCGGAATGGAATATAGATCCCACTCTATTGTTTGGATATCTTATTAAAAATATCACATTCCATCACATACACCCCAAATTGGATGGAACAAAAAATGAGGATTTGGATGGAATGGGATGGAATGGATTCCATCATGTTCCATTCCATTCCATCAATTATTTGCAAATCCAAACAATGGAATCACATTAGTTACCACTCCATTCCATCACATCCCACCAATCCAGACATACCCTTAAGGATTCTCCAGAACTGCTTTCCCAACATGCTGGCATTAAATTCAACAATACCCCGGAACCCCATCCTTCCCACTTTCTTTCCTTCCGCCAGCTTCTCCCACCTCATCCAATGAAGTTTCTTCTCCCCATCCCTACAACCCCACCAGAATTTCGCAATCAGTGACTCAATTTGTCTGCCCGTTCCTTCCAGTAACTTGAAGCAACTCATCACATATGTAGGGATAGCCTGAGCCACGACCTTTATAAGGGTTTCCTTTCCCGCTCGAGACAAGAACCCCTCCTTCCACCCCTTCAGCTTCTTCCAAATTCGTTCCACCACAATCGAAAAAATCTTCTTCTTTGACTTCCCAAAAGACACCGGGAAACTCAAGTACCTTGTGTGAGTCAGAATAGCCTTTGTCTCCATCTTGTTACAGATCATATCTTTTACCTCATCACGAACATTTTGGCTAAACGAGACTTCCGACTTATCGAGGTTCACAACCTGACCTGAAGCTTCCAGATAGGCCTTTAAAACAACCAAAATTCTCTCAGCTTCCATAACACTTGCCCTATAGAAGAGGAGGCAATCATCCGCAAACAAAAGGTGTGTGATAATTGGTGCCCTTCTAGCAATTTGGATCCCATAAATCAGCTTTGACTCTCGTTCCTTCTTAATAAGTCCCGAAAGCACATCTGCACAAAGAACTAACAGGTAAGGGGAGAGAGGGTCTCCTTGACGGAGCCCCCTCTTCGGAAGAAAGATTCTAGTAGGTTGTCCATTCAAGAGAACTCGGTAGGAAACGGTTGAGATGCAGAACATAATCAAATTCACCATAGAAATGGGAATCCCATAGACAGAAGCATCGCACGCACAAACTCCCATTCCATCTTATCATAGGCTTTGGCCATATCTAGCTTCAACGCCATCACCCCCTTCTTGAATCTTAAATTTAGATTTGATTGTGATTCAATTTCAATAGACTTGAAAGAAAAAGCTTACACTTGAAAAATAATCAGCATAGTAAAATGAGATACTATGAGTTTTCAAAGAGGCAGGATAAGGCAATGTAGAGGATACTATGTCTTCAATGAATAAATTAGAATGATGAAGAGAACAGTAGTCCAGTTATTTTATGCGTAAAAATTAGTTAGTGATTTTATTTGTCATCAGTATATATTTACAGAGTGAGCACCAAGAACAATCTAAAAGAATGAGGAGAAAAATGAAAACTAACTAAGCATTCTATGTACACAGATATTTGGCAGGGACATTCCTTCATGTAGAACACCAGTTCAAGCAAATGAGAGCTTCTCAGTACTTAATAGGGCTGAAATTGCTTGAAAATTTCCCTATATGAGACCATAACATGCTTCCAATAGAACTTTTTCGCTTATCCTCTACACTACCGTTGTTTTCACTTGTTATTGATGCGGACGACGATGATCGAGAAAGTCCACATGGACACTTGTGATCAATAACTATGTCGACGGATCCACCACACTCTTTTCTCAACAATTCTACTATTTTTGGATTCACTTCAAGATTTAAAGGATCTGTGACATAGAATGTTCCCACCACATTCTCTCCTCGTGTTACTATCTCAACTCTTGGTATTGATAATCCATTTTTCTGAATCACACGGGTTACTTTCGATAGTAAACCCATTCTATTTTGAGTGCAAATATCAACCCTTAAACCCTGCACCATAACATGTATAAAGATCACCATCAGCACTTTATTATGACATAAAAAGAAAAATTACAAGAGAAACATTAATGCAGTCTTTTATAGGACTTACGTGCGAGACTCTACGCTCTATTGCAGCTAAAATGCATAAGACTAGTTTTTCCCTCTCGCTTTGTGTTCGAAGAGCTAAACTATTCATCTTGTGCCTTATAAAGTACTCCTGCAAAAAATGTACAGATACAAATGAATTATTGGTCCATCTTATAATTTTCGTTGAACTCGATTCCTTGTGTTTCCCATAGTTCCTATTCTACATATATTCCTATTGGAGATACTATAGTCACATTGCAATAGACTAGATTTTTTCTGCTAATTAAACTCAGGATTTTAACTAACTTTATATAATCAGATTGAATTTGAGATAATGTAGTACCTGATTGGCTACGGATTTCTTGGAAGTAATGGCGCCGTGAAACACTATATAATGCATGTCTCTTAGAACGCATATTGTATCGAACAACAATTTAGGACGATCCTTACAAATCACATTCACCACCCAATACCCTCTGTCCTCACATCTACTAATAGACACATGAGTCCCATCACACCCACTTTTATGCTCTCCGCTACTATATCCATGACACGGGCGACAAGCCTCGTAATCCCTGTCCGCGTACATTAGCTGGTGGAGCCTCCGTTCGGTGTGCGTGCGCCCGTTGGCAAAGTTTCTCAACCTCACGTTGTTTCTGTCTCCATTCACACCACGGGCCTGCACAACGGTCTCCAGCTCTTCCTTCACATGGGCCAACCTCTTAGGGTCCTTGATCGGCCCAGGTTTGGATTCTTCTTCTACGTAAATTATGCAGGCTGCCCTTCGATTGTGAGTCCATGCTGTCGCTGAGGTGACATTACAGCCCATTTCCACTAACACAGCTGATAGTTCAGATAACAGACCCGGTCTATCCATCCCACTCATCTCCAATGCTGTGTTCTCGGTCGACACGTTTAGTTTTGTGTAATATGACTCTAATTCCTCACAGCTTTCGAGTTCTGTTTCATCATCTATGTCCTCTTTTGCTTTAGTGCCGCATAGTTCCTGTGAACATAAACACATATCTTATAGTTTAATTTCATATCAGTAACTTACTTATTTCCTAATTTGAAATGCTAAAGACAGATAAAAAGAGACATAAAAACCTTCTCAATTTTTTGCATGAGGTTATTGTCAGTGACCTTATTGCCAGCTTGATCAGTAACGTGGAACACTGCACCACACAACTTGTATCAGAACATGATAAAAGTAGCTTTTTGATAATAATTTTCTCAACTATCATTATGGTGGTTTCATCAAAAATATATCGAAAATAACGAAAGCTATGAGAGCTATGAGACACAGACACCCGCAGGAATCAGACACCGACACTAACACACAATTTCGCAGAGGTGTCGGCACTATAGAGAAAGGAAATCGATTGGAAAGGGATAGATAGATAGATAAATACTGACCATCCATAAACCATCCACCATCAGAAGAAATGTATGACTTGGAAATGACGAGGTCAAGATCTGTCAACACCTGTACCATCTCCAACAATATCCCATACTTGTTTGCACTATCAACCTGTAAAATATGTCGGCAACTACACACAATTTAATAATCATAAAATAAATATTACTAACTTCTTATAACAAAATTAAGCTAAAAAGCTTAAACTGTTTCATTATTTTGGCCTGTGCTGGTTTTCTCCAGACATATGAATCAAATAAATTCCGTAGATACGGTATCGAACCTTTAGAACAGTACAGTCTTTGCAAGAATTATTGTCTATACAAACCCTGGAAACAGAAAATTAAATGCGTATTCATTATACCTAATTTAAAATTAATTAGCTAAGAAAAAAATGAACATTCATATCAACAGAATATAGAAGGTGTTGTTACCTGGGAGGATGTAATCTTTCAGTAAGCGTTTCAATCTCTCTATTAACACGAGAATGAAAAAGTGTTTCCATTATTCTTCCTAATTGGAGATTACAATTTTGTGACAGCACGGGAAGAAGATCTGCATAAGAATCAAGATTCACATGAGAATCATATATAGTTTTGAAATGTTGAAATCATAACGTAATTTTATTGGGGGAAATAAAAAATATGAGGAGGTTATGAATTACCTGTTAGGTGATGAGGAAGAGGAAGAATTAGAGAGAGAATTGTGAAATCTAGATTTTTCTAATTTTGGCTCCGCGGAAAGACCAGGGTTGTTTATGGTTGCGGCTATATATATATATGAGTTACCAAAGCGCGCGCATAACGAACCACATTACTACTATATACTGGCAGTTTCTTATTCTTTTCTGATACTAGTTTGGTGGTAGGATATACTTAGAGGGTTGTTATGTTCAATTCAAGCGTTTGAATAGGGAATCTAGTATAAAATTCGAGAGAGAGTGTGTGCAGAATCACGGGGTTTTGTTTAGATGGTGACATGTGTCGCTGGTTTTATAGGCGGTGATCCTAATTGCACCATAAAATAAGAGCATCCACATCTATTAAATCATTTGTGAATTTTTTTACCGGTATAATGTACTTTCCGTCCTTTAATATTCGATAGAATTTAATTGGTATGTCTTAACAGTGTAAAGAAGTGAATCATAATCTTAACGGTGTAAAATATTTTATCCTGTCAATGTATATCAATTAATCTCTATTCAATATATTCATCTTTTCATCAAATTTATCAAAATATTCATGTTTCAATAAAGAAAAAAGATTCCTATCGGACGTCATCAGAAAGCCAACACACATACACACACACACACACACATATATATATATATATATATATATATATATATATATATATATATATATATATATATATATATATATATATATATATATATATATATATATATATATATATATATATATATAGGTCCCTTTGCGTTCTATTTTTCAATGGTCATATCTTCGTGAATCTCTTATTGGACTTGTGCCAGACGTATACTGGATTAGGTCTCAATTGGACGTAGGACACTTGTTAGACCAATCCAGAACAGGAGCCCCAAAGTCGCTATGCTCGAGCGAGGATAGTGACTTAAGGCATCAAGGATCTAGGTCGATGTTACTTCCATCTAAAACGTTGCGAGCAAGTGACCTCCTTAGGCTCTAGTTATTGTAGCGGACAACTGTCCGTGAGGATCATACATATAAACATTAGGAAAAAATTCTATTTTGAAAAGATAAAACATTTCTAACTTTAACGACACATATTGGAATGCACCGTAATTTATTTATGACACATGGGGCTAGCTCTATGTAATAATTACTTGGACTTTGTGTTTACCCACCTGAGCTTAGCACATTATAAAAGGGGGAAAATGATGTCCATTTGATCATTACGCACGAACTCTTCCTCTCACCATGAAATCTTCGCTTTGCAACTTCTCGCTGAAAACTTCATCGTCGTCAACCTGAAATGACTCTGTCATGGATCAAGGTAATATTCATATTCTTCCCTTTACTTTGCAACCTGAATGATGAACATTCATTAGTTTTCTCATGAAGTTCATAGGATCTTCAACGTTTATGGGAATTCCTATGAATTTCTGAGAAAACTTGATGAATGTTCATCAAGTGCGTATAAATCTCATAAAGAACTAAGGTTAGGTTTTAGAAGATGATTAGGCTGATGTTTTATCCATGCTAGATTCTGGTTAGGATAATTTAGTGTTAGTGACCAGACATTAGGTCGTCGTAGATGATGGTAGTGTAATACCCCGTATTTAATTAAGTGCTTTAGATAATATTAATTAAGTTTAATAGGCTTCCGGTGTACTCTGAGAGTTTTTAGTTAAAATAATTAGAGCAACCGATGAACTTAATTTAATTAATTAAGTATTATCTGACATAGATACTTTATTAAATATTCGACTCAGAGACATTTTTGGATACTCTCAAATTGGACCAGTTAGTGTTACTAACTAATGAATGATAATTATTTTATAAAAAGAGAAAAGAAGGGTTTATAAGAAAGAAAAGAAAGTTAGTAAGGGAAAAAGAAAGGAAAGAAAAAGAGAAGAAAGGAAGAGAAGAGAAAAGAAAGAAGGAAAAACCCTAGAAGAGGGAATGCTTGGATCTTCACCATTCTTCATCAATCTTCACCAAACTCTTCTTCATTGTCAAAGTGAGTTCTAGTTAGAAACTTTTTCTTTTAGAAATTCTTGATTCTAAGAGTTAGGTTAAGTTTTGAGGAAATGATAAAATTGATAAATCGAAAGATTAAACGGTTAAAACTCGATAAAATGAAAGTATGATGATTAATATATGATGGTATCCATGTTTGGTGGTCAATTCCTCTGTTTTGATGAGTTTTGGGCTTTTGGAGAAGTTCCATTCGCGACTGGTTTTCTGATGTTTTTGCAGAGCTCGCTTAGCGAGCAGGTTGTTTCTTGAAAAATTCTCAGTTCTGGTGTAGCTTGCTTATCGAGCAGCCTGCACTTAGCAAGCCTGATAGTTTTTAATGTTTTACGTTTTAATTCATAACTTTTGTTTCGGATATCCGTTTTTAGTATTCCGCATATCATTTTGAAGCTAAAAACACGAACTACCTTATAAGACAAAGAAATAGTATTTTGACCCGACTTTTTCCCGACTTTTCAAATGAATCTTAATTACATTAATTAGGGAATTGCGGTGTTAACCGATTTGTGGCATATGTCGAATCACGAGGTTTGATTAAAGTAGAGACAATGAGATTACTGTGAGAATTGTTTAATGGTGATAATTAAACTAAAATGTTAGAATTATATGGTTAAGAACTATATAATTAAAAGTATCAAGAATAGAGAAAGATTGAGGAAATATTACCATAAACCAATAGTACGGCCTAGTAGTGCAACTAGAAATTGTTAGATGGTATGACTTGTGATATGCTTAGGTTCATCCTAGGTTGTTGCGAATCGTTGACGTGTAATACGCGGTGTCCTCCGAAAAGTCTTGAGTAAGTCTTGTGGTGGGTTTTACATTGAGCCCCACGAGAAACATCTGTAAAGGCTTGAGGTACTGTCGGTATGATTTAGGCTTGTGGTGGGTATTACATTGAGTCCCACGGGAAGCATTGAGTAAGTATTATGGTGGGTATTACACTGAGTCCCATGGAAAGCATCGTTTAGACTTGTGGTGGGTATTACATTGAGTCCCACGGGAAGCATTAAGTAAGTCTTGTGATGGGTATTACACTGAGTCACACGGGAAGCATCATTTAGGCTTGTGATGGGTATTACATTGAGTCCCACGGAAAGCATTGAGTAAATCTTGTGGTGGGTATTACACTGAGTCTCACAGGAAGCATCATACTTGTTTTAGGCTTGAGATGGGTGTTATACCGAGTCCCATGAGAAGTATAAAGGTAATATCCTAACTAGTAATAGTAGGATTTGTAGAACTCTCAGACGTGGTTCCAAGGAGTGTTAGATGTGTGAACTCAAGGTCGTTTTCCTTTTATAAAGACTTGAGTTAGGGTTGATAGAACCTTTAGAGCCGAGAGAACTCTAAGATAGGGAACTCACTGAGATATTGTTATCTCACCCCACTATTGTTGTTGCTTTTCAGGTTTCTTTTGCAGGTTTGATTTACAAGTGGAGCTATGCTCAAGATGTTTCAAGTGAAGCATAGTTTTAGTCTTCCGCTGTGTATTTCTGTATCTTTGTACAATAATGGATATTGTATTTGATCTTAGTATTGTTGTGTTAGCATAATTTCCATGTCTTGTACCTTTGTTGTATAAATTTTTTGTAGTTGGTCAAGAATGTGAATTATGCTATTAGGCACTTATGATGGTGTAAATACCAAAAATAACACTTGTATGATATTATTATAGATATATATTATATGGGCGTTACAGGTAGGGTAAAGGGACTTGTCCCCGGTAGGTTTTTCACTCTTTTGGCTCGAGGATAAAGTTGCTTTTAGCAAGGACGGACCCGACATTTCGGGTTTGTTCCCTTAGTTTCTTTTCTAAGCAAAGGGGCCGATCTGGGACATGTCCCCGGTCCTTATCGTCTCCCTTTCACTTGATTTGCAGTAGAAATGTGGATTTGAGATCGTAGAATTCACTATGTTTCCTCTGCTTTTCAGGTGAAGGGAGCCGGAAGCCCGATCACGGACTCGAGGACAATCTTTCGGGTGACGCTACGGGTGTCGCCCCTGGCCCAACTGCTCCGCAAGTCTAGGAGAGTACTGCAGAGACATTTGAGTGTATGAATGGAGCACGTAGGGGAGGTGATCTCTCCACACCCTTAACTCTTGGGTCTTGGACTTGCACCAGACGGACTGGGCCATGCCCGACACGCCTAGTGTCTGGCCCAATCCAGAACACAATAAATTACATACTAAAATTTATAATACATAATATATTAAAAACGTAAAAAAAAATATAATACATAATATATTAAAAATGTAAAAAAATAATATAATACAATATATTAAAAACGTAATTTTTTTTTTTAAAAATAAATAAATCCAGGAGGAATTTAAAATTAAATTAAAATAAAAACAAATGTCACATGGACTACCACACAAACAATAAGAGAGAATCTTTGATGCAATATGGCAGTTAGGGGTGTTTGATAATAGAATCTGAGTTTCGTGAGGGGGGATTACAAAAAAAAAAAAAATTTCAGGGGGTAAAAGCGAAACTAGCTATATTGACAGAGGTAATTTGTATAATTTTCTGAATAGAAATATTTCTTTTCAAATTTGTTGATTTCCTTCTACTTGTCTTGTTATGTTTTTATTTTATTATTTTTTGTTTTGTTGTTTTCCTTAATAAAAAAATGTGCATGATCATATGCCTTTTTATATTATTAAAAAAATTGTTTTTTATGATCACAATTTCACCTCACATATTGAAAAATTGAGATGAAATTTCATGAAACACCTTTTTTTTTTGTTTTTAAAAATATACATTATATTATGTCATTTATTTTGAAAAATTGAGATGAAATTTCTTGAAACACCCTATTTTTTTGTTTGTTTTTAAAAATATATATTATATTATGTCATTTATTTTGAAAATCGAAGGGTAAATTTATTCAGTGTACATGCTTCAAATCCCATCAACTTTAAATTATATTTTTATCTCATTAAAAGTGACGCCTTCTTGAATATTTTATTTTTAATTTAAAAACATACCACTTTTCACCTCAATTTTCTTTCTTACCGAAGTGAATATGTTTCTCTGATATATATATATATATATATATATATATATATATATATATATATATATATATATATATATATATATATATATATATATATATATATATATATAGTTTTACCTCGTAGCATTCAGTTTCACTTGTCTAAACAATACAAACAGAACTCTAATGAAGAGCCATTAACAAAAGAGTCATAAACAACGAAAGCCATAAACACATATCATCTTCAATACGAAGATGTTATGTGTTTAAGGCTCTCGTTTCTTCTTTAGAGATCTAATTAGTTTTTTTACTTATTCTTCAGAGATCTGGTATGTCAAACATCAATACTTATATTATTGTATTTGTTATCTTCTTCAGATATATGGTACGCCAAACATCACTACTCATATTGTTGTTGATATTTGAAACCCTAGAGATTTTCTCTAGTTCTTTTTGTTGTTTAAACAAATTTATGTTATATGTTTATTGATGTTGTTGTTCTTGTTATTGAGACTTGTTGTTGAAACCTTAAACTATAGAGGCTTAATCTTGTTGTTGTTGTTGTTGTTGTTGCTGCTAATTAAACAAATTTATGTTATAGGTTTATTGATGGTATTTTTGTTGATGCTGTTGTTCTTGAGACCCTAAACCCTAGAGGTTGTTTATTGATGTTGTTGTTGTTGATTGATTTTTTTTTTTTGTGTGTGTATGTGTGTGTGTGTGTGTTGTTGTTTGATATAAGTTCTTATTTTTTAGTTGAGTTTATTAAATCTATATGTTGTAGTTTAGTTGTTGTGTTTGAGTTTGAGATTAATATTTATATTGAGATTTTTTTTTTGTGATTCTTTGTGCAACTCTTATCTTGTTCCTTCGAGTTGAGTTTATTATGTCTAATATCGAATGTTTGTTTCACTAACCCCTCTTTGAACATATAATCTAATAAATTGATTTTGGAAATAATCATATGAAAAATTATGTTGTATTAGAAATATATCTAACAATGATTAATGTTTCTCTAACATTCTGTAATTCATCATTTATCTCATGCTCTTTTATGGTTAAAATATTTTTAACACTTCTAGTGTTGTTCAACTTCCTTCCATAATTTTATGCTTTCAATAATGAATCAGTAGAAAAGTAAGTGTTGGAATAAAGAACTTGAAAGATTGAAGAGATTTTATCCATGAAAGAACGTGAGATGAGTGTTGAGTTAGAGGATGCTTCAAAATCATTAATCAATGTAAGTTGTTCTTCAATTATAACACAATTGTTCGTATAATTATTTTTCTATCTAATTTTGAGAAGTTATATATTTAGTATAGTGTTTAGTGTAACAAGTAATCCATATTAGATTTAATAAACTCAAAAAAATTTTACCCGTCAACTTTATCAAAAACTGATGTGAAAATGTAATATACTCGTCACTGAAATGTCAAAATCAATGGGACATGTGTTTTTGCCATTTCAAAATTTTAAAATTGTCTTCGTGGGAATCGAACTCATAACCTTTAGACAATACCCGTCAATTTTCTTAAAACTGAGAGCTAAAATGTGCACTTTTCATGACGCAATTTATTAACTTACCTGTAGGATTAAGGTAAAATCTCTTTTTCATTTGCGATAAAAAGTTTTTTTTACTGTAGTGTACATTATTTTTATCTTTTATAATTCTAATTTCTATTTTAATGTTTTCTCACTTTTTTTCTTTTCTTATAGCCTTTTTCTTTTGATAATTTTTTTAACTAAGTTGTTCGGTCATATGTTACAATCTCTTATATTTATGGAACCATTATTACAACTTTACAACATATTTAGGCTTTAAGAACAATCATCTATAAATGTTTATACAAAACAATTTTTTTACATACATTTATACAAAACAAATGAAAAATACGGTTAACACAACATGGAGGAAAAAATAAAGCGTTTTAAAAAAATAAACACAATTGATTTTTTTGGCGTAATAGCTTAAAACACAAAAATGAGAGAACAGTTAAAAAAACCACACAAAACTTAACTAAAATAAGGCAACAAGGATCGTAGCACCATAAATACTTTCATACGATTACACTTATATTCATATTCTTAGAAATAACTAATAAGGTGTTGTTATTTTGAATCAAAATTTTAAATCATAGGACGACATTGTTATTAAGGGAGAGAGACAAATTTATTTTTATTTGAATTAATAAAAAATTGTGATTGGTTGTTTGTAAAACTACTTATTATGTTCGTTTCTATGCAAGTATTTTTCCCCCTAGCACCATCTCTTGAGAGGAGATCGTGAACTCCACTACGTGAAACATTCCATATCTTGTACTAATAAACAATAACCGATCTGGTATTCGATAGGAAATATGCACACACATTTTCTTTGTAGAACATATGGTTGATTAACTCAATAGGTTTGTGAATCATGCATATCCTGAACATTAGAAATCAAGGGAGCATAACAATATGATAACTCAATAGGTTTGTGAATCATGTTGACGATGGTTGCATAATCCAAGTAAAAAATCAGTTTGTGAATCCGAGAAAAGGGGTTGTTAACTCAACATTAATAGTGTTAGTGGTTCCCAAGAAGTTGTTAAACCCTTATATACAAGAGATAAATGATGTTCTTATTGATGATGTTCTTATATACAAGAGATAGCTTGCGATGCAAACAAAAAACAATCAATAAATAATTAACCACCTTAACTGTAAAAACAATTACATATTACAATAATAATATGACTCAATACACCCTTAAGCTAGAGTGTAGTAATACAAAACCTAACAAACTATCCTTGTAATAGAATAATTATTTTACAATAATAATATGACTAAAAAAACATCAACATAAATGAGGAGGATGATGAACTCGTGGATGATGAACTATCCTTGTTGCCATTCAATTTGGTTAAAAGAGAATGATCTAAGATTGGTTGTTTGTAATGCATGAAAATGAGCAATGGAGAAAATTTCAAGAACCATTGTTTGCTAGCCTATTTAAATCCATATATGGACTTTTGAAGGTTTCTCAAACATGGTTGAGATTTGATGGAATTAAGCCTAAAGGTGGTGTCATGTAAACTTCTTCATCTATATCTCCATGTAAGAATGCATCATTAACATCTAGTTGGATCATATGTCAATTCTAAGAGGCAACAATGGCTAGAAGAAGTCTGTCAGTTGTCATCTTAACAACAGGTGAAAAAGTATCTATGTAATCAATTCCTTCAATTTTTGTGTAATGTTTTGCTACCATCCGAGCTTTATATCTCTATATGGAGCCATCATCATGTCTCTTGATTATGCACACCCATTTACATCATATGTGTTTCTTGTTTGGAGGTAATGATGTCATTATCCATGTTGTAAGCCTTTAGTTCAGTAAGCATATCCTAATTCCAACACCCGTGTTGAGAGGCCTACATAAAGGAGATAAGTTCAGTTTGAAAGGTGATGGTAAAAATGTAATGATCGAAGATAGGAGAAAGATGATGATTGTTGATGTAAGGTTGAATATGGTACAATGTCGTTAATGAATTTGCATTGATAAAAAAACAACAATCACAATGTCATTATTTTGGGATTCAAGGGTGAAAATATTTTAAATGTTGAAGTTATGGGAAGAAGAAAAATGTGTACTTTATAAAAAAAATTTGGGATTCTAGAGCCTAAAAATATATTTCTTAAAATAATATGAATTAAATTTGAAAAATATAAATAATTTATTTATTTTATAATATAAATTTATGTATATTTTATAATTTAAATTATTATTATTATTATTATTATTATTATTATTATTATTATTATTATTATTATTATTATTATTATTATTATTATTATTATCTTCTAGAATTAAAAAATAATGAATATTTAAGTGGCTGTTGTATTTTGAATGTGACACTGAGACGAGTGAATTGAACACGACGATCGCTTCCACCAATCGCAAAGCTTCCTTCTTCATTTTCACTTCACAACCTTCTTCCACCTCTCTTTTTTCTGCCCCCAATTTCGGAGTTTCTGCATGTTAACTAATTTCAGTTAATGGAACTTCAATTAGTTCAAAACGGTTTCGATTATGTCCGCAAAAGAAAGAAATGGACCTTCATCTTACTCGCAGTAGGGTTTAGCAGTTACGGTTGTTACCGAGCTTATCACGCACCTTTCATAGCTCAAAAACGAAAGAATTTTTCTAAGCTTCTGAATTCTCTGGTTTCTGTAGCAGAAGCAGTTTCCGATTCTGCAGACACCGTTGGTATTGTCACCAAAGAAGTGAAGGAATTTTTACAATCCGATTCTGATCATGTTCCTAATAGTTTGAATCAAATCTCCAAATTATCTGCCTCGAAACAGTTTTCAGATTCTTTGGTTGGTATAGTTACTTCCGTGACTGTCGGAGTCTTGCGTGGTTATCAAACCGTGAAGCGGAGTGATGAAAATCAATCCGATTCAGGTTCAAGTATTGCGGACCAGGTGTTTGATAAAATGTTTACACCGGCTGGTTCAGGTTTTGCTTCTGTTGTTATTGGAAGCTTTGCTAGGAACTTAGTTGCTGGTTTTTATTCAGAGGGCAGTGGGAAATTTAGTGGAGAATCGAGTTCAAGTAATGGCGATGGGAGTCCGAATTCTGGTCCGGTTGTTCCGGAATGGGTTGATGTTGTTTGTGGTGGTAAATGTGGGGAACTAATTGGGAACTTAGTTCAAGTGTTTGTTAGTACGTTGGTTGCTGTTTATCTTGACAAAACCATGCATATCAACACGTATGATGATTTCTTTTCGGGATTAACTAACCCGAAAAATGAAACTAGGGTTAGAGAAATGTTGGTTGATGTTTGTAATGGTGCCATAGAGAGTCTTGTCAAAACATCTCACCAGGTGTTTAATAGCTCAAACGTGGACGATAATTCGGGTGCGGTTTCTTGTTTTGGTATTGAAGAAACTCCAAGTTCTGGAGAGACATCATGTGTTGAATCAAAAGGAGATGTTTGTGATGAAGAGAATAAAAATGGTTGGGTCAGCACGGTTTCGTCCACATTGGCTATTCCTAGTAATAGGAAACTTGTTCTTGATGTGACTGGGAGGGTCACATTTGAGACTGTTAGATCTTTCATGGAGTTTATTTTGCAAACAATATGTGCTTCTGTGAGAAGATGTGCTCATAATGTTCACGAGGCAGTCGTCGAGGTTATGAGATATGCTGCAGCTAAATTCTCTGTTATCTTCATAATATGTCTCTCGTTATGCCTGCACATGATAGATTGCACTTGGGCTTTGGTGCCTGCTTAAGTGGTGGTTACTACTAATCTTCATAATATAGTAATATGTCTCTAGTTGTGCCTGCACATAATAGATATGAATATGATCCCTAATTTGAACTAGGAAATATTTATTTTGCTGCTTCAATGCTTTATTATAATACTGTATGTCTTTATATCATACATGTATTGATTTTGTAAATGATTTAGAAAGATATAAAGTAACCATATACATGATTCTTCTTGATGTTCTGTTTTTGTTTATACTCGCATTGTATCACACATACGACAGTCACCTTCCGAAACTTCCTTTTTCACCATTCGTAAACTTTGGCATTTTCAACCAGCTGAGTCTCGCCTATTATATATTTGTGCTTATAGTGAGTGTGAGTGTCTTGCAAGTTTCTGTCACCTATCATTCTTTTATCACTAATAGAAGTGGAACCTTTGATATCTGGTTGGTACTTGCACAGAGAATTGCAGCTGTAAAATGTTTGATTAATTTTTGTTTTCTTGATAGTAGTAGGGGGTTCATAAGTACTCTGGAACATAGTATATATCGACTGAGTGTATGGTAGACTGTATTTGCCTTACAAGCTCGGTGCTTGAGGGACTCTAAACCGGATTGGATTCACAATCAGGTGCTGTAATAATTTTAGCAGGATTGGTCGAGTGGTCCTTGTACATGACCAATCACGTGGCTCTAATGATAAGTTAAAAAGGAAGACACTTGGTTGGTCATAATCATGAGTCATTTTTGGGCAGATCACCTGAACTCATGTTGTTCTCTCATGGGACTTGGATTTATGCTCATATAACTGGAAATATATTTCTGGTTTATCTTTCATTTCCTGTTGTAAGAGCTTACACGCGATTTCTATTCAGCAAACATACTGTTTCGTTCATAATTTGCGAGTTCTATCAAAAGTGATGTGCAAATTATGTAGGCATATGTTGATTATAAAGTACTAGTAGCTCACTGAAAAAGATTTTAAAGCACAGTATGTTGTATGTGCTTATTTATGACTGAATTGGGCGTTAGTTAAAAACCCAAAATTATAAACTTTTGCCTTATGGTTTTTATGACTGAATCATGGCATATTGATGCATGCAACATCATCAAAAAGGCACGTCCTGTCAATAGCCGCTTATCTTTTTAAGGGTTTCTATCTGTGTAAGTCAAATAAGAAGTCTTAAATAACACCTGAACATATAATGAAAGGCCCAACCATCAACCAATTTGATCAATATTACCATCTAAAAAAGCCGCAAAAGTTGTTGGTCACATTGAATATTGTATACAGAGAAGATAATAACTTGCATTAAATCCACTTATGGTTGCCTCAACAAGTCAAATATACTCACGGTCACAGAGTACTTTTTCTGTCACTTTATTAACCTATAGTTTTATTTTGTAAAACGAGGATTATCATAAATACTACCCTATTTATATTTGATTTTAATTGCTTACCAGTAATTGTATGTTACAGTAAACTCACTATCAAAGACATAGTACAAATATATTACACAAAACATCAAAGTATATTAATAAACCAGTGATATCAAAACAAGAAGAGGGTGAAGTTTGTTTCAAGGGTTATGCTTCTGTGTATAAATATAGTCTGTATGAGCAATTAGTGTCCTCCTCATCAAGCATTCATCCTCTTCAATCCCTTCACAGATTGTATCAACTGCATCAGCCTCAACATCCTATACACATACGAAATGAAAAGGGAAACATACACTTGTTGAGAATCAATAGAACATATGAAAAAGCTGTGTTAAAAGCTAACAATAGAATCAACAATAATAGAACCTACCTCATGCTGTGTTACTACCAAATATTCCTTTTGAGAAGATGGTTCAGGTCGTGCAGAGTGGGTAAGCATGCAGCATAGGAATAGAGACATGAAAAACAGGGATGCTATTTTGTTCATGTTTGTTTTGTTTTAGAAGAGGTAACAAGAAAGTTAAATGGTTCGGATAATCTTTGAGAGGAACAAGAAAAGAGAGAGAATCTGTGTGTGTTGAGTTGTTGTAGGAATTGAAGGTGGGAATTTATAGAGGTAACTGGTAAAGGAAATTGTAGTGTGAACTGTAAGTGTGAACTTTAAAGGTTCTGAAAATATTTATTTATTGCAACTGATAATCGAAATCTAACAAGAAAAAGACATCAAGAGTTGGAACGAGGTGAATAATAAATTACTCTCTCCTTTGTCACAATTTATTAGTACACTACCTTCTATAAATTTCACATATGTTAAGAAAGTTGTTACATATTAAATCTAATGTTATAAAAATTCAAAATTAAGTTTTTAAAATATTAAACTAAATATGTTTTTTCAATTTACATATGATTTTTAAAAATAAACGGTCATACAAAAACAGTGGAAAAATATCTAACCTGAGCATAAGCATTCACAGAAAAAAATAATCCAAAAGACAAAATAGCAAGGGAAACCGTAGTAAGTGTTTAAATATTATGTCTAAAATAATAGATATATAAAAGAAATAATGTATATATCTAATATTTTAGAGTTTTGAGTTTGAAATGTGTACTTGTGGTTAAATGTTGTTAGAGATTTTAGAGTTTTGAGTTTGAAATGTGTACTTGTGGTTAAATGTTGTTAGAGGTTTTTATGATGAATACATAATAGAGTAAACTTATGCAAGATGGTGAGAAACTTGAGAATAATAGTCAAGTGTAAGTTGGAGTCTTTTATTGGTTATAAATGTGGAGACTCTAGTATTTATAAGTGAGAAAATTCACACACCTGCCACCTTAAGATTTTGGGTGAATATGTGACGTCTCTCTCATTTGTATTTACTCTTGGTTCAATGTTGATACTCCTCCTCATGACCTAACAAATTGATATCAGAGTCTGGTTCCAGTAAATAGACCAACTTATTTGTAACAAAATGACCAGGAAGTGGTGTCCCATTGAAATCGAAATGTCGAGAAAAGAGGAGTCAATAGTGGTATAAGTGTATGTGGATAAAAGAGTTTACACTTGAGGGAGGGTGTTGAGAATAATAAGTCAAGTGTGAGTTGGAGTTCCACATTGGTTATAAATTTGGAGACTTGAGCATTCATAAGTGAGATAACCCACACACCTATAATCTTAAGATTTTGGGTGAGTATGTGGTGTCTCTCTCACATGTGTTGCTCTTGGCTCAATGTTGATACTCCTCATGACCAAACAAAACTATGTATACTTGTGTGTTTCTGGTGAAATTGAATGTCCTCCTCAAACTTAAGGTTGAGATATTTATAGGAGTCCCTAAAACCTGGATCTTAGACTCCGAGAGAGTAATACCCACTCTAGGAAGCATTAAAAATGTGTGGTTATTCTTTTGAAAAATGCGTCTCTCACATCTGACTGTCTTTTAAGTCGTTATTGAGGGTGGACACATCACTCCCCACATTTTTTTAGGTGGGCGACTAATCCAGTCAAAAGGCGACGCTATGATAAATGGGAAAACATTGTAAACAAAAGACGACTAGGGTTTTGTATTTTGGGTGATGGGCGTTATCTGTTTGCTCTTAGGGGATATTGTATCTCCAGTGACCAGAAAACATTGATTTATAGTTGTTTTTGTGTTTCTTATAGATTTTTCCAACAAATAATATCAAAGTATTGATTCTGTTTGATGGAGGAGTTGAATTCTATTATAAAAGATAAGTGATTTTTACTTATAAAAAAATAGTTACTATATTCCATATCAATTCTTCTTAAGGGATTTAATTCACTCAAGATTTTATTGAAACAAGGTCTCAATCAATAATAATGTAGCAATATCACAGAACTTACAATCATTTGTGAGTCACCACTACCAAACTTAGATCATTCTTAGCGCACTTGCGGGTTTCCATAACATTTTCCTATTGCATATAACATTCCACACACATACCTTTGAAGACCATACAAAACTTCTCATTCGAATTAACCTCTCTCAATCGTCTCGTTCCACAAACGATCCAATTTACATGCTTAACTTCGGAACACCCATCTCTCACTCTAACCTAGAAATGTAACTATCAAATTCCTTTCTCTAAGTACGGTTCAACTGCACATATCTGGTATTACTCTCATGGAGTTTATAACGGATGCCAAGAACTCACGAGAACTGTCAATACTAAAAACTGACCAAATATTCATATCTTATTCATACAATAATTCAAATACCAAAACATTTCTTGTGAGATCAACACTTCGAACGAAAATCAAAATATACTTACTGCTTGAAGATATGGGTTTCCAAGGTCCTTAACAATTCACGTATTACTTCGATTACCTATCTGGGGTTACTCGGTTAATCACAGCAGAATCAGTTTCTCTTGATACAAAACTATCCAAACTCAAAACCATCAATCTAGTTTGCGCTAACTCGTAAAATCATTCCAAACTCGCGTCTTCTTAACTTGTATAACATTCACCCACTGTTATCAACTCAAAGTGACATGAAACAAGATACCACATGCAGATGACATACTCCAAACAAGTGACGAGATATAACTATAATTTTTGTCACGGTCACACTACGAATATTCAACAGAATAGTTCGATTCCACTTGCACAATGACGCTAGTAGGAAAACGACAATGACAACATCAAAGGGTTTTAGTCACAAGCTAACACTTGGTTCGTCCATAAGAAAAATCCAACACACAATCCTTATCAGGCAAAACAAAATGATGTACATCTCATGTCTAGTATAAAACTTTGTTCTCTTATTCAGACTCTTGGTGGAATTTGAAACGACGACATTCTTAGTCCAACAAAAGTAGATTTCTAAAATCCTAATCTTCCATAATTACAAAAGTTATCCAACACTTAGAAATTGAAGTAAAGCATCCTCCTGGAGAATATTGCTATCTTTACGTATACACTAATTGGAATTCCTTATCCTCCATTATCCAACGCACATCAAATCCACTTAATGAAAATCTCGCAACCGACCACTTTCATCAACCACACATAAGACCCTTCTTGCACAATCGTTCTATAATTAACACTTAATCCATAACAAGCCTTGGTTTGCTTCTCGTTGTTTTACCGAAATATCGCTTCTTAAAATACAATACATACTACCCCATAAGGTACATCATTTAATATTCGTCTCAAGACTAAGAATCCATCACTTACATTTGTGATCATGGTGCTACTACTACATATTTCTAAATACCAAGGCGTAACTCTTCCCATTCCACATCATACTATTAGAATCCTCACGGTCGAACCATCATGGTTATGCTTCCTTAGTTTAGTTACAACAACACCATAATTAATCTATTACATACTCGTCCAAAGTACATCTTGTTATCGCTTTTATCGTATCAAAATGTTAACATTGTTTTCCATACCATGTTCACTTCATCCTCCGTGGTAATTGTAACACCCTTCTACCCCAAAACAAAATATTTAAATAATATCAGAGTAATCATCGAGAAAGGGTATCACATTTCATCATAATTCAACACAAACAGTGTCCTGTCCCGTAACACAGGTTAATCATCATCAAGAATAACATAAATCATTTCGCAGTGGAATTTAAACTTCATAACTCAAAACTTTATTAGTTTATTTCATAACATAATTTTCACCATCCTAAATTTAACATCATAAAATGGGAAAACATTTATCCAAATAATAACATGACTGAAAACAGTTTAGCAAAAGAAAACCCATCCCAGTGTTACATGACACAGAGCAGGACACATAGACCAGAACCACTTCTAAGGAACACTAAAGCACGCTCCGAGACTCATGAAATACTCTTATTGCACTGCAGGACTATTCTTCGACATCTGCAAGTTACCCATGAAGGAGGCAACATTTCCAAGCAGGCAGAGTGAGTAATCATAATATATCATAAACGTATAAGAATATAGAACATAAATAAATTAGTACAACATATCATGACATCATCAACTATAAAATTCAACAACAACAACAACACGATCATGAAATCAAGCAACACCAACACCGTCATGAAATTCATCCAGAATATGCAATTCTAACATCCTGATATGCAATATGCATGTGGTACCATTTTCATCGTGAGATGGATACATGACCATCAACCCTCCACAAAGGAGCACATCGTAAATCATCGAGACACTTCAATTCGCACAATGGGATTGAAGCAAATAAATAGGCCGAAGCCCCATCGTGAATGTTATGAAATGCAATGATGCGCTACATCGTAAATTCATCAAAATAATTCGCATCATTCATTTCAATCAGCAAAACAATCATCAAATAATCATATATATCATCATGACATTACACCCAGAACACTGGTTCTATAACCACTCTGACACATCAAGAATTGACCCGTACCCGGTAAATTATGGGGAAATTACAAGGTTATTTCATAAATTCATTTATAAAAACTATTTCATTTTTCTCATTTTTATTCATCAAAATAAAGTTCAGTTTATGCTCTTTCCGACGCTTCAAACGGAATGCGAAACAGACTTACGGTTTGAAAGTTATGGATTTTTAAAGAATTAAAATTTGTCATCCGAACAGTGTTAACCGGTTAACCCATAGCGTTAACCGGTTAACGCCTACGAAATTTCCAGAAATTCACCAAAATTACAATGGTTAACCGGTTAACCCATAGCGTTAACCGGTTAACGCACGTTTTCCAGCAACAATCTGCTGCTTCGTACAAACTGTTCTAAAATCCCCAAAATCCCAATTTTTCCAATACGGGTTCATCTTATTTCACCTCAAAATCATTCCAATACATCAAACAAAACATCATAACATTAGAACAATCATTTATACCATCATTTATAGGATTCAACACATTTTTCTAACTCTATTTCATCAAGATTTCACTCACAAACTCAACCTAACTCAAAACCCCCAAATCTCATAAAATTCATACAGTTCTAACTATTCATAATCCAATTCCTACACATTTACAATAGATTATAAAAACTCCCCACACCTTAGAGAATTTCGCTGCTTTACACTCTTCTCTGGGGTTCTCCACAGCCTCCTGACTCTGAGCTTCCTCTTCCTCTCCCTTTTTCCTTCATAGCACCTCTTTTCCCAAAAACACGATAATGTTAGAAAAACTAATCGTATTCCTCTCTTTGGATATATTATCCCAGTTAAGTCTTTTCCCACTTTACCCTCATAATTTTCACAAAAGGACCACCTTACCCTTTTCTTTAATATATTTTTAATAATAATAATAAAATAGTATAATAAAACACTATTTATCCTTATTATATAAAAATACTATTTTTCTCCAAAATTCTCTAATTAATCCAACTCTCCAATTTTTCTAAATAAATTAAATAAATAATTAAATAATTAAATTTAGATTTTCGGGGCGTTACAACTCTCCCCTACTTAAAGAATTTTCGTCCTCGAAAATTACCTGAAGTAAATAGGGTCGGATATGACTCCTTCATCTCATCTTCCCGCCCCCAAGTCCAACTTTCTCCAGCTGGTCCTCCCCACAATACCTTCACTAAAGCAATTTCCTTGCCTCGAAGTTGCTTCAATTCCCTACCATCAATCCTCACTGGTAAAGCTTCAATCGTCAGATTATCTCTCACCTGAACATAATCTATCTGAATTACATGCGACGGGTCCGGAATGTACTTCCTTAACTGTGATACATGGAATACATCATGTAAATTCGCAAGAGAGGGAGGTAAAGCCACTCGATAGGCCACTTCCCCTATCCTCTGCATTATCTGATACGAACCGACGAAACGTGGAGTGAGCTTTCTAGATTTCAAAGCTCTTCCCACACCAGTCATAGGAGTAACTCTTAAGAACACGCGATCTCCCTCTTGGAACTCAAGTGCTTTCCTTCTCTTATCGTGATAACTCTTTTGACGACTCTGTGACGTTTTCATCCTTTCCTGAATCATCTTTATCTTTTCAGTTGTTTCTTGGATAATCTCTGGCCCAAGCACTAAACTCTCTCCTGACTCATACCAACATAATGGAGTACGACAACGTCTATCATACAACGCCTCATATGGAGCCATCCCGATACTAGCATGAAAACTGTTATTGTACGTAAACTCGACCAACGACAAATGACTATCCCAAGATCCTCCTTGATCTAATACACAAGCTCTCAGCAAATCTTCTAAAGATTGGATTGTTCTTTCCGTCTGGCCATCCGTTTGCGGGTGATAAGCAAAACTCATCCTCAACTTAGTACCCAAGGCATCCTGCAAACTCTTCCAAAACCTCAACGTAAACCGCGGATCTCTATCCGATACAATACTTGAAGGTACACCATGAAACTTCACAATTTCCTCAATATAAATCTCAGCTAACCTTTGCATGGAATGGTTAATCTTCATCGGCAAGAAATGTGCCGATTTAGTTAACCGGTCAACAACTACCCAAATCGAATCATTACCTCTAGCAGTCTTAGGTAACCCAGTCACGAAATCTATGGAAATATTATCCCATTTCCACTCAGGAACATTCAATGGTTGCATCATACCTGAATGTCTCTGATGTTCTATCTTTGACTTCTGACATGTCAAACAATCATATACAAATTCGACAATGTCTCTTTTCATACCCGGCCACCAAATTAACATGCGTAAATCCTGATACATCTTCGTAGCACCAGGATGAATACTCAGTCGACTCTTGTGCCCCTCTTCTAAAATACTCTTTTTAATTCCTGTAATATCCGGAACACATACTCAATCTCGGAATCTCAAAACTCCATCTTCATCAACTCGAAAGTCGACTGCATTACCTTGATCAACCAACATCAATTGATCAACTAATTTCAAATCAGATTTCTGACCCTTACGAATCTCTTCCAAAATATCACTGGTCAGCTTTAACATTCCCAATTTCACACTATCAGTAGTAGTTTCACACAACGAGCTCATGTCTCTGAATTGCTCGATCATTTCCAATTCTTTCACCATAAGCATTGAAATATGCAACGACTTCATACTCAAAGCATCAGCCACAACATTTGCCTTACCCGAATGGTAATTCAAATCAAAATCAAAATCTTTCAATAATTCAAGCCACCGTCTCTGTCTCATATTTAACTCTTTCTGATCAAACAAATACCTTAAACTTTTGTGATCACTGAATACTTCAAATTTCGAACCAAACAAATAGTGCCTCCAAATCTTAAGCACAAACACCACAACTGCTAACTCTAAATCGTGAGTAGGATAGTTCCTCTCATGAACTCTTAACTGTCTAGAAGCATAAGCAACCACCTTATTATCCTGTATCAAAACTCCACCAAGACCCATCTTGGAAGCATCACAATAAACGACAAAGGACTCATCTGGATTCGGTAAGACCAACACTGGCGCGGTCGTTAATCTTTTCTTCAGTTCTATGAAACTCTCTTCACAAGCAACATCCCACACATACGCTTGACCTTCCTAGTCAATTGCGTCAACGGTAAAGCTATCTTAGAAAAACCTTCAATGAACTTACGATAGTAACCAGCCAACCCAAGAAAACTATGAATTTCTGTAGCTGACTTCAGAGTCTCCCACTGCAATACCGCATCAATCTTTAGAGGATCCACAGAAATTCCATCACTTGAAATTACATGGCCGAGGAAACTCACTTCCTTTAACCAGAACTCACACTTAGATAATTTAGCAAACAATTTCTTTTCTCTCAACACTTGCAACACAACCTTCAAATGCTCGGCATATTCTTCTTCTGATTTAGAATATACCAAGATATCATCTATGAAAATCACCACGAATTTATCAAGATACTCATGAAAGATCCTATTCATATATTCCATAAACACACCAGGCGCATTAGAAACTCCAAACGGCATCACCGTATACTCGTAATGCCCATATGTCGTCCTGAAAGCTGTCTTCAGAATATCATCAGCTTTAACTCGAATCTGATGATAACCAGACCTCAGATCAATTTTACTAAAGACACAAGCACCTACTAGCTGATCCATCAAATCATCGATCCTTGGATGTGGGTACTTATTCTTGATAGTCACTTTATTCAATTGTCGGTAATCGACACACAATCTCATACTACCATCCTTCTTCTTAACAAGTAACACCGGAGCACCCCAAGGAGAAACACTGGGTCTAATGAAACTCTTCTCTAACAATTCTCCTAATTGTTTCTTCAACTCATTCAACTCTGAAGCCGACATTCTATAAGGAGCCATCGAGATAGGACTCGTACCCGGTACTAAGTCCACAGAAAAATCAATTTCACGTTCCGGTGGTAAATCACTTATATCACCAGGAAACACATCTTGAAATTCACAAACCACAGGCAACTTTGCACTGACAGTCTTATCATCAACTTGCAATGACGCAGACACTGCAAACATCAAAGCTTCATCCAATACCAGTTCATCCACTTGCTTAGCAGATAAAAACATCCACTCACCATTCTCGCTCAATTCAGGGAACTTCACTGTCTTACTATAACAGTTAATATGAACATAATTGAATTCCAACCAGTTCATACCAAGGATAACATCGATTTGGTGTAATGGTAGGCACACCAAATCCATCACAAAATTCTTCTCAAAAATTGTCACAAGACACTTCAAACAAACAAGCATGGTAGTCACAGAACCATTAGCTGGAGTTTCTATTATCATATTACCATTCATATTAGACAACTTTAAACCCAATCTATTAGCACACTCAAGAGAAATAAATGAATGTGTAGCTCCAGCGTCAATAATAGCAATCAATTCAGTGTTATTAATAAAACAGGTACCTCTGATCAAGTTGTCCTTCTTTGGAGCTTCTGAACCAGCTAACGCAAAAACTCTCCCAGCACTCTGAGCAGTAGCAGCATTCTTCTTTGGTTTCTGGCATTGGGCGCTGATATGTCCCTGCTCACCACAATTGTAACAGGTTGGGCCCTCATTAGGACAATCACTCATCTTATGCCCAAGCTTGCCACAACGGTAACCTTTCATAACTCTGGTGGTACACACATCGGCCTTATGACCCGCCTCTCCACACTTGTAACACTTAATAGGTACATTAGCAGCTCCCCTACTTTGCTTCTTCTCATCAGATGCCTTCTGCTTCCCTTTATCACCAGTAGTCACATAAGGTTTCCCTCTATACCGACTCTTGTCTTTCTTCTCGCTCAGCTGTTTATAGTGAGCTGACCGAGCTCGGCTGTCCTCATCATAAATACGGCTCTTATCGACCAACTCCGCATACTTGCGAATTTTTTGGCATCCAATTCCCTGCTTAATTTCAGGTCTCAGCCCATTCTCAAACTTAAGGCACTTGGAAAGTTCAGCATCTGCCCTGTTGTAGTGAGGACAAAACCTTACCAGCCTTTCAAATTTGGCAGCATACTCTGCCACTATCATGTTTCCTTGCTTCAGCTCAAGGAATTCTACCTCCAACTTACCACGAGCATCTTCCGGAAAATACTTCTTAAGGAACTCCGCCTTAAACACAGTCCAAGTCACCACAACAGCCTCATCCTCTAGACGCTGACGAGTATTATCCCACCAGTCTTCATCTTCCTCAGACAACATATGAGTCCCGAATTGAACTTTTTGCGTGTCAGCACATGCCATCACTCTGAAAATCTTCTCAATTTCCTTGAGCCACTTCTGTGCGCTCGTCGGGTCATGAGTTCCTTCAAACACAGGTGGATTATTCCTTTGGAATTTCTCCAATGCACGAAACTCATCATGCGCATTGTTACAAGCAGTAGTCTGAGCAAGAGCTGCAATAGCATCAGCGAGAGCACACGTGTTGTTTCCAGCCATTCTGCACAAAACTTACCACATCAGAAGAGAATAATCGTTAAGTAAATAACGACTTGACAACAGACTGACAACAACAAGACTTGGCCGGACAGACCGACCTGCTCTGATACCACTAATGTAACACCCTTCTACCCCAAAACAAAATATTTAAATAATATCAGAGTAATCATCGAGAAAGGGTATCACATTTCATCATAATTCAACACAAACAGTGTCCTGTCCCGTAACACGGGTTAATCATCATCAAGAATAACATAAATCATTTCACATCGGAATTTAAACTTCATAACTCAAAACTTTATTAGTTTATTTCATAACATAATTTTCACCATCCTAAATTTAACATCATAAAATGGGAAAACATTTATCCAAATAATAACATGACTGAAAACAGTTTAGCAAAAGAAAACCCATCCCAGTGTTACATGACACAGAGCAGGACACATAGACCAGAACCACTTCTAAGGAACACTAAAGCACGCTCCGAGACTCATGAAATACTCCTATTGCACTGCAGGACTATTCTTCGACATCTACAAGTTACCCACGAAGGAGGCAACATTTCCAAGCAGGCAGGGTGAGTAATCATAATATATCATAAACGTATAAGAATATAGAACATAAATAAATTAGTACAACATATCATGACATCATCAACTATAAAATTCAGAAACAACAACAACACGATCATGAAATCAAGCAACACCGTCATGAAATTCATCTAGAATATGAAATTCTAACATCCTGATATGCAATATGCATGTGGTACCATTTTCATCGTGAGATGGATACATGACCATCAACCCTCCACAAAGGAGCACATCGTAAATCATCGAGACACTTCAATTCGCACAATGGGATTGAAGCAAATAAATAGGCCGAAGCCCCATCGTGAATGTTATGAAATGCAATGATGCGCTACATCGTAAATTCATTAAAATAATTCGCATCATTCATTTCAATCAGCAAAACAATCATCAAATAATCATATATATCATCATGACATTACACCCAGAACACTGGTTCTATAACCACTCTGACACATCAAGAATTGACCCGTACCCGGTAAATTATGGGGCAATTACAAGGTTATTTCATAAATTCATATATAAAAACTATTGCATTTTTCTCATTTTTATTCATCAAAATAAAGTTCAGTTTATGCTCTTTCCGACGCTTCAAACGGAATGCGAAACGGACTTACGGTTTGAAAGTTATGGATTTTTAAAGAATTAAAATTTGTCATCCGAACAGTGTTAACCGGTTAACCCATAGCGTTAACCGGTTAACGCCTACGAATTTCCAAAAATTCACCAAAATTACAATGGTTAACCGGTTAACCCATAGCGTTAACCGGTTAACGCACGTTTTCCAGCAGCAATCTGTTGCTTCGTACAGACTGTTCTAAAATCCCCAAAATCCCAATTTTTCCAATACGGATTCATCTTATTTCACCTCAAAATCATTCCAATACATCAAACAAAACATCATAACATTAGAACAATCATTTATACCATCATTTATAGGATTCAACACATTTTTCTAACTCTATTTCATCAAGATTTCACTCACAAACTCAACCTAACTCAAAACCCCCAAATCTCATAAAATTCATACAATTCTAACTATTCATAATCCAATTCCTACACATTTACAATAGATTATAAAAACTCCCCATACCTTAGAGAATTTCGCCGCTTTACACTCTTCTCTAGGGTTCTCCACAACCTCCTGACTCTGAGCTTCCTCTTCCTCTCCCTTTTTCCTTCAGAGCACCTCTTTTCCCAAAAACACGATAATGTTAGAAAAACTAATCGTATTCCCCTCTTTGGATATATTATCCCAGTTAAGTCTTTCCCACTTTACCCTCATAATTTTCACAAAAGGACCACCTTACCATTTTCTTTAATATATTTTTAATAATAATAATAAAATAGTATAATAAAACACTATTTATCCTTATTATATAAAAATACTCTTTTTCTCCAAAATTCTCTAATTAATCCAACTCTCCAATTTTTCTAAATTAATTAAATAAATAATTAAATAATTAAATTTAGATTTTCGGGGCGTTACAGTAACTTAACACAACTTCTCTAAATAATTAAATTAATTAAATAAATTCTCTAATTAATCCAACTCTCCAAGGTGCTTACTTTATAACTTAACACAACTTCTTCTAGTATGTATCATAACACTATCTGTTACTAAATGAAATTCATTATTTCTTCAACATAATGCCTTATATTATTCATTGGGTGATTTAACATTTACGAATTAATCTCTTACCCAATACAACACCCTGATTTATTTATCCTAAACCTGGTATCCCTCTCATAACCAAATGTACAACCCCTTATCTTTTATTCTTTGTCTGGGGTATGCTTGTCTTACTTGAAACGCGTAATCACATTCTTGGGTTTTCTCTTCACACTTCACTACTACTTTAGGTTCCCATAAGAAAGTGAATGTTCTTAACTTATAACTTCTATCCATCTATAAGGTATTATCCGAATACATTCCTTGAAGTAATCCAGTTCATCTAAGATGCCATAGTGACCTTAGAACTGAAACACAAACAATTATCTCACTCTCTGACCTTACGTCACACATTCCATAAAACACCTTCTCTTTTCATGGAATCAGATATCTTAAAATTCTTGTTCATACCAGTGGTCAATCCATATCTACCAGCGACTTTACACATCCCTCGATACCTGGACCATTCATCCTATAGAGATCTTTACCTTTCATACTCTATCCATTCCAAATGATTGCATGAACAACACACTACTCTGCAACTCCATGCTATAGGAAGTTTAACTCCTAAGAAGACCTCGGTTGAGGTGACCAAAACTCCCTTATAATAGCTCTTGGATTAAGCCTATTCTTACAACACAAGTTCTGACAACACTTCGGAGTCTTCTTGGTCGCTCAACCATGATTCTACCTATCACATACATAACATTAGATTGATCAGACCCAATACTACATAATATGATATTAAGAGTCATGTTGACAAGACACACTTAAGAGGCATGAAATATTTACTTATGATGTTTCAAGGCTAGGTCGAGGATACGACCTGCTATGATACCAACTAAAACGCCCCATATAATATATATTTAAAATAATATCATACAAGAGTTTATTTGCTACTGACACCATCATAAGCACCTAACATCATAATTCACATTCTTGACCAATACTAAAACATAATACAAAACTTTGGTACAAGACATTAAAATCATACTAAAATAAAAATACTAAGATCAAATACAATATCCTTCATTGTACAAAGATAACTACACATCGAAAAAACTAAATCTATGCTTCTCTTGAAACATCCCGGCTTTACAAGATTCTACAAGAATCCTACTCAAGTCGGGGGAAAGCCTAGACCTTGAGCTCACAATCTCACACTCATATTGAAACATGCTTTGAGTTCACTAACTCTTCAGTTATCACTAATCCGGAAACCAACGAAGGCATCCCTTATTCCCCCTCTCCTACGTTTAAGAGTCGACACGAGTCATCGATCCTTGTAACTTACTTGACATACGAAATGGATTCGGATCCTAGGTCTTTTAACCATCTCAAGTCTCTACCCGTAGGTTCCATTCGTACTAAACACCGAAATCAAACCTACCAAGTAATTATGCATACATTTCAAAAGAGCCCTTAGCTCATGAAATTACATCTCAGGAAAAACGGTTCCGATTACGTGATTTCAACTCAAACGTGAATGCACATATCAATCACAAGGCCACATTCGCCTTAACACATAAAGAATGCATATAATATTCATAAGGCCACATTCTTCTTTTATAACAAAATACCCAATGAGTCCACACACATGTTCCATATAGTGTCTCACTCACCACCAGACCATTACTCGACTAAGATACTCATCTAAGCATCAAACTTCCAAGCATCGCCATCTAGTTTTCTATCAAATTCCTAGTCACATACTAGGTTCTACTATTGATATGGGGTAAGTCTTCCTCACTCTACATAACTCATTTTAAATTAAATAGTCTCATGATTATTAATAATTTTCATGTATACATATAATATGGCATAACACAATTACATAATCTATAAATCATCCAAATATCATAAATAAACGCTTCGAAGAATGCTTCGATCGGACACCTGAGTAAAAAGTTATGAATTTTAGAAAATATTTTTAGAAAACTTACAGTGTTAACCAGTTAACCATAAGACGGTAACCGGTTAACCATATTCCAATAGTGAATTTAAAGTTTTAGACACAATTTGGTAATTGGTTAACCATTACCTGTTAATTGATTAACCCATACATTTTCACGTTAAAGACTCTATTTTCCACTCGTTAATCGGTTATCCATTTGGTGTTAACCGATTAACATTGAACGAGTGGCCCAAAACCTGCGTTTTTCATTTCCAAAAAACCAGTGAAACTCCAACAAAACAACAAGGGACTTCAAGGCAGTTAACATAGAGCATATTCACACATATCATGTTCATATTACGCAATTTAATCCGAGTTTTAATCATTAGATTCACCGAATATTAAGATTAAACCATTTCCACAATGTCTAACCTAACTCTTAGAACTCAAAATTCTAAGCGAAAAGTATCTAACTAGATTCCATCTTCAACCAAGAAGAGGATTTTGATGAAGATGATGAAGTGAGAATGTTTGCAAGTTCTTCCATGAACTTCTTCTTCTTCTTCTTCTTCTTCTTCTTCTTCTTCTTCTTCTAAGGTTTACCCCTTTCTTCCTCTTTCTTTCTTTCTTTTTCTCTTTCTTATAACTTGTTTCTATATTTGCCAAACCGATAGGAAAAGAAATATATAACAAATATCTATCAGTTAACAACACTAACTGGTCCAAATTGAGAGTATATGAAAATGTCTCCAATGCACTTAATTAATAAAACCCCTGAGTCAGATAATATTAATTAATTAATTTAAGTCCATTGGTTGTTCTATTTATTTTAGTAGAAAACTCTCAGAGCACACATGAACCATATTATTCTTAATTAATAGTATCCAGAGCATTAATTAAATACGAGGTATTACACACACACACACACACACTTTCTAAAGATCGAAAACCCTCTTATATTTTATTAAATCAATCTAAAATTATTTGTGTGCCTAGCTAATGGATTATACATTCATTTGAATAAATTAAAAGAGTTTTTTTACATGGCATAGTCAATTAGCCCATTAGAATTTATCAATGATCACTTTTGTAATCCTAATAATTGATTATTAGGTCTCTTTAATGATTAATGACTACACTTTTAAAACCTTCATTTTCTGTATTATATAATCAATTATTCCTATGACATAATCAATTATGAGCTTTAAAAGGTTCATGGATTATTTTCATATTCGAGCCACATTTTGTAGTATAAATAAAGATCTCATTTTTCATTTCATTCACACTAGAAAACATATTTCAAATAACATTTCTCATTCTCCTCATTCTCTTTTTATTCCTTCACTTTTTCCTTAGTAATTTTAAGAGTGAATCTTTTATCTGTGAGGTCTTTGGTTCTGGTGTGGGGCATTATTGTAATATCTCATTACAAGAAGTTTGTTTTAGTTATGAGCTAAATGATTTGACAAGATCTTGTTTGGTTGTTGAGGTGAACTTGATAAAACCTTTGTTTGGTTGGGAGGTCTCTTTAATAAAAATATATGTTTAGTTTGTGAGCTTAGTCTAGTGTTAAAAGCTCTCGTTTAGTTTGGGACTGTCCCAGTGGTAAAATAACTTGGTTTGGAGGTCTTTATAGTTAAGACTCTCGTGTTTGGTTTGAAGGATAACCTGTGTAAAATATGGATCCTTGTTTTGTAGGTTACTTCTAGAGAGATATGCCTTTAATGAGGACAACTAATTTTGATGATGACTACTAAGTGTTTAATAATGACAACTAGTATTTGATGACAACAGCTAAAGTCAAGCAATAAGCAATTAAAGTGGTTAAAGGTACAAACTAGATTATTAGGGTTTGATGGACTTGACTCTCCTAATTTGAAAATTAAATGGAATGTAACTCAAGCCTCATCTCAAAGTAAACTCAAAAAAGTGTTTATAAGAATGAAGCATTTGATAAGTCTTGAAGTATATGAAAACCTGTCCCGACTCGTCTGAGTGAATACATTGTAAAAGCATAAGGAATTTCTCGTGAAAATGGATGGTTAAATCACACACATAAACTGTTTTCAAACTTATTTTTCTGAAGAAAATATTTCTAAAAATAACTTGAAGTTTTGTCATGCAAGTTAGGAACTATCACAAAAGATATGGGCAAGTTTTTGCTCTTGCCAATAAATTGGCACCTTATGGAAATCGAATGGACAAGGTAAAACATGTGCCATAATAGATTATGACAATGCCTTAATGATTGGTAACTGTTAAATATATTTTCTTACCCTTTTGAACTCACTAATCAATTAGCACATGCCTAACAATCAATTAGAGCTTGATGTCAATCGACTGACACATCATTATTGGTCTTAAATGTTTTCCTTTTTTATGCCAACCTCTAACCTATAAATATAGACATCTTCCCACATTTTTCAATATCTAGAAACGTGATATAATTTCTCACTCTCTCTCTCTAAAAATTCTTTTTGTTTATTGTCTCTCACTAAATTTTATCTGTAGTTCTTTTTTAGGAGTATGTAATTTCTGGAAAGATAGATTTGTAAGTTCACTAAGGAAGTTTATGTCTTACCTTGGTTGAACATCTTATCCATTTACAAATTGTTTGGGTTCAAAAAACTATATCCGCTAAAAGATTTTTTTTGGAGATTATTTGATAAATTCTCCATTTAGGTTTGAAAGTTTAACCTTTTTTAAAGCTTTCAAGGTTCGAGATCAACCTGCGATAAAATCTCATAGGTTCTTGGTTAGTCCGTGATAAAACCAATTTTCGGTTAAAGCTCGGCCCAATCAGTTGAAAAAGTGAATGTTGAACACTTTATAAGTTAGAAGATCCATAAACCAAATACATTAAGGTTTTGGGTTAATATGAAGTCTCAATCTTTCTCTCTCTCACTTATGTGGTTGCTCCTAAGGCCCAATGTGATGATCCCTGAACCCTGCATGATCCCAACATCACTCACACTTGAATTCCGATAATTTCTCCCACAATTTTGAGTCACCCATATAACTAGCATGATTCATGCTAGGATATCACTCTTGCTCTCCCACTATGTTAAACCTAGGCTCTGATACCATTTGTCGAGGAGTCTTAGAAATTAGGGAGTAACAACGGGAGTCCATTGCCCTAGAATCACAAGAGAGAGAGAGAGAGAACACCCGTTCACAAAACCTTAAGGCATTAGATATAATTGTCACTTATTTTATAAATCTAACATTTCACCCTTTCTTTTTGACAATGTTAGACTTAACTACTCATACTTGCACAAACATTATCTCACATATATAAGTGTGAGTATCCTACATCCTTTAATATGATCCAACACAAGATCTACCTACTGCTTTCCCTACAAGATATACAACTACTTTGTTACCACTTGTTGGAATTAATTTAATAATTAACTTATACAAGGCATGCTCAAATACGAAGATAAAAACTATACTCACAATTTAAGGCAGAAGTGAAAAAAAACATATGAGCATGCTTACACACACAATCTTAGAATCTACTACATATTAACTTATCAAGGATTATAAGAAATACTTGGATTGATCCAAGGAGAAATAAGTTCTCTAAGTAGTGACAACGATAATCTTAAAACATAAAAGTGTATAGACAAGTAATTGACACTTGTTGGCTTATAGATATTCCTCAATTGACACTCTTAATGCCTTAAACACTCTTTAGATGAGGATATGTGATAATATATGTTTTCTTATGAAATATTGAAGACCATAAACTATGTATTGTTAGGTCATGAGGAGGAGCATCACATTAATATTGGGTGAGGAGTAACACAAGTGAGAGAGACACCACTTATCCACCTAAAACATTAAGTTGATAGGTGTATGAGTTCTTCCATTTATAAATGCTCAACTCTCCATATTTATAACCAATATGAGACTCTAACTCACACTTTAATTTATTATTCTCAACACTCTCCCTAAAGTGTGAGTCCGTAATGCTCCCCCTCAAGTGGAAATTTTTTAGTCCACATACATTTGTATCGTCGTTAATACCTTTTCCTGGGCATTTTGATACACCTATTCTTGGGCATTTTGATTTCAACGGGACATGTCTTACTTGGAATTTCGAAACAAGTAAGTCAGTCCCTTTACGAACCAAAGACTTTGATACCATTTGTTGGGTCATGAGGATGAACATCAACATTGAGGCAAAAGCAACACAAGTGAGAGATATACCACATATTCACCCAAAAGCTTAAGGTAATAGGTGTATGAGTTCTCCCATATATAAATGCTCAATTATCCACATTTATAATCAATGTGGGACTCCAACTCACACTTGACTTTATTATTCTCAACAAAGATATTAGGTGGAAATGTGGTGTCTCTCTCTCACTTGTGTTGCTCTTGGCCCAATTTGATATTGACTATCCTACTCATGACCTAACAAATGGTATCATGCGCCTTTATTTTGTAAAAGGACTGACTTACTTGTATCGAAATGCCCAGAAAGAGGTGTCCTCTTAAAATCGAAATGCCCAAGAAGAGGTGTATCTAAATGCACAAGAAGAGGTGTCAACGACGATACAAATGTATTGTACAAAAGAGATTTCACTTGAGGAGAGCATTGTGGAGTCACACTTGAGGGAAAATGTTAAGAATAATAAATTCAAGTGAATTGGAGTCTAACATTGATTATAAATGAGGATAGTTGAACATTTATAAGAGGGAGAACTCATATACCTATCATCTTAAGATTTTGGGTGAATATGTGATGTCTCTCTTACTTGTGTTGCTCTTTCCCCAATGATGATGCTCCTCCTCATGACCCAACATGTATATGGTGATGACTAAATAAGATTCTAATTATTCTGAAATTAATTTGAATTTATATCCAATTAATTAATTAAATAATTACTAAATACAAATCTAACTAACTTTGTTAATTTTATTTGATCATTAAATTTTATAAATAACTAGTTATATATATATATATATATATATATATATATATATATATATATATATATATATATATATATATATATATATATATATATATATATATATATATATATTCATGATTATTAATAATTATTAAAATATAAAATATTCCACCATAATTAATTTTTTTATTTTAATTGTGTCCAATAAATTGATGCATTTTTTTTTGTTATAATGCTTTTTCTTCCTAGCCCTTTTTAGAGAAGTGTATTTGCATATCTTGTAGCTTAAATGAATTATTTATGACCCATAGAAAGCAGCTATCAAGTATTTGATTTCTTGACATTGTTTATTTCATTCTTCCTTGGTCTTTTTTTATAAACACTTGAAAGAAACTGTGCCTAAATATAAGAATATATTACTCCCAAGAGCGTACATCACCAAAGGACAAAGTATATCAATAAGCATACCAAAACTGCTCTCCTCCTGTCTTTAGTAATTTTACAAATCAAAATTAAAATATAGAATGGTCCACACGTAAATCAGGAAAAAAATGTATAAGAAATAATAGATTCATTGGCTGAGCTCTGATGTCTGGTAGAGTTTTCAAAATATTATGTCACGAATACATAGTTTTATGAAAAGCAATTGGAACACGAGTAATCTAGTTCAACACGTTAAGGATATAAGATCGAACATTGAGTCAGCGTATATATGTCATATGATAGATCTTTCGGCAAAGATTGAATAAAGCTGTAACACAGTCAAACATTCGCGGCACTTCTTTTCACCAACATCTCTTTGTAGTTTTGCAAATAGTGTTGTTCTAAAATAAATAAAAATAATTATTTCTATTTTAAAAAATGTTACAACTTTGATTTGTTTGATAAAATTTATTTTCTATTAAGATCGGCAAAGGAACAAAAGGTAGCAATAAGATATCTTATGTCATGGTCACCACGGATCATACATACACTGTTGTGAAATATCTAAACTAAGACGCTATTCAATTATTTTTAATTTTTTGATTAAATACTATTTGTATGTAACAACGGTTGTTTTTTTTCAATCGTTTTGACAAGTTTCTTTTTAATTCTAAATTAAATTCTGGTGCTTCATTATGAAATTTAATTATAAAAGTAATATATCATGCCGTTTGTGGTATAAATAGTCGTATTACATTCAAAAATTGAAACTTATGACTACGGTTTTTATATCCACCGTTGAAACGCCCCATATAATAAATACATAGAATATCATTATACAAGAGTTTATTTGGTACTTACACAATCATAAGTGGCTAATAGCATAATTCATATTCTTGACCAATACTAAAACATAATACAACTAGGGTACAAGTCATGGAAATCATACTAAAATAAAAATACTAAGATCAATACAATATTCATCATTGTACAAAAGATAAATACACATCAGAAAAACTCAACCTATGCTTCTCTTGAAACATCCTGAGCATAGCTCCACTTGTAAATCAAACATGCAAAAGAAACCTGAAAAGCAACAACAATAGTGGGGTGAGATATCAACATTTCAGTGAGTTCCCTATCTTATGGACTCTCTCGCCTCTACAAGGTTCTACAAAATCCTACTCAGGTCGGGGAAAAACCTAGACTTTGAATTCACAATCTCTCACTCATATGAAAACATGTCTTGAGTTCAACAACTTGAAAGTATCACTAATCCGGAAACCACAAGGCATCCCATATTCCCGTCCTCTCTTATGTCTAAGAGTCGACACGAGTCATGAATCCTTGTATTTACTTGACATATGAAATAGATTTGAATCTTAGGACTGTTAACCTTGAATTATCACTTCACATGGTCTGTTAACCATCTCATGTCTCTACATATAAATATGTTTTCATTCGTACTAAACGCGGTAATCAAACCTGCCAAGTAACCATGCATACATTCCAGATGAGCCATTGACTCATAAAACAACATCTCAGGGAAAAACGGTTCCGATTACGTGTCACTCAAATGGGAATGTATAAAAAATTCCTAAGGTCTGCTAACCTTTTCCACAAATAACACACCCAAACGGGTTCACGCACATGTTACATATAGTGCCTCACTCACCACTAAATCAATACTCGACTAAGATATTTCTCTAAGCATCGAACGTTCGAGCATCGCCATCTAGTTAAATCAAATTCCTAGTCACCACTAGGTTTTACCATTTCCTAGATACATCTCTAGGACTCATTATCATGCCATATTAAGGTTCTCTCACAATAACTTAATCTGCATATTTTATGGTTCACGAATTACATTTCACATAATCGGCATTTTTAATCGACATAAAATAAATAAAAAATTTACACATCAAAAGTAATATTTTCTCCTACCATTGGATAATACGTTGTTATAGCTTTTCAACGATATAAAGTTTGCCTCAATCGGACACCCGAGTAAAAAGTTATGAATCTTAAAAAAAATGTTATTTTTCAGAATACAACAGTGGTAACAGGTTACTCCCAGGTGGTAACCGATTACCAGTGTAAAATATGCGTAAAATATCAGTTTTTCAAAGAGTAACTGGTTATTCCCAGAAGGGTAACCGGTTACTTGCAGTCAGTAGGTAAAAATACTGCATTTTTCATGTTAAAAACCAGTATTACCCCATTGTTTTCCAATGCAACCTTCAAATAAACTCTATAGATCACTTCCATACATAACATGATCATTCACATGCATTTAATCGACACTTTAACCGTTAGAAATTTTGATTTAACTGATTAATCATTTTTCTCACATTTCCAACCTAATCTCTAGAACTCAAAACTCTAGAAATAAAAGTGTCTAACTAGAACACACCTCTAACTTGAAGAGGAGTTTGATGAAAATGATCAAGATTGATGGATAAAAGTGATGATCCAAGTTTCTTCTTCAAGCTTTTTCCTTTCCTTTCTTCTTCTCTTCCTCATTTTTCTCTTTCTCTCACAAAGTTAGGTTTGAAAATGTGAAGGAAAAGAAAAGAAAACATATCATATACTATTAGTTAGTAAAACTAACTAATAGGTCCAAATTGAGGGTATCCAAAAATATCTCTGAGTCACTCAAATAACAAACCTCTGAGTAAGATAATATTAAATATTAAATTTGATTTCGTCGGTTGCTCTAATCATTTAACTTGAAAACTCTCAGAGCACACTAGAACCCTATTAATCTTAATTAATATTATCCAGAGCATTTATTAAAATACGGGGTATTACATCCTCCCCTCCTTAAATTGAAATTAGTCCTCGAATTTCTTTTACTCAATGACAACAACAATTTGTAACACTGTCTTAGATCCATACATATCCTTACTTCTACTACATATTCTGACATATTTAAATTCCAATTTGACTTCGTGGCTCAAAGTCCATGTTTCATAATAAATCAAACTTCACGTCCTTACTGTAACACCTCAATTTCATAATTTAATTATTAAATGTAATTATTTATGAATAAGTGGTATTTGGAGGTATTTTTGGAATATTAAGGAAAAATAATTATTTTATTAAAAATAATTATATGATAATAATAGGATATTATTTAAATATTATTATTAAAATAAAATAAAATAAAAGAGGTTGGAGGTCTAAGGGGTAAGGTTGTCTTTTGAGTGGTTTATGAGAAAAGAAGAGTACGATCAAAATTTCATAATCGTGTTTTGGTGAAGGTGAAAAGTTGCTTTGAAGAACAAGGAGACAATGAGGGATTCTGATCAAGAGTGGAAGAGAAAACTCAATTGATCAAGGTATGAGGAGTAGTCTCTTTCATTGTTCATAATATTTGGATTGTCTTATGAGAAAAAGGGTTTTTTGAGGGGAAACCTTAGGGTTGGATAATTTGTTGATAGGTTTTGATGATTAGTTGTTGTTAGATTTTAATAATGATGAATATATGATGATAATGTATTATTTGGTCGTTTTCTGCTGTTTTATGATGCAATATGATGTTTTGAGGATGTTTGGGCGTGGCCGTGATATGCAGAAATCGCAGGGTTTTTCAGCAGAAAATTGTCTTCTCTCTTAGCGAACACATGATAATTTTGGAAGTTCAAAACCTGTGAGTTACTCTCTTAGCAAGCTAGCTTCCTCTCTTGGCGAGACCTGTAATTTTCAGAAAAATGTTTTCTTTTGTTTGATGACCTGTAATGCCTGTTTTGTTGTGCCATGTTGTTGCTGGAAATTATTACCATGCTATATTAGGCTAAATGTAATAATATTAATGATGAAATGATGTAAGGATGAATATGTTGTAAAAATGATGATATGAAGTAGTAGTAGTATGAATATACTAAGTAAATGAATAATGGATGAATGCTAATGCAAATGTTGATGAAGATGAATATGTTGTTGTTGTCGCATCGTACATTCGTGCCATTCCTTATGTTGATTTGAGGCTTCAATCCCATTTTGTGGATTAAGGTGTTATTGATTATGTTGTGCTCCCTTGTGGATGGTAGATGGCCAATGTCCATCACATGTTGAAAATCGGTACCACATGTATTTATCAAGTTGCATATCATTCTATGTGGCATAGCATGATTGCATTTTATTGTATGATGATGTGATTTGTTGATTTTGTATGTGGGTGAGAACTAGTGATGTATGATTGCATGTTCTTTTTAATTCAGTATTTATATTATGTATAATGAATCTGGATTACACACCCTGCCTGCCTTTCGTGATGGTCTATTATGCCATCTTGCAGATTCTCAAGAATAGTTTGGAGGTTTTGGAAGTAGCCTGGGGTGCGTCTCTCATTGTTTATAGAGTCTAGGTGGTGTCCTGCTCTGAGTCATGTAACACTGGGGAATGCATGATTTATTTTGTTTTTGATTAAATTATAACACTTGCTGATGATGTTTAGATTATAGTTGTACGTTTTCTTTTAGGAAGAATTTAATAAGTTGAATATTGATCCGCTATGAATAATTGAGACGTTGTTTTATTTATAACATGAAGTTGCAACCCGTGTTACGGGACATGACACATACTTGTTGTTAATATGATGTTCATGGAGAAAATGTGATACCCTTTATGTAGAACTCTGATTTTATTTGAATAATATGATTAATTTTTGTGTGGGTAAAAAGGGTGTTACACTTACTCATACGCTTGTTCCAACATTGAGTTAACTTCTAATTTACCTTTATGTAATTCATATGTTGTTTCATACTGAATCACTTAGTCTCATCTCTCCTTCGGAGAAACATACCATTCTAATTCCTTCTATTGAGTCATAACACAAAAGCATCACACTCTAACTTGATTTGGGGATAATGACCACTCAACAAATCTTCACAAGGCAGCTTAGTGGAAACTTATCTACACACAATTACCGATGATTACTCTTATTAAAATCCTTCAATTACTAAAACAATTTACATCCGACGCTCTAAAATTTTCTTATCTTACTTAGAGATAACACACTTAGAACAAAATCCCCTTACTCCCAATCTTGCAATCAATTCTCTTCTGATTCTCATTAATCCGACTGAATACTTTCATCTGTCTCTTTCCACTACACTCTTAAAGTCCAACAATGGAGATACCACGAATTCTCAAGCAATACTAGATAGTTGATAGTCTGTGGAGAAATCACCTATCTATTGGAGTTCTCACCAACCAACAAAACAAGAAATTATAGACATTCAAGGATAAAACAACTTACTTGCCAATCACACAATAATAACATTGGTCCAAACTCTCCAACGACAGAGATATATGGGTTATACTGTTGCAATCATAAATGGTACAATTTTGAATCCATTCTAAACTCGAACCAATTTATCCAATTCAACTTAACAAATCTTACCATGGTTACTATACTCCATATCAATTCTCTTTACAGGATTCTATTCACTCAAGGTTTCTGTTAACGCAAGGTCCCCATTAATAATAACGTAGCAATATCACGAAACTTACAATCATTTGTGAGTCACCAGTACCAAACTTAAATCATTCTTAGTATACTTGCGGGTTTCCATAACACTTACCTAATGCATACAATATTCCACACACACACACACACACACCTTGAAGACTACACAAAACTTCTCGTTCAAATTCACTTCTCTCAAAGATCTCGTTCCTTTAATGATCCAATTTACAGGATTAACTTCAGAACATTCACCTCTCACTCTTACCTGGAAGGTAACTTAGTATCCATATCTCTGAGTATGTGCACACATCTGGTATTACTCTCACATAGTCCATAACTGGTGTTAAGAATTAACAATACTGGAAGCTGACCAATTGTTCATCTCTTATCCACATTACCAAAATGTTTCCTGGAAGATCAACACTTCATGAGTCTCTTATAACCTCGCGATTTAGGTCCTCAGTAGTCGCAATGACGACACACAAATAATTCAGTCATTTACTGTCTACCATTCATGCTCAAAGAAAGTTCAACACTTTATCCTCTGATACTTCGAAAAGAAACCAAAACAGACTTACGGTTCAGAAAGTAAAATTTTCTAAAGTCCTCCACAAAACTCATTGTCGCTCCCGGGATTTTCATCCTAGTACAAACGCGAAAGTGGCGCGGAAAGGTTAGAGTCGCCAGCCAGGCATTTTTATCCCGAAGAAAGGGAATGGTAATGCTGCACAAACCAGAAGGAAGAAAAGGAAGGACACAGGTCCTGCGAACCAAAGAGCTGAGTTCGGGAGTCGGTTACGACCTGGGAAGGTATTAGCACCCCAAATCGTCCGCCGTACCCGACGGGATCCACGCTTGCAAAAGAAACTGTTTCAAAGGGTGAGGGTATGAAAGCTGCAGCAAAAGAAATGAAACTGGAACTGGAAAAGGACTGAAATAGGAAAACAAAGAGAAAAATGTAGGGAAAATAAAGATTGTGCTCGAACGGGCCCTACCCCGCTGCCTATGTACCTCATCAGGATAATGAGGATCAGAGACGCCGTAGTTCCCCTAACTAGGGGTAACAAGGAAATTGCTTGTGAATTAAAGGCTTGAACTGCCTATGCCATTGCTCAGGTGTTTCAGACTCGGACGACGAGTGCGTAACCGTCTTGCAAAGTGACAAGTAGGAGCAAGTCCGCGTACGGAGCGAACGAGGTGAGAAAAGAATTCCCGAAGGAAAGACGCTTATTATTTGTTGAGATTTTTATGAAGCTTTTATTTGTGAAGGTTTGCATAGGTAAGTGTACCTAAGTCTTACTCAATGGGATGTGTACATCTCACATCATCCCGAAATGGAATGCGCAAGAGGCACACCTATCCATGGAGGAAATCCCCAAAGCTAGTCCCACAAGTGAAGGCTCAAGCACACTGGCCTATTACCATTATTAAGTGTTTTTGTGGTTTTTTGGTTAAGAAGTGTTTTTTAGCTTTTCTTTGTGAGGTACTCCTGTTAAGACCTATCCACCACGAGTGATGACTCACACCTCGCCCCGAAATGGAACGCATGTGAGCATCTCATAGCAAAGTCTCATGTCACATGAAAGTACTCAACCTTTATTAAATGAATTAGAATTAAGTTTGAAGATGAGAAGATAGAGCACCAAAGGATCTCAAAGGAAAAATTCTAAAGGGGGACTAAAATAATCCTAAGTGTTAACATGCATAGATGCCCTAAGGGTTAGTGAGGTTTCTATCCTAATGAAGAAAGAAAGAAGAATATAGAAGAAGGGATGAGAAAGGCCTAGGCCCAACAAAAGAGGGTTAGTTCACATAAATATAAAATGAAGAGATAAGAATTGGAGATGTGGAACTCAATTCCCACATCTCACACTTACCATAGCCCCTGCAAGGTTAGTATGCACAAATGAAACAAAAATGAACAAATTAACATAACATCATCCAACAATCAGAAGTGAAATGAAGTAAACAAATGCTTAATGCTAATTCAACTCAAAGAAATAAAGATGAGAAGCTTATGACTTAAAATGAGGCAACATGAATACATATGGAAACAAGTGCGCACTTATGAAAAATGTAATGCCAAACACACAAAATACAAGCACAAAGTTCAAAACCAGAATCAAAATGATATAAAGAATGGCTTAGGAAGCCAGCAAGATGAAGAGAGAAGTCACACAATACCAAACAATATCAAAATAAAAGCAATGGAACCAAAAGATGGAATTTAAACCCTTAAAGAAACAAATGACTTGAATAAGAAGCAAACCTAAAAATTCAGAAGAAACAAGACCTATCCTAGGACTAGGAAGGTACCCACACCCCAAAGTAACCTCAAATGAGAAGAAGAAGTTGGCACAAGTGCCCTTCTAAGCCTATAAGAGATCTAACAAACCAAAAGAAGCAAAATGGGACAAGGTGAGAACAAAAATCCACAAATAATCAACCAGCCATCTAAAGATTCTACAACTGAAAACAAATGATCTTAAAACACATCATATTAACTTGCCAAAAGGATTTACAAAAATTCAGAAAGGAACTAGGTTAAATGGAGGCACAAACACAAGTTAGGACAGAAAACTTACATCACAAGATACCAGACCAAAACTCCAGAAATAATTTTCTAAAACTTCTGAGAAAAATCACATGAAAACTAGAAGATCTTAGGAACACAATGCAAAAAGAATGGGATCAAAAATCCAAATATTGAAGTCTATAGAAAATGGACAAGACAGACTGGTCAAGACATGAAGCAAATGAAGCTATATACATTGGTGAATTATTTCTGGCACGCTAATCAATGGAAAAAATAAAATAAAAATGTGACAAAATTTCAGAGACACACAGGAATATCCATGATTTATTTGGGAATTTTTAAATGATTAAAAGCATTTTAAACGAATTTAAATGAAACTGAATAAGAAAAAAGTTAAGGTGGAAAAAAGGAAATGAATGAATGGCAAGGGAGGTGCGATTGGAAAGAAAAAGGCTGAAATCGTTTGGGCTATGCTGGGTGAGGGGTGCGGATAGCGTCACGGGTTAAGCCCAGATGCATGCTAGTCCATGGCTTATGGGGGAGGTGCAGACAGCAAGGAAACTCAGTTTAATATATCCTGGGCCCAACAACGGGGGTGCGCTCAGCAAGAGGCCTTAGGCCCATACGAAATCTCCAAAAACCTCCCCAATAATCAGATTATTCTTTACTTGTTATTAATATCTTTTATTAAAATGAAAATGAACAAAATGCCATGTGAACATAAAATCAATTGGTCAGCTAGGGTTAAGTCACTAACAGACAAAATCTCAATGCAACCTCTCACAACTCACCACGTCATCGTCCCCTACCTCCCTCCAATGAAGAAATTCGAAACAACTACAGAAACAGAGCAAAGCTTCCGCACACCCTCACCAATTCATGGCACCATAACTCCCTCACCTCTCAATGAAAATCAAAATTGTAAAAGCAAAAAATGAAGTCTGAAACACAAGGATCATGAATATACCAATAGTTTTCACAAACAAGCATCACAACAAGCAAACCGAAAGCAACAAGATCAAGCATCAAAACATAAAATCGTGATTTAAATCCATACTGAGCTTCTAAACACTTCACATCATGCATCTTAATCCATAACAAAACAAAACAAGACAGAATACATTCAAACCGAAGCAATCCATTGAGAGACTCAAACCTGTGATTGAAGCTCCTTGTAGATGCTGAGAAATCCAGAGATCTCCTTGCTCTCTTCCAGCTTCCTTAGATCTGGTTCAAGCCAAATAAAGGCTGATAGATGAAGATGATGCACAATCAGAGGTGTTGCTGAATCTTCAACTTGCTCGAAGCTCCAAGGTCCTTGCTATGGATGTGATGTGAGGTTGAATGTGAGGACTCAGAAGTCTTGAGGATGAAGAATAAGATGCGAATCCAGATCTGAAATTAGTGTTGTTGTTGTGCAGCTTGAGATCACAATGAGAAGGAGAGAAGTTGAGGTGTGTGATGTAGTGAAATGAATCTCTCTCCTACTGAATTCGTGATTGAAGATTAATATAGCTAGGGGTGTGTGTTTGAAGCATGAAGGGTGGCTGCACCAATTCTATTATTCCATCCAAATGCAGAGCTCGTCTCTCTCTCTTTTGCTTTCCTCAAGTTTGTTATTTTTTGAAAACCATTCCATGCAGGAGGATCCACATTAGTTACAATGAACTTGGTGTGTTGGCAGCATGAAATTGGTTGATGATGAGGAGTCATGATGATTGGAGGGTGTTGATCCACTCACGTGCATGGTACTGCATGGAAGATTACATGTGAACACTTTGCTTTCACTTGGTGCAGTCTGCGTGTTATGGAGAGAGCGAGGAAAAACGTGACCACAAGGTACATGAGGGAAGCATCAAAGTGACGTGTGGTGGGCAGGGATTGGCTTGCTGATTTTTCTCATTACTTTTCGTACAAACCAACACCATGTGCCATGACTTTGCATTGTTTAAATATTTGGTCACACAAACTAATAACATGGACCCATTAAAAAAAGTTTGTGACAAAAATGACATAAAACTCAACATAAATTCCATTATTAAGGACCAATCACAAGTTGACATGTGTCCACTAAGAGAAAACTCTAAAATGCTCCAAACTTCAAAAAATCATAACTTGAGTTCTAAAAATGCTATGAAAGCATTCTATGACTTTTCGGAAAGGGAAAATCATGCTCTACAACTTTTGTGTTCACCGGAAAATCATTCGGAGCTTTTTCGCACATGAAATAATAGCTTGAAGTTTCGGGACAAATAATTTCCAAAAACGGAAATTTCTAAACTTCCAAATTTAGCAACTTTTTGCATACTCCCGATTTTTGACATTTGAGCTCAACTGAATTATTCCTTGACATGATATGACCTCACAAATTGATAATCCTGATTAAAAACCCTGAAATCTTCATGTTGACTTTTTTTTACTGCAAAGTTGACTTTCTTGCTTCACCTTCAAGCAACTAGACCAAATCTTGACTTCTTCAATGAATTTTTTCCTCGAAAATCAACATCTAGGATTCTCTTGACATATAGAAAACTTTGCCCAAATTAAATGGCCAAAGTTGTGAGGTTATAACACTTGCATCTCAAAACCCTAATTCGGGTGCTTTGCATGGGAGCTTGTCCTGAGATCTCCTACGATCATGCAATCTTCTGAACTTTTGCCAAAGGACTTGATCTGGTAAAAGGGGCGTAGACTCGCCTTAGAACTTGTACAAACTCAATGGGACCCTTGTCAAGGCTTGAAACGCTTCAAGGAACTCCACAGATGACCATATACTCGATGCTAGGACATGAGGGATGTTATGATTAATATTTCCATGCTATGATGCTGAGGAAATGATATGAGTATGATGAATATGATATGATATGATGCTTAAAAATAAGAGGGCAAATTTGGGGTGTTACAGCTGCCCCTATTCAATCAACTGTTAATCTGAAATGGATGAGAGCAACGACTATCAGACATTCGAGATAAACTGTGATTGAATACCAAAAAGACCTGAAATTTGCACTCTGACGAAGAATGCAACACTGGGAAATAAACCCGACCAAATGACGCTTTGGTGACTGAAGGGGAGAAAAAGGCAGACAAGCTTCTTCCAAGCTGAAACTGATATCTGGAATACGAGTGCTAAGACAGACGAGTCTTCAAACAATCCTGTGACGCCAGGTGCCGGACAAACGAGTCCTCAGACATTGCAAGAACTTGTAACTGAGACAGACGAGTCTTCAAAAAAAATCATGTGTCGCCAGGAGCTGGACAGACGAGTCCTTAAACACTTCAAGCATATAAACTGAGACAGACGAGTCTTCAAAAAAAATCCTGTGACGCCAGGAACTGGACAGACGAGTCCTTAACACATGAGACAGACGAGTCTCCCTCGGATTTACCTGTTACGCCAGGACCGGAAATGCATTTAAGTCTGTGGGATAGACATGCAATCAAGGTAGACGAACCTTCTTCATATATTATCCGCCGATATATGGTATAAGACAGACGAGTCTTCTTAACAAACCTGTTACGCCAGGTGCAACAACAACAATAATTGGTGCCTGAGACAGACGAGCCTCCTTCGGATTTACCATTTACGCCAGGACCGGTAACCATTTCGACATTTAATTCCCACTGTCAGGATTCGAAACCTCTTCAATACAGACGAGTATTGGATGATCATCAAGATAACACATACGAGTGTTATAGGTCAATGATACAGACGAGTATCAGACGATAATCTGAGAAACACAGACGAGTGTCTCAGGCAATGATACAGACGAGTATCAGCCACTGGTATAGACGAATACCAGAAATTCAAACACAGACGAGCATTTGAAGTAGCCACAGAAATATCAGGATAAACAACAAATCTTCACATTCAGATGTAAGCTAGCACAGACGAGTGCTGAGGATGATACAGACGATTATCCAAGCAAAGCAGACGAGCTTCAGAACACAAACGACTTCTGGGGGATAAAAGCAGACGAGTTGCAAACAAACACATACGGGTGCTGGACAGTTGCAGACGAGCAACAATAGAGGATACATGTCAAGGCACAGACGAGTGCAGCGAAGGATCCAATACCAAACACAGACGATTGTCGGGAGATTGCAGACGTGCAACAACAAATGTCATCTCAGAACACAGACGAGTATTGAGGAGTTGCGGACGAGCAACTATCATAACCAAACACAGACGAGTGCTGGACAGTTGCGGACGAGCAATAACAAGGTAACCATTTCAAAGCACAGACGAATGCTGGAAATTGCAGACGAGCAACAACAACTGATATAACCAAACACAAACGAGTGTTTGGAATTGCGAACGAGCAGAATCAAAGCAATCAAGAACCACTGCTGGAGAAAACAAATGAGCAATACCAACAAGCTAACACGGACGAGTGTTGAAAGATGCAGACAAGCAGCAATAAAGCAGTGATATGTCCCTGCTGGGGAAAACTTTGCTTAGGGATAACACATACGAGTGTTGAAGATTGCAGACGAGCAGCAAACGAATGCATGATCGGCAACAAGAGATACAAGTCTACAGGGGAAGACAAGTCAAGAGGTCTGGATTCCCACTCTGACTGAGGTGATGAATACCTGGCTGTATCATCAAATACCCGAAAGTATGGCAACTTGGCTGAGAAGTATTTCACGGACGGAGGTGAAATTCAAATATGAACTCGGTGGGGACATATCATCTTCAGACTTGGCTGGGGAAGCTTCTTGGGCAAATACTCTGGCTGGGGAGAGCATCTGATAATTCAGGACTCTGAGGGGATATCCGGCTTTCAGTCACGCCTACTGGGAAGGACTCTTGCTGGAGATAGAATACTGTTAATTCCATCTCTGATGACGTCAGGCTTTCAGGCACCTGCTGGATATACTCCACTGGGGAAGAATGGACTGCTACGTCACTGGGGAAGAAGAACCTGCTTGGGCTGCTGCCAAGGCTTGGTTGGAGGAAAATCTCAGCCGGAGATGCCGGGCTTCGGATACCTGTTGGGAGAAGAAATCTCTGCTTGGGGAGATACTCTACTGGGGGAGGAGTAACTGCTCGATAATGTGACGCCATCCTGCAACCTGCAACAACAGAAAGCACACATGTGTCCCGGGGATTTGCATGGAATGATCGTTTCATCCATCGTCACCCGACACTCAAAGAGGGTTACAGTTTCCCTGCATGTCAGTTTTCTTTTCAAAAAATATCACCATGTTTAGATGCAATGCTATTTTTTGCCAAAAATTCAGGACATTTTGCAAACAAAAATAAACACACACAGTTTTTTGACTGAATATTATTTTTATTGGATAGCCTCTGAATAGGCAAAAATTTACATCAGGAAGCAACCACCTGGAAAGAGGTAGCCGCTATAAAATTGAGAAAAGAAACTATCCTAATGGCAATGTATACGGCATCCCAAGGAGTTCCGTTTCTGCTATGACCTGCATGTCTTCAAGACTCTCCATTCTGCTTTGGCTTTCTGGGAGGACGAGGGAACTGTTTCCTATCCTTCTGACAATGTCAAGCTGTCCAAAACGATGACGTAGTTCAGATAACTTGGATCACAGTTGTTCGCTTATTCCCTTATTTTGCGTGGATCGCCCTCTCGGGTTTTCAATCCACCGGGATACCCTTTTTTGCCTGAGCTGTCCAATGTGGCTTTTCAACTCAGCGGGTGTACATTTTTTTTATATATTTATTTCCCTAATTTTTGCCCGAGCTTTTTATTCTGTTTTTAGCTCGCCGGGATGCCCTTTTCTTGCTTGGACTTACATTCTGTTTTTTTGTGTCCAGCGGGTCTTTTTATGCGAAGTATTTTTTAACTGCGTCCGAGTTAACAGGGGATGGGAAGTCCTCTCCATCCATAGTGGTGAGCATCAGTGCTCCTCCTGAGAATACTTTCTTCACTATGAATGGTCCTTCGTAGTTTGGGGTCCATTTGCCCCTGTTATCTGAACCTGGAGGAACGATCCTCTTCAATACAAGCTCTCCCACTCGATACTCTCGAGTACGTACTCGTTGATCGAATGCCCGCTTCATTCTCCTCTGATAAAGCTGACCATGACAGATAGCCGCTAATCTCTTTTCCTCAATTAGACATAGCTGATTGTAACGAGCACGCACCCATTCAGCCTCATCCAGCTTGACATCCATCATCACGCGCAGTGAAGGGATCTCTACTTCAACGGGCAGGACTGCTTCCATGCCATACACCAGAGAGAAGGGAGTTTCCCCTGTTGACGTCCTGACTGACGTTCGGTACCCATGCAAAGCAAACGGTAACATCTCATGCCAATCTTTGTAGGTGACAACCATTTTCTGCACAATCTTCTTGATATTCTTGTTAGCTGCCTCTACCGCACCATTCATCTTTGGTCGGTAAGGAGAAGAATTGTGATGCTGTATTTTGAAGTCCCGACATAAATCTGCCATCATCTTGTTGTTGAGATTAGAACCATTATCAGTAATGATCCTTTCGGGCACTCCATATCTGCATATGATATCTCTTTTCAGAAATCTTGCCACCACTTGACGAGTGACATTGGCATAAGACGCGGCTTCTACCCACATGGTGAAGTAATCAATCGCGACCAGGATGAAGCGATGACCGTTCGAAGCAGTTGGCTCAATCTTCCCGATCATGTCAATGCCCCACATAGAGAAAGGCCAAGGAGATGACATGACGTTGAGCGGATTAGGAGGAACATGCACTTTATCTGCATATATTTGGCACTTGTGGCACTTTCGAGCAAATGAACAACAGTCTGCATCCATCGTCATCCAGTAATACCCTGATCTCAACAGTTTCTTTGCCATAGCATGCCCTCCTGCATGGGTACCAAAAGATCCTTCATGGACTTCCTGCATCAACAGACTTGCTTCGTGTCTATCCACGCATCTGAGCAAGACCATGTCTAAGTTCCTCTTGTACAAAACCCCGTCTGTGTTCAAGAAGAAACTAGCAGCAAGTCGTCTCAAGGTCTTTTTGTCTTTGGAAGATGCCCCTGTTGGGTATTCTTGCTTCTCCAGGAATAACTTGATATCAAAATACCAAGGTTTCTCGTCAGACATGGCGTCTACAGAGAAAGCATAAGCTGGAGAGTCAAGCCTGGAGATGTCAATTCTGGGCACAAAATTCCAACACAGGACTTTAATCGATGAAGAGAGAGTGGCCAAAGCATCGGCAAATTGATTTTCGTCACGTGGTATGTATTTGAGCTCAACTGTCGTGAAGAATGTCAACAGTTTTTTAGCATAATCCCTGTACGGAACTAGATGCTCTTGATGTGTATACCATTTGCCGGTAGTTTGGTTAATGACGAGGGCTGAATCTCCGAATATATCGAGGTTCTTAATCCGAAGATCAATTGCCTCCTCTATTCCCATTATACACGCCTCGTATTCTGCTTCATTTTTGGTGCAGCCAAAAGTAATTCTGGCGGCGAAGGGTAAGTGAACACCTTCAGGAGTAATAAGTACAACACCAACTCCACGACCATTGATATTGACGGCCCCATCAAACATCAACTTCCATTTGGATTCAGGGTCAGGCCCCTCCTCCGGAAGTGGTTCCTCATAATCGTTTGTTTTGAGGTACATGATGTCCTCATCAGGGAAATCAAATCTCATCGGCTGATAGTCATCCTCAAGAGGTTGCTGAGCAAGGTATTCCGACAATACACTTCCTTTGATGGCTTTCTGAGAAGTGTACTGGATGTCGTATTCAGTTAAAATCATCTGCCATCTAGCAACCCTTCCGGTCAATGCTGGTTTCTCAAAGATGTACTTGACAGGATCCATCTTGGAAATGAGAAGTGTAGTATGGGTCAACATGTACTGCCTCAGTCGGCGAGCAGCCCATACCAAAGCACAGCAAGTTTTCTCGAGCAGTGAGTATCGGGATTCACAGTCGGTAAACTTTTTGCTAAGGTAATAAATGGCATACTCTTTTCGACCAGACTCGTCATGTTGGCCGAGCACACACCCCATCGACCCTTCTAGCACGGTCAAGTACATGATTAACGGTCTCCCCTCCACTGGAGGCATCAGAATTGGAGGTTCCTGCAAATATTCCTTTATTTTGTCGAAAGCTCTTTGGCAATCATCGTTCCACCTGACTGTTTGCTCTTTTCTTAGCAGTTTGAATATCGGTTCGCACGTGGAAGTTAGGTGAGATATGAACCGAGAAATGTAGTTCAATCTACCTAAGAACCCGCGCACTTCCTTTTCTGTCTTCGGTGCAGGCATATCTTGAATAGCTTTCACTTTAGCAGGATCTACCTCAATTCCTCTTTGACTTACAATGAAACCCAGCAATTTTCCGGAACGCACTCCGAAAGTGCACTTGTTCGGATTCAGCCTCAGCTTGTACTTGATCAATCTATCAAACAACTTCTTCAGATTAACCAAATGCTCCTCTTCGTCTTTGGACTTTGCAATCATATCATCCACATAACATTCGATCTCCTTGTGGATCATGTCATGGAACAATGTGACCATCGCCCGCTGATAAGTTGCCCCGGCGTTCTTCAAACCGAAGGGCATGACCTTATAGCAGAATGTTCCCCACGGGGTAATGAACGTTGTCTTCTCCATGTCTTCCGGCGCCATTTTTATCTGATTATAACCGGAGAATCCATCCATGAAGGAGAACACCGAGAATTGAGCAGTATTGTCGACCAACACGTCAATGTGCGGCAACGGAAAATCATCCTTTGGGCTTGCTCTGTTCAAATCTCGATAGTCAACGCACATCCGGACCTTGCCGTCCTTCTTAGGTACTGGTACGATGTTAGCTACCCACGGTGGGTAACTAGTCACGGCAAGGAACCCGGCATCCCACTGTTTCTGTACCTCCTCTTTGATCTTCATCGCCATATCCGGGCGAGTTCTTCTCAATTTTTGCTTTACAGGAGGACAGTCTTCTCTCAGGGGTAGCTTATGCATCACGATGTCGGTATCTAAACCTGGCATATCTTGATATGACCAAGCAAAGATATCCACATACTCTCTCAGCATACTGATCAGCTCTTGTTTGACGTCGGCCTGCAGATTGGCCCCTATCTTGATTTCTTTCTTTGCATCTTCACTGCCAATGTTGATGGTCTCAATCTCCTCTTGATGAGGCTGAATAACTCGTTCCTCTTGTTTCAACAATCTGACCAATTCTTCAGGGAGGTCACAGTCTTCCTCAACCCCTTCATCAGCTTGGTAGACTGGATTATCAAAGTCATGCATAGTCATAGCAGGAACGTTATCCGTGGAATCCGGATGATCAACACTGCACAAATGATGTGCTTATTCAGAATCTACTTATTTTGAAAAAGAGACGCTAACACAAAACAAAAAAAAGAAAACACATTGCCATTATATATATATATATATATATATATATATATTTTGTGAAAAAGTTTAAAAACAAAGACAGGGAACACAGTTTGTCTGAAAATGTCCTTTTATTTCATAGCAAAATAACAATGCGATACAAAACATGGTGGCCCAATACAATGGATCCAAGCATCTTGGGCAGAATGCTGGATTTGACAATGCAGTATGCTAATAAAAGGAAACAAAACAATTACTTTGAGAGCCAGGTGACTTGAACCATGTCTTCAGCAAACCAATTTCCTAGCTCCTCGCCGGGTGCACACGGGCGGATCCAATTGTTGTCCCAGTCTCTGTCACTATCCCCGTCTTGGCTTGCCATACAGATTTGATCGCGGTCGAGCAACCCAACGCTTGTGAATGTGATGGCTTTACCACCCTGAGTAGACCCTCCAGGCTGATACCCTAAGCCGAATTTATCATCCTTCTTTTCCATCTCCAACAGCTTGCCCCAGCCCTGAGCATTGCCTGATTGGACGACCTCCTTTGCTTCCTGGTAGGAATGAATGGACGTGCCTTCGTTGTTTTTCTTCACCGGAATCAAGATACTGACATCTGCTTCAAAAGCTTGGCACAAAGTCTCGTGGATTTCTCCATCCATTTCCACATACTTAAACGTCGACAGGTGGCTGACGAATATATCTTCCTCCCCACAAACTGTGATGACCTGGCCGTCCACCACGTATTTAAGCTTCTGATGCAAGGTTGAAGTGACAGCTCCAGCTGCATGTATCCACGGTCTGCCCAACAAGCAACTATACGCAGGCTGGATGTCCATGACATAGAAGACACTCTTGAAGACTTGAGAGCCTATCTTGACAGGCAACTCAACCTCTCCGAAAACCGATCTTCTTGAACCATCGAAAGCTTTAACCACCAGATCACTCGGCGTCAGGACAATCCCATCAATGTTAAGCTTCATCAACGCCTTTTTCGGAAGCACATTCAAAGAAGAGCCTGTATCTACAAGGACATGAGACAACACAGCGCCCTTGCATTCCATTGTGATGTGCAATGCTTTATTATGATTTCTTCCCTCCGAAGTGAGGTCTCGGTCAGTGAAGCCTAAGCCATGGCTAGCATTGACACTTCCAACAACAGCCTCGAGTTGGTTGACCGTGATCTCCTGAGGAACGTAGGCCATTTGAAGTACTTTCAGTAAGGCTTCTCAGTGCGCGGGAGAGCACATCAATAGTGACAAGATAGAAATCTTTGAAGGTGTCTGGTTCAGTTGATCAACCACCTTGTAGTCACTCCTTTTGATGATCCTCATGAACTCCTCTACCTCTTTTTCAAACGTCCCCTGCCCAGCCGCAGGAGTAGTTGACTCGTCATTCGCAGTCTGCTTTCCTTTGTCTTTGGACGAAGCCTCGGCCTCAGGATCCTTTCTTAGTGCAGGGGGAGCAAACAAACGACCACTTCGGGTAAAACCCCCAACACCTCCTACATTTTCAATAGTCAGGTCAGTAACAGGTCTACTCTCCATCTTCTGTCCCGCTACATAGACATCGGAACCGTAATGCCAAGGATGGCCCTATCATCGGTGTACGACACTGGCCCAGGTACGGTTATAGTCACGGGACTAATCTGAGGAGCGTAAATGGTAACCGGCTCTTGTCTGACGGGCATGTCAGCTTCATCGTAGAAGATAGTAATGGTTGACACATCATCAACCTCTTCATTACTAACCTTACTGAACTGCAAGGACCCATCATCGATCAACCCTTGCAAACCCGTCTTCAATTTCTCACAGCCATTCGCAGCACTTATACAATCTTCACAACCAAGATGGCAACCAGGAAATACTTGACCCTTCAACAATCTCTCTTTCACCACCCTCAACGGCGTCTTGACTTCACCAATACTCAGCACCAAACTCAACTTGTCATTCCCCTCAACAGCATTGACTCTTGCCCCTCCATGATTAGGCATGGGGTTCGAGTTGACGTTCGGTGGTGGCGCAAAGTTGATTGCCTTTGAATCTACAAGATCTTGAACTTTGTGATGCAGAGCCCTGCACTTCTCGGTTGAGTGCCCGGGTGCCCCTGAGTGAAAAGCGCATCGCGCGTTGACATCATAACCAGCTGGAAGCTCTCCAGGAGGTGGTGGTGCCAAAGTCCTTAATTGAATAAGGTTCAAATCTAGTAGTCTCGGCAACAAGGCAGCATACGTCATCGGAATAGCTTCAATCACCCTGTTAGCCGGGCGAGCCTGCCTCGGCTGATATGGTCTCTGCTGGTAGTTGGTTCGAGGTTGTTATTGTTGCTGGTGTTGTTGTGGAGGAGGTAGCATCTGTTGTACGGGAGCTGCGGGAATGGTGACAGCAGCCATATGTTCATAAGGTCTTTTGTAACCACGGCCCTGGCTTCGGCCGAATACAGCATTGGTCTCACCTTCTCGCCTTCTTGGAGGTCCACTAAAAGCTTTCCTCGCTCCATTTGAGCTACTAGCACCGGGGTCTTGTATCTTCCCCATTTTCAACAGCGTTTCAACCCTTTCTCCCGCAATGACAATATCGTTGAACTTAGTAGCAGAACTCGACGCCAATCTCTCAAGAAATACCCCCTGGAGGGTACCCATAAACATATCGGCCATTTCATTCTCTAGCAAGGGTGGTTGCACCCTGGCAGCTAGCTGGCGCCACCTCTGGGCATATTCTTTGAAGCCTTCTTTTGCTGTCTGAGCCATATGTTGCAACTGTGTGCGATTCGGAGCCATGTCCATATTATATTGGTATTGCCTCACAAAGGCTTCAGCGAGATCCTTCCAGCTCTTGACATTGACCCTGTTGAGCTTCATGTACCACTCAAGGGAAGCTCCCACCAAGCTGTCCTGAAAGTAATACATCCACAATTTCTCATCGTCTGTATGAGCGGCAATTCTCCCAACAAATGATTGCAGATGGGTCTTCGGGCAAGCAGTGCCGTTATACTTCTCGAAGGTTGGAACTTTGAACTTATACGGAATCCTGACTCCCGGAACCAAGCCCAAGTCTGTTATGTCGAACCCCAAAGAGCTCTGGGACTGAATAGCCTTGATTTGCTCGGCCATCTCTTCAAACCTCTTGTTCATTTCTACCCCTTGACCTTCAGCTTCATCGAGTAGAGTGAACTGGTCATCATGGTTGTCCATCTGAATGTTATGCAACCCGTCGTTGACTATTGTCACTCCTGGTTGTATAACTGGAGTTCCACCCTGACGTGCGCCCGCACCGGTATGATTATCAGCATTGGCAGCAGCAGCAGTGTTCCTGTTCTGATTCTCAACCATCTCTCGCAGACGCTCTTGATTCTGCCCCATGCCGGCCATTAACGTCATGAAGTTATCCATCCTCTGAAGAGTTTACCCCGCACCCCCCCAATTATACCTGTACCCCCCAACAATTTTTTTTGACCAAAATGCCCTCATATAAATAGTTACTAATTCAAATTCACTTTCCATTTTTACCGTTCGTCCAAAAGTTACAGAGAGAAAATTTTTTTTGATTTTCGCACGTGTTTACCGGAAGACTACAAGTAAGTCTTCCGGAATGTAAAATTTTGTACCGGAAGAGTTTGTGAAAGTCTTCCGGTACCAGAAGACTTTATGAAAGTCTTCCGGAATGGTTTAAATGACTACCGAAAGACTTCATCAAAGTCTTCCGGAATGTTGTTTTAAAAATTGCCTACCGAAAGACTTTGATGAAGTCTTCCGGAATGGTTTTGTGTGTACCGGAAGACTTCAAGAAAGTCTTCCGGAAATTTAATTTAATTTTTTTTATTAAATAATTGTTTTTCTGTTTTTTTCAGTGGTGCGATCACGCGGCAGAGATGGGAGGATTCCAGTGCGATCGATGGGACGAGTAGGTCACCTATAGTTGGCATTATTTAGGGACCTGGATGCGTTGTCCACCTATAGTTGGGCAACAGCTGCATTGGTGACATTGTATAGGTTTCTTGGAGATGCGTCTATGTTTAGCTGCAAACAGCTTGGTGGTTATCCGACTCTCCTACAGGTATATATTTAAATTCAGTTTATTATGTTAAAGTTATATATTAAATTTAGTTTATTGATTTTCTTTTAATTCTAATTTTAATTTTATTATGTTCATTATGTTCTATTTAATTATTATGTTATTGTTTTTTTAACAGTGCTGGATTCACGAGTATTTTCCTACACTTGGGAAAAAAGGAGAGAATTGGATACCTGCTCAGAACTGTGGACTCCCGCGAGCGATGAGGTGGACGTACAAACAGGGGGCGTTAAAGGTGGATGAGTTGCGACCCATTATGGATGAGCTGACACCGACTGATGTCATATGGAGGCCGTTCGAGGATCATAGAGTTCATCGTCGTTTTGATGAGATTTCTCTATTCAGGGGTTGTTTGAGGTGGGGAGATACTATTGTTCCATACATGCCTGACAGGTGTCTTCGACAGTTTGGATACCGTCAGTCCATTCCACCTGCACCCATTGATCCTAGGATGGCTGGTGACATTGATGTTGAGTGGATTAGTTACACCCAGAGCGCTGGCCAGGTGATTCGTTCTGCTGCACGGGCGACTATCCCATTTGAGGTAGAGGATGGATACCTTGAGTGGTATTATCGTGTTTCGCATCCTCGATTGGTACCTCCTACCTATGATGAGCCGCCAGTTGCATCTATTCCTGAGTACGATGCGGGACCATCTGATCCTGCATGGGGTTCTATGTCCACCTTGATTCATCGCTACCTTCAGCAGAATTAAAAAAACTTAAATAATAAAAAAAAAACTTAAATAATAAAAAAAAAAATCAAACCGGAAGACTTTATGAAAGTCTTCCGGTATTGTGCTCTTACAATACCGGAACACTTACATAAAGTCTTCCGGTACACATATTCATTACTACCGGAAGAGTTAATAAAAGTCTTCCGTCCCGGAACATTTTTATTAAGTCTTCCGGTGTACAAACAGCATAATACCGGAAGACTTACATTAAGTCTTCCGGTATGTTAATTTACGTACCGGAACTCATTACCAAAGTCTTCCAGAACGTATATTTTTGGACAAATTTTTACTTTAACCGTACGGTCTGACACAAATGGTAAAAAAAATAAAAATAAAATAATAATATAATAAAATAATCTAAGGTTAAAATGGGCATTTTTTTTAAAATGTGGGGGTACGGGTATAGGTGGGGGGGTGCGGGGTAAAATCTTCCCATCCTCTGCCTTAGATCTGCCAAATCTGCCTGCATCTGGTCCATGGCTCGCTCTCTGTTAGTCTTGGTTGGGTATCTGTGCACTGCTGGTTGTTCCCGAACTTTACGGGGAGCTATAGTTCCTGTTACACAAAACACGTTAGTAACTGAGACATTACCTGCAAAACAACAAACAAGTTATATGGATGCAATGCAGTTGTTTATGTTTCCAATCACAGGTCATTTATGCCCCGGTTCCGGTATTTAGCAAAGAAAACCAGATGGGCACTGATCCTCGACTTTCAGAAACCTTTGCAGGAAACCACATTCAAACCATAATAGCAAGCAAACCAAGAAATGGTGAGAAACATCATAACATAGATCAGCCCATTAGGCACAATAAAACAGAATTCCTCATAGGGTACGAGTTCTTACAGAGGATAAACAAACAGCTAGGACTCCTACAACATGCCTGTAGGTAATCAAAATACAAAGAAAACAAACTAAGAAGCACAACCACCGCCTGAGGATCCTGTAACTCCCTCATCAGACCTGACCTTCTTGACTCCTGCCATCAACTTGAGGTCTTCAATCTCTTTGAGTGCTGCTTCGAGGGCTTGTTGACTGTCTGCGAGCTGCTGGGTCTTCTCTCTGCGAATCCTGTGGGCCTACTCCACCTCTTCTTTCTTGTAAGCCATCTGAACTTCAAAGAACTCTTCCTTTTCTTTATACTGCTTCAACTCTTGCTCTCTTTGTCCCTTCAACCAAACAATAGACTGACGAGCATCTCTGAGGGTCTTTGACTTCTTCTTGCACTCAACTTCTCTTTGGGCTTCCATCATCCCCAACCTGCGGAAATGTGCTTCTTTTCCTGCAAAGTCCTTCTCGTTAGCCTCCAAAGTCGTCTGTATCTTCAGCAACTTCTCCTCAGCTTCATTCTTGGCCCTGTTAGCTTGGTGATACAAGCTTACCATCTCGGTATTTTCAACTCTAACTGCATGTAGCTGGGCTTCCAACTTCTTGAATTCCTCTAGAGGCACAGTATCAAGGGACTCAGCAACTGGGGGAACTGGTGTTGAAAATGGTAACAAAAATCTTTTGGCTCTGTCTTTCAACCAAGCTTCGTACTCTGGGAATGTCTGATTGTTGCTCTTCCCGAAACTAGCTATTCCTTCTCCTTTGATGCACTTCCAAGCCCCCGCAACCTTCCTCACTAAAGGCATATTATCTTTCACTGGGAAGTAGAAAATAGGGGTCAGCTTCAAATCTTCAGGCACATCTCTCAGAGCGTATCCTAATTGTCTTCTTAACAAGATTGGATTGTAATTAATCCCTCCAGTTATTCCCAACAAAGGCACACTATGATAACTCCCGCAGCTGGTGATAAAACGTGCACCTTGCAGCCTTTGAGTGAACCATCTAACATCCTTGGCTAGCAACTTTTCCAGCTTCTGAGCCCATATCAAGCTATGGTCACTAAACACTCCCGTACTAGGCAAATGCCTCATGAACCATATGTGAAATAACGGAGCGCAGCAACGGACCAAACCTCCCCTCTTCTTCTCAGTTTTGTAATGAACTGAGTAATACAAATCCCCGAGTAAGGTAGGCACAGGATTCTTCAGCAAAAAGAGATGTATGGCATTTATATCTACGAACTTCTCCATATCCGCAAACAATATGATGCCATAGATAGAAAGAGCCAAGATAGCACAGACAACATCCCATTCCTCTTCAACAGCCAATTCTTCCGCCTTCTTTACTAGAGCCTCCAAAGAAAACCCGGACATTCCTCCTTTAATAATGGTCAAAGACTTCACAGTAGAAGGGCTCAAATAAAGAGCCTCAGCAATAGCCTCAGGTGTCGGTCTACTCATCTCAGAATTGAAAGGAACTTGGTCTCGAACCGGCACACCCAGGATCAAAGCATACTCCTCCAGCATAGGGCCCAACTGAAAATCAGGAAAGGTGAAGCAACGAAGCTGTGGATCATAATACTGAAGCAATGTATGAATAGCACTCCGCTCGGAAGGATCTAGCTCTATCACCACATGAAAACTAGAAGATCTTAGGAACACAATGCAAAAAGAATGGGATCAAAACTCCAAATATTGAAGTCTATAGAAAATGGACAAGACAGACTGGTCAAGACATGAAGCAAATGAAGCTATATACATTGGTGAATTATTTCTGGCACGCTAATCAATGGAAAAAATAAAATAAAAATGTGACAAAATTTCAGAGACACAAAGGAATATCCATGATTTATTTGGGAATTTTTAAATGATTAAAAGCATTTTAAACGAATTTAAATGAAACTGAATAAGAAAAAAGTTAAGGTGGAAAAAAGGAAATGAATGAATGGCAAGGGAGGTGCGATTGGAAAGAAAAAGGCTGAAGATACACCGCCTGAGGATCCTGTAACTCCCTCATCAGACCTGACCTTCTTGACTCCTGCCATCAACTTGAGGTCTTCAATCTCTTTGAGTGCTGCTTCGAGGGCTTGTTGACTGTCTGCGAGCTGCTGGGTCTTCTCTCTGCGAATCCTGTGGGCCTGCTCCACCTCTTCTTTCTTGAAAGCCATCTGAACTTCAAAGAACTCTTCCTTTTCTTTATACTGCTTCAACTCTTGCTCTCTTTGTCCCTTCAACCAAACAATAGACTGACGAGCATCTCTGAGGGTCTTTGACTTCTTCTTGCGCTCAACTTCTCTTTGGGCTTCCATCATCCCCAACCTGCGGAAATGTGCTTCTTTTCCTGCAAAGTCCTTCTCCTTAGCCTCCAAAGTCGTCTGTATCTTCAGCAACTTCTCCTCAGCTTCATTCTTGGCCCTGTTAGCTTGGTGATACAAGCTTACCATCTCGGTATTTTCAACTCTAACTGCATGTAGTTGGGCTTCCAACTTCTTGAATTCCTCTAGAGGCACAGTATCAAGGGACTCAGCAACTGGGGGAACTGGTGTTGAAAATGGTAACAAAACTCTTTTGGCTCTGTCTTTCAACCAAGCTTCGTACTCTGGGAATGTCTGATTGTTGCTCTTCCCGAAACTAGCTATTCCTTCTCCTTTGATGCACTTCCAAGCCCCCGCAACCTTCCTCACTAAAGGCATATTATCTTTCACTGGGAAGTAGAAAATAGGGGTCAGCTTCAAATCTTCAGGCACATCTCTCAGAGCGTATCCTAATTGTCTTCTTAACAAGATTGGATTGTAATTAATCCCTCCAGTTATTCCCAACAAAGGCACACTATGATAACTCCCGCAGCTGGTGATAAAACGTGCACCTTGCAGCCTTTGAGTGAACCATCTAACATCCTTGGCTAGCAACTTTTCCAGCTTCTGAGCCCATATCAAGCTATGGTCACTAAACACTCCCGTACTAGGCAAATGCCTCATGAACCATATGTGAAATAACGGAGCGCAGCAACGGACCAAACCTCCCCTCTTCTTCTCAGTTTTGTAATGAACTGAGTAATACAAATCCCCGAGTAAGGTAGGCACATGATTCTTCAGCAAAAAGAGATGTATGGCATTTATATCTACGAACTTCTCCATATCCGCAAACAATATGATGCCATAGATAGAAAGAGCCAAGATAGCACAGACAGCATCCCATTCCTCTTCAACAGCTAATTCTTCCGCCTTCATTACTAGAGCCTCCAAAGAAAACCCGGACACTCCTCCTTTAATAATGGTCAAAGACTTCACAGTAGAAGGGCTCAAATAAAGAGCCTCAGCAATAGCCTCAGGTGTCGGTCTACTCATCTCAGAATTGAAAGGAACTTGGTCTCGAACCGGCACACCCAGGATCAAAGCATACTCCTCCAGCATAGGGCCCAACTGAAAATCAGGAAAGGTGAAGCAACGAAGCTGTGGATCATAATACTGAAGCAATGTATGAATAGCACTCCGCTCGGAAGGATCTAGCTCTATCACCACATCAAGAATACTCCCGTAAGCTTTTCTGAATCTCTCTACCTGGTTGGGTGTAATCAGCTTTACCATCTTTTTCAACAAACCAACCTTGATATCAAAGAACTTGAAATGAATATTCTGCTTGCGAGGATCTTCCATCTTTGAAGAGAATACTGGAACCGGAAGCAGAGATATGAACCTGTGAATGAAAACAAAAAACAATGATTAATGATGCAATGATGCAATGCAAATGCAAATGCAAGGACAAATGGTCATCCGGGACTGTCTGGAATCTGGACACTGACAAGGTCCCTCTGAATAACTGACAAACCAAAAGTCCACTGAGTCACACTTTGATAATCACAACCCTCTGAAGAAAATCTCAGGACCACAGTATCAAGAATACCAGAACCAGAAAACCAGATCTCCGGAACCAAAGTAACGGTGTCATGACATGATCTGCACTGGTAACAAGGGTATGATGAGGTCAAGGGTTCCTGCAAACCTGTAAACCCATCCCCAATCTCACGGGTGTGCTCCGGGTCAAACATCACGGACTCTCAAAGCCGAATAGCAATAATACTTTCACCATTTCCGAGAAATGGCTCATGACCAAATCAGGGAATCGGTTAGGCATTATGTACTACGCAGGGAGGCCTCAGCTGAATCCGGGAAAAACAAGCATCCCTTATAGGTTCCCAGCTTCAAGCGCTGAAATCGAGAAACAATAGTACATTCAGCCCGTAGGATACAGTACTAATGTCATACGAACAGATGCTTTGACTGAGTTCCTATAAGAGAACCAGGCCATCCTATGCGAGTCCCCAGTGGACCCTCGGGTGCGAATGGGTTTGCCACAAAATGTGGTCTGCCACTGTCACCACTGGAGAGGGTTGTTTCCATAAAGGTTCTCAATGATCGGTCCCCAGATGCACATAACTATCAAGGTCCTATCCCGAAGTGGAGGAAATCCCCACACAAGATATTTCCAAGACAGTCGCAATCTGGGCGTGAAACACATCGCCACTCATCATGCCACATGCGAGTACAATATGTCCACTCTAATCCTAGGGTGCACTCAAGCCGGGTACTTGGCTTATCTCTCAGAAACAGTATCACCCACACCCACCAAACAGAAAACCAGTCCAGACAGTCCAATATGATATATATGATGCGGAAGATAAATACTGTAAACTGTAAATAAAGCTGTAAATAAAGCTGTAAATAAACAACAATACAACAAGCCACAGCAAACAAACATCACCCAAGGAAACAGAAACACACAAGCGCTAGGAGAGACTCACAGGGGAACCAGAGATTATCTGGTGTGCTATCCCCAGCAGAGTCGCCAGCTGTCGCTCCCGGGATTTTCATCCTAGTACAAACGCGAAAGTGGCGCGGAAAGGTTAGAGTCGCCAGCCAGGCATTTTTATCCCGAAGAAAGGGAATGGTAATGCTGCACAAACCAGAAGGAAGAAAAGGAAGGACACAGGTCCTGCGAACCAAAGAGCTGAGTTCGGGAGTCGGTTACGACCTGGGAAGGTATTAGCACCCCAAATCGTCCGCCGTACCCGACGGGATCCACGCTTGCAAAAGAAACTGTTTCAAAGGGTGAGGGTATGAAAGCTGCAGCAAAAGAAATGAAACTGGAACTGGAAAAGGACTGAAATAGGAAAACAAAGAGAAAAATGTAGGGAAAATAAAGATTGTGCTCGAACGGGCCCTACCCCGCTGCCTACGTACCTCATCAGGATAATGAGGATCAGAGACGCCGTAGTTCCCCTAACTAGGGGTAACAAGGAAATTGCTTGTGAATTAAAGGCTTGAACTGCCTATGCCATTGCTCAGGTGTTTCAGACTCGGACGATGAGTGCGTAACCGTCTTGCAAAGTGACAAGTAGGAGCAAGTCCGCGTACGGAGCGAACGAGGTGAGAAAAGAATTCCCGAAGGAAAGACGCTTATTATTTGTTGAGATTTTTATGAAGCTTTTATTTGTGAAGGTTTGCATAGGTAAGTGTACCTAAGTCTTACTCAATGGGATGTGTACATCTCACATCATCCCGAAATGGAATGCGCAAGAGGCACACCTATCCATGGAGGAAATCCCCAAAGCTAGTCCCACAAGTGAAAGCTCAAGCACACTGGCCTATTACCATTATTAAGTGTTTTTGTGGTTTTTTGGTTAAGAAGTGTTTTTTAGCTTTTCTTTGTGAGGTACTCCTGTTAAGACCTATCCACCACGAGTGATGACTCACACCTCGCCCCGAAATGGAACGCATGTGAGCATCTCATAGCAAAGTCTCATGTCACATGAAAGTACTCAACCTTTATTAAATGAATTAGAATTAAGTTTGAAGATGAGAAGATAGAGCACCAAAGGATCTCAAAGGAAAAATTCTAAAGGGGGACTAAAATAATCCTAAGTGTTAACATGCATAGATGCCCTAAGGGTTAGTGAGGTTTCTATCCTAATGAAGAAAGAAAGAAGAATATAGAAGAAGGGATGAGAAAGGCCTAGGCCCAACAAAAGAGGGTTAGTTCACATAAATATAAAATGAAGAGATAAGAATTGGAGATGTGGAACTCAATTCCCACATCTCACACTTACCATAGCCCCTGCAAGGTTAGTATGCACAAATGAAACAAAAATGAACAAATTAACATAACATCATCCAACAATCAGAAGTGAAATGAAGTAAACAAATGCTTAATGCTAATTCAACTCAAAGAAATAAAGATGAGAAGCTTATGACTTAAAATGAGGCAACATGAATACATATGGAAACAAGTGCGCACTTATGAAAAATGTAATGCCAAACACACAAAATACAAGCACAAAGTTCAAAACCAGAATCAAAATGATATAAAGAATGGCTTAGGAAGCCATAAAGATGAAGAGAGAAGTCACACAATACCAAACAATATCAAAATAAAAGCAATGGAACCAAAAGATGGAATTTAAACCCTTAAAGAAACAAATGACTTGAATAAGAAGCAAACCTAAAAATTCAGAAGAAACAAGACCTATCCTAGGACTAGGAAGGTACCCACACCCCAAAGTAACCTCAAATGAGAAGAAGAAGTTGGCACAAGTGCCCTTCTAAGCCTATAAGAGATCTAACAAACCAAAAGAAGCAAAATGGGACAAGGTGAGAACAAAAATCCACAAATAATCAACCAGCCATCTAAAGATTCTACAACTGAAAACAAATGATCTTAAAACACATCATATTAACTTTCCAAAAGGATTTACAAAAATTCAGAAAGGAACTAGGTTAAATGGAGGCACAAACACAAGTTAGGACAGAAAACTTACATCACAAGATACCAGACCAAAACTCCAGAAATAATTTTCTAAAACTTCTGAGAAAAATCACATGAAAACTAGAAGATCTTAGGAACACAATGCAAAAAGAATGGGATCAAAAATCCAAATATTGAAGTCTATAGAAAATGGACAAGACAGACTGGTCAAGACATGAAGCAAATGAAGCTATATACATTGGTGAATTATTTCTGGCACGCTAATCAATGGAAAAAATAAAATAAAAATGTGACAAAATTTCAGAGACACAAAGGAATATCCATGATTTATTTGGGAATTTTTAAATGATTAAAAGCATTTTAAACGAATTTAAATGAAACTGAATAAGAAAAAAGTTAAGGTGGAAAAAAGGAAATGAATGAATGGCAAGGGAGGTGCGATTGGAAAGAAAAAGGCTGAAATCGTTTGGGCTATGCTGGGTGAGGGGTGCGGATAGCGTCACGGGTTAAGCCCAGATGCATGCTAGTCCATGGCTTATGGGGGAGGTGCAGACAGCAAGGAAACTCAGTTTAATATATCCTGGGCCCAACAACGGGGGTGCGCTCAGCAAGAGGCCTTAGGCCCATACGAAATCTCCAAAAACCTCCCCAATAATCAGATTATTCTTTACTTGTTATTAATATCTTTTATTAAAATGAAAATGAACAAAATGCCATGTGAACATAAAATCAATTGGTCAGCTAGGGTTAAGTCACTAACAGACAAAATCTCAATGCAACCTCTCACAACTCACCACGTCATCGTCCCCTACCTCCCTCCAATGAAGAAATTCGAAACAACTACAGAAACAGAGCAAAGCTCCCGCACACCCTCACCAATTCATGGCACCATAACTCCCTCACCTCTCAATGAAAATCAAAATTGTAAAAGCAAAAAATGAAGTCTGAAACACAAGGATCATGAATATACCAATAGTTTTCACAAACAAGCATCACAGCAAGCAAACCGAAAGCAACAAGATCAAGCATCAAAACATAAAATCATGATTTAAATCCATACTGAGCTTCTAAACACTTCACATCATGCATCTTAATCCATAACAAAACAAAACAAGACAGAATACATTCAAACCGAAGCAATCCATTGAGAGACTCAAACCTGTGATTGAAGCTCCTTGCAGATGCTGAGAAATCCAGAGATCTCCTTGCTCTCTTCCAGCTTCCTTAGATCTGGTTCAAGCCAAATAAAGGCTGATAGATGAAGATGATGCACAATCAGAGGTGTTGCTGAATCTTCAACTTGCTCGAAGCTCCAAGGTCCTTGCTATGGATGTGATGTGAGGTTGAATGTGAGGACTCAGAAGTCTTGAGGATGAAGAATAAGATGCGAATCCAGATCTGAAATTAGTGTTGTTGTTGTGCAGCTTGAGATCACAATGAGAAGGAGAGAAGTTGAGGTGTGTGATGTAGTGAAATGAATCTCTCTCCTACTGAATTCGTGATTGAAGATTAATATAGCTAGGGGTGTGTGTTTGAAGCATGAAGGGTGGCTGCACCAATTCTGTTATTCCATCCAAATGCAGAGCTCGTCTCTCTCTTTTGCTTCCCTCAAGTTTGTTATTTTTTGAAAACCATTCCATGCAGGAGGATCCACATTAGTTACAATGAACTTGGTGTGTTGGCAGCATGAAATTGGTTGATGATGAGGAGTCATGATGATTGGAGGGTGTTGATCCACTCACGTGCATGGTACTGCATGGAAGATTACATGTGAACACTTTGCTTTCACTTGGTGCAGTATGCGTGTTATGGAGAGAGCGAGGAAAAACGTGACCACAAGGTACATGAGGGAAGCATCAAAGTGACGTGTGGTGGGCAGGGATTGGCTTGCTGATTTTTCTCATTACTTTTCGTACAAACCAACACCATGTGCCATGACTTTGCATTGTTTAAATATTTGGTCACACAAACTAATAACATGGACCCATTAAAAAAAGTTTGTGACAAAAATGACATAAAACTCAACATAAATTCCATTATTAAGGACCAATCACAAGTTGACATATGTCCACTAAGAGAAAACTCTAAAATGCTCCAAACTTCAAAAAATCATAACTTGAGTTCTAAAAATGCTATGAAAGCATTCTATGACTTTTCGGAAAGGGAAAATCATGCTCTACAACTTTTGTGTTCACCGGAAAATCATTCGGAGCTTTTTCGCACATGAAATAATAGCTTGAAGTTTCGGGACAAATAATTTCCAAAAACGGAAATTTCTAAACTTCCAAATTTAGCAACTTTTTGCATACTCCCGGTTTTTGACATTTGAGCTCAACTGAATTATTCCTTGACATGATATGACCTCACAAATTGATAATCCTGATTAAAAACCCTGAAATCTTCATGTTGACTTTTTTTGACTGCAAAGTTGACTTTCTTGCTTCACCTTCAAGCAACTAGACCAAATCTTGACTTCTTCAATGAATTTTTTCCTCGAAAATCAACATCTAGGATTCTCTTGATAAATAGAAAACTTTGCCCAAATTAAATGGCCAAAGTTGTGAGGTTATAACACTTGCATCTCAAAACCCTAATTCGGGTGCTTTGCATGGGAGCTTGTCCTGAGATCTCCTACGATCATGCAATCTTCTGAACTTTTGCCAAAGGACTTGATCTTGTAAAAGGGGCGTAGACTCGCCTTAGAACTTGTACAAACTCAATGGGACCCTTGTCAAGGCTTGAAACGCTTCAAGGAACTCCACAGATGACCATATACTCGATGCTAGGACATGAGGGATGTTATGATTAATATTTCCATGCTATGATGCTGAGGAAATGATATGAGTATGATGAATATGATATGATATGATGCTTAAAAATAAGAGGGCAAATTTGGGGTGTTACACTCATATGTCAATCGATTACCTATCTGAGGCTAATCGGTCGAACACAACTGAACTTGTTTCTCTTGATAACAAATAATTCAACTCAAAATCATCAATTCAGTTTGAATTAATTCGCAAAATTATTCCCACTCGTGACTTCTAAACATGTGTAACATTCGTCCACCGTTCACAACTCAAGGTAATGCATAACAAGATACGACAAACCGATGACATACTCCAAACAAGTGGCGAGATAGGACTACAATTTTTGTCACGGTCACAACACGAATATTCAATGAAATAGTTTGATTCTACTTGTACAATGATGTTAGTAGGAAAACAACAATGACAACGTCAAAAGGGTTTTCGGTCATGAGCTAACACTTGGTTCGTCCATAAGCAAAATCCAACACCAAGTCCTTATCGGGTAAAACAAAATGATGGACATCTCATGTCTAGCATACAACTTTGTCCTCTATCTTGAACTTCTTGGCAAGAATTAAAACCACAACATTCTTAATCCTACTAGCAATATATTCTAAATACTCTGATTATTCACAAATATAGAAGTTTTCCTCACACTTGAAAACTGAGGTAATGCACTCCTCTGAAGAGCCCTGTTGTCTCTACATACGTATTAACCAGGGTCCCCTTACCCTCTACTATTCATTTCATAAAATGTCTCCACAACTTTCTATCGGCACCAAGAACGCTTCGATCGGGCACCCGATTCAAAAGGTGTGAATTTTAGAAAAAATAATATTTTCGGAAAATGTACAGTGGTAACCAGTTACTACCAGGAGGGGAACTGATTACTTGATGCAACACTGTTCATCTAGAAGCTTTTTGAGAGTTAGATACACAATTTGGGTAACCCATTACTACCAGGAGGGTAACCAGTTACTTATCACGCATAAGCAAAAATATTTGATGTTTTCATACTATTTCATTTTCCAATTCATCAAAACCTCAACACACTTTGCAAAAAGTATCAACAGAGGATTTCACACATAAAGAGATCATACTACTAGAGTCCTAATGGGTAAACCATCATTGATTACAGTTCCTTAACTTTTGTTTCAACAACATCTTAACCACTCCATTGTACATTCGTCCAAAAATACATTTCGTTATCACTTTCCCATATCGTACTGTTAATACCGTTTTTCATACCGTATTCACTTCACACTCTGTGGAAATCCTCTCATACCCAAACATAATTCATCTTACTAGAGTTCTCCCGAATCCAAGGTGCTTACTTTATCACTTATCATAACTTCATCTGGTCCATATTAAATACACCTCATGTTACTAAATAAATCTTGTTCTTTCTCCAATACTATACCTTATACCACCTCTGGGGTAATTTAACATTTCTTAATTAACCTTTTATTGAATATAACATTCTGATGCATTGTACTAAACTTTGTCTCTTCAGTCGTAACTGGTTATACAACGCCATTCTTATACTCTTCGTCCGAGGTATACTTGTCTTACTTGAAACATGTAATCACATCATTTTGTTTCTCTTCACGCTTGACCACAAATTTAGGTTCCCATAAGAAAACGAACGTTCTTAACTCATAACTTCTATCCATCTGTAAGGTATTATCCGAATACATTCCTTGAAGTACTCTCGTTCATCTAAGATGCCACCGCGACCTTAGAACTGAAACACTAATAATTAACTCACTCCCGAACCTTACGTCACACGTTCCACAAAGCATATTCTCTTTCCATGGAATGAGATTTCTCAAAGTTCTTGTCCATACAAGTGGCCAATACCGATCTACCAGTGACTTTATGTATTCCTTGATACCTTGGCCACTCACCTGATAGAGATCTTTACCTTTAAAACTCTATCCATTCTAAAGGATTTCTTTAATAACACATTACTTTGCAACTCCATGTTACAAGAAGTATAACTCTTAAGAAGACTTCAACTTAGTTAACCAAAACTCCATTCTAATAACTCCTGGCTTGAGCCTGCTCTCTCAACACAAGTTACAACAACACTTCAAAATCCTCGTGGTCGCTCAACCATGACTCTACCCAACACATACATAACATTAGCTTGATCAGACCCAATATTACATAATATAATATTAAGAATCATGACAGCAAGACACACTCAATAGGAAGGAAAGATTTACTTATGATGTTTCAAGGCTAGGTCGAGGATACAACCTGCTCCGATACCAACTAAAACGCCCAATATAATAAATACCTAGAATATCATTATACAAGAGTTTATTTGGTACTGACACCATCATAAGTGCCTAATAGCATAATTCACATTCTTGACCAATACTAAAACATAATACAACTATGGTACAAGACATGGAAATCATACTAAATAAAAATACTAAGATCAATACAATATCCATCATTTTACAAAATATAAATACACAGCGGAAAAACTTAATCTATGCTTCTCTTGAAACATCTCAAGCATAACTCCACTTGTAAATCAAACCTGCAAAAGAAACCTGAAAAGTAACAAAAATAGTAGGGTGTGATATCAACATCTCAATGAGTTCCCTATCTTATGGATTCTCTCGGCTCTACAAGGTTCTACAAAATCCTACTCAGGTCGGGGAAAAACCTAGACCTTTAGTTCATAATCTCCCACTTATATGGAAACATGTCTTGAGTTAACAACTCAAAAGTATCACTAATCCGGAAACCACAAGGCATCCCTTATTCCTGTCCTCTCTTATGTCTAAGAGTCGGCACGAGTCATGGATCCTTGTATTTACTTGACATACAAAATGAATTCAGATCCTAGACTTGCTAACCTTGAATCATCACTTCACATGGCCTGTTAATCATCTCAAGTTTCTACATATAAATATGTTCCATTCTTACTAAACATGAGAATCAAACCTGCCAAGTAACCATGCATACATTCCAGAGGAGCCTTTGGCTCATGAAACGAAATCTCAGGAAAAAATGGTTCCGATTACGTGATTTCACTAAAATGGGAATGTATAAAACATTCCTAAGGCCTGTTAACCTTTTCCACAAATAACACACCCAAATGGATTCACACACATGTTCCATATAGTGCCTCACTCACCACTAGACCATTACTCGACTAGGATTTTTCTCTAAGCATTGAACGCCCGAGCATTACCATAAGTCATATCAAATTCCTAGTTACCACTAGGTTTTACCATTCCTTAGATACATCTCTAGGACTCATTATTGTGTCATATTAAGGTTCTCTCACAATACCCTAATCTGCATGTTTTATGGTTCACGAATTACATTTCAAATAAATGGAATTTTTAATCGAGATAAAATAAATAAATAAATTCCACATCAAAATTAATATTTTCTCTTACCATTGGATAATACATTGTCATAGCTTTCCAACGATATAAAGTTTGCCTCAATCGGACACTCGAGTAAAATGTTATGAATTTCATAAGAAATATTATTTTTCAGAACCCAACAGTGGTAACCGGTTACTCCTAGGTGGGTAACAAATTACCATTGTAAAATATGTGTAAAATACCAGTTTTTCAAAGGGTATCCGGTTATTCCCAGAAGGGTAACTGGTTACTTGCAATCAGTAGGCAAACATACTGTGTTTTTCATGTTAAAAACCAATATTACCCCATTGTTTTTCAATGCAACCTTCAAGTAAACTCTATAGATCACTTCCACACATAACATGATCACTCACAAGCATTTAATCGACACTTTAACCGTTAGAAATTTCGATTTAACCGATTAATCATTTTTCTCACATTTTTAACCTAATCTCTAGAACTCAAAACTCTAGAAATAAAAGTGTCTAACTAAAACCCACCTCTAACTTGAAGAGGTGTTTGATGAAAATGATGAAGATTGGTGGAGACAATTTATGATCTAAGCTTCTCCTTCAAGCTTCTTCCATTCCTTTCTTCTTTTCTTCCTCCTTTTCCTCTTTCTCTCACAAAGTTAGGTTTGAAAATGTGAAGGAAAAGAAAGGAAAACGTATCATATATTATTAAATTTGAGTTCGTCGATTGCTTTAATTATTTAAGTTGAAAAATCTGAGTCAAATAATGTCTTATATGTATCAAACTCTATTGCCAAAAATTTGTATCAAACTCAGATAATGTCTCTAATTATTTAAGTTGAAAACTCTGTTGCCAAAAATGTCTCTAAGTCACTCAAATAACCAAACCTCTGAGTCAGATAATATTAACTATTAAATATGAGTTTGTGGGTTGCTCTAATTATTTAAGTTGAAAACTCTCAGACCACACCGAAACCCTATTAATCTTAATTAATATTATCCAGAGTATTTATTAAAATACAAAGTATTACAACCGTTGTGATATGTATCAAACTTCGATTCCCAACAACTACATCTTTTTTCCATTTTAAACATATTTTTTTAAAATTCTTAGTATCAAACTGATGTGTAATTAGATTCTATTCCCATCAAGTACATTTAAAAAAAAATTAATTTTCATTTTAAACATGTATTTTATTTCATTTTTAGCATTTTCATGTTAATGAGAAGAATTTGATCAAATTAAAAAAAATGAAAGACAAAAGTATATATAATAGATAAGTTCATTAATATTTAAAAAAACGAGTACATATATTTTTCAAGGATCATAACCCATAGCTATAAAGGCTTCTTCGTAGTCTAGCGGTCTGTCCTCACTCCCTTCATCAGAGTTATAATAATATGCCCTCCTCTCATTCTTTTTCTTTTTCTTTGCCTTCTTCGTTTTCTTCTTCTACTGCTTCTTCCTCACCCTTAGCGTATCTGGTCTGGCATTGGTAGCTTGTTGGACCTCTTCATTTGGTTGCTGACGTTAAATAGTAGTGATCTCTGTGATGTTTCTGTTGGTATTCCAATCATTTGTAGAACTCATTGTTACCAAATATTATGAAGAAATGTAAAACTGTGTATTTATAGATGAGGATGAAGATGAAAAATCTGATACTTTAATGCTTGCAATGATGATAACGTGTAATATTTGATATTCCCGAACGATAATTTTGAAAAACATAGAAAATTTTAAATCACTACTTGGGATGAGTGTTTTCCCTCTTCCGGGAAGAGCAAAGGTTGTAGTATTACAACAATTGCATTTTATAACCGTAATTAAATAATTATATAAAATGGAAAAAATATTGTAGCAATGATTCGAACCTTGTATCAATTAAAGGGGTAACACTATGGTTAATATGGATAACCGTTGTGATATATTTATAATAAATATATACCTATCATGACAGTTATATTCGTTAACCGTTGTGAAATATTTACCATATACGTGAATTAAGTTTCCCTTATTTACATGTAGTGTTGTTTCCTTCACAACGAAACCTAGCATCCATTTTTTCTCTATATTTTTGGCAACATACTTCATATGGTTTTAGAATCTGCGAAAAGAAATATAAGAAGTCTGAAGAACCTTAAGCTTCCTCCTTATATTTCTTCTTGTAGAGTCTAAAACTAGATGAACATTAAGGTATTCATATTTTTTCATATTTTGTTAGATATTTCTCATTATATCTTTTGTTGCATTTTGTTTATTATTATTTTTCTTCCATCTTTTGTTTAAGCTTCTTCCTCTTTGTATTTCTTCTCCATTATTTCACAAACTAGATGAACATGGTGATGATGCTATGGAAAATAAGGTATTCTTCTACTTCAATCTTCTTGTTAGATAGTTTCCATTATCTTATTTGCTTCATGTTGGTTGTGTTGACTGTGTTGATTGTTCTCATTTTTCCAACTTTGTCTTCAATGAATCATACTTTGGCTATGGGACATATTGTTTGTTACATATGCTAACAATGTATCTTGTCTTGTTACAGTCCCACTTAGGATTTTGTTTCAACTTTTGCTGGTTTTGTTTTGAATACTAACTAATTTTCCTTTATTTGAAATAGCTGAAGCTGTATATTAAAGATGATACATGGTGATGATGATGGTGGAAGCAATCGTATAGTATGAGTTTATAAGGTACATATATATGTATATTGTTTGTTTCAATGTCCTTTTGATATTGTATTTGAAATTTAGTTTATTATATATTATGTATATTGTTTGCTTCACTATCCTTTTATTGAAAATGAAATCATTTAAATTAAAATAGAACCCTATAATCTGAAAATTAAGATGTATTTGAAAACCAACCTAAATCGATCAATGTTTTCCGAATACCTTCCATCTCATTTCAGAACATTTTATGTTCCTCTTTAACTCATAATATATGGTTCAATGGTCCGTTTGCTTCAATTCATATATATATATATATATATATATATATATATATATATATATATATATATATATATATATATATATATATATATATATATATATTATACTTTACCTCATCCTCGTTACTTATCATGATGATGGTTATGATAAGTCATCATAACAGTCTCCATGATAAGCGGCGAAGACGAGGTACTATAATGAAAGATATAGATGTATTGAAGGAAACAAATCATTGATACATTTTTGTGTTAAAGAACATAAAATGTGCTGAATGAGTTTGATGCAATTCGAAAAACAGTGGTTTGTGGTTTTCAAGAATAGTTTGATTTTCAGATTATATGGTTTACCAATTTAAATGTTTGTAGTTCTTTAATCAGTGTATGGTTAAACAAGCAATATATATTTGTTTATAATAAACTAAAGGTACATTCCATGACGGTTGAAACTCATAACCATTGTAATATAACATGCGCTTTCCAGAATACAACAATGGTCCCAGGACCGTGATTATAAGTAGCGTACTTACAAAAACACTCTACATAACAACATCCTCGCTCACGTCATTATATGTCATTTCCAACCGTTGTTAAATGATTTTTTCGTAGTAGTGCATTGATATCAAAGTTAATTTATGGATATTATGTTTTTCCAATGATAATAAATGATTATGATATATTACTTAATTTCATAATTTTCATGTTATTTAATCAATGTTGCAATGATGAATAATGCAATATATGTATTATGGTTTTCATTTCTTCAAATATAGTAAAACATCGTGATATTATCCTTTGATTATATATTCCGGTAATATTAACATTATCATTCCATTTCTTAAGGTTAAATTTAAGGATTTTGAGTTTCTTTCTAAGAACAAATATGAGACACCCAATAACCTCACCTGTAACGCCTCAATTTTAATATTTATTTTTATGAAATAAATATAAATAAAGATAATGGAATATTTGGATTATAATTGGAGAGAAATGTTTTATGAGAATAATAATATTATAATAATGTGTACTATTATAATATTGTTATTATTTAAATAAAATAAAATAAAAGAGTTAGTTAGAGGTTTAAGGGGAAAATGTGGAATTGTTTGTTTTATGGGAGTGGGAATAGGGATACAAACCTCATTCATCGTATTTTGACGAAGAAAAGGGGGCTCTGGAGAAAAGGGAAAGGAGAAGAGCAATAAAGGATCGTAAAGCTTCAAGATCAAGGCTTTGCAAAGAATTCGTTAAATTCAAGGTAAGGGGGAGAAAAGGTTTTATATGGGTGACCTAACATAGGAGGGTAATTGGGAGGTCCTTACTCCCTTAGGTTTATGATTGAATTTAATGAAATTATGATATGTTGGTGATTGATTGATGAATTGAAGAAATAATATTGAATTGTTGCAGAATATGATCTTATGTTGAGTGGTGATAATATATTTGATGTTGTATGTATGGTATTGAGAGATTTGGCATATGAATGTTAGGAAGTTAGAGTGAGTGAGGAAGAGGATTAAACCTCATAATTTCCCTAATTCAATCTAGGAAAGTTTAATAATAAAACTAGTTGATGTTATAGGCATAAATGGATAATAAACATGTGATTTGGTTTGTTTTAAGTGTTAAATTCGATTTAGAATGATTGGAGTTCGTGCAGGTGAGAAAGAAGGAAGAAATTGGGACTTTTGGAAAATTTGGATTTTTGGGGTACAGGTGCCCTGACACGGGCCGTGTCCCATGACACGGGCGGCCGTGTCAGGCTACGGGCAGTATATTAAAAAGTGGAATTTCGGGAAGTTGGCTTCAGGAGGCCTGACACGGGCCGTGTCAGGCGACACGGGCGGCCGTGTCAGCCCCCCTGTAGGATTGGGATTTTGGGATTTTGGGGGCGTGTCCCCAGGCCACCTGACACGGGCCGTGTCAGGGGACACGGGAGACCGTGTCAGGCCACTGTATTTTCGACATTTTATTCGTTTTAAGTCGGATTCGATTTATTCTTTTGGCTTCGACTCATATAAGTAAGCTAAGACATTTAGAGTAATGTTAATAGCGATTATAGAATCCGACTAATAATAATAATAAGGGTGTGTGTTAGGTGATTGTTGTGGATAATATGACTTTAATAATGTGTCAATTAGAAGTATGGATGATGGGAAGGTCTATTATAAGTTTGGTATAAATTATATGAAGGAATGGTTGATAACCGATGAGGATCATGTTGATTGGTAATATTCTTGATTATGTAATTTTGCTTAGACCCCATGATGTAAGACTTGGTAGCAGTGAGGATCAGAATGATTATGTTGTATTAGAAAATGTGTATAGGAAATGACTGAGAGAGGAATTAATAAGTAGTTCACTGGATATTATAATTAGTAATTAGTGTGTATGAGTATACGTGCTTATGTGGTTTTGCATGACTCTTAATGGTGAACCATATTAATGGTGTTGACATTGTGTATGAATATTGTTTGACTATCTATATGACCCACGTGATGGGATATGTGTTAGATCATGAGGATCGTATTGACATGATTGTATTCATGTGTAATTATGTTGATGTGTACTATGTGCTTAGTGCTATTTATATGATGAAATGATATATATGTTTTGATGAGGATCATGAGGATCGTAAAGCATGATGTGTTCATGTATGTTATGATATGGTATGCGTGGTTGTATCTGCATTCGCATACATTTGATGGAATAATCATGTCGTGGATGTGATTATTCGGGATTCGTTGAGAATCATGGTTGCAGGGATGATCGTGTCTTGTTGGAGACATTAACGATGCATTCTGGGTTCTATTTGATGAACCGTTATTGAGAGTCGGTACCGCATTTGCATTGTGCATTTGAGTCACACTGCATCATGATAATTGTTTTGTTGTGGATTATGTGTTAATAGGTGTGAATTACTTCTTCATATATGTTATTTGCACCGCTATTATATGAAACTGTTTCTCACCTCCTTTGTTGCGTGTGGTTGCAACTGTGCTTCTTTGGAAGTACAGGTGTTTCAGGTACTTGAGTAAGCTCGGAGTACAAGTCATTTGGTCGAGTCGTAGGAGTCGCTCTGATACGTAACGGGAATGGGGATAATTATTGATTCAGTGTTTTTGGTTATAATGGTTACGTATCTTATTTTCCTGAAAATTGTAAATTGAGGAATTTGATGAATAATGTGGATTTGCGGCTAGTATGCCATTCATTGAAATAAGAAATATTTTCCGCTGAAGTATTAATCAATTATGATTTTGGTTGATTTTTGAAAATGTATCCACTCACTTATATAATAAACTCTGATTTATCTGAAAACCTCTATTATTTTTGAAAATGGGATAAGTGGGTGTTACAATTGGTATCAGAGCAGGTTGGTCCGTCCGGCCAGGTTGTCGTGTGTTGTTTGTCCCGAAGTATGCGATATGTGTGTAGAACACTATCGATACTTGTTTGCTTGCTAGCTGTGTGTTTGCAGGTATTTGTTGAGAATAAGTGGGGGGAGCTATTACTTCTCTGAAGAGTTGCCTTGTGATGTGTTGGAGTTGCGGTGTGGAAGAGGTTGTTAAGGTTGGCGTTAACTAAGGATTCGCTGGTGAAGCAACTTAGTTCACAAAATGCAAGTAGCGCTATTAACGTTGGGAAATATGGTTTATGACCATCATGATTGTCGGTTATTTATTGACAAATTGAGGAACTGATCACCCTTAATCCCTTGTTGATAATAGACAGAATCGTGTTGGATACAGAGGACATATTGTTTAGCCAAGATAGTATGCTGGGTAGACTGAGTGGAATGGAATGGGAGTTATTAGTAGTTTAAAAAGGGAAGATGTGAATTCCAGTACTCGAAAAAGAGATGAAATTAAAAATTGATAAGGTGGAATAAATATTACTAATGGTTACTCCTCAATGACTAGGAAGTGAATTCAAGATGGATGATTGTGAAAAGGTTGAACGTTATATCTACGGAGTGCGTGGAGAAACTTTTGAGAGTAAGATGACAGCGATGGACCGTCTGTGGAGTACAAATTTTATTTGAGTTTTGAAGAGTATATTAGGGGTGTTGTTATAAGTAAAAATGAGACTATTTATTGGTCGACTCTGGTGCTAAGAGTAATGGTTGGAAGATTCATTGACAAAATGGATTGTGAGAACAAAGATGCCTTGTTGGAGAAACTTTGGTGTTATTGATATAGGAAATAAGGACGTAAAGTTACATGTCGAATTAATGAATAATATGAGAATTCACAATTATGATAAGAATTAATTGGACTCGGTTTATGGAGAGTCATGAGTGAGCTGGAATTCATCTGTAGTATTAATGTTGTTGTGAGTTGGATTATAGTGTTTACCAAGACCTGGAATTAGCGGGAATTTTGTAAACATGTTATAAAGATAAAGTGGTACTTGGAACCGAATGTTAACAGGTCATGTTGGATGAACTTACTTCGCCGAAAGTTGTAGAAGAGAGATTGAGGAGGTAAGTATTGAACTACATTGGCATAAAATGATGGAAGTGGATGAGTTTGTGCAAGTATGAGAGTATAATTTTTGTGGAAATTAATTATAACCAAGTATATGCACAACGTGGTGATGATTGAGTTACTTCCTTTAGTGGTATAGTGTATGTTGATACGGCAGAGCGTGGATGGTTTCATAAATGTTTTGAGGCAGTGAACCATGAGTTATGAAAGCGATCAAGAATTAATTGTCGTGGTTATTATAGGACTAAGCAAGAGAAAAATAAGTATCACTGTATGTGTTGGACTATTAAGACAAAGGTAATATAATAAGTGTGCAATATTTATCATTCTGGGATGTATGAATTGAAGGCCTAATTAATGTGAAATTGGAACATTAAAAGAATAATCCAACAAGAGAGTAGGGATAATGTGGAACTATGAAATGATCAGGGATGTGGCGTAGAAGATGGTGGTGACTAGTATGTATTAAGGTGAGTATGGAGTATGGATTGTTCATTCTAAGGTGTTTTGGATAATTTTGAGATGGTAACTTTTGGATGTTCTTATCTATAATGGAAGTAGAAAAAAAGGATTTGGAGAATATTGGAAATTGAAATGTGAGAATTAGAAGAAGTACAGTTATATACTAAGTTATCGAGGACGATTGTTATGAAGAGGTGTATAAGTGTTTAATTGTGTGGTTCAGAGGAAAATATGGGTATGAGTTCGTCCGATATGAGTACGGATCTACAATGACGGAAATTAGTAAGATATAAGAGGTTGGAATGTGATTGGATTTACTTAGTGATCACTAAGGGTTATAAAAAGATTTCCCAGGTTCATATTTTATAGTTTTGGATAAATTGCGGAAGGTAAGTTGTTCGTTGAGAAGGATGTTGTGAAGGAGAGTGCTGGAGAGCCGATATAAGAGTTAACTACGGTTGTAGTCCGATTTGTTTGATTCTAACAAGTTGTGGATAGAATGTTAAAGAATGATGGTGATAAGTTGATAAATTATTGGTACCTGATTGTAAAATAATAGTTGGTGGTATACGAGGAGAAAAGAATTATATAAATAATTATCTTACCCATGGATTGGGAGTGGATGAGAAAGAAGTCGTGGGGCACATCGGATGGGATTGCTGTTGAGATTGGAGATTGAAGTGTTTGGTAATCTTATAAGTTTACAATTTCGATTTGATCGGAAAGAGTGGAGTATGAGAAGACTAAGATGGTCAGAAAGTCAGAAGGAGAGAATTGGAAACTCTTTCTAAGTTGGCATTGATGGTTAAAGAGCTGAAATTGAGTTAGTAGTTGAGAGACTTGCGTTCGAATTTTAGAGTATGCTAAGTGAATTATTATGAGAATTGTGATGATGGATGGAAATGAGTAAAGTTGGAATACGAACTTCATAGGATAGACAACTGCGGGTAATCAGAGTGCACAACGGAAAAGTGAGGTGGTGTAATTGATTATAAGCAGATGATTAGTAAAGGCTTAAGGTATTGAGTGGTAAGATCGGTTGAAGTATTGAGACTTTTGGACGTTCCAAAATGAATAATGGTAAGCAAGTGTCTACATAGCGCGAATGGCGGGAGATGTAGAGATATTAATATAAGTGAGGTATGTGCTTCCTTAATGAGTTACAATTATGTTGTTTCGGTAGAGGGAAACTAAAAGGTTAATTTGTTATCAGTATTGTTATATCTGGAGGATGTATAGTGTGAAATTTTGAGTTTGTCCTGGTTGTCGCCTCGTTACCTACGGTGATAGTACGAGTACAAGTGGCTAATTCCTATGATGGGAATTAGGAGAGTGTTACCTATGGTGATGGTAGCAACTTTCATTGTATCATTTCTAGGTGTATACATGCGTGTTGAGGATTGATGTTGGTGACGCTTGTTGTCGTGGAGGTTGTCCTGACACTAGTGTTATTGTTTTGAGTGTTTACAGAATTGCCGGCTTTGGCAGGAGAGTGAGTAGTTAAGTGCAAGAGTACATCTAAGTGATGCCAATGTGTACTATTTTCGAGGACGAAAATAAAATAAGTGGGGGAGAGTTGTAACGCCTCAATTTTAATATTTATTTTTATGAAATAAATATAAATAAAGATAATGGAATATTTGGATTATAATTGGAGAGAAATGTTTTATGAGAATAATAATAATATAATAATGTGTACTATTATAATATTGTTATTATTTAAATAAAATAAAAGAAAAGAGTTAGTTAGAGGTTTAAGGGGAAAATGTGGAATTGTTTGTTTTATGTGAGTGGGAATAGGGATACAAACCTCATTCATCGTATTTTGACGAAGAAAAGGGGGCTCTGGAGAAAAGGGAGAGGAGAAGAGCAATCAAGGATCGTAAAACTTCAAGATCAAGACTTTGCAAAGAATTCGTCAAATTCAAGGTAAGGGGGGAGAAAAGGTTTTATATGGGTGACCTAACATAGGAGGGTAATTGGGAGGTCCTTACTCCCTTAGGTTTATGATTGAATTTAATGAAATTATGATATGTTGGTGATTGATTGATGAATTGAAGAAATAATATTGAATTGTTGCAGAATATGATCTTATGTTGAGTGGTGATAATATATTTGATGTTGTATGTATGGTATTGAGAGATTTGGCATATGAATGTTAGGAAGTTAGAGTGAGTGAGGAAGAGGATTAAACCTCATAATTTCCCTAATTCAATCTAGGAAAGTTTAATAATAAAACTAGTTGATGTTATAGGCATAAATGGATAATAAACATGTGAGTTGGTTTGTTTTGAGTGTTAAATTCGATTTAGAATGATTGGAGTTCGTGCAGGTGAGAAAGAAGGAAGAAATTGAGACTTTTGGAAAATTTGGATTTTTGGGGTACAGGTGCCCTGACACGGGCCGTGTCCCATGACACGGGCGGCCGTGTCAGGCTACAGGCAGTATATTAAAAAGTGGAATTTCGGGGAGTTGGCTTCAGGAGGCCTGACACGGGCCGTGTCAGGCGACACGGGCGGCCGTGTCAGCCCCCCTGTAGGATTGGGATTTTGGGATTTTGGGGGCGTGTCCCCAGGCCACCTGACACGGGCCGTGTCAGGGGACATGGGAGACTGTGTTAGGCCACTGTATTTTCGATATTTTATTCGTTTTAAGTCGGATTCGATTTATTCTTTTGGCTTCGACTCATATAAGTAAGCTAAGACATTGAGAAAAATGTTAATAGCGATTATAGAACCCGACGAATAATAATAATAAGGGTGCTTGTTAGGTGATTGTTGTGGATAATATGACTCTAATAATGTGTCGATTAGAAGTATGGATGATGGGAAGGTCTATTATAAGTTTGGTATAAATTATATGAAGGAATGGTTGATAACTGATGAGGATCGTGTTGATTGGTAATATTCTTGATTATGTAATTTTGCTTAGACCCCATGATGTAAGACTTGGTAGCAGTGAGGATCGGAATGATTATGTTGTATTAGAAAATGTGTATAGGAAATGATTGAGAGAGGAATTAATAAGTAGTTCGCTGGATATTATAATTAGTAATTAGTGTGTATGAGTATACGTGCTTATGTGGTTTTGCATGACTCTTAATGGTGAACCATATTAATGGTGTTGACATTGTGTATGAATATTGTTTGACTATCTATATGACCCACATGATGGGATATGTGTTAGATCATGAGGATCGTGTTGACATGATTGTATTCATGTGTAATTATGTTGATGTGTAATATGTGCTTAGTGCTATTTATATGATGAAATGATATATATGTTTTGATGAGGATCATGAGGATCGTAAAGCATGATGTGTTCATGTATGTTATGATATGGTATGCGTGGTTGTGTCTGCATGCACATACATTTTATGGAATAATCATGTCGTGGATGTGATTATTCGGGATTCGTTGAGAATCGTGGTTGCAGGGATGATCGTGTCTTGTTGGAGACATTAACGATGCATTCGGGGTTCTATTTGATGAACCGTTATTGAGAGTCGGTACCGCATTTGCATTGTGCATTTGAGTCACACTGCATCATGATAATTGTTTTGTTGTGGATTATGTGTTAATAGGTGTGAATTACTTCTTCATATATGTTATTTGCACCGCTATTATATGAAACTGTTTCTCACCCCCTTTGTTGCGTGTGGTTGCAACTGTGCTTCTTTGGAAGTACAAGTGTTTTAGGTACTTGAGTAAGCTCGGAGTACAAGTCATTTGGTCGAGTCGTAGGAGTCACTCTGATACGTAACGGGAATGGGGGTAATTATTGATTCAATGTTTTTGGTTATAATGGTTACGTATCTTATTTTCCTGAAAATTGTAAATTGAGGAATTTGATGAATAATGTGGATTTGCGGCTAGTATGCCATTCATTGAAATAAGAAATATTTTCCGCTGAAGTATTAATCAATTATGATTTTGGTTGATTTTTGAAAATGTAGCCACTCACTTATATAATAAACTCTGATTTATCTGAAAACCTCTATTATTTTTGAAAATGGGATAAGTGGGTGTTACACACCTGATCAGATTATATTAATGAATTCTTTGTTTATGACATGTGATGTCGATATTCTAAAATTTTGAATTTGGAAGAAAACATTTGTTGGAAAAAAGAAGAATTGACCAAAATAGGGTGGTGATCCAATTTAAGCTTAGGTAGGGAGGTAACAGTCATAGAGAGGCAAGCAGAGAGCCACTCTTGATTGCAATATTCACAACCTTATAAAGACTCACATTGGAAATATTCCCCTTATTCAAAATCAAATTAGTTTGGATGGCCCCTAGATAGTCTTGAAGATCCAGAAAAAAATGGCTCAAATGGATTTGGAAAAAAGTCCAAAAACAAGAGGATATTTTTTAGGTTGAGAAAGCTAGTATGGATTGACACTCTTCTAGAGATAGAAATGTTTCATTCTTCCATAGAAAGGACAAGATCAAAAGATCTAAGAATGTTATAGCAGTCCTAAAAGGTGACGATAATACCCTAATTGATCATGTTGAGATGGCCTCATTGGCCGTCAATTATTTCACTAACCTTTTTGTTTTGTAGTTAATAGCCATGATCCAAGTATTGTTGATGAAATAATACCTACTTTAATGGACCGTAGCATGAAAAACCTCCTAACCATTCTCCATTCCAAAGAAGAGATTCATAATGCAATCCTTAGTCTCAACAAAGGGAATGCACCAGACCCTGATGGTTTTGGTGGCATTTTCCTTCATACATATTGGAACATCATTGAAAAAGATGTTTGTGCAACTGTGTTACAGTTTTTCAAGACATGGTGGATTCTCTCCAACTTTAATATCAACACAATCATCCTTATTTCAAAAACCAAAGATGCCCAAACCATGGATATGTTCAGACTCGTCGCTCTTTCTAACTTTAAGTTCAAAATCATAACCAAAATTCTATCTGATAGACTTGCCTCTATTATTCCCAAGCTCATTTCCAAAGAATAATGAGGTTTCATTTATGGAAAGAATATTAGATACTACACATTCTTAGCCTCCAAAGTTATAAATGTGTTGGATAACAAAATCAAAGGTGGTAAGAGTTAGCCAAGAAATTCCGAAAGAAGAAATTCGACGAAGAAGCCAGCTGAAATTTTTGCAAACATAAGGTAATGTCAAAATGCCTTTCAACCAATGACCAGGGAAGAATGAACAACAACATTTAAATTTCGAAGAATCTGGTCTAGGACTTATAAAATTTCAAGAAGCTGGTAATTCATCAAGTTTGACAGGTCGAAAGAGTTAGACTGGAGGCAAATTCAAATTTCAAACTGAATTAACTATTTTTTGGTCTTATCCAAAATGCTAAAGACACATGGAGATCAATCAAAGGCCAGTCACGCATGCAAGGATGACGTGTAGGATGGAAATACATTTAAGCATTGGGAGACCGTTAGTTCATAGCATTATAAATACAAGTTCTAATGGTAGGATAAGGGGTGGTAAAAAACATTATAAACTTCAATATACACTCAAAGTACCCGTATAAAAGAGATAAATGAGTTTTTGTCTAAAGAAATGTACTTGTCTACCACTTTTACATTTATGAAAGTAAATCTCTTTTCCCTTTTAGTTATCTTTTAGTTATTTTTCTTTACAATTCAAGTAATTGATTTCAACCTAGTTAAAATCATGTAGTCCACTTACTTTTAAGATTTAATAAGTTTACTAAAACATCCAACGTTCATTAAAAACAATTAGACAACATTAAATGTATACTCTCTTATCATAGAAAATTAGCACAAACTTACCTCGGGATTTACTAGTTTGGTTCTTCAAGTAATAAATGTAAAACTAAGTGATTGTTTACCAAAAACATCAATGAACAAATTGGTACATCCAGTGGGACCTGTTTGTGCAAGTTTTTTTAGTTTATTATTTTAAAAAGTGTTCAAATTTTTATTTTTTTATGATTTCTCTTGCATTTAATAATGTAGTCTACATTTGGATTTATATGCGCTTGAGGAGTGGTAAAACTTTAGTCGAAATGGTTCGTCCTAAAAATATGTCACTTTGTCAAAACAATGCTCCAAATAATGAACAACCTGGATCATCGACAATTGTAATGACATAAAACACTAATCCCATAGGGACTAATGAACATATCATTAACCTATAGTAGCGAATGCAACGTCGGTCCTGGGGGTGGTGGTTTATTTTCCGACATCAACAAGTATTATGACCACTCACATGGCGACACACACTCCTTTTGTGGACCCTAGGCATTATTATATGCAAAGTTTCACGATGCCACTGGTGTTGAGGGATTTTCCATATGGTATGCCAACTATAATGAAGACAAAATTACAATGCAATGCTTCAACGTATGCAGATAATAATGCAACGATAGTGTCCCCTTTAAATCTATATGTGGCGTTAGGGTCTACCATTAGACACACTAGTCAAGCAACACAACATGGAGGGAATGCATTTGCTCCTCCAAACGCATATTCTCACGATAAATTCCATGTTGTCCTTAAGACAACACATGGATGAAAGTAACTACAAGATAATTAATATGCTTACTCAACAAATTGGTACGATGTTTAACACCTTAATTTAGAATAATAACCAGAGTTACCAATTATTGGCCAATCATATGGGCCGAATAATCGAGTTTTTTACACCCCTCAGGGCTTGGCACACCCAATCCATCAAATTGCACCAGTTAGGCCGATTGGGATGCGTAGCAATGGAGTTACTCCTTTTAATCAGGGGAAACAACAACAAGAGGTACCTCCACTCGTAGGACCCTGTATAGTTTTGGGAGGAGAAGAACGAATAGGCCAGGCTAACCCAGGGATAGTTATGGTGGGTGGGAATCAAAATGCTGAAGAAGTGGTCAGGAATCTCGAATAAGATAACCTAAGGGGGCATAATAATCTAGCCCACATAGCCAAAAACATCCTCTCTTAAAATGGCCTTAATGTAGGGTTATGTAACACCCACTTTTTCCCATTTTAAAAATTAAACAATTTTCTAAGTTAATCAGAGTTTAAACCACCAAGTGGGTATTCACTTTTCAAAACAAACCAACAATTGACTTATTTCCTTCAAGTGCTTACAGCAACTTAACTTTAAACATAAAATAGTTTCATAATTAAATACATAAATATGGCAGAGTTTAAGAGTTCAAAAATAAAAATGGTTTCATAAAAAGTCCTCGTTCTCGTTACATATCAGAGCTCCTAGGACACGGACTTCAACACCACAACACTTCTCAAGTACCTGAGTTATCTGTACTTCCGAAGAAGCACAAACGCAACAAAACAAACATCGGGGTGAGAAACAGATTCATAATATAACGGTGCAAACAACATACATGAAGGAGTAAATTTACACCCCAAACACATCATTCTCAAACAAACGATTATCATAATGCAATGTGACTCAAATGCACAATGCAAATGCGGTACCGACTCACAACAACGGTTCATTAATTCGAACCCGGATGCATCGCTTACGCTCCTACTGAGACACGATCATCCCTACACCAACGATTCTCAAGGAATCCGAATAATCACTTACGCTCCATCCGAGACATGATTATTCCACCAAATGTATGCGTATGCAGACTCAATAACACATACAATATCACAACGTGCATGAACAATTCATACACCACGATCCTCATGATCCCTTTCAACAAATATTACTGCATCAGTTCAGTTCATACAAGTATACAATGCATATTATTCATAATTAAAACAATTCACAAGGAAACATACAATTCATTTAGGCACCCAAACTCTTTCCCTAAAGGAGGTCATCAGGTCCTATAATCACTATTAAAATCACCTTCAAGGTCCTATTCCACTAGGGTAAGCCTAAATCGAAAGAACTAGTCAAATCCGCCTTAAAACGAACGATTTTTCAAAGTTACAGTGGCCTGACACGGCCTCCCGTGTCCCCCGACACGGCCCGTGTCAGGTGGCCTGGGGACACGCCCCAAAAAATCACAAAATCAAATCCTACAGGGGGCTGACACGGCCGCCCGTGTCCTGTGACACGGCCCGTGTCAGGCCTCATAAACTCAAAAATCCAATTTTCTCAATTTCTTCCAATTTCTTCTCTCTTTTACACATGCACGAACTCAATTCATTCTAGCTCGAATTTAACATCCAAAACAGACCAATTTACATATTTTCTATCTATTCATGCCTATAACCTTAATTAGTTTTATACTTAAACTCTCTTAGATCAAATTGGGGAAATTATGATGTTTTATCCTCTTCCTCATTCACTCTAACCTCTCTAACCTTCATATGCCAAATCTCCCAATATCATACATACAATATCAAATATATTATCAATACATAATCTATGATCATATTCATGAACAATTTCATAATATTGCATCAATTCAACCATTCATATCAGAATCTCTTAAAAATACCTAAGGGAGGAAGGAACTCCCAATTACCCTTCTATGTTATATCACCAATCATAAACCCTTTCTCCCCCCTTACCTCAAAATTGAAGCTTTTCAAATCTTCACCCTTGGGTTTCATGATCGTTGATCTTCTTCTCATCCCTTTTCTTCAGAGTTCCTCCTGTTCCTTCGTCAAAATACACGATGAGAGAATTCTATCGTGCCTTTCCCCTTTTCATAAAACCCAATGGACACTTTTGTCCCTCAATCCTCTAACTTATTATTTTATTTTATTTTATTAAATAATAACAATATTATAATAATACACATTATTATATTATTATTATTCTCATAAAATATTTTTCTTCAATTAACCCAAATAAACCATTACAATATTTATATTTATTTCATTAAAATAAACATAAAAATTAAGGCTTTACAGGTTACATATGCCAAATTTTGTGCCTCCTTTGACCAAATATGTTCTGCAAACAAAACTTCCTTTGGCATGTAAAGTCACTAAATTCACCAAATATGGCCTTAATGTAGGGGGCATAAGAATTTGCAGGAGACACAAGCGAGTCGACTGTCAAACATATGGCTTGATACCAAATTGAAGTGGGTGATATAACAAATAATGAGAATTTGAAAATGATATTTTTTTTCCAAATTCTTTAACAAAAAATGCTTTTAGATGGTTCACGACACTCCTTCCTCATTCCATACATAATTGGAATCAATTAAAGAGATTGTTTCATGAATTTTTTTATATGGGACAGTCGAAAATTAGTCTCAAAGAATTGGATAGTGTAAGGCACAAGGCACTTGAGTAAATTGATGATGACCTAAATAGGTTTAGGTTATTGAAGGCAATGTACTTTAGCCAAGTTCCTGAGCATGAACTGGTCAAAAGGGTTGTTAGGGATCTAGATTATTCTATTAGAAAGAAACTAGATACCCAATATCTAATAGATATGGCACAATTGACTGACAAAGTTCGACAGATCGATCACCTGAAGGTTGAGAAATCCAGAACAAACAAATTTCATAAAAAAAGAGAAGGTTTCCTATAAAGTAGCAGATGAAAGAGACCAAGATCATGATATAAGATACAATGGGGTTTGAAGAGAACGACGTGAATGTAGCAGAACTTAAGCCCTGACCTCCCTTTGTTTGTAAGCTATTGAGACCATCAGACAAAAAGAATTTGGTCGACTAAAAAACGATAAGTTTGTCGCAAAAACGTACACCTTCTTAGTTGTTGTTACCTAAATCATAGTCCCTAAGGGACTATAAACGCCAACTTTAGAGCAACGTAAGAAAAAAGGACTTTGTAAGTTTCATAACTTTTTGGACTATAAAACCTCTCATTATGTCCTTTTCAGGGATTTGGTGCAATGAGCATTGAACAAGGGAAGGCTAAAGTTTGTTGGGTTATATCAATTATGAATTGAAATAAATCATGTTCAATTCATTTATTTTACAAATTAAATTTTGAACGTAAATTTGAGTTATTTGATTCATGAATCAATGTTAACAAATCAATTATTAAATTAAGGGTCAGTTTATTTTAGCTTTAAAAAAATTGATTTTTTCTTTGTATTTTTGGAAACGAATTTTATACAATTATTTTTCAAAATATTACAAGTTTTTTAATATTCATTTTTTCTAAATTAGAAGACTAATTTTGACATCGTACAACATAGATATACATTATTGAAGATCAAAACATAGTCGAAATCACAATTTTTGAAAAAAATTGTATCTCGAAAATGAATTTTATGTAAAGCTATTTGAAATAGCTTCAAAATTAAGTGATTTTTTGAAATTTTGATATCCAATTTTTTTCTCGATAAAATGATGAAATATCTAAAATAAAATTTTAAGAATAACTATTCAAACAAAATTTTCATGAAAAGTTTTTTGTAATTTTTTTTATTAAATTATGTTAAACTAAAATAGTCATTTTAAAAAAAATACTTAAACAAAAGGACCCGAAATCTCGAACTATTTTTAAATTGGTGTAATTTATTGATAATATATATTATTCATTATTGATGCTAGTAATAGTATTATTTAAAAATATAAATAAAAACTATGATAAATATTATAATGAAAATATAAAGTGTGATGCATTTGTATTAATATATTTATCTTACAAATAAATCAATTATTACTAAACATATGATGTTTTAAAGTACTTTACTAAAATAGGTTTTACTAATTAGTTACAAAATTGAAAACTAGACATTCACAATAGTGGCATAATAAGATAAAATAATAATTAATGTATCTTTAGTGATCAATGTGACATATAAAGTAGTGATTTTGTTAAATAAAAATTAGTATTATAAAAATAATTTTGAATATAACACGAGTGGTGCTACTACCTTTTAAAGAACGGAAATTGTACCTTTATCCCTACGATCAAATCATCCTGATACCTCTATATAATTTCTAAATTCTAATTTTGTTCTTTCAATATTTAATTAATAATTTAAATTTTTTATCGCGAAGTCAGAATAAAAAAATAATATTTTTTAACATTGAACGAGACGAACCGGAAGTACAATGGATAAGTTATGTGGTTGAGAAATTTACAAACCGGAAGTAGCATTGTTATGTTTTCCGGTTCAGAAAATTTTCAAACCGGAAGTAGCACGCATGTGTTATCCGATTGTAGAATTTCTTAACCAGAAGTAGCAAGACTGGGTTATCCGGTTCGATTTTTTTATAAAATTTAATTCTTACATAACTATAAATTAATTTAAATAATTCCTTTATATTTTTATTAGATTCATTTTTTATAATAAAATTTATTTTCTAACTTTAATTCTTACATTTTATAATTATATTTTCTTTTATTTTCATTTTAATGTTTACTAGTAACTAATTCCTTTTATATTGAAAACAATGCATTAAATTTTAGTTGATATATTTTTGAAGTAATATAAAATGAATTTATCGTATCACTTAATCTTTAATTAAATTTACCGTATCACTTTTCTAAAATTTAATTCTTACATAACTATAAATTAATTTCAATAATTCCTTTACATTTTTATTAGATTTATTGTTTATAAAAAATTTCATTTTTTAATTTTAATTCTTACATTTTATAATTATATTTTCTTTTATTTTTATTTTAATGTTTACTAAAATTGTAACTAACTCCTTTTATATTTGAAAACAATCCATTAAATTTTAATTGATATATTTTTGAAGTAATATAAAATAAATTTACCGGATCACTTTAATTCAATTTAATATCAATATATATATAAAAAAATACGAACCGGATAACCCAGCCTTGCTACTTCAGGTTAAGAAATTCCACAACCGAATAACACATGGGTGCTACTCCCGGTTTAAAAATTTTCTGATCCGGAAAACATAACAATACTATTTCCGGTTTGTAAATTTCTCAACCGGATAACTCATTATTGCTACTTCCGGTTTGTAAATTTCTCAACCGGATAACTTACCCATTGTACTTTCGGTTCGTCTCGTCCAATGTTAAAAAATATTATTTTTTATTCTGACTTCGCGGTAAAAAATTTAAATATTAATTAAATATTAAAAGAGCAAAATTAGAATTTAGAAATTATATAGGGGTATCAGGATGATTGTAGGGATACAAGATATAATTTCGAAATCTGGGTATCATGGTCTTACGGGCCATGAAAAAGAGATCAATCACACAATTATGAGCCCACAAAGCAATAGTAAGGGGAAATCTAAATAACAATATGGAATCAAAATATAAGGGGAAATCTACGTAGCACTCCCTCAATTGGATTTGGCACTCATACATATTTTAATAATATAACAATATTTCTCTCATTTTTTTATCAATCATATTTTGTAAAATTTTCTCTCACTCGTAAAAAATCAGATAGATCATACAAAACTCTGATATAAGTTTTTTTTCAAATTAAGTGAAATATCATATTCCTATCAAAAGATTTACCACTTGTTTCAAAAAAATCTAGTATATCAGGTATTTCTCCACTCCCCTTAAAAATACGGTATTGTTAATTTTGAACGGTTATAATTGTATCGACTTTTTTTTATAAGATTGTGATTACATTACATTTTGTAATGTGGTCCATATTGATTTAAAATTTGTATAGATATCTCACATATGTTATTAACAAAAACACATTTCAATGTCTCAATTTTGCAATCTCATATTTATGTACTTCAACGACGTGAGTCCTCCTATTAATATATTTATGTACTTCAACGACCTGAGTCCTCCTATTAATTTTATGCTCACATGGGCACTCCTTTTGATATTCTGAAATCCAATCTAGATAATCTTTTGCGTTACCGAGACAATAAAATGGTGGTTAAGACCGTGTACCGTTCAGTATCCATTGATAACAAAAGAAAGATTAAGTTCAACAATTTTGAGTTGAAGACCGATGAAGTTTTAAGAGTTATGCAAAACACATATCACTAATACGAAACAAAGGATCCAATCGAGGTGGATGTGCGACAATTACGAGATCTATCGACGATATTATCAAAATATTGAAATAAATCATCTAGTAATGTTTAAGTTTTGTTCATGTCATTTTCTTGTTAATATATGTTAAGCAATGTTCATGTTAAGTTATGTTTATCCTGCAATAATATAAAGTTAATGTTAATCTAATGCAGTGTTAAGATAATGTGTCAGTAATATATAAATAATTCATTGCAAATCTAAAATAATATCAATGAACAAAAAATAATGAACAGACTAATGAAATCTATGCATATCCACCACATATAATGTGTGATATCGAGATAAACATATATAGACATCACAATCTAGGTTTATCAAACCCATAAGATTATCTAAATAAAGTGCTATCATATTCAGTCGCTTTTGAATAGTCATATCAGATGGAGGTAATAATATGTTATTTAAAGGTCCTCCATCATGGGAATGTCCAACATCATCTGCAGGCTGAATATGTGGGATGATGCAAGTGTGTGATACTCTAAAGTACCACTCTAAATAATCATCAAGACACAGTCCATGAAAAGACACATCTATTGCGCTCTCTCTAATAGTAATGTAACATCTGACAATGTTAGCCCTAAACCATGTATCAATTCCCCCATATGACACAACAAGGGTTAGTATATGAATCCCCTAAATATACTCAAATTAACGCATACACCTCTCAAGTAAATATCAAGTCATAAAACTCTTCCATCTCAAATTAATTAAAAAAGGGTAGTGTCATATAAATTTTGATGCAGTTATGGTCTACATATAATGTTCATATTACCTTATCAATGATCAGAGCATCGATCCTCGACATGTACTCCAGAAGAATAATTGAATGAGAATGCCTAAACCTCTATTGGTGGCCAATGGAGAGTCATCAGTGATAGGATCACAATTACGTCTGTCATAAATGAACGAAGGTTATGATGAGAGAGAGGTGTATATATATATATATATATATATATATATATATATATATATATATATATATATATATATATATATATATATATATATATATATATATATATATATATATATATATATATATATATATATATATATGATGTTGTTTTGAATAAGGATGAAAAACGAACGAATGTTATAATGATGATGGAATGAAAAAGATGGCCTTGTTTTGTTGTATGTTTAATTCATATTTGTGAAATTTGAGTTTGAGTTAGGTGTTTAATTTGTACATTATAGAGTTTCACTAGTTTTAATTTGTACGTTACAGAATTTCATGTGTTTCCAACAAAAAAAATGTAGAAAAAAAGAAGAAGCACTTTTTATTTTAAATAATATGTTCTTGTTTTTGAAAACACTTTTGTTGAAAAGTGTTATTAAAATTAATAATTCCTTTGAAAAAAGAAAAGAAAAGAAAAGAGGGTGTTTTAAATAAAAAATGCTTTCATTTCATTTTAAGATCATTTAAAAGAAGTTTTTAAAATAGATGATTTTTTAAAATAAATTTACAATACTTTTGAATTTTCTACTTTAAAAATTTAAACACCAATAATATTATATAAATGAGAATCTGTGTATTTATAAGTGTTTTATAATATCGGATCAGAGATCAAATAGATAGAGTTTTTATTTAAAATTTAATTAGCTCAACCAATCAAATCTATAATTGAATCATTTATTAAATAAATAAATAATATAAAACTAAATTCATAGATACCACAATCTTTCATTCGCAACTTAATAAAATAAATCTTTAAAAAATTAGAAACTTAATACTACATGATCAATGACACACATAATTTGAATAAATAAAAAAATAATAATAAAATAAAGTAAAATAAATAAATTTAATCTAAAATTAAAATAATAGAACATAATATTCAAAATAAAATTTAAATAATTAAAAATATTTAAATTAATTAGGATAGAATTGTCAAAAGTAAATAATATAATATACTTAATTAAACAATAATTGACGAATGCAAGTTGAAAGACAATAAAAAAGTTTATGAATTTTAGGGATTTTGGTAGAAAAACTTGAAATCGAAAGAATAAACGGTTAAAAACTCGATTAAAACTAAGTATGATGTTTAGTATATGATTCTAGGCATATATGTGATTGAATTCCTTTGGTTTGGTGCATTTTTGTGAAATTGGGGGTTTTGAGAATGGTTTCCCGTAGCTGGTTTAGCAGAATTTTACTGAGTTCGTCCCGTGAATTGTAGGAATTTCTCTAAATTCGTCCCGCGAACTGTAGCTTTCAGCTGAATTATGTTTTCTATCATCTTTTGATCCGGTTATCTGTTTTTAGTGTTCCGCATATCGATTCGAAGCTAAAAACATCTACAAATTGATGATGGTGAAAAAGATTATTTTTATCCGACTTTTACCCGACTTTTCGATTATACGGTAAAAATGTTAAGTTAGGGAATTGTGAACTAAAGGTAATAAAAAGGTACAACTTGTGAGGTATCTAGGATTTCATTTAGGCTAGGGTGAATTGAGATTTGTATCGCTTTGGGTCCTCCGTAAAGTCTTGTGTAAGTCTCAATGTGGTTACTTTGTGTTTCGCAAGAGCATCCGTAAGGACTTGAGGTAGATGTTTCACTTAAATTATGTTTCGAGAGTTTGTATGGACCTTAGTTCCTTTTGATCCCGGTTTCTTGTGTGAGAATGTTTAGAGCTTGAGATTTCAGAATCGAACCTTTTAGAGCCGAGTGAACTCTAAGATAGAGAACTCACTGAGATGTTTTATCTCACCCCATGTTGATGTTGTTATTTCAGGCACTTCAGGTTCCACAAAGGGTAAATATAAGGTTACTTGATTATCTTTGCTGTTTGATGGCTTCTTCCGCTGTCGATTTTGAGATCTTATGATCTAGTTCTTAGACTTTTATTTTGTGAACACCTTGTATTATTTATAGCCTTTTGTTTTAGTACTTTATGTTGTAGTGGCTATATTTATGCACTAAGAACTAGTTGTATTTCAATACCAAACTTAAATTTATATATGAAAAATATGCTTTGATGTATGTTTTTTATATATGGGTATTACAATATAGATAAACATAAATAGAATTTGTTAACGACGATGAACGGAAAAAGAGTTAAAAAAAGGATTTGGTGAAGATAAAGATAAAATAACGCAAAAATTGAAATCAAATCCACAAACCAATAGCAGATCTCCATCTCTTTTGCTTTTAATCGTATCCATTACTCAGAAGTAGATCTCCATCTCTTTAACTAAATACTATCCATTTTTTACCAATGAATCCTTCTTTACCAATAATTTGTTGACGAAATGCAATATTCTGGAAACCAATAGAAATGCAATTTTTTGGAAACGAATCTGTGAAGGAAGAAAGGCAGAAGGTGAATGCTTACATGGATGCTACATTGTAAAAGTTTGTCTGCAATACATAATTCTTGTAGATGCATTGGGACCCGGTGCAGATTTGAAAAAACTCTTTTTGGTTAAGTACCCAACCTCTTGTTACAGAAAGTGATGTGTGTCTTTAATTGCAATTGTGTAACAACTAAAAGAGTTACATGTAGTACAATTATAATAGTTAAGCTGCAATCAACCCATAATTCGATTGGATTTAGTTTGAATTAGATACAATTTGTCCCTATTTTGTATCTATATTATAAGTTAATTATAATAGTTAAGCTGCAATCAACCCATAATCCGGTTGAATTTAGTTTGAATTAGATACAATTTGTCCCTATTTTGTATCTATATTATAAGTTAAGGTTACAAATGGTTTAACATAACCATTTGTTTTCCTATATTATAGATATGTAAATACGTGGCAATACATTGTTGTTGCAGAGAAGCCCTAAGACTCTAAAGTTGAAGAATGTGAATCTCATCTCAACTATCATACATATTGTCGTTAACTCTAAAGTTGAAGCAATAAAACTTTGAAAAACAAAGCCAACTTATTAGCCTTTAGTTTGGTCGATCAACCTCATCCAATCCAATTGAGACATAGACATATGCTAAGAAATTAACCACAAAATCTGAAACATTGTTAATTTACTTTAGATAGAACTGTTGTCCATGTTTCATGGATAATACTAGTGCATTTTTCTTTAAATAATGACTCCTGAAGCTTTATAATTTTCAATCATAGAACTCTATTGGAAAAAAAATTATTTGTTGTTTTTTTGTTCTTAGCAAATTATTAACAAAATTAACAGTAGAGTTGGTCTAACAAGTGCAGCGTACGAATAAGAAAAATTTATAATTGTATATATTTGCAAATTAACATGTTAACAATATGCAATATTGGAGCAACATTGAGAAATCGCTTTCGTGCTTTTGGTTTTTGGCTTTTAGCACTGTGTTTGTTTGATAATATTCTTTTCTAACTTTCTTGGCCAACTCTTTGATATTATTCTAGTAACCTATAGATTCCCTAGTTTAAACTTTTAGTGCCTTTATTCTCACGGCAATTGCTATTCTCACTAACGTATACTTGCATGCATTTACATGTAGTTAATTAAATTAAACATTTGTCTGTGTAAATGGTTTGATGTTTGTTAACTTAAGTATAAAGGAACCCTTAATTAGCCTTAAAAACATACACCTTATTGCCTTCCAAGTTCGAGTATATTGTTGATTCGGGGACAATATTATGATAAAAGTGAATTATGGTTTATTGACTTCCTTTTAGAATAACCTTTAGATAGGCCTTACCATGGAAGAATTTTGAACATGATCATCCTCTTCCTAGAAGTGGTGCCTTGATAATATATATGACTACTCCCTTTGTTTCGACCCGTGGATGAAGGAATCTATTATGTGTCTAGTTTTTTTTTTTTTCATTGTTCATTGTTTATTCTGTTGGAATTTTAATAGGAGGAATCATTTTTTTTATTGAGGTCTTCCTTTATGAACAACACAGTTTATGAGACATGCTCATCCAAAGTTTTAAGGTGATATGTGTGTGAGTTCTCTCACTTATAAAGATACAAGTCTCTCTTTTTCTAATTAATATGAAACTTTATCACATTTAATTTCTCAAAATTCCTAACTCACACTTGTTTTTTCTCAACATATCTTTCCTTAAATTTTGTGTTTTGAAGGATATCGTTGGTACTCTATATATATCCCCTTTCAATTTTAGACAAACATTTATTGCGTTTTTTTTTATATATTTCTTTTGTCAATAAAAAAGTGTAAAAGGTTAATAATTTACCCTAATAAATTCAATTTGTGGATGCATGTAAATGGAATGGTAAAATTGTAGACAAACAAGTTTAGATAAGTTAATTGTGAGATATTTGATCAAACACTAGTTTTAGCTTGTCATGGAAGTTCACTCATATGTTGATGTTGAAATAATACGTGTTGTAGTCGAAGTTTGTTATAACATGCATTAGTCAATGTTCCATCCACGAAACTATTGTCGAAGATAGAAATTTGGCACATGAGATTAGGCCATGTCAGTGAAAGGGGTTTAGTCGAATTAGGGAAACAAAATCTGCTTAGTAGAGACAAAGTTGAGAAGCTGAAATTTTGTGAACCTTATGTACTTGTTGTTACCCTTGATTGCATCCATGTTGATCTTTGGGGGCATGCAAGGTGTCCATCACATTAAGGAGCAAGATATCTCTTATCCATAGTTGATGATTATTCCAGAAAGTTATGGGTATTCATCCAGAAGACTAAGGATGAAACTTTTGAGAATTTCAAAAGTTGGAAGACTCTGGTCGAAAATCAGACTGACAGAAAGGTCAAGAGGTGGAGAACAGACAATGACCTTGAATTTTGCAATAAGGCATGCGACAGTTTTTATTTTGCCTCAGGTATTGCACGACACATGACTATTTCAGGTACTCCACAACAAAATGGTTTAGTGGAAAGGTTTAATCAAACTATTTTGGAAAGAGTTAGATGCATGCTGGCTAGTGCTGGATTAAAGGTGCTTTTGGGTTGAGGCTGTGTTGACAACAACATATCTGATAAATATATGTCCTTGGACTATGTTAGATATGAAGACACTAGAAGAATTTTGACCGGGACATCCACCAGATCTCGATAAACTAAAAGTATTTGGCAGTATGGCCTATGCTCACATTAGGCAAGACAAGGTCGAACCTAGAGCTCTGAAATGCATGTTCATGGGATACCCTAAAGAAGTAAAAGCTTATAGGGTATAGTGCACAGAGTCAGGTCACAGGAGGTGTATTACCAGTCAAGATGAGACGACTTTCAAGAAAACTAATGATGATGATGAAGAGCTGAAACAGGGAGAAACTCATGTTGAGGTGGAGCATAGTGATGCCGAAGTGCATAACCCAAATGAAGTCGAAGGAGAAGAGCAAGATGATGAAGAGACTGAAGAAACTATTGATGACTACCTACTGGAAAGAGATAGGTCGAGAAGAGTCATCAAGCCACCTCAAAGACTTGGTTATGCAGATCTTATAACTTATACCTTAATCTCTGTAAGTGAGGTTCTAGACGAAGAACTTAGAGACTATAAAGAAGTTATGAGGAGTCGAAATAAGACTGAATGGCTGAAAGCCATGGATGATGAGATGAAGTATCTTCATGATAACAACACATGGGAATTGATCAAGAAACCTGCTGAAGCCAGGTTAGTCAGCTGTAAGTGGATTTTCAAAGTTAAGGAAGGAATCGAAAGAGTGACGTCGAAGGGATACAAAACAAGATTGGTCGTTAGGGGTTTCACTCAGAAAGAAGTTGTCGACTTCAATGATGTGCTCTCTCCTGATGTGAAGCACAAGTTCATTCGAATGTTTCTTGCCATGGTGGCATAGTTCGATCGTGAACTGAAATAGATGGATGTGAAGACTGAGTTCTTTTATGGTGATGTAGAAGAAACAATCCTAATGAGAGGCAACCTGAAGGGTATGTCGAAAAGGGGAAGGAAAAGTATGTGTGAAAACTGAAGAGATCTTTATATGGGCTGAAACAATCTCCTCGACAGTGGAATAGGAGATTCGACAAGTTCATGGCACATATAAGTTTCATCAGAAGTCATTTCGACCACTGTGTTTACTTCAAATTTCGACCTGGTAATTCATTTGTTATTTTGTTGCTCTATGTGGATGATATTATAATAGCAAGCAACAATTTCAAAGATGTAAGGAGGGTAAGGCTGAACTCAATAAGGAGTTCAACATGAAGGATATGAGAATTGCATCCAGGATTTTTGGGATTGACATCCGAAGAGATAGAAATCAGTAGAAAGTATGCTTATCTCAAGAGGCATACCTAAGGAAGATTCTTGAAAAGTTTGGTATGTTGAATTCAAAACTTGTTGTGACTCCCACAAACCCTCAATTTAAGTTGAGTATATGGATAACATTACATATGCTAATATACTAGGTTCTTTGATGTATGTTGTAAACACCCCAAATTTGCCCTCACCCATTCACACCATGGCTTGTGATCATTTCATATGCATAAACACAATCATACCATCCCATATCCCATTTTTGATTCACTGCATAACTTCAAAGTCATCTGCATCTAGGGTTTGTGATCTGAGCAATCCAAGAGCTTCTTGAGCCACCCAAAGGTCAACAATCACTTCAAAGGGGTCTATGTGTGTCCAAGTATCATATTATATCCTCTCAAAGTCAAGAATGCCAAAGAATCACAAGATCTGGGATTGGTATGGAAGCAGAGCCAGGCTCGACTGCACAGATGACCTAAAATTAGGGTTTTGGTTTCAAAGGCCATAACTCCAAATTTTTTGGTAATTATTGTTTCTATTGGTCTCTATATGGTATAGGGAGTATGCATACCAATTTTCATGAATAAATTCCATGGGGAAGTCATCTGATCAAAGGTTGACTTTCTGGACAAGTCAGTGCAAAATCAGGGCATCTGAGGCCCCCAATGACCCAACCAAGGGGTGATCTTCATCATTTTGAGTGTATATGATCTTTATTTGACCATGGAAGAAGTTGGAAGTTCACAAAATTCAAGAATTTCAAGTCTTTTGCAAAGTTGACTTTTTGGGCAAGTTTGACTTTTAATGAAAATGTCATTTTATGCAACTTTTTCAACCCTTACTTTTTGATCCAAAAATTCTTCAAATGGAAAAACTTTGGTCATGAAAGTTGTAGAATAGATCTTTCCCTTTTCAAAAAGTACAAGAACATGACCTAATTCATTTTGGATCAAAAGTTATGGCTTGTCAAAGTTGGTAAAAATCACAAAAATTCAAAGTTTCTACCAAAGAGGTATTTTGCAATATGACTTGATCAAGTGTTCTAAGGCTATCAAATGGACTTCTAATTCACATAACATGATCATGTAACATCAAAAGTTCAGAATGGACCAAGGGATCACACATTTGTATGGCTTTTGGAACAAGATCTTTTCATGAGAACCAAAATAAACCAAGTTGCAAAATCCATCATAACATCTCACCCACTTGTTGCCTAGCCTGCTGATCAATCCTAGCCTTTCTCCCTCACCTTGCTGCGCAGCCCACTCTCCATGTACTTGGCTAGAACATGACCCATGCTTTCTCTTACACAAAGTTGACAATTTGCAAAAGTAGCTACACCTATCACAAAAGGGCATGTCACATCCTCTGACCAATCAGCATTGTTTATACAAACAATTTGCAAGCCAAACATCACAAGAGGCCAGCCTGAAACACACAAGAGCAGCACATTCTCATTTTCCACCCTTGAAGCAAAAGCATTCGAAACACTTCATACAAGCCACACACTAAAACAAACTACACAGACCTTCTCAACACATCACCCTGATCACAAAGCACCCTTAAAATCAACCTGAAACTCAAGGAATCAAGAACACGATTCTCACGTGAGCTTGAACAGAAGCTGTTCAAACTCTCAAACTAGCCAACACAAGCTCCTTCTAAGCATCCAGACATCATCAAAGGATCATAAGGAGTGGATTGCACAAAGGAGAAAGGCCAGAAAGCTGCAAACTGAAAGCTTCAAAACTCAGGTAGCTCAAAAACTTTTTTTCCAGAAATGATTTTTAAAGCTCCTAAGTTGTTCTTTGTAGTTCACTGATCACTCTGATGTTGTTGGTTTTGAAAATGGTGAAGAGATGAGAGTTTAATCGTGTTCTGAAAGTTTTGCCCTAAAATTTGTTTTGTTTCGATTCATGAGATTGATGAAATATAAATGATGTTTGTGTTAGGGTTTTGATTTAGTGAGGTGTGGGGATGATTTCCATTCTTTTAGATTTCGTTTTAGTTACGTTTTGAAGATTCTAGGAATTTTCAGGTGGGGTTCCCACCGGAGAAGACGACCGGAGGTCTTCTCCGGCCACCTGAAAATAATTAGGGTTTAATCCCTGTAATTAAGGAAGTTTGAATCTTGTGTGTTGGATTTGTTGACTTGTTTGACTTGGCGCGTGTATGTGTGGCCCAGATGCACTCATTAAGCCCTAATCTCAATTAATTAATTCATAAATCAGAAATTAGGAAGTTTGAATATGGACCATTGATCTGCGCGCGTAGTCAACAGCTTCTTCCCCAGAATCCATCCTGGCCATCCATTGTGTTTACTTTTCATTTTTATTAATATTAATTCATTTGTTTTGCATTTCTTTTGTACATTTATTTAAAAATAGTAAAATCCATTCAAAAATTCTGAAATTTTTTATGCAAGCCATTATTTAATTTCAGAACACAAAAATATTTTTATTCTCATTTTTTGCATTAAAAAAGTATTTTTAAATATTTAAAAGTTTATTTTTAATTAATTAATGAGAATTAATTAATTAAAAATACTTTTAGGTATTTAAAAATCACCAAAAAATTCATGAAACATTTACAAACATTTAGAAACATTGTCCAACCCTCAAACCAAATTTATTTTTTGATCTTGATGCATTTTAAGAATTTTCCATGGAATTAAAATCATTTTGATGCATTACTTTGATCCAAACTTCCAAAAATCACTTCTGCCTAACCATGATGAGTTGGACTTTGATTCTTTTTGCTTTGTGTTTAGCATGTCATGTAGTTTGTGAGATTAAATGGCCATGATTTGATCTCTCATTTTCCATTTGTTTGGCATTTTTCTTGTTAAGGAACCCTAAAACCCTAGAAAATTTGGGAAAATCATAACTTGAATTTGGTTAAGAGTTGAGACTTCTCCTTTGGGCAGTGAGTTAGTATAGGTTTAGGGATCCTTTGAGTGCATTTTCAATTTTTTGTATGGATGTTTGCTTCTGATTTTGGTTTGTGTTTGATACATTGATCATAAACCCTAATTTGGGCTTCCATATGCATCCATCTTGCATTTGCATTCATACCTTGACTTGCCATGGCATTTTATGCATTCTTGTGATTAATTTGACATCTTAAGACATATTGAAATCATGTTTGATCATTGCATCTTGCATTTCCCATGTTGTATGCCATTTGCATTTCATAACTTTTCATGTATGTTCATGCTCCTTAGCTTGTTTCATTTGCATCCATAAGTTTGTATGATCATCCCCATGTGTTGTTTCATGTTTGTGACATCTCATAGCATCATTAGCATCATGTATGTGCTTCTGGTTTTGTCTCTCATCATGCCATTCCATCCCATTTTGCATTGCATTGCATTTCTTTTCTAACTTTTCAGGTGGTAAGTGGCTTTGAGAAGTGAATTTGCCTTCACTTCTCACAATTTCTTTTCATCTCTCTTATGCATCCTTGCTGCATTTTGTTTTGTGTTTGAGATTGAGCTTGCTCTTTCTTCTTCTTCTTACTTTCTTTCTTCAAGTGACTTGTCTTCTTAAATGAAGCAAGTCACTTTGCTTCTCTTTGATCCTTTCATCTGCTTCCTGGTGGTTTCTCTGAAGATCTCTCTTGTAAACCTCACAAACCTTAGGAACAACCAAGCATGACAATAATTAGGGTTTTGATTAGTCCCCCACTTAGTTTTTACCTTTGTGTCTCATTGAGTCTTCTCTTCTCACCTCATAATCAGGGACTAAACCCTAAAGGCTTTAAGGCTTTGTGATTAAGCTTATGCCTGCATCCTTCTATTAGGATGGAGTGTATAAATTTAATCCTAAGTGTTAAACCCTTAATGTGTTTAAATCCTTTAATCAATTCATCTAATAATCACTAAGACATCAAGCTTGTAACTTGGGCCTTGCATTAGGGTTCTAATTCTTCCTTAACTGGTTAAGAAGGACTAACCCTAGTGTTAATGGACAAGTCCCCCTCAAGTTGTCTTACAAATCATGAAAAATCATTTCTTCATCATATCACTAATTAAAATCCATCTAATAAAGGCTTTGTTTTGTCATGGGTTTAATCCCTAATCATGGATTAAGTTGAGGAGCTTTCCTCAGCTTAAACACTCTCATCTATTATCCTTCTATTAGGATGGTGTAATGAGTCTGTTTAATCCCTGATTATGGCTTAATCTCATTACTCAACACTAAACAAAAACACCAAAAACATCTAAATAATCACAAGTAGGTTAATGATCTTAATCCTGCATCAAAGGTGATTAAGTGTGAGAAGCTGACTTCACACTTAAGGTATTCTCACTATCCCTAATCAGAGGGAAGATCTGATGATTTTACTAAATCCATTGGTTTAGACTTAAGCTCATTAACTTATGATAAAATCCAAAAACAATAAAAGACTGAAAACACAAAAACAAACAATAATCGTCTCCTCCGGGATTCTTTTCTCATCATCTTCACTCATAAACAAGAACTCGCTTCTTCCGTCTAATGCAAGACAGTTTGCACCTGAGCCAGACAGGTCATACACTTGAGCTTTGACAAGCAAGCAGTTCACAAGTCAATTCATCTTTCAGTCTCTTTGGGTCGAACTACGGTGTTCTGACTTCCTCATTGCACGAGAGGATACGTAGGCATAACTTAACAGTTATCGAACAAAAGTCTCTGTATATTCCCCCTTTTTCCAACTTAATTCTCTTAGCCTCATTATCATGAGCATTTCACTCCTGTCCCTACACTGACACGTCATTTATACACTTCACACTTCTTTTACACTGACACCTGTACATTCTTTTCCAGCTCTTTATACACAGATTGCACTGACACTACCCCTTTAAAACACAAATCTTTTAAGCGTGGATCCCGTCGAGTACGGCGGACAATCTGGGTGCTAATACCTTCCCAGGTTGTAACCAACCCCCTTTCTCAGTCTCTCTGGTTCGCGACCGTCTTATCCATCTCTTTCTAGGTCTATGCAGCATTACCTTTCCTCCGGGATAAAAATGCCTAGCTGGCGACTCTTTTCATCTCCAGTGAGTTCACGGCTGTGTGTTCTCATTGTCCCTCTCGCCGACCGTTCGCGTCTGTACCTTTATTTGGGCCAATTCCCCATCTATCGGGAGCGACAGCTTGGCGACTCTGCTGGGGATCCTTATACTGCAACCAGGGCTTCTGGTTCTTTTTGTGGGTTCCTCCTAGCGCTTGTTTGATTTGTGTTTACTGGGGTGATATGTGCCATCTGTGTTTGTGTATTTGTATTTATTTTTGCTTTATGTACAGTTGCTTTACTGCTTTCTTTATTGCTTTATGCATATATCATACTGTCATACTGTGCTGGCTGGATCTGTTTGTTTGCTTTGGTGGGTGGGTGTTCTATTGAGAGTTGAGGTCCTATACCTGGGACCTGAGTGACACCTAGGCTAGAGTGATTCATATTCTTTCCCATTCCATCTCGGTCTGGTGCGGGAATATGAAACACGGTTCAGATATGGGTTTCTTCTTGAGAACTCTGTGTTGCAGATTTCCTACAGTACTAGGGCTATCTGGGAAGCCTTCTAAGTCTGGATGACCTTTAGTATTGACCTTCAGAAACTGAGGTGAATTAGAGGAGGAACTTTTATGGTTATTGTAAACACTGTACCTCCGGGTTAGAAGTGTTTACACTTCTCATAACTGATCCAAGTCTGAGGATCCTTGTTTTAGAACACCACCTGTGAGGGGGTTGGGCTGTTTACAGGTTTGCAGGTACCCTTGACCTCAGCATACCCTGTTACTTTGTTTGATTAAGAGTACTCCATGTTGGAACAGTTCTTGTGATTCTAAACCCTGGATATGTGACTCTTTATTTGAGTCCCCCACCTTGGTTACTGGACTTATAGACCTCCATCTGGATTTCTTGAACATATATGGACTTATATCAGAGCACTTGATCAGATCCAGCTCAGTCACAAACCCTTGCATATCATTTGCATACATAATCATTGCATCATTTTAACATTTGCTTATTTGTGTTTCAGGGTATCCATCCTTTATTTTTGGCTTGGTTTTTACCTCATCATCAGTATAGACCTATCATCAGCATCTACTTCAGTTATTAGCTACCTGCTTCAGTCACCTGCACCAGCCAATCAGTGGCCCATCTTTCAGTGTTATCATCAGCACCTGTCTCAACTCATCCTCAACATCATGGCACCTAAGAATAGTAATATATCCTACCACTTCTTTCAGCCTGAGCTAGCTGATATCAGGAGGATTCAGACCCTGATTACTCCAGACCATATACCACTCTTCAGAGAACACTATGGAGACATACTTGGTGTGATTATGGATTTGGACCCTTCACAGAGGAGCCTGATTCATACTTGCCTTCAGTTTTATGATCCCCCTCTGAGGTGTTTCACTTTTCAGGATTTCCAGTTGGGACCTTTATTGGAGGAATACTCATCATTGGTTGGAATACCTATCAGGGGTGGAGTCCCCTTCAACCCTGAGATGGCTTTCCCAAGTAATGAGGAGATAGCAAAGGCATTGCATCTGGAACCAGTTCTGATTGGGCAGCATATGACTACTAAGGCTGGAATCTCTGGCCTGCATCTGGATTTCTTGATCTCTCAAGCCACCCTGAAAGCCTCTTTGGGAGAGTGGAAAGCAGTCTGTGCTTTATTGGCCTTGAGCATATATGGGATTATATTATTTGCAGATGAGCCTAGATTCATTAGCAAGAATGCAATCCATCTTTTCGTTCTGAAGAACCCAGTGCCCACTTTATTGGGGGATTTCTACTATTCAGTGCACCAGAGGAATGAAAAGCAGAAAGGTAGATTAGTGAGGTGTTGTGCTCCTTTGTTCCATACTTGGCTTCTCAAGCATTTGCCCAAGACAGATGCATTTTTGAACCCTCATCAGCAGAGAAACTGGGCTAGAAGACTCACTGCTCTGACTTCAGCTGATATCAGGTGGTGCACTCAAAGCACCAAGGGCAGGGATATCATTACCAGTTGTGGGCATTTCCCCAATGTACCCCTGATAGGAGTTAAGGGTTGCATTAATTACAACCCTCTGTTGTTCAAAAGACAACTGGGCTATGCATTGGTCCACACTCCTAAGGCACAAGACTTGGCTGAGACTCTTTACTGTGAGAACAAGCCTAATCTGACTACTGTCAGGCAAGCAACCTGGGCCTGGGACAATGTTCAAACTAAAGGAATAACCATTCTGGGGAAGTGCAACAATGTGGCATCAGCACAATATTATGAGTGGTCCCATGCTAGGGCTCAATTTTCTGGGATGCCCTTTACCATGGAGGATATGCCTGGATCATCCTCAGCACCACCTCCTGCCACTATTAGCTTAAAGGAGTTTGAGAGTTTGAAAGAGAGAAATGAGAAATTGACTCAGGCTTTGCAGAAGACCCTCTGGGAGAGGAGTGATGGTAGGTTGGATATTGAGAGGTTGGAAAAATTGAAGGTGGAGCACCTGGCTAAAATTGAGAAGTCTGAGGAGTACATCAAGAAGTCTAGGGCTGGAGAACAGATCTTGAAGAATGCCTGCAAGGAAGCTCAGTTCCAGAAGGCCAGGACAGATTTGTATCTGAAGGAGAGTCAAGCTAGGTGGGTCAGGATCACCGAAGCTCGTACTCTGGAAGATAAGAGGACTCAAGACAAGATAGAGCAGCTGGAAGCTAGTGCAAAGGAGCAGCAGGAAGCCCTGGCAGCAGCCCAGAGGGAGATCTCAGAGCTGAAGATCAGAGCTGGAGTGAAGAGGTCAAAGGACCAGAGTCAACACAAGAAGCTAACTGCAGCTGTTGCTACCAGGAATCTCCTTATCAGGAATCTCACGGAGCGTCCAGCTGATCCTGTGACTGAAGCACTTCTCAAGGAAGTTCAGGAGGATGAATTTGGTCTTGGTGTCTGACTTTTGCTTGTTGTTGCTTTCATTTCATGTACTTTTATTTTCTTGTGATGTATTTTGACCCCTCAGAGGGCATGTTTTGTAAAGAACAAGCTATGTAACTTTTGCTTTTTGTAATATATGTATCAGTTTGTTCCATCTGAGTTTCCTTCAAAGCAACATCAACAGCATCTTCAAGGGTCTGGAAGGGTCAAACCTGAGTGCCAAGCCGGATACCTTGGAAACAAATAAGCATATTGCATTGCATGCTAACCTTTTGTTTGGTTTTGCAGGTTTTTGTTTTATTGTTACTAACTCGGTTGTGATATTCAGGAACTATTGCTCGACGTCGGGTATTTCCACTCAACCGTCCACACCGATATCCAACCTGTAACAACCTTCCGGGCATACAAATGGATAAGGTACAACAGGACCTTGCAGAGGTCAGGAATCAAATGGACAACGAAAGAATGGAAATGAGAACTCAGATGACGCAGTTTATGGAAGTGATGAACAACATGGCTCAGAGCCAAGAAAGATTGAGAGCAATGGTGGAAAGGCAGAATCAGGAAGATCCCCACATAGGGACTGCTGGGACAAGCAACAATGAGAGGGTCCAACCTCATGTCAACCCCCCTGTATTTGGACCCCACCTTCATCCAGAGATCAACATTCCTGCTAATGTTCAAGGGACTGCCACTGCAGGCAGAGTGCTGCAAGAAGACCCCCAGGAGGATCAGTTCACGGTAATGGGTGCTGGGGAAGAAGCCTATGACAGAAGGCTGGAGGAAATTGCTGAAAAACTAAGATCCTTGGAGTCCCAAAACTCTTTGGGTTTTGATGTTATGGACATGGGCTTAGTGGACGGGGTCAGGATTCCCCATAAGTTTAAGCCTCCTTGTTTTGAGAAGTACAACGGGACTTCCTGCCCACGGACCCACTTACAATCCTTCTTGGGGAGGTTGAAGGCCTATACCATGGACGAGAAGCTATGGATGTTTTATTTTGAGGATAGTTTAACTGGAGCGTCAAGGGAATGGTACTCCCATCTGACTAGAGCGACCATCAGGTGTTGGAAGGACTTGGCAGAGGCCTTCATCAGACAATGCCAGTATAATTTGGATATGACACCCAACAGGACCCTCCTAATGGGGATGTCACAGTCATCTAGAGAAAGCTTCCGCGAGTACGCCCAAAGGTGGAGGCAGCTGGCTGCTGCTGTCCAGCCACCTATGTCAGAGAGGGAAATGGCAGATATGTTTATGAACACCCTCCAAGGAACATACATTGACAGGCTGGCTGCTTTCTCCTCTACCAGCTTTGCAGATGTCGTTATAGATGGAGAGAGAATTGAGAGCCTGTTAAAAATGGGCAAGATTTCTGACAACGGTGCCAGCTCATCCAGCAACACAAGAAAGCCTTTTGCAGGCCCAAGAAGAACTGGTGAGACCAATGCTATCCACACCAACAGGGGAAGACCTCAATATGTTCATAGGTCTGTAGCAGCAGTCACCATTCCCGCTCCAATTCATCCACAACCAGTTTATCAACCACCGCCACAAAATTATCAGCAACAGACTCAGTATCCTCCTCAGAGAAACTACAACAACACCAACAACAACAATCAGCAAAGACCGTTCCAACAGAGACCTTCTCAGGCCAATAGGGTGATCAATCCGATCCCTATGCCATATGCCACATTACTGCCACAACTCCTGAAACTCAACCTGGTTGAGCTAAGGACGTTGGCACCTCCATATCCCACCAGTCTACCCAGAAATTACGACTCCAACGCCAGATGTCCTTTTCACTCAAATGCGCCTGGCCACAGTACAGAAAAGTGCAGAGCTTTGCACATGAAGGTACAAGACTTGGTAGACTCTAAGGCTCTGAATTTTGCACCACCACCAAATGTTAACAAGAACCCTATGCCAAACCACGGAGGTCCCAGAATCAATGCTATTGAAGAAGACAAGCCGTCTTATTTGATAACCAGTGTGGGTCAGATTCGGACACCGTTGGTAGTGATCAAAGCTCAACTCCTCGAATGTCAAATGTTCCCGGGATGTGAGTTAGGGTGTGCTTATTGCAACATTTCAGTGAATGGTTGTGATAATTTGAGAGATGGCATAGATGGTCTCATCCAGAGTGGCCTGCTTCAAATCACAACATCAATTCCTACCAATCCAACAGCCTCATCAGCAACAATTCCTGTGTCTTCTACAAATACAACAACCATTGTTCCAAACAACTCTTCAATCTCATCAACAAATGCATCATATGTCACTTCAGCGGACCAAATATCAGCAAACATCCCTTCTACAACTTCAGCACCACTTCACTCGGAATCTCCTACAACAACAACACCCATCCTTCCAACAATGTCTCCTACAACTTCAGCAGCAAATGTCTCCACAGTTACGATTTATTATGATCCTGAAAATGATTCTGCTTACAACTCACAAAATGCCACTCCCATCAGAGCACCAGTCACAATATGCTATGATCCATAGACTATCACAGTACCTTCTGCAGCTGCCATCAGCCCAGTCACCATCACGGTGCCTGGGCCAGTACCTTATGAAAGCAGTAATGCCATCCCCTGGCATTACGGCTCTGATCTATACTGCGAAGGACAGAAAATCACTTTTGAATCATCGACCCCTGCACCACAAGTAGACAATGTGGGAGGAGGCGGAGGCTTCACTCGAAGCGGACGTCTCTTCGCTCCACAAATTCAAAGACCCACTGCCGAAGCAGAAGCTGCTGCCAAGGCAAAAGGTAAGAGCTTGGTGCAAGAAGAGCAGATAGTTAAGGAAGCTTTGAAAACACCCTTTGATCAAGAAGTTGATGAGTTCATGAGAATCATCAAGAAAAGTGATTACAAAATAGTGGATCAGCTTCACCAGACGCCTTCCAAGATCTCAATCCTATCATTGCTCATGTGCTCCGAAGCTCATCGGAACGCACTACTAAAAGTCTTGCATGCAGCTTATGTGCCAGAAGAGATCACCGTCAATCAGCTGGAAGCGGTGGTTGGGAATGTTAATGCTAGTCATGGACTAGGGTTCACCAACACTGATTTGACTACGGAAGGCCGCAATCACAACAAGGCTTTGCACATTACCATGGAATGCAAAGGTGCAGTTCTCTCCCATGTGCTGGTAGACACAGGATCGTCCCTCAATGTCTTACCTAAAAAAGCCCTTGTGAAGCTAGAGTATGACGGATTGGCATTACGTCCCAGCAACCTGGTAGTGAGGGCCTTTGATGGTTCTAAGAGATCGGTTCTGGGAGAGATTGAGTTGCCCATAACGATTGGCCCACAAACTTTCAAAACGACCTTCTACGTGATGGATATACAGCCTGCCTACAGCTGTCTATTGGGTAGGCCATGGATTCACGCCGCTGGCGCCGTGACCTCAACCCTTCACCAGAAGTTAAAATTCGAGTGGGAGGGCCAAGTCGTTACTATCTGTGGAGAGGAGGATATTTTTGTTAGCCATCTGGCTACATACAAATACATTGAGATGGATGGGGAGATCCACGAAACAATGAGTCAAGGGTTCGAGGCCTTGAACATAAATGAAACATCTGCTGTACCTGGAACTTCAATAACGTCTTATCAACAAGCCCGGAAGGTTGTTGAGGAAGGAAATGCCCAAGGCTGGGGCAAGTTGTTACCTGTGGAGAAGAAAGAGGATAGATTTGGGTTGGGTTACAAACATACTCAACAAGATCAAGCAGAGGCTGCTAAGGAGCCCAACTTTGTTAGTGGGGGGATGCTCACCCCTGATGCTGTCAACAATTTGGAAGACGAGGATGAAAGCGACCGCAGCCTGGAGAGTTGGATCCGTCCAAAGATCCCGGGGAGCAGTATCTCAAACTGGTCTTCCCAGGAAATTATAAGAGTTACTCATGCAGAGTAATTATTATTTCCTATATTTTATAGCATGCATCAAAGTCTTGCATCTTGCCCAAGATGACAAGACCCATTTTGTAATCGGGCCATCTGTAATTTTTGTGCAACAAGATTAATCAATGAAATATCAGACATCTTTTGCAAATGGGTCTTTTCTTTTCCGCTCACTGTTTTTCCATTTTTCTTTTTGTACAAAAAAATAAATGGCAATGTTTTCAAAATGACAATTTTATTTCACTTTTCTAAACAAGATTAAAATCAAATCACTAAAATGAACAAACTGAACCCTTGCAGAGAGTGTCTTCCAGACAGCACCGACAATAGCACGGCTTTGGCTTCGTATGACTTTGACAATCCAATCAATCAAGCTGATGAAGGGGTTGAAGAAGATTATGAGCTTCCTGAAGAGCTAGCCAGATTGTTGAGACAAGAGGAAAAGGTTATCACTCCTCATCAGGAGGAGGTCGAAACGATTAATCTTGGTACAGATGAAGACGTGAAAGAAGTTAAAATCGGGGCCTGCTTACAAGACTCAGTGAAGAGACAACTGATTGACCTGCTGCAAGAATATGTGGATGTGTTTGCTTGGTCTTATCAAGACATGCCAGGATTGGACACCGACATTGTTGTACACAAGCTGCCTTTAAGAGAAGAATGCCCACCGGTTAAACAGAAGCTGCGCCGTACTCGCCCGGACATGGCAATGAAAATCAAGGAAGAGGTACAAAAGCAATGGGACGCCGGGTTCCTTGTTGTGACTAGCTATCCGCCGTGGGTAGCTAATATAGTACATGTGCCTAAGAAAGACGGCAAAGTAAGAATGTGTGTTGACTACCGGGATCTGAACAGAGCCAGCCCGAAAGATGATTTCCCATTACCTCACATTGATGTATTGGTGGATAATACGGCTCAGTTCTCGGTATTCTCCTTCATGGATGGATTTTCAGGATACAATCAGATTAAAATGTCACCTGAAGACATGGAGAAGACAACCTTCATCACACCCTGGGGCACGTTCTGTTACAAGGTAATGCCATTTGGACTGAAGAATGCTGGTGCAACGTATCAACGGGCTATGGTAACATTATCCCACGATATGATCCATAAAGAGATAGAATGTTATGTGGATGACATGATTGCCAAGTCCCTTACTGAAGAAGATCACCTGGTAAATCTGCTAAAGCTGTTCAAGCGTCTGAGGAAGTACCAACTGAAGTTGAATCCCAACAAATGCACATTCGGAGTGCGATCTGGTAAGCTACTGGGATTTATTGTAAGCGAGAAAGGGATTGAAGTTGACCCTGATAAAGTCAAAGCCATTCAGGAAATGCCTGCACCAAAGTCAGAAAAATAAGTTCGAGGGTTTCTAGGTAGATTGAACTACATTTCACGGTTCATATCTCACCTTACAGCAACCTGTGAACCCTTGTTCAAATTGTTGAGAAAAGAACAAACGGTCAGGTGGAACGAAGACTGTCAGAAAGCTTTTGACAAGATCAAGGAATACTTACAAGAGCCTCCAATCCTTATGCCTCCAGTTGAAGGAAGACCTCTGATAATGTACTTGACAGTATTAGAAGAGTCAATGGGGTGTGTGCTGGGCCAGCATGACGAGTCTGGTCGAAAAGAGTATGCAATATACTACCTAAGCAAAAAGTTTACCGACTGTGAACAACGTTATTCACTGCTCGAGAAAACTTGTTGTGCTTTAGCGTGGGCTGCTCGCCAACTGAGACAGTATATGTTGACCCACACTACTTTATTGATCTCAAAGATGGACCCAGTTAAGTACATATTTGAGAAGCCAGCACTTACCGGACGGGTTGCAAGATGGCAAATGATCCTTACAGAGTATGACATTCAGTACACATCTCAAAAAGCCATCAAAGGCAGTGTATTGTCTGAATATCTTGCTGAGCAACCCATTGATGATTACCAGCCTATGAGGTTTGACTTCCCTGATGAAGACATCATGTTCATAAAAGCAAAAGATCATGAAGAGCCTATTCACACTGAAGGGCCTGACCCGGAAGAAGAATGGACTATGATGTTTGATGGGGCTGTTAATATGAATGGTCGTGGTGTTGGTGCAGTACTTATTACACCTAAAGGAGTTCACATGCCGTTCTCGGCAAAACTCACTTTCAACTGCACTAACAACGAAGCTGAATAAGAGGCTTGCATTATGGGACTTGAGGAAGCCATTGACCTCAGGATCAAGACATTGACCGTGTTCGGAGATTCAGCTCTGGTAATCAATCAGACCAATGGCAAATGGTACACCCACCAGGATCATCTAATACCTTACAGGGATTATACGAGGAGGTTATTGACTTTCTTTACAACAGTCAAGCTTGAGTATATCCCTCGGGACGAGAATCAGTTTGCAGATGCTCTGGCTACCATTTCGTCCATGATCAAAGTTCAAACTGCCAACTTTGTACCTCAGATCTCAGTGTCCAGACTTGACAGACCAGCGTATGTGTTTGCAGCAGATATTGTCAAAGATGATAGGCCTTGGTTCCATGATATTAAGTGCTTCTTGGAGGATCAAACATACCCACCTGGGGCATCTTCCAATGATAAGAAGACTTTGAGAAGGCTTGCTGGAAGTTTCTTTCTGAACACTGATGGTTCCCTGTACAAGAGAAACTTTGATATGGTACTCCTCAGATGCGTTGATAAGACAGAAGCGGACTTGTTAATGCATGAAGTGCACGAAGGATCCTTTGGTACCCATGCTGGAGGGCATGCCATGGCTAAAAAGTTGCTGAGATCAGGTTATTACTGGATCACAATGGATGCCGACTGTTGCGCCTACGCCAGAAAATGCCATAAATGCCAGATTTATGCGAATAAGGTGCATGTGCCTCCCAATCCTTTGAATGTGATGTCTTCACCCTGGCCCTTTGCTATGTGGGGCATTGACATGATTGGCAAGATTTAACCGACTGCTTTAAATGGCCACAGATTCATCTTGGTTGCCATTGACTATTTCACCAAGTGGGTCGAAGCAGCTTCCTATGCCAATGTTACAAGACAAGTGGTAGCCAGATTCCTGAAGAGAGATATCATCTGCCGATACGGAGTTCCCGAACGAATCATTACTGATAATGGTTCCAACTTGAACAACAAAATGATGGCAGAACTGTGCCGGGACTTCAAGATCCAAATATCACAATTCTTCTCCTTACAGGCCAAAGATGAATGGCGCTGTTGAGGCAGCAAATAAAAATATCAAGAAGATTGTGCAGAAGATGGTAGTCACTTACAAAGACTGGCATGAAATGCTACCGTTTGCCTTGCATGGGTACCGCACGTCAATCAGAACATCCACTGGGGCAACACCGTATCAGCTTGTATATGGTATGGAAGCAGTCCTACCCGTCGAAGTTGAATTACCCTCCTTACGGGTACTAATGGATGTTAAGCTGAACGAATCAGAATGGGACAGGTGTAACACGGTGGGAGAACTGACTTTAGTTATGTTGCGGATAGCAAGAGTCGCCACCGACTTTTATTTTATCCAAAGAAAAGGCATAAAAGAACAGGAAAGACCTTTTAAAAGATTTTTGGGTCCGGGGGGTAGGTTATGTAAAGGGAAGGTGTTAGCACCCTTTACATCCATGGTTATCCATGGGCTCTTAGTTACTTAGCTCACTTTAAATTGTTTTTGAAAATGTGAAGTGTGTGAATAGAAATTTTCATAAGAGTTTGATAATGATCAATGTACGAATGCGTAAAAAACTTGTGTTTGAAAATTGTTTGAAATTGTGAAGTGTTTGAAAAGTTTTTGAATAGTGAGCAAGTAACTATGAGGAACCTACCCTAAAGTTTAAGTCTTTCTGTTCTGAAATCCTTTAAATGGTAAGACTATCCCTATTATTAAGGAATAGGTAGTCATTACCTTGGATGTGAGGGACATATGAGGGACATTTGTTTAATGAAGGCAACTGTAGGGTGTATAAGCAATTTGGAGGGACTGTCATCATTATTCGAAAGGGACAAGATCATATTGAAAGGCAACCATTAAGGGACTTGATCTTTGATTATTTAAGGGACTAAATGACTTTTCTTTCATGGGACTTTGCTTTATACACCCCACTTGACCTTATGATTAGGCAACATTGAGGGATAGCCTTAGAAAGTGTAAGATGGCGATTAAAAAATCGACTTACGTGTGTGAGTGTTCAATTTTATTTATCTTATAATTAAAGTGATCTAAATTTATTTTAAATTGAATACATGTTCACACTCCCTAAATTACTAACCATAGCATAAAAATTAAATAAATTACATATTTACAAAATTTACACCAAGGAGCAATTACATAATTATAATAAGCAATTAAAAATAAATAGCAAAAAATAAATATATAAGCAAAATATAAATAAATAAGTAAAAATAAATAAATAAGCAATAATAGGGGTTAGTAATAATAATAATAAAAATAAATAAATTAATAATAATATGGTTAGTAATAATAATAATTAAAGTAAATAGAATTAGCAAAAATATTATAATAACATGATAAACACAAAATTATATTTTTAATATAGACATTTATTTAAAAATATGAACAATTAAAGGATTATGGTAATATTTTAATTTATGTACAAATTATTAAATTATTTCTAAGCACTTATTAAAAATTATTTATATATAACAATTTAGAAAAAAGTATTTACATATTATATGGAAAAAATAAATTATAATTATATTTAAAGATTATATTTACAAAAAATTAATTATATGAATATATATAATAATTATATTTACAAAAAATTAATTATATGAATATATATATTTACAAAATTTAATTTTATTAATCATTATATTTACAAAAGTTATATTAAATAAATATATACATAATAATTATATTAAGAATTAGAAAATAAAAATTATTTAGAAAAAAAAATAAAATTAGGTTTTACAAAATTAGGGTTCATTTAGAAAATATTTTTAGGGTTTAGCTATAATTAGGGTTTTGAGAAAAATAAGGTTTAATGTATATAAAAAAAATATTAAGACTTTGTTTACAATTAAATAAACATGCATATATATATATATATATATATATATATATATATATATATATATATATATATATATATATATATATATATATATATATATATATATATATATATATATATATATATATATATATAATATATATAAAGAAAACTATTAACTTGGATTTTGAGAAAATAATATATATATATATGTGTTATTTAGAAATTTATTTAAATTTATTTATGAAAATAATATAATGAATAATATAAGAAAATAATAATTAAAAGAAAAGAAAATAAAAAAAAATCAGGACCTGGGATTTGAACCCAGGTCCTTTACCTGAATGATGAGAAGGATAACCACTAGGCTACGCTGCATATGCTGCAAGAGGAATGAACTCCATTTGCTTTTGTTCTTTAACTACGAAAAATCAGAAAATAAAAGGCCTGGGGGAGGATTGAACCCAGGACCTTTGATCACTCAAGCGCACGCATCACCACCCGGCTGGAAGAGCCCATCTGATAGTATGATGATGACTGAACATAATATATTATGCTTTATAATTAACCTGAAAAAATAGAAAAATAATGGTGCAAGGCAGGATTCGAACACAGGTCCCATAGTCAAACGTACACAAGCCTTTCCACTGGGACAAGCCACACGCTTATAATAATAAACCAACGATAAAACAAAAAATATTTAAAATACAATTCAAATTTTCCAGAACGCGCCAAAACTTCTTCTTCAACCTCATGTCCTTCGAATTTTCCTGCGAATCCAGCTATGAATTTTCCTGCGAAAAACAAACTCCAGCAAAACCTACGAAACTCAATGATCAACCAAACTGTGAAATTTCACAAAATTGAAAGCATAAACATAATCCAGAGATCCATTCAAATCAAGCCATGGTATTAGAAATCATTTATGTTTCGTAAATCACAAAGCCCTAATTCTTGGCCGAAACCCTAACTATGGTGTTTCACGGATTGGCCATGGTTTCTTTGATTTTCTTGCCCAGAAACATTCTACATCACATGATAAACAAGATTAGCCAAACAAAATTCATTGAAACGCAATAAATTAATGTAATCGAAAAATTTATTTTCAAGAACAAGATGGCTTCGGGTTGATCATTATGACATGTTTTAGATGCATATGGGTGATGGTTTATGATCAGTGATGTCTAATGAAGCTTGCCATGTCCTTCTTTTACCTTCTAAAGCCCTGGAATTCCAAATCCGAATGTGAGTTTTTGGAGGATTTTTCAATTTGTGAAGCTTACCTTGGAGGCAGAAAATTCTTGGCTTGGTGATTGAATTGTGTTTAGTACTTATAGGTAAATGAATTTAGGTCATAACATTGAATGGTTGTATGGAAATTTTGATATGAAAAGATTGAAATTGATCATGCTTTGAAAATCCAATATTTTTGCATAAAGGCTTGCTATTTTTGGACCAATCTTATGATTTCCTTCCTCTTCAATTCAAATCATCATTTAAGACATTCTAGAAACTCAATCCAAATAAAATCTCTTATTTTCATATTTTATTTTTATTTAAAATGATTTTTAATGAATTAAATCAAAATAAATAAAAATAAAAATAATAAAAATATGATTTTTAATGGTTTGGGTCGTGCATAGTGCTATTTTATGGATTGGATCATAATTTGACAAGCCCATTTGGAAGAAATTGGTTCTAGACCTCCTTTTTCATCATAAACCAACTCAAAATTTCCCAACTTTGCAAGGGCACATATCCTTCAATTTTAATGCTATGAGGGTGTTCTTGGACATTTTGGAAAGCTTGAAGAGTCCTCTAAACAAACCCCACTGGTTTCATGTCCATATCTGTAAACACCCCAAATTTGCCCTCACCCATTCACACATGACTTGTGATCATCTCATATGCATAAACACAATCACATCATCTCATGTCTCATTTGGTTTCACTGGATAGTTTCTAAGGCATCTGCACCTAGGGTTTGTGATCTGAGCAACCTCAGGGCATCTTGAGCCATTCCAAAGGCCACCAATCATCTCAAAGGGGTTCATGTGTGTTCTTATGTCATATTACATCCTCACAAAGTCAAAAATGCAGAGGAATCACAAGAATTAGGGTTTGAGTGGATGCAGAGCCAGGATGAACTGCACAGTTGACTGAAAATTAGGGTTTTGGTTTCAGAGGCCATAACCCCAAATTTTTTGGTCATTCTTGTTTCCATTGATCTTTATATGGTATAGGGAGTATGCATATCAATTTTCATGAAGAAATTCCATGGGGAAGTCATCTGATCAAGAGTTGACTTTTCAGACAAGTCAGTGTAAAATCAGGGCATCTGAGGCCCCCAATGACCCAACCAATGGGTGATCTTCATCATTTTGGGTGTATATGATCCTTATTTGATCATGGAAGAAGTTTGAAGTTCATGGAAATCAAGAATTTAGGGTTTTTGCAAAAGTTGACTTTTTTGGGTTTTGTTGACTTTCCAAGAATGCACCATTTTAGGTCAATTTTCAAGCCTTGATTCATGATCCAAAAAGGCTTCAAATGGAAAAACTTTGGTCATGAAAGTTGTAGATCTTATCTTTCCCTTTTCAAAAAGTACAAGAACATGATCTAACTCTTCATGGATCAAAAGTTATGGCCATGCAAAGTTGCCAAAAATCATTGTTTTTCAAGTTATGCACCAAGTGGAAATTTTGCTAAGTCTTGAATCAATGCATGATTGCTGCTTCAAATTCATGACAAACCAGCATGTGAACATCCTCTAAGTCACAAAAATCAGAAATGGACCAAGTTTGCTCATGGTTTGGTTCATGTAATTTGACTTTTCTCATGAAAATCCATAAAGCTAGCCAACTTGCATTTTCACTCATGACTACTTCACCAACTTATGACATTGGCTGCTGACTTTGGGCTAGCCTCTCCCTCACCTTTTGCTGCACCAGCACCCAACTTGTACTTGCCTAGTATCATGCCATGCCCTATCTTACACAAAAGTGGATTTTTAGCAAAAGTAGCCTCACCTATCCCTGCAGGCCAGGTCACATCTCACAGCCACTTGCATTTGTTTATTCATTCATTTTGCTGGCCATATGACATAGCAACCAAGGCTGAAACAACATCACTCACAACTTTCACAAAAAACCTTCCATCTTGCAAGTTCATTCGAATTCTTCTACACAGCCTGCAAACACAAAATCTTTTTCCTCCATTCATCTCACCTTGATCCATAGAACACAAAGCATCAAGAACCAGAGCTTGAAACAACCAGAAACTCTCACTGCCATCTCTCACCCCAGTTTGCAGTTTCACTTGCAACTCTCACCATAGCCCACAAACATCAAAACAAACTTTGCCAAACTTCTCAACACACTTCATAGATCACAAACAACCATCTCTCATAGCCTGAAAGTGCCAGAATCTCAACTGCCATTGTTGACTGAACTGAAGCAGTTCTCTTCGAAACTCATCATCCAGCAAGTCTAAACTCCATTTGAGCATCCAGACATCTTTGGGGGGCCAAGAGGAGCAGCTTGCACTTAAAGAAAGGGCCTGAAAGTTCCTAAGTCAGAGGTTGCAAATCTCAGGTAGCTCCAAATAATTTTTTCCAGAAATCTCTTTTTTAGTTACAAACTTGTTCCTTATGCTCTCCTGATCATGCTGATGCTTTTAGTTTTTGAAATGGATGTGTTTTGAGAATTTAATTGCTGTTTGAAGCTCACGAACCCTAGAACTTTCCCTCTTCGATTCAGCTTGTCTAGGTTAAATAAATTTGTTTTAGGTTAGGGGTTTGATTCGTGGGAGTGTTAGGATCATTTCCCTGGTCTTAGTTTTCATTTATTTTACGTTTTTAGGGAGTTGGGTGATTTTCAGGTGACCCTCTGGCCGGAGAAGACGACCGGAGGTCTTCTCCGGCCACCTGAGATTAATTAGGGTTTAATCCCATAATTAATGTCAGTTTGAATGCTGGCCGTGGATATGCGTTGACCCATTGACTTCCCTCCCTTTCCAACGCTCCAGATCATTTCATTTGCCCTAATCCACGTGGTTAATTTTAATTAATTGTGATTAATTCAGTTTGAATCCTGGCCACAAGATTGCGCGCCAGTCAACACTTTTGAACCCAGACGCAATCCTGGCCATCCACCTTGTTTACTTTTCATTTTTATTTGTTTTAATTCATATTTATTTCAATTAATTTGTATAATTTATTTAAAATAGCTAGAAAATCATAAAAATTATGAAACTTTTTCTTTAAGGTTTTATTAATTTTTATGACACAAAAATATTTTTATTTCATTTTTTATCATTAAAAAGTATTTTTAAATATTTAAAAGATTATTTTTAATTGATTAATAAGAATTAATTAATTAAAAATACTTTTAGGTATTTAAAAATTACAAAAAAATTCATGAAATGTTCTAAGACATTTAGAAACATTGTCCAACCTTCAAACCAAATTTCTTTTTTGATCTTGATGCATTTTAAGAATTTTTCATGGAATTAAATCATTTTTGATGCACTTTTTTGATCCTAAGTTTGGAAAATCATTTCTGTCTTTTGGTGAAGGTTGAGACATTGATTCTTTTTGCATTGTTTTCCATTTAGCATGAACTTTCAAAGATAAAATGGCCATGATTTGATCTTGCATTTTCTAATTGATTGGCATTTGTTTTGTTACAAACCCTAAAAAACCCTAATAACTTGTAAAAATCATAACTTGAGTTTGGTTGAGAATGGAGAGTTCTCCTTTGGGCAGTGATTCATTATAGGTCTAGGGTTTCTTTGGGTACCATTTTCCATTTTTTATGTTAAGGTTTGCTTCTGTTTTTGGTTTATGTGTGATGTTTGATCCATGAACCCTAATTTGGGCTTTCCTTTTGCATCATTCTTGCATTTCCTTGCATAATTTGACTTGCCATTGCATTTTGTGCATTCTTATGATTCATTTGACATCTTAAGACATGTATGAAGCATCATTGATCATTGCATTACATATTTTCCATGCCATTTGTCTTGCATGTTTCATAACATTTCATGCTTGTTCATGCTTCTAAACTTGCATCATTTGCACCCTTGACTTTGTATGAGCATCTCCATGTCTTGTCTCATGTTCATAGCACTCCATAGCATCATCATCATCATCAACATGCTTCTGGTTTTTGCTTATCATATCATTTCATCTCATCTTGCATTGCATTGCATTTCTTTCTAACATTTCAGGTGGTAAGTAAACTTGAGAAGTGAATTTGCCTTCACTTCTCATAACTTTTCTTCTCATCTTATTTTGCATACCTTGCTGCATTCTTACTTGTGTTTGAGTTTGAGCTTGCTCATTCTTCCTTCTCTCACTTTCTTTCTTCAAGTGACTTGACTTCTTGAATGAAGCAAGTCACTTTGCTTCTCTTGATCTTATTCATCTGCTTCCTGGTGGTTCATCTGAAGATTGTTCCTGAAAACCTCACAAACATTAGGACCAACCAAGCATGACAATGAATTAGGGTTTTGATTAGTCTCCCCCATAGTTTTTACCTTTGTGTCTCTCCTTGAGTCATCTCTTCTCATCTCATAATCAGGGACTAAACCCTCAAGGCTTTAAGACTTTGTGATTAAGATCATGCCTGCATCCTTCTTTTAGGATGGAGTGTATAACTTTAATCCTAAGTCTTGGACCCTTAAGGTGTTGAAATCTCTTAATTAATCCATCTAATAATCATCAAGACATTACACTTGTAACTTGGGCCTTGCATTAGGGTTCTAATTCTTCCTTAATTGGTTAAGAAGGACTAACCCTAAAGTTAATGGACAAGTCCCCCTCAAGTTGTCTCACAAATCATAAAAAACACTTCATCATCAAATCACCAATAAAATTCACTTAATCAAAGGTTTGTTTTGTCATGGGTTTAATCCCTAATCATGGATTAAGTTGAGGAGTCTTCCTCAGCTTAAACATTCTCATCTATTATCCTTCTTTTAGGATAGTGTAATGAGCCTGTTAAATCCCTGATTATGGCTTAACCTCATTACTTAACACTAAACAAAAATCACAAAAACATCTAATTAATCACAAGTAGGTTAATGATCTTAACCCTACATCAAAGGTGATTAAGTGTGAGAATCTGACTTCACACTTAAGGTAATTCTCATTACCCCTAATCAGAGGGATGATGTGATGAGTTTACCAAATCCATTGATTTAGGTTTAAGCTCATTATCTTATGACAAACTCCAAAAAGAAATAAAAGACTGAAAACTCAAAACAAACAATAATCGTCTCCTTCGGGATTCTTTTCTCATCATCTTCACTCACAACCGAGAACTTGCTTCTTCCGTCTAATGCAAGACAGTTTGCATCTGTGCCAGACAGATCATACACTTGAGCATAGACTGCAAGCAGTTCACAAGTCAAATCACCTTTCAGTCTCTTTGGGTCGAACTACGGTGTTCTGACTTCCTCATTGCACGAGAGGATACGTAGGCATAACTTAACAGTTATCGAACAAAAGTCTCTGTATATTCCCCCTCCTTCCAGCATTATTCTTTTAGCCTCATGATCTTGAGCAATTCATTTCATTCCTGATCTCACACTGACACTGTACATTTATACACATCACATTTCTTTACACTGACACCTGTACATTCTTTTCCAGCTACTTTACGCACAGATAGCACTGACACTACCCCTTTAAAACACAAATCTTTCAAGCGTGGATCCCGTCGAGTACGGCGGACAATCTGGGTGCTAATACCTTCCCAGGTTGTAACCAACCCCCTTTCTCAGTCTCTCTGGTTCGCAACCGTCTTATCCATCTTTTCTTAGGTCTATGCAGCATTGCCTTTCCTCCGGGATAAAAATGCCTAGCTGGCGACTCTTTTCATTCTCCAGTGAGTTCACGGCTGTGTGTTCTCACTGTTCCCTTCGCCGACCGTTCGCGTCTGTACCTTCATCGGACCCTGTTTCATTTGTCGGGAGCGACAGCTTGGCGACTCTGCTGGGGAAACTTCTGCAACCAGGGCTTCTGGTTCCTTTTTGTGGGTTCCTCCTAGCGCTTGTTTGATTTGTGTTTACTGGGGTGTTAGGTGTTATTTGTGTTTGTATATTTGCTTTATTTACTGCTTTCTGTACAGCTTTATTTATTGCTTTCTTTACAGTTTTCATATATATCATACTGTCATGCTGTCTGTGTTGGATCTGGATTGTTTTGGTGGGTTGGGGTTCCATTGAGAGTTTAGGTCCTATACCTGGGACCTGAGTGACACCTAGGCTAGAGTGAATCATATTCTTTCCCAGTCAATTTTCAGTCTGGTGCGGGAATATGAAACACGGTTCAGATATGGGTTTCTTCTTGAGAACTCTGTGTTGCAGATTTCCTGCAATGCTAGGGGGATCTGGGAAGCCTGCTAAGTCTGGATGACCTTTTAGTATTGACCTTCAGAAATTGAGGTGAATTAGAGGAGGAATTGTTATGGTAATTGTAAACACTGTACCTCCGGGTTAGAAGTGCTTACACTTCTCATAACAGATCCAAGTCTGAGGACCCTTGTTCTAGATCACTACCTGTGAGGGGGTTGGGCTGTTTACAGGTTTGCAGGTACCTTGACCTCAGAATACCCTGTTACTTTGACTTTGTTAAGAATGCTTCATGTTGGATAGTTCTTGTGATTCTAAAACCCTGGACATGTGGCTCTTTATTTGAGTCCCCCACCTTGGTTACTGGATTTATAGACCTCCATCCGGAATTCTTGAACACACATGGATCTATACCAAGGCAGTTTATCCAGATCCAGCTCAGTCACAAACCCTTTGCATATCATTTGCATACATCCTCATTGCATCATATTAACATGTGCTTATTTGTTTTTCAGGGTATCCATTTTCATCAGGTTTTGGTTTTGACCCCATCTGCAGCTTTGACCCATCTTCATCAGCATCTGTTTCAGTTTTATCTGTCTGCTTCAGCACCAGCCAATCAGTGGCTCTCCCTGCTTCAGCATCCTGCTCAGTCTTCAACATCATGGCTCCAAAGAAGAACAACATCACCTATCATTTCTTCCAACCAGATTTGTCAGACCTCAGGAGGATCCAAACCCTGATTACACCAGATTACATCCCTTTGTTCAGGGAACATTATGGGGACATACTTGACCTAGTTATGGACATGGACCCGTCTCAGAGGAGCCTGATTCATACCTGCATTCAGTTCTATGACCCCCCATTGAGATGCTTTACATTTCAAGACTTCCAGTTGGGTCCTCTTTTGGAAGAATACTCATCTTTGACTGGTTTGCCTATCAAGAGGGAGATCCCATTCAATCCTGAAATGGATTTTCCCAGCAGTGGGGAGATAGCCAAAGCTTTGCACCTGGAACCTGCTTTGATTGAACAACACATGACCTCTAAATCTAGTGTCCCTGGATTACAGCTGGACTTCCTAATCTCTCAAGCTAGTCTGAAGGCCTCCCTGGGGGAGTGGAAAGCTGTTTGTGCTCTGTTGGCTTTAAGTGTGTATGGAATTGTGTTATTTGCAGATGAGCCCAGATTCATCAGCAAGAGTGCAATCCATTTGATCATCTTGAAGAACCCAGTGCCTACCTTGTTGGGTGATCTCTATTACTCAGTACATCAGAGGAATGAGAAACAGAGAGGGAAGTTAGTGAGGATTTGTGCTCCACTATTCCATGCCTGGCTTCTCAAGCATCTACCTAAGACAGATGCATTCCTAAACCCTCACCAGCAAAGCAACTGGGCAAGGAGACTTTCTGTCCTAACTACAGCAGATATCAGGTGGTGCAATCAAAGTACCAAGGGCAGAGACATAATCACTAGCTGTGGGCATTTTCCTAATGTGCCTTTGGTAGGAGTCAAGGGAAGTATCAATTACAACCCCCTGCTGTTCAAGAGGCAATTGGGTTATGCACTGGTTCATGCTCCTAGGGAAAAGGACTTGGCTGAGACCCTCTACTGTGAGAACAAGGTTAGTCTGGCAACTGTTAGACAGGCTGCCTGGGCCTGGGATCATGTTCAAACCAAGGGAATCACCATTCTGGGGAAGTGCAATAATGTGGCATCAGCCCAATATCATGAGTGGTCCTATGCTAGGGCCCAAATCTCGGGATTGCCCTTCACCATCAAAGACATGCCTGAGTCATCTTCAGCACCACCTCCAGCAATAGTCAGCCTGGAAGAGTTTGAAAGCTTGAAGGACAGAAATGAGAAGTTATCCCAAGCCTTGCAGAAGACCCTCAGGGAGAGGAGTGAAGGGGTGAGGGAGATTGAAAGATTGGAAAAGTTGAGAGTGGAGCATTTGACCAAGATTGAGAAGTCGGGGGATTATATCAACAAGTCTAAAGCTGGTGAGCAGATTCTGAAGAATGCTTGTAAAGAAGCCCAGTTCCAAAGAGCAAGAACAGACTTGTACTTGAAGGAAAGTCAGGCCAGGTGGGTCCGGATCACTGAGGCCCGTACTCTAGAAGACAAGAGAGTTCAAGATAAGATGGAGCAGATGGAAAAAGCCCTGGCAGCAGCCCAGGAGGAAAATTCAGAGCTAAGAATCAAAGCTGGAGTGAAGAAATCCAAAGATCAAAGTCAGAACAAGAGGTTGACTGCAGCTGTTGCAACAAGGAACCTTCTCATCAGGAATCTTACGGAGCGTCCGACTGATCCTGTGACCGAAGCACTTCTCAAGGAAGTTCGTGAGGATGAGTTTGGCCTTGGAGTTTGATCATTTGCTTGTTGTTGTTCCTTTTCCGTGTACTTTTGCTTTTGGTGATGTATTTTTGACCCCTTAGAGGGCTAGTGTTGTAAAAAATGAACAATTTGTATTATTTTACCTTTGTAATATATTTGTGTTTGTTTCCATCTGGGTTCACTGCAAAAGCAACTTCAACAGCATCATCTTCAAGGGTCTGGACGGGTCAAAACTGAAGACCAAGCCGGATACCTTGATAGCAAATAAGCATACTGCATTGCATACTAACCCTTTTTGTTTGTTTTGTAGGTTTTGTTTTATTGTTTCTAACCTCTGTTGTGACATTCAGGAATTATTGCTCGCCGCAGGCTATTCCCTCTCAACAGGCCACACAGGTACCCTACAAGAAACAACCTTCCGGGCATCCAGATGGACCAGTTGCAGCAAGACCTCAATGAGGCCAGAACCCAGATGGCTAATGAAAGGGTGGAGATGAGAACCCAAATAACTCAGTTCATGGAAGTGATGAATAATTTAGCTCAAAGCCAGGAGAGGCTTAGAGTTCTGGTAGAGGGAAGAACTCAAGAGGACCCCCATGTGGGAACTGCTGGCACAAGCAACAACGAAAGGGTGCAACCACATGTTAATCCCCCAGTGTTTGGCCCACATTTACATCCTGAGATCCATATCCCCGCAAACGTTCAGGGAACGGCTACTGCAGCCAGAGTACTTCAAGAGGATCCTCAAGAGGATCAGTTCACAGTCATGGGTGCTGGAGAGGAAACCTATGATAGGAGATTGGATGAGTTGGCTGAGAAGTTGAGGTCTTTGGAATCCCAAAATTCTTTGGGGTTCGATGTCATGGACATGGGGCTGGTAGACGGGGTCAGGATCCCCCATAAGTTCAAGCCTCCTTGTTTCGAAAGATATAATGGGACTTCATGCCCCCGAACTCATTTGCAGTCATTCCTGGGAAGATTAAAAGCTTATACGATGGATGAGAAACTTTGGATGTTTTACTTCGAAGATAGCTTGACTGGAGCATCAAGGGAATGGTATTCCCACTTGACAAGGGCAACTGTGAGATGCTGGAAGGACCTGGCAGAGGCCTTCATCCGACAGTATCAATACAACTTAGACATGGCACCCAATAGGACTCTCCTGATGGGCATGTCACAGTCGTCAAGGGAAAGTTTCCGTGAATACGCTCAAAGATGGAGGCAATTGGCTGCTGCCGTTCAACCACCAATGTCTGAGAGAGAAATGGCAGACATGTTTATGAACACTCTCCAGGGAACGTATATTGACAGGTTGGCTGCTTTCTCGTCCACCAGCTTCGCCGATGTTGTCATAGCCGGGGAGAGAATCGAAAGCCTATTGAAAATGGGTAAGATATCTGATAATGGTGCAAGCTCGTCCAGTGGTACAAGAAAGCCTTTTGCAGGCCCGAGAAGATCTGGCGAGACCAACGCTATTCACACCAACAGGGGCAGGCCCCAATATGTTCCCAGAACAATAGCAGCAGTCACAATCCCTGCTCCAGCTCATCCTCAGCCAGTCTATCAACCTCCTCAACAAAACTTCCAACAACAACCTCAGTATCATCAGAATCAATATCCTCCAAGAAACAACTACAACAACAACAACACCAACAACAATCAACAGAGGCCATTCCAACAAAGGCCATCTCAAGCTAACCGAGTGATCGACCCGATTCCAATGCCGTATGCTGCTTTGTTGCCACAGCTTCTGAAACTCAACCTGGTTGAGCTAAGAACGTTGGCACCTCCGGATCCAAACAGTCTACCAAGAAACTATGACTCTAATGCTAGGTGTGCTTTTCATTCAAACGCACCTGGTCACAGTACAGAAAAATGCAGGGCTCTGCATATGAAGGTACAAGACTTGGTAGACTCCAAGGCTCTGAATTTTGCACCTCCACCCAATGTCAACAAAAACCCAATGCCACACCATGGTGGTCCCCGAATTAATGCCATTGAAGAAGACCAACAGTCTTATTTGATAACTAGTGTGGATCAGATCAGGACACCATTGGTGGAAATCAAGGCTCAGCTCCGTGAAAATGATATATTTCCGGGATGTGAGTTGGGGTGCCCCTACTGCAATATCTCATGGAATGGGTGTGAAGACTTGAGGAATGGCATTGACAACCTTATTAAGAGTGGCCTCTTACAAATCACAACATCATTTCCGGCACATCCGGCAGCTTCATCAACAACGGTTCCAGACCCTACTACAACTGCAGCAACTATTGTTCCCGATAGTTCATCAACAACACCAGCAAGTACTTCATCTGTTCTACCCAATGATCAGTTTTCAACAGTTTCTTCCGCTACAACATCAGCTTCATTCCATTTCGACTCTCCATCAACAACAACAACAGTCCTTCCAACAGAACCTCCTACAACCTCAGCAATCAATCATGAAGATGTCTCCACTGTTACCATCTTCTATGATCCAGAAAATAACTCCGCCTACCATTCAGAGGGTGCTGCTCCCACTAGAGCACCAGTTACTATCTTTTATGATCCACAAACAATTGCAGTCCCTTCGGCAGCATCAATCAGTCCGGTTACCGTCACAGTACCTGGACCTGTACCATATGAGAGCAATAGGGCCATCCCCTGGCACTATGGCTCTGACTTGTACCGTGAAGGGAGAAGAATCACTCTTGAAACATCAGCACCTGCACCACAAATTGATAATGTGGGCGGAGGCGGAGGCTTCACCCGAAGCGGACGTCTCTTTGCTTCACAAGTCCAAAGACCTACTGCCGAAGCAGAAGCTGCTGCCAAGGCAAAAGGGAAAGGCCCGGTGCAGGAAGATCCAGCTGCCAAGGAAGCCCTGAAGACTCCATTTGATCAGGAAGTTGATGAGTTTATGCGGATCATCAAGAAAAGTGACTATAAAGTTGTGGATCAGCTTCATCAGACGCCGTCCAAAATCTCCATCCTCTCACTGCTCATGTGCTCCGAAGCCCATCGGAATGCACTACTGAAGGTACTGCACGCAGCTTACGTGCCCGAGGAGATTACTGTCAACCAATTGGAAACCGTGGTTGGTAATGTTACTGCTAGCAATGGGCTAGGGTTTACCAATTCTGACCTGACAGTGGATGGCCGCAATCACAACAAAGCCTTGCACATAACTATGGAATGCAAAGGAGCTGTCCTTTCACATGTGCTGGTGGACACAGGTTCTTCCCTGAATGTTTTACCAAAGAAGGCTCTGGTGAAGCTTGAATATGATGGACTGGCGTTGAGACCCAGCAACCTGGTGGTTAGAGCTTTTGATGGTTCGAAGAGATCGGTTCTGGGAGAAGTAGAGCTGCCTGTGACAATTGGCCCGCAGACATTTAAAACTATCTTTTATGTGATGGACATTCAGCCCGCCTACAGCTGTTTGTTGGGTAGACCCTGGATTCACGCCGCTGGCGCAATAACGTCTACCCTTCACCAAAAGTTAAAATATGAGTGGGAAGGCCAAGTTGTCACAATCTGTGGGGAGGAGGATATATTTGTTAGCCACCTGGCTACCTACAAGTACATTGAGATGGATGGAGAAATCCATGAAACGATGAGCCAAGGTTTTGAGGCCTTGAATGTGAATGAAGCATCTGCTGTATCTGGTATCTCCATGTCATCTTACCAACAAGCCCGGAAGGTTGTTGAAGAAGGAACTGCCCAAGGTTGGGGCAAGGTCTTATCTGTGGAGGAGAAGAAAGACAAATTTGGGTTGGGTTACAGACCAACTCAACATCAAGCAAAGGCTGCTGGAGAGCCTGGTTTTGTCAGTGGGGGAATGCTTACCTCCGATGCTATCAACTGTCTGGAAGACGAGCTGGAAGAGGAGCGCAACCTAGAGATTTGGATTCGTCCGAAGATCCCGGGGAGCAGTGTCTCGAACTGGTCTTCCCAGGAAATTATAAGTGTTACTCGAGCAGAGTAATTATTATTTCCTGTATTTTTATATAGCATGCATCAAAGTCTTGCATCTTGCCCAAGATGACAAGACTCATTTTGTAACCAGGGCCATCTGTACTTTTGTGCAAACAAGATTAAGTTAATGAAATATCAGACAATCTTTTTGCAAACGAGTCTTTTTCTTTTATGCTCACTGTTTTTCCATTTTTCTTTTTGTACAAAAATAAATGGCGGTGTTTTCAAAATGACAACTTCATTTCACTTTTCTAAATAAGACTAAAATCAGATCACTAAAATGAACCAATTAAACCCTTGCAGAGAGTGCCATCCTGACCGCACCGACAACAGCACGGCTATGACATCGTATGACTTTGACAATCCGATCAATCAAGCTGACGAAGGGGTTGAAGAAGAATACGAGCTTCCTGAAGAGCTAGCCAGGTTGTTAAGACAAGAGGAAAAGGTTATTACCCCTCATCAGGAGGAGGTTGAAGTGATTAATCTTGGTACAGAGGAAAATGTGAAAGAAGTCAAAATCGGGGCCTGCCTGCAAGACTCAGTGAAGAGACAGCTGATAGATCTGCTTCAAGAGTATGTTGATGTGTTTGCTTGGTCCTACCAAGATATGCCAGGGTTGGATACCGATATTGTTGTGCATAAGCTGCCTTTGAGGGAAGAATGCCCACCAGTCAAACAGAAGTTGCGCCGAACCCGCCCAGACATGGCTATGAAAATCAAGGAAGAGGTACAAAAGCAATGGGACGCCGGGTTCCTTGCTGTGACTAGCTATCCGCCGTGGGTTGCTAACATAGTACCTGTGCCTAAGAAGGATGGCAAAGTAAGAATGTGTGTTGACTACCGGGATCTGAACAGAGCCAGCCCGAAAGATGACTTCCCATTACCTCACATTGATGTATTGGTGGATAACACGGCTCAGTTCTCGGTATTCTCCTTCATGGATGGATTTTCGGGATACAATCAGATCAAGATGTCACCTGAAGACATGGAGAAGACAACGTTCATCACACCTTGGGGGACGTACTGTTATAAAGTGATGCCATTCGGACTGAAGAATGCTGGTGCAACGTATCAACGGGCTATGGTAACATTGTTTCATGACATGATCCATAAGGAAATCGAATGTTATGTGGATGATATGATCGCCAAGTCCCTTACAGAGGAAGATCACCTGGTGAATCTGCTCAAGTTATTCAAGCGTCTGAGGAAATACCAACTGAAGTTGAACCCCAACAAATGCACATTCGGGGTGCGATCCGGTAAATTGCTGGGCTTTATTGTAAGTGAGAAAGGGATTGAGGTTGACCCAGATAAAGTCAAGGCTATACAAGAAATGCCTGCACCTAAAACTGAGAAAGAAGTTCGAGGGTTCTTAGGTCGATTGAACTACATCTCACGGTTCATATCTCACCTCACAGCAACCTGTGAACCCTTATTCAAGCTGTTAAGAAAGGAGCAAACGGTCAGGTGGAACGAAGACTGCCAGAAAGCTTTTGACAAGATCAAGGAGTATTTGCAAGAGCCTCCAATCCTTATGCCTCCAGTTGAAGGAAGACCTCTGATTATGTACTTGACAGTATTAGAAGAATCGATGGGGTGTGTACTAGGTCAGCATGACGAGTCTGGTCGAAAAGAGTATGCGATATACTACCTAAGCAAAAAGTTTACCGACTGTGAACAGCGTTATTCACTGCTCGAGAAAACTTGCTGTGCTTTAGCGTGGGCTGCTCGCCGACTGAGACAGTACATGTTGACCCATACTACTCTATTGATCTCAAAAATGGATCCAGTTAAGTACATTTTCGAGAAGCCAGCTCTTACCGGACGGGTTGCAAGATGGCAGATGATTCTCACAGAATACGACATACAGTACACATCTCAGAAAGCCATCAAGGGCAGTGTACTATCTGAATATCTTGCTGAGCAACCCATTGATAACTACCAGCCTATGAGGTTCGACTTCCCCGATGAAGACATCATGTTCGTTAAAGCAAAAGATCATGAGGAGCCTATCCACACTGAAGGGCCTGACCCAGAAGAAGAATGGACTATGATGTTTGATGGGGCTGTCAACATGAATGGCCGTGGTGTTGGTGCAGTACTCATTACACCTAAAGGGGTTCACATGCCTTTCTCGGCAAAGCTCACTTTCAACTGCACTAACAACGAAGCTGAATACGAAGCTTGCATTATGGGTCTTGAGGAAGCCATTGACCTCAGGATCAAGACATTGACCGTATTCGGAGATTCAGCTTTGGTAGTCAATCAGACCAACGGAAAATGGTACACCCACCAAGATCATCTGATACCTTACAGGGATTATACAAGGAGGTTATTGACTTTCTTCACAACAGTCAAGCTTGAGTATATCCCTCGGGACGAGAATCAGTTTGCGGATGCTCTTGCTACCATTTCATCCATGATCAAAGTTCAAGCTGCTAACTTTGTACCTCAGATTTCAGTATCGAGACTTGATAGACCAGCATATGTATTTGCAGCAGATATTGCTAAAGATGATAAGCCTTGGTTCCATGACATCAAGTGCTTCTTGGAGGATCAAACGTACCCACCTGGGGCATCTTCCAACGATAAGAAGACTTTAAGAAGGCTTGCTGGGAGTTTCTTTCTGAACACTGATGGATCTTTATACAAAAGGAACTTTGATATGGTGCTTCTCAGATGTGTTGACAAGACGGAAGCAGATTTACTGATGCATGAAGTGCATGAAGGCTCCTTTGGTACCCATGCTGGAGGACATGCGATGGCTAAGAAATTGCTAAGATCAGGATATTACTGGATCACAATGGATGCCGACTGTTGTGCTTACGCCAGAAAATGCCATAAATGCCAGATTTATGCAGACAAGGTGCATGTGCCTCCCAATCCCCTGAACATCATGTCTTCACCTTGGCCCTTTGCTATGTGGGGCATTGACATGATCGGCAAGATTGAGCCAACTGCTTCGAACGGCCACAGATTCATCCTGGTCGCCATCGATTACTTCACAAAGTGGGTTGAAGCAGCCTCATATGCAAATGTCACAAGGCAAGTGGTAGCCAGATTTCTGAAAAGAGATATCATCTGTCGGTATGGAGTGCCCGAGCGAATCATTACTGATAATGGTTCCAACTTGAACAACAAAATGATGGCAGAATTATGTCGGGACTTCAAGATCCAACATCACAATTCTTCTCCTTACAGGCCAAAGATGAACGGCGCTGTTGAGGCAGCCAATAAGAACATTAAGAAGATTGTGCAAAAGATGGTAGTCACCTACAAAGACTGGCATGAAATGTTGCCATTTGCCTTGCATGGGTACCGCACATCAATCAGGACATCCACTGGGGCAACACCGTATCAACTTGTGTATGGTATGGAGGCAGTCCTACCGGTTGAAGTTGAACTACCCTCCTTACGGGTATTAATGGATGTTAAACTGAGTGAAGCAGAATGGGTTCGGTCCCGATTCGAACAACTGAGTCTGATCGAAGAGAAGAGATTGGCTGCAATCTGTCATGGGCAGTTATATCAGAAGAGAATGAAGAGGGCCTTCGATCAGAAAGTCAGGCGCCGAGAATACCAAGTAGGAGATCTTGTGCTGAAAAGAATTCTCCCTCCTCATACAGACCACAGGGGCAAATGGACTCCAAATTATGAAGGACCATTTGTTGTAAAGAAAGTTTTCTCTGGTGGAGCACTGATGCTCAGCACCATGGATGGTGAAGATTTCCCGTCCCCTGTGAATTCAGATGCAGTTAAAAAATACTTCGCATAAAATGACCCGCTGGACATAAAAACAGAATGTAAGTCCAGGCAAAAATAGGGCATCCCGGCGAGTCAAAAACAGAATAAAAGACTCGGGCAAAAGTAAGGGAAATGAGCAAAAAATGTACACCCGCTGAGTTGAAAAGCCGCATTGGACAGCTCAGGCAAAAATGGGTATCCCGATGGATTGAAAACCCGAAAGGGCGATCCATGCAAAATAAGGGAATAAGCGAACAACTGCATTCTGAATTCGTCTGTGTCACCTACAACTTGGTAAGCTCCAAGGGATCAAGCTGCAATCAGAATCAACTCTCTCCAGAAAGCAAGACGAGAAGAACGTCATTGTCATACGAGTCATAGCAGAAGAGGAAGCTCCTTGAAAGCATCGCCAGCACCGCCAGCACTTTATTTCTCAATTTGTAACAATCTCCTCATTTCAGGAGATATGTTTCTCTGACTGTATCTTGCCAATTCAGGGCACACGAATTAATATAATCAGATTTTCAGTCATGTCTCGTTTTTTACATTTATGTTTTGCAAAGAGTTGTCTGATGTCTCTAAAAACACAATTGCATAAGTACAGACGCCTCTCTCTAAAAATAAAAACACATGCTTACAGGGAATATGCTTACTCTCGAAAGTACTTGTCTCCTATGACGGAATCCAGTAAGGGGTACCTCGGGACCTTTTCGTGCGTTTCCTTATCTTTGCAGGATTGCAGGTATCCAGAATGCAACCTGAGGCATGCAGGTTACGTCTCAGCAAACTGACGAATCGTTGTCAACTCACATGGCACTGGGAGGTGCCCACTTCCCCAGCAAGGTTGCCAAATCAACATCAGCACCCGAAATGCTCTATCCCCAGCTGAGTTGCCTCTTGTTGCTCTCCCCAGCTGAGTTGCCTCTCACAATTCCCCAGCTGAGTTGGCCGCTTATTACTTATCCCCATCAGAATGGGCAGGTGTCACAGAAGATGCCCTTATCCCCGGCGGAGTCAAGAAGTCACCGTAACAGATTTTCTAGGGAGATCTTTCAGTGATGCCTCTCTCTCTCCCCAGCCGAGTTGTCATCTCGCCCTCAGCTGAGTACAAATCAGGGAATCATCCCCACAGAGCTCCAGCCTCTATCCAGAAGAGCGGCGCATAGAAGATCACAACAGAGTACAGAAAGCTTCTACAAACCCCAGCTGGGTCCCGCATTATAAGGATACGTCAACCAGTGATCTATATCCCCAAGCAGATACACTAATAGATCTGCCAATGATCTCATCCCCAGCTGGGATGTTCACTTCAAGCAGATCGATCAGAGATCTTTGCAGCAACGGGATCCGGATCCCGGATCGGTGCCTCTTTGCATAATCATAGCATTCGCATCATATTCACCCTCAAAGCGTAGCATTCCGTCTAATACGGAGCATTACGGCAAAAAATCAAATGCATAGCATAATCATAAGTCATGTTGTGATTTGAACACTTGTAAAATATTGACAATCTGTCGGCATACAGAATACATCCCCATCAGAGTCCCAGCAAAAGCAGTTGCCCCATATCACAAACACCAGTGCATATCTCCTTTTTGATACTCGTCCGTATCATCATTTCCCAGCAGGTTGCCTGAATACACTTTACAAACCAAGATCACCAGTATTGCGGATACATCCTGACACTCGTCCGTGTCGTGTCACCAGCAGAAAGCCAAAGACACCCTCTTTGCACTTACATATACCTATACACTTTCTTGACACCCGTCCGTGTCATATCCCCAGCGTGGTCGCCTATACTTGTATATACACTTTCCTGACACCCGTCCGTGTCATATCCCCAGCAGATAAACACTCACCTATACATTATATACTCACTACTCATTGGTACACCTACTCAGATACTCGTCCGTATCTTATATACACCATGTATATCCCCGCAGATTCGACAGTAGTCCTTGTTCTTTGTTAACCAGTTGGTACTCGTCCGTACCATCATCTCAGAACATTGCGTCTAATGTTTGTTTCTACATGATACTCGTCCGTATCATAGTCTTAAGGATGCTCGTCCGCATCTTTAATCCATACACCGTGTCAAACACTTATGTCTTCGTGAATATAGATGCTCGCCTGTGTCTATTATTCCCAGAAGGGTTTCTTTCAGATGCAACACTCGTCCGTGTTCCTTGTTAACCAGTTGATACCCGTCCGTATCATCATCTCTGAACATGTGTCAGTTTGTTTCTACATGATACTCGTCTGTATCATAGTCTTAAGGATGCTCGTCCGCACCTTTAATCTATACACAATACCAAACACTTATACCTTTTGTTTCTTGGATGTAAACGCTCGTCCGTGTTTACTATCTCCCCAGTAGATTGCCAACAAATTTTCTTTTTATCTAACACTCGTCCTGTGTTATGATACCTCTGAGAGCAGCCGTACCCTGCTGAGTGGTCATCCTCCACTTCTTGATGGTCGTCCTCCATCATGCTCATCCGGTGGCCGTCCCCATCGTTGATTTTAGCAGCCGTCCCCTGCTAGGTGGTCGTCCTCCACCTTTTGATGATCGTCCTTCATCACTTTATCCAATGGCCGTCCCCATTGTTGATTTTAGTTGTCTAACACTCATCCTGTGTTATGATAAACTTTGAGAGCACCGTCCCCTGCTGAGTGGTCGTCCTCCACTTCTTGATGGTCGTCCTCCATCATGCTCGTCCGATGGCCGTCCCCATCGTTGACCTTTTCTATCCGATGGCCGTCCCCATCGTTGATATTCTCGGCAGCCGTACCCTGCCAGGTGGTCGTCCTCCACCTTTGATGGCCGTCCCCATCATATTTCTTTTTATTCCCAACAGAGCAGCCGTCCCCTGCTAGGTGATCGTCCTTCACCTTTGATGGCCGTACCCCATCATCTGTTTATTTCATTTATTCTTTAACCCGATGGCCGTCCCCGTCGTGGTCCCTTTTCTTTTTTTTTTTAACCCGATGGCCGTCCCCATCGTTGGTTACTTTACCTTTGTGAACTTGATGGCCGTCCCCGTCATGTTTCACCAATCCCCAGAAATTTTACAGCTTCATCTTGATGGCCGTCCCCGTCATGATATCTTATTTCCCCAGCTAGTCGGCCGTCCCCGTCTTAGCTTTACCTTTTATCCTCAGCATGTCGGCCGTCTCCGTCATTGCTTTATACACTTTGCCAGCATGTCGGCCGTCCCCGTCATTGCTTTATACACTTTACCAGCATGTCGGCCGTCCCCGTCATCGCTTTGCTTCACGTACCACCTTACCCAGCAGTCGTCCTCTGCTCGACGGTCGTCCTCCGTCGCCCACACTTTACAATATACTTTATTTGCTTTTACAATCTATATCCCTTTTCTTCTTCATTTCTGTGAGTGCAAATTTTGGACTGTCTTTGGTATTCAACCACAAGTTATCTTGTTTGCCTGTTAAGCCGCCGCTTACAACCTGCACAGCTAACTCATGCTTGAATAGGGGCAGCTGTAAACACCCCAAATTTGCCCTCACCCATTCACACATGACTTGTGATCATCTCATATGCATAAACACAATCACATCATCTCATGTCTCATTTGGTTTCACTGGATAGTTTCTAAGGCATCTGCACCTAGGGTTTGTGATCTGAGCAACCTCAGGGCATCTTGAGCCATTCCAAAGGCCACCAATCATCTCAAAGGGGTTCATGTGTGTTCTTATGTCATATTACATCCTCACAAAGTCAAAAATGCAGAGGAATCACAAGAATTAGGGTTTGAGTGGATGCAGAGCCAGGATGAACTGCACAGTTGACTGAAAATTAGGGTTTTGGTTTCAGAGGCCATAACCCCAAATTTTTTGGTCATTCTTGTTTCCATTGATCTTTATATGGTATAGGGAGTATGCATATCAATTTTCATGAAGAAATTCCATGGGGAAGTCATCTGATCAAGAGTTGACTTTTCAGACAAGTCAGTGTAAAATCAGGGCATCTGAGGCCCCCAATGACCCAACCAATGGGTGATCTTCATCATTTTGGGTGTATATGATCCTTATTTGATCATGGAAGAAGTTTGAAGTTCATGGAAATCAAGAATTTAGGGTTTTTGCAAAAGTTGACTTTTTTGGGTTTTGTTGACTTTCCAAGAATGCACCATTTTAGGTCAATTTTCAAGCCTTGATTCATGATCCAAAAAGGCTTCAAATGGAAAAACTTTGGTCATGAAAGTTGTAGATCTTATCTTTCCCTTTTCAAAAAGTACAAGAACATGATCTAACTCTTCATGGATCAAAAGTTATGGCCATGCAAAGTTGCCAAAAATCATTGTTTTTCAAGTTATGCACCAAGTGGAAATTTTGCTAAGTCTTGAATCAATGCATGATTGCTGCTTCAAATTCATGACAAACCAGCATGTGAACATCCTCTAAGTCACAAAAATCAGAAATGGACCAAGTTTGCTCATGGTTTGGTTCATGTAATTTGACTTTTCTCATGAAAATCCATAAAGCTAGCCAACTTGCATTTTCACTCATGACTACTTCACCAACTTATGACATTGGCTGCTGACTTTGGGCTAGCCTCTCCCTCACCTTTTGCTGCACCAGCACCCAACTTGTACTTGCCTAGTATCATGCCATGCCCTATCTTACACAAAAGTGGATTTTTAGCAAAAGTAGCCTCACCTATCCCTGCAGGCCAGGTCACATCTCACAGCCACTTGCATTTGTTTATTCATTCATTTTGCTGGCCATATGACATAGCAACCAAGGCTGAAACAACATCACTCACAACTTTCACAAAAAACCTTCCATCTTGCAAGTTCATTCGAATTCTTCTACACAGCCTGCAAACACAAAATCTTTTTCCTCCATTCATCTCACCTTGATCCATAGAACACAAAGCATCAAGAACCAGAGCTTGAAACAACCAGAAACTCTCACTGCCATCTCTCACCCCAGTTTGCAGTTTCACTTGCAACTCTCACCATAGCCCACAAACATCAAAACAAACTTTGCCAAACTTCTCAACACACTTCATAGATCACAAACAACCATCTCTCATAGCCTGAAAGTGCCAGAATCTCAACTGCCATTGTTGACTGAACTGAAGCAGTTCTCTTCGAAACTCATCATCCAGCAAGTCTAAACTCCATTTGAGCATCCAGACATCTTTGGGGGGCCAAGAGGAGCAGCTTGCACTTAAAGAAAGGGCCTGAAAGTTCCTAAGTCAGAGGTTGCAAATCTCAGGTAGCTCCAAATAATTTTTTCCAGAAATCTCTTTTTTAGTTACAAACTTGTTCCTTATGCTCTCCTGATCATGCTGATGCTTTTAGTTTTTGAAATGGATGTGTTTTGAGAATTTAATTGCTGTTTGAAGCTCACGAACCCTAGAACTTTCCCTCTTCGATTCAGCTTGTCTAGGTTAAATAAATTTGTTTTAGGTTAGGGGTTTGATTCGTGGGAGTGTTAGGATCATTTCCCTGGTCTTAGTTTTCATTTATTTTACGTTTTTAGGGAGTTGGGTGATTTTCAGGTGACCCTCTGGCCGGAGAAGACGACCGGAGGTCTTCTCCGGCCACCTGAGATTAATTAGGGTTTAATCCCATAATTAATGTCAGTTTGAATGCTGGCCGTGGATATGCGTTGACCCATTGACTTCCCTCCCTTTCCAACGCTCCAGATCATTTCATTTGCCCTAATCCACGTGGTTAATTTTAATTAATTGTGATTAATTCAGTTTGAATCCTGGCCACAAGATTGCGCGCCAGTCAACACTTTTGAACCCAGACGCAATCCTGGCCATCCACCTTGTTTACTTTTCATTTTTATTTGTTTTAATTCATATTTATTTCAATTAATTTGTATAATTTATTTAAAATAGCTAGAAAATCATAAAAATTATGAAACTTTTTCTTTAAGGTTTTATTAATTTTTATGACACAAAAATATTTTTATTTCATTTTTTATCATTAAAAAGTATTTTTAAATATTTAAAAGATTATTTTTAATTGATTAATAAGAATTAATTAATTAAAAATACTTTTAGGTATTTAAAAATTACAAAAAAATTCATGAAATGTTCTAAGACATTTAGAAACATTGTCCAACCTTCAAACCAAATTTCTTTTTTGATCTTGATGCATTTTAAGAATTTTTCATGGAATTAAATCATTTTTGATGCACTTTTTTGATCCTAAGTTTGGAAAATCATTTCTGTCTTTTGGTGAAGGTTGAGACATTGATTCTTTTTGCATTGTTTTCCATTTAGCATGAACTTTCAAAGATAAAATGGCCATGATTTGATCTTGCATTTTCTAATTGATTGGCATTTGTTTTGTTACAAACCCTAAAAAAACCTAATAACTTGTAAAAATCATAACTTGAGTTTGGTTGAGAATGGAGAGTTCTCCTTTGGGCAGTGATTCATTATAGGTCTAGGGTTTCTTTGGGTACCATTTTCCATTTTTTATGTTAAGGTTTGCTTCTGTTTTTGGTTTATGTGTGATGTTTGATCCATGAACCCTAATTTGGGCTTTCCTTTTGCATCATTCTTGCATTTCCTTGCATAATTTGACTTGCCATTGCATTTTGTGCATTCTTATGATTCATTTGACATCTTAAGACATGTATGAAGCATCATTGATCATTGCATTACATATTTGCCATGCCATTTGTCTTGCATGTTTCATAACATTTCATGCTTGTTCATGCTTCTAAACTTGCATCATTTGCACCCTTGACTTTGTATGAGCATCTCCATGTCTTGTCTCATGTTCATAGCACTCCATAGCATCATCATCATCATCAACATGCTTCTGGTTTTTGCTTATCATATCATTTCATCTCATCTTGCATTGCATTGCATTTCTTTCTAACATTTCAGGTGGTAAGTAAACTTGAGAAGTGAATTTGCCTTCACTTCTCATAACTTTTCTTCTCATCTTATTTTGCATACCTTGCTGCATTCTTACTTGTGTTTGAGTTTGAGCTTGCTCATTCTTCCTTCTCTCACTTTCTTTCTTCAAGTGACTTGACTTCTTGAATGAAGCAAGTCACTTTGCTTCTCTTGATCTTATTCATCTGCTTCCTGGTGGTTCATCTGAAGATTGTTCCTGAAAACCTCACAAACATTAGGACCAACCAAGCATGACAATGAATTAGGGTTTTGATTAGTCTCCCCCATAGTTTTTACCTTTGTGTCTCTCCTTGAGTCATCTCTTCTCATCTCATAATCAGGGACTAAACCCTCAAGGCTTTAAGACTTTGTGATTAAGATCATGCCTGCATCCTTCTTTTAGGATGGAGTGTATAACTTTAATCCTAAGTCTTGGACCCTTAAGGTGTTGAAATCTCTTAATTAATCCATCTAATAATCATCAAGACATTACACTTGTAACTTGGGCCTTGCATTAGGGTTCTAATTCTTCCTTAATTGGTTAAGAAGGACTAACCCTAAAGTTAATGGACAAGTCCCCCTCAAGTTGTCTCACAAATCATAAAAAACACTTCATCATCAAATCACCAATAAAATTCACTTAATCAAAGGTTTGTTTTGTCATGGGTTTAATCCCTAATCATGGATTAAGTTGAGGAGTCTTCCTCAGCTTAAACATTCTCATCTATTATCCTTCTTTTAGGATAGTGTAATGAGCCTGTTAAATCCCTGATTATGGCTTAACCTCATTACTTAACACTAAACAAAAATCACAAAAACATCTAATTAATCACAAGTAGGTTAATGATCTTAACCCTACATCAAAGGTGATTAAGTGTGAGAATCTGACTTCACACTTAAGGTAATTCTCATTACCCCTAATCAGAGGGATGATGTGATGAGTTTACCAAATCCATTGATTTAGGTTTAAGCTCATTATCTTATGACAAACTCCAAAAAGAAATAAAAGACTGAAAACTCAAAACAAACAATAATCGTCTCCTTCGGGATTCTTTTCTCATCATCTTCACTCACAACCGAGAACTTGCTTCTTCCGTCTAATGCAAGACAGTTTGCATCTGTGCCAGACAGATCATACACTTGAGCATAGACTGCAAGCAGTTCACAAGTCAAATCACCTTTCAGTCTCTTTGGGTCGAACTACGGTGTTCTGACTTCCTCATTGCACGAGAGGATACGTAGGCATAACTTAACAGTTATCGAACAAAAGTCTCTGTATATTCCCCCTCCTTCCAGCATTATTCTTTTAGCCTCATGATCTTGAGCAATTCATTTCATTCCTGATCTCACACTGACACTGTACATTTATACACATCACATTTCTTTACACTGACACCTGTACATTCTTTTCCAGCTACTTTACGCACAGATAGCACTGACACTACCCCTTTAAAACACAAATCTTTCAAGCGTGGATCCCGTCGAGTACGGCGGACAATCTGGGTGCTAATACCTTCCCAGGTTGTAACCAACCCCCTTTCTCAGTCTCTCTGGTTCGCAACCGTCTTATCCATCTTTTCTTAGGTCTATGCAGCATTGCCTTTCCTCCGGGATAAAAATGCCTAGCTGGCGACTCTTTTCATTCTCCAGTGAGTTCACGGCTGTGTGTTCTCACTGTTCCCTTCGCCGACCGTTCGCGTCTGTACCTTCATCTGACCCTGTTTCATTTGTCGGGAGCGACAATATCATTTACCAATCTCAAGTTATGCCCTTTTGAAGTTGTTGACTTTTTGTTGACTTTCAAAAGGACCTATAATGTCCTAGCTCATACCTTCCAAATGAAGCATTTTTGGGCTTGGCTTGTGAGACACAAAGTTGTAGAGAATTCAATTTACTTCAAAATGAGCTTTGGATGGAGACTTGGTGATGAAGCATGTGAAAGTTATGGCTGGTCAAAGTTCAGTTGACTTTTACTGAGGAAACCCTAATTTAGAAACTCCTGATTCTTGATGATCTGGAATCTCCTTGATGAATCATGATCAACCCTTGATCAAATGATGAATTTTACTTCATATACTTGATGTTGGCAAAAAATCATGAAGTTTGACTTAGGTTTGACCACAGTTGACCTCAGTTTGACTTTTTAACTGCATTGACTGATTTTGACTTATCTGATCATCTGACTGAGCAAACTTCTGAGAAAAGTCTTGAAACTTATCATGGGGGTTCTTACACACATATAAGATTTTATGAAGCTCACTTGAAGTCTTGGAAGTCCATTTAGCCTGATTAAAGTCAAAACCCTAGTTTTGGATGCACTGCCTAAGTGGTGCATTGTCTGAGGGAATTGTCAACTCTTCTGACCCATTGTGAACTTTGTGAACCTTGTGAATCATCATAGCATGTCTTGTGATACTCATGGGAAGTATTGTGAAGCTTGTGAACCTTGTAAAGATCATAAAGTGACTTTGTAGACCTCATGAACCTCATGAAAGGTTATGTAAACATTGTGAATCTTGTGAACCTTGTGAACCTTCAAGAAGTAACTTGTAGACTTCATGAACCTCATGAAAGGTTATATAAACATTGAGAAACTTGTGAACCTTGTGAACCTTCATAAAGTAACTTGTAGACTTCATGAACCTCATGAAAGGTCTTGTAAATGTTGAGAAACTTGTGAACCTTGTGAACCTTCATAAAGTAACTTGTAGACTTCATGAACCTCATGAAAGGTCTTGTAAATGTTGAGAAACTTGTGAACCTTGTGAACCTTCATAAAGTAACTTGTAGACTTCATGAACCTCATGAAAGGTCTTGAAAGTGTTGAGAAACTTGTGAACCTTGTGAACCTTCATAAAGTGACTTGTAGACTTCATGAACCTCATGAAAGGTCTTGAAAGTGTTGAGAAACTTGTGAACCTTGTGAACCTTCTTAGCACACAAAGTCTTGTATTGTGAGGGAAAATTTTGGGGTGCAACAGCTGCCCCTGTTCAATTTTCTGAAACCTGAGGGGTTAGATTGGTATGTTTGCCAGTCGTGACCTGGAAGGTTGAAGGGGATTGAACACAAAAGCCCAAAAATTTGCACTCACCAGTGCATAGAATGATATTGATGTTTGGTTGTATATGCTTGAGTGGGCTTAAAGATGCCACCTGGAAGAATTGGGGATGGGCTTAGAGATGCCATCTAAAGAACTGGATGTGGTGATAGCTTTGTGTTGATACTGGATCTCAGTACTAGGTCTTCGTATAGGCCGTCTCTGAATCGTTTATAATTTGAATTTGTTGAATGGACCAGTAGAAATAAATGTTCGTGACGATTATCTCTTCTGGAAATGTCTTGGATTAGGGAATAGATCTTTTTATAGATCGTTTGCCTACTCTCCAAGGTCAAAAGAACGTCAGGATTTGTTCTTCTGAAAAAATCTTGAACCAGGGAATGGATCTTTTTGCAGACCGTTTGCCTGCTATTCAAGGGCCAAAAGAACGTCAGGATTTGTTCTTAAGGGTCAAAAGAACGTCAGGATTTGTTCTTCTGAAAAAGTATCTTGAACAAGGGGCCAAAAGAGCGTCAGGATTTGCTCTTAAGGGCCAAAAGAGCGTCAGGATTTGCTCTTAAGGGTCAAAAGAACGTCAGGATTTGTTCTTCTGAAAAAGTATCTTGAACAAGGGGCCAAAAGAGCGTCAGGATTTGCTCTTAAGGGTCAAAAGAACGTCAGGATTTGTTCTTCTGAAAAAGTATCTTGAACAAGGGGCCAAAAGAGCGTCAGGATTTGCTCTTAAGGGTCAAAAGAACGTCAGGATTTGTTCTTCTGAAAGATGTCTTGAACCAGGGAATGAATCTTTTTTACAGACCGTTTGCCTGCTATTCGAGGACATCTTGAGTAGTGTATGGATCATTTCTGACCTGTTGTAAATTGTTGATGCTGTTTTATCTGCATGTAACTATCCTGCAAGAAGAATGTTAGTTTATGTTATATGTATGCATGCATAGTATGATGCACCTAAGTAAATGTATTGTGTATCTATGGATATGTATATTATGGTATGATGTAAATGATGTATGTATGATATGATACTGCCGGAAGCGTCTGGATATCTTCGTATAACAACTGCTGGCCAGGGAAAATAAATCCCGATTTGTTGTTGAAGGATATGAGGAACTCGTTCTCGTCTTGTCTGATAATATAACCTTTCGTATGCTGGGGATAACAGGGTATAGATAACCTCCCATGCTGGGGATAGTAAGGTATTCATAACCTTCGTCTTCGTTTGATGGTAGGGAAGATATAACTTCCCGTCTTCGTTCATCGTACCCTTGTTGGAAAGTAAATTCCCGAATATCCTTATGAGGATAAAAGAGATGGATATAAATTCCAGGGGAGATAAGACTTTATGAAGATGGATTCGTCCTACTGAGGGTTTTGTAGTTTTCTTGTAAAGACAAACCGGCGAAGCTTCGTTGAAATCCTTCCCTCGTTCGTCCTTAGTAAATACTATTACTGCATTTTTATGCATTTCTGGTAAATATCAATCATATTAAAAGCATACACGCATTTCTTGTAAACATCAATCATTTTCAAGAGCATATATACATTCAAACACAACCAATGGACGTTTCGCTTATGTAAATAGGGTAAAAGTAAATCTGGATTCAAAAGATGGAATTTATTTATATCAAAAAGTGACCCATACACGGGTAAGTTTGTACAAGGAGACATAAACCCTAGTAAGAGGATTTTGTCATAATGTTTTTTTTACAAAAACAGAGAAAATCAGCTATGTGGGAAACAATCCTATTGAGTTTCAATTCTACTATTGCCATTATCTTCAAGTATCTCATCTTCTGCTGTTGGGACGGAAATGATTGGATTGAGCTTTATCTGTTCGAGCTTGAGTAAGTAGTACAACTGGTTGCAGTTTCATGGGTGACCCAAACGAGACATAGTCATACGCTTTAATCCCTAACTTTTGCCTGGATTTCCCTTTCAGGTTTTCAATCCACCGGGATACCCTTTTTTGCCCAAGCCGCCTTTTCAGGTTTTCGACTTGCCGGGTGTACATCTTTTTATATATATCCCTAATTTTTTCCCAAACCCTTTTGGTTTGCCGGGATGCCCTTATTTTTGCCTAGGCCTGTCAACCTAGCGGGTCTCTTTTTATGCGTAGTATTTTTTAACTATGTCTGCGTTTACAGGTTGTGGAAAGTCTTCACCATCCATTGTAGTGAGTATCATGGCACCTCCTGAGAACACTGTCTTGACTACAAATGGTCCTTCATATGTTGGAGTCCACTTGCCCCTAGGATCACCCTGTGGTAATATGATACGCTTGATTACCAAGTCACCAGCCTGATATACCTTTGGCTTAACCTTCTTGTTAAAAGCTTTGATCATTCGTTTTTGGTACATCTGGCCATGACAAACTGCTGCTAACCTCTTCTCATCAATCAAATTTATCTGGTCAAGTCGGGTCTGAATCCACTCATCTTCATCCAAGCCTGCATCCTTCATAATTCTTAAGGAGGGAATCTGAACTTCAATGGGCAGAACTGCTTCCATACCATAGACTAAGGAGAACGGGGTTGCCCCTGTTGAAGTACGTATTGTAGTACGATAACCATGAAGAGCAAATGGTAACATCTCATGCCAATCCTTGTAAGTAACAGTCATCTTCTGTACGATCTTCTTAATGTTCTTATTAGCAGCTTCAACTGCCCCATTCATGTTTGGACGATACGGAGAAGAGTTATGATGCTTAATCTTGAACTGCGTGCAGAGATCAGTAATCATAGTGTTGTTCAGATTAGAGCCATTGTCAGTGATAATCCTCTCAGGGATGCCATACCTACATATGAGATTATTCTTAATGAATCGAGCCACAACATTCTTAGTAACAGATGCAAATGAAGCTGCCTCTACCCACTTCGTGAAGTAATCAATAGCAACTAGTATGAAACGATGTCCATTAGAAGCAGTAGGCTTGATCTCACCAATCATATCAATGCCCCACATGGCAAAGGGCCAAGGAGCAGTCAACACATTCAATGGTGATGGAGGTACATGGACTTTATCAGCATAGATTTGACATTTGTGACATGTTCTGGAGTGCTGATAACAGTCAGCTTCCATGGTAGACCAATAGTAACCTGCTCTCAAAATCTTCTTTGCCATAGTATGACCACTAGAATGAGTGCCAAAGATACCATCATGCATGTCTTCCATAATCTCAGTTGCTTCTTTCTTATCCACACAACGAAGCAGAGTTGAATCATGATTGCGCTTGTACAAAATCCCATTACTCAAGAAGAACTTAGCAGAAAACTTTCTCAGAAACTTCCTATCTTTGACAGATGCCCCTTCAGGGAACTCTTGAGCTTCAAGATATCTTTTCACTTCATAGAACCAAGGCTTCTCCTCTGCCCCTTCTGTGTCAATCTCGTTGCAGTATGCAGGCTTTTCGAATCTATCAATAGTAATCTTGGGAGCTTCATCATCCCCACTGATCTCAAACATGGATGCCATGGTGGCCAAAGCATTTGCCAACTGATTCTCTCTTCGTGGAATGTGTCCAAAGGTAATCTCTTTGAAATGTGGGATCAAAGATAACACATGCTCTCTGTAAGGAATGAGGTTATCATGCTTGGTATCCCAATCCCCTTTGATCTGACTTACTACCAGGGCTGAATCTCCATATACGTCAAGGAACTGGATTTTCATATCAATAGCAGCTTTAATACCCAGGATACATGCCTCATACTCAGCCATGTTATTGGTACAATAGAAACAAAGTCTGGCAGTAATCGGGGTATGACAACCTTCAGGGGAACTAATCACAACACCAACACCATTACCAAGTGCATTAGAGGCACCATCAAAAACCATAGTCCATCGGGATCCTTGTTCAGGTCTGTCATATTGTCCAGGTTCTTTGGTAATAATCATAATATCTTCATCAGGGAACTCAAAACTCATTGACTGATAATCATCCACTGCTTGATGAGCCAAATGATCAGCAACAACACTTCCCTTGATGGCCTTCTGAGTAGTATACTGTATGTCATATTCTGTCAAGATCATTTGCCATCTTGCAATTCTTCCGGAGAGAGCAGGTTTCTCAAATATGTACTTGATTGGATCCATCTTCGAAATCAATAAGGTAGTATGAGTCAACATATACTGTCTTAGTCGGCGAGCAGCCCATGCCAAAGCGCAGCAAGTTTTCTCGAGCAGTGAGTATCTTGTTTCACAGTCGGTAAACTTTTTGCTAAGGTAGTATATTGCCTGCTCTTTTCGACCAGACTCGTCATGTTGCCCCAATACACACCCCATTGAGTTGTCTAACACTGTTAAGTACATAATCAAGGGCCTTCCATCAACTGGTGGCATCAAAATTGGTGGTTCTAGCAGGTATCTCTTGATTTCATCAAAGGCAGTCTGGCACTCATCATTCCATTCCATCACCTGATCTTTCTTTAACAACTTGAAGATTGGCTCACAGATGGCAGTTAATTGGGAAATAAATCTTGCAATGTAGTTCAATCGTCCCAAGAAACCTCTAACCTCCTTCTCAGTACGGGGAGCTGGCATTTCTCGTATAGCTTTCACTTTTGCTGGATCCACTTCAATACCTTTTCCACTGACAATAAAACCCAGGAGCTTTCCAGATCTAACTCCAAAAGTACACTTGTTTGGGGTTCAATCTCAGCTTGTATTTTTTCAACCTCTCAAACAATTTATGCAAATGATCAAGATGTTGTTCTTCATTCTGAGACCTGGCTATCATATCATCCACATACACCTCTATCTCATGATGAATCATGTCATGAAACAAAGCCACCATAGCACGCTGATATGTTGCCCCTGCATTCTTCAAACCAAATGGCGTCACTTTATAGCAAAAGGTGCCCCACTGTGTAACAAATGTTGTCTTCTCCATATCTTCAGGTGCCATCTTGATTTGATTGTAACCAGAGAAACCATCCATAAAAGAGAATACCTTATGCTGAGCAGTGTTGTCTACCAGAATATCAATATGAGGAAGTGGAAAGTCATCTTTAGGGCTAGCCTTGTTCAAATCTCTGTAGTCCACACACATACGTACCTTACCATCTTTCTTAGGGACTGGTACCACATTTGCAACCCACTGAGGATAAGAAGTCACTGCTAAGAACCTTGCATCAAACTGTTTCATTACCTCTGCTTTGATCTTTTCTGACATCTCAGGACGCATACGATGAACTTTCTGCTTCTTTGGGTGACAATCTTCTTTTACCGGTAAACGATGAACCACAATGTTTGTATCTAACCCTGGCATATCTTCATAAGACCAAGCAAAGATCTCCACATAGTCACGTAACATCTGAATCAACCTGTTCTTGACACTGTCCTCTAAATCAGCCCCTATCTTGACCTCTTTCCTGTTTTCTTCAGTTCCCAGATTCACAACTTCGACTGGCTCTTCATGTGGCTGTATAGCTTTCTCTTCTTGTTGTAACAACCTAGCAAGCTCTACAGGTATTTCACAATCGTCCTCATTTCCGTCTTCAGTTTGATAGATCAGATTCTCGAAATTATAATTGGCAATAGTAGAACTGTTATCAACAGGATCCAGAGTGGATGAGGATCTGCATTTTAGTGATGTGGGTGTGTGTAAGAACACATAGCTGATAAAACAAAAATAAAAGAAAAGAAAGACAAGGAACACAATATTTACGAAAACGAAACGTCCACTGATTTTATTGAATGAAGTATGCAAATGAAATGACAGCCCGTAACAAGCACACCATTGTGCCCCGGGTAAGGCACAAGGCTTTGAGAGTTTTAATTGTTCAGAAATTACAAACTAAAAAACAACACAGTAATAGTATTTACTCCTGACTAAAGGAGATAGGGATAACATCTTCAGCTTTCCAATTATTGAGTCCAACACCCACAGTAGGAAAAATCCATGCATCCAAGTTGTAGTCTTCATCATGACCTCCCACAGCATTGATCTGATCTTTCATACCCCCTTGATTGGTGATACGAACAGCACGAGCACGACGAACAGCCTTCTGGGACTCTGCAATGAAACCCAAACCAAACTTGTCAGACTTGTATGGGATATCAGGAAGCTGACCCCAAATAGTACAACCACCTTCATCCACCACAGCTCTAGCATCATTGAGGGAGGCCATTGCCATTGTTGGAGGTTTTCTGGTGACCACGGGAACTTTCTTTGCAACAGGAGGAGCTACATAATCATTAACTACCCAAGGAGCCACTTCAAACGTCTGACACGGAGTCTCAATGTATTCACCTTCCATTTCCAGATACTTGAAAGTATTCACATGGCTGACAAAGTATTCTTCTTCTCCATAGACAGTAACAACCTTTCCATCCACCGGATATCTCAACTTTTGGTGCAATGTAGAGGTTACAGCACCTGCCCCATGGATCCAGGGACGACCAAGCAGACAAGAGTACGAAGGACGAATATCCATCACAAAAAATGTAGCAGTAAACACCTGGGAGCCAACTTTGATTGGAAGATCAATTTCTCCATGTACTACTCTTCTAGAACCATCAAAAGCCTTCACCACAATGTTACTGGGCTTCAGCACAGCATCTTCAGGACTCAGCTTGTTCAGGACTTCCTTAGGCAACACATTCAAAGAGGAACCATTGTCTATCAGCACATGTGACAGGGTAGTGCCCCTGCATTCAATTGAAATATGCAAGGCCCTGTTATGATCCCTCTTGGCAGGAGTCAAATCAGCATCAGAAAACCCTAACCCATTGTCATAGGTCAGGTGGGCAACACAGTTCTCAAATTGGTCAACAGAAATTGCACTGGGTACATGAGCAGTCTTCAGAAACTTGATCAAGGACTTGGCATGAGCCTCAGAACATAACAACAAGGATAGCATAGAAATCTTCGAGGGAGTATGCCCCAACTGATCAACAATGTCATAATCACTCTTGCGAATGATTTTCAATACTTCTTCCATCTGCTTAGAGAGGTCATCAACAGCTGGCACATCAGTAGATACAGGCTCAATAACAGGACCCTTGCCCCTAGCATCAGTGGTGGAAGTAGCAGCAGGAGTAACTGCATTCTTGGAAGTAACTGGAGGAGAGAAGACTCTTCCACTACGTGTGATCTTACTAGATCCAGCAATATTGTCAACATCAACAGGCACATCAGCTACAGGCTCTTGCTTAACACCATGGATGTAAACATCAGACCCATAGTGCCAAGGCACAGCTTTGTCAGACGTATATGGGATAGGACCAGGAGTAGTAATGACCACATGAGCTACTCTGGCTTCAGCAACAACTTTCACGGGACCTTCAGCAGTAATTTTGATTGGACCCTGATGAGTGATTTTAATGGGACCCTTTGAAGTGATTCGTATTGGTACTTTGTCAACCATGTCAACCTCTTCAGTCTTCTTACCCTGCGTAATATGATCTACCATACTCTCCACAGAAGACGGTTTTCTTTCAAACACTATGGTGTAATTATCCATGAGACGCTGAATTCCGTCTTTCAACCTGAAGCACTTCTCTGGATTATACTCACAATAGACACAATCTTCACGACAACCCGGAAAGAACCCAGCTTGTACCAACTTCTTTCTGATGACAGACAATGGTGTGGTCAATTCATCAACTGAATGGATATGCAGATCTTCCTCAATGGCATTGACAGTCTTCTCGTGGTTTGGCATTGGAGCAGTAATCACATTGGGAGTACCCGGAGGATCAAACTCAATTTCTCCAGCATCAATCATATCTTGAATTTTATTCTTCAAGATCCAGCAGTTATTAGTATCATGTCCCTGACAGTTTGAATGATATGCACATCGTGCATTGGGATTGTACCTGGGAGAGGTAACATTAGGATTCTGAGGAGCCTCTTTCAAAGTAATAAGTTCAGCTTTCAACAAGTGTTGCAATGCCTGAGCCATTGACATGTTGATCTTCGTGAACTGCCTTCTAGCCCTCTGTTGGTTGCCCTGTGGCTGCTCTGTTGTTGCAGGAGTTGGATTTGAAATATGTACTGCACTAACAGACTGATGTCTTCTGTTACGATCAGGTTGACCATAAACAACATTGGATTCTTTCTTCCCAGTGGGAGGCTTCTTTGCAGCACCTGATGAGGAAGTACCTACTTGGATCTTACCATTCTTTATACCATTCTCTACTCGCTCTCCTATCATGATCAACTCAGTGAAGCCAGATGATGAGCTTCCAATGAGATGACTGTAGAATGGACCATTCAGCGTGCACATGAACATATCAACCAATTCCCTGTCAGTCAAAGGGGGTTGAACTCTTCCAGCTAAATCTCTCCACTTCTGAGCATACTCTTTAAAACTTTCTTTGGCACCCATAGACATGCTCTGAAGCTGCATGCGAGTGGGGGCTAAGTCAGCATTGTATTGGTACTGCTTATAGAAAGCTTCAGCAAGATCATTCCAGTCTCTGATGTTGACACTCTCCAACTGATAATACCACTCCAACTGAGCTCCAGATAAGCTCTCTTGGAAAAAGTGGATCCACAACTTCTTGTCAGCAGTGTGAGGTTGGATCCTTCTAACATAAGACCTCAGATGCAGCTTGGGACAAGAGACCCCATCATAAACAACAAAGGTAGGAACCTTGAAACCAATGGGTATGACAACCCCAGATATCAGACTCAAATCTTCAAAATCCAGCCCAGATGATTTCTGCAACTCCATAGCATCCATTCTATCCACCAGCATCTTGAACTTGTCTTCATTAGGCTCATGGTAGTAATTAGCCTCAGAGTCAGAGTCCCCCATAGTGTTGTGGAGACTACCTCCCTCTTTTTCAGATTCCTCAGATTCATAGTCTTCAGCTGGTTCTTTGGTCTTGGCAAGACCTTTGAACCTTCTTCCCATGTTGATCAAACCAGTAGACCTTCTAGTCTTCTTAGTCTTCTTGGCCAGCAGTGCCTTCAATTCATCCTGCCCCTTGGACAGGTTCAAGATCAGCTCTTGGAACTGTGCATTTTGTGCCTGGAGATCCTTAACTGATTGTTCAAGAGCCATTGCTAGAATAAACAGCGAGAAGATGAGAAACCTGTGCACAATTATAAACCTGTGATGTAATGATATGATATGTGAATGTATATGCAATGTTTTCAAGGACCGCATGATTTAAATTTGCTTAAACAAACAAGAAGGTAAACTTTTATTAGTAATAAATTTGTTTTGCCTCTTGGGCTTACAGAAAATGCAATGTAATAAATACAAGAGATGGGGTTTTAAGTCTCCCATAGACGTTTCCTCTTTGTGTTGAGGTATGAGTTGAGATTCCGCTCCTCGTGAAGTTGCTTTGTTAGTTCCAGGATTCTTTCTTGGCTTGTTTTGTAATGAGCTTCGAAAGTATCCCTTTGCTCCTTCAGCTGGATCCAGGATCTCTGTAAGTCCTCCATATCAGTAGGCATGTCTGGGTGAAGGATGGTATAAGCTGTGTCTCCTTCAGCAACAGGTTCCATGGTAACTGGTAGGACGGCAGGATATGGCATCATGAGAGTCTGAGCACGAGATCGTACCCATCTGAGATAAGCCTCCATAGGAATAATGTACTTAGGCTCCAGTGTCTTGCTGTCAACCCTGTTTACTTTTCCCCACGCTCGTATGAATCTCTGACGGTAACCCTGATGATCGTTATCATAATCAAACACAATGCCCTGAATCAACATGTCATGTGGACCATCACTCCGAGCGTAACCAAACTGTCGTAAAGCTAGAGAGGAGTTGTAGGTGATGCCTCCTCTTATGCCTAGAAGTGGCACATTAGGAAACTCCCCACAACGGTCAATAATAGTGACATTCTCCATAGATCTGGAGCACCAATGAATATCTGAATGCGAGAGTGACATGATCCTTTTGGACCACCTGAACCCTTGCTCATTCTTCATTACTGAGCGAGGAAGGTGAGAAATAAACCACCTAGAGAGCAAAGGTATGCAACACATCAAAGTTCCTCTTGCCCTTGTAGTACGGGTGTGAAGAGAATGCAGGATATCCCCAAGCAGTGTAGGCACTGGATTGTGACTCAGGAATATGTTGATGGCATGCACATCTATGAACTGATCTGGATTGGGGAACAATATTAAGCCATATATCAGCAAGGCTAAGATCTCCTCAAAAGCATCATAACTCATGGCCTTCAAGAACATTTGAGCCTTCTCTATCAACACCTTGGCTAGAACACCCTTGACTCCACTTCTCGTTTCTAGAACAATATCAGACTTCTTCATATGTAGAGCTGCAGCAATAACCTCAGGTTTAGGTTCTTTCTCCAAGCCTGAGAATGGTTTCTGATCAAGTACAGGTATACCCAGAATTTTAGAGAACTCCTCCATTGTAGGAACCAGCTGATAGTCAGGGAATGTAAAGCAATGGTGCTTAGGGTCAAAGAACTGAAACAGAACACTCATCATGTCTTCATTGAACCCTGAAGTGACTAGATCCAACAGGTAACTGTCGCTCCCGATAGATGGGACAGGCCCAAATAAAGGTACAGACGCGAACGGTCGGCGAGAGGGACAGTGAGAACACACAGCCGTGAACTCACTGGAGATGAATAGAGTCGCCAGCTAGGCATTTTTATCCCGGAGGAAAGGCAATGCTGCATAGGCCTAGAAAAAGATGGATAAGACGGTTGCGAACCAGAGAGACTGAGAAAGGGGGTTGGTTACAACCTGGGAAGGTATTAGCACCCAGATTGTCCGTCGTACTCGACGGGATCCACGCTTAAAAGATTTGTGTTTTAAAGGGGTAGTGTCAGTGCAATTTGTGTATAAAAATAACTGGAAAGGAATGTACAGGTGTCAGTGTAAGAGAAGTGTGAAGTGTAATATATATAGTGTCAGTGTAAGAACAGGAATGAAATGCTCAAGAATCTGAGGCTTAAAAGAATGAGGCTAGAAAGAGGGGGAATATACAGAGACTTTTGTTCGATAACTGTTAAGTTATGCCTACGTATCCTCTCGTGCAATGAGGAAGTCAGAACACCGTAGTTCGACCCAAAGAGACTGAAAGGTGAGTTGACTTGTGAACTGCTTACTTGTCTATGCTCAAGTGTATGACCTGTCTGGCTCAGGTGCAAACTGTCTTGCATTAGACGGAAGAAGCGAGCTCTCGTTTGTGAGTGAATGAGGTGAGAAAAGAATCCCGGAGGAGACGGTTATTGTTTGTTTTTGTGTTTTCAGTCTTTTATTGCTTTTGAAAGTTTGTCATAAGTTAATGAGCTTAAGCCTAAGCCAATGGATTTGGTAAACTCATCACATCTTCCCTCTGATTAGGGGTAATGAGAAAACCTTAAGTGTGAAGTCAGATTCTCACACTTAATCACCTTTGGTATAGGATTAAGATCATTAACCTATTTGTGATTAATTAGATGTTTTTGTGGTTTTTTGTTTAGTGTTAAGTAATGAGGTTAAGCCATAATCAGGGATTAAACAGACTCATTACACCATCCTAAGAGAAGGATAATAGATGAGAATGTTTAAGCTGAGGAGAGCTCCTCAACTTAATCCATGATTAGGGATTAAACTCATGACAAAACAAGCCTTTGGTTAAGTGGATTTTATTTAATGGTATGATGATGAAGTGAATTTTATGATTTGTAAGACAACTTGAGGAGGACTTGTCCATTAACACTAGGGTTAGTCCTTCTTAACCAATTAAGGAAGAATTAGAACCCTAATGCAAGGCCCAAGTTACAAGTGTGATGTCTTGGTGATTATTAGGTGGATTGATTAAAGGAGTTAAACACATTAAGGGTTTAACACTTAGGATTAAAGTTATACACTCCATCCTAAGAGAAGGATGCAGGCATAAGCTTAATCACAAAGCCTTAAAGCCTTTAAGGTTTAGTCCCTGATTATGAGATAAGAAGAGAAGACTCAAAAGAGACACAAAGGTAAAACTAAGAAGGGGGACTAATCAAAACCCTAATCATTGTCATGCTTGGTTGTTCCTAAGGTTTGTGAGGTTTTCAAGAGAAGTCTTCAATGGAACCACCAGGAATCAGATGAAAGGATCAAGAGAGGCAAAGTGACTTGCTTCATTCAAGAAGTCAAGTCACTTGAAGAAAGAAAGTGGGAAGAAGAAGAATGAGCAAGATCAAACTCAGACACAAACAAAAATGCAGCAATGGATGCAAGAGAGTGATGAAGAGAAAGTTATGAGAAGTGAAGGCAAATTCACTTCTCAAAGTCACTTACCACCTGAAAGGTTAGAAAAGGAATGCAATGCAATGCAAAATGGGATGAGATGACATGATGAGAAACCAAAACCAGCAGCATATACATGATGCTAATGATGCTATGAGATGCTACAAACATGAGGCAGCACATGGAAATGATCATACAAGTTCATGAATGCAAATGAAACAAGTTAGGAACCATGAACATACATGAAAAGTTATGAAGTGCACATGACATACAACATGGCAAATACATGATGCAATGAGCAAACATGCTTTCAATATGTCTTATGATGTTAAGTGAATCAAATGGAGGCATGGAATGTCATGGCAAGTCATGTTATGCAAGGAAATGCAAGATGGATGCATATGGAAGCTCAAATTAGGGTTTATGAACCATACATCAAACAAAAACCAAAATCAGAAGCAAACCCTAAGATAAAAAATGAAAAATGAAACTCAAAGGACCCCTAATCCTATACTAACCCAATGCCCAAAGGAGAGGTCTCAACTCCTTACCAATTTCAAGTTATGATTTTTACAAGTTTTTTAGGGTTTTAGGGTTCCCAAACAAGAAAATTACCAAACAAATGGAAAATGAAAGATCAAATCATGGCCATTTAATCTTACAAACTACATGCTAAACACAATGCAATGCAAAAAGAATCAATGTCCAACTCTTCATGAATAGGCAGAAATGATTTTTTGAGCTTTGGATCAAAATAATGCACAAAAATGATTTTAATTCAATGGGAAATTCTTAAAATGCATCAAGATCAAAAAATAAATTTGGTTTGAAGGTTGGACAATGTTTCTAAATGTCTTATAACATTTCATGAATTTTTTGGTGATTTTTAAATACTTAAAAGTATTTTTAATAAATTAATTTCCATTAATCAATTAAAAATAAACTTTTAAATATTTAAAAATACTTTTTTAATGCTAAAAATAAAAATAAAAATATTTTTGTGTCTTAAAAATTAGTGAAACTCTTGACAAAAAGTTTCATAATTTTTAAAACAATTTTGCTATTTTAAATAAATTATACAAAACAAATATGAAATAAATGAATAAAAATAAAGAAAAGGGAAAAGTCAACAGAATGGAAGGCAGGGATTGAATCTGGATTTGAAATGGTTGACCACGCGCGTGAATGGAGGGTCTAGATTGCTTCTGAGTTAATTAATTAAATTATGATTAATTAAACTAATTAAAAGTGATTAGGGCAAAACAAAAGGATCTGGGCCATTCAAGCTAGCGGGAAGTCAAACAAGTCAAAGGATCCTACGCTCCACATTCAAATGGAATTAATGACCTGAGATTAGGGCAAAACAAATTCAGGTGACCGGAGGGGAGCTCCGGTCATCTTCCCCGGCGACCCCAAAACCCTAGAATGCGATTCAGGCCACCATTCTTCAAATTAATGCCAGGGAAATGTTCTTCTACTCAAACCTTACTCGAATCAACTCTCAAAATAAATTTCTCATGCTTAAACTAAGGGAATCGAAGCCATGAAGTTTCACGGGCAAAATTTCAGAGCCCTGGTAAATCCTCATTTCTCACTCATTCTTAAATCTAAAACCATCCCCATGACCAGCAAAGCATGCACAATCAATTTTTAACAAGAAAATCAAGCTCTGAAAAGTTGAAAAACTGAAGCTACCTGAAGTGATGAACTGTGAATTTGAGCTCTCCTGGCCTTGCTTTGGTGCAAAATGCCTTCTCTGGACCCCCTGAAGCCAATGGAATGTTCACAACCTCTTGCTAGTGGCTATTTTGGAAGCTTGAGTTCTGATATGGCAGGTTTGGCAGTTGTGATTGGTAGTGTTTCAGGCTGCATTCATGGTGGATTCTGGTTCTTTTCAATGTGTTTGACTTGTTGGTGAAGAGAAATGGGGTGTTTGATGGCTGGATAATGAGATTTGAAGAGGGAAGAGTTTTTGCAGGTTTTGTGGTATGCTATGTTCTAGTGTGCTTCTGGCTTGTTTCTTTGTTGGTTTAGGTTCAGTGTGACAAGGTGAGGATGATGGTGAGACTTGCTTGAATGTTTGTGAGGTGTGGAGGCAGATTCGAAGAGAAATGCAAAATGGGGTGAGTTTGTGTATGTTGTGTTGTGGTGTGTTTCAGCTTGGCTTCTTGATATGTTTAGCTTGCAAATGGATAGTATAAAATAATCTCATAGGTCAGATGATGTGACCTGGACTTTATTGATTGGTAAGTTCACTTTTGCAAAATGTCAACTTTGTTGTAAGAGAGGCATGGGCTTGGTTCTAGGCTAGTACAAGCATGGGGCTGGCGCAGCAAAGGTGAGGGGAAGGGCTAGCAAGGTTCAGCATCCAATGTAGCAAGTGGTAGGAAGTGTGATCATGAATTTTGCAAGTTGTTTCAACTTTGGTTCATATGGAACTTTCTTGCTATACAAACCATGAAGCATGAGGGATCTTGGTTCAAATTTGACTTTTAGAAGTTGCATGATGCTTGTGTAATGGTTTGATGACAATTAGAAGTTATAATTTGCCTTGGTTCATGATTTTGCAAATTTTCCTTTTAGTGCATAACTTGAAAATTAGTGATTTTTGCCAACTTTGTCACACCATAACTTTTGATCCAAAATGAATTAGGTCATGTTCTTGTACTTTTTGAAAAGGGAAAAATGTATTCTACAACTTTCATGACCAAAGTTTTTCCATTTGAAACATTTTTGGATCAAAAAGTAGGGTTTGAAAAATGACCTAAATTGACAAATTCCTTAAAAGTCAACTATGCCCTAAAAAGTCAACTTTGCAAAAACTTCAAATTCTTGAATTTTGTGAACTTCAACCTTCTTCCATGATCAAATAAAGATCATATACACTCAAAATGATGAAGATCATCCCTTGATTGGGTCATTGGGGGCCTCAGATGCCCTGATTTTACACTGACTTGTCTGAAAAGTCAACTCTTGATCAGATGACTTCCCCATGGAATTTCTTCATGAAAATTGATATGCATACTCCCTATACCATATAGAGACCAATGGAAACAAGAATGACCAAAAAATTTGGAGTTATGGCCTCTGAAACCAAAACCCTAATTTTAGGTCAACTGTGCAGTCAAACTTGGCTCTGCATCCACACCAATCCCAGTTCTTGTGATTCCTTTGCATTTTTGACTTTGAAAGGATGTAATATGATATAAGAACACACATGGATCCCTTTGGAGTTATTGGTAGCCTTTGGAGTGGCTCAGGAGGCTCTTGGATTGCTCAGATCACAAACCCTAGGTGCAGATGACTTTGAAACAATGCAGTGAATCAAAAAAAGGATATGGTTGTGTTTATGCATATGAAATGATCACAAGCCATGGTGTGAATGGGTGAGGGAAAATTTGGGGTGTTTACAGCTGCCCCTATTCAAACATGAGTTAGCTGTGCAGGTTGTAAGCGACGGCTTAACAGGCAAACAAGATAACTTGTGGTTGAATACCAAAGACAGTCCAAAATTTGCACTCACAGAATGAAGAAGAAAAGGGATATAGATTGTAAAAGAAAATAAAGTATATTGTAAAGTGTGGGCGACGGAGGACGACCGTCGAGCAGAGGACGACTGCTGGGTAAAGAGCAATGACGGGGACGACCGACATGCTGGGAAAAGTGCGGGAAATAAAGCAATGACGGGGACGGCCGACATGCTGGGGATAAAAGGTAAAGCCAAGACGGGGACGGCCGACTAGCTGGGAAAGATAAGGTTATGATGGGGACGGCCATCAAGATAAAGTTGTAAGATTCTCTGGGGATTGATGAAGCATGACGGGGACGGCCATCAAGTTCATAAAGCAAGGTAACCGACGATGGGGACGGCCATCGGGCCAAAGGAAGAGGAAAAGGGACCACGACGGGGACGGCCATCGGGTTAAAGAATAAATGAAATAAACAGATGATGGGGTACGGCCATCAAAGGCGAAGGACGATCACCTAGCAGGGGACGACTGCTCTGTTGGGGAATAAAGGAATTATGATAGGGACGACCATCAAAGGTGGAGGACGACCACCTGGCAGGGTACGGCTGCCGAAAATATCAACGATGGGGACGGCCATCGGATGAGCATGATGGAGGACGACCATCAAGAGGTGGAGGACGACCACCTAGCAGGGGACGGCTGCTCTCGGGGTTTATCATGACATAGGACGAATGCCAGATAACCAAAAATCAACAATGGGGACGGCCATTGGATAAAATTGATGAAGGACGATCATCAAGAGGTGGAGGACGACCACCTAGCAGGGGACGGCTGCTAAAATCAACGATGGGGACGGCCATCGGATGAGCATGATGGAGGACGACCATCAAGAGGTGGAGGACGACCACCTAGCAGGGTACGGCTGCTCTCAGGGTTTATCATGACACAGGACGAGTGTCAGATAAGAAGGAAAATTTGCTTTGTTGGCGATCTACTGGGGAGTAGTAAACACGGACGAGTGTTTATATCCAAATAACAAAAGGTATAAGTGTTTGGTATTGTGTATAGATTAAAGATGCAGACGAGCATCCCTAAGACTACGATACGGACGAGTATCGGGTAGAAACAAACTGACACGTGCTCAGAGATGATGATACGGACGAGTATCAACGGGTTAACAAAGAACACGGACGAGTGTTGAATCTGAGAGGATTCTTCTGGGGAATAGTAGACACAGGCGAGTATCTATATTCAAGAAGACAGAAGCGTTTGACACAGTGTATGGATTAAAGATGCGGACGAGCATCCTTAAGACTATGATACGGATGAGTATCATGTAGAAACAAACTCTAGACGCATGCTCTGAGATGATGATACGGACGAGTACCATCTGGTTAACAAAGAACACGGACTAGTGTTGAATCTGTGGGGATATATAAGTATATACAAGATACGGACGAGTATCTGTATAGGTAGTATGAGTATATATAGATGAGTGTTTATCTGCTGGGGAAGGTGACACGGACGAGTGTCGAAAGGAGAAGAGTATAATAATATCAACAAGTATATAAAAGTGTAGATGACTGTGCTGGGGATATGACACGGACGGGTGTCAAGGAATTGTATATACAAGTAGGTGAGTGCAAAGATGATGTCTTTGGCTTTCTGCTGGTGATTTGACACGGACGGGTGTCAGGAAGTATCTGTAATATGGGTGGTTTTGTTTGTAAAGAGTATTTAGGCGACTTTACTGGGGAAAAATGGCACGGACGGGTGTCAAAATGAGTATATACTGGTGTTTGTTGATTGAGAAGCAGCTGTTTTTGCTGGGGGCTCTGGTGGGGATGTTGATGAACTGTCATTATTCACAAGTGCTGATTTAAAACATGGCTTATGATTATGCTATGTGTTGGATTTTTGCCGTAATGCTCCGTGTTAGACGGAATGCTACGCTTTGTGGGGTGAATATGATGCGAATGCCATGATTATGCAAAGATACCAAACCGAGATCCGGGTCCCGTTGCTGCGAAGATCTCTGGCCGATCTGCTTGAAATGGACATCCCAGCTGGGTGTGAGATCACCGGTAGATCTAGAGAGATGTATCTGCTTGGGGATTCGGGTCATTGATAGACCTATCCTTATAAATGAGGGACCCAGCTGGGGTTTGTAGAAGCTTTCTTCACTCTGTTGTGATCTCCTATGCGCTGCTCTTCTGGATAGAGGCTGGAACTCTGTGGGGAGATAGCTCTCTGACTTTTGTACTCGGCTGAGGGCGAGATGGCAACTCGGCTGGGGAGAAAGAGAGATCACTGAAAGACTTCCCCAGAAGTTCTGTTGAAGAGGATCCTTGACTCAGCCGGGGATACGGGCGCCTTTTGTAATACCTGGCAACTCTGATGGGGATAAGTGGCAAACTCGGCTGGGGGGAGTCATGAAAGGCAACTCAGCTGGAGAGAGCACTTCGGGTGCTAAAATTGAGTGTTGACTTGCTAGCTTGCTGGGATGAAGCTTTCATGCCCCAAGTTGCGTTCTGGATACCTGCAATCCTGAAAAAAGACAGAGATACGCACAAGATAATCCCGAGGTATCCCTTACTGGATTCCGTCATAGGAGTTAGGCACTTCTGAGAGTAAGTATATTTCCTGCAAGCATGTTTCTGTTTGAAGATAAACATCCGTATTTTATGCAATCAGTTTCCTTTAGACATCAGACATTTTTTGCAAATAAATGAAAATGCACAAGACGAGACATGACTGAAAATCTGATTTTATTAATTCATATGCCCTGAATTGGCGAGATACAGTCAAAGGAACATATCCCCTGAAATGAGGAGATCGTTACAAATTGAGAAACAAAATGTTGGCAGTGTTGATGACGCTTTGAGGAGCTTCCTCTTCACTATGACTCGTATGACTTTTGACGTTCTTCTCATCTGGCTTTCTGAAGAATGTTGATTCTGATTTAAGGTTGATCCTTTCGAAGCTTACCAAGTTGTAAACGATACAGACGAATTCAGAATGCAGTTGTTCGCTTATTCCCTTATTTTGCATGAATCGCCCTTTCGGGTTTTCAATCCATCGGGATGCCCATTTTTGCCTGAGCTGTCCAATGCGGCTTTTCAACTCAGCGGGTGTACATTTTTGTTTATTTTCCCTTATTTTTGCCCGAGTCTTTTATTCTGTTTTTGACTCGCCGGGATGCCCTATTTTTGCCTGGACTTACATTCTGTTTTTGTGTCCAGCGGGTCATTTTTATGCGAAGTATTTTTTAACTGCATCTGAATTCACAGGGGACGGGAAGTCTTCACCATCCATGGTGCTGAGCATCAGTGCTCCACCGGAAAAAACTTTCTTTACTACGAATGGTCCTTCATAATTCGGAGTCCACTTGCCCCTGTGGTCTGTATGAGGAGGAATGATTCTTTTCAGCACAAGATCTCCTACTTGGTACTCTCGGTGCCTGACTTTCTGATTGAAGGCTTTCTTCATTCTCTTCTGATATAACTGCCCATGACAAATTGCAGCCAATCTTTTCTCTTCAATTAGACTCAGCTGTTCATATCGGGCCCTAACCCATTCTGCTTCGTTCAGCTTAACATCCATTAGTACCCGCAGAGAGGGTAATTCAACTTCAACAGGTAGGACTGCTTCCATACCATACACAAGCTGATACGGTGTTGCCCCGGTGGATGTTCTGATTGACGTGCGGTACCCATGCAAGGCAAACGGTAGCATTTCATGCCAGTCCTTGTAGGTGACTACCATCTTCTGCACAATCTTCTTGATGTTCTTATTTGCTGCCTCCACAGCGCCGTTCATCTTTGGCCTGTAAGGAGAAGAATTGTGATGTTGGATCTTGAAGTCCCGGCACAGCTCTGCCATCATTTTGTTGTTCAAGTTGGAACCATTATCAGTAATGATTCGCTCGGGAACTCCATATCGACAAATGATATCTCTCTTCAGAAATCTGGCTACTACTTGTCTTGTAACATTGGCATAGGAAGCTGCTTCGACCCACTTGGTGAAATAATCAATGGCAACCAGGATGAATCTGTGGCCATTTGAAGCAGTTGGCTCAATCTTGCCAATCATGTCAATGCCCCACATGGCAAAGGGCCATGGTGAAGACATTATGTTCAAAGGATTGGGAGGCACATGCACCTTATCTGCATAAATCTGGCATTTGTGGCATTTCCTGGCGTAGGCACAACAGTCTGCATCCATTGTGATCCAGTAATAACCTGACCTTAGCAACTTTTTAGCCATGGCATGCCCTCCCGCATGGGTACCAAAGGATCCTTCGTGCACTTCATGCATCAACAAGTCTGCTTCTGTCTTATCAACACATCTGAGGAGTACCATATCAAAGTTCCTTTTGTATAGGGAACCATCAGTGTTCAGGAAGAAACTACCAGCAAGCCTTCTCAAAGTCTTCTTATCATTGGAAGATGCCCCAGGTGGGTATGTTTGATCCTCCAAGAAGCACTTAATGTCATGGAACCAAGGCTTATCATCTTTGACAACATCTGCTGCGAACACATATGCTGGTCTGTCAAGTCTGGACACTGAAATCTGAGGTACAAAGTTGGCCGCTTGGACTTTGATCATGGATGAAATGGTAGCCAGGGCATCTGCAAACTGATTCTCGTCCCGAGGGATATACTCAAGCTTGACTGTTGTAAAGAAAGTCAATAACCTCCTTGTATAATCCCTGTAAGGTATCAGATGATCCTGGTGGGTGTACCATTTGCCGTTGGTTTGATTGACTACCAAAGCTGAATCTCCGAATACAGTCAACGTCTTGATCCTGAGGTCAATGGCTTCCTCAAGACCCATAATACAAGCTTCGTATTCAGCTTCGTTGTTAGTGCAGTTGAAAGTGAGCTTTGCCGAGAAAGGCATGTGAACTCCTTTGGGTGTAATGAGTACTGCACCAACACCACGACCATTCATGTTAACAGCCCCGTCAAACATCATAGTCCATTCTTCTTCCGGGTCAGGCCCTTCAGTGTGAATAGGCTCTTCATGGTCTTTTGCTTTTATGAACATGATGTCTTCATCAGGGAAGTCAAATCTCATAGGCTGGTAATCATCAATAGGTTGCTCAGCAAGATATTCAGACAATACACTGCCCTTGATGGCTTTCTGAGAAGTGTACTGGATGTCATATTCTGTAAGAATCATTTGCCATCTTGCAACCCGTCCGGTAAGAGCTGGCTTCTCGAAAATGTACTTGACTGGGTCCATTTTTGAGATCAACAAGGTAGTATGGGTTAACATATACTGTCTCAGTCGGCGAGCAGCCCACGCTAAAGCACATCAAGTTTTCTCGAGCAGTGAATAACGCTGTTCACAGTCGGTAAACTTTTTGCTTAGGTAGTATATCGCATACTCTTTTCGACCAGACTCGTCATGCTGGCCCAGCACACACCCCATCGACTCTTCTAATACTGTCAAGTACATTATCAGAGGTCTTCCTTCAACTGGTGGCATAAGGATTGGAGGTTCTTGCAGATATTCTTTGATCTTGTCAAAAGCCTTCTGGCAGTCTTCGTTCCACCTGACCGTCTGTTCCTTTCTTAACAGCTTGAACAAGGGTTCACAGGTTGCCGTAAGGTGGGATATGAACCTTGAGATGTAGTTCAATCGACCTAAGAACCCTCGAACTTCTTTTTCTGTCTTCGGTGCAGGCATCTCTTGGATGGCTTTGACTTTATCAGGGTCAACTTCAATCCCTTTCTCGCTTACAATAAAACCCAGCAGCTTACCAGATCGTACCCCGAATGTGCATTTGTTGGGGTTCAGCTTTAGTTGGTACTTCCTCAGACGCTTGAATAACTTCAGTAGATTCACCAGGTGATCTTCCTCTGTAAGGGACTTGGCAATCATGTCATCCACATAACATTCTATCTCTTTATGAATCATATCGTGGAATAATGTTACCATAGCCCGTTGATATGTTGCACCGGCATTCTTGAGTCCGAATGGCATCACCTTGTAACAGAACGTGCCCCAGGGTGTGATGAAGGTTGTCTTCTCCATGTCTTCAGGTGACATTTTAATCTGATTGTATCCTGAAAATCCGTCCATGAAGGAGAATACCGAGAACTGGGCCGTGTTATCCACCAATACATCAATGTGAGGTAATGGGAAGTCATCTTTCGGGCTGGCTCTGTTCAGATCCCGGTAGTCAACACAAATTCTTACTTTGCCGTCTTTCTTAGGCACAGGTACTATATTAGCAACCCACGGTGGATAGCTAGTTACAGCAAGGAACCCGGCGTCCCATTGCTTTTGTACCTCTTCCTTGATCTTCATTGCCATGTCGGGGCGAGTACGGCGCAGCTTCTGTTTAACCGGCGGGCATTCTTCCCTCAAAGGCAGCTTGTGCACAACAATATCGGTATCCAAACCCGGCATGTCTTGATATGACCAAGCAAACACGTCCACATATTCTCGAAGCAGATCAATCAGTTGTCTCTTCACTGAGTCTTGTAAGCAGGCCCCGATTTTAACTTCTTTCACGTCTTCATCTGTACCAAGATTGATCACTTCAACCTCCTCCTGGTGAGGAGTAAAAACCTTTTCCTCTTGTCTTAACAACCTGGCTAGCTCTTCAGGAAGCTCATATTCTTCATCAACCCCTTCATCAGCTTGATTGATTGGATTGTCAAAGTCATACGAAGTCATAGCCGTGCTGTTGTCGGTGCTGTCTGGAAGGCACTCTCTGCAAGGGTTCAGTTTGTTCATTTTAGTGATTTGATTTTAATCTTGTTTTAGAAAAGTGAAATAAAGTTGTCATTTTGAAAATACTGCCATTTACTTTTTTTTGTACAAAAAGAAAAATGGAAAAAACAGTGAACGGAAGAGAAAAAAGACTCATTTGCAAAAAGATGTCTGATATTTCATTGATTAATCTTGTTGCACAAAAAGTACAGATGGCCCGATTACAAAATGAGTCTTGTCATCTTGGGCAAGATGCAAGACTTTGATGCATGCTATAAAAATACAGGAAATAATAATTACTCTGCATGAGTAACTCTTATAATTTCCTGGGAAGACCAGTTTGAGATACTGCTCCCCGGGATCTTTGGACGAATCCAGCTTTCCAGGTTGCGTTCTTCTTCCAGCTCGTCTTCCAGACAGTTGACAGCATCAGGGGTGAGCATCCCCCCACTCACAAAGTTGGGTTCTTTTGCAGCCTCTGCTTGATCTTGTTGAGTTGGTTTGTAACCCAACCCAAATCTGTCCTCTTTCTTCTCCACCGATAGCAGTTTGCCCCAGCCTTGGGCGTTTCCTCCCTCAACAACCTTCCGGGCTTGTTGGTATGATGATATTGAAGTACCAGGCACAGCAGATGTTTCATTGACATTCAAGGCTTCAAAACCTTGGCTCATTGTTTCATGGATCTCCCCATCCATCTCAATATACTTATAGGTAGCCAGGTGGCTGACAAAAATATCCTCCTCTCCACAGATTGTAACGATTTGACCCTCCCACTCATATTTTAACTTCTGGTGAAGGGTAGAGGTCACGGCGCCAGCGGCGTGAATCCATGGCCTACCCAATAGACAGCTGTAGGCAGGCTGTATATCCATCACGTAGAAGGTCGCTTTGAAGGTCTGCGGGCCAATCGTTATGGGCAACTCAATCTCTCCCAGAACCGATCTCTTTGAACCATCAAAGGCTCTTACCACCAGGTTGCTGGGTCTCAACGCCAATCCGTCATATTCTAGCTTCACCGGGGCCTTTTTAGGCAAGACATTGAGGGATGACCCCGTGTCTATCAGCACATGGGAAAGGACAGCACCTTTGCATTCCATGGTTATGTGCAAGGCTTTGTTATGGTTGCGGCCTTCCGTTGTCAAATCAGTATTGGTGAACCCTAGTCCGTGACTAGCATTGACATTTCCAACTACAGCTTCCAGCTGATTGACAGTGATCTCTTCAGGCACGTAAGCTGCGTGCAAGACTTTGAGTAGTGCATTCCGATGGGCTTCGGAGCACATAAGCAATGATAGGATTGAGATCTTGGAAGGCGTTTGATGAAGCTGATCCACTATTTTATAATCACTCTTCTTGATGATTCGCATGAACTCATCAACCTCTTGATCGAAGGGTGTTTTCAAAGCTTCCTTGACAGTCTACTCTTCCTGCACCAAGCTTTTTCCTTTTGCCTTGGCAGCAGCTTCTGCTTCGGCCGTGGGTCTCTGAATTTGTGGAGCGAAAAGACATCCGCTTCGAGTGAAGCCTCCGCCTCCTCCCACATTGTCAATTTGTGGTGCAGGGGTTGATGATTCAAAAGTGATTCTTTGTCCTTCGCAGTACAGGTCAGAGCCGTAATGCCAGGGGATGGCATTACTACTTTCATAAGGTACTGGTCCAGGCACCGTGATAGTGACTGGACTGGTTGCAGCTGTGGAAGGAATTGTGATAGTCTGCGGATCATAATAAATTGTAACTGGTGCTCTGATGGGAGCAGCACTTTCTGAGTTGTAAGCAGAGTTGTTTTCAGGATCATAAAATATTGTGACAGTTGAGACATCTTCATGATTTGTTGCTGGTGTTGTAGGAGACATTGGTGGAAGGATGGATGCTGTTGTTGTAGGAGTTTCAAAATGGAGTGGTGCTGGAGTTGTAGAAGAAAAATTTGTTGATAACTGATCAGTTGAGATGATAGATGAAGTACTTGTTGATGAAGCCGAAGAATTGTCAGGAACAATGGTTGTTGCAGTTGTAGGAGGTTCTGGAGTTATTGCTGATGAGATTGCTGGATTTGTAGGAAATGATGTGGTGATCTGAAGTTGGCCACTCTGAATGAGACCGTCTATGCCATTCCTCAAGTTATCGCACCCATTGACTGAAATATTGCAGTAAGCACACCCCAACTCACACCCCGGGAACATGTGACATTCGAGGAGCTGAGCCTTAATTTCCACCAACGGTGTCTGGATCTGACCCACACTGGTTATTAAATAAGACGGCTTGTCCTCTTCAATAGCGTTAATTCTGGGACCACCGTGGTTTGGCATTGGGTTCTTATTGACATTAGGTGGTGGTGCGAAATTCAGAGCTTTTGAGTCTACCAGGTCTTGTACCTTCATGTGCAGAGCTCTGCACTTTTCTGTACTGTGGCCAGGTGCATTTGAATGGAAGGCACATCTAGCGTTGGAATCATAATTCCTGGGTAGACTGTTGGGATCTGGAGGTGCCAACGTCCTTAGCTCAACTAGGTTGAGTTTCAGGAGTTGTGGCAGCAATGTAGCATATGGCATAGGGATCGAATCGATTACCCTGTTGGCTTGAGAAGGCCTCTGTTGGAATGGCCTTTGCTGGTTATTGTTGTTGGTGTTGCTGTTGTTGTAATTTCTCGGAGGGTACTGATTCTGTTGATGGTACTGAGGTTGTTGCTGATAGTTGGGCTGCGGATGTTGATAAACTGGTTGAGGATGAGCTGGAGCGAGAATGGTGACTGCTGCCACTGATCTGTGAACATATTGGGGCCTGCCCCTGTTGGTGTGGATGGCATTGGTCTCGCCAGTTCTTCTCGGGCCTGCAAAAGGCTTTCTTGTACTACTGGACGAGCTTGCACCATTGTCAGAAATCTTACCCATTTTTAACAGGCTCTCAATTCTCTCCCCAGCTATGACAACATCTGCAAAGCTAGTTGAAGAGAAAGCAGCCAGCCTATCAATATATGTCCCCTGAAGGGTGTTCATAAACATGTCTGCCATTTCCCTTTCAGACATAGGTGGCTGAACAGCAGCTGCCAATTGCCTCCATCTCTGGGCATATTCTCGGAAACTTTCCCTTGACGACTGTGACATTCCCATTAGGAGGGTCCTGTTGGGTGCCATGTCCAGGTTATACTGATACTGTCTGATGAAGGCCTCTGCCAGGTCCTTCCAGCATCTAATGGTTGCCCTTGTCAAGTGAGAGTACCATTCTCTTGACGCTCCTGTTAAGCTATCCTCGAAATAGAACATCCAGAGCTTCTCATCCATAGTATAGGCCTTCAGCCTTCCCAGAAATGATTGTAAATGAGTTCGGGGGCATGAAGTCCCGTTGTATTTTTCAAAACAAGGAGGCTTGAACTTATGGGGAATCCTGACCCCGTCTACCAAGCCCATGTCCATGACATCGAAACCCAAAGAGTTTTGAGACTCTAAGGACCTCAATTTCTCGGCTATCTCATCCAGCCTTCTATCATAAGCTTCTTCCCCAGCACCCATTACTGTGAATTGATCCTCTTGAGGGTCTTCTTGCAGTACCCTGGCTGCAGTGGCAGTCCCTTGAACATTTGCAGGGATGTTGACCTCAGGGTGGAGGTGTGGTCCAAAGACTGGGGGATTGACATGAGGTTGGACCCTCTCGTTGTTGCTTGTGCCGGCAGTTCCTATGTGTGGATCTTCTTGATTCTGCCTTTCCACCATGGCCCTCAATCTTTCCTGGCTCTGAGCCATGTTGTTCATCACTTCCATAAACTGAGTCATCTGCGTTCTCATTTCCAATCTTTCGTTTGCCATTTGATTTCTGACCTCAGTAAGGTCCTGCTGCATCTGATCCATTTGGATGCCCGGAAGATTGTTACGGGTCGGATAACGGTGCGGACGATTGAGGGGAAATACCCGGCGCCGAGCAATAATTCCTGAAGATCACAACAGAGTTAGTGGCGATAAAACAAAAACCTACAAAACAAACAAGAGGGGTTAGCATGCAATGCAGTATGCTTATTTGTTTTCAAGGTATCCGGCTTGACATTCAGTTTTGACCCTTCCAGACCCTTGAAGATGCTATTGATGTTGCTTTCGAAGTGAAACTCGGATGGAACAAACTAATACATATATTACAAAAGCAAATGGTACATAGTTTGTTTTACAAATACAAGCCCTCGGAGGGGTCAAAATACATTACAAGGAAAAATGAAAAATACACGGAATGAAAGCAACAACAAGCAAATGGTCAAACACCAAGACCAAACTCATCCTCACGAACTTCCTTGAGAAGTGCTTCGGTCACAGGATCAGCCGGACGCTCCGTGAGATTCCTGATGAGGAGGTTCCGGGTCGTAACAGCTGCTGTTAGCTTCTTGTGTTGACCTTGGTCCTTTGACCTCTTCACTCCTGCTTTGATCTTCAGCTCTGATATCTCCCTCTGGGCTGCTGCCAGGGCTTCTTGCTGTTCTTTAGCACTGGCTTCCAGTTGTTCCATCTTGTCTTGAACTCTCTTGTCCTCCAGAGTACGAGCCTCAGTGATCCTGGCCCACCAGGCCTGACTCTCCTTCAGATACAAGTCTGTCCTTGCTCTCTGGAACTGGGCTTCTTTGCAAGCATTCTTCAGAATTTGTTCTCCAGCTTTAGACTTTTTGATATAATCCCCAGACTTCTCAATCTTAGTTAGATGCTCCACTCTCAGCTTCTCTAGCCTCTCAATCTCCATCCTGCCATCACTCCTCTCCCGGAGGGTCTTCTGCAAAGCCTGGGTTAACTTCTCATTTCTTTCCTTCAAGCTCTCAAACTCCTCCAAACTGATAGTGGCAAGGGTTGGTGCTGAAGATGATTCAGGCATATCTTCTATGGTAAAGGGCATTCCAGAGAATTGGGCCCTGGCATGGGACCACTCATAATATTGTGCTGATGCCACATTGTTGCATTTCCCCAGGATGGTTACTCCCTTGGTTTGAACATTATCCCAGGCCCAGGCTGCCTGTCTAACAATAGCCAGATTAGGCTTGTTCTCACAATAAAGAGTCTCAACCAAGTCCCGTGTCTTAGGAGTGTGGACCAGTGCATAGCCCAGTTGCCTTCTGAACAGCAGAGGATTGTAATTAATACTACCCTTAACTCCTATCAAGGGCACATTGGGAAAATTCCCACAGCTGGTGATGATATCCCTACCCTTGGTGCTTTGAGTGCACCATCTGATATCGGCTGAAGTTAGAGCAGTGAGTCTCTTAGCCCAGTTACTCTGCTGATGAGGATTCAAAAATGCATCTGTCCTGGGTAGATGCCTGAGAAGCCAAGTATGGAACAATGGAGCACAACACCTCACTAATCTTCCCCTCTGCTTTTCATTCCTCTGATGCACTGAATAGTAGAGATCCCCCAATAAAGTGGGCATTGGGTTCTTCAAGATGAAAAGATGGATTGCATTCTTGCTAATGAATCGAAGCTCATCTGCAAACAATACAATTCCATATATACTCAAGGCCAATAAAGCACTGACAGCTTTCCACTCTCCTAAAGAAGCTTTCAGGGTAGCTTGAGAGATTAAGAAATCCAGATGGAAGCCAGGGATTCCAGCTTTAGAAGTCATATGCTGCTCAATCAGAACAGGTTCCAGATGCAAAGCCTTTGCTACTTCTCCATTACCAGGAAAGACCATCTCAGGGTTGAAAGGGATTCCACCCCTGATAGGCAGACCAACCAATGATGAGTATTCTTCTAATAGAGGGCCCAACTGAAAGTCTTGGAAAGTGAAACACCTCAGTGGGGGATCATAAAACTGAATGCAAGTGTGGATCAGGCTTCTCTGTGAAGGGTCCAGATCCATAACCATATCAAGTATATCTCCATAATGTTCCCTGAACAATGGTATGTGATCTGGAGTGATCAGGGTCTGAATCCTCCTGATGTCAGACAGCTCTGGCTGGAAGAAGTGGTAGGTGATGTTACTCTTTTTAGGAGCCATGTTGTTGAGACTGAGTAGAGTCAAGTGCTGATGATAACACTGAAGAAAGGGCCACTGAATGGCTGGTGCAGGTGACTGAAGCAGATAGCTGATGACTGAAGCAGATGCTGATGAAGATGGGTCAAATACTGAAGATGGGGTCAAAACCAGAACCAAATGAAGATGGATACCCTGAAACACAAATAAGCAAATGTCAATATGATGCAATGTTTATGTATGCAAATGATATGCAAGGGTCTGTGACTGAGCTGAATCTGATCAAGAGCTCTGATATAAGTCCAAGACATATTCAAGAATACCAGATGGAGGTCTATAAATCCAGTAACCAAGGTGGGGGACTCAAATAAAGAGCCACATGTCCAGGGTTTAGAATCACAAGAACTGTTCCAACATGGAGTATTCTTAATCAAGTCAAAGTAACAGGGTATTCTGAGGTCAAGGTACCTGCAAACCTGTAAACAGCCCAACCCCCCTCACAGGTGGTGTTCTAAAACAAGGATCCTCAGACTTGGATCAGTTATGAGAAGTGTAAACACTTCTAACCCGGAGGTACAGTGTTTACAATAACCATAAAAGTTCCTCCTCTAATTCACCTCAGTTTCTGAAGGTCAATACTAAAAGGTCATCCAGACTTAGCAGGCTTCCCAGATAGCCCTAGCATTGCAGGAAATCTGCAACACAGAGTTCTCAAGAAGAAACCCATATCTGAACCGCGTTTCATATTCCCGCACCAGACCGAGATGGAATGGGAAAGAATATGATTCACTCTAGCCTAGGTGTCACTCAGGTCCCAGGTATAGGACCTTAACTCTCAATGGAACACCCACCCACCAAAGCAAAACCAGATCCAGCCAGACAGCATGACAGTATGATATATGAAAAGCAATAAAGAAAGCAGTAAAACAAACTGTACATAAAGCAAAAATAAAACATATACAAACACAAATAAACACATAACACCCCAGTAAACACAAATCAATCAAGCGCTAGGAGGAACCCACAAAAAGAACCAGAAGCCCTGGTTACAGAATAAGGCTCCCCAGTGAAGTCGCCAAGCTGTCGCTCCCGATAGATGGGACAGGCCAAAATAAAGGTACAGACGCGAACGGTCGGCGAGAGGGACAGTGAGAACACACAGCCGTGAACTCACTGGAGATGAATAGAGTCGCCAGCTAGGCATTTTTATCCCGGAGGAAAGGCAATGCTGCATAGGCCTAGAAAAAGATGGATAAGACGGTTGCGAACCAGAGAGACTGAGAAAGGGGGTTGGTTACAACCTGGGAAGGTATTAGCACCCAGATTGTCCGTCGTACTCGACGGGATCCACGCTTAAAAGATTTGTGTTTTAAAGGGGTAGTGTCAGTGCAATTTGTGTATAAAAATAACTGGAAAGGAATGTACAGGTGTCAGTGTAAGAGAAGTGTGAAGTGTAATATATATAGTGTCAGTGTAAGAACAGGAATGAAATGCTCAAGAATCTGAGGCTTAAAAGAATGAGGCTAGAAAGAGGGGGAATATACAGAGACTTTTGTTCGATAACTGTTAAGTTATGCCTACGTATCCTCTCGTGCAATGAGGAAGTCAGAACACCGTAGTTCGACCCAAAGAGACTGAAAGGTGAGTTGACTTGTGAACTGCTTACTTGTCTATGCTCAAGTGTATGACCTGTCTGGCTCAGGTGCAAACTGTCTTGCATTAGACGGAAGAAGCGAGCTCTCGTTTGTGAGTGAATGAGGTGAGAAAAGAATCCCGGAGGAGACGGTTATTGTTTGTTTTTGTGTTTTCAGTCTTTTATTGCTTTTGAAAGTTTGTCATAAGTTAATGAGCTTAAGCCTAAACCAATGGATTTGGTAAACTCATCACATCTTCCCTCTGATTAGGGGTAATGAGAAAACCTTAAGTGTGAAGTCAGATTCTCACACTTAATCACCTTTGGTATAGGATTAAGATCATTAACCTATTTGTGATTAATTAGATGTTTTTGTGGTTTTTTGTTTAGTGTTAAGTAATGAGGTTAAGCCATAATCAGGGATTAAACAGACTCATTACACCATCCTAAGAGAAGGATAATAGATGAGAATGTTTAAGCTGAGGAGAGCTCCTCAACTTAATCCATGATTAGGGATTAAACTCATGACAAAACAAGCCTTTGGTTAAGTGGATTTTATTTAATGGTATGATGATGAAGTGAATTTTATGATTTGTAAGACAACTTGAGGAGGACTTGTCCATTAACACTAGGGTTAGTCCTTCTTAACCAATTAAGGAAGAATTAGAACCCTAATGCAAGGCCCAAGTTACAAGTGTGATGTCTTGGTGATTATTAGGTGGATTGATTAAAGGAGTTAAACACATTAAGGGTTTAACACTTAGGATTAAAGTTATACACTCCATCCTAAGAGAAGGATGCAGGCATAAGCTTAATCACAAAGCCTTAAAGCCTTTAAGGTTTAGTCCCTGATTATGAGATAAGAAGAGAAGACTCAAAAGAGACACAAAGGTAAAACTAAGAAGGGGGACTAATCAAAACCCTAATCATTGTCATGCTTGGTTGTTCCTAAGGTTTGTGAGGTTTTCAAGAGAAGTCTTCAATGGAACCACCAGGAATCAGATGAAAGGATCAAGAGAGGCAAAGTGACTTGCTTCATTCAAGAAGTCAAGTCACTTGAAGAAAGAAAGTGGGAAGAAGAAGAATGAGCAAGCTCAAACTCAGACACAAACAAAAATGCAGCAATGGATGCAAGAGAGTGATGAAGAGAAAGTTATGAGAAGTGAAGGCAAATTCACTTCTCAAAGTCACTTACCACCTGAAAGGTTAGAAAAGGAATGTAATGCAATGCAAAATGGGATGAGATGACATGATGAGAAACCAAAACCAGCAGCATATACATGATGCTAATGATGCTATGAGATGCTACAAACATGAGGCAACACATGGAAATGATCATACAAGTTCATGAATGCAAATGAAGCAAGTTAGGAACCATGAACATACATGAAAAGTTATGAAGTGCACATGACATACAACATGGAAAATACATGATGCAATGAGCAAACATGCTTTCAATATGTCTTATGATGTTAAGTGAATCAAATGGAGGCATGGAATGTCATGGCAAGTCATGTTATGCAAGGAAATGCAAGATGGATGCATATGGAAGCTCAAATTAGGGTTTATGAACCATACATCAAACAAAAACCAAAATCAGAAGCAAACCCTAAGATAAAAAATGGAAAATGAAACTCAAAGGACCCCTAATCCTATACTAACCCAATGCCCAAAGGAGAGGTCTCAACTCCTTACCAATTTCAAGTTATGATTTTTACAAGTTTTTTAGGGTTTTAGGGTTCCCAAACAAGAAAATTACCAAACAAATGGAAAATGAAAGATCAAATCATGGCCATTTAATCTTACAAACTACATGCTAAACACAATGCAATGCAAAAAGAATCAATGTCCAACTCTTCATGAATAGGCAGAAATGATTTTTTGAGCTTTGGATCAAAATAATGCACAAAAATGATTTTAATTCAATGGGAAATTCTTAAAATGAATCAAGATCAAAAAATAAATTTGGTTTGAAGGTTGGACAATGTTTCTAAATGTCTTAGAACATTTCATGAATTTTTTGGTGAGTTTTAAATACTTAAAAGTATTTTTAATAAATTAATTTCCATTAATCAATTAAAAATAAACTTTTAAATATTTAAAAATACTTTTTTAATGCTAAAAATAAAAATAAAAATATTTTTGTGTCTTAAAAATTAGTGAAACTCTTGACAAAAAGTTTCATAATTTTTAAAACAATTTTGCTATTTTAAATAAATTATACAAAACAAATATGAAATAAATGAATAAAAATAAAGAAAAGGGAAAAGTCAACAGAATGGAAGGCAGGGATTGAATCTGGATTTGAAATGGTTGACCACGCGCGTGAATGGAGGGTCTAGATTGCTTCTGAGTTAATTAATTAAATTATGATTAATTAAACTAATTAAAAGTGATTAGGGCAAAACAAAAGGATCTGGGCCATTCAAGCTAGCGGGAAGTCAAACAAGTCAAAGGATCCTACGCTCCACATTCAAATGGAATTAATGACCTGAGATTAGGGCAAAACAAATTCAGGTGACCGGAGGGGAGCTCCGGTCATCTTCCCCGGCGACCCCAAAACCCTAGAATGCGATTCAGGCCACCATTCTTCAAATTAATGCCAGGGAAATGTTCTTCTACTCAAACCTTACTCGAATCAACTCTCAAAATAAATTTCTCATGCTTAAACTAAGGGAATCGAAGCCATGAAGTTTCACGGGCAAAATTTCAGAGCCCTGGTAAATCCTCATTTCTCACTCATTCTTAAATCTAAAACCATCCCCATGACCAGCAAAGCATGCACAATCAATTTTTAACAAGAAAATCAAGCTTTGAAAAGTTGAAAAACTGAAGCTACCTGAAGTGATGAACTGTGAATTTGAGCTCTCCTGGCCTTGCTTTGGTGCAAAATGCCTTCTCTGGACCCCCTGAAGCCAATGGAATGTTCACAACCTCTTGCTAGTGGCTATTTTGGAAGCTTGAGTTCTGATATGGCAGGTTTGACAGTTGTGATTGGTAGTGTTTCAGGCTGCATTCATGGTGGATTCTGGTTCTTTTCAATGTGTTTGACTTGTTGGTGAAGAGAAATGGGGTGTTTGATGCTGGATAATGAGATTCGAAGAGGGAAGAGTTTTTGCAGGTTTTGTGGTATGCTATGTTCTAGTGTGCTTCTGGCTTGTTTCTTTGTTGGTTTAGGTTCAGTGTGACAAGGTGAGGATGATGGTGAGACTTTCTTGAATGTTTGTGAGGTGTGGAGGCAGATTCGAAGAGAAATGCAAAATGGGGTGAGTTTGTGTATGTTGTGTTGTGGTGTGTTTCAGCTTGGCTTCTTGATATGTTTAGCTTGCAAATGGATAGTATAAAATAATCTCATAGGTCAGATGATGTGACCTGGACTTTATTGATTGGTAAGTTCACTTTTGCAAAATGTCAACTTTGTTGTAAGAGAGGCATGGGCTTGGTTCTAGGCTAGTACAAGCATGGGGCTGGCGCAGCAAAGGTGAGGGGAAGGGCTAGCAAGGTTCAACATCCAATGTAGCAAGTGGTAGGAAGTGTGATCATGAATTTTGCAAGTTGTTTCAACTTTGGTTCATATGGAACTTTCTTGCTATACAAACCATGAAGCATGAGGGATCTTGGTTCAAATCTGACTTTTAGAAGTTGCATGATGCTTGTGTAATGGTTTGATGACAATTAGAAGTTATAATTTGCCTTGGTTCATGATTTTGCAAATTTTCCTTTTAGTGCATAACTTGAAAATTAGTGATTTTTGCCAACTTTGTCACACCATAACTTTTGATCCAAAATGAATTAGGTCATGTTCTTGTACTTTTTGAAAAGGGAAAAATGTATTCTACAACTTTCATGACCAAAGTTTTTCCATTTGAAACATTTTTGGATCAAAAAGTAGGGTTTGAAAAATGACCTAAATTGACAAATTCCTTAAAAGTCAACTATGCCCTAAAAAGTCAACTTTGCAAAAACTTCAAATTCTTGAATTTTGTGAACTTCAACCTTCTTCCATGATCAAATAAAGATCATATACACTCAAAATGATGAAGATCATCCCTTGATTGGGTCATTGGGGGCCTCAGATGCCCTGATTTTACACTGACTTGTCTGAAAAGTCAACTCTTGATCAGATGACTTCCCCATGGAATTTCTTCATGAAAATTGATATGCATACTCCCTATACCATATAGAGACCAATGGAAACAAGAATGACCAAAAAATTTGGAGTTATGGCCTCTGAAACCAAAACCCTAATTTTAGGTCAACTGTGCAGTCAAACTTGGCTCTGCATCCACACCAATCCCAGTTCTTGTGATTCCTTTGCATTTTTGACTTTGAAAGGATGTAATATGATATAAGAACACACATGGATCCCTTTGGAATTATTGGTAGCCTTTGGAGTGGCTCAGGAGGCTCTTGGATTGCTCAGATCACAAACCCTAGGTGCAGATGACTTTGAAACAATGCAGTGAATCAAAAAAAGGATATGGTTGTGTTTATTCATATGAAATGATCACAAGCCATGGTGTGAATGGGTGAGGGCAAATTTGGGGTGTTTACAGTAACCATGTCTCTTGTTGAACTGGGAGTGATCAGACACTTGAGAAACCAACTCTTTAAGCTTGGGAGGTATCCCCACAAAGTTAATCCTGATGGTGTTTCTACGAGCAGAAGCCATGACCTGCAACAAAGAACAAAGATAAATCCTTTGGTCCTTGAAATGGTTAGTGAAAATGCTATGCTTATGATGCATGATGATGTCATGATGTTATGCTCAATCACAAATATGTGGCACACACAAACAAGTCACACAATAGCCCTAAGTTTAAAGGCTTGCATGAGGTTTAAAGGTAAGTACCCTCCCCTGAAGTTAGTTGGTTCATCCTGTCCTACAAAAGTAACCAGGTTCTAAGGGATCTCAATATCATTGATCCTTCACAAGGGTGGTTGTTCAGAAGGCAACTCACTTGCCAACCAAAACCCTCCAAGTTTAAGATCTCAATGAGCGTAGTATCGAGTGTCAACCAACTTCAGTCTGCACCAAAGCCGGTTACCTCACTACTTTTCTAAAGGCCAAGATGGAATAACTAGGGTTCTAAAAGTTAGTTAGTGCATTGACAACATATGGCAGCCTCATATTATCCTCAACTTGACTTAAGGAACATAAGCACCAACCAAGAAGTCACACTAACTATGGCCACCAGATCAACCGTATCGATATACGTCGTACAGTTTCCTTGGTCTATTGCCATTTACCTAAGGTACACTAGATCCGGGTTAGGATCTTTCACACATAAGAGAACCCCAACAAGATAATATAAAGCAAACAAGGCAAACAATTTAAAGTGATCTAATTCCTAAGGGTACCCCTCTTAAATTTAAATCCCCAGCAGAGTCGCCAGTTCTGTAACACGGTGGGAGAACTGACTTTAGTTATGTTGCGGATAGCAAGAGTCGCCACCGACTTTTATTTTATCCAAAGGAAAGGCATAAAAGAACAGGAAAGACCTTTTAAAAGATTTTTGGGTCCGGGGGGTAGGTTATGTAAAGGGAAGGTGTTAGCACCCTTTACATCCATGGTTATCCATGGGCTCTTAGTTACTTAGCTCACTTTAAATTGTTTTTGAAAATGTGAAGTGTGTGAATAGAAATTTTCATAAGAGTTTGATAATGATCCATGTACGGATGCGTAAAAAACTTGTGTTTGAAAATTGTTTGAAATTGTGAAGTGTTTGAAAAATTTTTGAATAGTGAGCAAGTAACTATGAGGAACCTACCCTAAAGTTTAAGTCTTTCTGTTCTGAAATCCTTTAAATGGTAAGACTATCCCTATTATTAAGGAATAGGTAGTCATTACCTTGGATGTGAGGGACATATGAGGGACATTTGTTTAATGAAGGCAACTGTAGGGTGTATAAGCAATTTGGAGGGACTGTCATCATTATTCGAAAGGGACAAGATCATATTGAAAGGCAACCATTAAGGGACTTGATCTTTGATTATTTAAGGGACTAGATGACTTTTCTTTCATGGGACTTTGCTTTATACACCCCACTTGACCTTATGATTAGGCAACATTGAGGGATAGCCTTAGAAAGTGTAGGATGACGATTAAAAAATCGACTTACGTGTGTGAGTGTTCAATTTTATTTATCTTATAATTAAAGTGATCTAAATTTATTTTAAATTGAATACATGTTCACACTCCCTAAATTACTAACCATAGCATAAAAATTAAATAAATTACATATTTACAAAATTTACACCAAGGAGCAATTACATAATTATAATAAGCAATTAAAAATAAATAGCAAAAAATAAATATATAAGCAAAATATAAATAAATAAGTAAAAATAAATAAATAAGCAATAATAGGGGTTAGTAATAATAATAATAAAAATAAATAAATTAATAATAATATGGTTAGTAATAATAATAATTAAAGTAAATAGAATTAGCAAAAATATTATAATAACATGATAAACACAAAATTATATTTTTAATATAGACATTTATTTAAAAATATGAACAATTAAAGGATTATGGTAATATTTTAATTTATGTACAAATTATTAAATTATTTCTAAGCACTTATTAAAAATTATTTATATATAACAATTTAGAAAAAAGTATTTACATATTATATGGAAAAAATAAATTATAATTATATTTAAAGATTATATTTACAAAAAATTAATTATATGAATATATATAATAATTATATTTACAAAAAATTAATTATATGAATATATTTGTAGATGTTTAAGAATTGGCAGAATTTTTGACCAAACAAGAAATGTTAAATTCAGTTCAGAATGTCCTATCAGATGTTGGGACATTATCAAACAGAGTATGTGAATTTATTTCAGGATGTCTCATCAGATGTTGGGACATTGTGTGAATAAATTAAGTTCAGTTTTTCAGGATGTCCCAACAGATGTTGAGACATCTCAGACCTGCTACCAGAATTAATTATTGATTAACAGATCAGAGATATTTAAGGAGAACTATCTGGAATTAATTAATGCTGGATAAAAATAGAACAAGGCGCATCTGTAGGGAGTTTTAAATTGAAGATTCAGATTAAAACAGAAGACCTAATGCACCTAGAATATAGGAGGTAACAAACCCTAAATTCAAGGTGACAGTTGCTGCACATTAGGGCTGGATCATTCTACAGAAAGCCCAAAATTCAGATACCTATTTAAACAACAGAAACTCATAGAATTGAGTACGAATTTCAGAAGACTAAATAGGGTGTCTAGTGTTTTAATAGCAGGTTGTTTTTATGTACCACTTTATGAGCTTTTAAGCAAAAGTGCATTTGTGACTTGATTGAAACTGTGAAGTAAGATCAAGCTGTTTTGTTTGAAGTGTGACTTCAATTTAATTAAACTTGTAAACAAAATCACTGTGTGATTGAGGGGGAGTGAGTAGGGTACTCTTATCTAAGTGAGTCTTAGGTAGAAATTGCATTGGGTAAGTATTAAGTGATAGATTAAACAGGGTGGTTTAAGTCTAGAATTAATATTACTAATAGTGGATTTCCTCCTGGCTTGGTAGCCTCCAGATGTAGGTGTGGTTATACACTGAACTGGGTTAACAAACTTCTGTGTTGTTTATTTTTCCTGCTGTTTAAGTTTTGGTTAAATTTGTCAAATGTCCTATTAAGTGTTGGAACATCTCTTAGGACATCTCATTACAGAATTTCAATTGGCATCAGAGCAGGCACCCTGCCTGTTTATACTGGGTGAGATCTAGGGAAAACAAATTCTGTAACATGGACAGAGATATAGGGTCAGTAAATAGACCACCTATTCTGGATGGATCTAATTATGACTACTGGAAGCCAAGAATGATTGCATTCTTAAAATCACTTGACAACAGGGCATGGAGAGCAGTAAATGTTGGATGGAAACATCCTGTCCAAGACACCAAAGATGGATCAAAAGTTCTGAAACCTGAAGAAGAATGGAGTAAAGAGGAAGAAGATTCAGAACTAGGCAACTCAAAAGCCCTAAATGCTTTATTCAATGGCATTGATAGAAATATTTTCAGACTGGTGCATCATTGTGAGCTGGCCAAAGATGTGTGGGATACCCTCAAGACAACTCATGAAGGAACATCAAAAGTAAAAATGTCAAGACTTCAACTTCTCACCACCAAGTTTGAAAACTTGAGAATGAAGGAAGATGAATCAATTCATGAGTTCTACATGAACATCTTGGATATAGCCAATACTTCTGGAGCCTTGGGAGAAAAGATGACTGATGAAAAGCTTGTAAGGAAGATTCTCAGATCTTTGCCAAAAAGATTTGACATGAAAGTCACAGCAATAGAAGAGGCACAAGACATATGCTCCATGAAAGCTGAAGAACTCATTGGTTCCCTTCAAACTTTTGAGATGGGAATGAATGACACACATGCTAAAAAGAACAAAAGCATTGCCTTGGTTTCAAATACAGATGATGAAGAAGATGATGAACCAGCAAATGATAAAAGCTTATCAGAAAACCTTGCATTGATTGGAAGACAATTCAAACAGATTCTCAGAGGAATGGAAGGAAAATCCAAACCTAGTGGAAGAAACACAAACTCTGAGAACAGAAGACCTTATGATGCTAACAAAAGAGGAAAGTATGCTGAAAAGACCAGTCAAGATAAAGGAGTCAAATGCCATGAATGTGAAGGATATGGACATATCAAGTTTGAATGTCCTACCTACTTAAAGAGGCAAAAGAAAGGACTCTCTGTGACCTGGTCTGATGAAGACTCAGGAGATTCAGAAGAAGAATCAGCTAAGCACATTGCTGCTTTAGCTGGACTGTGTGAATATGACAGTGATTCCAGCTGTGAAGAGCTTACTTATGCAGATCTTGAGCAAGCCTTCAAGGATCTGTACAAGAGAAGTACTGAAGTATGCAGTGAGGTCATAAAGCTAAAGAAGCAGAATGAAGTACTAGAAGAAGAAAAAGCAAGTGATCAAGTAATCATTGATACCTTAAAAAGTGAAGTAACTCTTCTCAATTCTAAGCTGGAACATATGTCCAAATCTGTTAGAATGATGAACAGCAGCTCAAATACACTGGATGCTATTCTCTGCAATAATAAACATTCAGGGGACAAAAGTGGACTGGGATATAACAGAGATGAAGCAAGCTCTAGCAAAACTACTTCAAAAACTATACAGTCAAACATAATGTTCCAACAGATGTCTCAACATTCTGGAAAGAACAAGATGAAGAAGAAGTATCAAAGATGGAGATGCCATCACTGTGGAAGATTTGGACATATCAAACCTCACTGTTATAAGCTACATGGATATCCAAATCAGATGTATCAGCAACCCTCCAAACAGAAAGTAGAAGGTACCAAGAAAGTGCTTAGACATCAAAGAAATCAGCAACCTCCTAAGCAGAAGACAGAGGTCATCAAGAAGGTTTGGAGACCAAAAGCTGACATTCAGACTGATCAAAGCCACAGTCCCAAGAACCAGATCAACAATCAAGTTTTGAGATCAGCTGAACAACACACAGGGCAGAGGCATCAAAAGAAATCTCAACTCATCTGGTCAAAGAAAAGTACTGCATACATAGCACATACATCACTGAAAGTATCAGCTAAAGAAGACTGGTATTTTGACAGTGGATGTTCAAGGCACATGACTGGGTTGAAGAATCTGCTAGTGAACTTAAAATCACATTCATCCAGGTATGTAACTTTTGGAGATGGAGCTAAAGGAGAGATCAAAGGAGTTGGAACCTTGGACTGTCAAGATGTTCCAAGACTAGATGATGTATTGCTAGTTAAAGGGTTAATTGCTAACCTGATCAGTATAAGTCAACTATGTGATCAAGGATACAGTGTAAACTTTACAAAAACTGAATGCATAGTGACTAACCAAGAGCAAGAAGTTGTCATGAAAGGTGCAAGGTCAAAAGACAACTGTTACATGTGGGAGCCATTAGACCTCAGTCCCACTTCAACTTGTTCTCTAGCTAGAGAAGAAGAAGTAAAACTATGGCACCAAAGGCTAGGTCATCTTCATTTCAGAGGCATAAAGAAGATCATATCTATGGATGCTGTAAGAGGTATTCCCAAACTGAATATTGATGATGGCAAAATATGTGGTGAATGTCAAATAGGCAAACAAACCAAGATGTCCCATCCAAAGCTCCAACATCTGACAACTTCCAAAGTTTTGGAACTTTTACATATGGATCTTATGGGACCTATGCAGGTTGAAAGTCTTGGTGGTAAGAGGTATGCCTATGTTGTGGTTGATGATTTTTCAAGATATACATGGATAAACTTCATCAAAGAAAAGTCAGATGTATTTGATGTATTCAAAGAATTATGTCAAAGATTGCAAAGGGAAAAATCCAGCTGTGTGATCAGAATAAGAAGTGATCATGGAAAAGAATTTGAGAATCAAAAGTTCTTAGATTTCTGCTCTTCAGAAGGAATCAATCATGAGTATTCTTCTCCTATCACTCCTCAACAGAATGGGATTGTTGAAAGGAAGAATAGAACTATTCAAGAATCAGCAAGAGCTATGATCCATGCTAAAAAGTTACCTCTGTATTTTTGGGCTGAAGCCATGAACACTGCCTGCTATATCCATAACAGAGTTACCTTGAGAAAAGGAACTTTGTCCACAATATATGAAGTCTGGGAGGGCAGAAAACCCACTGTTAAGTATTTTCATGTATTTGGAAGTAAATGCTATATTCTGGCAGATAGGGAGCAAAGGAGAAAAATGGATCCTAAAAGTGATGAAGGAATTTTCCTTGGATACTCTATAAACAGCAGAGCATATAGAGTATTTAACTACAGAACAAATGTTATCATGGAGTCCATAAATGTGATAATTGATGATGCTCCTACAGATGTCCCAGAAGATGTTGGAACATCTGCTGATATCAAGGTTGAAGCTGAAGAAAAGAATGATCAATATAACTTCACTCAAAATGATACAAGGTCAGAAGATTCAAGCAAACCTCCCTCCATCAGAATACAGAAGGATCATCCCAAAGATTTAATAATTGGTGATCCCAACAGAGGTGTGAGCACTAGATCAAGAGAAGTGATTTCAGGTTCTTGTTTTGTTTCCAAAATAGAACCTAAAAATGTCAAGGAAGCTCTCACTGATGAATACTGGATTTGTGCTATGCAAGAGGAATTAGGTCAATTCACAAGGAATGAAGTGTGGAATCTTGTACCTAGACCTGATGACATAAATGTGATTGGTACAAAATGGGTGTATAAGAACAAGTCAAATGAACAAGGAATTGTTACAAAGAACAAAGCTAGACTTGTGGCTCAAGGATACACTCAAATTGAAGGAGTAGACTTTGATGAAACCTTTGCACCAGTAGCAAGGCTTGAATCAATAAGACTACTGTTGGGAATTGCTTGTATCTTAAAGTTCAAGCTATTTCAAATGGATGTGAAAAGTGCCTTTCTTAATGGTTATCTTAATGAGGAGGTATATGTAGAACAGCCTAAAGGATTTGTTGATCCAAGCTGTCCAAATCATGTATACAAACTCAAGAAAGCACTTTATGGTCTGAAGCAAGCTCCAAGGGCATGGTATGAAAGACTTACCACATTTCTTATCAAGCAAGGATACAGAAAAGGTGGGATTGATAAAACCCTGTTTGTTAAAGATGAAGAAGGTAATGTCATGGTTGCACAAATATATGTTGATGACATTGTGTTTGGTGGGATGTCTGATAAGATGGTCAAACATTTTGTCAAGCAGATGGAATCTGAATTTGAAATGAGTCTAGTAGGTGAATTAACCTATTTTCTTGGTCTGCAAGTTAAGCAAATGGAAGACTCAATGTTCATCTCACAAAGCAAGTACTCCAAGAACATAGTGAAGAAATTTGGAATGGAAAATGCTTCTCATAAAAGAACTCCTGCTCCTACACATTTAAAGCTGACTAAAGATGAAAAGGGTGAGAATGTAGATCAAAGTTTATATAGAAGCATGATTGGAAGCTTGTTATACTTAACTGCTAGCAGACCAGACATTGCATTTGCAGTAGGAGTTTGTGCAAGATATCAAGCTGATCCAAAAGTCAGTCATCTCAATCAAGTCAAGAGAATCCTTAAATATGTTAATGGTACTTGTGACTATGGCATAATGTACTTTCATGGGTGCAAACCAATTCTCACTGGCTTCTGTGATGCTGATTGGGCAGGAAGTGCTGATGACAGAAAAAGCACTTCAGGAGGATGCTTCTTTCTAGGAAACAATCTGATTTCTTGGTTCAGTAAGAAACAGAATTGTGTATCCTTATCTACAGCTGAAGCTGAGTACATAGCAGCAGGTAGCAGTTGTTCTCAGTTGGTTTGGATGAAGCAGATGCTCACTGAGTACAATGTCCCACAGGATGTCATGACATTGTACTGTGACAACTTAAGTGCAATCAACATATCTAAAAATCCTATCCAACACAGCAGGACAAAGCATATTGATATCAGACATCATTTCATCAGAGATCTTGTAGAAGAAAAGGTGATTTCATTGGAGCATGTAGCTACAGATCTGCAGTTAGCTGATATCTTTACCAAGGCATTGGATGCTACACAATTTGAGAACTTAAGGGGCAAACTTGGAATCTGTTTATGTGATATCTAGCAGTTAATGAGATGTGCCAACATGTCATATGACATTGCATGGCATAAGTTCCAGATGGCAAAGCTAGTCTGGACTAGATTCTTGGGAATTTCATTCCTAATCATTTGGACTGTAACGGCTACTTATTTAGTAATTCCTTATAAGCAGCTATCAAGAGTCTCATCACATCATCACAAGCGAATCACATTAACTAGTAATCCTTCAGAAATCTTAACTCCTAAAGCTGCACATTCATCTTCCTCAACAATGTCTCAAAACCCTAAAACAGCTGAAGAAGTTCTCAACCAGGAAGACGTGGTTCATGCCACTCCTATTTCTATGGTGCCAATGCAATCAACACCATTAGACGAGCTCAAGGGAAATGCCTCTCACACTAAGAAGGCAAGAACACCAAAAAGAGGTAAAGATCAAATCAGAAGCAAAGCTAAAGAAATTCCTTCACATGTTAAATACTCCAAATATGTTGATGATTCCATCAAGGAGATTGTCAACCAAGTTTTCTCTGAACAAAGAGTAGTGAAAGGAATCTCTGTTCCCTTGAACACCATTCCTGCACCTCAAGAAGAACCTGCTCAAGATACAAAGAACACTGCTGCAGAACAAGATGTCCCAACGGATGTTGGAACATATGCAGATGAGAAAGCAAACTCATCTGATGCTGATACTGAACAGACTGAGGACAAGAAAGAGGTCTCAAGTGAAAGTGATAAAGAAGTTTCTGTGGAACAGGCTAAAGAATCAAATGAAGATCAAATTTCTGCTGATCAACAAGCTGATGAGGAGTCTGCTCAATCCCCTCCAATAGTCAATCTGGAACAGGATTCTGATGCAGAGATCATATCATCTGTGAAACCCAGCATTGCTAAAAGACTAAGGTCCAGGAAAGGAAAGATACGAGCTGAACCTGTCATCCCTGAGACTAAGAAGGCTAGTCCAAAGAAAGGCAAAGCTAAAGCTACCTTTGGTCTAGCAAAACCATGGAGCAAGGTTCAAACTCAGAAGAGAAAAGCTGCAACACCATCAGATTCAGATGTTGGATCAGATGTCCCAACATCTCCTCCCAAGAAGAAACCAGCACCAACTAGAGCTTCAACTGTTGTTCCAGAAGCTCCCTTGGACAATATATCCTTCCATCATGTCTCCAGTGTCAACAGATGGAAATATGTGTACCAAAGAAGGGTTGCTTTGGAAAGAGAACTAAGCAGCAATGCACTTGAGTGCACAGAACTCATTGACCTAATCTCTGCTGCAGGACTATTCAAGACAGTCTCAGAGTTCTCTCCCTGCTATGAACTTCTTGTCAAAGAGTTCATTGTGAATCTTCAGGAGGATTGCTCAAATGGTAAGTCCTCAGAGTTCAGAAAGGTATTTGTAAGAGGTAAGTGTGTTGAGTTCTCTCCCCAAATCATTAATCAGTATCTAGGAAGGGACACAGATGGACCCAATGAGCTAGGGAAAACAGATAATCAAATCTGTAAGGTGATCACTGCAAATCAGGTCAAAGCTTGGCCTGTGAAGGGAAAGCTCTCTGTGAGCATGCTTACTAGAAAGTATGCCATGCTTAACAGGATTGGAACTGCAAACTGGGTGCCTACCAACCACACTTCATCAATCTCAATTGGTCTGGCCAGATTCATCTTTGCTGTGGGGACTCAAACCAAGATGGATTATGGAGAATATATTTTTGATCAGACTATGAAGCATGCCATCTCTACTGCAACAAAGCTACCAATAGCTTTTCCATCATTGCTGTGTGGTATTGTTCTAAGTCAATACCCTGGAATTTTAACTGAGAAGGACATTGTCTGCAAGAGAGAGAGCCCCCTGGCTTTTCATTACAAATTATTCCTAAGTCACCATGCTGCAGATGTTGAAGCACCTTCTGGGACATCTGCTGGTCCCTCCACTGCTAAGAATCCAATCTCTAAGAGGGCCTTGATTGCTGAGCTAAAGTGCACCTGCAAAGAGCTTGAAGCTAGAAAGCAGAAGCTTGAGGAAATAATTCAAAGGTTGGAGAATAAAGAAGATCTGAAAGCAAACTCTAATGAAGACAGTGCTGCTGATGAAGAAACAGAAGCTGATGAAGAGACAGAAGTTGAGGAGGGAACTGAGAGTGATGATTCTGAGTGATCTGTGTATGTGAGGCATTTGTAATGACAGCAATGATTAGTAATTCTGAATAATAGTTCTTTGGCGCCAAATTTTGTGCCTACCAAGGGGGAGAACAACATCAAATGTAATTGCTGTTTAAATGAATGAAATCTGTTTGTTTCTGCCTGAACTGAATAAGTGTGAATATTTCTGTTGAAACAAGACTGGACTCATATATGTTTGAGGGGGAGTAAAACTCAAATATGAATCAACAGAAAAGTAATGATATACTCTGGAAAAAAAAGAACTTCTGCTGCACTCTGAAAACCAGGAAAGATGTTAGCCAAAAATTAGCCAAAGGGGGAGTTTGTAGATGTTTAAGAATTGGCAGAATTTTTGACCAAACAAGAAATGTTAAATTCAGTTCAGAATGTCCTATCAGATGTTGGGACATTATCAAACAGAGTATGTGAATTTATTTCAGGATGTCTCATCAGATGTTGGGACATTGTGTGAATAAATTAAGTTCAGTTTTTCAGGATGTCCCAACAGATGTTGAGACATCTCAGACCTGCTACCAGAATTAATTATTGATTAACAGATCAGAGATATTTAAGGAGAACTATCTGGAATTAATTAATGCTGGATAAAAACAGAACAAGGCGCATCTGTAGGGAGTTTTAAATTGAAGATTCAGATTAAAACAGAAGACCTAATGCACCTAGAATATAGGAGGTAACAAACCCTAAATTCAAGGTGACAGTTGCTGCACATTAGGGCTGGATCATTCTACAGAAAGCCCAAAATTCAGATACCTATTTAAACAACAGAAACTCATAGAATTGAGTACGAATTTCAGAAGACTAAATAGGGTGTCTAGTGTTTTAATAGCAGGTTGTTTTTATGTACCACTTTATGAGCTTTTAAGCAAAAGTGCATTTGTGACTTGATTGAAACTGTGAAGTAAGATCAAGCTGTTTTGTTTGAAGTGTGACTTCAATTTAATTAAACTTGTAAACAAAATCACTGTGTGATTGAGGGGGAGTGAGTAGGGTACTCTTATCTAAGTGAGTCTTAGGTAGAAATTGCATTGGGTAAGTATTAAGTGATAGATTAAACAGGGTGGTTTAAGTCTAGAATTAATATTACTAATAGTGGATTTCCTCCTGGCTTGGTAGCCTCCAGATGTAGGTGTGGTTATACACTGAACTGGGTTAACAAACTTCTGTGTTGTTTATTTTTCCTGCTGTTTAAGTTTTGGTTAAATTTGTCAAATGTCCTATTAAGTGTTGGAACATCTCTTAGGACATCTCATTACAGAATTTCAATATATATTTACAAAATTTAATTTTATTAATCATTATATTTACAAAAGTTATATTAAATAAATATATACATAATAATTATATTAAGAATTAGAAAATAAAAATTATTTAGAAAAAAAAATAAAATAAGGTTTTACAAAATTAGGGTTCATTTAGAAAATATTTTTAGGGTTTAGCTATAATTAGGGTTTTGAGAAAAATAAGGTTTAATGTATATAAAAAAAATATTAAGACTTTGTTTACAATTAAATAAACATGCATATATATATAAAAAAATATATATAAAGAAAACTATTAACTTGGATTTTGAGAAAATAATATATATATATATATATATATATATATATATATATATATATATATATATATATATATATATATATATATATATATGTGTGTGTGTGTTATTTAGAAATTTATTTAAATTTATTTATGAAAATAATATAATGAATAATATAAGAAAATAATAATTAAAAGAAAAGAAAATCAAAAAAAATCAGGACCTGGGATTTGAACCCAGGTCCTTTACCTGAATGGTGAGAAGGATAACCACTAGGCTACGCTGCATATGCTGCAAGAGGAATGAACTCCATTTGCTTTTGTTCTTTAACTACGAAAAATCAGAAAATAAAAGGCCTGGGGGAGGATTGAACCCAGGACCTTTGATCACTCAAGCGCACGCATCACCACCCGGCTGGAAGAGCCCATCTGATAGTATGATGATGACTGAACATAATATATTATGCTTTATAATTAACCTGAAAAAATAGAAAAATAATGGTGCAAGGCAGGATTCGAACACAGGTCCCATAGTCAAACGTACACAAGCCTTTCCACTGGGACAAGCCACACGCTTATAATAATAAACCAACGATAAAACAAAAAATATTTAAAATACAATTCAAATTTTCCAGAACGCGCCAAAACTTCTTCTTCAACCTCATGTCCTTCGAATTTTCCTGCGAATCCAGCTATGAATTTTCCTGCGAAAAACAAACTCCAGCAAAACCTACGAAACTCAATGATCAACCAAACTGTGAAATTTCACAAAATTGAAAGCATAAACATAATCCAGAGGTCCATTCAAATCAAGCCATGGTCTTAGAAATCATTTATGTTTCGTAAATCACAAAGCCCTAATTCTTGGCCGAAACCCTAACTATGGTGTTTCACGGATTGGCCATGGTTTCTTTGATTTTCTTGCCCAGAAACATTCTACATCACATGATAAACAAGATTAGACAAACAAAATTCATTGAAACGCAATAAATTAATGTAATCGAAAAATTTATTTTCAAGAACAAGATGGCTTCGGGTTGATCATTATGACATGTTTTAGATGCATATGGGTGATGGTTTATGATCAGTGATGTCTAATGAAGCTTGCCATGTCCTTCTTTTACCTTCTAAAGCCCTGGAATTCCAAATCCGAATGTGAGTTTTACGAGGATTTTTCAATTTGTGAAGCTTACCTTGGAGGCAGAAAATTCGTGGCTTGGTGATTGAATTGTGTTTAGTACTTATAGGTAAATGAATTTAGGTCATAACATTGAATGGTTGTATGGAAATTTTGATATGAAAAGATTGAAATTGATCATGCTTTGAAAATCCAATATTTTTGCATAAAGGCTTGCTATTTTTGGACCAATCTTATGATTTCCTTCCTCTTCAATTCAAATCATCATTTAAGACATTCTAGAAACTCAATCCAAATAAAATCTCTTATTTTCATATTTTATTTTTATTTAAAATGATTTTTAATGAATTAAATCAAAATAAATAAAAATAAAAATAATAAAAATCTGATTTTTAATGGTTTGGGTCGTGCATAATGCTATTGTATGGATTGGATCATAATTTGACAAGCCCATTTGGAAGAAATTGGTTCTAGACCTCCTTTTTCATCATAAACCAACTCAAAATTTCTCAACTTTGCAAGGGCACATATCCTTCAATTTTAATGCTATGAGGGTGTTCTTGGACATTTTGGAAAGCTTGAAGAGTCCTCTAAACAAACCCCACTGGTTTCATGTCCATATCATTTACCAATCTCAAGTTATGCCCTTTTGAAGTTGTTGACTTTTTGTTGACTTTCAAAAGGACCTATAATGTCCTAGCTCATACCTTCCAAATGAAGCATTTTTGGGCTTGGCTTGTGAGACACAAAGTTGTAGAGAATTCAATTTCCTTCAAAATGAGCTTTGGATGGAGACTTGGTGATGAAGCATGTGAAAGTTATGGCTGGTCAAAGTTCAGTTGACTTTTACTGAGGAAACCCTAATTTAGAAACTCCTGATTCTTGATGATCTGGAATCTCCTTGATGAATCATGATCAACCCTTGATCAAATGATGAATTTTACTTCATATACTTGATGTTGGCAAAAAATCATGAAGTTTGACTTAGGTTTGACCACAGTTGACCTCAGTTTGACTTTTTAACTGCATTGACTGATTTTGACTTATCTGATCATCTGACTGAGCAAACTTCTGAGAAAAGTCTTGAAACTTATCATGGGGGTTCTTACACACATATAAGATGTTATGAAGCTCACTTGAAGTCTTGGAAGTCCATTTAGCCTGATTAAAGTCAAAACCCTAGTTTTGGATGCACTGCCTAAGTGGTGCATTGTCTGAGGGAATTGTCAACTCTTCTGACCCATTGTGAACTCTGTGAACCTTGTGAATCATCATAGCATGTCTTGTGATACTCATGGGAAGTATTGTGAAGCTTGTGAACCTTGTAAAGCTCATAAAGTGACTTTGTAGACCTCATGAACCTCATGAAAGGTTATGTAAACATTGTGAATCTTGTGAACCTTGTGAACCTTCAAGAAGTAACTTGTAGACTTCATGAACCTCATGAAAGGTTATATAAACATTGAGAAACTTGTGAACCTTGTGAACCTTCATAAAGTAACTTGTAGACTTCATGAACCTCATGAAAGGTCTTGTAAATGTTGAGAAACTTGTGAACCTTGTGAACCTTCATAAAGTAACTTGTAGACTTCATGAACCTCATGAAAGGTCTTGTAAATGTTGAGAAACTTGTGAACCTTGTGAACCTTCATAAAGTAACTTGTAGACTTCATGAACCTCATGAAAGGTCTTGAAAGTGTTGAGAAACTTGTGAACCTTGTGAACCTTCATAAAGTGACTTGTAGACTTCATGAACCTCATGAAAGGTCTTGAAAGTGTTGAGAAACTTGTGAACCTTCTTAGCACACAAAGTCTTGTATTGTGAGGGCAAATTTTGGGGTGCAACAACAGGTCCCGATACGAACAACTGAGTCTGATTGAAGAGAAAAGATTGGCTGCAATCTGTCATGGGCAGTTGTATCAGAAAAGAATGAAGAGAGCCTTCGATCAGAAAGTCAGGCGTCGAGAGTACCAAGTAGGAGATCTTGTGTTGAAAAGAATCCTTCCTCCTCATACAGACCACAGGGGCAAATGGACTCCAAATTATGAAGGCCCATTCGTGGTAAAGAAAGTTTTCTCTGGTGGAGCGCTGATGCTCAGCACCATGGATGGTGAAGATTTCCCGTCCCCTGTAAATTCAGATGCAGTTAAAAAATACTTCGCATGAAATGACCCGCTGGACATAAAAACAGAATGTAAGTCCAGGCAAAAATAGGGCATCCCGACGAGTCAAAAACAGAATAAAAGACTCGGGCAAAAATAAGGGAAAAATAAACAAAAATGTACACCCGCTGAGTTGAAAAGCCGCATTGGACAGCTCAGGCAAAAATGGGTATCCCGATGGATTGAAAACCCGAAAGGGCGATCCATGCAAAACAAGGGAATAAGCGAACAACCGCGCTCTGAATTCGTCTGTATCGCTTACAACTTGGTAAGTTTCGAAAGGATCAAGCTTCTTTCAGAATCAACCTTCTTCAGAAAGCGAGACGAGAAGAACGTCAAAAGTCATACGAGTCATAGTAAAGAGGAAAGCTCCTTAAAGCGTCATCAACATTGCCAGCATTTTGTTTCTCAATTTGTAACAATCTCCTCATTTCAGGGGATGTGTTTCTTTGACTGTATCTCGCCAATTCAAGGCATATGAATTAATAAAATCAGATTTTCAGTCATGTTTCGTCTTGTACATTTTTATTTGCAAAAATGTCTGATGTCTTAAGAAAAAAACTGATTGCATAAAATACAGATGTTTACCTTCAAAAATAAAAACACGTGCTTGCAGGAAATACACTTACTCCCAAAAGTGTCTAACTCCTATGACGGAATCCAGTAAAGGATACCTCGGGATTACTTGTGCGTTTCCCTATCTTTGCAGGATTGCAGGTATCCAGAACGCAACTTGGGGCATGTAAGCTTCGTCTCAGCAAGCTGGCAAATCAGTGCTCGCTCCATCTTAACACTTGAAGTGTTTTCTCCCCAGCCGAGTTGCCATTTCATCCTCAGCCAAAATACAAAAGTCAAGGAGCCCCCTCCCCACAGAGCTTCAGCCTCTATCCAGAAGAGCAGCGCATGAAGGATCACAACAGAGTGAAGAAAGCTTCTTCAAACCCCAGCTGGGTCCCTCAGTACAAGGATAGGTCTATCAATGACCTGTATCCCCAAGCAAATGCTTCCCATCAGATCTACCAACGATCTCACCCCCAGCTGGGATGTCCATTTCAAGCAGATCGACCAAGATCTTCGTGGCAACGGGATCCGAGTCCCGGATTGGTATCCTCGCATAATCATAGCATTCGCATCATATTCACCCACAAAGTGTAGCATTACGTTAGTACGGAGCATTACGGCAAAAATCAAACATATAGCATAATCATAAGCCATGTTCTGAATCAAACACTTGTGAATATTGAAAACTCCTCCCAAAATCCCCAGCGGAGATTCCCCAGCAAACACAGCTGCCTTGCATTCCCCAAACATAAGCATATACCCCTTTGTGGCACCCGTCTGTGTCATATCCCCAGCGGAAAGCCGAAGACATCCTCTTTGCACTCACAAATACTCATATATATACATTTCCCTGACATTCGTCCGTGTCATTCTCCCCAGTACAGTAACCTAAACACTTTGTATACCAGATACTCGTTTATACTATACTCTTCTCCTTTGACACTCGTCTGTGTCACACTCCCCCCAGCAGATTAAACACTCATCTATACACCACTCACACTTATACAGATACTCGTCCGTATCTTGTATACGCCATTTATATCCCCACAGATTCGACACTCGTCCGTGTTCTCTGTTAACCAGTTGGTACTTGTTCGTACCATCATCTCAGGACATGCGTCAAGTATTTGTTTCTACCCGATACTCGTCCGTATCGTAGTCCTAAGGATGCTCGTCCGCATCTTTAATCTATACACAAACATCTAAACACTTACCCTTTTATTTCTTGGATATAAACACTCGTCCGTGTTTACTACTCCCCAGTAGATCGCCAACAAAGCAAATTTTTATCTGACATTCGTCCTATGTCACGATAAACCCTGAGAGCAGCCGTACCCTGCTAGGTGGTCATCCTCCACCTCTTGATGGTCGTCCTCCATCATGCTCATCCGATGGCCGTCCCCATCGTTGATTTTCTATCCGACATTCGTCCTATGTCGTGATATTTAGCAGCCGTCCCCTGCTAGGTGGTCGTCCTCCACCTTTTGATGATTGTCCTTCATCATTTTATCCAATGGCCGTCCCCATTGTTGGATTTGGTTATCTGGCATTCGTCCTGTGTCATGATAAACCTTGAGAGCAGCCGTCCCTTGCTAGGTGGTCGTCCTCCACCTCTTGATGGTCGTCCTCCATCATGCTCATCCGATGGCCGTCCCCATCGTTGACCTTTTATCCGGCATTCGTCCTATGTCGCGATATTTTCGGCAGCCGTACCCTGCCAGGTGGTCGTCCTCCACCTTAGATGTCTGTCCCTCATCTTATCCCCAACAGAGCAGCCTTCCCCTGCTAGGTGATCGTCCTTCACCTTTGATGACCGTACCTCATCATCTGTTTATTTCATTTATTCTTTAACCCGATGGCCGTCCCCGTCGTGGTCCCTTTTCTTTTTAGCCCGATGGCCGTCCCCATCGTTGGTTACTTTACTTTATGAACTTGATGGCCGTCCCCGTCGTGTTTCATGGATCCCCAGATAATTTTACAGCTTTACTTGATGGCCGTCCCCATCATAATTCTTTTATCCCCAGCATGTCGGCCGTCCCCGTCATTGCCTTATTTCCCGCACCTTTCCAGCATGTCGGTCGTCCCCGTCATTGCTCATTACCCAGCAGTCGTCCTCTGCTCGACGGTCGTCCTCCGTCTCCCACACCTTTACAATATACTTTATTTTCTTTTGCAATCTATATCCCTTTTCTTCTTCATTCTGTGAGTGCAAATTTTGGATTGTCTTTGGTATTCAACCACAAGTTATCTTGTTTGCCTGATAAGTCGTTGCTTACATCCTGCACAGCTAACTCATGTTTGAATAGGGGAAGCTGTAAACACCCCAAATTTGCCCTCACCCATTCACACCATGGCTTGTGATCATTTCATATGCATAAACACAATCATACCATCCCATATCCCATTTTTGATTCACTGCATAGCTTCAAAGTCATCTGCATCTAGGGTTTGTGATCTGAGCAATCCAAGAGCTTCTTGAGCCACCCAAAGGTCAACAATCACTTCAAAGGGGTCTATGTGTGTCCAAGTATCATATTATATCCTCTCAAAGTCAAGAATGCCAAATAATCACAAGATCTGGGATTGGTATGGAAGCAGAGCCAGGCTCGACTGCACAAATGACCTAAAATTAGGGTTTTGGTTTCAAAGGCCATAACTCCAAATTTTTTGGTCATTCTTGTTTCTATTGGTCTCTATATGGTATAGGGAGTATGCATACCAATTTTCATGAAGAAATTCCATGGGGAAGTCATCTGATCAAAGGTTGACTTTCTGGACAAGTCAGTGCAAAATCAGGGCATCTGAGGCCCCCAATGACCCAACCAAGGGGTGATCTTCATCATTTTGAGTGTATATGATCTTTATTTGATCATGGAAGAAGTTGGAAGTTCACAAAATTCAAGAATTTCAAGTCTTTTGCAAAGTTGACTTTTTGGGCAAGTTTGACTTTTAATGAAAATGTCATTTTATGCAACTTTTTCAACCCTTACTTTTTGATCCAAAAATTCTTCAAATGGAAAAACTTTGGTCATGAAAGTTGTAGAATAGATCTTTCCCTTTTCAAAAAGTACAAGAACATGACCTAATTCATTTTGGATCAAAAGTTATGGCTTGTCAAAGTTGGTAAAAATCACAAAAATTCAAAGTTTCTACCAAAGAGGTATTTTGCAATATGACTTGATCAAGTGTTCTAAGGCTATCAAATGGACTTATAATTCACATAACATGATCATGTAACATCAAAAGTTCAGAATGGACCAAGGGATCACACATTTGTATGGCTTTTGGAACAAGATCTTTTCATGAGAACCAAAATAAACCAAGTTGCAAAATCCATCATAACATCTCACCCACTTGTTGCCTAGCCTGCTGATCAATCCTAGCCTTTCTCCCTCACCTTGCTGCGCAGCCCACTCTCCATGTACTTGGCTAGAACATGACCCATGCTTTCTCTTACACAAAGTTGACAATTTGCAAAAGTAGCTACACCTATCACAAAAGGGCATGTCACATCCTCTGACCAATCAGCATTGTTTATACAAACAATTTGCAAGCCAAACATCACAAGAGGCCAGCCTGAAACACACAAGAGCAGCACATTCTCATTTTCCACCCTTGAAGCAAAAGCATTCGAAACACTTCATACAAGCCACAAACACTAAAACAAACTACACAGACCTTCTCAACACATCACCCTGATCACAAAGCACCCTTAAAATCAACCTGAAACTCAAGGAATCAAGAACACGATTCTCACCTGAGCTTGAACAGAAGCTGTTCAAACTCTCAAACTAGCCAACACAAGCTCCTTCTAAGCATCCAGACATCATCAAAGGATCATAAGGAGTGGATTGCACAAAGGAGAAAGGCCAGAAAGCTGCAAACTGAAAGCTTCAAAACTCAGGTAGCTCAAGAACTTTTTTTCCAGAAATGATTTTTAAAGCTCCTAAGTTGTTCTTTGTAGTTCACTGATCACTCTGATGTTGTTGGTTTTGAAAATGGTGAAGAGATGAGAGTTTAATCGTGTTCTGAAAGTTTTGCCCTAAAATTTGTTTTGTTTCGATTCATGAGATTGATGAAATATAAATGATGTTTTTGTTAGGGTTTTGATTCAGTGAGGTGTGGGGATGATTTCCATTCTTTTAGATTTCGTTTTAGTTACGTTTTGAAGATTCTAGGAATTTTCAGGTGGGGTTCCCACCGGAGAAGACGACCGGAGGTCTTCTCCGGCCACCTGAAAATAATTAGGGTTTAATCCCTGTAATTAAGGAAGTTTGAATCTTGTGCGTTGGATCTGTTGACTTGTTTGACTTGGCGCGTGTATGTGTGGCCGAGATGCACTCATTAAGCCCTAATCTCAATTAATTAATTCATAAATCAGAAATTAGGAAGTTTGAATATGGACCATTGATCTGCGTGCGTAGTCAACAGCTTCTTCCCCAGAATCCATCCTGGCCATCCATTGTGTTTACTTTTCATTTTTATTAATATTAATTCATTTGTTTTGCATTTCTTTTGTACATTTATTTAAAAATAGTAAAATCCATTCAAAAATTCTGAAATTTTTTATGCAAGCCATTATTTAATTTCAGAACACAAAAATATTTTTATTCTCATTTTTTGCATTAAAAAAGTATTTTTAAATATTTAAAAGTTTATTTTTAATTAATTAATGAGAATTAATTAATTAAAAATACTTTTAGGTATTTAAAAATCACCAAAAAATTCATGAAACATTTAAAAACATTTATAAACATTGTCCAACCCTCAAACCAAATTTATTTTTTGATCTTGATGCATTTTAAGAATTTTCCATGGAATTAAAATCATTTTGATGCATTACTTTGATCCAAACTTCCAAAAATCACTTCTGCCTAACCATGATGAGTTGGACTTTGATTCTTTTTGCTTTGTGTTTAGCATGTCATGTAGTTTGTGAGATTAAATGGCCATGATTTGATCTCTCATTTTCCATTTGTTTGGCATTTTTCTTGTTAAGGAACCCTAAAACCCTAGAAAATTTGGGAAAATCATAACTTGAATTTGGTTAAGAGTTGAGACTTCTCCTTTTGGCAGTGAGTTAGTATAGGTTTAGGGATCCTTTGAGTGCATTTTCAAGTTTTTGTATGGATTTTTGCTTCTGATTTTGGTTTGTGTTTGATACATTGATCATAAACCCTAATTTGGGCTTCCATATGCATCCATCTTGCATTTGCATTCATACCTTGACTTGCCATGGCATTTTATGCATTCTTGTGATTCATTTGACATCTTAAGACATATTGAAAGCATGTTTGATCATTGCATCTTGCATTTCCCATGTTGTATGCCATTTGCATTTCATAACTTTTCATGTATGTTCATGCTCCTTAGCTTGTTTCATTTGCATCCATAAGTTTGTATGATCATCCCCATGTGTTGTTTCATGTTTGTGACATCTCATAGCATCATTAGCATCATGTATGTGCTTCTGGTTTTGTCTCTCATCATGCCATTCCATCCCATTTTGCATTTCATTGCATTTCTTTTCTAACTTTTCAGGTGGTAAGTGGCTTTGAGAAGTGAATTTGCCTTCACTTCTCACAATTTCTTTTCATCTCTCTTATGCATCCTTGCTGCATTTTGTTTTGTGTTTGAGATTGAGCTTGCTCTTTCTTCTTCTTCTTACTTTCTTTCTTCAAGTGACTTGTCTTCTTAAATGAAGCAAGTCACTTTGCTTCTCTTTGATCCTTTCATCTGCTTCCTGGTGGTTTCTCTGAAGATCTCTCTTGTAAACCTCACAAACCTTAGGAACAACCAAGCATGACAATAATTAGGGTTTTGATTAGTCCCCCACTTAGTTTTTACCTTTGTGTCTCATTGAGTCTTCTCTTCTCACCTCATAATCAGGGACTAAACCCTAAAGGCTTTAAGGCTTTGTGATTAAGCTTATGCCTGCATCCTTCTATTAGGATGGAGTGTATAACTTTAATCCTAAGTGTTAAACCCTTAATGTGTTTAAATCCTTTAATCAATTCATCTAATAATCACTAAGACATCAAGCTTGTAACTTGGGCCTTGCATTAGGGTTCTAATTCTTCCTTAACTGGTTAAGAAGGACTAACCCTAGTGTTAATGGACAAGTCCCCCTCAAGTTGTCTTACAAATCATGAAAAATCATTTCTTCATCATATCACTAATTAAAATCCATCTAATAAAGGCTTTGTTTTGTCATGGGTTTAATCCCTAATCATGGATTAAGTTGAGGAGCTTTCCTCAGCTTAAACACTCTCATCTATTATCCTTCTATTAGGATGGTGTAATGAGTCTGTTTAATCCCTGATTATGGCTTAATCTCATTACTCAACACTAAACAAAAACACCAAAAACATCTAAATAATCACAAGTAGGTTAATGATCTTAATCCTGCATCAAAGGTGATTAAGTGTGAGAAGCTGACTTCACACTTAAGGTATTCTCATTATCCCTAATCAGAGGGAAGATGTGATGAGTTTACTAAATCCATTGGTTTAGACTTAAGCTCATTAACTTATGACAAAATCCAAAAACAATAAAAGACTGAAAACACAAAAACAAACAATAATCGTCTCCTCCGGGATTCTTTTCTCATCATCTTCACTCATAAACGAGAACTCGCTTCTTCCGTCTAATGCAAGACAGTTTGCACCTGAGCCAGACAGGTCATACACTTGAGCATTGACAAGCAAGCAGTTCACAAGTCAATTCATCTTTCAGTCTCTTTGGGTCGAACTACGGTGTTCTGACTTCCTCATTGCACGAGAGGATACGTAGGCATAACTTAACAGTTATCGAACAAAAGTCTCTGTATATTCCCCCTCTTTCCAACTTCATTCTCTTAGCCTCATTATCATGAGCATTTCACTCCTGTCCCTACACTGACACATCATTTATACACTTCACACTTCTTTTACACTGACACCTGTACATTCTTTTCCAGCTCTTTATACACAGATTGCACTGACACTACCCCTTTAAAACACAAATCTTTTAAGCGTGGATCCCGTCGAGTACGGCGGACAATCTGGGTGCTAATACCTTCCCAGGTTGTAACTAACCCCCTTTCTCAGTCTCTCTGGTTCGTGACCGTCTTATCCATCTCTTTCTAGGTCTATGCAGCATTACCTTTCCTCCGGGATAAAAATGCCTAGCTGGCGACTCTTTTCATCTCCAGTGAGTTCACGGCTGTGTGTTCTCATTGTCCCTCTCGCCGACCGTTCGCGTCTGTACCTTTATTTGGGCCAATTCCCCATACAGTAGAAAGTATGCTTATCTCAAGAGGCATACCTAAGGAAGATTCTTGAAAAGTTTGGTATGTTGAATTCAAAACTTGTTGTGACTCCCACAAACCCTCAATTTAAGTTGAGTATATGGATAACATTACATATGCTAATATACTAGGTTCTTTGATGTATGTTATGGTATGTACTAAACCCAACATATCATAAGCAATACGTCTTATAAGCAGGTACATGGTGAATCCTAGAAAGGCTCATTGGAAAGCATTGAAGTGGATTCTAAGGTATATAAATGGGTCCCTGAATAGAGTCCTAATTTATGGTGGAACCTTGAGTGAAGATAGTAAAGAAGCAATTGAAGGATATGTCGACTCTGATTATGCAGGTTGTATGGATTCTAGAAAATTTATTTCTGGATACATGTTCATTATGTTTGGTACAAGAATCAGTTGGAAAGCAACACTTCTGAAGGTAAAAAGCCTTATCAACCACTAAAGCGAAATATATCACTCTAATTGAAGTTGTGAACGAAGCATTGTGGCTTGAAGGTTTTGCAAAGGAGCTGAAACTTCAAGGTCGATTTGTCATTGTTAAATATGATAGTCAAAGTGCAATACACATGTCAAAAAATTCAGCCTATCTTGAGCGAACCAAGCACATCGATGTGAGTTGCATTTCGTTAGAGGGGTAATCGAGCATGGAGAAGTCCAAGTGCTGAAGGTTTCGAAAAATCATAATGATGCTAATTTGATCACCAAGACGTTGCCCAGTTACATGTTCTTCCACTGTATGCAGTTGATAAAGTTGCATGAAGAAAACTAATTTGTTTCTTGATGTTGTATATTTTGTTCCAAGGTGGAGATTTGTGAAATATTTGATCAAACTCTAGTTTTAGTATGTCATCAAAGTTTGCTCACATATTGATGTCGAAGTAATGCGTGTTGTAGTCGAAGTTTGTTCTAACATACATTAGTCAATATTGATAGGGTTGTTAGCTTATTGAATTGGTCCTCTCTTGTAAACCTAATTGTTTAAGTTAGCTTGTAATGAGTAATTGTTAAAAAGCTCATTAGGTTAGTGTGTTAGTTTTCTTATAAATAGCATACTAGTCTCTCATCTTGAATAAAGAAAAACAGGAAGATAAAATCCTAATTCAAAAGTGAGAGGGTTATTTGTGATTATTGTATATTTGTAATCTTGTTTTAAGAGAAATGAAAGAATATCAGTTTATAATCAAATACTTATTGTTATCCTTGTGTTTTTCATAAATCCTAACCCTTGTGGGTTTCTTGCTGATCAAGGAACCAATTATACTTTGTTTCTAGGGCATCCAATTTCACAACAAGGTAATAAAAAAAAGTCATATCAGAAACTGAATCATCATTTACTAAACATAGACACATTTTAGACGTTAATTTAACTAGTAACAAATTAGTGGTTGAAATGAAAAAAATATTAAATAAATATATCTTTTCTATAAGCTGATTAATAGAAGATTAATGGGATCTTTAACTCAATAGTTAAGTTACAAATATATTGTAGCAAGAACTCAACATCATCACAATTATAAAAAAATCAATTGAAAATTTTAATCACTCGTAAAGACAATCTTAATTAAAGTTGATTTTGAAAGAAAAAATACATGATTTATTTATTATAAATATTTTAAAATAATTATTTATTTATAAGTGAATGTCAATTACCTTTTTTTCATAATAAAAAATATTATAATTTGAGATAAATACTTTAAATTACAATTAAAATTAAGTAAAATAATTTTGTTGATGTTTTTTACATTTGTATGTATTAAAAAGGGGGGAAATTAAAATAACCCACATTAAAAAAAACAAAATATAAATTTCTTAGTGAATTAAACACTTACCTAATTCTCAATGTTGGCGACTGTACCTCTCTGTGCATTCCTCCAACATCAGCCAATTAACTGGGAGGATTGCTCGTTGGTGAATATTGTTGTCTGAATATGATATCGAGTACCGAGCTCAAAAAGTTGTAAAAGGAAGTATCTTGGATGACCATTTGAAACATCAACCAATTGATGATTACCACTCCATCGAGTTTGATTTCCCTAATGAGGATGTAATGTATTTGAAAATGAAATATTATGATGATCCTTTGATTGAGGAAGGGCATGAGCCTAGATCTCGACGGGGTCTAGTTTTTGATGGAGTTGTGAATTCACGTGGAAAAGGAATTGGGGAAATGATTATTACTCCCAACGGTTCACATATTCCTTTTGCCACAAGATTGACTTTCCCCTTTAATAATAATGAAGTTGAGTATAAAGCCTTCATTATGGGTCTTGAAGAAGCTATTGGTTTGAGGGTCAAGAATCTTGATGTGTATGGAGATTCAACCTTGGTAATTAATCAAATCAAGGGTAAGTTAGTAACTCATCAACCTCACTTGATTCCATATAAAGATTACGCCAGAAGAATTTCGACTTTCTTTACTAAAGTCGAGTTTCATTATGTGCCTCGTGATGAGAATCGGATGGTAGATGCTTTGGCAACCATAACTTCTATGATAAAGGTGAGTCAATGGAATGAAGTTCCTATGATTAGTGTGATGCGTCTTGAGAGACCAACTCATGTGTTTGTAGTTGAAGAGGTCCAAGATAACAAGCCTTGGTATTATGATATTAAATGTTTTCTCCAGAGTTAGGAATGACCACTTGGGGCATCGAGTAAAGATAGAAGGACTTTGAGGAGATTGACATGCATTTTCTTTTTGAATGAGAATGTGGTTTACTAGAGAAATTCTAACATGGTATTGCTCAAATGCGTGGATAGACACGAAGCATACATGTTAATGAAAGAAATTCATGAAGGATCTTTTGGTACTCATGCCAATGGGCATGCAATGGATAAAAATATGTTGAGGGCAGGTTACTATTGGCTGACAATGGAACCTGACTGTTGCAAATATGTGAAGAAGTGCCATAAGTGCCAATTGTATGCTGATAAGATTCATGTGCCACCAACTTATCTCAATGATATTTCTTTCTCATGGCTTTTCTCTATGTTAGGAATCAATATGATTGGCATGATTGAACCCAAGGCTTCGAATGGGCATTGTTTAACTCTCGTGGCTATTGATTACTTCACTAAATGGGTAGAAGCGGTATCATATGCTAATATGACCAAGAAAGTGGTGGTTCAGTTTATCAAGAACCATATTATTTGTCGATATGGTGTTCCGAATAGAACCATTACTGATAATGGTTCAAACTTGAATAATAAGACTATGAAAGAGCTTTGTGAAGAATTAAAGATTCAACACCATAATTCTTCTCCTTATAGATTGAAGATGAATGGGTTCGTTGAAGCTGCAAATAAGAACATCAAGAAGATCATTCAGAAAATGGTTGTGACATATAAGGACGGATATGAGATGCTCCCTTTTGCTTTGCATGGGTATCACACATATGTCTGCACTTCAACAGGGGAAACCCCTTTCTCACTTGTTTATGGTACATAAGTAGTGCTCCCCATCGAGGTTGAGATCCTACCAATGAGAGTTCTGATGGAATCCAAGTTAAGTGAGGTTGAATGATGTCAAAGTAGATTTGACCAGTTGAATTTGAATAAGAAAAGGAGAATAACGACTTTGTGTCATGGTCGGTTGTACCAGTAAAGGATGAATAAAGCTTTTGACAAGAATGTTAGACCTCGTGTATTCAGAGAAGGCGACCTCGAGCTAAAAAAGATCTAGTCTTTCATTACTGATTCTAGGGGCAAGTGGATTCCTAATTATGATGGCCCATATGTTGTTAAGAAAGCCTTCTCTGGCGGTTCATTGATTCTTACAACTATGGATGGTGATGAGATCACTCATCCTATGAATGTTGATGTAGTCAAGAAATACTTCACCTAAAAGAATAAAAGAACAACACGCAAAGTTGAAAACCCGAAAGGGCGACTTAGGAAAAAATGAGCATCTCGGTGGATTGAAAACCCGAAAGGGAGGTCCAGGAAAAAGTTAGAGACGTAAACAGAAATAATTATCCTGGTAGATTGAAAGTCAACAAGGTAAATCTAGGAAAAGGTTAGGGATCATTTCAAGTAACTCCATCAGATTAGATTGGATCACTTGAAACAACCAAGGATTCTGGATTCTATTTCCCAGTAAGGTTGCCCATCAAAGATTCTTATTCACTCATCCTTGACTAAAGTTCCAAGCATAGTGGAGTTCAAAATTGTTAGGGAGAATAATGATCATTGTATTTTAATGTAGCCCTTTTCCATGTATTTACCATTTTTCAAACTTGTAATGATCCATGGAGTCACTCCATTTGCAGACTACCATTCTATCAATGAAATTTGAGCCTTTTTACAATTGTTTGCAATTCTTTATGTTGTTTCTATTTACAAAATTTCATTTATATTTTATGATAATTTTTTAAACAAATTTAATAAATTGAACTTTTGAAGATTATAAAAACATTTTTCTCTTGATTTATGAATAAAGAAAGAATGTCAACAGTTATTCCAGGGAGGCAAAATCTTGAGTAGGTATTATTGTTGAATATTTGGTAATTTGATGTTGTTATGCGATAATTATATGAATTGGATATTAGTATGAGTAATTCTGTAATTGTCTGGCTGGAAAAGTAGATTTTGGTGCATAAATTCGTAGTGGTAGGAGTGCAGGTCGCAGAAGGGAGAACTGCGAGAATTGTAGAACTCGCTTAGCGAGTGTCGCACCTCGAAAAATACGATCCTAAAATAAACAACAGAGTCGCCACCTAATTCTATTTATTCTACGAGAGAAAAGGAAGATATAGACACAACCTAAATAAAGGATGAGAATGGTCAACGAAACCACTAATCTAAGTTCGGGAGTCAGTTACGCAAAGGGAAGGTGTTAGGCACCCCTCACGTCCGTTGTACTCAACAGGAACCTCTTAGTCTAGTTTGCGCTTAAAATTGTTAACTTGTTATTATTGTCTTCTTTATGATTAAAGATTGCTTATTAAAGGGAAAGTTTTAATTATAATTTGTTATGGGAAACTGTTAAGTTTTTTATTATTGTGTTTTATGGCGGAGAAAAGATTGAGTTTTTTTTTATTATTATGCTCGCGAAGGATTAAAATCCCCGTGCCTACGTATTCCCTTGTGCAATGGGAAAGTCAGAGCTTCGTAGTTCGTGCAGACGGCGATTTGTGTTTTTTATAGAACGACTGTTTGAAAATGCATTCTACTGCTAAGCGTTAGCTTATTTGCGAGATAGAAAGATTTAAACAGCGTTCGTTTTGAGAAAAGATATTTGATCTTTATTAAGGGTGTTAATGCTATTATTCTATGATTGACATTATGTTTGGTAAAACTAATATGGCTGGAAAATGTTGAATAAGAAGTTCCATATTAACATGGTATAGATTCTGGAAGAACATGTCAAACATGATGTCTTGACATGGTGGCACAGATAAATGTGGAAGTTGTCAAAGAAGATGTTGAATTCAGTTCAGAATGTCCTATCAGATGTTGGGACATTATCAAACAGAGTATAAGAACTTAATTCAGGATGTCCCAACAGATGTTGTCATATGTCACAGTCAGATGTCAAAGAAGATGTTGAAGTATCTGCAAATGTCATGACAGAATGTTACAGACAGATGTCAAAGAAGATGTTGAAACATCTGCAAATGTCATGACAAAATTACTGTCATATGCTACAGACAGATGTCAAAGAAGATGCTGAAACATCTGCAAATGTCATGACAGATGTCAAAGAGAATGTTGAAACATCTGCAAATGTCATGACAGATGTCAAAGAGAATGTTGAAACATCTGCAACTGTCATGACAACATTATTGTCATATGTTACATATAGATATCAAACAAGAAGTGTTGAACTTAGTTCAGGATGTCACACCAAATGTTGTGACACTGTCAAACAGAGTAACAGTTAATGAACTTAAGTCAAGATATCAGGATGTCACACCAGATGTTAGGACATTGTATCAGTTGATGGAATAAGTTCAGTTTACAGGATGTCCCATCAGATGTTGTGACATTGTATCAGTAAATGAAGTAAGTTCAGTTTTTCAGGATGTCCCAATAGATGTTGAGACATCTCAGACCTGTTACCAGAATTAATTAATAACTAACTGATCTGAGATATTTAAGGAGAGTTATCTGGAATTAATTATGGATGGATAAAAACAGAACAAGGCACATCTGTAGGGAGTTTTGTTATGAAGATTCAGATTAATCAGAAGAACAAAATCACCTAGAATCTAGGAAGTAACAAACCCTAATTCAAGGTGATGACATTGGATTTATCAGATCTGAATTATGCAGAATATTCTGGAGATATTATGCAATCATATGTGGTGCTGATCTAGAAGATCTTAAAGACTCAATTTAAATTGAAGACAAATATTGAAAAATATAGGTTTCTATATTTAGAGATATTTTAGAAGTTGAAGATCTTTTGGAATATTTGTAGCAGATATTTCTGCATATTTGTAGCAGATATTTCTGCATATTTGTAGCAGATATTTCTGCATATTTGTAGCAGCTATTGTTGTGATTGTTTAGGCCCAAATCCAGTTGGGAATAAGTTATAAAAGAAACCTTGTAACCTAGTTTAGAATCAACCCAATGAACCAAAAATGTAAACATTATTAGGGTTGTGTCCTTGTGTCAGCCGTGCATAACAAGTAACACTATTGTGGCTGTTTCACTTGTGATTCTCGAAGCTTGTAAGCAAGAGAAGTATTGTGTCTTGATTGAAACTTCTAAGTAAGATCAAGCTGTTGTGTTTGAAGTGTGACTTCAATTTTATTAATCATTGTAAAAGATCACTGTGTGATTGAGGGGGAGTGAGTAGGGTACTCATATCTAAGTTGTGTCTTAGGTAGAAATTGCATTGGGTAGTTATTAAGTGATAGATTAAACAGGATGGTTTAAGTCTAGAATTAATATTACTTATAGTGGATTTCCTCCTGGCTTGGTAGCCTCCAGATGTAAGTGTGGTTATACACTGAACTGGGTTAACAAACTTCTGCTGTGTTCTTTTTATCTTTTATGTTTTATGCAGTACCTGAACTGAATGTCCTATCAGATGTCCCAACATCCTGAAGCATGTTTGACTCTGATATAACAAAATTATTTAAGTACTGATATGTATACCTTACCATGTTTATAAGTAACAGATAAGATGTCTCAACATCATATTAGACATCTGAGTCTGTCATACCAGAATTTCAATTGGTATCAGAGCAGGCATCCTGGTCTGTTTCTGGATGAGATCTAAGGGGGATACTTTCTGGTTCATGGTAAAGGAAGAAGGAGGATATAATGAAAAGCTGTTTGAACTTGAGAGGTTCATATTGGTGTTTGAATGGTCCCTAGAAGTGGAGGATGGACTATTCATCATATGGTGTATATTGGACCAGTCTGGTGTTATCAGGGCTGGAAATTTGCTGGTGAATTGTTGTGTAGCTATGATGTCAAACAGAATGTCCTGACATCTTGGTTCTGAGAATTCTATATTTGAAGGAGGCTTGTATTTTGTTTTCTGTGAGAATTGGAGAACACTTAGTTCAGAATGTTGTGGTTCTTGATGAAAGAAGAGGTTGGAGCCAAAACAAAAGAGTATAATTATCAAATCTTTCATGCGGGAGTGAAAATCTTGATAAGTTATCTCTTAAGCTTATTTATGGTGACCTAATGAGGATATCCTTCCTGGTTATGGTGTCCTATGTTGTTTAGGTATAGCTGGAGAAAATCTCTCCTGTGAAGATACATGTTTATGATTGTCTAAATCATGAACTGAAGGAAGTTTCATCAAGAAAGAAGCTGAATTGATATGTCAATCCTAATGGCTTAACACCACACTACACATCAACAGTTTATGAACCAAGCTTAGTTTTGTGTTCCAGAAGAAGGAAACTGGTGTGATGATGGATGCTTTGGGTGCTAGACAAATGTGTGATGATCACATATGTTTGGAACCTACTCCTAACCTGGAAGAGGAGGCATCTATGCTACATGTTGAAGACTTAGATAATGATCATTGCTTTTGTGGACCCTAGCATAGCCAAAAGGCTTAGGGCTAGAAAGGAAAAGAAGACTGCAGGACATTCATCTCCTGAAAAGAAGCAGCCTACTCCAAAGAAAGACAAGGTCAAAGTGATACTTGGTCCTACTAAACAATGGAGCAAGGTGAATACCCAAAAGAGGAAAGCTGTAACTCCACCAGATTCAGATGTTGAAGAGGATGTCCCAACATCCCAACCAAAGAAGAAACCAGCACCCTCAAGGTCCACCTCTGCTGTTCCAGAAGCTCCTCTGGACAATGTTTCATTCCATCATGTGTCAAGTGTGAGCAGATGGAAATTTGTATACCAAAGAAGGGTAGCACTTGAAAGAAAGCTGGGCAGAAATGCACTTGAGTGCACTGAGGTAATTGACCTAATTTCTTCTGCTGGTTTATTCAAGACAGTATCAAACTTTTCACCTTGCTATGAGTTGCTAGTCAAGGAATTCATTGTCAACCTACAAGAGGACTGTGATGATGGTAAATCAGATGACTTCAGAAAGGTGTATGTAAGAGGGAGATGTGTGGAATTCTCTTCTAGGGTTATCAACCACTATCTAGGAAGAGAATCTGATGGACCTAATGAGCTGGGAAAGATAAATAACCATGTGTGCAAGGTCATCACTGCTAATCAATTCAAAGCTTGGCCAGTAAAAGGGAAATTTTCTGTTAGCTTGCTGACAAGGAAGTATGCATTGCTGCATAGGATTGGCACTTCAAATTGGGTCCCTACCAACCATACCTCCTCAATAGCAACTGAATTGAGCAGGTTCATATATGCTGTGGGCACCCAAGCAAAGCTGTACTTTGGGGCTTATATTTTTTATCAGACATTGAAGCATGTTGGAACTTCTGCAACAAAGCTTCCCATTGCTTTTCCCTCTCTGCTATGTGGAATCATACTAAGCCAGTATCCAAGTATCTTCACTGAGAAGGATTCAGTATGCAAAAGAAAAAGTCCTCTAGCCTTCCATTACAAACTTTTCTTGAGCCAACATGCTGCTGATGTTGAAGCTTCCACTAGGACATCTGCTGGACCTTCAAAAGCAAAGACTCCCATATCCAAAGCTGCCTTAATTGCAGATCTGAAGAACACTTGCAAAAATCTGGATGCCAGGAAGAAAAAGCTTGAGGAAGTATTTCAAAGGCTGGAGCTGGAAGAGGTTGCTCAGAATACTGATGAATCTAATGATGAATCTGAAGATGAAGAAGCTTCTAAATGTATTTACAAATGTGGGTGAAAAATGCATGACTTTGGTCATGATTAAAGCTAGCAATGTGACCAACAATTGCTAGAAGCAAGGGAAGAATGTCAGATTGGGAAGTCTGATCAGAATGGTTGTTGAACTGGTAGTCTCTTGCACTACTAGTCATGGATAGTGGCAGTATAAACCCTTTGTAGCAAGCAAACTAAGAGCATCTGTTTTGGAATATAAAATCAAGTGTGGATATTTATCAGTTGTGCTCTTTGTATGTTCATCAGGGGTGTGAAATTGAGAATTAGTGGAGTACATGCTCAGCTGGAGTATTGTTTATCCATGACATGAGGAGATCTTGCTAATCTTATCTGGAGCTAACCTTAAAATCCTTCAAAAGTAAAAGATCAGATTGTGTAGAACTATCTGATAAGGTATTATACAAGGATTTAAGATCAATTGTTGTTTGTGGAATTCACAAATATTTGATTGATTATCCTTGTGATTCAAGATTGGTGATGTTCAAAAAGATGTTGGAACATCTTATCATCAGAGTTTGTGCAGAATTATGGGAGAGGTATTGCATAAGCTGTAACATTGGCTTCAGTCTTGTGTGACAGGAGTTATGTAATTCTGGAAAGTTTCTTGGCAAGAACTTGTCTGGATATTGTTGATGCTAAAGATGGAGATGAAAGACCATGAACATATCATAATCTTGGTAACTACTTGGATTGGTTTATTTCTGATCTAGGTGTAGTCCAGAATGCTCATCATGGAGTTAAGATAGGTGGAAATATCATAAATTTGTTTAGACTGCCTTACTCAAGGAAAGGTGGCATCCTTGGTATAGTTTTGAGGTGTAGTTCTTAACTATTCCTTCTGAATAATCAGACAGTGGCAGGTTTGAAGACTTTGGAGAAACATTGGAAGTTTCTCATCAATATGTGTTATTGGTAAGAACTTCTGCAAAACCAATAGAATGGAGGTTGTTTACTCAAACTTGATGGATAAATCAAGTCTATGAGAGCATGGAACTCTTGTTCTATAAAGGAAGGAGGTTCTTTCAAGTGGCAGAAGAAGGAACTGAATTTAACAGATGGATGTGGGCTAATAATGTTTAAACATCTAGTTCAACATCAGAGTCTAATTGGTGAAGATCAACTTTTTGATCAGGATATTTTTGGAAGATTTATTATAAACGTGAAGAAGACAAAAGTGGCAATTGGATTTTTCATATGAGGATTCATAAAGAAGGTTATCAAAATGTGGTAATTGGTTGATCTTTAAAGTGGATTCGAAGAATCAAGATAATCAGAGTGTGGCAGCTGGTTGTTCTTGAGGATTGTCTTGGAACAAATTGCTCTTGGGCAGAGGAGTGATGAGTTGAAGACTCAAGAGGATTTATTCTTCTTGAAGGTGGATGAGAGTTTATCACTCTTTCTGGATTTCTGATTCTAACTGGTGGCACAGTGTAGTTGAAGATTTTCAGTTATTGGATTACTATGCTATAGTAAGTCCAGTTGGTGGAGCACATCTAGGATCATGGTGATAAGGTCTTGGTGTATGAAAAAATGTTCTAACTAAGTGTTAGTACATTATCTGGGGTGTTTATCTACATGGTTTCTATTATTAGACTACCTAATCATATGGGAGAATGATGAAGTAGATGATCTATATTGGAAGAAACATGTAGAAGAGACTGGAAGTGTTCCTCATGCTAAAAAGCCAAGAACTCCAAAAAGATCAAGTTTTCAGCAAGACCAAAGGCATACCTTCACCATTGTACAACACTCCAAAAGCTTCTGAATATGTGGATGATTCCATAAAGGAGTTGGTAACCAAGATCCTATCTGAGCAAAGAGTGGTAAGTGGCATATTTATCCCTCTGAACACTATGCCAGCCCCACAAGAAGATCAACAAACTCAGGCTGCAAAGGACACTCCTGCTCAACAGGATGTCCCAATAGATGTTGAAACATCTGAGGACCAGAAAAAGGCCTTCAATAATTGTGATGAAGAAGCATCTGAGGATCAGCACAAGGCCTCAACTGAATAGCACATCTCTGTTGATCCACCAGAAGTATATCAGGTATTGATTGCTTGGAAGTTTGTGGACATTCATTCTAATTTCATAATTAGTTTGGATGTGTTTTATCTGGATTGTATGGCCTTTGGTGTGTAAAGGCTTAGTGTCAAGAACCTGTATGCTAGAAGATGTTCATCTTGTGTAGTATGTGGTAACTACAAACCCAGAAAGGAATCAGGTATGCTTTGGTACAAGAAGTGAATGTGTTCAATTGGGAATTGAACAGAGGGTGAGCTCTTGAAGACATGAAGATGCGTCTTATGTTTTCCTTTCATCAATGTACAGAGAAGCATGGAGTATCCTAGATAGGGGGAGTGTGTTACAAGTATGTGCACTTGATTTTGTGGTGTTAAGGGGGAGTAATACCTTAACCAGATAAGGAGAATCCTAAGAGTCTAGAAGGCTATATTATATAAAGCTGCTCTTTGCAGTTTATGTTTGATTCTTGAGGAATTGTGAAGCTTGTGTGTGTTTCAAGCTTATGGAGATTATATACCTCTATTTTTATTATGGTACCTTTGTCTTTTTATGGCTAAAAAGGGGGAGAAGTAATAGTGTGAGAGGTCTGATATGAAGATGTGATGTTAAGGTACTACTACACCTGTATGTAAATTAGTTTTAGCCAAAATAAGCCAAAGGGGGAGATTGTTAATGCTATTATTCTATGATTGGCATTATGTTTGGTAAAACTAATATGGCTGGAAAATGTTGAATAAGAAGTTCCATATTAACATGGTATAGATTCTGGAAGAACATGTCAAACATGATGTCTTGACATGGTGGCACAGATAAATGTGGAAGTTGTCAAAGAAGATGTTGAATTCAGTTCAGAATGTCCTATCAGATGTTGGGACATTATCAAACAGAGTATAAGAACTTAATTCAGGATGTCCCAACAGATGTTGTCATATGTCACAGTCAGATGTCAAAGAAGATGTTGAAGTATCTGCAAATGTCATGACAGAATGTTACAGACAGATGTCAAAGAAGATGTTGAAACATCTGCAAATGTCATGACAAAATTACTGTCATATGCTACAGACAGATGTCAAAGAAGATGCTGAAACATCTGCAAATGTCATGACAGATGTCAAAGAGAATGTTGAAACATCTGCAAATGTCATGACAGATGTCAAAGAGAATGTTGAAACATCTGCAACTGTCATGACAACATTATTGTCATATGTTACATATAGATATCAAACAAGAAGTGTTGAACTTAGTTCAGGATGTCACACCAAATGTTGTGACACTGTCAAACAGAGTAACAGTTAATGAACTTAAGTCAAGATATCAGGATGTCACACCAGATGTTAGGACATTGTATCAGTTGATGGAATAAGTTCAGTTTACAGGATGTCCCATCAGATGTTGTGACATTGTATCAGTAAATGAAGTAAGTTCAGTTTTTCAGGATGTCCCAATAGATGTTGAGACATCTCAGACCTGTTACCAGAATTAATTAATAACTAACTGATCTGAGATATTTAAGGAGAGTTATCTGGAATTAATTATGGATGGATAAAAACAGAACAAGGCGCATCTGTAGGGAGTTTTGTTATGAAGATTCAGATTAATCAGAAGAACAAAATCACCTAGAATCTAGGAAGTAACAAACCCTAATTCAAGGTGATGACATTGGATTTATCAGATCTGAATTATGCAGAATATTCTGGAGATATTATGCAATCATATGTGGTGCTGATCTAGAAGATCTTAAAGACTCAATTTAAATTGAAGACAAATATTGAAAAATATAGGTTTCTATATTTAGAGATATTTTAGAAGTTGAAGATCTTTTGGAATATTTGTAGCAGATATTTCTGCATATTTGTAGCAGATATTTCTGCATATTTGTAGCAGATATTTCTGCATATTTGTAGCAGCTATTGTTGTGATTGTTTAGGCCCAAATCCAGTTGGGAATAGGTTATAAAAGAAACCTTGTAACCTAGTTTAGAATCAACCCAATGAACCGAAAATGTAAACATTATTAGGGTTGTGTCCTTGTGTCAGCCGTGCATAACAAGTAACACTATTGTGGCTGTTTCACTTGTGATTCTCGAAGCTTGTAAGCAAGAGAAGTATTGTGTCTTGATTGAAACTTCTAAGTAAGATCAAGCTGTTGTGTTTGAAGTGTGACTTCAATTTTATTAATCATTGTAAAAGATCACTGTGTGATTGAGGGGGAGTGAGTAGGGTACTCATATCTAAGTTGTGTCTTAGGTAGAAATTGCATTGGGTAGTTATTAAGTGATAGATTAAACAGGGTGGTTTAAGTCTAGAATTAATATTACTTATAGTGGATTTCCTCCTGGCTTGGTAGCCTCCAGATGTAAGTGTGGTTATACACTAAACTGGGTTAACAAACTTCTGCTGTGTTCTTTTTATCTTTTATGTTTTATGCAGTACCTGAACTGAATGTCCTATCAGATGTCCCAACATCCTGAAGCATGTTTGACTCTGATATAACAGAATTATTTAAGTACTGATATGTATACCTTACCATGTTAATAAGTAACAGATAAGATGTCTCAACATCATATTAGACATCTGAGTCTGTCATACCAGAATTTCAAAGGGTGTTTTAAACGAGAGGGCGAATGAACCACGCGTGGGGCTAGCCCATGTTGCGGTTGCATTCAAGAACGTGCGGAATGCGAGACTCCGGAGTTCAATTACTCGCTAATTAATTATGGAAATGATTTGAATTGGTTGGTAAATTTTAATTTGTATGCGAAAGAAAGAGACAAGTCGTCATCTTTAAGAGAAGTATCTCACCTATTCCACCACAAACGTTTGAGAAATGAGAAATCGAAAGAAGCTTTAAACATGGATATAAGATCGACAAGCAATGCCACATTCTTTCTTTGAAAATAAATAAAATCGGAAGAAGCTTTAAACTTGGATATTCGTATCGACAAGCAATGCCACGTTCTTCCTTTGAAAGTAATTGTTTGTAAGATTTTTGTTTGTGTTTGTGGGGATAGGAGGAACAACTTTCCTATGGAGATGAATCATGCATGATCCTTTAAGATTGTTGAATTGTTTTGAATACGAATGGTGATTGAACCAACGCGTGAGACTAGCCCATTTGCGGTTCAATCCAGAACGTGCGGAATGCTAGACTCCGGAATTCTGTTTTCGTAAATTAATTAAGATGAATTGAATTGTTTTTATACGAACGGTGATTGAACCAACGCGTGAAGCTAGCCCATTTGCGGTTCAATCCAGAACGTGCGGAATGCTAGACTCCGGGGTTCCTTTTCTCGTAAATTAAATTAAATGAATTGAATTATTTTCATACGAATGGTGATTGAACCAACGCGTGAGGCTAGCCCATTTGCGGTTCAATCCAGAACGTGCGGAATGCTAGACTCCGGGGTTCCTTTTCTCGTAAATTAAATTAAATGAATTGAATTATTTTTATACGAATGGTGATTGAACCAACGCGTGAGGCTAGCCCATTTGCGGTTCAATCCAGAACGTGCGGAATGCTAGACTCCGGGGTTCCTTTTCTCGTAAATTAAATTAAATGAATTGAATTATTTTTATACGAATGGTGATTGAACCAACGCGTGAGGCTAGCCCATTTGCGGTTGCATTCAAGAGCGTGCGGAATGCGAGACTCCGGAGTTCAATTACTCGCTAATTAATTATGAAAATGATTTGAATTGGTTGGTAAATTTTAATTTGTATGCGAAAGAAAGAGACAAGTCGTCATCTTTAAGAGAAGTATCTCACCTATTCCACCACAAACGTTTGAGAAATGAGAAATCGAAAGAAGCTTTAAACTTGGATATAAGATCGACAAGCAATGCCACATTCTTTCTTTGAAAATAAATAAAATCGGAAGAAGCTTTAAACTTGGATATTCGTATCGACAAGCAATGCCACGTTCTTCCTTTGAAAGTAATTGTTTGTAAGATTTTTGTTTGTGTTTGTGGGGATAGGAGGAACAACTTTCCTATGGAGATGAATCATGCCTGATCCTTTAAGATTGTTGAATTGTTTTGAATACGAATGGTGATTGAACCAACACGTGAGACTAGCCCATTTGCGGTTCAATCCAGAACGTGCGGAATGCTAGACTCCGGAATTCTGTTTTCGTAAATTAATTAAGATGAATTGAATTGTTTTTATACGAACGGTGATTGAACCAACGCGTGAGGCTAGCCCATTTGCGGTTCAATCCAGAACGCGCGGAATGCTAGACTCCGGGGTTCCTTTTCTCGTAAATTAAATTAAATGAATTGAATTATTTTTATATGAATGGTGATTGAACCAACGCGTGAGGCTAGCCCATTTGCGGTTCAATCCAGAACGTGCGGAATGCTAGACTCCGGGGTTCCTTTTCTCGTAAATTAAATTAAATGAATTGAATTATTTTTATACGAATGGTGATTGAACCAACGCGTGAGGCTAGCCCATTTGCGGTTCAATATAGAACGTGCGGAATGCTAGACTCCGGGGTTCCTTTTCTCGTAAATTAAATTAAATGAATTGAATTATTTTTATACGAATGGTGATTGAACCAACGCGTGAGGCTAGCCCATTTGCGGTTCAATCCAGAACGTGCGGAATGCTAGACTCCGGAGTTCCTTTTTTTCGTAAATTAATTAAGATGAATTGGGTGCAGATGGCGATCACAAATGACCGACTTACGTGTGTGAAGTGTAGGCGAGAATGATTTGTTTTATTAATTGATTTCATGGATTCTAATCCTAATTCCTAAATGTTCCTAATAACGCTAAATCGAAACCGGTAAAATAATGCGGAAATATAAATTGCACAGAAAAGCGGGAGAGGGATATAATAAGAATTTTACACTAGAATGCGATGAAATAAAGGGTCTCGTTGTAATTTGCCCAAGAGAAAGCGTGTGTGCGGTGTACGGTATTTTGGAACCGTTAGCTTGACATTATATTAAAAATGCGAAAAATAAAGTAAATAAATAAATAGAATTAATGAAATAAAATAAACTTATGGAATAAAAATCAATTAAGCTTATAGAAATAAAATAAAATAAATAGCCTCATATTAGTCACGATTTATCGGAATCGATTTATCGTAGTTTTTTACTATATCATTGGCCCTTGGGTTCAAACCTAAAGACTACCCAATTAAAATAAAATAAAAATTGAATGAATAAAAGATAAATAAATATAAATAAATAAAACTAAACTAACCTAAAAATATATTTCAGATTTTTTCTTCTATATAAAATTCCCAACTTAACTAACCTTATATATATATATATATATATATATATATATATATATATATATATATATATATATATATATATATATATATAACTAATTTATATTTAAATAAATTATATTTATTAGAAACTAGAATTTAAGTAAAAACCTAACTATCTAAACTTAAACGAAATAAACAAACTAACTTTCCAGAAGATTAAATTAAATCTAATTAAATTACAATAATCAAAATTCTAAAACTAAAATTATAATTACATAAGAAACCATCAAAATATTAACTTCTAATATATAAGAAAAACAAATATAACAGTATGTCTAAACTATTAACTTTCCAATATACAAAATAACAGTATGTTTAAATAGAAATCTAAAAGTGACTAATATGCTAAGTAATAACGAAACAAGGAGTATGTAATGTAATAAAAGGTATAATATAGTGAACTGTTTAAATTAAACAAGGCTGAGCCCACTCCATTTTCCCTTTAGAAAAATAACAAAAAATCTAAATAAAATGGTAATTAAAACAAAGAAAGAAAAGTAACAGTAGAGAAAAGAAACTCACACGATGCAAACTTTCCTCTCAACTCTCGTGAACCTATATCTCCATCAACAACTGCATTTATCTCCCTCGGATGTGACTGTACAGTTTGTTTTGTTCCCGACGACTTCAATTCTACGTTGCGCTCTGCGGCGATTTCGTTCTACGGTGGTTTGATGGTGATGGTTTGTTTTTCAGTGGGTTTGTCCGCGATTTGCGTGCATATTCGGGGCTGTTTTTCGGCGGAAAGGTGATGGGTGGTTTTCGCCACTGGTTTGCTCTCAAGGTTTTGCTTTTCCGTCGTCTTCGCCTCTCTCACAGCTCAAATTGTGTTTGTGTTTTTTTGCGTTTTCGGATCTGCAGCGATGTTTGCGGTGAGCGGTTGTGGTTTTGTTTGAGCGAGGTTCAAAGGTTTTTGCAGTGAGTTTTGAAGATGAAGGTGATTGAGGCGTTGAAGGTGGTTGTTGTGTTTCAAGAGTTTTTTTGCCCCTTTTTTTTTAGAACAAAAGAAATTTTTTCTCTGTTCATCAGTATTTTTGATGAGGGTTGCTGGTTGTGTTAAAGTTTGATGGTTGTTAATGGCGGAGGAGGTCTGAAGACTTTTTGTTCCAAAGTTTTTTTTTTAGCGGTTTGTAAAGGGGTGGGTTCTGATTTTAAGGATCAGTTGGGAGGAGTAATGGATGCTGTGAAAAAGGTGAGGATCCCCCTCCTGTTTTTTCTGCTTTCTTTGTTTTTATGAAAAAAATTGTTCAGAAAAAATCCTGTCAAGTCCCTTTCAGAGGCATGTGTATTATTCAACGTTTAACTTGGTCTGGATATTGGTTTTGTCTGCAGGTTTCTTGGATGATCTTTTTTGGAGTGTATAACACTTAATACATCAGTAGAGGTAATGCTTGGAATGGTGTGAAGTGTGGACTAAGAAAATAAAGTTGATGAAGACAGATTGGTATAAAAGGGGTGGCGTGTGATATTGTTGTAACAGAAAAAGTGTGTAGCAGAAAAAGTATATAGACCAATGGTTTATGAGATGAGACCAATGTAATGTAATGTAACTATTGAAACTAACTAGTAAACTAATCAAATTAAATTTAAACTAGACTAATTAAATTAAACCTAAATAAAAATTATTCTAATATAAAAAATTAAACTAAATAAATTAAATTTAAGCTAAATTAAATTAAAATATAAATTAAAATAAAATAATTAAGTTTGAATAAAATTGAACTAAATTAAATATTAAACTAATTTATTTAACTAATTAAGATTAAATTCAAATAAAGTAAATTAATAAAAATGAATTAATTTAAAAGAAAAAGAGAACTAGTTAAACTATTTAACTAAACTTAAATTATTCTTAAATGAAAAGATATTAACTTAAGTCTAGATAATCTAATATCATTACTTAACTGGAAATTAAAGTAAAAGTTATTGAACTACAAAATGATAAAAACATAATTTTAAATCGAGAAAAATTCTAAAATTCAGAACAAAATTAAAACGACATTGAAATGGTGAAATTAAATAGAAAATGCATGATTTATGATTAATGATATGTTTAATCTAAAAAATGCAAACATGCCTGATTTTCCATACATCGCAAAAATGCGTCAGAAAATGAACAAAACGAAAAATTTCTGGTCAAAATTTAGGGTATGACAGCTGCCCCTATTTAATCATCCTGAACCTGAATGTACGAGTAACAAATTTTTTTTTGAACATTCAAGGTGGAAGGTGATTAAATATCAGAATACCGGGAATTTTGACCGAAAACGCAGATGAAAATGCTATGATATGCAATGCGATGCAAGAATGCAAGACAAGGGTTGTAACGCTGCTGGGAAGAAATTTGACACTACTGGGGATTAGACGCACATGGCTGGAGTACAATCCACACGAGGATTTTCTCTTGAGTGGAGCCAGACGACCACTGTCTACAGGTCCTAAGATGACTCGAAATTTTTGAACAAACATTCCACTTTGAGGAAATCTACTGCCGAGATTTAAAACCTCATTTGGAAAAAACCTTCTGTTGGTGTATCGAAACAAAACAGAAATCTACTGCCGAGATTCTGAAACGAAAACCAATTCTTCTGAAGTCTACTGGAGATCTAACTGTCGAGATGACCAGAGATTCTGAGAATGAGATACCTTCTGCCGAGGTATCAAAATAAACCAAAAATCTACCGCCGAGATCTTGGTAAGAAAATAAATTCTATCGAAATCTGCTGAAGATCTACTGACGAGATTACCAGAGATTCTAAGAACAAGATACCTTCTGCCGAGGTATATTAAATGAACCAAAAATCTACTGCCGAGATCTTGGAACGAAAGCAAATTCTGTTGAAGTCTGCTGGAGATCTACTGCCGAGATTACCAGAGAATCTAAGAATGAGATACCTTCTGCCGAGGTAGACTGGAAATCTTCTGCCGAGACTTGCCAGGAATAAAAGGAATCACCCGTTGCTAAATCTTCTGCCGAGATTTAACTAAGGATGCCATTGGAGATCATAAAAAGTAAATACCTTCTGCCGAGGTAGACTGGAAATCTTCTGCCGAGAATTGCCAGGAATAAAAAGGAATCACCTGTTGTCAAATCTTCTGCCGAGACTTAACTAAGGATGCCAATGAATAGAATTCTCACCATACTTCCCTTCTTCTGAAAGAGACAACCATATGATGGAGAAACAACTTCACGCTCAAACTTCTCAACTTGTCTGGAAGAGATAGCCATTTGACGGAAATTGGAAAATTCACAACAAACTTCTCAACTTATCTGGGAGAGATAGCCATTTGTTGGAAAAATAAAAGAGATTCATATCAAACTTCTCGACTTGTATGGAAGAGATAGCCATTTGATAGAACATTCATCATACTTCCCTTCTTCTGAAAGGGACAGCCATATGATGGAGAACAACTTCACGTTCAAACTTCTCAACTTGTCTGGAAGAGATAGCCATTTGACGGAAATTGGAAAAATTTCAACAAAATTCTCAACTTATCTGGGAGAGATAGCCATTTGTTGGAAAAATAAAAGAGATTCATATCAAACTTCTCGACTTGTATGGAAGAGATAGCCATTTGATAGAACATTCATCATACTTCCCTTCTTCTGAAAGAGACAGCCATATGATGAAGAACAACTTCACGCTCAAACTTCTCAACTTGTATGGAAGAGATAGCCATTTGACGGAAATTGGAAAAAATAACAACAAAACTTCTCAACTTGTCTGGAAGAGATAGCCATTTGTTGGATAAGTAATGAGATTCATATCAAACTTCTCGACTTGTATGGAAGAGATAGCCATTTGACGGAAATTGGAAAAAATCACAACAAAACTTCTCAACTTGTCTGGAAGAGATAGCCATTTGTTGGATAAGTAATGAGATTCATATCAAACTTCTCGACTTGTATGGAAGAGATAGCCATTTGATAGAACAGAAACCTTGCTGAGGATGAACAAATTGCTCGAAAAGAGAATGCCATCGGTTGATTTACTAGGAAATCCATGGATGAGAACAAGCTTCTCAAATAAGGAGACGGCCACTTGTTGATTCCGATTAGAGATCCAGGGATAAGAACAGGCTTCTTCAATAAAGAGACTGCCACTTGTTGTCGGGTATAAGTAATCCAAGGGAATGTTGTAGTAACACTGCTGGAGAGCAAAATTCGTCTTCAAAGGAAGCCTCCAACAAATTCCTTCTGGGAAACTAAACATCCGAAGGTGCAAAATAAATGCACTTCCCAATTGATAGTTCGATCATCAAAAATTGCCAAAGACCGAAATTCAATCCAGGAACGAGCTGGAAAGAAACTGTCAAGCAAGACACTAACCCATGAGGAATAAACTCAATTGGGGATTAATCCTCTCCAAGTGTGGAAAGGGGTACTAAAGCAAAAATCTTCCACGAGGGTGAGAACTCAGTGGGGAATTAGAAAGAATGTACATTTTCTGCCTAAGGCTGACAACTCTATTTTGAGAGAGACACATCACTTGGGGATAAACGCGACCAAGGTGAAGGAGGTATGCATTAATGAATGCGACATGAATATGCATATGAATATGAATTCAAATATGATGTACATGTATGTATATGCGTTATGTTTATGCTGACAAACAGACAAAACAGACACAAGAGATACACTGGTGATGAAATAAACATCACAACAAACGGATACTCGACCACTCTCGTCAAAGTGGAAACATCACTGGAGATAGGGTAGAGAGCCATCCATGGAATAAAGTCCTGCTTACAAAGCTCAAATCTCTTTGAGGAGAGGAATACACTTCATCGGGAAATAAACCCAAATAAATCTTCTAACTTCAATGACCAGCAGAAGGAAGCAACCATACAAACTACGTTTACTTAGGATGAAGTGAAATTTGTACTCCGTTGGGGGGAGAAAATGACATTCAGCTGGAGAAGCTTAAATCAAGGCTCAAATGGGGATACTAGACTTAGTATCTCACTTGAAGTACTAAGTGGTACAAAACATCCACCAGAAAGTACTGAGCCATGTCCCTGACCTATCAAAGCAACTTGGTGTGAGGACCCCGTTATCTGGGGGTACTTGTAAGGTATATCTCAAGAGCGTCTTGCTTAGGGGAACACGTGGTCATGCGCCCACAAAATGGTTTGTGAGAAAAGATTATCTCAAGAGGATTTTATAGAAGACTTGGCATTCACGATACCCCAGTGTCTTCAAACTCTTGTAGAGATTCGTCGAATCTCGACGTCACTGCCTCAGATTAACTGTGTTTGGCACAAACGAGTCTTCAATGTTTGTCTTTTAGGGATGGTCAGACTGTGTAAGCACAAATTGGGAAATGACTTGCCCCTGTCTAGCAAAGTCTTTAAGCAACATTGTAATACCTCAAAATTTGCCCTCTCATTTTCATGCCATTTAGCATATCCTTTCATACATTGCATTGCATTTAGATCACAATTGCATCATAAACATACGTGAATATACATCTCCATTTGAGCTTTCACAGGTTGCGACTGGCCTTTATTTCTTCATGCGGCACGTGCACAATAATCTCAGAAGAAGCCAAAAGTTCTCGGTTGATTCAGAGGAGTTTAAGCTGAATATCAGTTTTATGGTGCAGTTTGCAAACGTTGTAACTTATGCTCAGAAACTCATTTTGGCTTGAAACTCAATAGTTTAGACCATTTCATTATTCTCTACAACTTTTGTGTTCGGCTCGGAGGCCAATTCATCAAGGAAAATGGCGGGATTTATTTGTTTCTGAAATTTCGGTTTCGCCGATTAACTGTGCTAGCGGTATTCAAGAGTTTGTAACTTCTTATTGGGTCAACATGTCTGAGAGATTCATATGCCAAAAGTTCCGTCTTGATATCCTTTCCAACTTTTGGGTTTTGGCCGAGAACTAATTCTTTGAAGAAGATCTCAGAATGTGCGAGTCTTTAGAGTCGACATAGTGAAAAACAGTGCTGAACCAGTGAGTTTTGAACACTAAAAAATTCATAACTCTTGGCTCGTTCATTGAATTGATGTTGTTTCGGTGCCTAAAATTCCGTTTAGATGTTATCTTCATTATGTGAATTCAGTTTGGGTTAGGTCCGAGCGGAAGGATCTCGAAAATGCGAATTACCAGTAAGGTTCTTTGATGCAGTGCACTGTCTGTCAGATTTTGTAAAATTCATAACTCGGTCAATTTTCATCGGATATCACCCGTTCTTGAAGTGTTGGTTCACAAATTTTATCCTCTTCAATTTCAAATACAAAAGTGAGTTCGAACGGTGCTCCAAAGATTGTCGTTTTGGTTTATTTCACAAAACTGAAGTGCTGAACCGAAGAAAAATGCTGAAAGTGGTTTCACGAGAAAATTCATATCTCCCTCGTCGTTTGTCCGGTTGAGCTTAGATTTTAACACCAGGTCACTGACTCATAGATCTACAACTTTGCTGACAAAGTCGAGTCGAGATTATGCTCCGAAGAGGTTGACCTCGTCACATTTTCGAGTAGCGGACACCAAATAAGCCGAAAAAACAACTTATTCAGTGACGTCTTGCAGCTTAAACGTATCGATCGCACTCGATTTTGATCGTATGACGTTCGTTATTTTTGCATTGCAACCGTGATTCAGAGGCGGACGATGTTGTGGAAGGTTCAGAGTCGAAATTTCTTGCCGAAGATATTGTTATTTTCACTTAAGCCGAAATTCTACCTTTTGCCTTTCATTTTACACTCCACTATATATTCTTTTGACCCACAATTTGTCTCATAACTTCAATCATAATTTACAAACACCAAAAAACTCTCACAAACTCTCTCTAAAGGATCAAAGTTCATTCTCTCAATTCTTTCTCAAGAACACAACAACAACTTCATCAAGAACTCAAGAACACAACAATTCCGATCAAGCTTCCGGTAGCCGAGCCGCCATGAACCACCACCTCCGGTCAACTTCACCACCGTAAGACCACCATCTTCCGCCACCGGCAGCCGCGCGGCCTCTCCTCCTCTCCTCCGTTCATGATCGCGTCTCACTTCCTTCGGATTCGCAATTTCTTCGTCGATTCTTCATTCGGTAAGCTTCTTAAACTTTAATTCATGAATAATTGTTGAATTGTTTCTTGAATTAAATTTTGAAGTTGAATTAATCTTGTGGAGATTATGTGCATTGATTCATGATTTGATTATTGATTGATTCTTGATTAATTTATCCTAATAATTGTTGTGGTGCATGATTGAAAAGGCTTGGTAAAGTTGACATAGAATAATCGGTGAATGTTAGGTGTTTGACAAAATTCCTAAGAGAGCTAATTATTATGACTTGATATTGATTGAAGTGCTTGACTTTTGAATTCATGCTTGTTTCATTGTGTAAATTCGGAATAGGATAGGTTGAAGCTTAATTGTTGATGTTGTTCATGTGTCGCGTGTCGATAAATGCGTTTTGGTCATAACTTCCTAACCGTAGCGCGTTTTCGCGAATGTGAATAGTGTAATTTGACTTTGTTGATTATTCCGGAGCCATTGGTAAACTTTTTAGTCGATTTCGGACAATTTTTTTCGGCTATTTCACTACTGCCAGCCGATAAAATCGGCCAAAAAGTTCCACTTCCGAGCGGAATTTTCAAAATCCGATTGCATATTTGAATCCGTTGGCACGTTTGCAAGTTACCATGCGATTTTCGTTCAATTTCGAGTCGATGATTTTTGACGCGTTTTTTCGTTTCAAGGCTTTTTATGTTCGGTTTGGTGCGGTTTTGATGCATTGGTCTTGTTTTGACTTGTACTTATGTTTGTTGATCATTTGCCATTCATTGCATGTAAATTTGTTCGATTCTGGTTTGAGTTTGCATGTTGTTTATGTTAGAGCATAAGTGTTGCCCCGTTTTGAAACGTAAATTTCAATGCATGTCCATGACTCGTACATTCATCTTTCTATTTGATTTTGAGTTGTGAGACATAGGTGCAACTTCCGGTTGCACCTCTTTTTGGTTTCTAATGCGTTTGTTGAGTTCATGCAAGGTTCTCGCAAAGATCTTAACGACGGTCGTTTGGTTGGTATTCCACTTTATTTGTGGGATACCTTTGGATTCAAATGATATTTTGTGCCGTTGTTTTTGTTTCGATTATGGGGGATCTTCACAAAGCAATTATGGAAGATGAACATTTATTTTGCTCATGGGAGATTACAAGGCTTGGCTTGAAGTTTTTTTTGGATTTCTTTTATGTGAAAGAATCGGCACTTCTACCAAGTAAGTAATCTCGATTCTCTACTTTAATGCATCATTCTAGTTGTATGCGACTTAGGATCATATAACTTAAGGTACATATTGAGCCCTCCCACCTGAGGCATTGGATTTATTTGTGATTTTTGATGATATGTATCGATTTCGGAACTTAGGGATTAGGTTACGAACCATTAGGATCGCTTCCTTTCACTTCCCCTTAAAATCCACTTTTTTGCCCGTTTCGTCGCAATTATTAAAAATAGTTTTAAGTGAGATAAAATTCTGGAAAAATTCATGAGTAATCCTTATCCTCTTAATTAATTTGTCATATTTTTTGTTTCCAGATTTGGGTGGTTTTAATAATTAATTTGGATTTTAGATCATAAGCTGTCCCAAAAAGGAAGGTTTTGGCATAAGGGACCGAAATCGATTTTTCCCCATAGGTGTGAAACCTATTTTTTGTGTGTGATTCATCACTGTAATTTGTGACATCTTGATGCTCATTAGGCATTTTTTCATACTTTTTATATGCCCTTTTTGATCCACTTTGTGGAGTTGTTTTTGGGTGATCATGTTTTGTTACCTTGCTAGTCAAGGAATTGTTTTGGCACTTTGGTGCATAATTTTATGAAATCCTTTTGGACAATGTGGGATAATTACTTTATTATTCCAGGGATTTAATTTCATATTTTTTAAAATCTTTTTGCTATTTTTCCATGTCACCTAGATCCTAGGTTGATTCATGTGTGTATTTGCTCCATATCCTAAATGTAAGGAGGCATTCATGCCATTTGCTTGGAATAATTTTTGGTAACTTTTAGGAGTTAATTATAGGTCATTTGTAGGTCTTTAATTCCAGTCATAGGCCATCTTTTTGAACCATATTCATTTGGTTTGTTTTAGTGTTTCAAAATGCATACTTATGTGAATTAACTTTAACCTAAACTCATTTCTCTTCTCCTCTAAATAATAACTTGAATTATGTGGAAATCATTAATGCCTATTCATGAATTCTAATTGCATCTCATACCTTGTATGCTACTGACCCATAATCATTGCATTCATATTCACATGCCATTTTTCCTTAGTTTGCATCATTTGCGATCTTATGCGATGTTTGTTCCATTTCATCTCACATCTTCTTCTCATTGCTCCATATGCCTAATCCATTGCATCCATGATTGTATATTCATTCATTCATCTTCATAAGCATTCACTACTTACTTTGATGTTCATTTCATGTATTAATTCATGCTTGTAAGCCATATGCATTCATACTTCATCCATAAACCCTAATTTGCATTTATGTGAACTTAGGTGAACTTTTTGTACATAGTTTGACATAGTTTGGTCTTGTGGGGTATCCTAGTATCCTTAGGGATCTATATCATGTAGCTACTGACTTTATAAGTCATGTAACCTTTAGGTACCTTCACCTTTAGACTTAGGTTTTATTTTGAACCCTAGTTCCATTCTAGGACGTTTATGGTACTTAATCGCTTTCATGCTTTGATTTTACTTTCAATATGCATTGTCATGCTAACTTTTGTTTTGTAGGGGGGAAGATTGAGGTAAGCCTCACTTCATTCCTATCTCTTATGCATTTTAATTGTCTTTGCCTTAACACTTGGTGCTTGCTTATAGGTTTTCCCTTTCTTTAGAAACAACTTACCTTCCTTAGGAAGTAAGTTGATTTCTAAGTTCTATTTTCTTCTTTTCTTTTCTTTCTTAGGATTAGAATACCTCATTAACCATAGGATCTCCCTTTTGTATATGATAAATAACTTAGGATTGTTTTAGTCCCCCTTTTAGGATTTTGTCCTTTTGTGATCCTTTTGGTTCTTTTTCTCTTCTCATCTCATAACTCTAAAAAACACTTTAATAAATCTGAAATGATACATTGATCCATAGCCTTATTCCATGAGGTATGCTTGTAGTCTTCCCATCTTGGGATAGTACATGTTTACCTTGTGATGCACAAGTCTGATCAAGGTATCTTCTTCATAAAGAAAAGCATAAAAAACACTTCTTCATGTAAATAACCAAAAACACTTAATAATTAAGCAAGTTAGTGAGCCTAAGCCCTAGTCTTTGGGTTCAAGTTTTGGGGAGCTTCTCCTTACTTGAGTGTGCTTGTTCTATTATTCCATCTTGGAATGTAGTGACAAGTGCACATTCCATTGGTGAGAGCTTGAGTTCACTTCCTTGTGACACATTCATAAAAACTTCTAAAAAACACAAACAAACAATAAACGTCTTTCCTTCGGGAATTCTTTTCTCACCTCATTCACTCTGTACGCGAACGTGCTCCTACTTGTCACTTTGCAAGACGGTTACGCACTCGTCGTCCGAGCCTGCAACACCTGAGCAATGGCATAGGTAGTCCAAGCCTTTAATTCACAAGCAATTTCCTTGCTACCCCTAGTTAGGGGAACTACGGCGTCTCTGATCCTCATTATCCTGATGAGGTACGTAGGCAGCGGGGTAGGGCCCGTTCAAGCACACTCTTTATTTTCCCTACATTTTCCCCATTCTTTCTTTTTATTCTTTTTAATTCCTTTCTCATTTCCATTCCCTTTGTTCCAGTTAGCGGTTTTATTCAGCAGCAGTTATACTTTTATCACCCTTTGAAACAAGCAAGCAAGCGTGGATCCCGTCGGGTACGACGGACGGATTGGGGTGCTAATACCTTCTCAATTTGTAACCGACTCCCGAACTCAGATCTTTGGTTCGCAAGGCCTTGTCCTTTCCTTCTTCCTCAGGTTTGTGCAACATTACCTTTCCCATTCTTTCGGGATAAAAATGTCTGGCTGGCGACTCTAACCTTTCCGCGCCACTTTCGCGTTTGTACTAGGATGAAAATCCCGGGAGCGACAGCTGGCGACTCTGCTGGGGACCGAACCCAGAATCTCTGGTTCCCCTGTGAGTCTCTCCTAGCGCTTGTTTGTTGTTGTTTCATTGGGTGATTTTTGTTTGCTGTGGTTTGTTATATGTTATTGTTGTTTATTTACAACTTTATTTACAGTTTTCAGTCTTTATTTACCGCATCATGTATATATGTTGGACTGTCTGGACTGGTTTTCTTTGGTGGGATGGGTGTTACTTGTTATTGGGAGATATGAGCCAAGTACCCGGCTCGAGTGCACCATAGGACTTAGAGTGGTTCCACTTTGGCCTCATGAGATCTTGTCATGGGGGTAGTAGTGAGTTCCACACCCAGGTTGCGATTGTCTTGGAAATGTCTTGATTTGGGGATCTTCCTCTCTCATTACATGACCCTGACAGTTATGTGCAGCTGGGGACCGATCATTGAGAACCTTGTGGAAACATCCCTCTTTAGTGATGACAGTGGCAGCCCACATTTTGTGGCAAACCCATTCGCATCCGAGGGCCCACCTGGGGATCGCATAGGATGACCTTGTTTCCCGGACTCAGTTGAGGCCTCCCTGCGTAGTATATAATGCCAAACCGATTCCCTGATTTGGTCATGAGCCATTTCTCGGATATCGTGACAGTAATATTGCTATTCGGCTTTGAGAGTCCGTGATGTCTGACCCGGAGCCTTTTTACCCGTGAGATTGGGGGTGTTTACAGGTGTGCAGGAACCCTACACTTCAACATACCCACTTTTCCAGTATTGTTCAGTGTTCTATGGTTCTTTGATTCTGAGATCCGGGATTTCTATTCAGAGAGATTGTTACTGTGATTACCATGGTGACCCTGATATTGTGACTGTTATTATGACTCTCCACAGACACTTGGCTCGTTGTTCAGCTTCAATACCATCAGTGACTATTCTATTATGTGATCCAGTTCTACAGTTATTGGTTTCTCAGTTATGGGGTTCTATACAGAGATGGTGCTGCTATTATGGTTCTATTCAGACACTTGACTCATTGCTCAACACCGACACCAACATCACACTATTGATCACACGTCTTTTGCATACATGACATCATAGCATTTTTGTATACATGTTCAGTTATTTCCGAGGATCACATATCTGAATCATGTTGTTGGATTTTTCTGTATCAAAACTTGAATTAAAGCAGATAGATTCCTCAGAAATAATTGAACATGGCATTTGCATACATCCTTGTATTCTTGACAGGTGTTCAGAGACAAATTCTTTTCTTGACTTGATTTCTCATCAGAATGGACAACTTGAATCACAATCATCGAGGTATATTTGAAGCAACTCCGGGCGGAGGTAATTGAAGGAAGACCCAGCTGAGGCCACTCAGGGTAGAGGTATAAACTTTATTTCAGAACCAGAAACTGTTGAAACAGGAAGTCAACTAGGTGAAGACTCAGATGAGTTTGGTTATAGAAATCCTGAATGTGGTGTCAAAGAAGTGAAGCTATTTTCATCCCTATTGAGGGGAACTACGCTGCTCTGATTCTCCATTGGTTAATGGAGATACGTAGGCAGGAGATCGTGCAAGATCTTTCCGAGAAACCTTATTTATCAACTTCATTTATCAACCTCTTCCCTCTAGATGTCGTTGTCAGCATCCAACCTGAGCTTCCCAAGAGTGTCCTAGGTGCAAAGCATATGGGTAAAGGCTAGAACAACTCGAGAAGAAGTTTTATCATATTCTGATGTCGTACGTGCAACAAGTTTCCTCATTTACTCAAATTCGAACTGGTTGAGCTAATTGCATCAGGATCATCTCCGACAAAGCTTCCTTTGGGGTTTCAATGCCAAGTATGATTATCATTCTGGGGCACCTGGTCATTTAATTGAAGATTGCAAGTCTTTCAGAGGCAAAGGTAAAGACAAGGTCTCGAATTTGATTGACTCCGAGACTATTGTGTTCACACCAGGTAAAGGTGGGAGTATGGTACCGAATCACAGAATGAGCATCCAGACTGCAGACTGCTGAAAGTCTCCAAAAGCAATAAGTCCATACGGAGTCAAGTCTCCTCAATGACGGCAATGTTCAGATTCTTTACTGCATTTTCATTTGTAGTTTATATTGTTTGTTTAAACATTTGTATGCATGCATGAAACTTATTTGTTTTTGAATGATCGCCATAATAAAATGCACATGTTTTTCTTGAAGTAATCCATTCGTATTCACTCATGATTTTGTGTATGTGCATTGCAATACCAACTATTGTGCTTAAACTCTATTAAGGAGGATGACGAAATGAAAACGCAAAAATCTCTAATTGTGTGCTTTTGAGAAAGACCATGTTGATGATGTACAGGCATTGTTTCAAATCCTAAACACCGGAGATATAAGGGAGATAGACCCTCGCCAACCCATTTGAGCCTTGAAGTAGGAGTTTCTTTTCGCATGAAAAAACCCTTGCATTTAACCCAGGGGCAGGGTAGGCGTCAGTTAGTTTGACCGAGCATTCAAATTTCAAAAAGGAGTGCAAATCTGAGGATCCATTACCTTTCTTTGTACCAAATCAAGAGGTCCAATGACTAGAAACCACAATGGTTATCCCAATCAAGAGGTCCAAAGACCGGAGACCACAATGGTTATTCCTCAACAACCAGGAAGTGAGACAGTCACGACCCTCGCAAAGCATTCAAGACAAACAGTGTCACACGATTTGTTCAAAAAAAAAAGAATAAAAAAAATGAATGAGGAAGCCCGCTAAGTCGAAACTTGAAAACAAGCGACTTAGGCAAAAATTAGGGCATCCCGCTGGACTTCACAATCAAAGATTCACAAGAATCAGTCCAGGCAAACGTTAGGGATAAGAAAAATAATGCAAAAACAAAAGACAAAAAGGATTACACAAGAAAGATCCTTGAACGAGGACAAAGTCGTGTGATACAGACACGGAAGACGAAGGGGTGACTGACTCCAAACAACAACTTGATTGGTGCTTAAACCGTTAGTGTAATTGGTTCCTCAACCATTACAAAACCCTTTTTGTGAGGTGAGTGCTTGTGAAAGCTAGCTGAACATAGGAATGGAGAACATCACGAAGATGGGTGGGCACAAATAAATTTCGAGCCTATATCCTTTGTTTCTATAACCGTTAACCAGGCCACGATACAACCCTCAAAAGTCCTAACTGAAACAGGGTTATCTTGAGAGCGTACTACCACAAGATCGCGTTCCTGACTCCTATGAGTTGTGCTAAAAGTTCTTTGTTGGTGTTGCATGTGCATGCTTTCATTCATCAAAAATCAATGTCGTATCTTAACCAGTGATTCACTCACAAAGGTTGACGACATCTTTTTACAGTAAAACTCCAAGATTAACATGTGTGTTGCATTAGAATTTTCATTCTCAAAATAAATATTTTCTGCTTACATACATTTGTTTGGCATCATAAAAGTTTACATATGGAATCTCAGTCCAGAAGCTTAATCTTGCCAAGTTGAGAAGTCTGAAACTTCCGAAGGTCGATCTATTGAGATGCACTTTTCCAAAAAAAAAACTCCATTGAGTGGGGACCTTACCAACCAGTCGTGGGAAGAGCTAGCCAATCCGGGGCAATCATGTCGAGCAATCTCTTCAAAATTCAGCCAAGCTGGGGCAATCACTTCGAGATTCAAATCTCTCAAAGAGCCATTAGTCTGAGGCATGTATTCAAATTTCAATCAAACTAGGGCAATTACTTCGAGATCCAATCTCTCAAAGAACAATTGGCATGGGTGTTTTCTTCAAAACACAGTCATTCAGGGGTGATCACTTCAAGACTTGTACCGGGGCAGGCCATCCTAAGAGCATGAGAATTACTTTCTCCCGAAGACGGTAAATCCAAAGCACCTATCTAAGGTTCGAAATACTAGGACACACTATCTCACAGTGATATGAGGTTTTTCATGAATCCTTGTGAGGAAAATTTCTTACATAGACTATGCAGTCTGGGGCAGTTATTTCGAGATCCAACGAATCTCTCCAAGAGTTTGAAGACACTGAGGCATTTCGTATGCCAGTTTTCTGTAAAATCCTCTTGAGACATTTTCTTCCGATGGACCTTAATCTGAGGCGAGTTGAAAATTGCAAAGAATCATTGTTCACTCATGATTAGTCGGCAACCTAGCAACCCATGGCTAGGGGCAAAGCCATTGTCGGCACAGTACTTCAAGAGTTGTTTCGTCGGCGGACTTCATTGATTAGAATTCCTTAGCAAGTCTCATTAGACAATTCCTTCTCCAGTAGTGCGACAAATGGAAGGTTACTTCTGGAGCAGAAGGATATCATCGTCTCTTATCCCCAACATGAGACGCCTTACATCTCTCATTCCCAACATGAGAGGATTTATCTCTTATCCCAGCAAGTGGCAACTTGAGCTCTTATCTTCAGCGGGAAGCCTTATCATTGACATTATCTATCATCCTCAGTAAAGTGGAAGCTGAAATTTCTCCCAGCAAGGTAGCAGAAGGTGGGTATCATCCCCAAGCAGAAGTTTCCCTTCAGACAGGGGCAATTCTCAGCAGTATAAGGGGTGTCATTCCTCCCCAGCAGTTTGCTCCCTCAGCGGTGCCGTGCCTTTGTTTCCCCAGCCAAGTCCGAAGATGATCCTGTCCCCACAAAGTTCATATTTGATTTTCACCTCCGTCTGTGAAATATTTCCCAGCCAAGTTGCCATACTTTTAGGTATTTGATGATACAGCCAGATATTCATCACCTCAGTCAGAGTTGAGTGTCCAAACCTCCTGACTTGTCTTCCCCTGCAGAGTTGTATCTCTTGCTGCCAATCAGGCATTTGTCTACCGCTCGTCTGCGTTTGTCAACACTCATTTGTGTTATCCCTAAACGGAGTTCTCCCCAGCGTTGGTATTACTGCTTTATTGTTGCTCGTCTGCATCTTTCAACACCCGTTTGTGTTGGCTCTGTGGTATTGCCCGTCTGCCTTCCCCCAACATTGGCTTATGATTACCTTGATATTGTTCGTCTACAATTTTCTAACACTCGTCTGTGTTTGGTTGTTGTTGCTCGTCCGCAATTCCTCACACTCGTCCGTGTTCCGATATGATATTTGTTGTTGCTCGTCTGCAACCTCTCAACACTCGTCTGTGTTAGGTATTGGATCCTTCGCTGCACTCGTCTGTGCCTTGGCATGTATTCTCTATTGTTGCTCGTCTGCAACTGTCCGGCACTCGTATGTGTTTGTTTGAAGCTCGTCTGCTTTTATCCCCCAGAAGTCGTTGGTGTTCTGAAGCTCGTCTGCTTTGCTTGGATACTCGTCTGTATCATCCCCAGCACTCGTCTGTGCTAGCTTACGTCTGTATTCCTGTATTGCTACTTCAAATGCTCGTCTGTATTTGAATTTCTGGTATTCGTCTATACCAGTGGCTGATACTCGTCTGTATCATTGTCTGAAACGCTCGTCTGTGTTTCTCAGATCATCGTCTGATACTCGTCTGTATCATTGACTTATGGCACTCGTCTGTGTTATCTTGATGATCATCCAATACTCGTCTGTATTGAAGAGGTTTCGAATCCTGACAGTGGGAATTAAATGTCGAAATGGTTACCGGTCCTGGCGTAACAGGTAAATCCGAAGGAGGCTCGTCTGTCTCAGGCACCAATTATTGTTGTTGCTGCACCTGGCGTAACAGGTTTGATCAGAAGACTCGTCTGTCTTGTACCATATATCCGCGGATAATATATGAAGAAGGTTCGTCTACCTTGATTGCATGTCTATCCCACAGACTTAAGTGCATTGCCGGTCCTGGCGTAACAGGTAAATCCGAAGGAGACTCGTCTGTCTCATGCTATATGCAGTGTTTGAGGACTCGTATGTCCAGTTCCTGGCGTCACAGGATTGTTTGAAGACTAGTCTGTCTCAAGTCATATATTCTGCAGTGTTGGAGGACTCGTATGTCCAGCTTCTGGCGTAACAGGTAAATCCAAAGGAGACTCGTCTGTCTCATATGCTTGAAGTGTTTAAGGACTCGTCTGTCCAGCTCCTGGCGTCACAGGATTTTTTTTGAAGACTCGTCTGTCTCAGTTTATATGCTTGAAGTGTTTAAGGACTCGTCTGTCCAGCTCCTGGCGTCACAGGATTGTTTTTGAAGACTCGTCTGTCTCAGTTTATATGCTTGAAGTGTTTAAGGACTCGTCTGTCCGGCACCTGGTGTCACAGGATTTTTTTGAAAGCTCGTCTGTCTCAGTTACAAGTTCTTGCAATGTCTGAGGACTCGTTTGTCCGACACCTGGCGTCGCAGGGTGGTTTGAAGACTCGTCTGTCAACTTGTTCTTATTCTAGATATCAGTTTCAACTTGGAAGAAGCTCGTCTGCTTTTTCTCATCTTCAGTCACCAAAGCGTCATTTGGTCGGGTTTATTTCCCGGTGTTGCATTCTTCGTCAGAGTGCAAATTTCTGGTCTTCTTGGTATTCAATCACAGTTTATCTTGAATGGTCGATAGCTCGTGCTACCGTCCTTTTCAGATTAACAGATGATTGAATAGGGGCAGCTGTAATACCTCAAAATTTGCCCTCTCATTTTCATGCCATTTAGCATATCCTTTCATACATTGCATTGCATTTAGATCACAATTGCATCATAAACATACGTGAATATACATCTCCATTTGAGCTTTCACAGGTTGCGACTGGCCTTTATTTCTTCATGCGGCACGTGCACAATAATCTCAGAAGAAGCCAAAAGTTCTCGGTTGATTCAGAGGAGTTTAAGCTGAATATCAGTTTTATGGTGCAGTTTGCAAACGTTGTAACTTATGCTCAGAAACTCATTTTGGCTTGAAACTCAATAGTTTAGACCATTTCATTATTCTCTACAACTTTTGTGTTCGGCTCGGAGGCCAATTCATCAAGGAAAATGGCGGGATTTATTTGTTTCTGAAATTTCGGTTTCGCCGATTAACTGTGCTAGCGGTATTCAAGAGTTTGTAACTTCTTATTGGGTCAACATGTCTGAGAGATTCATATGCCAAAAGTTCCGTCTTGATATCCTTTCCAACTTTTGGGTTTTGGCCGAGAACTAATTCTTTGAAGAAGATCTCAGAATGTGCGAGTCTTTAGAGTCGACATAGTGAAAAACAGTGCTGAACCAGTGAGTTTTGAACACTAAAAAATTCATAACTCTTGGCTCGTTCATTGAATTGATGTTGTTTCGGTGCCTAAAATTCCGTTTAGATGTTATCTTCATTATGTGAATTCAGTTTGGGTTAGGTCCGAGCGGAAGGATCTCGAAAATGCGAATTACCAGTAAGGTTCTTTGATGCAGTGCACTGTCTGTCAGATTTTGTAAAATTCATAACTCGGTCAATTTTCATCGGATATCACCCGTTCTTGAAGTGTTGGTTCACAAATTTTATCCTCTTCAATTTCAAATACAAAAGTGAGTTCGAACGGTGCTCCAAAGATTGTCGTTTTGGTTTATTTCACAAAACTGAAGTGCTGAACCGAAGAAAAATGCTGAAAGTGGTTTCACGAGAAAATTCATATCTCCCTCGTCGTTTGTCCGGTTGAGCTTAGATTTTAACACCAGGTCACTGACTCATAGATCTACAACTTTGCTGACAAAGTCGAGTCGAGATTATGCTCCGAAGAGGTTGACCTCGTCACATTTTCGAGTAGCGGACACCAAATAAGCCGAAAAAACAACTTATTCAGTGACGTCTTGCAGCTTAAACGTATCGATCGCACTCGATTTTGATCGTATGACGTTCGTTATTTTTGCATTGCAACCGTGATTCAGAGGCGGACGATGTTGTGGAAGGTTCAGAGTCGAAATTTCTTGCCGAAGATATTGTTATTTTCACTTAAGCCGAAATTCTACCTTTTGCCTTTCATTTTACACTCCACTATATATTCTTTTGACCCACAATTTGTCTCATAACTTCAATCATAATTTACAAACACCAAAAAACTCTCACAAACTCTCTCTAAAGGATCAAAGTTCATTCTCTCAATTCTTTCTCAAGAACACAACAACAACTTCATCAAGAACTCAAGAACACAACAATTCCGATCAAGCTTCCGGTAGCCGAGCCGCCATGAACCACCACCTCCGGTCAACTTCACCACCGTAAGACCACCATCTTCCGCCACCGGCAGCCGCGCGGCCTCTCCTCCTCTCCTCCGTTCATGATCGCGTCTCACTTCCTTCGGATTCGCAATTTCTTCGTCGATTCTTCATTCGGTAAGCTTCTTAAACTTTAATTCATGAATAATTGTTGAATTGTTTCTTGAATTAAATTTTGAAGTTGAATTAATCTTGTGGAGATTATGTGCATTGATTCATGATTTGATTATTGATTGATTCTTGATTAATTTATCCTAATAATTGTTGTGGTGCATGATTGAAAAGGCTTGGTAAAGTTGACATAGAATAATCGGTGAATGTTAGGTGTTTGACAAAATTCCTAAGAGAGCTAATTATTATGACTTGATATTGATTGAAGTGCTTGACTTTTGAATTCATGCTTGTTTCATTGTGTAAATTCGGAATAGGATAGGTTGAAGCTTAATTGTTGATGTTGTTCATGTGTCGCGTGTCGATAAATGCGTTTTGGTCATAACTTCCTAACCGTAGCGCGTTTTCGCGAATGTGAATAGTGTAATTTGACTTTGTTGATTATTCCGGAGCCATTGGTAAACTTTTTAGTCGATTTCGGACAATTTTTTTCGGCTATTTCACTACTGCCAGCCGATAAAATCGGCCAAAAAGTTCCACTTCCGAGCGGAATTTTCAAAATCCGATTGCATATTTGAATCCGTTGGCACGTTTGCAAGTTACCATGCGATTTTCGTTCAATTTCGAGTCGATGATTTTTGACGCGTTTTTTCGTTTCAAGGCTTTTTATGTTCGGTTTGGTGCGGTTTTGATGCATTGGTCTTGTTTTGACTTGTACTTATGTTTGTTGATCATTTGCCATTCATTGCATGTAAATTTGTTCGATTCTGGTTTGAGTTTGCATGTTGTTTATGTTAGAGCATAAGTGTTGCCCCGTTTTGAAACGTAAATTTCAATGCATGTCCATGACTCGTACATTCATCTTTCTATTTGATTTTGAGTTGTGAGACATAGGTGCAACTTCCGGTTGCACCTCTTTTTGGTTTCTAATGCGTTTGTTGAGTTCATGCAAGGTTCTCGCAAAGATCTTAACGACGGTCGTTTGGTTGGTATTCCACTTTATTTGTGGGATACCTTTGGATTCAAATGATATTTTGTGCCGTTGTTTTTGTTTCGATTATGGGGGATCTTCACAAAGCAATTATGGAAGATGAACATTTATTTTGCTCATGGGAGATTACAAGGCTTGGCTTGAAGTTTTTTTTGGATTTCTTTTATGTGAAAGAATCGGCACTTCTACCAAGTAAGTAATCTCGATTCTCTACTTTAATGCATCATTCTAGTTGTATGCGACTTAGGATCATATAACTTAAGGTACATATTGAGCCCTCCCACCTGAGGCATTGGATTTATTTGTGATTTTTGATGATATGTATCGATTTCGGAACTTAGGGATTAGGTTACGAACCATTAGGATCGCTTCCTTTCACTTCCCCTTAAAATCCACTTTTTTGCCCGTTTCGTCGCAATTATTAAAAATAGTTTTAAGTGAGATAAAATTCTGGAAAAATTCATGAGTAATCCTTATCCTCTTAATTAATTTGTCATATTTTTTGTTTCCAGATTTGGGTGGTTTTAATAATTAATTTGGATTTTAGATCATAAGCTGTCCCAAAAAGGAAGGTTTTGGCATAAGGGACCGAAATCGATTTTTCCCCATAGGTGTGAAACCTATTTTTTGTGTGTGATTCATCACTGTAATTTGTGACATCTTGATGCTCATTAGGCATTTTTTCATACTTTTTATATGCCCTTTTTGATCCACTTTGTGGAGTTGTTTTTGGGTGATCATGTTTTGTTACCTTGCTAGTCAAGGAATTGTTTTGGCACTTTGGTGCATAATTTTATGAAATCCTTTTGGACAATGTGGGATAATTACTTTATTATTCCAGGGATTTAATTTCATATTTTTTAAAATCTTTTTGCTATTTTTCCATGTCACCTAGATCCTAGGTTGATTCATGTGTGTATTTGCTCCATATCCTAAATGTAAGGAGGCATTCATGCCATTTGCTTGGAATAATTTTTGGTAACTTTTAGGAGTTAATTATAGGTCATTTTTAGGTCTTTAATTCCAGTCATAGGCCATCTTTTTGAACCATATTCATTTGGTTTGTTTTAGTGTTTCAAAATGCATACTTATGTGAATTAACTTTAACCTAAACTCATTTCTCTTCTCCTCTAAATAATAACTTGAATTATGTGGAAATCATTAATGCCTATTCATGAATTCTAATTGCATCTCATACCTTGTATGCTACTGACCCATAATCATTGCATTCATATTCACATGCCATTTTTCCTTAGTTTGCATCATTTGCGATCTTATGCGATGTTTGTTCCATTTCATCTCACATCTTCTTCTCATTGCTCCATATGCCTAATCCATTGCATCCATGATTGTATATTCATTCATTCATCTTCATAAGCATTCACTACTTACTTTGATGTTCATTTCATGTATTAATTCATGCTTGTAAGCCATATGCATTCATACTTCATCCATAAACCCTAATTTGCATTTATGTGAACTTAGGTGAACTTTTTGTACATAGTTTGACATAGTTTGGTCTTGTGGGGTATCCTAGTATCCTTAGGGATCTATATCATGTAGCTACTGACTTTATAAGTCATGTAACCTTTAGGTACCTTCACCTTTAGACTTAGGTTTTATTTTGAACCCTAGTTCCATTCTAGGACGTTTATGGTACTTAATCGCTTTCATGCTTTGATTTTACTTTCAATATGCATTGTCATGCTAACTTTTGTTTTGTAGGGGGGAAGATTGAGGTAAGCCTCACTTCATTCCTATCTCTTATGCATTTTAATTGTCTTTGCCTTAACACTTGGTGCTTGCTTATAGGTTTTCCCTTTCTTTAGAAACAACTTACCTTCCTTAGGAAGTAAGTTGATTTCTAAGTTCTATTTTCTTCTTTTCTTTTCTTTCTTAGGATTAGAATACCTCATTAACCATAGGATCTCCCTTTTGTATATGATAAATAACTTAGGATTGTTTTAGTCCCCCTTTTAGGATTTTGTCCTTTTGTGATCCTTTTGGTTCTTTTTCTCTTCTCATCTCATAACTCTAAAAAACACTTTAATAAATCTGAAATGATACATTGATCCATAGCCTTATTCCATGAGGTATGCTTGTAGTCTTCCCATCTTGGGATAGTACATGTTTACCTTGTGATGCACAAGTCTGATCAAGGTATCTTCTTCATAAAGAAAAGCATAAAAAACACTTCTTCATGTAAATAACCAAAAACACTTAATAATTAAGCAAGTTAGTGAGCCTAAGCCCTAGTCTTTGGGTTCAAGTTTTGGGGAGCTTCTCCTTACTTGAGTGTGCTTGTTCTATTATTCCATCTTGGAATGTAGTGACAAGTGCACATTCCATTGGTGAGAGCTTGAGTTCACTTCCTTGTGACACATTCATAAAAACTTCTAAAAAACACAAACAAACAATAAACGTCTTTCCTTCGGGAATTCTTTTCTCACCTCATTCACTCTGTACGCGAACGTGCTCCTACTTGTCACTTTGCAAGACGGTTACGCACTCGTCGTCCGAGCCTGCAACACCTGAGCAATGGCATAGGTAGTCCAAGCCTTTAATTCACAAGCAATTTCCTTGCTACCCCTAGTTAGGGGAACTACGGCGTCTCTGATCCTCATTATCCTGATGAGGTACGTAGGCAGCGGGGTAGGGCCCGTTCAAGCACACTCTTTATTTTCCCTACATTTTCCCCATTCTTTCTTTTTATTCTTTTTAATTCCTTTCTCATTTCCATTCCCTTTGTTCCAGTTAGCGGTTTTATTCAGCAGCAGTTATACTTTTATCACCCTTTGAAACAAGCAAGCAAGCGTGGATCCCGTCGGGTACGACGGACGGATTGGGGTGCTAATACCTTCTCAATTCGTAACCGACTCCCGAACTCAGATCTTTGGTTCGCAAGGCCTTGTCCTTTCCTTCTTCCTCAGGTTTGTGCAACATTACCTTTCCCATTCTTTCGGGATAAAAATGTCTGGCTGGCGACTCTAACCTTTCCGCGCCACTTTCGCGTTTGTACTAGGATGAAAATCCCGGGAGCGACAAACATGCCCCTGTCTGGCAACGTCTTTAAGCAAAATGTCCCTGTCTAGCAGAGTCTTCAAACAAAATGCCCCTGGCTGGCAAAGTCTTCAAGCAACTTGCCCCTGACTGGCAAAGTATTCAAGGCAACCTGCTCCTGGCTGGCTAAGTTTTCAAGTAACTTGCCCCCGACTGGCAAAGTATTCCAACAACATGCCCCTATCTAGCATAGTCTTCAAGAAGTTTGCCCCTGTCTGGCAAAGTTTTCGAGCAACATGCCCCTGGGGGTGATCATTATCTGAAATGGTTGTTCAACTACTCATCAGAGTTTCAAATCTCAAGAGATTAAGCTCATCACTGGTGCTCATACATAGGTTTCTATGATATCAAGCAAATGTTAACAAGCAAAAAGGTTAATGTTAAGACTGCTAATGCAACACACATGTTTGTCTCGAAGTTTTTTGTTTTTGAAAAGATTTTCACAATAGCCTGTGACCGAATCACTAGCTAGGAGGTGATATTCATTTTTTTTTATAAAGCCAACACAAATTTTTGAGCCAAGCTCATGGGAGTCGGGAAACACTTTCTCATCGAGTGTGCTTTCGAAATAAACCCTACTTCAATTAGGACTTTTGAGGGTTGTAATGTGGTTTGGTTCACGGTTTTAGAAATAAAGGATAAAGGCTCAAAGTTTATTTGGTGCCCACCCACTCTCCGTGATATTCTCCAATCCTAGGTTCAGCTAAATTGACACATACATTTGTCTTGATAGCGTAGAGATGATGCTCCAAGGTCCGCTTTAAATGACAGTCATCTTATTTGTCCTCTATGGATATCAGTGACCCTTTGATTTTGGTATGGCGGTCACTAAATCTTATGTATTTGAGGTCGAAGATTTGAGGACCTCTCACGAATGACTTATTCTATTGATCTTTTTGTCTAATCCCTTTTGTAGGTTTGACTTAGAGGGATTTTCTTCTTTTTTTTCTTTTTTTCTTTTTTCATTGGAAGGTTGAAAATCGTGACTGTCAAGTCATTGATTGTAGTGGATTCCTTGATCGGATGTTTCATCTTATGATTTGATTGTGTAACCAGATTAACTGAACACTACCCTGCCCCAGGTTAAGCGTAAGGGTTTTGAAATATCTGAAAGAAACTCCTACTTCTAGGCTCGAAGCGGTTGACTAGGGATTAACTCCTTATTTCTCCAGTGTTTGGGAATTTGAAACAATGTCTGTACATCGTCAGTAGGATTTTATTCAAAAGCATTCAACTAGAAAATTTGTGTTTTAATTTCGTCATCCTCCCTCCAATTCTTTGCCTAGGCAAGAGATGGGATAATATTGGCATTATAAAGTTGAAAAAGCATTATGAGTGAATACAAATGGATTACTTCAAGACAAACATATTCATTGCATTAATCATTCAAAACAAATAAGTTCTTACATGCCAAAACAAATGCATTAACAAAACACAGCAAAATACATATGAAAAGCAGCAAACGAGCTGAACATCTGAGAGGATAGCTCCCAAAGCATTGAAACGATCGCGTGCATTCAGGAACTTGTCCTATGCTCCAGCAACAGATTGATTTGGAAAGGACTTTCTTGAGTTTTTTATCAGCACAAAGGAACTCCGTCCACAGATGAGATTCCTCCATTGAAGGTCAACACCCCGTAGTCGATCATCTCTTGAACCTTTTCCTGGAAGACTTCGCACTCTTCAATCGGATGCCCCAATGCTCCATTATGAAACTCACAACTGGTATTTGGATTGATCCCGCGGGGCCGAGACCTCGTGGCTCTGGTCTTTCTGGGTGTCATTATTGAGTTCCGGGCAAAATGAGACCACAATTGACTGTAAGTCATTGGGATTGGGTCAAATTGATGGGCCGCTCCTTCAGGACTGTTTGGAGACCTCCGTTGATTCTGACGCCGCTGACGAGTAGAAGTAGAATTTGACCGACGCTGAGAAATGACCAGATTTTTGGCCAAAGAAATCAGTCGCCCTCTATCAATCTTCAAACTGTGAATCTCTTCCTGGAGTTCAGTGTTCTCCTGCACAAGGTTGTCTATTAGAGTCTTCATTGTAGTTGAGAATATTCCCATATGATTTCTCAAAGTCGCGGCTTCACTTCTAAGCTCTCTGTTTTCCTGCTCAAGTTGGCCCATCCTTCTCTGGTGACTGGTCGAGTACAGTTGACTGACGGAGAATAAGACATGTGTGAGTTGGATTGTTGGAAGATGATATGCAATGCAAATGCAAATTCAAATGAGATGCGAATGGATGCAAAGCTCAGAATGCTCAAAATCACAAACATAAACAACTCCAGAATTGGATATAAAGGCAAGGTGTTGGATCCAAGGTACAAGTAACTCGGAATCTCCTAACTGGAAAGCCTTAAGTGGAGAGTTCTAAATTCTTTTACTCATAAAGCCCACTCACAGGGTAGCTTCTATGGTGATGGTATAGGTAAACCCAAGGTCATGGACGTTTATCATACTAACGCCCCGCCGCAGGCTAGCTGCATTGTGACGATAATAACGATAAGGTCTACCTTGAGTGGAGTTCTCATGCTAGGCGTGCAAGAAGCGAGTCCTTGGAGCCTAACATTATACAACTACCAAAATTGAAACAGGTTCTAGGGGGTCCCAGAATCACAGCCCTTTCATGAATCAGGTCCCGCGGCAGGCTAGCTGCGTTGTGACAAGATTTACGAAAAGTCTAACTATCTGGGGGAGCTTTCATGTTAGGCGTGCAAGGAGCGAGTCCTTGGAGACTAACACTAATAACATCCAATTCTAAACTTAGGTGTTCCCTCTTCTTTTTCAAAACTCAAGTACAACTTCATACCCGTGATATCCCGAGATCCAACAGGCAGATATAATGAGCAAATAATAAAGAAGAAAGCAGCAGATAAAATATCAACGAAAAATAAAGAAGACAAATTAAACAAGTCAGCAAACAAACGCAAACTATCTTAAGCTAGGCTCGACTCTCTTATGCACAAGGCAATAATTCCCCAGCAGAGTCGCCAGCTGTCGCACCTCGAAAAATACGATCCTAAAATAAACAACAGAGTCGCCACCTAATTCTATTTATTCTACGAGAGAAAAGGAAGATATAGACACAACCTAAATAAAGGATGAGAATGGTCAACGAAACCACTAATCTAAGTTCGGGAGTCAGTTACGCAAAGGGAAGGTGTTAGGCACCCCTCACGTCCGTTGTACTCAACAGGAACCTCTTAGTCTAGTTTGCGCTTAAAATTGTTAACTTGTTATTATTGTCTTCTTTATGATTAAAGATTGCTTATTAAAGGGAAAGTTTTAATTATAATTTGTTATGGGAAACTGTTAAGTTTTTTATTATTGTGTTTTATGGCGGAGAAAAGATTGAGTTTTTTTTTATTATTATGCTCGCGAAGGATTAAAATCCCCGTGCCTACGTATTCCCTTGTGCAATGGGAAAGTCAGAGCTTCGTAGTTCGTGCAGACGGCGATTTGTGTTTTTTATAGAACGACTGTTTGAAAATGCATTCTACTGCTAAGCGTTAGCTTATTTGCGAGATAGAAAGATTTAAACAGCGTTCGTTTTGAGAAAAGATATTTGATCTTTATTAAGGGTGTTAATGCTATTATTCTATGATTGGCATTATGTTTGGTAAAACTAATATGGCTGGAAAATGTTGAATAAGAAGTTCCATATTAACATGGTATAGATTCTGGAAGAACATGTCAAACATGATGTCTTGACATGGTGGCACAGATAAATGTGGAAGTTGTCAAAGAAGATGTTGAATTCAGTTCAGAATGTCCTATCAGATGTTGGGACATTATCAAACAGAGTATAAGAACTTAATTCAGGATGTCCCAACAGATGTTGTCATATGTCACAGTCAGATGTCAAAGAAGATGTTGAAGTATCTGCAAATGTCATGACAGAATGTTACAGACAGATGTCAAAGAAGATGTTGAAACATCTGCAAATGTCATGATAGAATTACTGTCATATGCTACAGACAGATGTCAAAGAAGATGCTGAAACATCTGCAAATGTCATGACAGATGTCAAAGAGAATGTTGAAACATCTGCAAATGTCATGACAAATGTCAAAGAGAATGTTGAAACATCTGCAACTGTCATGACAACATTATTGTCATATGTTACATATAGATATCAAACAAGAAGTGTTGAACTTAGTTCAGGATGTCACACCAAATGTTGTGACACTGTCAAACAGAGTAACAGTTAATGAACTTAAGTCAAGATATCAGGATGTCACACCAGATGTTAGGACATTGTATCAGTTGATGGAATAAGTTCAGTTTACAGGATGTCCCATCAGATGTTGTGACATTGTATCAGTAAATGAAGTAAGTTCAGTTTTTCAGGATGTCCCAACAGATGTTGAGACATCTCAGACCTGTTACCAGAATTAATTAATAACTAACTGATCTGAGATATTTAAGGAGAGTTATCTGGAATTAATTATGGATGGATAAAAACAGAACAAGGCGCATCTGTAGGGAGTTTTGTTATGAAGATTCAGATTAATCAGAAGAACAAAATCACCTAGAATCTAGGAAGTAACAAACCCTAATTCAAGGTGATGACATTGGATTTATCAGATCTGAATTATGCAGAATATTCTGGAGATATTATGCAATCATATGTGGTGCTGATCTAGAAGATCTTAAAGACTCAATTTAAATTGAAGACAAATATTGAAAAATATAGGTTTCTATATTTAGAGATATTTTAGAAGTTGAAGATCTTTTGGAATATTTGTAGCAGATATTTCTGCATATTTGTAGCAGATATTTCTGCATATTTGTAGCAGATATTTCTGCATATTTGTAGCAGCTATTGTTGTGATTGTTTAGGCCCAAATCCAGTTGGGAATAGGTTATAAAAGAAACCTTGTAACCTAGTTTAGAATCAACCCAATGAACCGAAAATGTAAACATTATTAGGGTTGTGTCCTTGTGTCAGCCGTGCATAACAAGTAACACTATTGTGGCTGTTTCACTTGTGATTCTCGAAGCTTGTAAGCAAGAGAAGTATTGTGTCTTGATTGAAACTTCTAAGTAAGATCAAGCTGTTGTGTTTGAAGTGTGACTTCAATTTTATTAATCATTGTAAAAGATCACTGTGTGATTGAGGGGGAGTGAGTAGGGTACTCATATCTAAGTTGTGTCTTAGGTAGAAATTGCATTGGGTAGTTATTAAGTGATAGATTAAACAGGGTGGTTTAAGTCTAGAATTAATATTACTTATAGTGGATTTCCTCCTGGCTTGGTAGCCTCCAGATGTAAGTGTGGTTATACACTGAACTGGGTTAACAAACTTCTGCTGTGTTCTTTTTATCTTTTATGTTTTATGCAGTACCTGAACTGAATATCCTATCAGATGTCCCAACATCCTGAAGCATGTTTGACTCTGATATAACAAAATTATTTAAGTACTGATATGTATACCTTACCATGTTTATAAGTAACAGATAAGATGTCTCAACATCATATTAGACATCTGAGTCTGTCATACCAGAATTTCAATTGGTATCAGAGCAGGCATCCTGGTCTGTTTCTGGATGAGATCTAAGGGGGATACTTTCTGGTTCATGGTAAAGGAAGAAGGAGGATATAATGAAAAGCTGTTTGAACTTGAGAGGTTCATATTGGTGTTTGAATGGTCCCTAGAAGTGGAGGATGGACTATTCATCATATGGTGTATATTGGACCAGTCTGGTGTTATCAGGGCTGGAAATTTGCTGGTGAATTGTTGTGTAGCTATGATGTCAAACAGAATGTCCTGACATCTTGGTTCTGAGAATTCTATATTTGAAGGAGGCTTGTATTTTGTTTTCTGTGAGAATTGGAGAACACTTAGTTCAGAATGTTGTGGTTCTTGATGAAAGAAGAGGTTGGAGCCAAAACAAAAGAGTATAATTATCAACTTTCCTATGGAGATGAATCATGCATGATCCTTTAAGATTGTTGAATTGTTTTGAATACGAATGGTGATTGAACCAACGCGTGAGACTAGCCCATTTGCGGTTCAATCCAGAACGTGCGGAATGCTAGACTCCGGAATTCTGTTTTCGTAAATTAATTAAGATGAATTGAATTGTTTTTATACGAACGGTGATTGAACCAACGCGTGAAGCTAGCCCATTTGCGGTTCAATCCAGAACGTGCGGAATGCTAGACTCCGGGGTTCCTTTTCTCGTAAATTAAATTAAATGAATTGAATTATTTTCATACGAATGGTGATTGAACCAACGCGTGAGGCTAGCCCATTTGCGGTTCAATCCAGAACGTGCGGAATGCTAGACTTCGGGGTTCCTTTTCTCGTAAATTAAATTAAATGAATTGAATTATTTTTATACGAATGGTGATTGAACCAACGCGTGAGGCTAGCCCATTTGCGGTTCAATCCAGAACGTGCGGAATGCTAGACTCCGGGGTTCCTTTTCTCGTAAATTAAATTAAATGAATTGAATTATTTTTATACGAATGGTGATTGAACCAACGCGTGAGGCTAGCCCATTTGCGGTTGCATTCAAGAACGTGCGGAATGCGAGACTCCGGAGTTCAATTACTCGCTAATTAATTATGAAAATGATTTGAATTGGTTGGTAAATTTTAATTTGTATGCGAAAGAAAGAGACAAGTTGTCATCTTTAAGAGAAGTATCTCACCTATTCCACCACAAACGTTTGAGAAATGAGAAATCGAAAGAAGCTTTAAACTTGGATATAAGATCGACAAGCAATGCCACATTCTTTCTTTGAAAATAAATAAAATCGGAAGAAGCTTTAAACTTGGATATTCGTATCGACAAGCAATGCCACGTTCTTCCTTTGAAAGTAATTGTTTGTAAGATTTTTGTTTGTGTTTGTGGGGATAGGAGGAACAACTTTCCTATGGAGATGAATCATGCCTGATCCTTTAAGATTGTTGAATTGTTTTGAATACGAATGGTGATTGAACCAACACGTGAGACTAGCCCATTTGCGGTTCAATCCAGAACGTGCGGAATGCTAGACTCCGGAATTCTGTTTTCGTAAATTAATTAAGATGAATTGAATTGTTTTTATACGAACGGTGATTGAACCAACGCGTGAGGCTAGCCCATTTGCGGTTCAATCCAGAACGTGCGGAATGCTAGACTCCGGGGTTCCTTTTCTCGTAAATTAAATTAAATGAATTGAATTATTTTTATATGAATGGTGATTGAACCAACGCGTGAGGCTAGCCCATTTGCGGTTCAATCCAGAACGTGCGGAATGCTAGACTCCGGGGTTCCTTTTCTCGTAAATTAAATTAAATGAATTGAATTATTTTTATACGAATGGTGATTGAACCAACGCGTGAGGCTAGCCCATTTGCGGTTCAATACAGAACGTGCGGAATGCTAGACTCCGGGGTTCCTTTTCTCGTAAATTAAATTAAATGAATTGAATTATTTTTATACGAATGGTGATTGAACCAACGCGTGAGGCTAGCCCATTTGCGGTTCAATCCAGAACGTGCGGAATGCTAGACTCCGGAGTTCCTTTTTTTCGTAAATTAATTAAGATGAATTGGGTGCAGATGGCGATCACAAATGACCGACTTACGTGTGTGAAGTGTAGGCGAGAATGATTTGTTTTATTAATTGATTTCATGGATTCTAATCCTAATTCCTAAATGTTCCTAATAACGCTAAATCGAAACCGGTAAAATAATGCGGAAATATAAATTGCACAGAAAAGCGGGAGAGGGATATAATAAGAATTTTACACTAGAATGCGATGAAATAAAGGGTCTCGTTGTAATTTGCCCAAGAGAAAGCGTGTGTGCGGTGTACGGTATTTTGGAACCGTTAGCTTGACATTATATTAAAAATGCGAAAAATAAAGTAAATAAATAAATAGAATTAATGAAATAAAATAAACTTATGGAATAAAAATCAATTAAGCTTATAGAAATAAAATAAAATAAATGGCCTCATATTAGTCACGATTTATCGGAATCGATTTATCGTAGTTTTTTACTATATCATTGGCCCTTGGGTTCAAACCTAAAGACTACCCAAATAAAATAAAATAAAAATTGAATGAATAAAAGATAAATAAATATAAATAAATAAAACTAAACTAACCTAAAAATATATTTCATATTTTTTCTTCTATATAAAATTCCCAACTTAACTAACCTTATATATATATATATATATATATATATATATATATATATATATATATATATATATATATATATATATATATATATATATATATATATATATATATATATATATATATATATATATATATATATATATATATATATATATATATATATATAACTAATTTATATTTAAATAAATTATATTTATTAGAAACTAGAATTTAAGTAAAAACCTAACTATCTAAACTTAAACGAAATAAACAAACTAACTTTCCAGAAGATTAAATTAAATCTAATTAAATTACAATAATCAAAATTCTAAAACTAAAATTATAATTACATAAGAAACCATCAAAATATTAACTTCTAATATATAAGAAAAACAAATATAACAGTATGTCTAAACTATTAACTTTCCAATATACAAAATAACAGTATGTTTAAATAGAAATCTAAAAGTGACTAATATGCTAAGTAATAACGAAACAAGGAGTATGTAATGTAATAAAAGGTATAATATAGTGAACTGTTTAAATTAAACAAGGCTGAGCCCACTCCATTTTCCCTTTAGAAAAATAACAAAAAATCTAAATAAAATGGTAATTAAAACAAAGAAAGAAAAGTAACAGTAGAGAAAAGAAACTCACACGATGCAAACTTTCCTCTCAACTCTCGTGAACCTATATCTCCATCAACAACTGCATTTATCTCCCTCGGATGTGACTGTACAGTTTGTTTTGTTCCCGACGACTTCAATTCTACGTTGCGCTCTGCGGCGATTTCGTTCTACGGTGGTTTGATGGTGATGGTTTGTTTTTCAGTGGGTTTGTCCGCGATTTGCGTGCATATTCGGGGCTATTTTTCGGCGGAAAGGTGATGGGTGGTTTTCGCCACTGGTTTGCTCTCAAGGTTTTGCTTTTCCGTCGTCTTCGCCTCTCTCACAGCTCAAATTGTGTTTGTGTTTTTTTGCGTTTTCGGATCTGCAGCGATGTTTGCGGTGAGCGGTTGTGGTTTTGTTTGAGCGAGGTTCAAAGGTTTTTGCAGTGAGTTTTGAAGATGAAGGTGATTGAGGCGTTGAAGGTGGTTGTTGTGTTTCAAGAGTTTTTTTGCCCCTTTTTTTTTAGAACAAAAGAAATTTTTTCTCTGTTCATCAGTATTTTTGATGAGGGTTGCTGGTTGTGTTAAAGTTTGATGGTTGTTAATGGCGGAGGAGGTCTGAAGACTTTTTGTTCCAAAGTTTTTTTTTTAGCGGTTTGTAAAGGGGTGGGTTCTGATTTTAAGGATCAGTTGGGAGGAGTAATGGATGCTGTGAAAAAGGTGAGGATCCCCCTCCTGTTTTTTCTGCTTTCTTTGTTTTTATGAAAAAAATTGTTCAGAAAAAATCCTGTCAAGTCCCTTTCAGAGGCATGTGTATTATTCAACGTTTAACTTGGTCTGGATATTGGTTTTGTCTGCAGGTTTCTTGGATGATCTTTTTTGGAGTGTATAACACTTAATACATCAGTAGAGGTAATGCTTGGAATGGTGTGAAGTGTGGACTAAGAAAATAAAGTTGATGAAGACAGATTGGTATAAAAGGGGTGACGTGTGATATTGTTGTAACAGAAAAAGTGTGTAGCAGAAAAAGTATATAGACCAATAGTTTATGAGATGAGACCAATGTAATGTAATGTAACTATTGAAACTAACTAGTAAACTAATCAAATTAAATTTAAACTAGACTAAATAAATTAAACCTAAATAAAAATTATTCTAATATAAAAAATTAAACTAAATAAATTAAATTAAAGCTAAATTAAATTAAAATATAAATTAAAATAAAATAATTAAGTTTGAATAAAATTGAACTAAATTAAATATTAAACTAATTTATTTAACTAATTAAGATTAAATTCAAATAAAGTAAATTAATAAAAATGAATTAATTTAAAAGAAAAAGAGAACTAGTTAAACTATTTAACTAAACTTAAATTATTCTTAAATGAAAAGATATTAACTTAAGTCTAGATAATCTAATATCATTACTTAACTGGAAATTAAAGTAAAAGTTATTGAACTACAAAATGATAAAAACATAATTTTAAATCGAGAAAAATTCTAAAATTTAGAACAAAATTAAAACGACATTGAAATGGTGAAATTAAATAGAAAATGCATGATTTATGATTAATGATATGTTTAATCTAAAAAATGCAAACATGCCTGATTTTCCATACATCGCAAAAATGCGTCAGAAAATGAACAAAACGAAAAATTTCTGGTCAAAATTTAGGGTATGACAGCGAGTAAGTTGGACTTTGGAAGAGTCAGAATACAGTGAGTTGCTCACTTAGTGAGCAATCCCACTTGCTTAGCGAGACCTGGAGTGGAAAATGTTGTAATTTAATTCCGAAAAATTCCTTAAAATTATCTAATTAATTTAGTAATGCTTAGGAATCGAAGTGGTATGGTTAAAGACAGTGAGAAGGGAGTTATACATGTAATTATAGGCAAAATTATTATAACTTGAAAATGAACATAGATTGGTATGTTTGTTGGTTTTGCTGTTGTTGTTATGTGTTGTAATTGTTGTTGTGACTATATGGTACTGTTGTCGATGTGTGTTGATGTAGTAAGTGGAAGTATGTTACGTTGTTGTATATATCCTTGTTGAAGTTGATTTATATTATTGAATGTAAAGATATGTATGAGGTTGATGATGTTGTTGTTATGGTAAGAAGCTATATATTAGTTGTTGATGTTGATTTGTATAAGATAGTTGTTGCATATATGAATGTATGTCACTGAAGTTGCATGACACGTGCATGGTTGGAACATCATACCAAGGTGGGGTATGTTTGTTGGATCCGAGTGGAATCATTGTGATGTTGGTGCGATCATGAAATAAGGATCGTATGTGGCCATGAAACAGAGGTCGATGGTGTGATCATGATATATGGATCATACTGGACCATGAAAGAGGGGTCGTTGGTGTGATCATGAAATAAGGATCACACTGGACCATGAAAGAGGGGTCGAGAGTTCTGACGAGAACTGAATCTTAAAATAGAGATCAGATTATGGTACCCCATGCATAGAGTCAAGTAGAGTCTCATTGCATAATTTTCGTTGTTATGTATGATGATGATGTGTGTATGATGTGATTGTGTAGTTGTTTTTGTTGTTGAGAAGTGGTGTATAATTATGATACTTGCTAGTTCTTATTATATTGATCTTTTGTGATACGAGTATCTCACCCCTTCTGTTTGAATGTTACCCTTATGTTGGTAACGTACATGTGAGCAAGATAAGTCGAGTGGTGGTCAGTGAAGTCGGTGTGCTTTACGTCTTTAGGGTATCGGCTCTGATACATTGCTTTGGGTGTAGGGACGACGTTTGAACTTGTTTATTTAATTCTTAGAAAAACATTTTTGCAACGGATTTATTACTAATTATTTTGATTTCCGCTGCGAGTCGAACATTTTTGTGAAAACGTATCTTTGACCCATGTGTGGTTTTGTCTAATTATGACACTCAAATGTTTTGATGAAATTAAATACTTTGATTTTTGTTAATAATTCTGTGGGGTAATTTGGGTGTTACATTATCCCCTAAGATTGGAATTATTGATTATCCTTTTTGTTGATTATTGAAAACTGATTTGTTGGTTGAATCCCCAACAATATCTCCTCATCATGAGTTGAGCCTTGTAGTAGGATTTTATTCCTTTGATGGCTTTTGCTTATCCCCTACAAGATTTTTCAAGTTGAATCTCCAGCAGAATTTCCCAGAATTGTTTCTTTGGGATTAGCCGAGTATCTGGTTATTGTGGTGTTTATATCACATGTTGCTTATCTTTATATTTATTTTGTTAGTATATTCATACGCATATTCATGCATTTGTTGTGTGCATAACATCATATGATTTCATTAATGCATTCTTTGGTACATCTTGTTCCCCGCTCTTTGGTATTGATTTTCCCTACAGAGTATGTGTGTTGTCTTACCTCAAGTATAATGTGTCGACCATTAAGCAGAAAGTGTTTATCCTTTCTAATTCCCCATTGAGTTTGTTCCTCGTGGATGTTTAATACAGTTACCTCCCCAGTTTATTATCTGGATGTACTTTTCCCTAGTTGAGATATTTCCTCCTCAGGATGAGTCTTGTTTGACCGTTTCTCTCCAACTTGTTCTTGGATTGAACCTTGGTCCCCTTTTGATTGATTACTTTGGAATTAAGCTATCACTTGTTTGGGAGTGGATAATATTTCCTTTTGAGTATATTACTTTGGAATTAAGCTATCACTTGTATGGTAGTGGGTAATATTTCTTCTCTTATTTGATTGATTACTTTGAAATTAAGCTATCACTTGTTTGGTAGTGTGTAATCTTTCCTCTTGAGTATATTACTTTGGAATTAAACTATCACTTGTGTGATAGTGCGTAATATTTATCCTCTTATTTTATTGATTACTTTGGAATTAAGTTATCACTTGCGTGGTAGTGGATAATCTTTCTTTTTTAGTCTATTATCTACATATTTTCTACCTAGTGACAGGTAGTAGATAATATTTCTCCCCTTTTAGTTTGTTATCTCAGTTAACGATGCATATTCGTTTCGAAACAAAACGTAATCGTTTGGACAAACATGTATCTTATCATAGCTCATGCCAATAGAGCATAATTTTTTTTTTTGCCTCATAGGTTCAATTAGGAAGAACATTATCCTCTGGTAGCATTTCTCTCATAAGGGCCAACAACTCTGTGAAACTTTTATCCGACCATCCATTGTCTGCCTTTAAGTTGTACAACTTTAATGCCGCAAACAATCTTGTGAATTTACTACAACCTTTATACAACGATTTCTCTCTATCGCTTACCAACCTCTCAAACATTTTTGGAAAATCATGAAGATCTTCTTGAAATGCTTCAGCAATCTCTTCGACCCGATCACAATCGTATGTTTCCATATCTTTGTCGTCGGAAGCATAGGTCGTATTACTTTCCCCCTCGGTTCAACATTCTCGTTAATTTTCTCACCATGAAATATCCAACACTTATAACTTCGATAAATTCCATGCCTCAGTAAATCTGATTTCAATCCATCTGTGTCAACCTTACCAATATAACAACAACCCAAGAAAGGACTTTTCATTCGACTGAGGTCTATAACGTGTTGAACAACAAACTTAACGAATTCCACAACCCCATTCTTGTACTCTTTGGTCAATCGATCGACAGACATCCATTTTTTATCCATGGTTTTCCTACTTATTAAGGTAAACAAAATAAAATACCATACGAAGATTTGAGTGCAAGAATAAACATCATCAAACCAAACTAAATCCTAGTAATGTGTGCATTACTTTAAGTGTATATACTTTCTAACCAATTTGTGTTTAGTATATTTTAAGTGTATATACTTTCTAGCCAATTTGAGTTTATTAGTTAATTTGTGTTATAACTGTTTACTCTCAAGCTGGTAACAATGTGTTTCCTAAATTTATTTAATTCACTCTAACTATGCTCACTCTAACTCACTCTAACAAGGTATTTCACACTTGAAAATGTAAGATCATGCCTTCTAACTCACTCTAACAAGGTAACTCACTGAGTTTAAACCTCACAACATTATTTGAACGCGAAGCTCTAATATAATAGTGAACCAAACAAACAACAAAGGTTTGTGATAAAGAAAACCAAGAAAAGAAACATGTTGATTTTATAGTAGTAAAGGAAATGCCATAACAGAAACTTGCCCTAACATCTGTACACTAACAGAAAAGTGATAACAAGAAACTTGCTCTAACATTTGTACACTAACAGAAAACTAAATCAAAACTAACTAAAACAGAAAAAGACGAAACTTGCCCTAACAGAAAAAGATGAAACTTATCGAAACAGAGACGGTGTACGGTGGAGGAAGGAGTACGATGACAAGCTGTGAACAAGACGGTGGAGGAAAGAGCACGGTGGCGATAACAGGTTCTTAGGTCTCGCAGTGGTCGTTCGCAGAGAGGGAAGAAAAGATATGAAAAAAGAATACTGAGTATTCTAATATTTTCATTTATTTAGTCCTTAGACAGCGCTTTTGACAAAAGTGCTGGCTAAGATAGCCCTTTAAAAGCGCTTTTGAAATGCGCTGGCTAAGATTAACCTTAGACAACACTTTTGAGAAAAACGTTGTCTAAGATATACCTGTAAAAGCTCTTTCAGAAAGCGTTGGCTAATGTCTACCTTAGACAATGCTTTTCCAAAAGCGTTGTCTAAGGTAAGACTTATAACAACGTTTTTTCAATTTTTCGTGAACAGTTTCCGTGTTTTTTTATAGCAGCGCTTTTGTAATAAAACGTTGTCTAAGGTGCGCTATTAAAAATCATTATTGGTATAGTGATGGTTATTTCAATTACAATCAGATAGTTGTGACACTTGAAGATCATGAGAAGATCATTGTTGTGTTCTCGCCTTATGGGAAACGCCAAAGGAAAGAACATTCCTTAAAACTCATGGATGCAAGCATAAAGAAAATATGTATATTCAACAATTGAAAAGTAAGGAAATAAAAAATAGACATATATATATAAGGGGTGAAAAAATAAGATGGAAGGAAACAAATAAACTCTATCTGAATTTTAAATCCACTAAAGTATTTGAAGTGAAAATCACAATGGATTTAAAATCATAAAACTAAATTCAAATTTAAAGATATTTCAAATCCATCATCAAAGTAATGTTGGAACACATAATGTTTGTGTATGTGAAGATGCTTAGAGTGAACAATATAACAATTTCGATGATGAGTTGTGAGTGCATCCACCAAAAGGACATTAACACATTGTAGGCCCCTTTAAAAGTATAATGACAAATAAAAGAGTAAACACCAAACTCAAATCTGTTGTCTAATTTGAGTAGTCAAAGACTTGGAGCGATAATTGTTCTAAAATGACTTTAACCTAATTTTTAAAAATATAGTCACTAAAAAAGACTACTGTATAGAAATGCCCTAACTATGCACATAAATAGGTTCAAGGACATAATCACGACCATACCTCAATAATCCAAGGCTTATATATCTACAACTATATCTTAAGATATCTTATTAATTGAGAATTTGATTTGAGAAACCCTAGAACTTACCCTATAAATACTCAACGACTCAAATTTATATACACATTCTCTAAATTTTAAAGTCTCATATTTTTTTATTAATCGCATGTTTGATCATCAGAATATTTGCACATAATCACCATCTTCAGAGAGTTCTTGCCTTCAATCGCTCAACTATCTCTCAAGTTATTAATCTAAGTCCTCCTTAAAATAATTCTTTTGAATGAGAATTATTTAAAACTAAACACCTTACATTAATTTGCTCTTTGATTAGTTTGTTGTATGTAAGAACTAAGATGGCTAAATATTTTTGAGTAACTTAATGGCAGATGGATACATCATAGACGTAATAACATTAATTCATTATAGCAAAACAAAATACTTTATTTTGATGATGACACAATACTTAACATGAATTATATAAAATAAATTTACTGTATTTTTACTCTCACACGAGTTTATGTCCCGACGGTCTATGTCCAAATCCAACCACTTGTGTTTAAACTATGATTAAGGTATTTTTCTTTAGGTACAAAAATTAAGATGCTTAAATTATTTAATAAAAAAGAATGTTTAAATAAAACCAGTATTAACGTTGGTTCAATTCTTTATAGTATAATTAGCTGTTAACTTCTTTAGCCTGTTGCCACGTCATCAACATTCTCAATCATTGGACAACCACACTTTCACCCAGCCAAGAAATCCGACACGTGTCTATGTGGACCCCATCTGTGAATTTTAACTTCATGAAGAAGATAAAAAACCAATCTTTTTCGGGGACCCACATGATGATGTCACCATAAAAAAATTGAAAACGACCCTTGAGTTCAACCCCACCACCCTATAGTGACAACTGACTCAAAAGCTACATATTTTCGGACGAAAAATACCCTTAGTTTTTATCATTATTTACAGAATGTACCCCTAAACGTGTTTTTAAATATGAGTTCTCAACGCTGCGTTTCTTCCCTTTCTCTTTCTTTCCTTTCACCACTCTTTACTTAGCAATAACCATGCTCTCTTCTCTTTCTGTTTCTGATTTAACGGCGTTAGATGGAATTTTAACGCCGTGGGATTATGATTACCCTACCGTAATCTCACCCTTCATTCCCACCAGTCCTAAGCTCACTTCAAGCTCCGGTTCAGGCGAACCAAACCAAAAACCGGCCTCGGACAACTCGAACCGGAACATAGAGGACAGAAAGAAGAGAAGAATGATATCGAACCGGGAATCAGCACGGCGATCACGTTTGCGTAAACAGAGACACCTTGAGAATCTACGGAACCAGTTGAACTTGTTTCGGGTTGAAAACCGGGAATTGAAGAATGGTTTGCAGTTTCTAATGCTTCAGTGTAATCGTCTACGAACCGAAAACGAGTGGCTCCGGTTAGAACGAACCATGTTGGGTCAAAAACTGTTAAACATAAGTCAAAGTTTGGTTTTTCAACCATTCTCATCTGCATGGCCATGCAATATTGTTACAGCAGAATGAATCAATAAATAAACCTTGATGTTAATTATGATTAACAACGTTAATTAATTATTAAAGGGTCTCTGTTAAATATTCTGGATATAGATATAACTTGTTTATTAAAAGGTAGTTATATTAAGATGATTTAGAGTGGGGGTGCTTTTTGGGAGAAAGAAAAAGAAAGGGTTAGGTTTTGAAAAATATTAATGCCATGGTTGTCATTCTTTTTTTGAAGCCAGGGTTAATATTACTACTAATTATGTAAAGTTCCCTTTTAAAAGGTAATTGTATAAAATACTAGTGTTTTAATACTTTAGTAATTCTTTCGGTTACAAAAAAAAAATTAATGGTGTTTTTAGGCAGTTTTTATAGTTTTCCTGTATTTTTTGGAAATTGATTCTCTATGGTCAAATAATAATTGTAGGGTAAACTCAACCATTAGATTTGTTACGATAGTTTTACTTATTTATAAAATTTTAAATTTCTATCTCTTGATTTTGACCATATGATAGTACTCCACAATATCCCGATTTCGTGACAGCATGCTCTACTGATTGCAGAGGTCTAGAGGATCACAGTACATGTATTTTTTTAGTGCAATGATGTTGTTCTACTAAACTTGATTTGTTTAAGAGAAAAAAAAAATTATTATTATTATTTCGTATGCAACCCAATGACGTAAGGGTTTGATGCTGATTCCAAATCTCATATATACAGGAGTATATGAATTATTTAATGCATAAAAATGACAGGTACAGGAAAATAAAGGGAAAGGGAATATTCCGATGACATAATATTAATTGACTTTGCTTTGATTTTATAATAAATTCATAAAAAATTACATGCTGAAGTATGCGTTGCCTTGGATAATATGGTTGGAATCAAGTGTTCAACATGTTTCAATTAAGATCCCCATATTAAATGTTGGTCCTATAAAAGAGTTTGTTCATTAGAAATGTTGTTAATTTGTTATCATGTTTATTTTTAGTAGGAATCATGTTTTATCAAGGTATCAATAATGGTGAAGTTGTGTAACTGAAATAACAGAATGCTTGATGGGGAAGGTCAAAGCATCGAAAGAGAGAAACAAAATGAGCTATTATTCAGTTACTTACTTGATTATAATACAAAAGTATCAAAGATATATATACAAGTAGCTTATGGCCTAATAATGAACTGCCACCTCACTATCTATCTTATCCTAATATAAAATAAAGGAAAAAGATAAATAACTACTCTTATATTCTAATATGTCCCCTCAAGTTGGACTGTGTAAGTTGTGAAGTCCCAACCTAGTCATAATAGAAGAAAAAGCTGGTGAATGCAATGGTTTGGTGAAGACATCTGCCAATTGATCAGAAGTTGATACTGGAAGTAAATGGATGAGTTTAGAAGTAATCTTCTCTCTAACAACATGACAATCTAACTCAATATGTTTGCATCTTTCATGAAAGGTTGAATTATGTGATAGATAGATAGATAGTAGATTTACTATCACAATATACAGATGCTGGTTGAAAAAAGCCGATCTTGAAGTCATTGAACAAGTACTGTAACCATTGCAACTCACAAGTAAGGGATGCCAAGGCTCTATATTCAGCTTCTGTAGAAGATTTGGATACAATGTTTTGCTTCTTGGATTTCCAACAAAGGAGGGAAGTACCAAGAATGACACAAAAACCCGTAATATATTTTCTAGTAGAGGGACAACTTGCCCAATCAGAATCAGCAAAGGCATACAACTTTAAGCAACTTGAAGCTGAAAACAGAATACCCGTAGTTGGAGAGGTTTTAGAAATCTTAACATTTTAGTAGCAGCTTGATAGTGAGATTCAAGAGGCTCGGAAACATATTGACTTAGATGTTGCACTGCAAATGAAATATCAAGTCTAATGTTTGTTAGATAGACTAATCTGCCAATTAACCTTCTATACATAGTAGGACCTGTCATAGGTTCACCCTCAGTAAGAGAAAGTTTGAGGTTAGGATCAAAGGGAATGGAAGAAGGTTTTGCTGCAAGATAACCTGTATCTTCCAGGAGCTCAAGAGTATACTTCCTCTGGTTCATGAAGATCCCTTTAGTTGATCTAGCAATCTCAAAGCCTAAGAAAAACCTAAGCTTGCTCAGATCCTTATTCCTGAATTTTTGATCAAGAACTTGCTTGACATGTTAAATTTCAGTCATAGAACTTCCAACAAGAACTATGTCATAACATATACTAATAATGCAGTAAAAGATTCCTTGTGAGATTTCACATACAAAGAATGGTCAGCATTAGATCGGGAGTAACCAAGAGAGATTAAGAAAGAAGACAGTTTTGAGTACCATTGTCTGCTAGCTTGCTTAAGGCCATATAAGGACTTTTGCAATTTGCAGACCTGAGATGGATTAGCATTAGAAATACCAGGAGGAAGTGTCATATAGACCTCTTCATGCAAGTCTCCATGAAAGAATGCATTGTTTACATCAAATTTCTCAAGATGCCACCCTTTGATAGCTGCAAGAGAAAGTAGTACTCTAACTGTTGTAATCTTGGCTACTAGAGAGAATGTGTCAAAATAGCCAATGCCCTCCATTTGTGTGTAGCCTTTAGAAATGCCTTGCTTTATATCTCTCAATGGAACCATCTACTTTGTATTTGATCTTGTAAATCCACCTGCATCCAATTGGTACTTTCCTTGCAGGAAAATCAACTACACACCAAGTATGATTTTCTTCAAGAGCAAAAAGTTCAACATTCATAGCATTTTTTCAACAATCCAATTTGATGGCTTGGTTAAAGATGTTTGGTTCACTATTAGAGGATACAGAAAAAATAATGCTTATAGGAAGGTGAACAGTTATCATAGCTCAGAACATATGATAAAGGATATAGAACTTTGAAAATAATAATGGAAGAAGTAGAGTAGCAGTGGTAATCTTTTAGGTATTAGGGATGGTTCATTTTTTGCATGGACTTCCATCATAAGTTTCCCTCGTAACATATAGAAAGGATCTGAAAAGGTTCGTATTATTTCGAACAATCCTCGATTTAATTTGAATTTTTTGACAAATACTAGTGTACAATATAATATGATTTTTTGACCGAAACTTGCATTTCGTAAAGATTCATAGAATTTAATTTTACGATGATTTTTTGCATGGACTTTCGTCATAACCTTCCTTGGTAACATATATAAATGTTCTGAAAAGTTTTGTATCATTTCGAACAGTCATTGATTTAATTTGATTTTTTGTACAAAACTAATATAAATTTGTGTATAATATATAGGGATAATTATACGAAACCCCCTTGCCATTAGGGCGAGATTCGGTTTTGCCCCCCAGAAGTTTTTTTTTTATCAACTCCCCCTTATAAAATCAAAAACCATATTTCACCACCCCCTTTTACTTATCTACCGTTCATCATCTTCCCCAACCACTCTCCTTCATCCTCTCCTTCATCACCAAATTAGGGTTCATGAACATATCCAAAATTGAAAGTGATTCAAATTTTCTTCCATTCTGAAAAAGAGATTATAACAAAAAAGACACATTCAGGACTTGATCTAACGACTATCAATTGACACAACCATTTCTCCTTCTTCTTCTTAAACGCCTATTCCAACGGAACCACTCCGATAACCCTCGCCGGTGATTTGGGTCGGCGTCATTCTCTCCCTCCGACTCTGTTCCCCTCTGTCATACCCCAAATTTGTCCTACCTGCATCATTTTATTTTCTGTCTAAGCATCGTTTCAAAAAATACACAAATAAATGTACCGTTTTATCTTTCCTGGCAAACATTCGAAAAATAAAAAAATTGCATTTATTTCTTTGTAAATTAAAATTCAAAGTTCCTTTTATTTCAAGTCTTTTATATTTATTGTTTAGTTTTAATCAAAAAATACATATATATATAAAAAAAGTCTATTGTTATGAATTCACTTTCTAACTTTAAATAGAACCCCTTTATCCAAAAAAAGAAACACACAAAAATATTTCTTTCTTTCCCAATTCTATTATTATGATTTTTAGATATTATTTTTATTATTATATACCATTATCTACTTTTATTATTATGTTATTTATTATTAATTTCCATTTAGGATAGATTATTTTACATATAAAAAAAATACTACAAAAATATAGATTCTTTTAAACCAAATATTTCTTTTTATTTGTTATAGTTAATCCATAATTTCTTTCTTTTCTATATACTACTGTTATTATTAATAACTAATATTATCTATTATTATTATTATTAGTATTTAGTTTTTTTTTTCTATTTTAGATTATTCTTATTAACCATTATTTTCTATTACTATTAGTTTGTTATTGTTTACAATTTATGATTATTGTTACTAACAGATTTATTAGTGCTTTATTAGTGCTGTTTTTGTTTTTCTTAACAACAAAATAGAATCTTTTTACAATCCCACTAAAGTAATTTTTTTTCAGCGTACACACACGATTTGCTCCACTATAGCAACCAATCCCAGCCTGTCCACTAACAAAAATTCACAACGTACAAATCAGCAGGATTCCTCTTTTCCAATGTCAAGAAAATCATACCATTTCACCAAAAACAAATTTTCTTTTCTTCCTTCATAAATCAACCCACACTAATAAACTCCCTTTGATTGACCGTTTCAACAAATGGCACAAAGAATTCCATCTTGCCAACAATAATCTCAGCAAACTCCTATTCTCCTCAATTCACATACTGTGTTATTTTCTAAAAAAAACAAAAATACCTGCAAAACTTTCCTCACCTCTTCCATTGACCAAACCGTCAAACTTCTTACCACCGCTCCAAAACCAAAAATCATCTTTTCGCCACAACTCCTCATTCATCCAAACACCCCTCCACCAAACAAAACCAAGCTAGGAGTGAAAAGCCAAACTCAGAAATTTGAAATCGTACAAAACACAGAGAAAACCTTTCACAAAATCACCATTCTTTCTTCAACCATAAACACCACAAACATCAAGAAACAAACAAAAAAAGATGAAATGAGAGATTCAGACGAAGTGAACTGAGTTCTGAAAACGAACCACTGCGAAAAAACCAAACACACAGCCGCAGAATCGCCCTTCAACCTGTGAGAAAACCATCACCAAACTTCTCCGTTAATCACCTCCATAACCAGAACTGCAAGCCAACCGCAACGGTCCGCGAAAATCACCGGCCAGCAATCGCGAATCCGTACGCAACTCCCAAACGGACCACCGTTTCGGCCACCACCAGATCGCAAGCCGAAACCAAATCCATCACCGCAAACCGGCCAAACCCAAAACGCTCCGAAGCTGCTGTGATAGCCGCCGATCGAAATCCATCAAGCGAAAGCCGCAAGAGATCCGAGAGCGCAAGATCGGAAAAGTCGAGAGACCGACAGAAACCATGCGAACCAGAGATTGAACCGAAGCAGAGCGTGGCCGATTTTCTTCTGAACAAATCGCGGTGAAAGAGTGAGACAAAGAAATCGCCGTCGATACTGAAGGTGAGAGGACCATCGCCGAGAGGAGCACCGGCCGCCGTCGCTTCGTTGAAAGGGGTAAGTGAGAGTTTTGTTTTGTTGTGTTGAACGTGAACTCTGAACTTTTACTTTGATATTTTTTTTTTTTGTTTTATGAATTCATTTTGTTTTAGATTGTTTTAATGGATTGGGCACCATTTGACTAGTTCATATTTTTTTTTTTATTTATTCAGTCATTCATATTTAATTTTGTTGTCTTGGTTAAATGAGCACCATATGACTAATTCATACACTTTTATTCAGTTATTCATGTTTTTTTTTATTATTTATTTTGTTGCTTTGGTTAAGTGAGTGATCCTAATGAGATAGAATCAACCCATCTGACTTTTATTCTAAGCACACACTGCACAAGCCCGTTGCATTTTTCCTCTCTTATTTTTCTATTTTTTCTTATTTCTTATTTTTAATATGTTTGGCTTATGGGCTTGGCCCAACCGAATTACTGCATGCACACTTAATTCACCGTCTTACCCTCTTGTTATTTCTAGCTTGTTATTTTTAAATTATTTCTTTTTCTTTCCCATTCTACGTTTTTTCTATACATATAATAAATCTTCCCCTTTCATTTACTTTTATTATTTATATTAAAAAGTTCACTAATTTGGTTAGTAGTTTTCTCATTTGTGATTTTTTTTTTCTCTATTCAAAATTGTTTAATTAGTCTTTTATCATTATTTTGTTTCACATTTTGTTTTATTCTATTTTTGGGCCGATGATATTATAAAAGGCCGTTTTCGCCCGATTACATTTAATCGGTGATGAGCGGTCAATATGAGGCCCACTTTTTATTTTATTCTATTATTTTTTATTCTGAACAAAAACTTGTAATATAATTTAACTCATTTTATTCATTGTTTTATTCATTATTATTTTATTCAATTATTCAATTTATTATTTCATTTAATATTTCGCAATTTATTTATTCATTCAATTTATTCATTTAAAATTACGTTTCGACTCCTTATAGAATGGTTCCCATTTTGAACCGATTCTAAGGCAGTTCACGAACAAAATTTCGTCGCGTCCCAAAAAGGTCCAACGCCTCCGAATAGTTGCGCTCGAAAAAAAAAGGTCCAACGCCTCCGAATAGTTGTGTCCCAATCGAATAGGCCGAACGCCTTCGAATAGTTCAAATACACTGCACACACGCTTTCTCTTGGGCTAATTACAACGAGACCATTTATTTCTCGCAATCCCCTGTATTTATTTTGTATCCCTCTCCCATTATTTTGTACGCATTTTATTTTCCGCATTTCTATTTTAATTCTGAATCCTTGGTCCAACGCCAAGCGATTGCACTTGCACACTCGCACTTTATTTTCAGTTATCATTTCGTTATTAGGATCCTCATATCCCTGCGAGCCGAGCGATTCGTGCCTCGCTGACAAAACTACAAAAATAAACTCCATTTGCATTCACCCTCTAAACTTCAAAAAACCAAAATGTTTCGATTAGATCCAAACCCTTGATCCAACGTCAAGCGGCTTTAGGAAATAAAAACACTTTAATAAATACGAGAAGATTTGTACGCCACGAGCCTTAAGCGGTAGAAAGGGGGATAACGAGCTTTCGTTACTCGCTCCGATTATTTCGACGCAGGACACTCGTCTTGTTGGGCGAGATAAACTATCCATAGTCTTTAGTGCATTTCAACTCCTAAACCCTTTCATCGACGAAAGGTAATAAAATCGAACAACCATACCCTTAGTAGGCCGAACTACGAGGCTCTGACTTCCCCATTGCACGCGGGAGTACGTAGGCACGAGGATCTCCATCCTTGCCGAGCACCTAGGTTCAATCTAACTTATAATTCAACTCATTTCCCTCTAGCAAGCAATTCGTTTAAGCATAGACATCCTTTCACGCGCGATAACTTAGATGGTTCCCATCGAGTACGATGGATGTAGGGGGTGCTAATACCTTCCCCCTGCATAACCGACTCCTGAACCCAGGCAATGGTTCCGTTGACCTTTGTCCTCATCCTTTTCCTCCCGGGTTGTATCTATATCTTCCCTTTCCCTCTTCGGGAATAAATAGAATTAGGTGGCGACTCTTCAGTCCGTCCGGCGCGTGACTCCGTCCTTTCGGATCGCGTAAGGTCGTATTTTTCGGGGTACGACAGCTGGCGACTCTGCTGGGGACTGGTTCACCCCTATGTGAGTCGAGCCTAGTCTAGGTTTTCGCGTTTGTTTTGATGTTTGCTTTTATGCCTTGCTTGTTTATTTTTATCGCTTTCTTTATCGCATTCCATATTATATATCTTGTGGCTCCTTGGTACTATAACTTGGATCGGTACTTTGCAAAAGAAACTTGAGGGAAAAGCTCTATGCCCGGGCTTGCGAGTACAAACTTAAGTTAGAGAGGTTGTGTAGTATGGGCTCCCGAGAGAACCTCTCTCGTGGGTTGTCGATACGAAAACCTCACTCGGAGTAGATTTTAATGGAAATACTGACAACCGTCAAGCTTTTGGCATGTGTGCTCAGTTGTTTTCATTAAGGTCATCAACTCTGAGGACCTTTAGAACCTTTTGGTTAAAACATCGGTTGATGGTTGTGTAGTATTGGGCACCAGGGTTCGCCCTCGCGTGGCTCGATACGAAAACCTCACTTGGAATAGACCTACTCAATGGAGTTGATTGACTGTCAAGAATGTATGAAATTGACACGTGCATCAAACAGTTGAGAAAGTTCCATAACTCCAGGACTTTGTTTTAAACCTTGTGTCGATGATCACGTAGTATGGACTCCCGAGAAAATCTGCTCTCGTGGGTTGTCGATACGAAGATCTCACCCAAAATAGATTCATATGGCGGAGTCAATCAACCGTCATGCTTATGGCGCGTGTGATGAACAGCCATATGAATTGATAACTTTGGGGTCCCTAAAACTTTAGAGTCTACCCAGTGAGTTCTTGATCTGAGTGCCTTTCGGCTGTACCTTGGACTCCCAAGACCCTGATTTTGTGATCCTGGATTCTGACATTGCATATCATCTCATTTGCATCATTTATTCATATTGCATTTCATTCCAAAACTGAAAACTCATTTCATGTTCCTCCGTCTTCAGTAAATCAAGCTGGTTTCCCGGCGCCCGTATCGAGTTAGACGACCGTATTTAACTCGAGCCAACGCTAGAAGACTGATGGATCAGATTCGACAAGAACAAGCTGCTATGAGGGGAGAGATTGACACAATCAAGAGCAAGGTCGATCGTATTCATGAGGCCATGCAAGCCTTGGCCAGGATGGTTGTATCCCATCAGCCTGTTCCTTCAATGCCCGTTCATCCAGCTATTCAAGCTCTGCTTCCGCCTCCGATGGCTTATCAACCGCGTCCACCTCCAATGGGTGCAGCTGCGCAATATGGACCTAGAACATGCCAGCAACCGGCATATCCATACCAGCAACCAGCTTATCCATATCAGCAACCGGCTTATCAACAACGGCCCGGTCAGCAACAACGCGCTCCTCAACAGCGTCCACCATATCAGCAAAGAAGGCCTGAAAGAACCTTCGATCCCTTGCCTATGACACATTCTGAAATCTTTAATCAGATGATGGCAAAAGGAACTCTTGTGTTGAAGGACATGCCACCTCAAACTGGTAACGCTCAAGATTATGATGCCAATGCTCGCTGTGAATACCACAAGGGTGCTCCAGGTCACACGATTGAGAATTGCAAATCATTCAAGCACAAAATTCAGGACCTAATCAACTCTAAGGATCTCACCTTTACTCAGAAGGGTCTGAATATCCAGAGCAATCCAGTGTCGCCGCAAGTGGCCCCTCAACAAATGCTTTCGAAGAAGTTGCCGAAGACCAAAGCTGAGTAGTCTCCAACTTTGAAACATTCAATCAAGAGAAGTTCATTCCTCAAATCAAGGCAGCCATAGCCATTTATAATTTTCGCATTCCTGTTATTTTGTATTGTTTGTTTAAGTATTATTTGCTTTGAACATTGTCATTTGTACTTGGTTTTGTTAATGTTATGTTTATGCATGTTTTGAATCAATTTATTCGCATTCGCTCATATTTATCATTTATCACAAAAAATCACAAAAATATTTCCCTCACTTCACTTTAGCAAATATTTGAGGGAGGATGATGAAAACGAAATACCCATAACTGTTGCGGTATGCTTTCAGATAAAACCTCGTCAATGATGTACATACATTTATTCAAATCCCCAAACACTGGAGATACAAGGAGTTAATCCCTAGTCAACCACTTCGAGCCTAGAAGTAGGAGTTTCTTTCGGATACAACCCTTACATTTAACCCGGGGCAGGGTAGTTGTTCAGTTAAACTAACTACACCTTCGAATTGCAAGATGAGACATCCCGTCGGAGGACCATCAACAAATGACTTGGCAGTCACAACATTCAACAAAAATACAGAAAAAGAAAAAATAGAAAAGAAAAAGCCACTAAGTTGAGCACCCGAAGGGAGACTTAGTCAAAAAAAAAAACAAATCAAAAGAGGAACTCAAATCCTCAGCAAAAGCGAAACAAATATCAGTGACCAAACAAAAATCAAAGGGTCACCAACAGCAAAAAGATGACTGCCACTTTCAAGCGAACATCAAAGCTTCATCTTCACTCTTGCAAAGTCGAAAACAAATGCATATGTAGAGTTAACTGAACGTAGGACTGGAGAACAATACGAAGAAGGGGTGGGTACAAATCAAACTTTGAGCCTTATACCTTTGTTTCTCAACCATTAACCATACCACGTTACAACCCTCGAAAGTCCTAATTGAGGCGCGATTTATTCTGAAAGCATGCTACCAATAAGGTTGCGTAAGATGACTCCCATATATTTGCTAATCTTCAATCTCGTTTGCACATTATTCTTGCTGCATCTTTCATACTCTTTCTAAAAACAACACCTCGTTTGGACTAACGGTCCATTCGTCACACTATCACAAGCATTCAAATAAAATTGACTTTTTCAAAATTTACATGAACTTTACATTAACACTACCATTTGTGTATGAACAATTTAATTGCAATTCAGTGCTTGACATCAGTAGAATCCCAGCAAGGGGCAATCAAAAGAGGAATTTGAATCAATACTTCTTCAACAGCCCAATCAGGGGCAATTTATTTCAAAATCAGCTCAATCAGGGGCAAATCACCTTCAAAGACTTAATCAGGGGCAGATCATGCCATGGCCATTGTCAAAGCTTCTCCATCAATTTTATTTCTGATACCCTACGAGCAGGGGCAAGCAAACAGGAGCAAATCTTCCTATCTCTTTCTCCCCAGCCGAATAGGCAGTCCTTGCTAGACGTCGGTAACCATTCGAAGCGAAGTCAGTCTTCAGGTGTCAATTAAGTCGCTACGCTCATCAGCAAGTGACCAAAACTTGGAGCTCTCAGATTCATCTTCTGATCATACATTGTCAAAGATCGAGTGTCGGGGAATCAAGCCCTCCACCCACCCAAAGTCCAATTGTTATTGGCAACTAGCAAACCAGAAGTCCACCAAGCTGGCACCTTTCATTTCAATCACTCATATGCATCATTATGCATCATCAATGTCATAAGCATCATTTACATCAATCATTTACAACATATGCATCATATGCATGCCAAAATAAATCAGTTTTTCATATCCCCAACATTTTCAATTTACATCTCAGTGCATAAGCATTTGCATCATATTTCCATCATTATGGGATACCATCTCAAAACAATCAAACATACATGCATAGTTCAGGATCCAGGATCATACAGGCTTCCAGTCCTTTCCCCAGCGGAGGATCACATCAATCAGATTCCAGGCATTCTCTTGACGGATTCAATGGCCGTGTTTAAATTTCTTTTGCCTTATCATCCTCCGGTGATAAGTTGATTTTATTTTCTGTTATTTGCCTTATCATCCTCTGTTGATAAGTGAGTTTGTTTTCAGTTTATTGCCTTATCATCCTCTGTTGATAAGTGAGTTTATTTTTCTGTTTATTGCCTTATCTTCCTCTGTTGATAAGTGAATTTATTTTCAGTTTGTTGCCTTATCATCCTCTGTTGATAAGTGAGTTTATTTTTTCTGTTTGTTGCCTTATCATCCTCTGTTGATAAGTGAGTTTATTTTTCTGTTTGTTGCCTTATCATCCTCTATTGATAAGTGAGTTTATTTTTTTCAGTTTATTGCCTTATCTTCCTCTGTTGATAAGTGAGTTTATTTTTCTGTTTGTTGCCTTATCTTCCTCTGTTGATAAGTGAGTTTATTTTTTTCTGTTTGTTGCCTTATCTTCCTCTGTTGATAAGTGAGTTTATTTTTCTGTTTATTGCCTTATCATCCTCTGGTGATAAGTGATTTATTTTGTTAATTTGTTTTGCTGTGTCACCCATCATTTCCAACTTATTTCATTTGCTATTTTCACAAATTCTTTCTTCGTCGGACAAATTTGGAGTCTGTTAATATCTAATTATCTTATACCTTGAACGATTGAACGCGAGCCAGTTCATCTTACTTGGTCTAAGCCAATTCGATAGGGGCATCTGTCATACCCCAAATTTGTCCTACCTGCATCATTTTATTTTCTGTCTAAGCATCGTTTCAAAAAATACACAAATAAATGTACCGTTTTATCTTTCCTGGCAAACATTCGAAAAATAAAAAAATTGCATTTATTTCTTTGTAAATTAAAATTCAAAGTTCCTTTTATTTCAAGTCTTTTATATTTATTGTTTAGTTTTAATCAAAAAATACATATATATATATATATAAAAAGTCTATTGTTATGAATTCACTTTCTAACTTTAAATAGAACCCCTTTATCCAAAAAAAGAAACACACAAAAATATTTCTTTCTTTCCCAATTCTATTATTATGATTTTTAGATATTATTTTTATTATTATATACCATTATCTACTTTTATTATTATGTTATTTATTATTAATTTCCATTTAGGATAGATTATTTTACATATAAAAAAAATACTACAAAAATATAGATTCTTTTAAACCAAATATTTCTTTTTATTTGTTATAGTTAATCCATAATTTCTTTCTTTTCTATATACTACTGTTATTATTAATAACTAATATTATCTATTATTATTATTATTAGTATTTAGTTTTTTTTTCTATTTTAGATTATTCTTATTAACCATTATTTTCTATTACTATTAGTTTGTTATTGTTTACAATTTATGATTATTGTTACTAACAGATTTATTAGTGCTTTATTAGTGCTGTTTTTGTTTTTCTTAACAACAAAATAGAATCTTTTTACAATCCCACTAAAGTAATTTGTTTTCAGCGTACACACACGATTTGCTCCACTATAGCAACCAATCCCAGCCTGTCCACTAACAAAAATTCACAACGTACAAATCAGCAGGATTCCTCTTTTCCAATGTCAAGAAAATCATACCATTTCACCAAAAACAAATTTTCTTTTCTTCCTTCATAAATCAACCCACACTAATAAACTCCCTTTGATTGACCGTTTCAACAAATGGCACAAAGAATTCCATCTTGCCAACAATAATCTCAGCAAACTCCTATTCTCCTCAATTCACATACTGTGTTATTTTCTAAAAAAAACAAAAATACCTGCAAAACTTTCCTCACCTCTTCCATTGACCAAACCGTCAAACTTCTTACCACCGCTCCAAAACCAAAAATCATCTTTTCGCCACAACTCCTCATTCATCCAAACACCCCTCCACCAAACAAAACCAAGCTAGGAGTGAAAAGCCAAACTCAGAAATTTGAAATCGTACAAAACACAGAGAAAACCTTTCACAAAATCACCATTCTTTCTTCAACCATAAACACCACAAACATCAAGAAACAAACAAAAAAAGATGAAATGAGAGATTCAGACGAAGTGAACTGAGTTCTGAAAACGAACCACTGCGAAAAAACCAAACACACAGCCGCAGAATCGCCCTTCAACCTGTGAGAAAACCATCACCAAACTTCTCCGTTAATCACCTCCATAACCAGAACTGCAAGCCAACCGCAACGGTCCGCGAAAATCACCGGCCAGCAATCGCGAATCCGTACGCAACTCCCAAACGGACCACCGTTTCGGCCACCACCAGATCGCAAGCCGAAACCAAATCCATCACCGCAAACCGGCCAAACCCAAAACGCTCCGAAGCTGCTGTGATAGCCGCCGATCGAAATCCATCAAGCGAAAGCCGCAAGAGATCCGAGAGCGCAAGATCGGAAAAGTCGAGAGACCGACAGAAACCATGCGAACCAGAGATTGAACCGAAGCAGAGCGTGGCCGATTTTCTTCTGAACAAATCGCGGTGAAAGAGTGAGACAAAGAAATCGCCGTCGATACTGAAGGTGAGAGGACCATCGCCGAGAGGAGCACCGGCCGCCGTCGCTTCGTTGAAAGGGGTAAGTGAGAGTTTTGTTTTGTTGTGTTGAACGTGAACTCTGAACTTTTACTTTGATATTTTTTTTTTGTTTTATGAATTCATTTTGTTTTAGATTGTTTTAATGGATTGGGCACCATTTGACTAGTTCATATTTTATTTATTTATTTATTCAGTCATTCATATTTAATTTTGTTGTCTTGGTTAAATGAGCACCATATGACTAATTCATACACTTTTATTCAGTTATTCATGTTTTTTTTTATTATTTATTTTGTTGCTTTGGTTAAGTGAGTGATCCTAATGAGATAGAATCAACCCATCTGACTTTTATTCTAAGCACACACTGCACAAGCCCGTTGCATTTTTCCTCTCTTATTTTTCTATTTTTTCTTATTTCTTATTTTTAATATGTTTGGCTTATGGGCTTGGCCCAACCGAATTACTGCATGCACACTTAATTCACCGTCTTACCCTCTTGTTATTTCTAGCTTGTTATTTTTAAATTATTTCTTTTTCTTTCCCATTCTACGTTTTTTCTATACATATAATAAATCTTCCCCTTTCATTTACTTTTATTATTTATATTAAAAAGTTCACTAATTTGGTTAGTAGTTTTCTCATTTGTGATTTTTTTTTTCTCTATTCAAAATTGTTTAATTAGTCTTTTATCATTATTTTGTTTCACATTTTGTTTTATTCTATTTTTGGGCCGATGATATTATAAAAGGCCGTTTTCGCCCGATTACATTTAATCGGTGATGAGCGGTCAATATGAGGCCCACTTTTTATTTTATTCTATTATTTTTTATTCTGAACAAAAACTTGTAATATAATTTAACTCATTTTATTCATTGTTTTATTCATTATTATTTTATTCAATTATTCAATTTATTATTTCATTTAATATTTCACAATTTATTTATTCATTCAATTTATTCATTTAAAATTACGTTTCGACTCCTTATAGAATGGTTCCCATTTTGAACCGATTCTAAGGCAGTTCACGAACAAAATTTCGTCGCGTCCCAAAAAGGTCCAACGCCTCCGAATAGTTGCGCTCGAAAAAAAAAGGTCCAACGCCTCCGAATAGTTGTGTCCCAATCGAATAGGCCGAACGCCTTCGAATAGTTCAAATACACTGCACACACGCTTTCTCTTGGGCTAATTACAACGAGACCATTTATTTCTCGCAATCCCCTGTATTTATTTTGTATCCCTCTCCCATTATTTTGTACGCATTTTATTTTCCGCATTTCTATTTTAATTCTGAATCCTTGGTCCAACGCCAAGCGATTGCACTTGCACACTCGCACTTTATTTTCAGTTATCATTTCGTTATTAGGATCCTCATATCCCTGCGAGCCGAGCGATTCGTGCCTCGCTGACAAAACTACAAAAATAAACTCCATTTGCATTCACCCTCTAAACTTCAAAAAACCAAAATGTTTCGATTAGATCCAAACCCTTGATCCAACGTCAAGCGGCTTTAGGAAATAAAAACACTTTAATAAATACGAGAAGATTTGTACGCCACGAGCCTTAAGCGGTAGAAAGGGGGATAACGAGCTTTCGTTACTCGCTCCGATTATTTCGACGCAGGACACTCGTCTTGTTGGGCGAGATAAACTATCCATAGTCTTTAGTGCATTTCAACTCCTAAACCCTTTCATCGACGAAAGGTAATAAAATCGAACAACCATACCCTTAGTAGGCCGAACTACGAGGCTCTGACTTTCCCATTGCACGCGGGAGTACGTAGGCACGAGGATCTCCATCCTTGCCGAGCACCTAGGTTCAATCTAACTTATAATTCAACTCATTTCCCTCTAGCAAGCAATTCGTTTAAGCATAGACATCCTTTCACGCGCGATAACTTAGATGGTTCCCATCGAGTACGATGGATGTAGGGGGTGCTAATACCTTCCCCCTGCATAACCGACTCCCGAACCCAGGCAATGGTTCCGTTGACCTTTGTCCTCATCCTTTTCCTCCCGGGTTGTATCTATATCTTCCCTTTCCCTCTTCGGGAATAAATAGAATTAGGTGGCGACTCTTCAGTCCGTCCGGCGCGTGACTCCGTCCTTTCGGATCGCGTAAGGTCGTATTTTTCGGGGTACGACACCCTCAACTGTGTAAGAATGCTTCCTTGCTACATCGGAGTGATTTCGATTTTGATTTTGATACCGGTTCCGAGTACCCTCTCTTATTCTTGGCTTGCTTGTAACTTCGTCTTCTCTCGATTCCGGCACGGTGGTAGTGGTTGAGAAACTCTCACCTACACTGCATGTTTCTGAAAGGAGAGAAACTTCAGAGGGTTCCTCAAATGGTTTCTTCATGATGGGTTCTTTTGTAATCTCCATATTATGCATTTGGGTATTTGTTTCTTCTGTCAAAACTGAAACTTTTTGGGGTTTTGAAATGGGTGTTTCAGTTTCAGACAGAACTTCTTTCACAAACTCTTCTTCAACAGGAATTGGTGGTGATTTTGATTGTGGCTGTGGTGGTTGTGGAACTCTGCATTTGGCTTCTTGCATGGCATTTTCTTGGTTTTTGAGGGTATTTTGGTCATCTTTTGGGGTACTGCTGATACAGCAACCCATTTGGTTGAAGCTATGAAGAGAGTTTAATTTTAGATGGCAATGGTTTAGTTTTGATTTAAAGAAGGTTGCTGTGGATATTGCATGGTTAATTGGGAAGTTTGGTTTTGAAATTATTGTTGATGAAAAATGGAAAGTGTTAACGGCTATAGATTAGAAAGAGAACTGGTACTGAGGTTGTTGGAGTGAGCATGAACCAAGATTATGTTGGACCCTAATTTGGTGATGAAGGAGAGGATGAAGGAGAGTGGTTGAGGAAGATGATGAACAGTAGATAAGTAAAAGGGGGTGGTGAAATATGGTTTTTGATTTTATAATGGGGAGTTGATAAAAAAAAACTTCAGGGGAGCAAAACCGAATCTCGCCCTAATGGCAAGGGGGTTTCGTATAATTATCCCTAATATATATTATGAGTTTTTGACCAAAACTTGCATTTCGAAAAGTTTTATAGAATCTAATTTTCAGATTATGTTTTGCATGAACTTCAAATATAACCTTCCCTCCTAATATAATTAAATGATTTGAAAAGTATCGTATCATTTCGAACAGTCCCCAATTTAATTTGATTTATTGGCGAAACTAGTGTATAAATATGATGATTTTTTTTACCGAAACTCGCATTTCGTAATGATTCATAGGATCTAATTTTCAGATGATTTTTTGAATGTACTTCCATCATAACCTTCCCTTGTAACATATATAAATGTTCAGAAAAGTTTCGAATCATTTCGAACAGTCCCTGAATTATTTGATTTTTTGACCGAAACTAGTATAAACTTTGGAATAATATATTATGATTTTTTGACCGAAACTTCCATTTCGAAAAGTTTTACAGAATCTAATTTTCAGATTATTTTTTGCATGGATTTCAAAAATAACCTTCCCTCCTAATATATATAAATGATTTGAAAAGTTTCGTATCATTTCGAACAATCCCCGACTTAATTTGATTTTTTTGACGAATCTAGTGTATAAATATTATGAATTTTTGACCGAAACTTGCATTTCGAAAGGTTTAATAAAATCTAATTTTGAAATGACTATTTGCATGGACTTCCATCATAACCTTCGCTTGTAACATATATAAATGTTAAAAAACGTTTAGTATCATTTTGAACAGTCCCTGTTTTATTTGATTTTTTGACCGAAACTAGTATAAACTTGTGTATAATATATTATGATTTTTTGACCGAAACTTGCATTTAGTAAAGATTCAAAGAATCTAATTTTCAGATGATTTTTTGCATGGACTTCCATCATAACCTTCCCTTGGAACATATATAAATGTTCTAAAAAGTTTCGTATCATTTCAAACAATCCTTGATTTAATTTAACTTTTTGACCGAAACTAGTATAAACTTGTGTATAATATATTATGATTTTTTGACCGAAACATGCATTTCAAAACATTTCATAAAATCTAATTTTCAGATGATTTTTTGCATGGACTTCCAATATAACCTTCCCTCCTAATATATATATAAATGTTCTGAAATGTTGTATATGATTTCGAACAGTCCCTGATTTAATTTGATTTTTTGAAGAAACTAGTGTATAAATATTATATTTTTTTGATCGAAACTTGCATTTCGTAAAGAATCATAAAATCTAATTTTCAGATAACTTTTTGCATGGACTTCTATCATAACCTCCCCTTGTAATATATATATATATATATATATATATATATATATATATATATATATATATATATATATATATATATATATGTGTGTGTGTGTGTTCTGAAAAGTTTTGTATCATTTCAAACAGTCCTTGATTTAATATTATTATTTGACCGAAACTAGTATAAACTGGTGTATAAGATATTATGATTTTTTGATCGAAACTCGCCTTTCAAAAAGTTTCATAGAATAAAATTTTCAGATAATTTTTATCATGGACTTCCATCATAACCTTCTCTCCTAACATATATAAATGATTAGAAAAGTTTCGTATCATTTCGAATAGTCTCCGATTTAATTTGATTTTTGAGTGAAACTAGTATGAATCAGTGTATAATAATATATTATGATTTTTTGACCGAAACTTGTATTTCAAAAGGTTTCATAGAATCTAATTTTCATATCATTTTTTGCATGGACTTCCATCATAAGGTTACCTCGTAACATATAGAAAGGATCTGAAAAGGTTTGTATTATTTCGAACAGTCCTCGATTTAATTTGAATTTTTTGACCAAAACTAGTGTACAATATAATATGATTTTTTGACCGAAACATGCATTTCGTAAAGATTCATAGAATTTAATTTTACGATGATTTTTTGCATGGACTTTCGTCATAACCTTCCTTTGTAACATATATAAATGTTCTGAAAAGTTTTGTATCATTTTGAACAGTCCTTGATTTAATATGATTTTTTGTACAAAACTAGTATAAATTTGTGTATAATATATATTATGATTTTTTGACCGAAACTGGCATTTCGAAAAGTTTTATAGAATCTAATTTTCAGATTATTTTTTGCATGGACTTCAAATATAACCTTCCTTCCTAATATTTATAAATGATTTGAAAAGTATCATATCATTTCGAACAATCCCCGATTTAATTTGATTTTTTTGACGAAACTAGTGTATAAATATTATATTTTTTTGACCAAAACTTGCATTTCTTAAAGAATCATAAAATCTAATTTTCAGATAACTTTTTGCATGCACTTCCATCATAACCTCCCCTTGATATATATATATATATATATATATATATATATATATATATATATATATATATATATATATATATATATATATATATATATATATGTGTGTGTGTGTGTGTGTGTGTGTGTGTGTGTGTGTTCTGAAAAGTTTTGTATCATTTCAAACAGTCCTTGATTTAATATTATTATTTGACCGAAACTAGTATAAACTTGTGTATAAGATATTATGATTTTTTGACCGAAACTCGCATTTCAAAAAGTTTCATAGAATAAAATTTTCAGATTATTTTTATCATGGAATTCCATCATAACCTTCCCTCCTAACATATATAAATGATTTGAAAAGTTTCGTAACAATTCGAACAGTCCCCGATTTAATTTGATTTTTGAGTGAAACTAGTATGAATCAATGTATAATAATATATTTTGATTTTTTTACCGAAACTTGCATTTCAAAAGGTTTCATAAAATCTAATTTTCATATCATTTTTTGCATGAACTTCCATCATAAGGTTCCCTCATAACATATAGAAAGGATCTAAAAAGGTTCGTATTATTTCGAACAGTCCTCGATTTAATTTGAATTTTTTGACCAAAACTAGTGTACAATATAATATGATTTTTTGACCGAAACCTGGATTTCGTAAAGATTCATAGAATTTAATTTTACAATGATTTTTTGCATGGACTTTCGTCATAACCTACCTTGGTAACATATATAAATGTTCTGAAAAGATTTGTATCATTTCGAACAGTCCTTGATTTAATTTGATTTTTTGTACAAAACTAGTATAAATTTGTGTGTAATATATATTATGATTTTTTGACCGAAACTGGCATTTCGAAAAGTTTTATAGAATCTAATTTTCAGATTATTTTTTGCACGGACTTCAAATATAACCTTCCCTACTAATATTTATAAATGATTTGAAAAGTATCATATCATTTCGAACAGTCCCCGATTTAATTTGATTTAATATATGATGATTTTTTTACCGAAACTTGCATTTCGTAAAGATTCATAGGATCTAATTTTCAGATTATTTTTTGCATGGACTTCCATCATAACCTTCCCTTGAAATATATATAAATGTTCTTAAAAGTTTTTTATCATTTCAAACAGTCCTTGATTTAATTTGACATTTTGAACGAATCTAGTATAAACTTGTGTATAATATATTATGATTTTTTGACCGAAACATGCATTTCAAAACATTTCATAAAATCTAATTTTCAGATGATTTTTTGCATAGACTCCTAATATATATATATATATATATATATATATATATATATATATATATATATATATATATATATATATATATATATATATATATATATATATATATATATATATAAATGTTCTGAAATGTTGTATATCATTTCGAACAGTCCCCGATATAATTTGATTTTCTGAAATATTATATTTTTTTGACCAAAACATGCATTTCGTAAAGAATCATAAAATCTAATTTTCAGGTAACTTTTTGCATGGAATTTCATCATTTCAAACAATCCATGATTTAATATTATTATTTGACCGAAACTATATATATATATATATATATATATATATATATATATATATATATATATATATATATATATATATATATATATATTTGAAAAGTTTTGTATCATTTCAAACAATCCTTGATTTAATATTATTATTTGACCGAAAATAGTATAAACTTGTGTATAAGATATTATTATATTTTGACCGAATCTCGCCTTACAAAAAGTTTCATATAATAAAATTTTCAGATGATTTTTATCATGGACTTCCATCATAACCTTCCTTTCTAACATATAAATGATTTGAAAAGTTTCGTATCAATTCGAACAGTCCCCGATTTAATTTGATTTTTGAGTGAAACTAGTATGATTAGTGTATAATAATATATTATGATTTTTTAACCGAAACTTGCATTTCAAAAGATTATATAGAATCTAATTTTCACATCATTTTTTGCATGGACTTCCATCATAAGGTTCCCTCATAACATATAGAAAGGATCTGAAAAGGTTCGTATTATTTCGAACAGTCCTCGATTTAATTTGAATTTTTTGACCAAAACTAGTGTACAATATAATATGATTTTTTGACCGAAACCTGGATTTCGTAAAGATTCATAGAATTTAATTTTACAATGATTTTTTGCATGGACTTTTGTCATAACCTACCTTGGTAACATATATAAATGTTCTGAAAAGATTTGTATCATTTCGAACAGTCCTTGATTTAATTTGATTTTTTGTACAAAACTAGTATAAATTTGTGTGTAATATATATTATGATTTTTTGACCGAAACTGGCATTTCGAAAAGTTTTATAGAATCTAATTTTCAGATTATTTTTTGCACGGACTTCAAATATAACCTTCCCTACTAATATTTATAAATGATTTGAAAAGTATCATATCATTTCGAACAGTCCCCGATTTAATTTGATTTAATATATGATGATTTTTTTACCGAAACTTGCATTTCGTAAAGATTCATAGGATCTAATTTTCAGATTATTTTTTGCATGGACTTCCATCATAACCTTCCCTTGAAATATATATAAATGTTCTTAAAAGTTTTTTATCATTTCAAACAGTCCTTGATTTAATTTGACATTTTGAACGAATCTAGTATAAACTTGTGTATAATATATTATGATTTTTTGACCGAAACATGCATTTCAAAACATTTCATAAAATCTAATTTTCAGATGATTTTTTGCATAGACTCCTAATATATATATATATATATATATATATATATATATATAAATGTTCTGAAATGTTGTATATCATTTCGAACAGTCCCCGATATAATTTGATTTTCTGAAATATTATATTTTTTTGACCAAAACATGCATTTCGTAAAGAATCATAAAATCTAATTTTCAGGTAACTTTTTGCATGGAATTTCATCATTTCAAACAATCCATGATTTAATATTATTATTTGACCGAAACTATATATATATATATATATATATATATATATATATATATATATATATATATATATATATATATATATATATATATATATATATATATATATATATATATATATATATATTTTGAAAAGTTTTGTATCATTTCAAACAATCCTTGATTTAATATTATTATTTGACCGAAAATAGTATAAACTTGTGTATAAGATATTATTATATTTTGACCGAATCTCGCCTTACAAAAAGTTTCATATAATAAAATTTTCAGATGATTTTTATCATGGACTTCCATCATAACCTTCCTTTCTAACATATAAATGATTTGAAAAGTTTCGTATCAATTCGAACAGTCCCCGATTTAATTTGATTTTTGAGTGAAACTAGTATGATTAGTGTATAATAATATATTATGATTTTTTAACCGAAACTTGCATTTCAAAAGATTATATAGAATCTAATTTTCACATCATTTTTTGCATGGACTTCCATCATAAGGTTCCCTCATAACATATAGAAAGGATCTGAAAAGGTTCGTATTATTTCGAACAGTCCTCGATTTAATTTTAATTTTTTGACCAAAACTAGTGTACAATATAATATGATTTTTTGACCGAAACATGCATTTCGTAAAGATACATAGAATTTAATTTTACAATAAATTTTTGCAAGGACTTTCGTCATAACCTTCCTTGGTAACATATATAAATGTTCTGAAAAGTTTTGTATCATTTTGAACAGTCCTTGATTTAATTTGATTTTTTATACAAAACTAGTATAAATTTGTGTATAATATATATTATGGTTTTTTGACCGAAACTGGCATTTCGAAAAGTTTTATAGAATCTAATTTTCATATTAGTTTTTGCATGGACTTCAAATATAACCTTCCCTCCTAATATTTATAAATGATTTGAAAAGTATCATATCAATTCGAACAGTCCCCGATTTAATTTGATTTTTTGACGAAACTAGTGTATAAATATTGTATTTTTTTTGACAAAAACTTACATTTCGTAAAGAATCATAAAATCTAATTTTCAGATAACTTTTTGCATTGACTTCCATAATAACCTCCCCTTGGAACATATATAAATGTTCTAAAAAGTTTCGTATCATTTCAAACTGTCCTAGATTTAATTTGACTTTTTGACCAAAACTAGTATAAACTTGTGTAAAATATGTTATGATTTTTTGACCGAAACATGCATTTCAAAACATTTCATAAAATCTAATTTTCAGATGTTTTTTGCATGGACTTCCAATATAACCTTCCCTCATAATATATATATATATATATATATATATATATATATATATATATATATATATATATATATATATATATATATATATATATATATATATATTCTGAAATGTTGTGTATCATTTCGAACAGTCCCCGATTTAATTTGATTTTTTGACGAAACTAGTGTATAAATATTATATATTTTTGACCAAAATTTGCATTTCGTAAAGAATCATAAAATCAATTTTCAGATAACCTTTTACATGGACTTTCATCATAACCTCCACAAGTAATATATATATATATATATATATATATATATATATATATATATATATATATATATATATATATATATATATATATATATATATATATATACTTTCTGAAAAATTCTGTATCATTTCAAACAGTCCTTGATTTAATATTATTATTTGATCGAAACTAGTATAAATTCGTGTATAAGATATTATGATCTTTTGATCGAAACTCGCCTTTCAAAAAGTTTCATAGAATAAATTTTTCAGATGATTTTTATCATGGACTTCCATCATAACCTTCCCTCTAAAATATATAAATGATTTGAAAAGTTTCGTATCATTTCCAACAGTCCCCGATTTAATTTGATTTTTGAGTGAAACTAGTATGAATTAGTGTATAATAATATATTATGATTTTTTGACCGAAACTTGCATTTCAAAAGGTTTCATAGAATCTAATTTTCATATCATTTTTTGCATGGACTTCCATCATAAGGTTCCCTCGTAACTTATAGAAAGGATCTGAAAAGGTTCGTATTATTTCGAACAGTCCTCGATTTAATTTGAATTTTTTGACCAAAATTAGTGTACAATATAATATGATTTTTTGACCGAAACAAGCATTTCGTAAAGATTTATAGAATTTAATATTACGATGATTTTTTGCATGGACTTTCGTTATAATCTTCATTGGTAACATATATAAATGTTCTGAAAAGTTTAGTATCATTTCGAACAGTCCTTGATTTAATTTGATTTTTTGTACAAAACTAGTATAAATTTGTGTATAATATATATAATGATTTTTTGAACGAAACTGACATTTCGAAAAGTTTTATAGAATATAATTATCAGATTATTTTTGGCATGGACTTCAAATATAACCTTCCCTCCTAATATATATATATATATATATATATATATATATATATATATATATATATATATATATATATATATATATATATATATATATAAATGTTCTGAAATGTTGTGTATCATTTCGAACAGTCCCCGATTTAATTTTATTTTTTGACGAAACTAGTGTATAAATATTACATATTTTTGACCAAAACTTGCATTTCGTAAAGAATCATTAAATCTAATTTTCAGATAACTTTTTGCATGGACTTCCATCATAACCTCCCCTTGTAATATATATATATATATATATATATATATATATATATATATATATATATATATATATATATATATATATATATATATATATATATATATATATATATATATATATATATATATATACACACACACACACATATATGTTCTGAAAAGTTATGTATCTTTTCAAACAGTCATTGATTTAATATTATTCTTTGACCGAAACTAGTATAATCTTGTGTATAAGATATTATGATTTTTTGATCGAAACTCACCTTTCAAAAAGTTTCATAGAATAAAATTTTCAGATGATTTTTATCATGGAATTCCATCATAACCTTCCCTTGAAACATATATAAATGATTTGAAAAGTTTCGTATCATTTCGAATAGTCCCCGATTTAATTTAATTTTTGAGTGAAACTAGTATGAATTAGTGTATTATAATATATTATAATTTTTTTGACCGAAACTTGCATTTCAAAAGGTTTCATAGAATCTAATTTTCATATCATTTTTTGCATGGACTTCCATCATAAGGTTCCCTCGTATCATATAGAAAGGATCTGAAACGGCTCGTATTATTTCAAACAATCCTCGATTTAATTTGAATTTTTTGACCAAAATTAATGTACAATATAATATGATTTTTTGACCGAAACATGCATTTCGTAAAGATTCATAGAATTTAATTTTACGATGATTTTTTGCAAGGACTTTCGTCATAATCTTCCTTGGAAACATATATAAATGTTCTGAAAAGTTTTGTATCATTTCGAACAGTCCTTGATTTAATTTGATTTTTTGTACAAAACTAGTATAAATTTGTTTATAATATATATTATGATTTTTTGACAAAAACTGACATTTCGAAAAGTTTTATAGAATATAATTATCAGATTATTTTTGGCATGGACTTCAAATATAACCTTCCCTCCTAATATTTATAAATGATTTGAAAAGTATCATATTATTTCGAACAGTCTCCGATTTAATTTGATTTTTTGACGAAATTAGTGTATAAATATGATTATTTTTTTACTGAAACTTGCATTTCGTAAAGATTCACATGATCTAATTTTCAGATTATTTTTTGCATGGACTTCCATCATAACCTTCCCTTCGTATCATTTCAAATAGTCATTGATTTAATTTGACTTTTTGACCGAAACTAGTATAAACTTGTGTATAAAATATTATGATTTTTTGATCGAAACTCGCCTTTCAAAAATTTCATAGAATAAAATTTTCAGATGATTTTTATCATGGACTTCCATCATAACCTTCTCTCCTAACATATATAAATGATTTGAAAAGTTTTGTATCATTTCGAACAGTCCCCGATTTAATTTGATTTTTGAGTGAAACTAGTATGAATTAGTGTATTATAATTTATTATGATATTTCGACCGAAACTTGCATTTCAAAAGATTTCATAGAATCTAATTTTCATATTATTATTTGCATGGACTACCATCATAAGGTTCCCTCGTAACATATAGAAAGGATATGAATAGGTTCGTATTATTTCGAAAAGTCCTCGATTTAATTTGAATTTTTTGACCGAAACTAGTGTACAATATAATATGATTTTTTGACCGAAACTTGCATTTTGTAACATATATCAATGTTCTGAAAAATTTTGTATCATTTCGAAGAGTCCTTGATTTAATTTGATTTTTTGTACAAAACTAGTCTAAATTTGTGTATAATATATTATGATTTTTGACCGAAACTTGCATTTCGAAACGTTTTATAGAATCTAATTTTCAGATTATATTTTGCATGGACTTCAAATATAACCTTCCCTCCTAATATATATATATATATATATATATATATATATATATATATATATATATATATATATATATATATAAATGATTTGAAAAGTATTGTATCATTTCGAATAGTGCCCGATTTAATTTGATTTTTTTACGAAAATAGTGTATAAATATGATGATTTTTTTTACCGAAACTTGCATTTCGTAAAGATTCATAGGATCTAATTTTCAGATGATTTTTTGCATGGACTTCCATCATAACCTTCCTTGGTAACATATATAAATGTTCAGAAACGTTTCGAATACTTTCGAACAGTTCCTGAATTATTTAATTTTTTGACCGAAACTAGTATAAAGTTGTGTATAATATATTATGATTTTTTGACCGAAACTTCCATTTCGATAAGATTTACAGAATCTAAATTTCAGATTATTTTTTGCATGGACTTCAAATATAACCTTCCCTCCTAATATATATATAAATGATTTGAAAAGTTTCGTATTATTTCGAACAATCCCCGACTTAATTTGATTTTTTGACGAAACTAGTGTATAAATATTATGAATTTTTGACCGAAACTTGCATTTCGAAAGGTTCGATAAAATCTAATTTTGACCGAAACTAGTATAAAATTGTGTATAATATATTATGATTTTTTGATCGAAACTTGCAGTTAGTAAAGATTAAAAAGACTTATTTTCAGATGATGTTTTTCATGGACTTCCATCATAACCTACCCTTGGAACATATATAAATGTTCTAAAAAGTTTCGTATCATTTCAAACAGTCCTTGATTTCATTTGATTTTTTGAGCGAAACTAGTATAAACTTGTGTATAATATAATATGATTTTTTTGACCGAAACATGCATTTCAAATCATTTCATAGAATCTAATTTTCAGATGATTTTTTGCATGGACTTCCAATATAACCTTCCCTCCTAATATATATATATATATATATATATATATATATATATATATATATATATATATATATATATATATATATATATATATATATATATATATATAAATGTTTTGAAATGTTTTGTATCATTTCGAACAGTCCCCGATTTAATTTGATTTTTTGACGAAACTAGTGTATAAATATTATAATTATTTGACTGAAACTTTCATTTCGTAAAGAATTATAAAATCTATTTTCAGATAACTTTTTGCAAGGATTTCCATCATAACCTCCCCTTGTAATATATATATATTTATGTTCTGAAAAGTTTTGTATCATTTCAAACAGTCCTTGATTTAATATTATTATTTGACCGAAACTAGTATAAACTTGTGTATAAGATATTATGATTTTGACCAAAACTCTCCTTTCAAAAAGTTTCATAGAATAAAATTTTCAAATGATTTTTATCATGGACTTCCATCATAACCTTCCCTCCTAACATATATAAATAATTTGAAAAGTATCGTATCATTTCGAACAGTCCCGATTTAATTTGAGTTTTGAGTGAAACTAGTATGAATTAGTGTATACTAATATATTATAATTTTTTGACCGAAACTTGCATTTCAAAAGGTTTCATAGAATCTAATTTTCATATCATATTTTGGATGGACTTCCATCATAAGGTTCCCTCATAACATATAGAAAGGATTTGAAAAGGTTCGTATTGTTTCAAACAGTCCTCGATTTAATTTGAATTTTGTGACCAAAACTATTGGACAATATAATATGATTTTATGACCGAAACTTGCATTTCGTAAAGATTCATAGAATTTAATTTTCAGATGATTTTTTGCATGGACTTCCGTCATAACCTTCCCTTGTAACATATATAAATGTTCTAAAAAGTTTCGAATCATTTCGAACAGTCCCTGTTTTATTTGATTTTTTGACCGAAACTAGTATAAACTTATGTATGTTATGATTTTTTTGACCGAAACTTGCATTTTGTAAAGATTCATAGAATCGAAATTTCAGATGATTTTTTGCGTAGACTTCCATTATAACCTTCCCTTGTAACATATAAAAATGTTCTAAAATGTTTCGTATCATTTCATCAGTCCTTGATTTAATTTGATTTTTTGACCGAAACTAGTATAAACTCGTGTAAAATATATTACAAAAAATTTCATAGAATCTAATTTTTAGATGATTTTTTGCTTGGACTTCCAACAATCTCCGATTTAATTTGATTTTTTGACGAAACTAGTGTATAAATATTATAATTATTTGACTGAAACTTGCATTTCGTAAATATTCATAAAATCTAATTTTCAGATGATTTTTTGCATGGACTTCCATCATAACCTTCCCATGTAACATATATAAATGTTCTGAAAAGTTTCGTATCATTTACAATAGTTCTTGATTTAATTTTATTTTTTGACTGAAACTAGTATAAACTTGTGTATAATATATTATGATTTTTGACCGAAACTTGCATTTCGAAAACTTTCATAGAATAAAATTTTCCGATGATTTTTATCATGGACTTCCATCATAACATTCACTCCTAACATATATATATATATATATATATATATATATATATATATATATATATATATATATATATATATATATATATATATATGTGTGATTTGAACAGTTTCGTATCATTTCGAACATTCCCCGATTTAATTTGATTTTTGAGTGAAACTAGTATTAATTAGTGTATAATAAATATTATGATTTTTTGACCGAAACTTGCATTTCGAAAGGTTTCATAGAATCTAATTTTCATAGCATTTCTTGCATGGACTTCCATCATAAGGTTCCCTCGTAACATATATAAAGGATCTGAAAAGGTTCGTGTTGTTTCGAACAGTCCTCGATTTAATTTGAATTTTTTGACCAAAACTAGTGTACAATATAATATGATTTTTTGACCGAAACTTGCATTTCGTAAAGATTCATAGAATTTAATTTTCAGATGAGTTTTTGCATGGACTTTCGTTATAAACGTCCTTGGTAAAATAACCTTCCCTCCTAATATTTATAAATGATTTGAAAAGTTTCGTATCATATTGAGCAGTCCCCGATTTAATTTGATTTTTTTTTACGAAACTAGTGTATAAATATTATGATTTTTTGACCGAAACTTGCATTTCGTAAAGATTCATAGGATCTAATTTTAAGTTGATTTTTTGCATGGACTTCCATCATAACCTTCCCTTTTAACATATATAAATGTTCTAAAAGGTTTCGTATCATTTCAAACAATTCTTGATTTAACTTGATTTTTTGAACGAAACTAGTATAAACTTGTGTATAATATATTATGATTTTTTGACCGAAACATGCATTTCTAAAAATTTCATAGAATCTAATTTTCAGATGATTTTTTGCATGGACTTCCAATATAACCTTCCTTCCTGATATATATATATATATATATATATATATATATATATATATATATATATATATATATATATATATATATATATATATATATATATATATATATATATATATATATATATATATATATATATATATATGATTTGAAAAGTTTCGTATCATTTCGAACAGTCCCCGATTTAATTTGATTTTTTGACAAAACTAGTGTATAAATATTATAATTTTTTGACCGAAACTTGCATTTAGTAAAGATTCAAAGAATCTAATTTTCAGATGATTTTTGCATGGACTTCCATCATAACCTTTCCTTGAAACATATATAAATGTTCTAAAAAAATTTGTATCATTCAAACAATACTTGATTTAATTTGATTTTTTGACCGAAACCAGTATAAACTTGTGTGTAATATATTATGATTTTTTGACCGAAACATGCATTTCAAAAAATTTCATAGAATCTAATTTTCAGATGATTTTTGGCATGGACTTCCAATATAACCTTCCCTCCTAATATATATATAAATATTCTGAAACATTGTGTATCATTTCTAATAGTCCCCGATTTAATTTGATTTTTTGACGAAACTAGTGTATAAATATTATATTTTTTTGACCGAAACTTGCATTTCGTAAAGATTCATAAAATCTAATTTTCAGATAACTTTCTGTGTGGACTTCCATCATAACCTCCCCTTGTAAAATATATAAATGTTCTGAAAAGTTTCGTATCATTTCAAACAGTCATTGATTTAATATTATTATTTGACCGAAATTACTATAAACATGTGTATAATATATTATGATTTTTTGACCGAAACTCGCCTTTCAAAAAGTTTCATGGAATAAACTTGTCATATCATTTTTTGCATGGACTTCCATCATAAGGTTCCCTCTTAATATATAGAAAGTATTTGAAAAGGTTCGTATTGTTTCGAACAGTCCTCGATTTAATTTGCATTTTATGACCAAAACTTGTGTACAATATAATATGATTTTTTTACCGAAACAAGCATTTCGTAAAAATTCATAGAATTTAATTTTCAGATACTTTTATGCATGGACTTCCGTCATAACCTTCCTTGGTAACATATATAAATGTTCTGAAAAGTTTTGTATCAATTCGAACAGTCCTTGATTTAATTTAATTTTTTGACCGAAACTAGTATAAACTTGTGTATAATATATTATGATTTTTTGACCGAAACTTGCATTTCGAAAAGTTTTATAGAATCTAATTTTCAGATTATTTTTTGCATGGACTTCAAATATAACCTTCCCTCCTAATATATAAAAATGATTTGAAAAGAATCGTATCATTTCGAACAGTCCCCGATTTAATTTGATTTTTTGACAAAACTAGTGTATAAATATGATGATTTTTTGGCCGAAACTTGCATTTCGTAAAGATTCATAAAATCTAATTTTCAGGTGAATTTTTACATGGACTTCCATCATAACCTTCCCTTGTAAAACATATAAATGTTCTGAAAATTTTGGTATCATTTCAAACAGTCCTTGATTTATTTTAGTTTTTGACCGAAACTAGTATAAACTTGTGTATAAGATATTATGATTTTTTGATCGAAACTTTCCTTTCAAAAAGTTTCATAGAATAAAATTTTCAGGTGATTTTTATCATTGATTTCCATCATAACCTTCCCTCCTAACATATATAAATGATTTGAGAAGTTTCGTATCATTTCGAACATTCCCCGATTTAATTTGATTTATGAGTGAAATTAGTAAGAATTAGTGTATAATAATATATTATGATCTTTTGACTGAAACTTGCATTTCAAAAGGTTTCATAGAATCTAATTTTCATATCATCTTTTGCATGGACTTCCATCATAAGGTTCCCTCGTAACATATAGAAAGGATTTGAAAAGGTTCGTATTGTTTCGAACAGTCCTCGATTTAATTTGAATTTTTTGACCAAAACTAGTGTACAATATAATATGATTTTTTGACCGAAACTTGCATTTCGTAAAGATTCATAGAATTTAATTTTCAGATGATTTTTTGCATTGACTTTCGTCAAAACCTTCCTTTGTATAATATATAAATGTTCTGAAAAGTTTTGTATCATTTCGAACAGTCCTTGATTTAATTTGATTTTTTGTACGAAACTAGTATAAATTTGTGTATAATATATATTATGATTTTTTCACCGAAACTTGCATTTTGAAAAGTTTTATAGAATCTAATTTTCAAATTATTCTTTGCATGGACTTCAAATATAACCTTCCCTCCTAATATATATATATATATATATATATATATATATATATATATATATATATATATATATATATATATATATATATATAAATGATTTGAAAAGTATCGTATCATTTCGAACAGTCCCCGATTTAATTTGATTTTTTGACGAAACTAGTGTATAAATATGATGATTTTTTGGCCGAAATTTGCATTTCGTAAAGATTCATAAAATCTAATTTTCAGATGATTTTTTACATGGACTTCCATCATAACCTTCCCTTGTAAAACATATAAATATTCTGAAAATTTTGGTATCATTTCAAACAATCCCTGAATTATTTTAATTTTTGACCGAAACTAGTATAAACTTGTGTATAATATATTATAATTTTTTTTTACTGAAACTTCCATTTCGAAAAGTTTTACAGAATCTAATTTTCAGATTATTTTTTTCATGGACTTCAAATATAACCTTCCCTCCTAATATATATAAATGATTTGAAAAGTTTCGTATCATTTCGAACAGTCCCCGACTTAATTTGATTTTTTGACGAAACTAGTGTATAAATATTATGAATTTTTTACCGAAACTTGCATTTCGAAAGGTTTGATAAAATCTAAATTTTAAATAACATTTTGCATGCATTCCATCATAACCTTCGCTTGTAACATATATAAATGTTCAGAAAAGTTTCATATCATTTCGAACATTCCCTGTTTTATTTGATTTTTGACCGAAACTAGTATAAACTTAAGTAAAATATATTATTATTTTTTTACCGAAACATGCATTTAGTAATGATTCAAAGAATCTAATTTTCAGATGATTTTTTGCATGGACTTCCATCTTAACTTTCCCTTGAAACATATATAAATGTTCTAAAAAGTTTCGTATCATTTCAAACAGTCCTTGATTTATTTTGATTTTTTGAGCGAAACTAGTATAAACTTGTGTATAATATATCATGATTTTTTTACCGAAACATGCATTTCAAAAAATTTCATAGAATCTAATTTTCAGATGATTTTTTGCATGGACTTCCAATATAACCTTCCCTCCTAATATATATATATATATATATATATATATATATATATATATATATATATATATATATATATATATATATAAATGTTCTGAAACATTGTGTATCATTTCGAACAGTCCCCGATTTAATTTGATTTTTTGACGAAACTAGTGTATAAGTATTATATTTTTTTGACAAAAACTTGCATTTCGTAAAGATTCATAAAATCTAGTTTTCAGATAACTTTCTTCATGGACTTCCATCATAACCTTCCCTTGTAAAATATATAAATTTTCTGAAAAGTTTCGTATCAATTCAAACAGTCCTTGATTTAATATTATTATTTGACCGAAACTACTATAAACTTGTGCATAATATATTATGATTTTTTGACCGAAACTCGCCTTTCGAAAAGTTTCATAGGATAAAATTTTCAGATGATTTTTATCATGGACTTCCATCATAACCTTCTCTCCTAACATATATAAATGATTTGAAAAGTTTCGTATCATTTCGAACAGTCCCCGATTTAATTTGATTTTTGAGTGAAACTAGTATGAATTAGTGTATAATAATATATTATGATTTTTTGACCAAAACTGGCATTTCAAAAGGTTTCATAGAATCTAATTGTCATATCATTTTTTGCATGGACTTCCATCATAAGGTTCCCTCTTAAGATATAGAAAGTATTTGAAAAGGTTCATATTGTTTCGAACAGTCCTTGATTTAATTTGAATTTTTTGACCAAAAGTAGTGTACAATATAAAATGATTTTTTGACCGAAACTTGCATTTCGTAAAGAGTCATAGAATTTAATTTTCAAATAATTTTGTGCATGGACTTTCGTCATAACCTTCCTTGGTAACATATATAAATGTTCTGAAAAGTTTTGTATCAATTCGAACAGTCCTTGATTTAATTTTAATTTTTTGACCGAAATTAGTATAAACTTGTGTATAATATATTATGTTTTTTTATCGAAACATGCATTTCAAAATGTTTTATAGAATCTAATTTTCCGATTATTTTTTGCATGGACTTCAAATATAACCTTCCCTCCTAATATATAAAAATGATTTGAAAAGAATCGTATCATTTCGAACAGTCTCTGATTTAATTTGATTTTTTGACGAAACTAGTGTATAAATATGATGATTTTTTTGCCGAAACATGCATTTTGTAAAGATTCATAAAATTTAATTTTCAGATGATTTTTTACATGGACTTCCATCATAACGTAAAACATATAAATGTTCTGAAAAGTTTGGTATCATTTCAAACAGTACTTGATTTATTTTAATTTTTGACCGAAACTAGTATAAACTTGTGTATAAGATATTATGATTTTTTGACCGAAACTCGCTTTTCAAAAAGTTTCATAGAATAAAATTTTCAGATGATTTTTATCATTGATTTCCATCATAACCTTCAATCCTAACATATATAAATAATTTGAAAAGTTTCATATCATTTCGAACAGTCCCCGATTTAATTTGATTTTTGAGTGAAACTAGTATGAATTAGTGTATAATAATATATTATGATCTTTTGACCGAAACTTGCATTTCAAAACGTTTCATAGAATCTAATTTTCATATCATTTTTTGCACGGACTTCCATCAAAAGGTTCCCTCGTATCATATAGAAAGGATCTGAAAAGGTTCGTATTGTTTCGAATAGTCCTCGATTTAATTTGAATTTTTTGACCAAAACTAGTGTACAATATAATATGATTTTTTGGCCGAAACCTGCATTTCGTAAAGATTCATAAAATTTAATTTTCAGATGATTTTTTGCATGGACTTTCGTCATAACCTTCCTTGGTATAATATATAAATGTTCGGAATAGTTTCGTATCATTTCAAACAGTCCTTTATTTAATTTGATTTTTTGTACGAAACTAGTATAAATTTGTGTATAATATATATTATGATTTTTTGACCGAAACTTGCATTTCGAAAAGTTTTATAGAATCTAATTTTCAGATTAATTTTTGCATGGACTTCATATATATATATATATATATATATATATATATATATATATATATATATATATATATATATATATATATATATATATATATATATATATAAATGATTTGAAAAGTGTTGTATCATTTCGAACAGTCCCCGATTTAATTTGATTTTTTGACGATACTAGTGTATAAATATGATGATGTTTTGGCCGAAACTTGCATTTCGTAAAGATTCCCTTGTAAAACATATAAATGTTCTGAAATGTTTGGTATCATTTCAAACAATCCCTAAATTATTTCAATTTTTGACCTAAACTAGTATAAACATGTGTATAATATATTATGATTTTTTTTACCGAAACTTCCATTTCGTAAAGTTTTACAGAATCTAATTTTCAGATTATTTTTTGCATGGACTTCAAATATAACCTTCCCTCCTAATATATATATATATGATTTGAAAAGTTTTGTATCATTTCGAACAGTCCCCGACTTAATTTGATTTTTTGACGAAACTATTGTATAAATATTATGATTTTTTGACCGAAACTTGCATTTCGAAAGGTTTGATAAAATCTAATTTGGAAATGAATTATTGCATGGACTTCCATCATAACCTTCGCTTATAACATATATAAATGTTCAGAAAAGTTTCGTATCATTTCGAACAGTCCCTGTTTTATTTGAATTTTTGACCGAAACTAGTATAAACTTGTGTATAATATATTATGATTTTTTGACCGAAACTTGCATTTAGTAAAGATTCAAAGAATCTAATTTTCAGATGATTTTTTGCATGGACTTCCATCATAACCTTCCCTTGGAGCATATATAAATGTTCTAAAAAGTTTCGTATTATTTCAAATAGTCCTTGATTTAATTTGATTTTTTGACCGAAACTAGTATAAACTTGTGTATAATATATGATGATTTTTTTACCGAAACATGCATTTCAAAAAATTTCAGAGAATCTAATTTTTAGATGATTTTTTGCATGGACCTACAATATAACCTTCCCTCCTAATATATATATATATATATATATATATATATATAAATGTTCTGAAACATTAAGTATCATTTCGAACAGTCCCCGATTTAATTTGATTTTTTGACGAAACTAGTGTATAAATATTATATTTTTTTGACAGAAACTTGCATTTTTTAAAGATTCATCTAATCTAATTTTCAGATAACTTTATGCATGGACTTCCATCACAACCTCCCCTTGTAAAATATATAAATGTTCTGATAAGTTTATTATAATTTCAAACAGTCCTTGATTTAATATTATTATTTGACCGAAACTACTATAAACTTTTGTATAATATATTATTATTTTTTGACCGAAACTCTCCTTTCGAAAAGTTTCATAGAACAAGATTTTCAGATTATTTTTATCATGGACTTCCATCATAACTTTCTCTCCTAACATATATAAATGATTTGAAAATTTTCGTATCATTTCGTACAATCCCCTATTTAGTTTGATTTTTGAGTGAAACTAGTATGAATTAGTGTATAATAATATATTATGATTTTTCGACCGAAACTTGCATTTCAAAAGGTTTAATAGAATCTAATTTTCATATCATTTTTTGCATGGACTTCCATCATAAGGTTCCCTCTTAACATTTAGAAAGTATGTGAAAAGGTTCGTATTGTTTTGAACAGTCCTCTATTTAATTTGAATTTTTTCACCAAAACCAGTGTACAATATAATATGATTTTTTGACCGAAACTTGCATTTCGTAAAGATTCGTAGAATTTAATTTTCAGATTATTTTTTGCATGGAGTTCTGTCATAACCTTCCTTGGTAACATATATAAATGTTCTTAAAAGTTTGGTATCATTTCGAACAGTCCTTGATTTAATTTGATTTTTTGAACGAAACTAGTTTAAACTTATGTATAATATATATTATGATTTTTTGCATGGACTTCAAATATAACCTTCCCTCCTAATATATATAAATGATTTGAAAATTTTCATATCATTTTGAACTGTCCCCGATTTAATTTGAATTTTTGACGAAACTAGTGTATAAATATTATAATATTTTGACCGAAACTTGCATTTCGTAAAGATTCATAAAATCTAATTTTCAGATGATTTTTTGCATGCACTTCCATCATAACCTTCCCTTGTAACATATATAAATGTTCTGAAAAGTTTCGTATCATTTCAAATAGTCCTTGATTTAATTTGATTTATTGACCGAAACTAGTATAAACTTGTGTATAATATATTCGGATTTTTGGACCGAAACTTGCATTTCGAAAAGTTTCATAGAATTTAATTTGCAGATGATTTTTATCATGGACTTCCATCATAACCTTCCCTCCTAACATATATAAATGATTTGAAAAGTTTCGTATCATTTCGAACAGTTCACTATTTAATTTGATTTTTGAGTGAAACTAGTATGAATTAGTGTATAATAATATATTATGATTTTTTAACCGAAACTTACTTATCGAAAGGTTTCATTTCAAACGGTCCTTGAAAAATCCTTGTAAAACATATAAATGTTTTGAAAAGTTTGGTATCTTTTCAAACAGTCCTTGATTTATTTTAATTTTTGATCGAAACTAGTATAAACTTCTGTATAAGATATTATGATTTTTTGACCGAAACTCGCCTTTCAAAAAGTTTCATAGAATAAAATTTTCAGATGATTTTTATTATGGACTTCCATCATAACCTTCATTTGAAAAGTTTCGTATCATTTCGAACAGTCCCATATTTAGTTTGATTTTTGAGTGAAACTAGTATGAATTAGTGTCTAATAATATATTATGATCTTTTGACCGAAACTTGCATTTCAAAAGGTTTCATACAATCTAATTTTCATATCATTTTTTGCATGGACTTCCATCATAAGGTTCCCTCGTAACATATAGAAAGGATCTGAAAAGGTTCGTATTATTTCGAACAGTCCACGATTTAATTTGAATTTTTTGACCAAAACTAGTATACAATATAATATGATTTTTTGACGAAACTTCCATTTCGTAAAGATTAATAGAATTTAATTTTCAGATGATTTTTTGCATGGACTTTCGTCATAACCTTCCTTGGTATAATATATAAATGTTCTGAAAAGTTTTGTATCATTTCAAACAGTCCTTGATTTAATTTGATTTTTTGTACGAAACTAGTATAAATTTGAGTATAATATATATTATGATTTTTTTACCGAAACTTGCATTTCGAAAAGTTTTATAGAATCTAATTTTCATATTAATTTTTGCATGGACTTCATATATAACCTTACCTCCTAATATCTATATAAATGATTTGAAAAGTATTGTATCATTTTGAACGGACCCCGATTTAATTTGATTTTTTGACGAAACTAGTGTATCAATATGATGAATTATTGACCGAAACTTGCACTTCGAAAGGTATGATAAAATCTAATTTTGAAATGACTTTTTGCATGGACTTCCATCATAACCTTCGCTTTTAACATATATAAATGTTCAGAAAAGTTTCGTATCATTTCGAAAAGTCCCTGTTTTATTTGATTTTTTGACCGAAACTAATATAAACTTGTGTATAATATATTATGATTTTTTGACCGAAACTTACATTTAGTAAAGATTCAAAGAATCTAATTTTTAGATGATTTTTTAAATGGACTTCCATCATAACCTTCCCTTGGAACATATATAAATGTTCTAAAAAGTTTCGTATCATTTCAAATAGTCCTTGATTTAATTTGATTTTTTGACCGAAACTAGTATAAACTTGTGTATAATATATTATAATTTTTTAACCGAAACATCCATTTCAAAAAATTTCATAGAATCTAATTTTTAGATGATTTTTTGCATGGACTTCCAATATAACATTCCCTCCTAATATATATATAAATGTTCTGAAACATTATGTATCATTTTGAACAGTCCCCGATTTAATTTGATTTTTTGACGAAACTAGTGTATAAATATTATTGTTTTTTGACAGAAACTTGCATTTTGTTAAGATTCATAAAAACTAATTTTCAGATAACTTTATGCATGGACTTCCATCATAACCTCACCTTGTAAAATATATAAATGTTCTGAAAAGTTTCATATCATTTCAAACAGTCATTGATTTAATATTATTATTTGACCGAAACTACTATAAACTTGTGTATAATATATTATGATTTTTTGACCGAAACTCTTCTTTCGAAAAGTTTCATAGAACAAAATTTTCAGAAGATTTTTATCATGGACTTCCATCATAACCTTCTCTCCTAACATATATAAATGATTTGAAAAGTTTCGTATCATTTCGAACAGTCCCCAATTTAATTTGATTTTTGAGTGAAACTAGTATGAATTAGTGTATAATAATATATTATGATCTTTTGACCGAAACTTGCATTTCAAAAGGTTTCATAGAATCTAATTTTCATATCATTTTTTGCATGGACTTCCATCATAAGGTTCCCTCGTAACATATAGAAAGGATCTGAAAAGGTTCGTATTGTTTCGAACAATCCTCGATTTAATTTGAAGTTTTTTACCAAAACTAGTGTATAATATAATATGATTTTTTGACCGAAACCTTCATTTCGTAAAGATTCATAGAATTTGATTTTCAGATTAATTGTTGCATGGACTTCCATCATAACCTTCCTTGGTAACATATATAAATGTTCTGTAAAGTTTTGTATCATTTCGAACAGTCCTTGATTTAATTTGATTTTTTGACCGAAACTAGTTTAAACTTGTGTATAATATATATTATTATTTTTTTTGCATGGACTTCAAATATAACCTTCCCTCCTAATATATATAAATGATTTGAAAAGTTTCGTATCATTTTGAACAGTCCCCGATTTAATTTGATTTTTTGACGAAACTAGTGTATAAATATTATAATTTTTTGACCGAAACTTGCATTTCATAAAAATTCATAAAATCTTATTTTCAGATGATTTTTTGCATGGACTTCCATCATAACCTTCCCTTGTAACATATATAAATGTTCTGAAAAGTTTCGTATCATTTCAAACAGTCCTTGATTTAATTTGATTTTTTGACCGAAACTAGTATAAACTTGTGTATTATATATTAATATTTTTTGACCGAAACTTGCATTTCGAAAATTTCATAGAATTTAATTTTCAGATGATTTTTATCATGGACTTCCATCATAACCTTCCCTCCTAACATATATAAATGATTTGAAAAGTTTTGTATCATTTCAAACAGTCCTTGATTTATTTTAATTTTTGATCGAAACTATTATAAACTTGTGTTTAAGATATTATGATTTTTTGACCGAAACTTGTATTTCAAAAGGTTTCATAGAATCTAATTTTCATATCATTTTTTTCATGGACTTCCATCATAAGGTTTTTATTTCACCGTATTTCAGACTCCGATTTAAAATGCATTTTAGTTTCTTATTGCTATTTTGTTATGTTATTACTTTTTTTTCTTTATTTTCATGTTTTCTATGTAATCAGGGCCTAAATCGAGAAAATGAGCGAAAAAGGAGCTGAAACGGACAAAAATCAAGTTTTTCAGCTTTTTACACTTACGGCATCCACCATGGCTGGCGCCATGGGGTCAGCCATGACGTGGCCACATCTCAAGACCACTCCAAGACTGCCAAGAGCCCACGATCCCAACTTTCTTCACCATTTTACACCCATGGCGGGCGCCATGAGCCTGTGGCGGGTGCCACAAGGCAAAAACCTTTCCCTCCACTTTTTAGTGGAGGGGGGCATCCTAGTCTTTTCCCATTTAATGTTTGCCTATAAATAGGACTTAAGAATTTCGTTTTTATCATCCAAACATAGAATCTCTTAGGCATGTATCATTTTTAAAGTAGTAATCACTTCACATCGGGGTGTTACTACAATCGAGTGATCGAGTCTGTATACGTCTGTGTGATCGAGTTTTGGAGCACTCTGGGAGGAAGTTAATCCTGCCGCCATTTTAATTCCAATTCGTATTTTATTTTTCCGCACTCGCTTTATTTTATTTACTTTTCGCATTGCCTTACTTTATTTATTATCCGCACTCGCACTTTACTTTATTTTATTTCCGCACTCGCTTTAAATACTTTTATTTCTCGCACTCACTTTACTTTCGTTTATTTCTCGCACTCGCACTACTTTTATTTACTTTTCGCACTCGCACTAAATACTTTTATGAAAAATAATAAAAAGAACTTTTACTTTACCATGTCTAACTAAATCCATAAAGGTTAGAATGTAAGGATCGCAATTGAACCAGTAATCCGCACAACTGTTCGTAGAAACACTTAAGGGCTATTTTAACTTTCAATTTAAGTCTAATTGTTTTTAACTATTTCAAAAACAGCCAAAAGCGCTTTGTCTAGTTCATTAGTAGTTTTTAGATTAAAAAGAAAAGAGATTTTAAAACCATTTTCGGACGCGTTAAGAAGTTTAGAGTCTGGTTCGTGAGAACCTCTTTTTGCTAAGAAATTCAGGTTAAAATACTTTTCAACTTAGTTAAGATACTATATTTCTTAAAACAAGGTTTACCACTCTGACACAGTACTCACCTTTTTATCCGTGACAATAGGAGGGGTTGATTAGAGAGTACAACTCGGTTCTGAATACGCGAAAGCGACAGTTCCTGTTAAATTAGTTCTTTTCAAAGTAGAAAACATTGCCCATAAGTAGTTCTATTAACAAGTACTGGATTATCAATTGATTATGTGAATTACATTTGAGTCTGTCTTTATTAATTGTTTAAAATTATTATTCTATTTACCATTGCGCACTCTTTAAAACCATTATATTCAATTGCCTTAGATACACACCATAACAACAGGTACGGTAGATTGACACTTGGTCTCTGTGGATTCGACAATCATTTATATTACTCTGACGTGTTCGTACACTTGCGAAAAACACACATCAAGTTTTTTGCGCCGTTGTCGGGGACCAATTTTGTCAAATTTCATACCATGTAGTTATACCGTTTAGACTAAGGTTGTTACCTGTCGGTCAATGCGAAAGACTCGCAGTGCCGGAAGCTTAGTAGACCCTCTAGCTGAACCTGGACGTTACACTCGTGCACGTTTATTTTTCCATAGGATTAGGAGAGCTATGGCCGAAGATCAAAACCGAAGACCTCTTAAGGACTTCGCCTAACCATCAAACGAGGAACCTAGTTCCAGTATAGTAAACCCCGTTATCCCAACCAATAATTTTGAACTTAAACCATCCCTGCTGCAATTAGTGCAACTGAGACAATTCGCAGGTCTTGCTACCGAGAACCCAAACCAACATTTAAAAAACTTTCTCCAATTAGCAGACACCTTTAAAACCAATGGAGCTCCTCCTGAGGCAATCCACGTAAGATTATTTCCTTTTTCCCTCAGAGATAAAGCTCTATCAGGGTTAGATTCCCTTCCACCCAATTCCATAACAACCTGGGAAGACCTTAGAAAAGTATTCCTTGCTAGATATTTTCCCCCAAGCAAGACCGCTGTTCTTCGAAACCTAATAACCAGATTTACCCAAAACCAAGGAGAATCGTTGTTCGAAGCCTGGGAGAGATATAAAGAGCTATTAAGAGCATGCCCACGTCATGGTTTAGAGAACTGGCTAATCATTCAAACCTTCTATAATGGACTTCATTATAACACTAAGATGACCATCGATGTTGCCGCTGGTAGCGCACTGATGAACAAACCTTACCTTGAAGCTAGTACCCTTATCGAAGATATGGCCTAAAACCATCAATCATGGGGAGTAGAAAGAGCAACACTGGAAAAGAAGGAAGCCCAAGGAGGAATACATGAGCTAAGCTCTATAGACATGATGTAAGCTAAAATGGACGCGTTGGCCCTTAGAGTCGAACATATGTGTACAACCCCGAATATTGTAGCTGCAGTTTCGTCGAATTGTGAGATATGTGGGACGCAAGGACACCAATCCGCCGAATGCAATTTGTTAAGTGAGACCAACCCTGAGCAAGTGAACTACACCCAAGGGAACCCATTTTCAAACACATACAACCCTGGATGGAGGAATCACCCAAACTTCTCCTATAAAAATAATAACCCTATCCAAAATACCGCACCTCCGAGACAACAAGGTTACCAAGCCCCGAGAATAAATCAACCTATGCAACCTGTACCACCAAATCCGAGCCTTGAGAAAATTGTGGAAAATTTTATCACCGCTCAAACACAACAAAACAAAGAGTTCATGAACCAAAACGTCCATGTTAACGAACTAATTACCCAGTTAGGAACCAAGGTTGACCAAATTATTACTCACAACAAGATGCTTGAAACCCAAATCTCTCAGGTAGCTTTAAACCAAGCCCCTCAGACTACACCTGGAGGACAGTTCCCTGGATAACCTCAACAGAACCCAAAAGGGCAAGCAAATGCCATTACTCTATGAAGTGCAACAGCTTATAAGGAACCCTCAAACCCTAGATTGAGTGAGCCCAAAACTTCTGAGAGAAATGAAGAGAAGGAACCAGAGGAATCTGAAAACCCGAAAAGTCAAGGAAAAGGAGAAGAACCTAAAAACAAAACCTATGTACCACCACCGCCATACAAACCACCAATACCATACCCTCAAAGACTAAAGCAAACCCATATCAATAATCAGTATCAAAAATTCGTTAAGGTTATAGAAAAACTTCACGTAGAAATCCCCATTACAGAAGCCATCACCCAAATACCTTCTTACGCAAAGTTTCTCAAAGACATACTTACAAATAAACGTAGGCTTGAAGATCCGAAACCCATGGAATGTAATTCTATTTCCGAAAATAAGTTAGCAAAGAAAGATAAAGATCCCGGAAATTTTTCCATTCCTTGTATTTTGGGGAATCATGTTATCGAAAAAGCTTTTTCTAGACTTAGGAGCTAGTGTGAGCTTAATGCCTTTAGCAGTTTGTGAAAGGTTAAACTTAGGAGAATTACAACCTACTAAGATGTCACTTCAATTAGCCGATAGATCCGTTAAATACCCTGTAGGCATACTTGAAGACGTCCCTGTTAGTATAGGTCAGCTGTTTATACCTACTGATTTTGTTGTCATGGACATTAAAGAAGATGACGACATACCAATCCTCCTAGGTAGACCATTCTTATTAACCGATGGAGCCATAATAGATGTTAAAAAAGGGAAACTAACATTTGAGGTAGGTGACGAGAAGATAGAATTTGTACTCTCAAAATTTATTATGGCACTTGTAATATGAGATGTTTGTTATGCCTTAGATATCATTGATGAATGCATTAGGGAATTAGAACAAGAAGAAGAAACTGAATCTATAAAATTGCCATCAACCCTTATTAGGGAAGATGACAGTTATAAAAAACCCTACATTGATGATAACCTTCACGAATGTTTATCTCTTACCCCATATCCTATGCCTTGCCCTATGAAACCAACCGTAAAACTTAAGGAACTGCCTAAGAACCTGAGATATGAATTTCTTGATGAAGAAATGGGCCGTCCAGTTTTAGTCAGTGCTACCTTGGACCAAGAGGAAACAAACCAATTGTTAGATTTTTTACGAAGGTATCCCTCAGCCTTAGGATATAAGTGTAGCGGTAAAATCATGAGTGTAAGCTATTGATTAACTTCACTCAATATACACAGAGTCGCCACCGCGCTTTTATTTATTTCCACAAGGAAAAAGGAAAATGAACGAACAAAACCTTAACGAATCTCAAAAGCTAAAAAGCTCAAAGAATCAAACAGAGAATGGGTACAGGGATTGGTTACAAATCGGGAAGGTTTTAAGCACCCGACTTGTCCGTAGTACTCTACGGGAACCCTTTGAAATGTTTACTGCATTTTTGGTTTGAAATGGTTTGCTTGAAAAAAGATTGAAGAGATGAGAAGAAGAATGTTTTTTTTAAGATTTTGGTGTTTGAAGAGACGAACGTCTCATGCCTACGTACCCATAAGGTGCAATGCGAGATCAAAACCCCGTAGTTCGTGGTACAAATTGTAAAAAAGGCAAGGTGAGTTGAATTGATTTTAAAATGTAAAGATAAGTCGTCATCCTTTAGCGAATAATTCCGCTAGAAAGGATGAATCATATCTAAACATAAAAAAGTTAAGAAGAAACGTGCACGAGGGCACAAAAGCAATTGAATGAGTTTGAAAGTTTTTAAGTTCTTGAGAAAGAAAGTTTCGATATGCTTATGTGGTTTAGCATTTATTAAAGGAATGAAATGAAAAGGTAAAAGCAATGACCGAAGTCAAGGTTTGATTGAGAAAATGTTTGAAGTTATAAAAACAAAGAAAGTTTTGAAAATAGGGAGGAGATTTGAAAATCAAAGAAGATGGGAAGAGATGAAGGGACTATCCTAAGACTTGAAAATAAAAGCTAAGGGAAGAAATGATCAAACCAAATGGCAAGCACTCTTGAGACAATTGGATTTCCATCTTCATAAACAAGTAACTCAACTGGAGCCAAAGTCTTCAATCCATAACAAATGAGCAAAGGGATGATCCTAGAATCTAAGTCCGAATCTCCGAAGCAAGGGATAGTAACCATAGTCCGAAATTAAAAGTCACCCATTTTTTAGATGTTTAAACCATTATTAATATTTTTGGTGTCCAAATGGACAAATGAAAAATAACAAGCAACAATAATATATACAATAAGCAATATGATGAATGAATATAGAAGCATAATAAGAGAAGTAGGGAACGAGAGATTTAAAGTAAAAGGATAAGGTGCGAGAGATTTAATTAAATGTTAGTATATTCACAATATTAATATTTACAATATAAAGTGGTATGATGAACTTAATCAAGCACAACCACAACAAGGAAAATAAAATCGAGGCAACCGGATCCAAGTGGATCGCATTCCGAATCGGGACAATGTAGGTCTATGTTAAGCAATCGCCGAGTAATTTACGGAGTAATTACCCTACAAATGAGGCCGGCCACCACTAATTAAAGTGGAAAATATTCGTGTTAATACATGTTAGAGAAACGATATTATGGATCGTTCTCCGAAAACATGCCACACAAAAAGAAAGAGAACGGTCTAATCTTAATCGAGATTATCGTTGAATTTCTCGAAAGGCAATCTATCACGATCTCAAAGTATGGAGAATGATCCAAATGATCATTCATCCATAGATTTGAAATAATGAAGATTAAACCGATCGGAAATCAACAATCTCGAATCGGAGATTGTCATCGACCAAAAAGAAAAATAAGAGATAAGAAAGAAAAGGACCTAAAACTAACTCCACAAAAAGAATTAAAATATATTTTAATCATTTTCTAAGATTTCCTTTTCAAATCTTTTTAAAATGTTTTTTTAAAATCTTTTTCTAAAATCTTTTTCTCTTGAAAATGCTTTTCCTAAAATTCCTTTTAGATTTTATATTAAAAAAAAAAAATTCTAAACTTTTTTCTAAAGCATATTCTAAAATATTTTCTAAAGTATTTTTATAAACTTGTTTCTAAAATCTTTTCCAAACTTTTTCTAAAAATGACTTAAACCAAAACCATAAAAAAATAACTAACAAATAAAGAAACAAATAATGAAAATGTTATTTTAAAAAAACAAAAGAAAAGAAGAATCAAGAGGGGGGACATGCGCTGGGTTATAGGGTGATGGATCAACAAAATCCGGATCCCAACGGATCCAAACCAAACATTTACATCTACTCCAAAAAAAGTAAACAAATCAATAAAAAATAAAAAAACAAAATCAAAACGAATCTCCTTCTTCTTCACGGTGAGTAATGGCGGAACAACACCAAGGGATGCATCTTCTCACTCTCACCTTTAAAGCTCAAACGAAACGCAAGTTTTTCTTCTCTTTTCCTCTCGCAGAACCTCTCTCCCTTCTTCCAATTTCTTTTTTCGAATTTTTCTTTTTTGGATCCGAGTTAGTGTTGTTTATTGAAGGTTTGAAAGGGATTTAATGAAGGTGGTTGATTGAAGGGTTTGGGGTTGATGAAGGAAGAAGATGATTGGTGAAGATTGGGAGAAATTGAAGCTTTGGGTTTTCGTTTTAGTAGTGATTTGAAAAGAATTTCGGGATGGCTTTCTAAGCTTGAATAATGAGAGGGAATGGAGTTGAATTTATAGAAGGAAGAATGAAAAAGATGAAACGAATTTGGATGCCGTTTTGGGATTTTTTTCTGCGTTTTACAAGTCACGGGATTCTCGTGTTTTAGAGCCTTGCGTTTTGATAGCTCTCCGCTGTGTTTTGAAAGTTTAAGATGATGTGTGATGTGCGTTTCATGCTTACAGGTGCTGCGTTTTGTATATTTTTTGAATGCGTTTTGATTGTGGTTTTTTTCAGGTGCTTTGATGCGTGAAGCTTGTTGATTTGTGGCTTGGAGACGTGTGCAGCGTGCGTGAGATGTGTGAAAGTTGGGAAACTTGGGCCTGTGCGTGCGGTGCGTGTTGTCACGGCTGCGGTTTAAAGAGCTGGCTGGCGTACACGTGATGTTTGTGTGCATATTCGGCTTGGCTTAATCATGTGGCTGGTGGCAGATGCGGAAAGTCTTGCTGGGAAGAGCTGAAGCTGGCTAGTAGTTTACGGGCTTACGGTTTTGAGCTGATGGCTGAAGTGCTAGAGTTTGTAGCAACAGGCTTGGAAGTACGGAAGAAGCTGCTTTGGAGTGATGTTGTATGCGGCTGGATGGGATGTATGTGCAGATGGGAGTTGGATGGTTGTCACGTGCGAAAATTTAAGCTTGTGTTTTGATGTTGCATACGGCGTGAAATTTGTGACTAGATTTGCTTTTGTTTGATGTGAGGCTGGCTGATGTGCAGGAAGCTTTGGAAATGTGCAGCTTGTGGGAGTTTGATATTTGGCTAGGAATTGATATGCAAAGCTGGATGTGTAGTCATTGAAAAAGTCAGCATATGGCTTGGGAAAAATGTGGTTGAAAAGTTGAAATGTGTATTGGGCTTTAATTGTTTTCTTTTTTTTTGTGTGGAAACTTTTATGGTAAAGGAAGAAAAATAATGGGCTTATAAAAAATTATGGTTTATCAATAGTTGATGTAATAAAAAAAATGAATTTATGGGAATTAAAAAAAATGGATAAAAAAAGAATATCATGGAAAAAAAAATAAAAAGTGAAATGAAATAATTGGAAAAAATATAATGGGTATATGGATAATCGGCTAAATAAGAAAATGCATAGAAATGGGTAATGGTTATAAAAAAATGATGATTTAGTCGGAGATGGATAACGGATAAAGTTTGTTTTTTCAAGCCCACAACAAAATCTCAATTTTTCACAAGCCTCTGATGAAATGAATACAGCCACTCACAGAACCACTGAACAACTGAATAAATTGCAAATCGAGCCATAACCGTCATCCGAAACTGTCTGATTCAAGCCCTGATAATTCGCAACCAAACTGGGGAAAATAAATCCTCAGATGAATCGTTGATTAATGACCCGATGAACAGATAAACACTGAAGATTCAAACCGCAACACACTGCCTGATAACTGATGAACAAACCAAACTTTGCACAGAAAACAACTGTCACGAAACCCAACTTGGTACTTTGAAAACGCATTGCTTGAGAAATAACCCACTGGCACCAATAACTTGCAGTCGAAACCATCTCTGATAGTCTGACCAAGATTAGGTCAAACGTCCATCTGAATCGAATTGTGACTGAACAAACGCATCTGAATTGGAATCACAGCATTGTCCTTGAAATCCTGCAACACAGAGAAGAAGAAAAGGCAACTGCAACATATTTTTTTTTTGATATTTTGGGTTAGAAGTCAGTAAAATATGAACAGATAACAGAAATTAAACAAGGTAATCCTCTGCAAGACATAGACCTGCACCTGAAAAGGGATAAACGAACCAGTGCGTGATCTTGTTTGTATGCAAAATGCAGATGATATGCGGGAAATCTTAGGGTCAAAAATTAGGGTCTGACAATAAGATCTCAGATATAAAAGGAATAAGCTCATCCGTATGCATGCATCGGATTTTTCTTGAAGAAGATTCAAAACCCTCCAGAGAACACCAACGAAGAATAAATCCTATGATGAGTGAAGTAGTTAAGACTGAAGTTCTTAAGTTACTAGAGGCAGGTATAATATATCAGATCTCGGACAGTAAATGGGTAAGTCATGTGCATGTAGTACCTAAAAAGGGAGGCATCATAGTCGTGCAAAACGAGAAGGGCGAACTTGTAGCAAACAAAACTGATGGAGGTTGGCGTATGTGCATAGACTATAGAAAATTAAATAAAGCAACTAGGAAGGACCATTTCCCATTACCATTCATAGACCAAATGTTGGAGAGCCTAGCTAGACACTCTTACTTTTGTTACCTAGATGGATATTCAGGATTCTTCCAAATACCTATTCACCCCGAAGATCAAGAAAAAACTACCTTTACATGCCCTGTTGGAACTTTTGCCTACAGAAGAATGCGTTTTGGACTCTGTAATTCCCCTGCCACTTTCCAACGCTGCATGATGTCTATCTTTGCAGACTATTTAGATGGAATCATGTAAGTATTTATGGACGATTTCTCAGTTTGTGGATCTGATTTCAAAAATTGTCTTATCAACCTTGAGAAAATCCTGGAAAGATCTGTGGAGGTAAACTTTGTGCTAAATTGGGAAAAGTGTCATTTCATGGTCACCGAAGGAATTGTTTTAGGACATATAGTTTCCAAAAAAGGTATAGAGGTAGACAAAGCTAAAATAGAAGTCATAGAGAATCTAAAACCGCCGAAGACTATCAGGGAGATAAGAAGTTTTCTTGGACATGCCGGATTTTACCGACGTTTTATCAAGGACTTCTCCAAAATAATAAAGCCCTTAACTGGTCAATTAATGAAAGATGTTGAATTCAACTTCGATGAAAAATGTACTGAAGCATTTAATCTATTAAAGCAAGCTCTGATTTCAGCACCTATAATGAAACCCCCTGATTGGTCAGAACCGTTTGAGATAATGTGTGACGCTAGTGACTATGCTGTTGGAGCCGTTCTAGGTCAGAGAAAAGATAAAAAGTTACACGTAATTTATTATGCCAGTAGAACCCTAGACGCTGCACATCTCAACTACGCAACAACCGAAAAAAGAGCTCCTAGCTGTAGTTTTCGCCATAGACAAATTTAGATCTTATCTAGTAGGAGCCAAAATTATAGTTTACACCGACCAGGCTGCCATTTGTTGCTTACTAAGAAAAAAAGATGTCAAACCTAGGTTACTTCGATGGATTCTACTACTGCAAGAGTTTGATTTAGATATCCGTGATAAGAAAGGCACAAATAATGTAGTAGTTGATCACCTTTCTAGGCTAGAATACCTGAAACCTGACTCAGTTCCCATAAATGACGATTTTGCCTATGATAGACTAATAGCCCAACTAGAAACTATTGAAGATGATAACCCAGACCCACATAAGCATTCTCATAAATCTTTAGCTATAAGTAATGTACCTTGGTATGCAGACTTTGTTAATTACCTAGCCGCTGACATCATACCCCCCGATCTAAATTACCACCGGAAGAAGAAGTTCTACAGTGATGTGAGAAACTTCTATTGGGACGAACCATTTCTTTTCAAGAGAGGTAAAGATGGCATTTTCCGCCGTTGCGTTCCAGAAGAGGAGGTACATAATATAATTGAGCATTGTCACTCTGCACCCTATGGTGGACATGCAAGCACATCTAAGACCTACGCCAAGATTCTTCAAGCTGGCCTATTCTGGCCTACCATGTGGCGTGATGTCCATGCTTTCATTGTCAAATGTGACAGATGCCAACGTACAGGAAATATTTCAAGACGTAATGAAATGCCTCTAAGAAATATCCAAGAAGTAGAACTCTTCGACGTATGGGGTATAGACTTTATGGGACCGTTCCCACCATCTTTAGGAAACCAATACATCTTAGTAGTTTTTGACTATGTGTCTAAGTGGATTGAAGCTACCGCCGCACCCACGAATGACACCAGAGTAGTCATCAAATTATTTAAAAATTATATATTCCCCATATTTGGAACACCCCGTTTAGTCATAAGTGATGGAGGATCACACTTCATATCGAGAATATTTGATAAACTTTTAAGCAAGTATGGAGTTAAGCATAGAGTAGAAACACCATACCACACACAGATAATGGACAAGTGGAAGTATCTAATAGGGAGATCAAACAAATTCTTAAGAAGAATGTCTATATATCTAGAAAAGATTGGTCGCAGAAACTTCAAGGAGCGTTATAGACCTATAAAACTGCTTTCAAAACCCCTATAGGAACAACCCCTTATCAACTGGTCTATGGAAAATCATGTCACTTACCTTTTGAGTTGGAGCATAAGGCCTATTGAGCCATTAAAACTTTGAATTTGGATTACCTAACTGCTGGTGAAAAACGTACCCTTGATATCCACAAATTAGAAGAGCTCAAACAATCTGCCTACGAAAATGCCATCATATACAAAGAAAGAACAAAAGCTTGGCATGACAAAAGAATCATAAGAAAAGACTTCAAAATAGGCGATCATGTTCTTCTGTTCGATTCTAGGTTGCGACTTTTTCCAGGGAAGCTTCGTTCGAGATGGATTGGCCCTTTCGAAGTATCTAAGATTCTAAGATCTGGTGCTATTGAAATCAAGAACCAAACATGTAAATCGTTCATCGTCAATGGACAGAGACTGAAGCCCTACGAAGGAGGTGACATCCCAACAACATACTCCAGCCATACTCTAGGTGATCCACCAAATCCTTCGAATGATGTATAAAATATGGTCGTCGAGCTAATGACGTTAAACAAGCGTTGCATGGGAGGCAACTCATGGTTTTCTTATCTTACTTACTTTTATTTATTTTTACTTTATTTTAATTAATTTTCTTTATTATTCTGTCAGGACTAACGATTGAATGTTCTATGTAATTTCAGGACCCTTGTTTGCTAACCTTGTGCAGAATACAGAACCCCGACGATATGCATGTGGCCTTCAGAGACGACGCACAGACAGAGCGTTACTTTGTCCACATGAGACGCCCTGTGGCACCTACACGGTACCCAGACCAAGATTGCATGGATGCCTTGGGGATAAAGCCAAGCATTAGATTCTTATGTCATCAACTCTAGTGGGACCAGTTCGACGACATGAACAACACTTACAGGAACTTAACTCTAGAGTTCCTCATCTCCTTTGATTATGATCATTGGGCTGGACCCGATGGACATGCTGTTTTCAGGTTGTTCGGGACTGATTTCTCTTTCTCTCACAAAGAGTTTGGTGATTTACTAGGTTTTCAAACTACTCCTGATGCTATTCCAGAGACACCGATGGGGTATTTTATAAGCAGAGAAGTGGAGAAGTTTTGGATTAACATCTCAGGTGGAGGGATCCAAGATCCTTCCACTCAGTTTTCTCAGGTAATCCACAACCCTGCATTAAGGTACTTCCAAATGATTCTAGCACACTCTTTCCTCGGTTTGCCAGATACAAAGACTTTGCTGAGTGAGGAGGAGATTTTCCTACTGTTTTGTGCGACTCAGTCACGCCCAGTTGCTTGTGGCAACTTTCTGTTGAAGAGCCTTGCCAGTGTCGCCAGGTCATCTGTAGGCATTATACATGTCAGTGGGATTGTTACACAGATTGCTACTGCATTGGGTTTGTCTCACAAATTATTGCACCTCAGGACCTTCTGCAACTACACCACCCTGGATGTTGACTTTTGTCTTGACATAGGATTGATGAGGAGGGCCTTTTTTGAGCCTAACACGTTTAGATTACTGATTGACAGCGAAGTGATACATTTCTTTACATTACCTGACCCGCTGATGACCAGTGTCCACGACCCTGCTAATTGGAGTTATGCTTTAGAGGGTTATGGAGAGACTGTCGAAGAGCCAAAATCACCTCTCGCCACTGAGTACACTCCTACACCTCTTTCTCCCTGAATCATTGTTATGTCTAACAATATGTCTTTGCAGCCGCCTGATCTACAGACCCAGATTTATGAGCTCCGCAGGGAGACTTTCCTGCTCAAGCAGGAAGTAGCGGACTTGGCATTACAGATCGAGATATCTTATCTCACCCATGCCTCAGAGGCTGACGCTCTATATCAGGAGATTAGAGAGCTTCGGAGGGAGATAACTGAGATTCGTGGATCGGACCAGGCAGAGAAGCCTACCACATGATTGTTTTACACTGACATTATTACTCTAGTATTTAATATTTCATGCCTTATTGTATTTCTCGCATCTCCAGACATATTTTACATTATCGCATATATTACATTTTCCATGTACTTTTATTTTTATCTTATATATTATTTCGTGCACTAATACTCATTTTTTCTTTTTTTTCTTTTCTTCTTTTATTTTATTTTATTTTATGTCCAATAATGAAAAAAAGAACAAAAATATTTTTATTTTTGCCTTCATAAAAAAAAATGCAAGCTTTGTGTCTTAGAAGAAAGAAGAAAACGTTATTCGGACCCCCCCCCCCCCCGAAGACAAAAGGTACGCGAAGCCCACAAGGGGAGTTAAAAAAATTGGCCCAAAGGCAAAATGGCCTTGTGGCGCCCGCCACGTCGTTCCACCTTATTTCGGGGCAGATTCATCTCCCCCGCCATTTTTACACTTTCAAACTTCCAAAACCCATTTTTCCAACTTCCAAAAACCCCATTGAACCCCATTAAAGCTCCCACCATTCTCATACATTCACCATCTATAAAACCCATCCAAAATCCACTTTTATTTTCATCCACCACAAACCATAAAAATCCAACCTTTACCATTTCCTACATAAATCACTCTTCACCATATTCAACTTCTCAAGGAGCAGCAATAATGGAGTTCAACGGATATCTTCTTCGCAATGGAAGACCGGGAGATAGGCAAAGGAAAATCATTCAAAGGCTTCAGAGTCGAGAAATTCTCTCGACTAGGTACGTAGATGATAATTGTCTTTACTCTTTGGGTCTATATCATAGTGTTTTTCATTTATTAGATTTTCTAGGCTTGCATAATATTTTTGTAAATCAGGAACCTACTTATGAGAGGCTGACAATTGAGTTTTTGAGTTTGTTAATATACATTGCCAGTCCTAACACTGCTAGCACAGTCGGTACTATTAATTTTAGACTGTTTGGAATTGAATACGAATACAGTATCGGCGAACTAACAGGCTTGTTAGGAATCCCTCATAGGGAAGATGCTATATGTGAGGCACCTTTGGATTCAGAATGGTCGGCCGAGGTATTTTCCTTCTGGCAGAGGCTGTCAAGTACTTCAATAAAATCTTTTGAAGGAATACTTGCGTCGACCATCCATAACCCGGCCATAAGAGTTTTCAGATATCTTTTGGCATGTACTATTTTTGGCCGGGAGAGTCCAAATAAGGTAAATGTTAAAGAGCTTCTATTTTTGCAAGGAAGCCTCACTAATACTCATATCAATCCGGTCCCGTTTATGCTTGCACACATGGCTTTAACTATTAATAAAATAGGACCGATTGTTATTGGAGGACTTGTTACGTCTATTGCTCGGGCTCTTAACCTGAACAATGAGATAGCTACACTTGAACCCCTACCTCCTTGCACAATTAATTTAAAATTTCTAAAAGACATGAAATTGTGCCGAACGAGGAAACCAGGTGGTTATGAGTTGATGGTTCATGGGGTAGCTATCCCATATGTTGCTTTACCTTGCAGTAGACGTACCGATGTACGTAATGAAAGGAACTGGACCTATGATCTGAATGCTCCACTTATTTTGGGTCCATTTCCTCCTAATATTCCTGATTGGGAGGCACATGACACTGATGAAGAATATGAACGGAGAGAGCATTCTCCCGTACCTCACGTGTCCCCCCATCATCCTTCACAGTCACACACCGCACCATCGTCCTCTAACCCTGTTTCAGGTGCTACTCCTGGATTCTATATCACTGAGGAGATGTGGCGTGATATAACGGCTAGAGAGGAAAGGCGAGACAGCCCACTCTCTACTATTTCACAACAACTGACGGACAACATGAGCTACATGGAACAATCGTGATCATTATCGGATCGTGCCTACATGAACGTTTGCCGCACCTTGACCGACATCACATCAGAGCAGGCCCGTCAGCGAGAAGTCAACCGCCGGCACCACCAGCTTATGGAGGCCACTCAGGGTTCCATCCTAGGTAACCTTCGAGAAGTCCAGAGTGCCCAGGCTGCCTTATCCGCACGACTTGACCGGAGGGACCAGTAGCGTAGTAGATCCCGTCGTTCCAGACCATCACAGCAAGACGGCGAGGGCACCAGTGTTCCTCCGCAGTAGTTTTCCAGGTTACTCTCCTTATCTTATTTCGAAAACATTGGGGACAATGTTCGATTTAAGTGTGGGAGGGGATTTTATTGCTTTCTGTTATTTCCATTCTTATTTATTTAGTTTAAGTTTTTTTAGATAATGCATGAGTCTGATGAGTCACCAGTATAGTGTATCTTTAGTACATCCTCATTTTTCCCATTTCCTTAGCCTTACCAAAAATATTTAAAAGAAAACAATGTTGTTTCACATGTTTTTTGGGCTTTAAGACAGGTTTGGATTAGGATGTGGTGACTTAGGTGAACTTTTTGAAACATCAGTATCGTTCTAGCACCATAGACTTCTTGAATATAGGAATCACTCTTAAACCCCGCACACCATGGCCTTTATTATCATTCAAAAAATTGTCCTAAGTAGTTTATTCTAGCAGTCAGCTCCGGCCTAAGCATGCTCTACATAGGGGACCGATGAACATAAGTGAATGATCCAGTGCTAATAAAAAAAAGAAAAAAAAGGCAAACTCTGGGATAGGTGACCCTCACAAAGTCATTTAAACCGGAAAAAAAGAGAAAAAAATTTGCCACAAAAAGAAAGAAATTGCAGTCACCTATTGTTAGTTGGTTCAGAGGTATCTGACACTGAACTTGGTAGGGCGGATTACGATCCGATCCCCTGCAGCTATATTTAGGTCAAATAAAACGGGTTTACACATGCTTATGTGCCAGAAACCCTATGTTTTGGATCAGAATCACTAATTGGTCACTCTACTATGAAGCATGTACGGATAACAGGCTTAATGTGATTACGCCTGAATGAAAAGGACCCAAAAAGAGATGAGAAGATAGGCCTAGGTATTGTGGGGTGACATGGGTTGGTTAATATAGGATTGAAGTTTATGTCCGTGTTATTATGATACCCTTGGTTCACTTAGTTAGTACCTATCACTGCATCCTGACTTGAACTTAGAAGCCCTTTTAGCCCAAATCACGTGTTGACACCAGTTTTCTTCATTTTGAGCTTTAAATGTTTGCTTGAGGACAAGCAAAGGTCTAAGTGTGGGAGGATTTGATAACACTAAATTTCACCGTATTTCTGACTCCGATTTCGCATGCATTTTAGGTTTTTATTTCTATTTTATTATGTTATTACTTTGTTTTTCTTTATTTTCAGGTTTTCTATGTCATCAGGGCCTAAATCGAGAAAAGGAGCGAAAAAGGAGCTGAAACGAACAAAAATCAAGTTTTTCAGCTTTTTACACTTACGGCATCCACCATGGCTGGCGCCATGGGGTCAGTCATGGCGTGGCCACGTCTCAAGACCACTCCACAACTGCCAAGAGCCCACGATCCCCACTTTCTTCACCATTTTACACCCATGGCGAGCGCCATGAGCCTGTGGCGGGCGCCACAAGGCAAAAACCTTTCCTTCCACTTTTTAGTGGAGGGGGGCATCCTAGTCTTTTCCCATTTAATGTTTGCCTATAAATAGGACTTTAGAATTTTGTTTTTATCATCCAAACTTAGAATCTCTTAGGCATATATCAGTTTTAAAGTAGTAATCACTTCACATCGGGGTGTTACTACAATCGAGTGATCGAGTCTGTATACGTCTGTGTGATCGAGTTTTGGAGCACTCTGGGAGGAAGTTAATCCTGCCTCCATTTTAATTCCAATTCGTATTTTATTTTTCCGCACTCGCTTTATTTTATTTACTTTCCACATTGCCTTACTTTATTTATTATCCGCACTCGCACTTTACTTTATTTTATTTCCGCACTCGCTTTAAATACTTTTATTTCTCGCACTCGCTTTACTTTCGTTTATTTCTCGCACTCGCACTACTTTTATTTACTTTTCGTACTCGCACTAAATAATTTTATGAAAAATAATAAAAAGAACTTTTACTTTACCATGTCTAACTAAATCCATAAAGGTTAGAATGTAAGGATCGTAATTGAACCAGTAATCTGTACAACTATTCGTAGAAACACTTAAGGGCTATTTTAACTTTCAATTTAAGTCTAATTGTTTTTAACTATTTCAAAAACAGCCAAAAGAGCTTTGTCTAGTTCATTAGGAGTTTTTAGATTAAAAAGAAAAGAGATTTTAAAACAATTTTCGGACGCGTTAAGAAGTTTAGAGTTTGGTTCGTGAGAACCTCTTTTTGCTAAGAAATCCAGGTTAAAATACTTTTCAACTTAGTTAAGATACTATATTTCTTAAAAATAGGGTTACCACTCTAACGAAGTATGCACCTTTTTATCTGTGACAATACGAGGGGTTGATTAGAGAGTACAACTCGGTTCTGAATACGCGAAAGCGACAGTTCCTGTTAAATTAGTTCTTTTCAAAGTAGAAAACATTGCCCATAAGTAGTTCTATTAACAAGTACTGGATTATCAATTGATTATGTGAATTACATTTGAGCATGTCTTTATTAATTGTTTAAAATTATTATTCTATTTACCATTGCGCACTCTTTAAAACCATTATATTCAATTGCCTTAGATACACACCATAACAATAGGTACGATAGATTGACACTTGGTCTCTGTGGATTCGACAATCTTTTATATTACTCTGACGTGTTCGTACACTTGCGAAAAACATGCATCAAGTTTTTGGCGCCGTTGCTGGGGACCAATTTCGTCAAATTTCATACCATGTAGTTATACCGTTTAGACTAAGGTTGTTACCTGTCGATCAATGCGAAAGACTCGCAGTGTCGGAAGCTTAGTAGACCCTCTAGCTGAACCCGAATGTTACGCTCGCGCACGTTTATTTTTCCATAGGATTAGGAGAGCTTTGGCCGAAGATCAAAACCGAAGACCTCTTAAGGACTTCGCCCAACCATCAAACGAGGAACCTAGTTCCAGTATAGTAAACCCCGTTATCCCAACCAATTTGAGCTTAAACCATCTCTGCTGCAATTAGTGCAACAGAGACAATTTGCAGGTCTTGCTACCGAGAACCCAAACCAACATTTAAAAAACTTTCTCCAGTTAGCAGACACCTTTAAAACCAATAGAGCTCCTCCTGAGGCAATCCGCTTAATATTATTTCCTTTTCCCCTCAAAGATAAAGCTCTATCATGGTTAGATTCTCTTCCACCCAATTCCATAACAACCTGGGAAGACCTTAGAAAAGTATTCCTTGCTAGATATTTTCCCCCAAGCAAGATCGCTGTTCTTCGATACCTAATAACCAGATTTACCCAAAACCAAAGTTATGATGGAAGTCCATGCAAAAAATCGTTGTTCGTATCATTTCGAACAATCCCTGTTTTATTTGATTATTTTACCGAAACTAGTATAAACTGTTGTATAATATATTATGAAAAGTATCATATCATTTGTAAATGATTTGAAAAGTATCATATCATTTCGAACAGTCCCCGATTTAATTTGATTTAATATGATGATTTTTTTACCGAAACTTGCATTTCGTAAAGATTCATAGAATCTAATTTTCAGATGATTTTTTGCATGGACTTCCATCATAACCTTCCCTTGTAACATATATAAATGTTCTAAAAAGTTTCGTATCATTTCAAACAGTCCTTGATTTAATTTAATTTTTTGAGCGAAACTAGTATAAACTTGTGTATAATATATTGTGATTTTTTGAGCGAAACATGCATTTCAAAAAATTTCATAGAATCTAATTTTCATATGATTTTTTGCATGGACTTCCAATATAACCTTCCCTCCTAATATATATATAAATGATTTGAAAAGTTTCATATCAATCAAGTTCATACACTTCATGGAATTCAAGATAAAAATTCAACAAGGCAGATTGTGCACAAAAGAAAACTCAACAAAGTATTCAGGATTTTTAGAATGGATTTACTATTTTTTTAAATTAGAAATGAAACAAAATATTAAAAATGAAAATAAAGATCAAAATAAAATGCAGGGAGGTAAGAACAGCATAGGATTCACGTTTATTCAGTTTGGGCCGGTATGGAGGGGGTACGAACATCAACAGTTTGAGGCCCACGCAGCACCACACTTAAATCCACTATTAAGAATCATGAAGGATGCAGACTTGGATGAAGATGAGTGGATTCAGACTCGACTTGACCAGATAAATTTGATTGATGAGAAAAGGCTGGCAGCTGTTTGTCATGGCCAGATGTACCATAAACGAATGATCAAAGCTTTTAATAAGAAGGTTAAGCAAAAGGTATATCAGGTTGGTGACTTGGTAATCAAGCGTATCATATTACCACAGTGTGATCCTAGGGGCAAATGGACTCCTACATATGAAGGACCATTTGTAGTCAAGAGAGTATTTTCAGGAGGTGCCATGATGCTTACTACTATGGATGGTGAAGACCTCCCGCAGCCCGTAAACACAGACATAGTTAAAAAATACTACGCATAGAAAGAGACCCGCTAGGTTGACTGGCCTAGGCAAAAATAAGGGCATCCCGGCGAACCAAAAGGGTTCGGGCAAAAATTAGGGATATATATATAAAAAAGTGTACACCCGGCAAGTCGAAAATCTGAAAAGGCGGCTTGGGCAAAAAAGGTTATCCCGGTGGATTGAAAACCTGAAAAGGCAATTCAGGCAAAAGTTAGGGATTAAAGCGTATGACTATGTCTCGTTTGGATCACCCACATAACTTCAATTGATGGTGCTACCTAAATCAAGTTCGGACAGATAAAGATCAATCCAATCGTTTCCGTCTCAACAGCAGAAGATGAGATGCTTGAAGATAATGGCAATAGTGGAACTAAAACTCAATAGGATCATTTCTCACATAGCTGTTTTCTTTGTTTTGTAAAACTTTTACGACAAATTCCTCTTACTAGGATTTTTGTCTCCTTGTACAAACTTACCTGTATATAGGTCACTTTATAACATAAATAAAATTTCGTCTTTGAATCCAGATTTACTTTTACCCTATTTACCTAAGCGAAAATGTCCATTGGTTGTGTTTGAATGTATGTATGCTTTTGAATATGATTGATGTTTACCAGAAATGCATAAAATGCAGTAATAGTATTTACTAAAGACGAAAGACGATAGGATTTCAATGAAGCTTCGTCGGTTCATCACCACAGGACAACTACAAATCCCCAGCAGGCAAGTCTATCTTCATAGATACTTCGAGTTACATCTCCCCTTGAATTTATGTCCATCTCTTTTATCCTTAGTCGGGATACTCAGGAATTTATTCCTTCAATAGAAGTACGACGAACAAAGACGGGAGGTTATAAATATTATACTATCAAACAAGACGGGAACGAGGTCCTCATACTCTTCATCAACGAATCGGGATTTATTTTCCCTAACCAGCAGTTGTTATACAAAGATATCTGGGCGCTTCAGGCTGCATGATTCATACATACATCATTTACATCATATCATAGCATATCCATAAATGCATAATACATTTACTTAGATGCATCATGCCATGCATGCATACATATTGCATAAACTAACCTTTTCCTTGTAGGATGGTTATATACAGATAAAATACTATCAACAATTCACAACAGGTCAGAGACGATCTATATGAAGGTCTAGTGCTGATACTTAATTCAGGGATGATCGCCACAAAGATTCATTGCTGATAATCATTACTCAAGTTGTCCTTGGATAGTAGGCAAACGGTCTATACGAAGATCTATTCCCTAATCCAGGATATTTCCAGAAGAGATAATCGTCACGAAGATTTATTTCTACTGGTCTATTCAACAACTCAAAACAGTTCAGAGACGATCTATACGAAGATCTAGTGCTGATACTTAATTCAGAAAAAAATCGCCACGAAGATTTGGTTCTGACACTTAAATTAAAGTATGTTCTTAAAGATGGTTCATAGCCGATCTATACGAAGATCTAAGCCCTGACACTTAACGAAGGATATTCTTTTTCCCCAAAGATAATGCAGAGACGATCTATACGAAGATCTAGTGCTAGCATTCAACTTAAACCATGTTGCATAAACGATTCAGAGACGGCCTATACGAAGACCTAGTACTGATATCCAGTATCAACATCAAGACATTATCACTTCCTGATAGTATGGATGGCATCTATAAGCCCATCTCCAGTTCTTTCCAAGTGGCATCTTCAAGCCCACTTAAGCATATAAAACTAATCATCAGTGTTACTTTACGCACCGGTGAGTGCAAATTTTTGGGCTTTTGTGTTCAATCCCCTTCAACCTTCCAGGTCACGAATGGCACATATACCAATCTAACCTCTTAGGTTTCAGAAATTTGAACAGGGGCAGCTGTTGCACCCCAAAATTTGCCCTCACCTAGACAAGACATTGTGTACTAAGGTGTCCCAAGAGGTTCAAAAGGTTCACAAGATTCACAAGGTATCTCAAGAGGTTCACAAGGTTCACAATTAGTCAGAAAGTTTGACAATTCCCTCAGACAATGCATCCTCCTAAGCAATGCATCCTAAACTAGGGTTTTGGATTTCATCAGGCTAAATGGACTTCCAAGGCTTCAAGAGAGCTTCATAGCATCCTATATGTCTTTAAGAATCCCTATGTCAAGTTTCAAGGCTTTCCCAAAAGGTTTGCTCAGTCAAATGATCAGATATGCTAAAATCAGTCAAAGCAGTCAAAAAGTCAAACTGAGGTCAACTGTGGTCAAACCAAAGTCAAACTTCATGATTTTTTGCCAACATCAAGTATATGAATTAAAATTCATCATTTTATCAAGGTTTGATCATGATTCATCAAGGAGATTTCAGATCATCAAGAATCAGGAGTTTCTAAATTAGGGTTTTAATAGGAAAAGTCAACTAAACTTTGACCAGCCATAACTTTCACACACTTCATCAAAAATTTTCCATCCAAATCTCATTTTGAAGGAAATTGAATTCTCTACAACTTTGTGTCTCACAAGCCAAGCCCAAAAATGCTTCATTTGGAAGGTATGAGCTAAGACATTATAGCTCATTTTAAAAGTCAACAAAAAGTCAACATCTTCCAAAGAGCATAACTTGAGAATGGTAAAAGATACGGACATGAGACCAAAGAGGTTGGTTAGAGGACTCTTTAAGCTTTCCAAAATGTCCAAGAACACCTTCATAGCCTTAAAATTGAGGGACTTATGCCTTTGCAAAGTTGGGAAATATTTGAGAGGTTTATGAAGCAAATGGGATCTTAGAACCAAATTTCTCCAAATGGGCTTGCATTTTTATGACCCAAACACTACCATGACATCATGCACGAATTAAAAATTATTAATTCAATTTTTTATTCATTTTATTTTATTTATTATGATTTTTTACATTAAAAATCATTTTAAATCAAAATAAAATATAAAAGTTTCAATATTTAATAAGATTTTGGTTCTAGAAAGTCTTAAAGGTCAATTAAAAGTGATTGAGATCATACAAAATCAGATCAACCAAAAATAGCAAGGATATATCAAATTTTTTTCATATTTTGAAGGCATATCTTTTTCAATCTCAAATGATCCAAAAGTCCAAAAGATGATCTGATTTTTTGACCTAGTTAGGTCATACTATATATGTATAACATGAAGCAAACACAAGACACGAATTTGGGCAACTTTAAGAACACTAAACAAATTTCAAAAAATCAAGAAAAAACTCACATTCGGATTCTTGGATAGAGACGATTTCAAGGTGTTTCAAAGGTTGCAATACGTTTATAGGTGATCATTGAAGGATTCTGGATCGTTTACAGCATCAAAAGCATTGTCATAAGCATAAACCGAATCAATGTTTTGGCATTTTTATGAGTTTCTCGTTTTCTATTATTTGTGCATTATAAATTGTGCTTGATGATTGTTTTGTGTTTGTGACAAGCTTAGGAACGTTTCTGGGCAATCTAATTTGAGTTTCGATACAGGATCCTGAAGTTGCCATTGTTAGGGTTTAGAGTGGTCGTTTAGGGTTTCTCATTTAAACCAATATAAATGAATTCCAAAGACGTCATTGAATTGGATTTGATGTGTGGATCATGTTTGTATAACAAATTTGTTGAAATTTTACGTGTTGTGAGAGATTCAAATTCGCAGGTTCTTGAAGGGAAGAACTCGTAGGAAATTTCGCAGAAATACTGAAGGAAAATTCGCAGGAAATTTGAGGAAGAAGATGGAGTCAGTGGCGCCAAAAATCCAGTTTAAATATTGGTTTTAAAATAAAAGAATTTGTTGTTGATTCTATGTTGTACGCGCCCCATGTGGCTCAGCTGGTTTGTGTGTTTGCTTGTGTATTGAATGGTCCTGGGTTCGAATCCCCCCCAGGCCATTTTGTTTTGCTTTTATTTTTGCTATTTTTCCAGGTTAACAATAAAACAAATTGACCTCCTATGCTAGCACCAGCGCGCGCCTGGCCTGGTGGTGATGCTGTTGGTCATGTGTTGGCAAAGCCTAGGGCCTGGGTTCGAATCCCAGCCCCAGGTATGTATTTTTTCTCATTTTTTTTATTTTGTTTTATTTGTTTATATTTTATTAATTTAATGTAATTACTTTCTTAAATGTTAAAATAAATGTATATTATTTCTTATACCAAAAAATTCATATCTTTAAAATTCAAACTTTATTTTCAAAAACTTAATTATTTATATTTATTTATTGTATGTTCATATTATTATATATATATATATATATATATATATATATATATATATATATATATATATATATATATATATATATATATTTGTAAATAAATTGATTTATTTTATAAATTAATAAATAAAACCCTAATTCTCATGATTATCACCCTAACCCTAATTTTTTCAAAACCCTAATTTCTAACCCTAAATATTTTATTAACCCTAATTTTAACATTTAATTTAATTAATTTTTGTTCTAAACTATAATTAAGTAATTAATCTTTTTTATGTAAATAATTAGTACTTGTTTATTATTATAATTATTCTATTTTCTTTCTAAATTTTTTCCTAAATGTTTATTTAACTTAAAAAATAATATTTTCTCTTGAATTTTTATTTTCTTTATATTTTTACTAACCCTTTCTTATTATTATTATTATTATTATTATTATTATTATTATTACTAACCTTTAAATTATTGCTTATTTATTATATTTATCATTATTGTTTCTATTATTATGTAATTGCGAAAGCCATGTAATAGTCGTAGATTTATTTTTTGTCTCCATTTTTGTAAATATTTTTATTGCCATGGTTAGTAACTATAGGGTGTGTATAACATGTTTGTGATTAAAATTAACTTAGAATAACTAATTAAATAAGATAAATATTTGAACATGAACACTCACACACGTAAGTCGATCTTTGATCGCCATCCTACACTTTCTAGGGTTACCTCTCATGTTGCCTATTTCTAAGGTCAAGTAAGGTGTCTTAAGCAAAGTCCCTTCCTAAATATCATCAAGTCCCTTCAGTTTATAAGATCAAGTCCCTTCGAGGTTGCCTACGATAAATGATCTTGTCCCTTCGAATAAGAGATGATAAGTCCCTTCGTATTGCTAAAGACACCTTACAGTTGCCTAAATTCAGATGACCCTATGCTTGTCCCTTAATCACATCCAAGGTAATGACTACCTATTCCTTAATAATATGGCTAGTCTTACCATTGAAAGAATATATAAGAACAATAAAGACTTAATATAGGGTAGGTTCCTCTTAAAGTACTTACTCACCTTCTCAAAATACATTTTACACTTCACATTTCAAACAAATTTTCAAAACAAAGTCTTTATATACATCCATACGAGGATCATTATAAAGCACTTAGAAAATTTTTAATCACACACTACACCTTTCTCAAAACAATTTAAAGTGAGCTAAGTAACTAAGATCCCATGGATAACCATGGATATAAAGGGTGCTAACACCTTCCCTTTGTATAACCTACCCCCCGAACTCAAAATCTTTTTAAGGTTTTTCCTGTTCTTTTATGCCCTTTCCTTTTGGATAAAATAAAAGTCGGTGGCAACTCTTGCTATCCGCAACATTTAACTAAAGTCGGTTCTCCCACCGTGTTACAGTGTGTTTCCAAAATGAAAGGTGGTTGCACCAAGTTTGTTATGGAGAGACTCAGAGCATCATGCGAATCTTTTTTCCGTTTCAATCTATTTTCAAACTTTATCCCTTGTGGTGAGGCACATGATTTCTTGAATGGGCTTGATGTGGTGTCCTCATGATGTTTGGATGATAAAATAAAGTGAGGATCCAAGGGTGTAGGTTTGTTGTTGCATGGAGATTGCATAAGTGTTCTACACGTGAACCCTTTTCTCTTGTGGTGCATCCTGCGTGTGTGAGTGTGAGGTATTTGGTCTCACGTGACCTCTTTCTTTCACTCTATGTGTAACAAAATCAGTGAATGGGTGAACAAAAAGAACTCATTTTGCATCGAAATAGTGGACGTGTGGTGCTGATTACATGCTTCCCCCACCCATGTTTTCTAAGTTTTCCACCAAAGACAAACAAATAAAATATTCCATGGAATCAACTTTTAGGTACGGCAAAAGGAAATGTCACATTAAAAAGTATGGAAAATGATAACATAAAATGTGACACTCACACAAAAAGAATGGGCCAATGAGAATCCAATAAAAATGCCATAAAACCTTAAAATGCATCAAAACTTCAAAATTTCATATCTTGAGTTCTAGGAAGGCTATGAAAATGTTATAATACATTTTAGAAAGGGAAAATCTTGATCTACAACTTTCATGTTAAAGGAAAAATCATTTGGACCTTTTTTGCACATGAAATAATAGCTTGAAGACTTAGGACAAATAATTCCAAAAATAGAAACTTCTAAACTTGAAACTTCCAAATTTAGCAACTTTTGCACACTCTTGAATTTTGTCAATGGAGTTCATCTAAGCTATTCTTTGATCAAATAAGACTTCATAAGATTGATGAACATGAGAAGCCCCCCCCCCCCCCCCAAAAAAAAAATACCCTTTTGTTGACTTTTGCATGGCACAAGTGACTTTCTTTCTTCATGCCCAAGTAATTGAACAAATGTCTGACTTCCTCAATGAATTCTTGCATCAAACTTCATCCATAGGCCTTATATATCATATGAGAGCCTTTGACCATAAGAATTGGTCAAAGCTATGATAAAACCTTGATCTGGAGAAAAACCCTAATTAGGGTTTCTCTACATAGGAGAAAGCTTCACCTCTGAACTTCTGATGATGTTTCACCCTTATAGGACTTTGAGGATGAATTTGAGCTTGTATAGGATGTGAGGATACCTTGTGAGCTTCTTGAAAGGTATATTGGCTCTTAGCTTGGCTTTGAAGAATCTCAAATTGCCGGATGACTGATCACATGCCCTATGCTAGTAACCATGGATGTTATGCCTCATCTTTCTATGCAAGAATGTTTGAACATGTATGCAATATGCTATGCTATATGACATGAAAATGAAAGAGAAAATTTTGGGGTGTTACATCTGCACCTATTCAAGCAACTATTAATCTGAAAAGGACGAAAGCAACGGATGTCGGCCGTTAGAGATGAATTGTGGTTGAATACCAAAAAGACCCTGAAATTTGCACTCTGTTGAAGAATAAAAAGGGAATAAACCCAACCAAGGAAAACAATTTCCTGATAATCAAGGTAACCAGAAGTAACCACTGAAAATGAGAAAATGTCTTTTGTAGTACGCCAGGAGACTACTGGCTTGCCACAACGAAGGTGGACTTGGTACACTTCGGTCTGTGGGATAGACGTGTACGACTTCAAAATCCGTATTAACAAATATGTTATCTTGATCTTGATTAGAATCTACATTTAGGCATGAAATGTCTTAATTCTCTTCGTATAACCTAGGGTCAGGTATACGGTAAAAATGTGCAATCACGAAAAATCCAAGTAACAACGTGTTGTCTTGATTTTCTGCATTATTTTGACAATATAACCCACTGTCAGGATCTACATATAGGTATGCATTGTCTTGACCCTCTTCCAGAATCTGCATCTAGGCATGCACTGTCTTGATTCTGATCTTCAAAGTCCACATAATCATACGTTGTCTTGATTTTAAACTTGGAATTTGCATCTATGCATGCACTGTCTTGATTCCGCATCTGAAATAACCATTCTAACAAGTAGATATGTATTTCAAATAAAAGATCCACTGGGATGGATCACTATCAAAATCCATATAACAATACGTTGTCTTAATTCTGATCTTCAAAATCCGTATAACCATATGATGTCTTGATTTTGATCTTCAAAATCCGTATAACCATACGTTGTCTTGATTTTGATCTTCAAAATTCGTGTAACAATATGTTGTCTTAATTTTGAACTTGGAATCTGCATCTAGGCATGCATTGTCTTGATTCCGAATATGAAATAACCATTCTAACAAGTAGATATGTATTTCAAATAAAAGATACATTGGGCTGGATTGATGTCAGAATCCATATACCAATATGATGTCTTGATTCTGAGTTGGGAATCTGCGTCTAGGCACGCACTGTCTTGATTCTTATCGTCCTCGAATTTACATCTGGGCATGCACCGTCTTCATTCAAAACTTAAACCTTAATAGTAAAACTTAACACCAGAATCTCGCTTTTTACGCTGTCTTGATCCTCTTCTAGAACATGTACGATGTCTTGACTCCGAATTGGAATCCGTACCTCTTCAAATATCTATCCACTGGGCTGGACAGATATATATATTCTTGTCGGAGAAAATGCTGGCTAGAACTCCGCGAGGGATGAAAATGTCCTGAACGACATTGTGCTTAAGAAATTAGATCACACCTTCTGTCAATAACCACCTCTTGCCGGGGAATACAAAATGATCACTGAGTCAATTTTGAAATCCCTGGCTAGAGATAACCATCTACTGAGGAGAGATAAGAACAAAATTGCATCTGGGCATGCGCTACTTTAATATGTCATGTCCGCCAAAAATAAATTGGCGACCTCTTGGGGAATTTTTCCATCATTGGGCTAAATCCCAATCACACAACTCTGCAGGGAAATGACAACTTCCAACTCGGCTAGGGAAACAAACTTCCAGGACCTAATTGGGGAGAGAATTATTATCATTCCACCTCTATGGGGAGACACTGCATTCAGCTGCTTGCTGGGAATGAAGATTCTGCTCAAGGAAGAGAACTGTTCAACTGATCTCGAAGTTTTTCTGGGAACATCGCCTGCTCTAGCTTAGCTGGAGAAGATTCCACTTTAACTCTACTGAGGATGTTAGGTATCACCCTTCTGTGCTGGAGATAAGAATTGTAAGGCCTCTCTTACTGGGGAGACTAAGCTGCTTGGGGAATATGTTCTGTTAACATCTTTCTTCATGTACTAGATGATTGTTCAAATATCAATTCAAGAGGATTTTACAGAAGACCTGGCATCTGAAATTCCCCGGCGTCTTCAAACTATTGGAGAGATTCATTGAATCTTGAAATAACTTCCCCAGACCTCCTGGTCTACAAAGGAATTTGATTGAAGTAGACTCACACACAATCTTTCATCTTCGTGAGATATTTTGCCCTGCATCAAAGATAATTTGAATAATGGCATGCAGAGACTGGCTTCATCTGCTCTAAAGAGTGATTTGTCCCAGTATGGGCCCTAAAACAAATTCCTCAGATTAACCATGCTCTGATAATTTCCCCAGACTGGCTACACTTTGGGAGATTGCTCAACGTGGTTGCCCCGGATTGGTTGTATCTAACCCAATTGGTTAGAAGAATCTTTATCTCATTGGAGTTTCTCGGAAAAAGTGCACTTCGTCCTTATTGTCCTTCAGAAGTGTCATACCTCTCAACTTGGCACGATTAAACTTCTGGACTGAAATTCCTCATGTCAACTTTTGTGATGCCGAACAAATGTATGCAAGCAGAAAATGTTTTATTTTGAGAACGAAAAAATTCTAATGCAACACACATGCTAATCTTGAAGTTTTTATTGAAAAGATGTCGCAAACAATTGTGAGCAAATCAACGGTTGAAATACAACACTGATTTTTATGTAAGAAAACAAATGCATATGCAATACCAATAAGGGTCTTTTAGCATAACTCATAGGAGTCAGGAATGTTATCTCATGACAGTACGCTCTTGAATTAACCCTGTTTCAGTTAGGACTTTCAAGGGTTGTATCGTGGCCTATTTCACGGTTATAGAAACAAAGGACATAGGCTCAAAGTTTATTTGTGCCCACCCCTCTTTGTGATTTCCTTCTGATCCTATGTTCAACTAGCTTTCACAAGCGATCACCTCTCAAAAGGATTTCGTGATGGTTGAGGAACCAATACCACTGACGGTTTAAGCACCACTGAGGCTGTTGTTGGAATAACAATCATCCCTTTCTTTTGTGTTTGTATCACACGACTTTATTCTTGCTTAAGGATCTTTCTTATGTAATCCTTTTCGCATTTCCGCTTTTGTGTTCTTTTGTTTATCCCAAACTTTTTCCTGGACTGATTCTTGTGAATCTTTGAATGTATAGTCCAGCGAGATGCCCTAATTTTTCCGTAAGTCTCTTGTTTTCAAATTTCGACTTAGCGGGCTTTTTCATTTCTTTTTTTTCAATTCTCTTTCTTTTTTTTAACAACTCGTGTGACATTGTTTGTCTTGATTGCTTCGCAAGGGTCATGACTATCTCACTTTTCAGTTGATGAGGGATACCCATTGTGGTTTTCGGTCTTTGGACCTCTTGATTTAGTAAAATGAAGTGTTAGGGATCCTCAGATACACTCCTTTGTGAAAGTCTGAACGCTCAGTCCAACTAGCTGACACCTATCCTGCCCCGAGTTAAATGTAAGGGTTTTTTTTGTGCAAAAAGAAACTCCTACTTCACGGCTCAAATGGGTTAACGAGGGTTTATCTCCCTTATATCTCCGGTGTTTGGGAATTTGAAACAAAGCATGTACATCATCAACAAGGTCTTACTCAAGATCACACAATTGGGGATTTTTGCATTTTCATTTCGTCATCCTCCATCACAGAGTTTAAGAAAGACAATTGGTATTGCAATGCATATACACAAAATTATAAGTAAAATACGAATTAGTTACTTCAAGAAAAACATGTACATTTCATTAATTAACATTCAAAACAAACAAACTTCATGCATGCATACAAATGTTTAAATAAACAAATAAAAGCTACTCATGAGAATGTAGTAAGGAAGCTAAACATTGCCATCACCGAGGAGTCTTGACTCCATCTTGCCCTATCCGTCTTGGATACTTTCAGTAGTTAGTAGCCTCTTCCTGATGGAACTTGCAGTCTTCAATCAAATGGCCACATATCTAGAACCATACTTCATTCTCAATATTTCATACCTTAAACCTTTGGCGTTCAAACATTGACACGAGACGTCTGAAGAAAAGAGTGACACTGAAATGAAATTATCACATAAGGTTGCTCGCAAATACCTGATGATTTCCTACCTACGTATCTCCATTGACCCAGTATCAATGAAGAATCAGAGCGACGTAGTTCGTCTCAATAGGGAGGAAATGCAATAAAGAAAACAACTGAATGCCACTGTTGAGAGTATGGGAATACTTCTGGCTTTATTGCTTTAGTTCTTTTCATTTTTGACAGACTCTGATAAGAAGACTTCAAGTTAAAAATAGAAGTTGGCTACGAGAAAGTGGACCTTGAGCAGACATTCCTTCAGATCTCTTAGGTTCTCTCCTCTATTGTAGACGGTTCTGTGGAGGATATTGATCAGGGCATTCGAACTTCCCATGTACCCTTCTTCCTTCCTTGGGAACCGGTTGTGACCCTCTGGACACTTCAAAGGAACGAGCACACCCATGACCTGGGGTAAGCTTAGGGAAGCAACAATATTCCCATATTGGGCAGCCAATGAAACATTACCGACCATATTTATGCCAGTTGGTCCGAACTCGATTATACCAGCATCAATCAATTCTTTCACTTGGAATTGAAACGCTTTTCACTCTTCAATGTCATGGCCTAGCGCCCCTGAATAAAAACTACAGTGAACACTTCCATCCATTCCCCTAGGAATCATAGAAGGAAGTGGAGCCAACTGGCGAAGCTCAATCACTCTCAAATGCAATAGACGCTGAAGTAGATCAGCATGAGGCATTGGTAAAGGATCAAAATTTCTTTCCTTCTTCTGATGATATTGGAGTGGTACTGCTGGAGGAGTTTCGGCCATGATATACTGATGTGGCAACTTGAGAACCCACAGCTTACGAATTATAGATGATCCCGGACCCACGGGGGACACCTCTTTCCCTTTTGCAGCAAGTGAGGGGATATTTCCTTGCTTAGCCTCCTAGACAGGTGCGAACCCTATTGCTCCAGAATCAATGAGCTCCTGAACTTTTAGCTTGATCATTCTGCAACTCTCTACATTATGACCAAATTCTCCAGAGTTAAATTCTCATCTGGCCTTGATATTAGTACCCATAGGATACTTGGTGTGCGATGATCCTACATCAATCGGCTTGATCAACTTCAATTCCAACAGAAGTGGAAATAATTGCGCATACGACATAGGAATCTGATCCAATTTCTTCTCAAATCTTTATGCCTTGAGATTCTCATGAGATAATTTCTTATGAGAAAACTCTGTTAGTCGAGATTTGGGAAAAAACCCTTACTCCTTCAGAATTTCCACAGACATTGGAAGAGTCGGCACTTCGGTTGTAGTAGCAGGCAACTGACCATCTTCTTTCTTCAGTAGAGCTTTTAGCATGTCCGCAATCTGGTTCATCTGAGCCTTCATCTTATTAACCTCTTCCCTCAATATTTCATGATCTTGGGACAACGCTCGAATGTCCACCCTGAAATACCCTAGTTGGGTCTTCATTGAAGTCACTTATGCCTGGAGTTGTTCCATGATATAGGATGTGCTTTATCTATTTAGATATATCGCCTGAAAATATAAAGAAGTCAGAAATATGGGAATTGTACCTGCAAAACAAAGAAAGAGGGTTACATGCATTCAATGCAACTATTTGTGCTTCCATAGTCAGGCATATTGTGCCCCAGTTCCGGTATTTGGCAGAAAATAACCCAGATGGCTTTTAGAGACTGATTTTTCATTGCAAAGGATTCATCGTAAGGTATTCAGATCCTAATGGCCTTGAACAACCAGGTTTTAGTATATTGAGAATGAACAAACAGCTAATAGAAAGAAATAATACATAAGGTAAAGCCTACAAGGCAAGAGTAACAAAGATTCCCCAGAGGGTTACAAATCTTACAGAAAAATAAAGTGCAAGAAAAATAAACGAGATTCCTACAACAAGCCTGTAGGTAATCTGAAAACATGAAAAGAAAACGAACTAAAGCTCAAGGCTGCAAGAAGACTCTGATTCCTCTCCTATAAGTCCCAACCCATTCCTAACCTTCTTAAATCCATCCATTAGCTTGATATCCGTAATCTCCTTGAGTGCTTCTTCTAGTGCTTGTTGACTCTGCTCCAGCTGCTGAGATTTCTCTCGAAGATTCTTGTGAGCTGACTCCAACTCCTCTTTCTGGTATTGAATATGCAACTTGTAGTCTTTCTCTTTGTCTTGCCATAAGGTGATAGCTTGGTTTGCTTCCCTTAGATATTTTCTAGTCTTCCTGTGATCATCCTCTCTCTTGATGTTCATCAGACCTCTTCTCTTGAAATAAGCTTCTCTATCAGCAAACTCTTTCTCTTTGACCTCTCTCTCTCTCTTTTTGCATCTTCTGCATCTTCTCTTCCAAGACCTAGTTAGCACGAGACATTTGATGATACAAGTTGGTGACCTCAGAATTCTCTACCCGAACCTCATGCAACTGGGCTTCCAACTTCTTGTAATCCTCAAGGGGAACAATATTTTATGGTAACACTTCGTTAGGATACAAGGTAACTTCTAATGAAAAAGGAAGAAGTAATTCTCTTACACGCTTCTGTAGCCAAGCAGCAAAAGGAGGATACGTCTTAGGGTCCACTCTTCCAAATTCTTTTTTACCTTTCTTTAACCTATGTGCCCAAGCCTGATATGCCCGGATAACCAACTCCTTATTTCCTTCTACCGGGAGGTACAAAGATTCCTTTATTTCTTCAGCAGATGGTGAACTCTTCAATGGATAGCCAAATTGCTTCCTGGCTAGTAATAGATTGTAGTTGATCACTCATTTCCTTCCAAGCAAAGGCACATTAGGAAAATTTGCGCAACTGATAAGTAACTCCTTGCCTAACAGGTCCCAGTTGCATCCCTAAGCTACATCTTCAAAAGTTAATCCCATCAACCTTCTGGACCATCTCCACTCTTCTTTCAAGTCTTTGAAAGGTCCTAATTTCGGGAGCTGCTTAGAGAACCAGTCAGCAAATAATGGAGCACAACAATTCACTGGTACACCTATTCCTTTCTCATTTAGGTAATAAACACCGTAATAGAAATCTCCTATCAAAATAGGTATGAGGTTTCCTTTAGCAAAAATGGAGATCACTTCCATGCTCACAAACTACTTTTCTCCCGGGGAAAGACTAGCTCCATACACCATTAAGGCTAACACAACACTAAAATTTTCCCACTTGTTCTCTCGAGCATAACCCTCAACTTCTGCTATGAGTATATCCCAATGAAGTCCTCTACCTTCACTAACTTACAAACCCTTCTTAACCTTAGCAGCTCGTATATGAAACACCTTGGTTATCTCCTTTTCCCGAAGAACTATCTTTGAACCGTAGTAAGGCAAGTTGTTTCTGACAGGAATACCAAGGATGTTGGAAATCTCTTCCAAAGTGGGAGCCAAGATGTAATATAGAAATACAAAACACCACAATGAAGGATCATAAAATTGTAGTAGAGTATGTAGGCTATCTCTCTGATCTGCAGTTGGCTTGTCCATGTACTTCAAAATCTGACCATATCTCTTTCTGAAATCTCCTAAAACCTGATCGTTCATCAAACCTATTAGTTTCTGAATGCTCCTGACCTCTATTCAAGAAAAGTATAATGAACATTTCTCTTTCTTGGAACCTTCTTAATTTCTGCCATCTGGATGGGGAATAGCTATCGGAACTGGGTGCAAGATGCAAGTAATAACCTGAGAAAAATGGAAACACAAACAGTTAATGCTAGTATGATGCAATGAAAATGCAATGTAGGCATATGATCAATGTCTGGAGCTGTCTGGATACAGGATTCTGAGAACAAAAGCCAAGTGATTTGAAACCCCAAAAGATCCTCTGAATAATAACCCCTCAGATAATAACTCATAATCCAAGATCAAGAATTCCAGAAATATAGTAACCGGATCAAAACATAGGATCACACTACTGATAAAGGGTGTATGGAGGTCAAAGCTTCCTGCAGACCTGTAAACCCCTCCCAATCTCATGGGTGTGCTTCGGGTCAAACATCACAGACTCTCAAATCTGAATAGTAATAATACGTTTACCATTTTCGAGAAATGGCTCATGACCAGATCAGGGAATCGGTTTAGCATTATGTACTACTCAGGGAGGTCTCAGCGTGAGTCCAGGAAAAACAAGCATCCATTATAGGTCCCCAGCTTCAAGCACTGGAATTGAGAAACAACAGTACATTCAGCCCGTAGGATACAGTACAATTATCATACGATCAGATGCTTTGACTGAGTTCCTATAAAAGAACCAGGCCATCCTATGCGAGTTCCCAGTGGGCCCTCGGGTGCGAATGAGTTTGCCACAGAATATGGTTTGCCACTATCACCACTTGAGAGGGATGTTTCCACAAAGTTCCTCAATAATCGGTCCCCGACTGCACATAACCATCAATGTCGTGAAATGAGAAGGGAAGATCCCTAAATCAAGACATTTCCAAGACGGTCGCAAATCCAGGTGTGGAACTCACTACTACCCCCATGACAAGATCTCATGAGGCCAAGGTGGAACCACTCTAAGTCCTAAGGTGCACTCGAGCCTTGGTAATGAGCTAATCTCACAATATCAGTTCCCAACCCACCAAATAGAAGAAAAAAAATCCAATCCAGACAGTCCAGTAACAATATGATGCATGAAAAATAAAAATTGTAAATTGTAAATAAAGTTGTAAATCAAATTGTAACTAAACAGTAAAATAAACATATAACGACAAACATAAAACACCCAACGAAACAGAAACACGCAAGCGCTAGAAGAGACTCTTAAAGGGGAACCCAGAGATTCTGGGTTCAGTCCCCAGCAGAGTCGCCAGTTGTCGCTCCCTGGATTTCCATCCTGGTACAAACGCGAAAGTGGCGCGAAAAAGGGTAGCGTCACCAGCCAGACATTTTTATCCCGAAGGAACAGGAACGGTAATACTGCACAAACCATAAGAAAAGAAAAGGAAGGACACAATTCCTGCGAACCAAAGAACTGGGTTCGGGAGTCGGTTACAACTTGGGAAGGTATTATCACCACAGATTATCCTTTGTACCTGACGGGATCCACGCCTGCAAAGAAAATGTCTCAAAGGGTGAAGAAATGAAAAGTGCTGCAAAAAGAAAGACCGAAACTGAATAAAAGAAAATAAAGGGGGAAAATGTAGGGAAAATAAAAGAGTGTGCTCGAACGGGCCTTTCCCCGCTGCCTACGTACCTCATCTGGACATGAGGATCAGAGTCGCCGTAGTTCCCCTAAATAGGGAGGAAAATGGCTTGTGTTTTAAAATCTTGAACTACTTATGTCAATGCTCAGGTGTTGCAGGCTCGTCTGGCATGAGTGTGTTACCGTCTTGCAAAGTGACAAGTAGGAGCAAGTTCTTACGTCATGAGTGAAGGTGATGAGAAAAGAAGTCCCGAAGGAGAGACGATTATTCTTTGTTCAGTGTTTTTTAGAAGCTTTTCTTGGTGTGGCACAAGAAAGTGATCTTAAGTCCTTTTCCATGGAATATGTACTTGCTACTACATTCCAAGATGGAATAATAGAACAAGCACACCCAAACAAGGAGAAGATCCCCAAAGCTTGGTTCCATGGACTAGGGCATAAGCTCACTAACTCATTGAGGTTATTAGATGTTTTGTATTTTTGGATGAAGAAGTGTTTTTTATGATTTTCCTTTGTGAAAATAGTCTCATGATCAGACTAGTGAATCATGCTAGACGAGATTGTACTATCCCAAGATGGGAAGACTACAAGTTCCCCATGGAATAAGGTTATACACAAGAGACTGCATCAACCATTTATTAAGTGTTTTTTAGGTTTTTTTATGAAGATGAGAAAGAGAGAGCACCAAAGGGTCTCAAAGGTACAAAACTAAAGGGGGGGACTAACAAAGCCTAGTGTTGTCATGCAAAGGATGATCCTAGGTTATTGAGGTATCGAATATCCTAAAGAAGAGAAGGAAAAAAGAAGAAAAAAGAAGAAGAAGGAAAGATAACCAACTTACTTTTCTTGAAGAAGTTAAGTTGTTCTCTAAGGGGGTGGAAAAGAGTTGAACAAATGATGGCCTAAGCACATATCAAAGACAAATAAGAAAGTGTGAATGAGAAGAGAAAAGAGTTGGATATGTGGAAATCATCCACACCTCTCACTTACCATAGCCCTGAAACTGTTAGAAGTGAACACTAATGATAAAGGAAGCTCAAACAAAAGTGAGAGATGAAAGAAACAAACTCTAAGCATAGAAAACTATCAAAGTCATAACTTAAAGGTCAAGGAAGAACTCTAAGGTTATTCATGCCATGTTAATCAAAGAACAGTGGGAGAAGTCCCAAAGCCAATAATCAAAGCATTAAAGGAGAGAGGAGATGAAGATAAGAGATTAGAAACATCAAACAAATCAAGAATCAACAAACATTATCAAGAGTAGAACCTAAACATGGCCAAGAAGTGTCTAAGAATGAGATTTGAACATCATTTGAAGCACACGAGTTCGTACAAGATCATATAGGAGAAACATGGAGAAGTTAGAAGTGTGTGGAAGCATACTTGTGCAAATGAAGCTTAGTGGACCAGTTAACAAGAAATGATCAAAAAAAAAATATCTCATACCAATTCCAGAGATCAAATATCAAGTTAAAAAGCACAAAACAAGTCTTAGGAGTTGGCACAAGTGCCCTCCTACCCTAACAAGCAAGCAATGAACATATAAGCACCAAATGAGAACATGTTAAGGACAAAAATTCAAACAAATATCAAGTAAGTCCTAAAAATTCCATAATTATGCAACAAGACACTTTAAACATGTGAGAACAAGATACCAAAATCATAAGGCAAGAATTAAAATCAAACTAGCTCACACAATGGCTCAAAGATCAATTAGGGTTTCACATACTTCTTCCACAAGCAACAAGTCAAAATAAAATCTAACAAACCCTAAAAATCATTACAAAAATAATCAATGGAGCTCAACATGTTAGGGACACATAGAAAAAGGAACCAGGGTCAAAACTATCATAGAAGTCAAGTTATAAAATCAACAAGCTTAAGTATTCATATTATAAGACAATTACAAAGAAAATAAAGAGAGAAATAATTCAGAGCATCAAAAATAATAAAAAAGAGAAAATAAAATTTGCAAAAAATTTATAAACTAATAAATATCCTTTGTGAATTTTTTTGGATTTTTTTAGAAACATATTACTAATTTTTAAAATTGAAAAGAAAATGAAACAAAAATAAGAAAATAAAATGAACTAAATATGAACCAGGGGTGAAATTAGCAATCGAATATAGTTCAATCGTGACACAGGCCCAAACAAGGGAGTGAGGATAGCAAGGGAAGCCCAATACATACAAGCCTTAGTCAATCTAGGTCAAAGTACTCATAATCCATGGTCCACAGTCAATCTTACGAAGTCATCCACAAAAGGTATGCCAATCCAAAGGTAAATAAAGGTCCACATAAAGTCACAAGATCTGACGCACCACACAACTAGTCAATGAATTAAGTCAAACACAAAGACGGTTCAGATCTGAAGGTTCACATAGCTAACATGATCAAGCACACAATGAGCAAATAATAGAAAAAATAAGACACATGTGTTGCACATGACTTCATTAATGAAGTGGCACAATCAGAACCAAAGGATCCAACACAATCAACGACCTACATTTGAACTGGCATTAAAACTATGATCATCGGCCGGAGATGCTCCAATCGTCTTCTCCGGCCACCTTCCGATGAGAATTCAATCAAAAATTCCAGAAAAGCACATACCATACATCAATCGAAAGTTTAATCTACAAGGATCACAAATATACCATCAAAACTCACAAACACCAAACATCCACAGAGATTCGAAAGATCAAAGTCTAGATCACAAAATTGCAAAATCAAAATTAAAACCTCACATTGCTTCAGATTACTTCACATAATTCATATCAAGCATTTGTAGCATGAAACAAGCAAGAAGAGTGCAAAACTGAGGCAAGATAGGTAATGTGTTCAAACCTGAGTGGAGTCTTTTGACGAATATTGAGAAATCGAGAGATGTATGCAGCTTCCTTGAATGCTATTGAAGCTACTTGAAGCCAAATAAAGGTTCAAGCTCTTAATGATGAATGGAAGTGCTGAGGATCCGAAGCTTTTACACAATCACCAACACTGCCACCACTTGTACAAGAAGGAGATGATGAAGATGATATTCACGAGTTGAGAATAATGAAATGCTTTTTGAAGAACAAGGTTCAGATCTAAGAAATTCAGAGAGAGAAGTTTGATGGTGAGATTTTGAGAGTGATGAATGTGTGTCCCCAAATTTCGTGAATGATTCTGTTTATATGGCAAGGGGTGTTTTTAATCCTTCATAAGGTGTGAAGTGCAATTTTGTTATTACCCAATGATACAGAGCCATACCAATCGTGATCTTCTCTTTTTCATTTCAATTTTGTTTTTCAAACTCAGTCATGTGCATGAGGGTATATGGTTATTATGGTGGTTTTGGTGTGCTATCATTGTGATGTTCAAATGATGAGCAAAGATGATGATCAGATGGTGTTGGTTAACTGTTGTCATGAGGTGCATGGGAAACCATCACGTAAGATCTCTCTCCCTTATCTTATACCAAATGTGTGTGGTGGTGAGTGAAAAGAATGATCTCCTTTTGGAAATGAAAAATGAGAGGGGACGTGTGTTGTGTTGGTGGTGTGAGTGCTGACATTCTCTCAATATCACATGCCACTCTTTGTATCCTTTTTTTGCTACTTTTCCACTAAGAATGACAAACAAAAAAATGCCACATACGTTCTTCTTTTGGTCACGGAAATAAATGGTCATGGCACATTAAAAGAAGTTTGGAAAAATAATATAAACCATGTGACACCCATAAAACAACTGGGTCAGTAAGAATTCAACAAAAATGCACAAATACCCTAAAATTGACCTTAAACTTCCAAAAATCATATCTTGAGTCCTACAAATGCTATGGAGGTGTTCTTGGACTTTTTGGAAATGGAAAATCATGATCTACAACTTTTATGTTCAAGGAAAAATCATTTGGAGCTTTTCTGCACATGAAATAATAGCTTGAACACTTAGGGCAAATATTTCCAAAAATAGAAACTTCTAAACTTGAAACTTCCAATCTTAGCAACTTTTGCACATTCTTGATTTTTGATATTTGAGCTTATTAATGTGATTCCTTGATCAAATATAGCTTCATGCAGTTGATAAACAAGATCAAAGCCCTAGAAATCTCCTATTTGACTTTTATTTGACACAATTGACTTTCTTGCTTCATCAACAAGTAATTGACCAAATATCTGACTTCCTCAGTGAATTTTTGCCTCAAACTTCATACATAGGTCTTGTGCACAAAATAGAAACCTTTGACCACAAGAATTGGTCAAAGCTATGAAAATTCATTGATCTAGAGCAAAACCCTAATTAGGGTTTGTCTGTGCAGGAGAAAATTGCACTGCTGAACTTCTGATGATGTTTCACCCTTCTAGGACTTTGAGGATGACTTTGAGCTTGTATGAGATATGAGGAGACTTTGTGATCTTCTTGCAATGTCACTTAGCTCTTAGCTTGGCTTGGAGATCATGAATTTCCAGATGATTGATCATATGCCTTATGCTTGTGATCATGGATGCTTATGCTTCAATTTTCTATGCCAAATGCTAGAGTATGCCAACTACATGTTATGCCTATGATATGCAAAATGATATGAAAATGAGAGGGCAAATTTTGGGGTGTTACAGTTTTCAAGTTGATTAAGTGAATTTTTTTTATTAGGTTGATTAAGTAGTCCTTATGGAATATACTACTATGTGGTTTGTGTATAAATTGTTGATGGATATAATACTAGTAAAATAAATTGATAAAAGGTGGATGATTGTTAAGTCGTTGTTTTGTTGTTGATGTTGTGAAGTGGTGAATTATTTATGATCCTTATCTAAGTATTGTTTATCATATGCCATTTATAATTATCGATATCTCACCCCTTCTGTTTGAATGTTACCCCTATGTTGGTAACGTGCATGTAGCTTGCAGGAAGATGGTTATCTTCATTAGTTCGAGTCGGTGTTGGTGCTCTGATACGTAACACTCGGGGGATGGACGCATTAGTTGTTTTGTGTTGTTTTCAAGTTGTTTTAGTATAATTATGTTGTTACTAAGTTGTTTCTAAGTTGAATAACATGTTATACCATGTTTAGTTGAATAATTTGAAGATCCGCTACGTAGTTGTAAATGTTGAATTTGGTTTCTTAAATGAATAAAAGTTGTTGTGTATAGTTTCTTACGAACTGAAAGTGTTATGTATCAATTATCATGAAATTAAATGAAGTTTTTATAAGTTAAAAATGTAGCATCTTGTTTTGTGTACTTGTTGGTTGAAATTTTAATACTCTTATTTCATAATATTCCCTGGGTAGAAATGAGGTGTTACAATTATCAGTTCTCAACCTCTAGACCTTTCTGCCAGTTTTTAGTTTCGACCAGAACCTTCCAACTCTTGAAATTCTCAAAAGTTTCATCCTTAGTCTTTTGAATGAATACCCATAACTTTCTAGAGTAATCATCAACTATAGATAGAAAATACCTTGCACCTGAATGTGAAGGACTCCTTGTAGGTCCCCAAAGACCAACATGAATGTAATCAATTCATTCATGTTTTTTTTGTTTACCTTTGTTAAACTTCACCCTGCAAGATTTACCAAATACACAAGGTTCACAAAACTTCAACTTCTCGACTTTGTCACCACCTAACAGGTTTTGTTTCCCCAGTTCGACCAGACCTCTTTTGCTGACATGGCCCAATCTCATGTGCCATAATTTTGTCTTCAACACAGGTTTCGTGGATACTACATTTGTCAAACCACTTACAACCTCAACCTCGAGGGTATACAAGTCTTGTTTCTTCACGCCTCTCAAGACTTCCTTCGACCTCTTCATGACTCTTAGGATACGTTTCTCTCCTAAAAAAACATATCCCTTCTTGTTGAATTCACCAAGAGAAATCAAATTTCTCTTCAAGTCAGGTACATACCTAACTTCAGTTAATAGCCTTATTGACTCATCATGAAGCTTGAATCTCACAGATCCAATACCTGCAATTTTGTAAGCTTTGTTGTTTCCCAGGAGCGCTGATCCACCACCTTAATCACAAAGTTCCTCGAATAAATCTTTGTTTTGAGTCTGTGACAAGTGCAACCTGAATCCATAATCCACTCTTTTCTTGAGTCATCGCTTGAAACTACAAGAACATCAGATGAGTCAAAATCATCTTGAAAAACGGAAGCATTGCCATTATCCTTACCTCCATAATCGTTCAGGCATTTAGGGCACACCTTTCGAATGTAACCCTCCTTCTTACAATGATAGCATCGAACACCAAATGCTTCACCATATAAGACTTATGCTGACTTTTACCCTTCTTCTTGTCGAACTTACCATCCTTTCACAAGAATTTTGCCTTAACAATCAAACCTTCACCAATCGTCGAAGGTTTATGCTCCTTTCGTTTGTTCAAGTCCTTAGAGTACAAGGCAGATTGAACATTTTCAAAGGTCAGAGACTCTCTTCCATACAAGAGGGTTTCTTTGAAGTGAGCATGTGTTATGGGAAAAACGCATAATAACAACAACATTTGATCTTCATCATCAATATTCACATCAATATTTTTAAGATCACGAATCAGCTTGTTGGACATATTCAACTTCTTAGCCAACACTTTATCTTTGCTCATCTTAAATTAATACAAATTTTGCTTCAGGTAGAGTCGATTCACTAGGGATTTGGTCATGTACCAACCTTCAAGTTTCAACCATAACCTTGAGTCGTCGTCTCCTTTGATACCTGTCGAAGAACCTTATCACCAAGACTCAACAATATTACGTTGTGTACTTTCTCAATATTTATCGTCTTTTCAACTGTCATTAACGCAACATTCATGGGTGTCTCTTTCTTCAACGCTTCCAAACAACCCCACTGAACAAGTAGAGCTTTCATCTTCAAGCTCCACAAACCGAAGTCGTTCAGTCTGGTAAACTTTTCAATCTCATAATTTGTTGAAGGCATCTTTTCCACCCTCACTGCACCAATTTGTTGTGAATCGGATACCTTAAAACAAAGTATAATAGGTTTCTTTATGATCAAGAAACCCACAAGGGATAGGGTTTATGGTAACTAGGATAACAACAAGGATTGGTTGTAAACTGCTATTCTTTCCTTTCTCTTGAAACAAGATTACAAGTATACAAGAATAACAAATAATCTCTCTCGCTTTTGAATTAGGGGTTTATCTTCTTATTTTCTCTTCTACCAAAGATGAGAGACTAGTATGTTATTTATAAGAAAACTAATATACTAACCTAATGAGCTTTTTAGAAATTATCCATTACCAGTTAACTTATGGTTCAAGTTAACTTAAACAATTGGATCCATAACACAAGGCCCAATTAAAATGTGAGCGGGCTTTGACGACATGTTATTCATACTAGGGTTTGTTACAATATTCCACAGTTAATAAATTATAAAAATTATTTAAATATCATTAGTTTATTATACATTATCTTTTCATCATTTAAAAAAATTAGTCTTATATTTCTTTCTTTTTTCGAAATTTTCTTTGAAGAAAACCTTTCACATTTCATTCAAATTCTATTAACCATTTCATATTTAAACTCTTCAATATTTCATATCTCACTTCAACAATTTCATAGTCCAATCAACTAGTGACGTCATTCCTATGTCGAATCAGTGTCTCCATTCCTACTCCTTTGTCGTCCACTATTCCATCATAGCTCACAATCACAATATCTTTTATTTGTTTGATAAAAAATAAAATGTATGGATATTATATTTTGATCTAGGTTTTGGAGAATAAGAAGAAAATTAATGTGATGAAATTTTATTGTTAAATTAAGAGGGAATTGTATGGATGTTATTTGATAATAACTTTTTATGTCTTTAAAAAAATTTAAAATATTTTTTTCTAAAAAGAAAATTATTCATGAATATCTATAAATATCCATGGATACCGTAAAATTCATGGATACAAATATCTATCTATCTATCTATCTATCTATCTATATATATATATATATATATATATATATATATATATATATATATATATATATATATATATATATATATATATATATATATGAAACAAATATGTATTCATATTTTTTTCAATGGGACGAATACAAATATATCATAATATTCGTCGTATGAATATTTATTTACAACCAGAATACAAGGGGCCGCAAGTATATATCCAAAAATTAATTTACAACCAAAATATAAGGGGTCGCAAGGATTTATCCAAAAATTATTTAGGCATAATTAGTCCCTAAGTTCCATAAATTAATTTTGAGTTTCGCTTTAGTCCCTCAATAAAAAAATGTTTCACGTTAGTCCTGTAATATTGTTTCCGTTAAGACATTTGATCCTCCACCGTTAATTTTAGTGTTTTGCTGTTAGTTATGCCATGGTGGCATGTCAAATGTGCGTTGAGTCATCAAATATATAATAAAACATTATTTTAAATATGACATGGCATATTATTTAATTTTTATAATTATTAATAAAATTATTTCAATTTTAATTATGCCAAATTTAAACTTATATTATTGTTTTAATTTTACTATATATTTTGATTTTTGAAAAAAAAAAAATATATATATATATATATATATATATATATATATATATATATATATATATATATATATATATATATATATATATATATATATATTCATTTTTCATTTTTTTTTTGTATTAGGATACATTGTTTGGCTTTTAACAGAATATATTCTCTGTTAAAGAAAAAAATCATTTTTCCTGGAGAGTCACTCATAACAGTTTTTGAAATTTTATTTTCATTAGATTTTGTTTTACATAACAGGTTCCATTCCTTTGCTATTTTAATCATCAATTTAATAAAATTATCATTACAAACTCGGACATGTTGTATAACAAATTCATTAATTTCACAAAAAATATCATTACAAAATCAGAATTTTATCCTAAAATCATAAACACATAGAAGATCTGAGTTGATTGGTGGCCGGAAAACATCACCATGGATAAGCTTCCAACCAGTCTCTTCTTGTGCTTCTTCTTGGGTCTCAAGCTCGTTGTACTTGGAAATATCGCGATAAAGTGTACGCAACATTAGCATTGCCATCATACCCGAGAGAAAGAGAACAATCATCAATGAGTTCACAATTGAGAACTAGTGAATCTGATCATCATTCATCAGCAAATAGGCATCCCATCTTGAAGCCCACTTCACATCACTTTCCTGAATGTAGTAGAAAAAGGTAAATTGTTATACAAAATAAAATGTCATCATCTTTCACTATCAATAAAAAACATCAAAAGGCCAAGCTTCAATAACACTGAAACTCAAATCTCCATCAATAAAAAAATCACATAATACAACCTCTTTCCTGTTTGCATGGAATCATCACTCATGTAATCTTGGATAACCTCATTGTCATCCTCACAAGGGTCAAGCACACTCTTCACCTATAAATTGGAAGAAGAAATCATTGGCAAAAGCATTAGAAACATATTTAAATTGGTTATTAGTCGAATATCCTTCCATTACCTTCAGAGCTAAGACAAAATGCTTGTTGTTTACATTTCCGACCTCCTTTTTCAATGGATTTTTCACCCAGGGATGTTTCACTTCTTCTTCTGTGCATTCCCTGAAGAAAGGAGGCTCATAATCTGTTGGATGCATGAAAGACATGTATAGTGTGAAGTCACGCTTATATGAGTCAGCACAGTAGCATAATAGAGCATTAAGGAGTTCACCAGGTGCATAACAAAACGTATTGTCATTTTGTTTTGATGTTGTTCTAATGACTTCCGGTTTAAATAATAACCTAATCGAAAATACATTTCAAATCTAGAGTCTAAGCAGTTCAACAATCCATATGATGACTAAAGAATTTTACAAACAAATTCTAAGCAGCTAAGATTTGTTGTTCTATATTAAATAACATAATGTCACATCATCATAGTAGAGGAGCTTCATCAGAATGGTACGCTGAGAAAATAATAGAGTTCAGTTTTTGTATTGAAATTAAGAACGATGAAGAGTGAATCAAAAACACTGAGACTCAAAACTAGGAAAAAACCAAATACAAATTGAGAGAGTCTGAAACCAGATCTGAGAGGAAACACGAACCGAAAACAGAGACGGGAGTGGAATCAAAAACACTGAGCAAGAAACTGAATCCAAAAACATCACAAAACCAGAACCATTGAAGCATATACCAAAATCAAGATCTGAAACAACAGTTAAAATTATTCTAAACACCAAATCAAGATCTAAACACAGTGAAATCAAATCTGAACCGAAACCAAGAAAATTCGAAAGCATACCTTAAAGAGCCCAAATCTGACACGAAAGCAATGTTGTTTTGCCGAAAGAACAAGAGTGAGGGATAGGTGTTGGATTTGGCCGGAAACGGTGATGCAATAAGGGTGAGTTTTCCGATGATGGGAAAGAAACAAATCTCTCTCCTTCATTACCATTTCCACCGAGTTGTTGTTGATATGTTGTTTATGGAGGTTTTGCTTAGGTTATGTTGTAGTTCTGAATCAAATTCATTGTTGTGGCTACTAGGGTTTTAAAGGGATTCAAGAAAGTAAGGAAATGTTTAATAATAAATAATAATAATAATAATAATATGTTTAATAATAAATTGATAATAAACAAAATAAAAAATCAAGAGAATATTCTGGCATGTAGACTGCCATGTAGGCATAGTTTAACGTTTTTTCTCAAAATTTAACGGAATAGACTAATATGACTAACGAAATCGTTTTAAGGGACTATAATGTAACGTTTTTTAACTGAGGGACGAAAACGAAATAATAAATTAATTTAAGGGACAAAAAGTTGAATTAAACCAATTATTTATGAGAGAAAAACTTTATTAGTCCCGATAATTTATCAAAAATCACTAACTTATCTGAAAAAATTCCATTATTACATGACTTTTAGTTTGACCTCACCACAAATATCAAATTAAATTTAAGCATTGTTTGAGGTGGAAGCTACCTTTTAAAAGAACAAAAGATTGAGAAAACCAAAATAAGTCAAGTGGCATACCCAACTAAGTCGATTTACAATTGAGTATCAAATTTTGGACGAGAAATTACAAGTTAAGAATAAGTGATATATTCTCTTTACAACGTCAAAAAAGGCCTAATAGGGACAAATCTTTTCTCTTCTCAAGGAAGCTTAAAATTAATTAGAGGAAATAGAGTAATACCACTAAATTGGAGAGCTTGGTTCCTCTTTATTTTAGTAAGAAATTGATTGGTTTTATATTAAGAGCAGTTAATATTAGATAGTGACATTATCCAATATCAATATAAAGTGACATGTGACTTTAAGCACAATTTTTTATAACAGGATAGGTCGCGGGCTTCAATCAAAAACATAATCCAGCAGATCAGAACATTAGCTTTGTAACTTTGCTTTATTATACTTTTAAAGTACTATTTGTAAGTCTTTACACAACTTGGAAATTTTAATTGATATATGATAATTTCTTAATTCATTTCTTAATATTTTTATTATCTATTACGTTTTTAAAAATACTTTCTGTTTTTTGAGATATATCTTTGTAAATACATTTTTTTACTCATTGTTGATTTTTTTCGGAAATACATCTCCGGAAGCACCATAAAATGAGTAATTTATTCGTATTTGATACAATATATTTTATATTGTATCAAATAAACTTTTTATTTTACGGATCACTATAAACAAAATACATATTTTATTTTAATCAATAATTATTTTAATTTAAAAGATAAAATCCGTATTTTTAAATATTAATTTTTTTTCATCGAGTCCATTTTTTTCTTAATATTTTAATTTATTGATTTTACATAATCATTATTTATTTTTAAATTAATAGCTAATTTCAAATTTAAATACTTATATAAATATATTTTGCATCGCATCAAATTTCCATATACATTTAAATATATTTTATACCGTATCAAATAATTTTACCCATGCGGAAGCACGGATATCTTACTAGTATCTTCAGAAACAATTTAATTATAAATTTAAGAGTTTGACTCAAAAACCGAATAAAATACGTGTTTTTGTGGTACTTCCGAAGATGTATCTCTGGAAGAAAAAAAATCAACGTTGAGTAAAAAAAGATGCTTCCAAAGATACATCTTCGGAAGCAGAAGAGTATTTTTAGAAGCATATACGGTACATACACTACTATAAAAAAGACAATTGCTTAAATGATTTTACATCAGACTTTAAGATATATGATGTGAAAAATATTTATCAAATGATTTTACATCATATTTCATAAAAATATGAAGTGAAAAATATTTGATTTAGGGATTTTACATCATGCATTTATTTTCGCTAATGTAAAAATAATGCGGTAGCAGTTCCATAAATAATTAAAAAAAAATCTTATAACGGTTTTTACATCGGTTAAAGATATACACCGATGTAAAAAATAATGCGGTGTTTGGGCCCTTATATCGGTCCATATGGAAACTGATGTAAAAGCTTATTGTTTGGACGCTTATATCTTCCAAAGCACAAAAATTAATAAATGCATTGAACAAAGGGAAGTTGTGGATAGAAGCGGAAAAGCAAGTTGTTTAGTTGCAAAAGTAAGCACAAAGGAAGGGGAAGACAATGTTGAGAGATTAGTAAAAATGGTTATGAGAATGGGTGACGCACACTTGGAAATAGAATTAAGTCATTGTGTAAGTGTCACTAATTTTTATATGTCAGCTAAGTGTATCAAAGTGATGTTTATGGATTTTCATTGGCTTGATGTGTCTACTTTGCAAGTTTGGTGCACGTAAGTGCATTTTCATTTTTATTACTGTCAATATCTATTAATATGTTATACCTCACATCACTTTGATTCTAATATTTATTTTATAATTATTCAGGTATATTCATCGTATATGTATTGATACATCACAAGTAGAAGTATATGGATTTATGGACCATGCTATCTGTTCATATGTTGATAATGTGCCAAAAACTGAAGCAAATGTTAGAAAATACATACAAGACAAGTTACGTGACGAAAAGATAGAGTGTCACTTGCTACCATTTCTTCATGGGTAAGTTTGAATAAAATTGTGTTTTCGATTTTTTAATTTTGGTTACATGGATATTTCAATTTTGGTAACATGAAATTGTGACTTTTGTGTTTTCACACACACGTACAGAGGTCATTGGCAATTAATTGTCATTTGTCCAAAAGATAATACAGTGGTCGTCTTTTGTTCACTTCATCGAGAACTTAATCAAATTATGAGGAAAATTGTTACACTGTAAGTTTATCTTTTATGTTCACTTTATCCTATATAACATACATAATTTGTTACAAAAATAATTCCATATTTTATCTGGCTTTATATGGATTTTTCCTCTAAATTAGTGCTTTTGGAGTTCATCAAGCGACAAATGATATTAGAAAAAAGGCTACATGGCTTCAACCCAAAGTAAGCGTTGTCTAAATTATAATTATATATTTAATTTTATCATATAAGTATTCACTAATAATGTCATTCATTTGTAGACAAGGAAACAAAATAATTCTAATGATTATGGGTACTATGTGAAGAAAAATATGTTGGATACTGTCTCTGCCAAGATAACTAATTCTTGGTTGAAGGTAATAAAAATAACTTTACTTTGTTATTTACTTTGCATTTGCAACTTAATGTGAATTTTCAAAGAATAACTCTATATTGTTATTGACGTGTTGTAGGTATTTAATGACCTAAAAGAATAAAAAGAAGATGATTTGTATGCTTTGCGGCTCCGTTGAGCAACATGTTTCTTTGAGTTATATAAAAATTAAGCTTTATCTGGTGAGTTATATATATATATATATATGTGTGTGTGTGTGTGTGTGTGTGTGTGTGTGTGTGTGTGTGTGTGTGTGTGTGTGTGTGTGTCCTAGATATTTGGTGCAATGAAATTATGTTGGTTAGAAAAATATGAAAATAGCGACCTAAATGTGGTCAATGTGATGTTGGAAAACTTTGGAAAATAGCGACCTAAATATGGTCTGTGTGATGTTGAAAAAATATGAAAAATTAGGTACAAAAAAAATTACAGGGAATTTACCTCAATTAAGCTAAAAAAATAGTCAAATTTTTAATAAATATAGCAAAACTTTTTACATCGGACCAATGTAAAAACCGATGTAAAAAGCCACATTTTACATCGCCCATTATCAAAACCGATGTAAGAACCAAAGCACATCACGTTTTGAAATTCATTTAAACCAACATTTTACATCGGTCAGTATTTAAAACTGATGTAAAAGTCTACCTTTTACATCGGACATGACATAAAATTGATGTAAAAGCTTACATTTATTTATAAAAAAATAAAGTTGTATTTTTTTCACATCAGAAAGTCAACCGATATGGTAGGTGTATTTTTCACATCGGTTTATAGCCGGATGTAAATGTCATTGATTTACTACATCGCTTGCCTTTACATCAGACTCAGACCCGATGTAAAAAGTCATTTTCGCCCAATGTAAAAAGTCATTTATGCACTAGTGATAAGAACCCCATGGGATAGGGTAAGAAACTCTCTTAATATATTTGGTGTAATTAGATCATTCCATTAACTTCGATTAATCAAAGTTTAGTAGAATGATTTAATTAAAATGTATTAATTTTATAAACAAAAAAATCTTAAGCAAGTGATATATTGATAAAGGAGAACTAAAGGTTCTCACACAAGCTTACAAAAGAAAGGCAAAAGGCCTAAAGAAAATTACAATCCAATTGCCCATTACGAAAGATACAAAATTGGATCTTTTACAAATTCATAAAAATTGCAATTGGGATGTGTAATCTTCCCGATGTACGACCATCTTCAGAGTAAGACTTTGATATTCCACGCCGCATCCAAACCATTCCAAGAATCATTCTTAAAAATTATATCATTACTTAACAACCAAATATGGCAACACGTTGCCAACCAAACACATCCTTCCTTACCACGCTTCTTTCCCATCCGCTTGCCAATGCGGCACCAATCCATAAAACTTTCCTTAAAGTTCATAGATACTCGGATGCTACAACCAGTCCACTCAGCTACTTCCTTCCAAATTAATTTTGAAACGCTACAACCCAAAAACAAATGCTCCAAAGTTTCTGGACGACCATGGCAAAAGACACAATTGGTATCATTGTTAGTCAGTTTACACCCTCTATTGAAAAGGTTGACCTTGGAAGAGAGTATATTCAAAAAACCTCTCCAACCAAAACCCTTCACCTTAAACGGAACATCCATCCTCCAAATTACGGTGAACACGTCATAAAAGGCGTTGTTAGGCCCAAAGGGAATCCAAAAAGAATCAGAAATTGATCTAAAGCTAGAAACATAAAAAACACCTGAAACATCTGCCTTCCAAACCACCCGATATCTCTCCTCTACAACCGGACCCGAACACCTCAAACTCACCGACAAATCTGCTTCCTGTTGCAAGAAGACCGCATCAGAAAACTTCGAATCTGTTTTGAAGAACTCAATCGCTGCTGAACCTCCACTGTATTCCCGGATCTGACTGTATTGAAATAAAAAATATATCTATAATAAAAATCCCAATAGTCTCGTTTTTATTTTCTTGTTAATTAGCACACTATAATAAACAAAAATGTAAACCTAACCTATCGTTTGTAGATTATTAAAATCAAACCCATAGATTTCTCATATCAATTATCAATTTTTAATTTAAACATCAATTCTGTAAACATCTTCCTTCAATTAGAGTTGTGTTAGTCATAATCAGTGGAGTTAGGTATTTATTTGAAACCATTTCAAGTCGTCAATTTATCATTATGGCAATAAATATTCATTCTAGAGAAACATGTCTTCTTCTTTAATTGTCTTTGTTTGGCTGCGTTTTTTGTCTTCACTTCCGATTTACATTGCCCTGGCTAGACACTTGTTCTTCAATCAACAAATGTATTTGTGCGTTTTAAATTATTAGTCTCCTAATTATAAAATCCAATATTCTGATTTCTTGATTTTGCTTTTATTAGAATTTTTATGTCTTCCTTTCAAATTTATTATGTGTCAGATTCGTTTATGAGTTGGTAGATACCATCTCAACAAATCTGATTTTTGTAAAAATAAAATGAACATCTTAATTAAAAAACATTTAACTTCTTTTTTATTAAATATGACAATATATATAATGTAATAAAATTAAGAAAGTTAAAAAAACACTTTTTCCTTAGTGGATGTTTCTTCAAGAACCCTAAACCCCATTCAGGACCTTTATTTTCTAAATCAAATCAATCTTCAACAAAATTGGCAAAGCTCAATCATCATCTTAAAGTATTGCATCTTAATCTCCATTTTTCAAAGCTCATTCAACCTGCAAAAGTACAAAATAAAATTGTCTTATAATATTTTGTACGGTGTAGTATTGTCATGTCTAGTATTTCTTATTTTTCAAATCAAACGCACCCAAAATAAGTAAGATATACAATTAAAAAAAAAATAGGAAGCCTCGACAGAAGGGTATCACAACTATTAAATAAAGATTTTGCTACTCTCATGCTAAAGCTCAAACTAACCAAATCCACTGTCAATCATATCCCAACAGAAAAAAGTACAGAAGATTCGCCACCACCCCTAAAATCAGGACAAACACGAATCCGTTATAAATATAGATAGAGTATAGAGTTTTAAAGTCAATCCGTCAAAAGTAAAAGGAAGGTATAAATTAAGAGGTTATTGTAGTGTTTCGAGGGTGTTTTTACATGTTTTAGTAACACTCGTAAGTTATAAAAGTTGGAGAATTTTTTATGGCACCCCTTGGTTTTATTAGCCGTCATGCACGTTTCCTTAAATACCCCCAAGTTTCGGAGATATATCTCCGGACGCACCTTTTTTTTTACTAAACGTTAGATTTTTCTAGATATGCATCTACGAGAGATGTTTCAGAAATACATCTTCGAATTCTTATCAGAATAATTTTCTTAAAAAATCTATAGTATTGTTGTTCGCATATGGAATTTATTGTTGTAGATAAAATACAAAATAATATATATATATATATATATATATATATATATATATATATATATATATATAATGTCATATGTCACAAAAGATACAAACTATAATACATTAATAAAATCATGAAAATGGTACAAACAATAGTACATAAATAAAAACATCACAGACAATACTGAATGTGCCTAACAACCTCTCTTGTCTCCTCTTTCGCCTCTTCGGCCTCTACTGCCTCCTCAACCGTCTAGTATGTGTCATCGGCCATTGATCTCCCCATCCTCGCATGATGTATGTGGTGCATATATGTCCCCACATGCCTCCGCAATAATTTCTATCCCCAACAATGCATTCTAACTCATTTATGGGAAATACTCGAGTATTTGTCGAAAATCAAAATTTTTCGTATAAATCAAGTTTTTAAGGATTAGAATGTGTTGATTGTTGAACTGAACGCTGCTTGTTGATCTCGAACGCAAAAAAAAAAATTAAGTTTTGGGAAAAAGTGAAATTTGAGAGAATGTGAAATGTTTTAAGGTTTTGAGAATGAAGATAAATGAAAAAGTGGAGGAGAATAAGAGTTTGACGCGAATATAAGTTTCAAATGGTTCCGGAGATATATTAATTTATGATGCTTTCGTAGTTGCATTTACTAATTTATGATACTTCGATAGGTACATCTCAAAAAAAAATCAACGTTCAATAAAAAACATTGATATCTAAAAATCATCAAAAGGTGCCATAAGAAATTCTCTAAAATTGCAGTTAAGTACTATTTGGGTCTGGCCCAAAAATATGTTAGCCCATATTCTATTGTATATATAAAATTAGGGTTTTCGGAATCGAGTGTCTATGCTTTCAGTCTCTATGCTTTCGGAATCTCATGTCTTAACTCTGTTTCGGTCTCTATGCTTTCAGCAGTGCTATTTATTTTCGGAATCTAGGATCTTGTCCGTTTTTAGCAAAAATCTTTCATCGATTATGTATCTTTGTTGTGCCTATTGAGTGATAATGATTTTAATTTCACGTTTTCTCTAAAATCTGAGGCTATGATGAACAACAACATTTCTCGAATCTGATAAATACCAAAGCAACTTTGTTGCTCTTTGATGACAGTGTTTGTGCGTGTCTGAGCCTCTTACCCATTATATTCTAGTTTTCAACTTGATCTGAAAAAATAGTCTATTTTCTTTTTTAAAAAATTGATTGATTAGTTTCTTATTAAAAAAAAAAAAAAGTTTCTCTTTTATGTGCAGTTGCTTCATGATTGTAACTGGTTGCATAAACTGTATTTGTATCCAATATAATGGATCTGGATTGCATGCCAATTGACTATTAAGCCTGGAGATAGTAATCTCAATATTGAACACAATAGTTTTTTTTATCTCTTATCTCTAATAACAAAATTAGCTGCATCTATTCCACTTTTTGACTAGCTAATAATGATTAGAAAGTTGTAACATTTATTTTATTAGAATTTGTTGGAATAAGAGAGCAAGTTTGTGTATTGAAAAATATACTTACTAAAGATGATGGTTCAGTTTGTACTTTGTAGTTGATAGTCTCTAAACATTTTTGGATCAAAAATTGTTTAAGAAAGCTATCTAGTTTGGATAAAAAATGTCTTAGAGTTGTTATGTAGGAATATCGGGATAATTTAGTCTTTTATCAAGTCTGCGTAAGATCAATAAAAACTCGATTATGTAGCGAAAAGTGTTTGAAATTTGTAAACAAGGATTTTTTATGAGATTTTTTTTAGAATTCCAGAATAAAGTATTTATAGGTCATATCCGTGTTGTTTTACAAGATTGTACATTTGATGAAATAACACTTTTTAACTAAAAATAACATAGTTTTCAAGTATTACATATATTTATTTCAAAGCGATACTTCACGAAGTGTTATATTTTAAATTTGAATTTCAAACTAAAAATAACATAGTTTTCAAGTATTACATATATTTATTTCAAAGCGATACTTCACGAAGTGTTATATTTTAAATTTGAATTTCAAACTTTTAGTAATGCGGGACAAATTTAATAGGCGGTGGATGTTTAGTACAAAAATTGACCAAAATTATTTTTAGAAAGGTAACTTTCACTAGTGGATGTTTAGTGCAAAAATTGATCAAAATTTTTTTTAGACAGATTTGAAGACAATTTCCACTTTTGTCTATGAGATACTTATATCTTCTTTAACTTTGTCATATTTGAACACACTCATGGGTATTAATTGTCAATTAATTTCCAACAATCCCCCACTTGTTTTAATAATGACAAGTCTAATTCCATAAAATAAAGTATAAAGAGTGTTAATATAAGTAGATATCTTTCAATTTAAAACTTAACCTTAGTGAGGACTAGTTAAAGTTTAATCGAAATGTTAGGTAAAAGTGTTTTAAAACCATTAATCCATATGATTAGAACGGTGTTACCTTACACACACTCTTTAAAGGTTCTTCTACATATCTCGCTTAACACTTATTTATGGCCATATGCTATCCTGTTTCATCAATTTTCATGAGAGAAACTCAGACTCTCATTTTGAAACGTCACCATCTCGAAATTTGCATATGTGAAGTTCATAATATATCTTTTTTCATAAGACACGTACCCTCAGTATTAAACTTCACTAGGAGTTTAAAAGAAAACTCAACCCTCATTTTCAGGTCTAACATTATTAAAAAATGTTTGACAATTATCTAAATCAACGACTTGTTGTTACCCATTGAATCTCGAGGTTAATGTTCTGTTAACGTAAGATTGGGTTGTCGCCGTTGTCGGAACTCTTACACAAGGAGTTTCAACCCCATACCTCTCGAGGTTATTTTTACTAAGTCTCTGGTCAGTGGCTTAGTAAATGGATCAAACAAATTATAACTTGACGTATATGTGTAAATGATTACATCCTTAATCAATTTTCTCATGAAGAATGTCTAAGTCCTAATTGCCTAGACTTTATGTTATACATTTTTTATATGCTTTAGTTAAAGTGGTTTGAGTACTGAAATGTATCAACACTTTGAAACATTGTCTTTAGTCAATGAAACTTCCAACAAATGATCTCTCAACCATTCTGCTTCATCACCAACAGAAGCAAGAGTCTCAAACTCTGATTCTATGGTTGAGAGAGTGATCCACATTTGTTTCTTGCCCTTCCAAGAAATTTCACCCTCGACTAGTGTAAATATCTATCCAAATACAACTTTATGATATTAAACACTCGATATCCAACTCGCCTTGGTATATCCTTCAAATATGGCAGAAAATCTACCATAATGTATATCAAGATTTTTGTTTTGTTTTGTTTTGTTTTCATAAGATAGTCGAAAATCCTAATGATGACCTTCCCATGCTCCCCATTGATTGCTAGTAAAATCTACTCATTTTACTAATTACAAATGTTATGTTGGTTATAGTACATTGCATATACTTGCATATTCCAATTGAGTCACAATTCTTCCATCATCATTTTGAAGTTTGACACTAGAAACAAATAGAGTGATCATTTCCTTAAAGCGTAAGTGTTTGAACTAATCAAACTCTATCTCAACATAGTGTGTTTGACTAAGTTCATGACCCCCACTATTTTGCTTTACTATGATCCCCAAAAATGTGTCAACTAGTCCAAGATCATTCATTTTGAATGTGGAAGTTAGAAACATCTTTGTTTCTACAATTATATCCATCTAGTTTCTAATGATCAATCATCTAATCAAAATGGAGGCAAGTGAATAGCACAATATTCTCACACAACATTGTGTAAAAACACTTGTAACAAGAATCAGATGAAGAATATTTTTAGATAATCATGCTTGATGATGCAAGAAGGTTTTAGATGAAGTGAGAAATGCAATTATGAGCAATTTAAAGTAGTATAGTATAAATTACAGTGAGCACCTTATTTATGTTCACTTGTCTCGAATCTTCACTTGAATTTCTATGTTAAACCTTTTTTTATCAACTTCATCATTGATGTGCATGACACTTTTGAACCTTTTCTCCTTTGCTAGTCTTTGTCTTCATTAAAATTGAACTAGATATATGATATATTCTTCTCAATCTCCCCCTTTTGATGATGACAAACTCTTTGAATTAGTGTTTTGATAATGATTGAAAAATCTCCACTAAGTAGTTATGTGTCTCCCCTTAATTGGCGAATCTTACAATGACATAATCAAACTTTTAATGTCATTTTTCGATGCTTATTTTAATCATACAAGGATTTGACAAACTTGCACACCATTTGTTTATTACAATAATCCTTCTAGTTGCTCCATATAAATCTCCTTATCGAGATTTATATTTAAGAATGTTATTTTGACATTCATTTGAAGAACTATATGGTCATGCAAAGAAGCTAATGCAAACGATACTCTAATTTTCGTTGTGCCTGCTACTAGTGCATATGTGTCAAAATGATAAACAACTTCTTTTTATTTAAAAAACCCTTGGTCATTAATCTAGACTTGTAGGTGTTTAATGTATCATCACACTATGATACTTACTTCTTAACAAGACGAGTCTCTTGAAGTTTTTGCTTACTTATACGTCTTAGAATCGTCTTCCACTTGAAGAATAGGAACCTTACGAACAAAATTCTCACTATTTCCTTCTACTAGATAAAAGAAATAAGTTGATTATTAATTTTGTTCGGTCTTATATCCTTAACCTTTTGGACATTTTTAGTTATTCTAAGTTCGTATTGTTTTTCAACAATCCATGAAGAATCTTCCTCGTGAGATTCTTTATTAGTGATGAACTTTCGATTTATGTTTCAACAATCTGTCGAGAACCTTTCTCACAAGGTTCTTTATTTGTGAAATCTCAAATTTCGTATCCTCTGTGATAAGGTTTTAAAGAATTCCTCATCTCAGAATTCAATAATTACATTAGACTTTAAGTTCAAAAGTCTATATGATTTACTGTTAGGTGCATAGCCTATAAAAGCAAATTTGATAGATCGAGGAGTCAACTTAGTTCTTATAATAAGCTACACACTCCCCCACTCTAAAATAATTGATATTTGGCATTTTGCTTTTCCACGCGTCATATGGAGAAATAACGATTTAATTCGTATGAATTCTATTCATTATATGACAATTTAGAATATTGACATGCAATTTCCTGATATGTCATATTCTTTTCGGATCCATATTCTTTCCAGATCCATTTTCGAATGATCTTTATATATCTTATAATAATAAATCTCATTGATCACAAATATTTTATTCATATCGAATCTAAATCGAAAAAATTCTTTTAAATTTGGAATCATAAACATTAATAAATCTGACCATTTTAATCATTAACAAATTTTTATATAATAATTCCAAAATAATCATTTATATTTAATATAAAAGAAAACCTATATATTATTCTGTTTGAAACATTTTTGAAACAGTAGAATTTAGAAAAATACCAAGTTTGCAAATCTACAAAACCAAAATATGCACACAAAAGAAACATTTGAAAAGTAATAGTATCATTCATAAAGTCTTTATTTTTGTAAAATATTTCAGGTTTCATGACATTAAAGTTCTAGCAATTAACTATTAATATAAGACAAATATACTGGAAATGTGATAATACTATATTATGAATCTATCATTCAACTATATAGTTCCATAATTAATATAAGACAATTGCGTCGGTACCATAATTTATATCATATTAAAATTTAAACAATGGTCCAAATATTATGTTAACAATATCAACAATGAAATTATACAATATAAAGCATTATATTATTGATATAACAATCAAACTCAGTAATTATAACATGCATATTATATTCACTTTGCAATTTGAAACACACGTAAGTACATTTTATTCATTACGAGTATAGGTGTTCACAGTAGGAAACAAAGTTTTGTATATTTATCTTCATTACGAAATGGATTACGACATTGTTTGTTACATATCAATTAAACTAAGTTATTAGAAAATTATAATATCAAACCCGATCTGATATCAACTTTTATATTAATTTTGTTTGAGATATTGATATTATGATTTTCACAATATTCAAATTTCTACGAGATATGATAAAACATACCCGAATTTATGATGTAAATTCTTCTTGTCCGACTCATGATGTATGATGACACAATAATTCATCTTTGAATATTTGAAACGGAAGTGTCGGTTGTCATTATACAAAATACTTTTAAGAATGTTAGAAATTTAATATAAATCGAATGGATTGTGTCGAGACTAGAATCGTGAACGAAATCACTTTCCTTAAAAGTATTTCAAGCACTCTAAAAAATATCTTAGAGTTGGTACGCAGGAATATCAGGATAATTCAGCCTTTTATCGAGTCTGCGCAAGACTGGCGAAAACTCGATTATGTAGAGAAGAGTGTTTGAAATTTGTACACGAGAATTTCTGATATGAGATTCTTTTCTGAATTCTAGAATAAGGTATTTATAGGTCATACATGTGTTGTTTAACAAGGTTGCGACCCTTGATGAAACAACACCTTTTAACTAAAAATCGCATTGTTTCTAAGCATTACATATATTCATTCCAAATCAACACTTCACAGAGTGTTGTATATTTTGAATTTGAAATTTAAACTTTCAGTAGCCCAAGACAAATTTAACAGCAACTTCCACCAGTGGATGTTTAGTGCAAAAACTAATAAAAATTATTTTCAGACAGATTTAAAGACAACTTAACTTTTACTGGTGGATGTTTAGTGCAAAAACTGACCAAAATTTCTTTCAGACAGATTTAAAGGCAATTTCCACTTTTGTCTATGGACACTTATATCCTCTTTAATTTCCAACGCTCATAGATGCAAGCATAAATATCTATATTCTTTCTCTTTTTCATGACGATAATGGATCTCTCAAAGATAGTAAACAATCAAATTTTAAAGTGATTAAAATTTAAAGACTCTTTCTCAATTTGATCGGTATTCGGGTTTGAGATTTCTCCTTCCATGTTCACACCGACATCAAACAAGATTTGGGTGATAAAATCTCCATTAGTAACCATGCTGAAATATTCCTTTTGCATTCCATCATGTTCACATTATACCATATGCCCAATTAGTTTGAATATTCTAAATGACCAGCCACATGACCACCACATCCTCCTTCAAAATCTTTTCAATATAGTTTTTTCTTGAAAGAAACATGAGTCATTATATGGTGTTGATGGACATGGGGCTCCATACAGAAGATGGAGTTGAATTGTGTAGGTTTCAAAAAGTTGATTGAATTTTTTTTATAGTAAAATCAGAGTTTAAAATTATTTGTAAAAAATGTGAAAATAAGCAAAGAAATAAAGAAATTTATGGAAAAATATATGAATAGAATAATAACTGAAAAGTAAAAAGATAAGGAAAAGAGAATGATACTATAGATTTATAAGTGTTCAACCTTACTACTTGGCATACTTTTTTACAGGGATTTGAAGTTTTTCAATGGTTAATTTCCAACTAATAAAAACAGAGTTTTGACTGGAAATCCTTGACACTGAGATACAGTTTTATACTGGCTATCCTCCAAAATGAACCTAGATTTTACATGGGATGAACTCCGAACTGAGCTAAGATTTTACACTGGCTAATCTTAAACCAATATGAGAATTTACACAGGCTAATCTCGAACCAACATAACTTTTACTCCAAGCTAAGCTCAAGAACCAAGATGAGATTTTTTAACAGGATGATCTCAAATCGACAGGGTTTTTACATCAGGATGAGCTCAAGAGCTATTGTGAAAATTTTAATGTCTGATATTTACGAACCAAAAGAGAGCTTTTTGATGCTTACACAACTCACAAACCAAACAAATACTTCATAAGACAATCCTCAAACCAAATAAGACCTTTTACTTGTTTAACTTGCAATCAAGTAACTTCTTTTAAAATAAACTTTTACTCAAGAGACAATGCGCTCTTGGTAAATTAAAATTATGGCCTTATCCAGAAAAACGTTCCTCACTAAATACAAGAACACTCTCGAAACATAAATGGAAAAATAAAAGTTAGAAAAAGAAATATTTATAGAAAAAGATAAGAGTGAGAAAGTAGGATCAGAGATTATTTCGTGAGAATCAATAGAGAATATCTCTATTTATAAGCCAAAATGTGGTTTAAATTTGGAAATAATTCCTGAAAGAAATAAGTGTCATAAATGATTTGGCCAATTGATTATCACATATGAATAATCGTTTGTTCAAGCCACAAATAGAAGGTTTTAATATTTAACTGTTACCGATTATTAAAAGATTATCCAAATCAATTGTAGGTGTTACAAAATGAAAATAATTGATTATAACTTTAGGGATAACTAATTATTTAGTTGTAAAAAAGGCTTCCAATTGATTGGACAGTTCCCTGATATATTGACTAGGCCTTAAAAACATTTTAGGCGATTTTGAAAAAAATAGGCTTCTTAATGTGTGTATGTGTGCGCGCGTGTTTTTTTCGTGTGTGTGTGTGTGTGCGTGTATGTGGCATCATTATCTTTGACTTTAGTATCACACAAGAACCTTAAGTCTTCTAACTTATTGAGGCTTGGTATATCTTCAAGTTCATTATTGTCATCAAAGAGTTGAGATAATGAACCACATGAGAAATAGAAGTCTTCACTTATACATCGTTAGATATTAGATGTAGATTTCAAAGAGACGACTTAATATTCAAAAGGATAACTTGGTAGTACATCTTGAGCATCTTCGACCTCTTAGGCTGTCTTTAGGAGATAAAAATTTCACTAGATATTGTTGGATGTCAGGTGTTATAAGCATCAAAACCAAATAGTTGATTATAACTTTACTATTAACAAACTTCATCACTTATGATCACCTTGGTAATATCTACAAGCACATAGATTCATATTCTCCCCCTTTTTATGATGAAAACACATCACTCAGAGAGGTGGTATAAGAAAAAAAAGGTTAAAGTGGAGTCATTAAACTCCTCGTTCACATGAGTAAAGAGTCTTTAATCTTCTCGAGAGTATACTTCTCTCCCTTTGGCTTGATCAAAAAGGTGGGAAAAAGATGCTATAAAAGAATAATAAACAAGCAAGGACATAGTTCACATAAACATAATTAAAAAAGGAAAACATTAATTGAAATTGTTTCATACTGGAAACAAAATTGTGTTTGGTTTATGATGTTGGTCTCCCGATAGGGTGATGTAGAGTTGTGATGCGACAATGCGGGTGTGGATTTACAAGATTTTCACTCAAACACCTAAGTAAGTTATAGAGTCCAAAGTCAGTAAAATTTAAGTTTGAAAAGAGAATGTTTATCTTATGTATCATGTGTTCCAAGTATATATGTTGGAAAATTTTAATGGGATATGTCTGATTGGACTTTATCACCTGATTGTTCCTCAAATTGGGCCTTTGTCTAGTGATTTTGATGCTAGTGGTTCCTCGCCCTTTATCAGAGAAGAAACTCTTACTAGTTCAGACTCTAACATTTCCGTTACTGGTAAATATATTCTCATTATAACAAATGTGTGTGGTAGCTATAAGTCGAAGACGTTTTCTAGATATTCTATTAATAGGGAAACTTCTCATGAAGAACCTTCTTTTGACGCGCATCTCTCTAACAAAGGTGTTGTAGGTGATTGTGTACCTAATTTTACATTCAATCCCTATGTAGTCGTCAATAATTCTCCTCCTCCCGTCTTGGCCCCGTTAGAGGCGGAAGTTATTACTTTGAAGAGTAAAGAACGCCTTTGACCAGAATCAAAGCGACACATAGATTAAGGATCACCTCAAACTTGGGATTTAGTATGCTAATAATAATTGGCTCAGGCTACTAGATCTCACTCGGGCCTAAAAGCTTCCCCGAAGAAGTACCGAACTTATGGAGCCGACTATTGGTAGTGGATATAACTGGGTGAGTTCTGTGATATTGGGAACCCCTCCTCTTTGTATAATTCATCAGTTGTTGATGAGGCTAACATAGAAGTGGGTTGTCCTTCTTATTGGTTAGTTCTTCTTGTTGAACTAGGGAAAAAGATATGTAGTAGCTTCAAGGAATGTTCTATCTCCTTCTATGTGTGTTTCTTTATTCGAATAAACTTGCGGCTTCCCTTGACCAGTTTGCAATAGAGTCTAAAGTGTAATTTTTTTTTCAATTTTGAGTGTTAGTTACAAATTTGTTTTCCCTCTCTTCCATCATCTTCCATTTTCTTTTTCTTCATTCTTATGCACCAATAATTATCTGTTATCTCTTTTTCTTTTCTTCTTATTTAGTTTCTCAAGTCAGCTCTTCCATTTTTACTCGTTAAATTTTTCGAGCATCTTATGTCACTTTCGAAAAGTTTTTTTTTTATGAAAAGTCAATTTTATAAAGATATTTTCGTTATGTTTTAAGTGCTCTCAATTAAGGAAAATTCTTAGATATCCAAGATAAACAGTTGGGTACCGGTATCTTTAGTGAAAATTGATATAAAATATTAATTTACTTTTAAATAATATATATATATATATATATATATATATATATATATATATATATATATATATATATATATATATATATATATATATATATATATATATATATATATATATATATATATATATATATATATATATAAATAACATGATATTGAATGTGATCATTTTATTGGATGAATGTATCGGTTCCCAACTAAAACTAAAGATCCAATGGTGTTAACCCTCGATCAATATCATATTTAAGAGTGGTATTGATATTGTGTAATTATATAATGATTTCTACATATTGTGACAAGACAATGTTACATTCTAACTAGACTGTTTTGACTAGTATCATTCTAATAATCTATTCGATATCAAGACTATTTTCTAAAAAAGATTTCATTTCAAAAACAACATTTTTAAATGAACTGAAAGTATAAGCCGAATTGATTTAATTTTCACAATTAATTCTAACTTAAAGTTAGAGTTTATAATTGATTTTGCTTCTACAAATTTATTATCTCCACTTTTATATAAAAAATCTTAAACATAAATCATTATATTTAACTTAATTAAAATGAATTTTATAAAATAAATCTATTTAATTTAAAATTAATTTATACCATCAAAAAATGAAAATATATCTCAAGAACATTTTGAGTTTGCATATTCAAACACAAAATTGAAGAAAAAGGTTGGTGAAATGTAATAAAGCAAGTAAAGTTTGGTTACATGAAGTACAAGAGGTAGAGCTCTTTTACTAGCAATGCCTTATAATTTTCTGGCAAACTCATAATTGGTCTCAATTATTGGGTGAGTGGATATACTCATCATTACTACAACAATAAAAAAGAGTTGTTTCTTTCTCTTTCTCAACATTCCTCCTAACCCTTTGTCACATCTGCCAAACCAAATCATGCGCTCTAGAATTCCTGTCTCCATTAACTAGGTCACACAAATTTGCATGCAAATTGATGATGTCATTCATGGATGTGAATCTAAATTTGAAAGTTTTTATTTTAGGGGATGAAGAAGAAGCAGACAGGTAAATTTGTCACATTTTAGCCTAACTTTCATTGGTTATTCTTAATTTGTTTAGGTATTAATTTTTAGATATTGGTTTAGTTTTTTGTTAAACTCAATAAAATCATCACATGAAAGAAAGGGCATCTATCCTATATATTAGATCTCCAAAATCATCACTTATTATTTGCAGCTACTCAATAAATTTATTTTAAAAAATAAATAAAAATTAAGCAAAAACTTGGAAGACTAGCTTTTCTGAAGGAAAAAAAATCAAAATATCAATTGTTTATCTAAAAATCGTGCCTATGAAAATTCAAGAGAATAAATATGGTGAAGGAAAAAAAACCGTCGAGCAATGAATCAAAAGCAATTAACAATTCAAAATAAACTTTTAAAGTCGTTGAGAATAGTATGTTATTTGTGAGTTGGAATCTCATATTTGTTATAAATGTGGAGAATTGAGCATTTACACCCTACATTTCTATTTATAAGCAAATTTGACATTTTAGGTTCATTGAATAATTGATGTATCTAAACTATATGTAGTCCAAATACAACATTTATTCAATGAACCTAAAAAGTCAAATTTGTTAATAAATAGGAATGGAGGATGTACACTACAAGAAAATATCTATTTTGCTAAGTGCTTTTCACCCTGCAAATAATTGTACTTGCTGGATAATCACCCCGCAACATAGAAAATTAAAAATAATAAATTTATGTTATTTTAAATCTCGAAAATGATGGAGGGAAATTTGATTTTTTTGAAATATACGTTGCGGGATGAAAAGCATGCCGCAACATTTATTAAGAAAATTTGATGGGAAATTGAAGGAACAATTAATGAGCAGTAGGTGACCATTCTGAAAAGTTATGTCTACGTCAGAGTTGCAGGGTGTTTATCACACCACAATTAGAAAATTCTGACACAACGTTGTGGGGTATTTCTCACGCCGCAAACCTCAACGGAAAGAAAAGTTACTGGGTGTTTTTCATCCCGCAACCTTCTTTTATATTTCCAATAAATGTTTTTCTTTCCCCACACTCAATGATACATTTTTTCTTTCCATAATACAACGATTCATATTCTCACTCTCTCAAAATTTCTTTCTTTCTATCATATCTCTCGTATCCTTTTCTCTCTTTCTCTTAACCAAAATATAAAAAAAAAAAAAAATCTTCTTCAAACTAAAGAATTTGTTCAAGAGATGAAGGTTTGAAGTTGTTGGTGTTGGTGTTGGTGGATAAATCAAACTTGGTTAGGAAGAGAGAATGACCCATTCTCCATGGATGAAGGAAGATGTATTTAAAGAGATGCTTGTTTATTGGAATTCAGATGAGTTTAAGAGAAAATCAGAAAAAACAAAGAAACGTAGAGCATCTGAAAATGAAGTCGCCAACCATAGAGCTGGAAGCATTAGTATTGTTGAACATATTTATCGGATGGTAATTATATATTTTCATCTAGTTAATTTTATAAAATTATATTCTTATTTGTTATATATTTTAAGTTGAAGTTCATTGTATTAATTAGATTAATGATAAAGGAAGAACCCCCAAGAATGCAAGAGCTTCATGAGAGGACTTATAGGGGAAGAGATGGAGAGTACGCCAATGAACGTGCTAAAAATACTCAAGTAAAAATATATTAATATTTCAATATTTTATTTAATTATTTTATTTTAAGAAATTGTATAAACTCTATTATTTAATTTAATTTTTTAATGTGTAGGAGGTGTACCGTAAATAGAAGGAAGAACTGTTAGCTCAACATCCTGAGTTAGATGGTCCTAGGGGCCAACATCCTTTGGATCATGAAGTTAATTTTTATCTTTGGTTTAACTCAACTGGTGGAAAGAGAAAAAATGGAGAAAAAAAATTATGCTACTGGACCTTTAGCTGGTAATTATAGAAAAGGGGATAACATGTCTTTATTTAGGAGAATTACAGATGGGAAAGGTTTGTCACGTCCTTTGACATTAACCCCCAAAATGGCTGAAAATATTAGACAGTTAGCTTAATCTGAAGCAGCACGTGAAGCAGCGACACATGAAGCTGCAAGAAATGTTGAAATGAAAACAAAGATAATTTGACTTGGAAGAATCATTGAGAGTTTCACAAGAGCAGATGAGAGCTACACAACAACAAATCCTAGAATTATTGCAGCGACAACAATCTGGAGGTGGTGGAGGGGTAGACGAGAATGAGGATGAAGAAAATGGGAGTGACGATGACCTTATGGATCATTAAGAATATTAATAATGCATTTAATTAATATTTTGAATTTCTTCTGGATTTAATTAATTATGACATAATTTACTTAGGTTTAAATTTAAATATTTATAAATTTAAATATTTTAAATTATTTCTAAATTTAATATTTTAAAATAAAATTTTGAAATTGTATTATTTATTATATTTATATTATTACAAATATGAAAAATAATATTTGTAATAATATGAATATTATTTTTTTATAATATTAAATCCACTTTGCGAGGTGTTTTTCATGCTGCTATAAAGATTGTTGCGGTGTAAAAAACACCCCGCAAAAATACTTTGCCCGATGCAATCACTTCTTGCTCTGCTCTTCTCTGCGCGCCTATATTGATTCCTGGAAAGTGACTTGCGGTAACGCCTTAATTTTATATTTATTTTTGTGAAATAAATATTAATATTTTAATGGCATAATTGAATTAATTGGTAAAGAAAGTATTTTATGAGAATAATAATAATAATAATATAAGGTGTACTATTATAATGTTGTTATTATTTAAATAAAATAAAATAAAGAGTTGGTTAGAGGTTTAATGGGCAAAGGTGGAATTGTTGTTTTATAAAAAGAGGAAATAGAGAAACAAACCTCATTCATCGTATTTTGACGAAGAACAGAGATGTCTGGAGAAAGAGGAGAAGAAGGGCAAGGTCAAGGATCGTAGATCACCAAGACCAAACGTTGTGAAGGAAAGCTTCGATTTTAAGGTAAGGGGGAGAAAAGGGTTTATGATTGGTGATAGGTCATAGAAGGGTAATTGGGAGTTCCCTCCTCCCTTAGGTATTTTAAGAGATTATGATAATAATGATTGAATTGATGCAATATTGTGAAATTGTTGATGAATATGATTATACGATGTGTTTTGAAAATATATTTGGCGTTGTGTGTTTGGTATTGGGAGGAATGGCATATGAAGGTTATGGGGGATATGATGAATAGAGAAAGATTAAACCTCATAGATTCCCTAATTTGATCTAGGAAAGTTTATTAATAAAACTAGTTGAGGTTATATGTATAAATGGATAATAAATATGTGAATTGGTTGGTTTTGAGTGCTAAATTCGACTTAGAATGATTGGGGTTCGTACAGGTGATAAAGCAGGAAGAAAATGGGAAAAACATAAAAATCCGAATTTTGGGAGTCAGGTGCCCTGACACGGGTGGCCGTGTCAGGCTTCGGGAAATGGGTTTTTGGTGATTTGGAGGGGTGTGTCCCCAGGCCACCTGACACGGGCCGTGTCAGGGGACACGGGAGGCCGTGTCAGGCCACTGTAAAAGTGATTTTTCGTTCGCTTTAAGGCGGATTTGACTCATTCTTCTAATGTAGGATTATATTAGTGAAATGAGACTTTGAGGATGTTCTAATAGTGAATATAGGACTTGACAATTAGTTACATAAGAAAGCCTAAGTGTTCAATTGAATTATATGAATATGTAGATTGTTATAATTGTGAATAACATGAGATATGTGTATGCTCTGTGTGTGAATAAGATGCACTGATGGTTGGTTGATGAGATCATGAGGATCGTAAAGCATGATGTGTTCATGTGTATTGTGATATGGTATGCGTTGTTGTGTCTGCATGCACATACATTTGATGGAATAATCATGTCGTGGATGTGATTATTCGGGATTCGTTGAGAATTGTGGTTGCAGGGATGATCATGTCTTGTTGGAGACGTTAATGATGCATTCGGGGTTCTATTTAATGAACCGTTATTGTGAGTCGGTACCGTATTTGCATTGTGCATTTGAGTCGCATTGCATTATTATTGATTGAATAATATAATTGATAATGTTGTGTGATTAGGGGTGAATTACTTCTTCATATATGTCGTATGCACCGTTATATTATGAATCTATTTCTCACCCCTCTGTTTGTTTTGTTGCGTATGTGCTTCTTCAGAAGTGCAGACAATTCAGGCACTTGAGAAGTATGCTGGTGTGATGTCCGTGTCCTAGGAGCTCTGATATGTAACGGGAACGGGGATCTTTGTCCACATTTACTTTTAATGTTTAGAAAAATTTATTTATATCATTAAACTTGAATTGAAGAACCTTATTATGTATTATTTGTTAAACCTTTGAGCTATTGACGTTAAAGATTTGGATTCCGCTGTTTTCTTTTATTAACGATTTTGATGAATGTTGATGATGTAATATCTCACTTTAGACAAGTAACTCTGATTTTATTAAAGGTTTATATAAATAAAAATTGTGGGAAAAGTGGGTGTTACAACGTGCATTTCACTTAGCAAAGTTGCGGGGTGTTTTTCACCCAACAATGTTGTGGCATGATTGACATCCTGCAAAAGTTGCAGCGTGATTTTCACCTTGCAACAATTTGCGACTAACGATTTAGCAGGGTATTTTATTTATCCCGCAAAAGTGTTGTTGCAGGGTGTTTTTTTACACTTGCTGGGTGTTATTCACCTAGCAACTTGTTGTTTTTTTGTAATGATAAGTAGGAGAATCCACATACCTATCATGTTAAGGTTTCATGTGGATATATGATGTCTTTCATGCTCTTGACCCAATATTGATGTGATGCTCCTCCTCATGACTCAACATAAGTAAGTTGTTTTATCGTCAACCTTATCCCAAAAAATTTCAATACAATTCAACTTTTAATACTATCCTAGAAGCGGTCAAGTGCATCCTTTATACTCTTGCAAAATTTATTAAAGTGCTATGAAACAATATCCAACCATCTACCAAGTTTTCACCTCAAATCTTAGAGTTTGTTCTCATTGTATAAATATTCATTATCTAATGATGAATGAGCATTAATGTTTGAACCTTCTAAAATATATAACCCACATTTTTTAGATCTTTTAGTCATGATCACTCCACCATGCAAATTTTCAACACTTTGTATTCAACTTTATTGCAATATTGTGGATCATCAAACATGTTTACAGGTAACAAAATTTTCCTAGGCTATAGAGCGCACCATACCTTGTGGAGAAGGAAGTCATAATCATCCAACTTTGTAAGTATTATCAATACCAACACCATGAACCATGCAAGTCTTATTGTCACAAGGGAGAACTACCCCACCTTTCTCTAATTTCAAAGTCTCAAAGTATTCTTTATTTGGACATAAGTGATAAATGTATCATGAAAACATGAGCCAACTCTTTCTAGTCTCCAAACTATGTATCATTGGTGTACACTCTTATAACCATCCTCACCATAGGAACAACAATGTGAACAAATATTTATTGTCCCCCCCTCTTTGGACTATCCTTTATGGGGTAAGATATTTTCTAATAAATATATCATTTTAACCTTGACTTGTCAAACTTCCCGGATTTGGACTCCCCTCAATGCTCACTTCTTATTTTTTAAACACTTAATCCTTCAATATTATTGTCAATCTTCAAATCTCTTGCATTTGAAAAAAAATTAGATCTCATAGTCATCAGGACTTCATCCAAAATAATAATACCATTCTTACCTTAAAGAAGGTCATCGATGAAGTCCTTAAAGGATCTGGGTAATGATATCAACAAGAGTAAATTCTTCTTTTCATCTTCAATATTCACCTCATTATTATCCAAAATCATTAATAATTCAAGTTTTTCCCACATCAAAGTCGCAATTTACTCCACGACATCTTCCTTTAGATATTTATCCCCGAGACACAATATAATTGCATTATGGATTTTATCCACCATCTCAACTTTCACTATTAGTGTTAGGCATACAAGAATCGATGCATCGTCCTTCAATGATTCAAAAAAACATTTTGTTGTGTTAAACTTGCTTGTATCTTCACTTTCCACAATTCAAATATTTGTATTCGAAAAACTTCTCGATATCTCATATAATACCCATAGGGATCACTTGTAAACAAAACTCATTTGTCCTTTGATGCACACCACTTGTTGTAAAATTTAAATATAATCATAATATTAGTTTAGTTGATGGTAAGGATGTGTAAAACAAAGAACAATGACAAACAAAATAAATGAAATAAAGCAATAAGATATCATACAACCATTGTAAGCAACTCCACAATAAGCAAGAGGAAGATAAAAAATGAGAACACAAAAAACTCACTTATCCAATTCAATCAAAAAGATCTACTATGGAGAAGAGGGGAACTCTACGATTCAATATACTTACAATAATTGTTACAAGATATTACTAAAGAGTTACAAGAAAATAATATCATAAATTCCTAAGAACAAATCTTATTTTCTATCCCAAGTGTTTTCAATCTCTCCAATTCGTTATATATGAATCACACAAGTCCAATGTGTTTAAAAGTGTTTTCTAATCCCATTTATACCTTTTTAAATATCCAAAACTCCAAAGAATCTCTATTTTTACCTCTCTAAGTTTTCCAACCACATATTTCCCCTTTCTTTCAAACTACATTTTAAAGGTTGTTTTAACAAGAATGATAGAAATACATATTGATAACTATTTAAACCAATCATATTCATAATGGGCCTAAAACATCATCCATTAACGAACGAATCTGTGAATTGAAACGACAAAGTCTAATACCCGCAAACTTCCGAATTGGACCTGATGCTCCAGTATCACTGTTCAAAACCTAAGACAACTGAACTCTGCCCAACACTGACCTCCCTTTCCGCCACTGGATACCGCCGTGTCAACTTCGGTCGACAAACCTCAACTTTGGTGTCTTCCGTCGATTTTTCTACTGCTTCTCTAGTGTCCAAGTTTTTCAAAATCTTGAAGTATGTTTTTTTTTCTTTATCACTTAGGTTTTAAGACAGGAAAAAATGTATAAATTCAAATTTCTTGCATGAATGAAGAAATAAAATCATTAATGTTGGAACTAACAAAATAGAAGGGAAATTGAGTGAATTGTTTTCAAATATAGGAAACATTATGACACTTCCTAATAACATAAGAAGAATGAACAATAACAACTTTGGATTGCTTTCAAAACCTACATAGACCAACTTCTAAAACAAATTGAGAAGATATAAGCAATAAAATTGTGATCAATGTTTAAATAAAGGATACCACGTTTCAGACGTTCAATCCTGGTCGTGAGAGGGAGTGTTAAGAGTCTCACATCGGATAATATATGGCAAAAAAATATGTGATTATAAGTTGGATCAATCTTCACCCTACCAGCCAGTTTTGTAGGATTGAGTTAGGTCCAACCCACACATTCTAATATTGCCTAAACATTTCTCAATCTCCCTGACTCGTTATTTATGAATCACACAAATTTAATGTGTTTAAAAGTGTTTTTTAATCCCTTAAATACCTTTCAAAATATCCAAAAACTCCAAAGAATCACTTCCCATACCTCTTTAAGTTTTCCTATTAGGATTGCCACATATTTCCCCTGTCTTTCAAAGGTTGTCTTAACATAATGATAGAGATACGTATTGATAACTACAGGTCTAAAACACCACCCATTAACGAATGAGTCTGCAAATTAAAACAACTAAGTCTCATACTCGTAAAATCACAGAATTTACCACTGATCGAAACCTTAAACATATGAATTATGCCCAACACTGACCTCCCTATCCGCAATTGGATACCGTCATGTCGACTTCTTTCGACAGATCTCGATTCTGGTGTCTTTCGTCGATTTTTCTACTACTTCTCTAGTGTTCAATTTTCTCGAAATCTTGAAGTATGTTTCTTTTCTTTATCACTTAGGTTTTGAGACATGGAAATTTTTTTATAAATTCAAAATTCTTGCATGAATGAAGAGTTAAAATCATTAATGTTGGAACCAACAAAATAGAAGGGAAATTGAGTGAATATTGTTTTCAAATATGGGAGACATTATGACACTTCCTAATAGCATAAGAAGAATGAACAATAGCAACTTTGAATCACATTCAAAGCCTACATAGACCAACTTCTAAAACAAATTGAGAAGATATAAGCAATAGAATTGTGATCAATGTTTAAACCAAGGATACCACCAAGCTAACTCTAAATTCTGTGTTGCAAATTTAGAAGAGTAAAACAAGTGAAGAGATTTGCTACTCTCAATGACCAAATCTACACATACCATCCAAGTGACATCTACAAAGAATTTATGTATCTATTGCTTTAAAGCTTTAAATAAGATTTGATGTCGTGGTTAAAAAAAAAATTGTCATTTTGAATCTTAAATGTGTAATGTGATGCAATGTTATTATAGTCCATGGATGTAACAAAATTGCAAACTTATAAAAGTGTAGTCAAAGTAGTGTGTAAATATCATGAAAAGTAAAAAAAGAAAGGCAAGTAGGGAGCGTAGAATAAAGCAAAAGGGAATGTCTTTCACAAACACAGATCCCAATGAAAAGCAAGAACTAAGCCTAGCTAGCAACCATTTCTTGCTGGAACACATTCTTTTTGTTTACTAACTTGCTTTGCTTAATTTGTTCCTTATACAAATCCATTGCTGACTCATCAACAAAATCAAAAAAGCTACTTATATACTTAACAATACAAATATACTAGAATCACTACATTGTAGTATAAGCTTAAGCACTGATAGAGTGAGGGTTGAAGATGAAGTCCATAGAAAATTTTGATTCCACTAACGTAAACAATCAAAATAGTAACATGTTTGGTGTCTCTTTCTCTCCTCAAAGGAACATAAGTGTTCCTTCATATGCTGAAGCAGTTCCAACAAGCTTCTGTTATCATAACTATGGCTATTACTATGGAGTCGAAGGTGAACATGTTGGATTATATTCAGCCTTGCCTTGCATGACTGATGGATCCATTTATGGTGTTGAAGCTTTGAGTAGATCACAGTCACAAGGTTAGTTTAGTTCCAATATTTGTTACATTCTTATTTTATTTTTTTGAAGTATCTTTTTGACTTAACTTTTTGACTACTTTTATCTATTTTTGTATGTGTAGCAATGAGTATTCATCCATATGAATGTAGTAGCAAAGAAGCAATGCAACTCAACATGGATGGTTTTTTGTATAACCAAACTTTATGCCATAAACCAAACATTAATACAAATAACCTAAATCATGTACAAGAGAATATGAACCTTTTGGGAAGTTTGGCGGAGCATCAGGAGCAACAGATTTCGTGTTACAACGCGTTAAGAAACAATAATATAATGTTAGAACTAGAAGGGATGATGAAAAATCAGGTAAAAGATAGTGTTCAGCTCTCAAATATAGTTGAGGATGAAGTTTTTGATGTGAAAAGATGGGTCTCAAGAGATATTAATGCTATTAGTTCTAACTCACAATCAAGCTGTGTTACTAGTTCACAAGAAACATCACCTATTAATTCTGTTTCTGTTGATACCATGAAAAGGAAGAATCAGAATCAAACTTTAGGGCAAAGGACATCTCAATATAGAGGTGTAACAAGGTTGGTTTTCTTCTAGTGCTTTTTTGTTTCATAGAAAGTTTGTCAAACATGAGAGTTAACTGTTTTATTGTTCATCAGACATAGGTGGACGGGTAGATATGAAGCGCATCTATGGGATAACAGTTGTAAGAAAGAAGGCCAAGCTAGGAAAGGGAAGCAAGGTAAGAAATAAAGCAATTTATTTTTTTTCAAAGCTTTAAAAACAATACTCGAACATTAAACCGATTAGACCTCTGAATCATAGTTCAACCAAATTCAAGGTTTAATCGGTTGAACTGTCCAGAATGGTTCATTTTGTAGTAATATTCATCTCTCACCGTTGTTTTTATTTGTTTTTTCTATTTTATCTTTGATCCGGGGATGATTAATCCACTCAAATGCACAATGATTCCTCAGTTTATCTAGGTAAGTTTTCCAAACATGAATAATATTTTTATTTGTTGATGATGATGATGATGATAGAAAAAGAGAATTTTTTTGTCTATTCACAGTAACTCCAAAAAATTTATTAATAGGTGGTTATGACATGGAAGAAAAAGCTGCAAGAGCTTATGATATGGCTGCACTCAAGTATTGGGGTCCCTCCACTCGTATAAATTTCCCAGTAATGATTAATTTCTTTCCCATTTCACTTCAATTCTAGTATCTAACTCAACACTGACAGTAACTGATTTTCTACTAATCATCATCTCATAATAATAGCTAGAAAATTATCAAAAAGAACTTGATGTAATGAAGAAAATGACCAGACAAGAATACGTTGCTCATTTAAGAAGGTACACAAATATTTTGCTTCAATCATTATGCAGTTAATTAACAATAACAACCAATGTTTATAATAATTAATTAATAACCATGATTAAACTTTGTTAATACAGGAAAAGCAGTGGTTTCTCAAGAGGAGCTTCCATGTATAGAGGAGTAACCAGGTCTCATATATTACATACATTAATACATAAATATAAACAAATATTATCGCCAGAGATTGAACCCTAGAACAACAGTTTACACTCATTTTTCAGGGTTGAACCCTAAACCAGCATTAATTGGTTCTGATTATTGTTATCTTTGTAGCAGACACCATCAACATGGAAGGTGGCAAGCTAGAATAGGTAGAGTTGCTGGAAACAAAGATCTCTATCTTGGAACCTTCAGTGAGTATACTCTTACATTTTTTGGTTAATCATTCTTTTTTTAATTAGAAATTTTTTTAATATTGATTATTGATTATTGATTTTGATGTACATTAACTTAGGAAGAGTGTGCTTTATAACTTTATATAGAGAATCTTTGATGCATTTCTTGATCTCTTTGAACTCTTCTTTTTAGTCACATAAGGCTGAATCTGATCATGAATTACTTTAACACTATTCTCTTTTATTAAAGTTGTTGGTTCAGAAGGAAACACAATCATAACTTCAAATGATCTTTTTCAATATTTCTTACTTCAAAAAATTCTGATATATACTAATATTCTGCATGTTAAATTGTTAATCTAATGACTAATTCTAATTAATTACACTTAATTGAAATGAAACTTTTCAGCTACTCAAGAAGAAGCAGGAGAAGCTTATGATATAGCAGCTATAAAATTCAGAGGAGAAAATGCTGTTACAAATTTTGATATAACAAGATACGATGTTGAAAAAATTATAGCAAACAGTAATCTTCTTAGCAGTGAAGAAGCTAGAAGAAACAAAAAAGTTGATAATGATGATGAAATAATTAACATTGAAGAAGCGATTAATCCAATGCAGAAGAGATGCAAAATCCAATCATTTTCAGTAGGTTTAGATGATATTTATCGTCAAGAAATAGAGGAATATTCGAATAGCGTATTGCATATGTCGAATGCTTCTTCGGTTGTGACAAGCTTAAGTAACTCAAGAGAAGAAAGTCCTGAATATGGAAGAAGCTTACCAATGCTGTTTGGAATTGATTCAACAGCTTCAATGCCTTCATTTTCTAGTTTACCTCAGATGCCACTGTCGGTTTTCACTGCATGGGCCGACGCATAATCGGTTTTGATTCTGTTATAGCTTAATATATTTTACGTCCTTGTTTTGCATGCATGTTAATGAGGATAGTGTTTTTGTCATAATCTTTTTAACCGTTACATTTAAGCATTTTATTTTTGCTATGAAGAGTAGTATAAGTTTTTTTATCCTTTTTAGCAGGTTTGTGAAATCATTGCTAGAAACAGTTAAGAAAATTCTGAAAGGATGTGATTAGTAACTAATATGAGAATTGAGATAGATACCATTTATTATCGGTTTAAATTTTGTTAGTCTTTTTGATCTTTTTGGTCACGTGGAATCTAAGTAAGTGCATTCCTTAAGTAATCTTAAAAAATTATTGGTATTTCACGTCCAGTGTTATGATTACTTCTTAAACTTTATCTAAAGGAAGCAGATATTCTTCCATACCCAATTCTATCAAAGAGGTATAGGCGTAAAAATAGATTCCATTATTAATATGACTCTTTATGATCTGATTTGTGACTTCATAAGCTGTATCGAATTGCATTTTGTCTGTTACTTTAAAGAAAGCCCTCTTGTTCCCTTTCAGATAAGATATTATTTTATTAAATATTGGTATGAGATAATTTAATTTGGTCTGAAAATAAACAGTCCAACGGCCTAGAAAGAGCCGGTTGGGCCCGAGTCACCCGACCCAGACTCACATTTATTACCCGATCAATTTTACATACAGGTGGTAGGTAAGGTTCTCACAAGAAAGTCAACTAAAACTTAGTATAAGAGGAGGAAAGTGTTCCCTCTATATAACGAAGGAAGAACCGGTCTCCCGCTACTCTCACGATTTAGTAAGGAAAGACGGAGAAACCATTAATTTTCCACTACCCAACCCAAAAAAACTCCTATATATTCCTACCCCGGAGTTTGAATAGATCATTCACTAATTCTGCGAAATCTAGCTTTAGCAACTTTACACACAAGCAGACCCTCCCTTGATTGTGTTTCACAAGCACATTTGGTGTCCACCGTGGAGGCTCAGTAAATTAACCTAGATTACACTCACATTAAAGTTTCAACCGCCTCAGCCACTGTCTTCAACATAGTGACATGACAAAGTGCTACCACGGTTAACAACACCGACAACAACGACCATGAAACTTTAACAGAGATGCAAGCTGTTAAGGACTAGTTATGTTGCTCTTACCAAGCTCTAGAAGCATTGTCATGACCTTCCTTGAGCGACACCCTGAAGATCTCTAGGTAAAAGACATGATCATGGACCCTCAACCTCACTCAGACGAGATTTGGGGCGCTATAATGCCAAGAACTTCAAATCGCCATCATTGGCGAAGTTTGATGAGAAGAGCAACCCCAAGGAACACATTGTTGCCATCAAGACTCGGATGGTAAACATAAGGGCATCTGATCTTTGAAGTGCGAGATCTTGTTATACACTTTAAAGAAGGCGGCATGAGATGGTTCATGAACCTCACTTACCTTTAAGTAACCGGATACTAGGACCTCTAGAGGAAACTGATCCACCAATTTTCTTTGAGTAATCACTAAAAGTTGTCTACCAATAGTTTGTTCAATGTCCGCCAAGGACACTCCGAGTCATTAAGAGAATACCTCACTCGTTTCAATAAGACGACCATCAAGGTAGTTCATCGAAACAAGGAGATGTTCGTGGGAGCATTTTAGGACAGTTTAAAAGTCAGACATTTCAATCAATCTGTTGCCTAGAAGCCCATCGTCTCCATGATTAAAATCATGGCACGAACTCAATGTTACCTCAAGGTATAAGAGAGAAATACAGAGAAGAAGGCCAGAGATGTTAAGAAGCGCACCTCTGGCTGATTTGACTCATCACAATAGCAACACAAAAGTCACTACACCTTGCCTATCAGAGACAATGCAAATTTCAAAAAAAGTGGGAGGTCCACTTATAGCTTCACGCCTATATACCCACTGTAAGAAAATATGGCACAAAGTGATTCACACTCACAATATTATGTATCTATAATCCCTTAGGTCAAATACAATAAGGCCTAAACTCGGACGATGGTGCAAGTACCACAAGGTAAAAGGTCATCACATTGATGATTTTTATTAGCTTAAGAGGGAGATTGAGCTGCTTACTCAAAAGGGTAACCTGAATAAATACGTTAGGGGAGGGTCTTAACAAACTAAAGGGAGCTCCATGACTCAGGGGAGAGATCAACCTTGAAGCCTTGGGTCTAGAAAGACAAATATCCTGAGAGAAGAGAGGAGGACAAACTTGTCATCCACACTCTAAATAGTATATCTTAAGGGCTCACATGAGGAGGAAAATCTAACTCCTCTCATAAGAGATATGTCAACCAAGTTATGGAGGTAAAAAAGTTTCCCACTAAGCCTACGGAAAACTCAGAGGATCTGGATCTAGAATCTTCTTTTCTAAAAAAGATGTCACAATAATACTCCTTAATATGAATGATCTTTGGTTATAAAAGTGTCATGCGATGACTTGAAGATCAAGCGGGTGTAGATAGGCTAAAGTGTCATGTACTATATTAAGACGTCTTTAATGGGCTAAAGTTGGACCCAAACAAGATCCAACCTTTCAAATACTCTTTGTAGGATCCATGGCGACCTAGTCCAGATGAAAGGCTACATCGCCTAGTAGATTCCTCGTGATCATACAACATAATCATCAGAGAATTGCGTTCAACCTCGTGAGGGCCTCCCTATCAACGCTCTACTTGAGCATGAAGTGGTCCTTGATAAATGGGCAAATTTGCATGATTAAAACGGACCAAAAAACAACCCAAAATGTTACCAAGATAATCTGAGAGTCGCAAGGGTAAATGTGAAAGTTGTCTTTGCACCTCATCCTTACATCAATGAGGTTGTATTTTTATATTTAAAACACCAAGATATATCTTAATAAGGAAAGGCTCAACCACTCAAAGAAAATTCCATGTCAAAAATTAGGTTAAAAAATTATGCTGCAACTTCCTTGTTGGCGTGAAACTCTTCAACCACCAACATAATATCCTAGTACATCTTTCATAAATATCAATCAATGCTCATGTAATAGCCATGAACCAAATCCTTGTGTAATCCTAATTATATAAACACATCTTTGACTTGAATTTTCACTGGCCAAAACCAATTCTTCCATCAATTTTCTCTTTCCCAAACCGCACAACAAAATTTGTGACTAGAGCTCAACAACTCTTTCAGAACACCACCCTTATTTTCTGATGTGGACGATCATAAAAAGTTGCAACCACAGAGCATACTAAGAATACATATCCTCGGATCTAAACAAAAGCTTTAATACCAGTTGTTTGGAAAAACTAATGCATAGAGGGAAATAAAAGGAACACAATAACAACACAAGGACATAACGTGAAAACGTCAAAATCGAATTAAAAAATCACAACCATTTTAAAATAATACCCAGAGAATAACACTATAAAAAACGTTACAACATATAATTTACCCTTAACCATTCCTGGTACACCCACACCCTCCAAAATAAATATTTAACTACATCTCACGACACTCTAGCACAAGAGTATAAGATAATAAAGAAAGTCAAATAAAAATTTAAAGTGTTTTTGACTGGTGCATCTTGTACATAAGAACTTGAATCCTATTGATGTACCTTAATTTTGTCCCAGGCATGTCATTCATTATTCGGGTATTTCATTCATTACATCTAGGTATATCGCCTTTTAGTCTAACGCATTCTTCATTTAATCGTCTCATTTTGCATATTTTGAAGAAAAAATCGACTTTTAATAAAGTCAACAAAAAGTCAACATTTTATCCATTTGAATACATTAGTTAATTTCATGTGCATTATTTTAAATTAATTCATTTCATTCATTATATGCATTTTGCATCATATAAAAAGTCAAAAGTCAACAAAAAATAAAAATAAAAAGTCCAAAATATTTCATGCAATCATTCTTCATTTTTTGCATCATAAAAAATCCAAATATAATATCTTGAGTGATCTAACAATCATTTAATCATCATCATAGCATTACATAAACATCATCATAAATCATAACAGAAACAGTCAACAAAAGTCAAGATTTTGGCACTAAAGACAAATATTAATCACACTTGTTTTGCCTAACTAACTATGCATAATCATACATTCATACATCATCTAATTTCCAACCAAATTACATAATATATAATAATTTGATATTGAAATTGAGATATTTTCATGCAAAATTCAAATTCACATTCAAATGCATTCAAATTCGTCCAAATTTACTCACTTTTTTTTTTACATTTTTTCATAATTCCTAAACAGTCCTTTAACCTAATTATAGAGATTATAAATCAATATCATTTCATTCACAATCAGTCACTACGAAACAACCCCAAAATTCTACACTAAGTTCATCATCAAAGTACTAGTTTCTTCATTTTGAAGAAACTTGGAGTTTGAGCGAAAACCCTCCCAACTTGATCCAATTGTCATCCATTTCATTTGAATCATTGCACAACATTATCACCACAATAATCTCTACCAAAAACTACAAAAAAATTATATTCATTCAAGTTCATTTTGAACTCGATTTTGAAAAGTTGTCAAAATTATGAAATAATACTAAATTGAGGAAGAGGAAGTTGCAATGAGTTCGAATCTGTAAAGAAAAATGGAAAACTCATTTCACCAGAGCTTCATCGGAGCCTTGCCGAAATTCGGGTCTCTCGTCAAAACGTTCATAGTGTTCTTCTTCTAGGTAGCTTGTAATGTTTGTTATTTATTGATTTTCTTTACATTATTATGTTTTTTGCATACCTCATGATCATTAATTATCACAGAATTACACAAAACACCATTAATTTGGATTTTGGAAAATCAAGGGTTTAAGTTTTCTTGAGAAACTCAAGAACACAAATCTAAAATGATCAAATCGACTTGTTTCAAACAGAAAAATATAATCAGTGGCTTCACAACATCACCTTGGGCCTAAATTCATAGTTTGTTTGGCATGAAAGTAGCTTAATGGCCAAATCAAAGTTGTGTGCATCCCACTGTAAACGAGTAATTTTCAAAATTTTAAGTTGTTGTCTGTTCATTTTTGAACATGCTATTGTTTTTGTGAGATTTAGTAGATGAATATTCATTATTTATTTGTGTAATTTTGTAAAAAGATAGTTACATGTTGATCAAAATGACTATTAGTTTGATTTTTTTATGCTACTACTATCCGTCTACTATTTTTCTTCAATGGAGGAGAAGGTGAGTCTGGGTGGGACCAACATGGGCCAAACCACCCCATTCATCCCTTTTTTTATTTCTTTGTTTGTTTTGCTGATTGAGCCTTGAGCTCAATTCACTTATTTTTTTCTCGTCACAACCTCATGCATACTTGCATCTCTTTCCCTTTATTATTTTTGTTTTCATTTTATTTTATTGCTTTATTTTATTTTATTATTAATCAATTAAATAAATTGTATAAAATCAACCTTAATCAAACCATTTTTTAAAATAATGTGAATCAAACACTTGATTGATATCAAGTCCTTTTCAAAATTAATCGTTTCAGAAAAAAAAATTGTAATAAACAATTGGTTAAAAAAGGATTAGATTGACGTACTTGTCCCTCCTGGTCCCCGAGTATTTGGATGATGACCCTACTTGGCCTATTGTTTGAGTACTCGTCTTCCGCTATAAAAAATCAATAACCGACTCTAGATTCATTCTTTCGTGGACAAAAAAAATAGTTTTATGTAATTGTCCTCCTTAATCCCGGGTATTTGTGTGGTGGTCGTACTTAGCTTCCCGCGCAAATACTCATTTTCCGTTAAATAAACGTAACTTAATTCGCCTCACAAATTTCATAAAAACATGGACGAAAATGATTAGTTGGATGTACTTGTCCCTCCTAGTCCCCAAGTATTTAGATAATGGACGTACTTAGCCTTTCATTTAAGTATTTGTCATCCACTTAAAATAGACGCAACTCATCAATTTTTTTTCACCTTAGCACCATGTCAAAATCTTTTCTAAACAAAAAATGTTTTGTCAATTCTGAGACGATGCAAACAAAGCTTTATTCCTACCATATGTTAGAAGTGAGAACATTTCCTCTCGAATGCGATGAAAATATAACTCTGTGAGATTCTAAGTTATGTTGTCCATTATGATGCAGCTCACAACGTTCCCTACTTTCATTGCTGGGTAGTAAGCAATGTTTTCTACTCGAATGCGACTAAGCATTTTTCGCTGAAATCGACCAACCAACAAATTTTCTACTTAGAAATACGTACCTTTGGATTCTCATCGCACCCGGGTGTTAGGAAACTACGCAATATTTCCTCATAGTCAGATTCATGGAATAGCGATATAAATACAGAATAATAACACACACAAAGCTGCTAAGACTTTTTATTCACTGGAAAGATAAACAAACACATTGTATTTAAGAATTTATCTCAATAGTGTATTTCTCTAATTATTGAAAATGCACTCAATGTTGGAATGAGTATTATTTTGGCTTTTACATCTTATATAACCAAAGCATTGGATACATTATCTGTAACCCATTCATTACGGTTCCTATAAAGTAGTAAAATCTTCCATTTATTTCTAAATAATAAGAAAATAATGACCATCCAAATAATAAGGAAACAATGACTTTTTCAACAATCTCCCACTTGAAGATTGGCTTCAGTCGGTCTTCACATCTCGATCATGCAATAGCCTTCTCTGGTATGTTATTCTAGCAAGCCAACTAAAGTTGAGCACAACATCAATTTATCAATAGTTACCACCTTTGTCAACATGTCTGATGGGTTCTCACTTCCGAGAATCTTCCTCAACGTTAGTATCTCATCCTCAAGCATAATTCTGATGAAGTGATAACGGAGATCGATGTGCTTCGTTCTAGAATGGAATGTTGAATTTTTAGCCAAAATATATTACACTTTGACTGTCGTTGTGCAAAACACTCCTCTCTTTGATAAATCCCAATTCTGTCAATAATCCTTGAAGCCATATCAACTCTTTGCTAGCTCTATTACTGCTACATACTCAACCTTTGTAGTGGATAGAGCAACGATCTTTTGTATCATCGACATCCAACTAACAGTTGTAGTACCAATAATAAATATGTAATCGGTGGTACTTCTTCGATGATCAACTTCACTAGTAAATTATGCATCTACATAGCCTTGTACTTTTAATTCACCTTTACTAAAGCATAAACATTTCTCCTTAGTACCTCGTAGATACCTTAAAATCCATTTCACAGCTTCCCAACGGGCTTTACCTGGAATTGACATAAACCTGCTTACAACTCCCACTACATGGCCAATGTCTGGCCTCGTGCATACCATCGCGTACATCAAACTTCCAATCGTTGAAGCACATGGAATCTTAGTCATCAATTATTTTTCTTCCTCCGTCTTTGGGGTTTGTTCCTTTGATAAGAAAATATTACTAGACAAAGGTTTGTTAACTGGTTTGGCATTGTCCATGTTGAATCTTTGTAAAACACGGTTGATGTACTCCGCCTGAGATAACTGCAAAATTCCTCTTTGCTTATCTCTCGTGATTTGCATTCCAAGAATCTTCTTTGTTGGACCCAAGTCCTTCATGTCAAATTCTTTTGACAATTGTATCTACAAGTTTCTGATTTCATCAATATATGGATCTGCTACTAACATATCATCGACATAAAGTAATAAAATGATATAACTTGAATGATATCTTTTGAAGAAATAACAGTGGTCAGCATTGCACTTCTGGAAGCCTTCCTTGTGCATGAAGCTTTAAAACTTCCTATACCACTATCTTGGAGCTTGTTTTAGACCATACAAGCTCTTCTTTAATTTGCACACCATTTTCTATTTGCCTTCTTCTAAGAAACCTTTTGATTGATGCATGTAGATCTCCTCATTTAAGTCTCCGTGAAGAAACACAATCTTCACATCCAACTTCTCTAGGTAGAGCTCTTCACTGGAAACAATACTTAACACATACCTGATAGTATTGAGCTTCACAACTGGCGCAAAAATTTCAGTGTAGTCAACTACTTCTTTTTGCTGAAATCCTTTGACAACTAGTCGGGCCTTGTATCTCTTAGAGTCGTCATGGTCTTCCTTCACCCGATACACCCATTTGTTGTGAAGTGCCTTTTTCCCATAGGTAACTCAGCAAGTTCCCATGTTTGATTGGAGATCAAAAATTTCATGTCGTCTTTCATAGCAAGTTCCCACTTGCTAGCATCTGATGTCTGACATGCTTCTGCGTAATCTTCAGGCTCCCCTTCATCTGTCAATAACATGTAGTCCATGTATCTCCTGTTAAGAACATGAGTTCTAGAAGTCTTTCTCAGTACAGGAGTTGGATTCAGAGGCTCTGATATGTCAGGCTGCTGCTCATTGCCTTGTTCAATTGTTTCCTTTAGCTGAGGATTATCAACTATAGAACTTTCTAAGACATCGTCCACCTCTGCATAATCTGGCCGACTCAAATCTGAGTTGCTGACACATGTATTCTATTTGTCCTTGTAGATTACTCTTTCATTGAATATTTACATCTATACTGCAGATCATCTTTTTGTTTTCAGCATCCCATAAACGATACCCAAACTCATCCTCACCATAACCGAGGAAAGTGCATTCACTACAACAAAAATGACATTTAACAGCGCACCTTAGACAGCGTTTTCTTAAGGAAGTGCTATCTAAGGTTAAAATTAATAGCAAACACGGAAACTGTTCAAAAAAAATTATAAAAGCGCTGTTAAAAGTCCTACCTTAGACAACGCTTTTAAAAAAGCGCTTTCTAAGGTAGGCCTTAGACAACGCTTTTATAAAGCGCTTTTAAAGGTAGGCCTTAGACAGCGCTTTGTCAAAAGCGCTGTCTAAAGTCTTTCAATTTAAAAAAAAAAATAAAAACAAAAGCGTTGTGTAAGGGGGGCTTAGACAACGCTTTTCAAAAGCGCTGTCTAAGGCCTACCTTAGAAAGCGCTTTTATGAAAAGCGTTATCTAAGGTCTAATTATATTAAAATTATACAGATCTATTTTCATTTCTTCCTTTCCGTCTCTTCTGCGAACGACGAACAGAAATCGCCATTTTCACCCTAACGAGCTTCAACAGTCTTACCTCCACCGTCGTCCACCAGATTCTACCTCCGTGAAGTCCACTATCGTCCTCCGTCGTACAATCGTCGTCTTCCGTTCAAAAAGGTACGTTCTTGATAAATGTGTTGTTCTTGTTCTTGTTCTTGTTCTTGTTCTTGTTCTTGCTTGTTTTTTTGCTGAAAAGTTGCATATTCTTGAAATTTTATTGCTTGTAGTTACTATGTATATACAGTATGAACCATAAGATTCATTGATGGATAGTGTTCTTGTTCTTGTTCTTTTGTTGTTACTATGTATATACACTGAGTTTATATAAATATTAACACTGAGTTGTTGGCTTCATTACCTGAGAAGTTTTTTTGTTGAACCTGTAGACTGAGTTAAAATTAAACATTTAGGATACGGAGTTTTTGTTTAAAACATTTAGGATACGGAGATACGTTAGTCATTGGTGTTATGTTCGATAAGTCTAATATTGTTGTTATTATATGAAACTCTACTTTCAACTACAATGATGTAAATATCTGTTAAATGTGAGAAAATGAAGTGAACTTGAAAGTTGTTAGAATATTCGAAGATACTACCTTAGTTATGTATTTTCGTCTGGATTTAACTGGGTTATTGTCGTTTGGAGATACATTGGTTATGTATACATTATTGAAGTTGATATTGATTGTTTACCTTAATAAGTAGGAAAACCATGGATAAAACATGGATCTATGCCGATCGAATGACCAAAGAGTACGAGAATAGGGTTGCGGAATTCTTAAAGTTTGTTGTTCAACACGCTGAAAACCCCAGACGAATGCATTGTCCTTGCTTGCGTTGTTTTTATATTGGTAAGGTTGACGCAGATGGATTGAAATCTCATTTACTGAGGCATGGAATTGATCAAAGTTATCAGTGTTGGATATTTCATGGTGAGAAAATTAACGAGAATGTTGAACCGAGTGGAAAAAGTAATACGACATATGCTTCATACGACAAAGACATAGAAACATACGATTGTGATCGAGTTGAAGAGATTGTAGAAGCACTTGAAGAAGATCTTCATGATTGTCCTGAAATGTTTGAGAGGATGGTAAGCGATGCAGAGAAACCGTTGTACAAAGGTTGCACTAAATTCTCAAGACTGTCTGCGATATTAAAGTTGTATAACTTAAAGGCGGGCAATGGATGGTCGGATAAAAGTTTCACAGAGCTGTTGGCCCTTATGAGAGAAATGCTACCGGATGATAATGTTCTTCCTAATCGAACCTATAAGGCAAAAAAAATGTTGTGCTCTATTGGCATGAGCTATGATAAGATACATGCTTGTCTTAACGATTGCATTTTGTTTCGTAACGAATATGCATCGTTAACTGAGTGCCGTAAATGCGGTTTGTCTCGATATAAGAAAAAATTGTCTCCCACAAAAGTCTAATGGTATTTTCCCATAATTCCGATATTTAGGCGCATGTTTCGTAGTGAAACCAATGCAAGACATCTGACTTGGCATGCAGATGAAAGAAATTGATGGAAAGTATCGGCATCCGGCTGATTCACCATAGTGGTCGAAGATTGATAATGATTATCCTGAGTTTGGAGAAGAAGCAAGAAACCTTCGCTTGGCATTATCAACTGATGGAATGAACCTGCATGGTCTTCAAAGTATCTCACATACCACATGGCATGTGATTCTTATGATTTATAACCTACCTCCATGGCTATGTATGAAGCGTAAGTACATGATGTTATCTATGTTAATCTCTGGGCCTAAACAACCAGGGAATGACATAGACGTATACTTGACACCTTTGATCAAAGATTTAAAGATTTTGTGGGAGAACGGTGTGGAGGTGTATGATGGATATAGGAAAGAAAGTTTCAATTTGAGGGCGATGTTGTTTGGCACAATTAATGATTTTCCATCATACAGGAATCTATCTGGGTATAGCATTAAAGGTCAATGTGTGTGTCCTATTTGTGAAGACGGAACCGATACGATTCGATTAGAACTTTGTCAGAAGAATGTGTTTCTCGGTCATCGTAGATTTTTACATTCTAAACATCACTACTGTGGGTGGAGAAAAACATTCAATGGAGACACCGAACATCGTAAAGCTCCACCTGCATTGTCAGGTGACCAAGTTTTTGAAAAGGTGAAAGATGTGCGTACTGAGTTTGGCAAGCCTTTTGCACATAAGGTTGTCAAAGGTGGGTGGAAGAAAATGTCGATATTTTTTGAATTGCCATATTGGAAGTCTTTGTACGTGAGACATTTTCTCGATGTTATGCATATTGAAAAAAATGTATTTGAAAGTGTTATCGGTACATTACTCAATATAAAAGGCAAGTCTAAGGATGGCCTTAAAGAAAGGGAGGATATGTTAAAAATGGGAATGAGAACTGAATTAGCACCCGTGAAGAAAGAAAAACGAACATATCTACCACCTACTGCTTTTACTTTATCTAGAAAGGAGAAAAAAAATTGTGTAAGTCTCTGAGTGAAGTTAAGGTTCCAGAAGGATACTCATCAGATATCAGAAGACTTGTTTCTATGAAAGACCTCAAGTTGAAGAATTTGAAGACACATGATTGCCATGTTATAATGGAACATTTTCTACTGATAGGTATACGTTCTATTTTGCCATAAAAAGTAAGAAGTGCCATAACTAAATTGTGTTTTTTCTTTAGGTCAATCTATAGTAAGGTGATCGATCCCGAGATCTTACCAACACTACAAAAAGAGATTGTAATTACCTTGTATGAGCTTGAAATGTATTTTCTTCTGTCTTTTTTTGACATAATGGTTCATCTAGTTGTTCATCTTGTGAAAGAGACACAGTTGTGTGGACCAGCTTATATGAGATGGATGTACCCTGCTGAACGATATATGAAAATATTAAAAGGGTACGTGAAATCCCGAAGTCGACCAGAGGGTTGTATTGTTGAATGATACATTTTTGAAGAAGCTGTTGAGTTTTGTATTGAATATTTGTCTAACGTTTAATCGATTGGACTCCCCAAAGTTCAGATTTTTGAAAAACTGGAAGGTAAAAAATTAATTGGAAATAAAATTGTGACAGTATCAATGGATGAACGGGATCAAGTTCATTTGTATGTTCTGCACAATGATAATGAGGTTGAGCCATATGTTGAAATGCACAAGGATGTACTCCGAAGGTTAAATCCGAACAGAAATGAAAATTGGATAGTTAGAGAGCACAATCAAAGTTTTATACAATGGTTAAAGGATCATATTTATTCGAAGCGCTATTCGGATCCTTCTTCGGTAACAGAAAGGTTGAGATGTTTGGCATATGGTCCAAGTTTGCATGTATTTTCTCATAGCGCATACTCAATTAATGGATACACATTTTATACCAAAGAACAAGATGATAAGAGTACTATGCAAAATAGTGGTGTCACCGTGCTAGCTGAAGCAATGCATATATCAAGTATGAAGGACTTAAACCCCAAATATGCAAATTTGTCATATTTTGGAGTTATTGAGCACATTTGGGTGTTTGATTACGAGAAGTTTCAGATTCTCATCTTTGGTTGCAAGTGGGTAAATAGTAGTGGCATACGAATGGATAAGTCTAGATTTTTGCAAGTTGATCTTACTAGGGTGGGGTACAAAGATGAACCTTTTATTATAGCATCTCAAGCTAAACAAGTGTTCTATGTGAATGACCCGATGAGTACAAAATGGTCTATAGTGCTTTTCTCTAACAAAGTGGTTGATGATAGCGGTGTCGATCAATGTGATATTGATGTTGAGAATGAGTCATGCATTAGATAGAATGAGTTGAATAGAAATAATGAAGATGAGGATCTTATAGCGGATGAGTCATATATAAGAAACGATCATAATGAGGGAATTTGGATCAATTCATCCGTACGCATTGCTAAGAAACAAGTGATTAATATTCCAACAAAGAAAAGAAAGAGATGTTAGTGAAAGAGGTAAATTATGCAATTATATCCTTGGTTTCTTGATTATAAGTTATATTTACACATATCTCTCATATAATTAAATAGTTGAAATTAAATCAAACTATGTTATATTATTGTGTAGTACTTTGATGAATTCAAGTGTGCATATTATACAAAAGATCAAGTGGACGAAATCAAAGAGGAATGGTGTCAATTCATTATAGAGCTGGGTGTTATGTGAGGTATAATATTGTACTCTTACTTTGATTGATGAAAATTTAAATATGTGTAACGTTGTAATTTCTATAATATTGTTTATTAATTGAATTACAATCTTTGTGTTGTTTCAGGACCTATGTATATTTGAAGCAATGCTTTGGATGGATTAGATATGTATACTTATAATATGTACATTTGTAGTAAAATGCAATGAGTTGTAATTATAATAGACCAAAATGGTTTGAATTGGTATATATATATATATATATATATATATATATATATATATATATATATATATATATATATATATATATATATATATATATATGGTTTGAATTGCATTTTATGGATTTATAATTTTGGTGCATAAATTGATATATAATTTGTGATATTTGTCTACCAAAATTTGGTTGAAAACAGGTCAAAATTATGGTTTTAAAACCTGGTAAAAAAAGTGGTTTCAAAAACATTATTAAAAAATTTTCGTATACCTTAGACAGCGCTTTTGGCAAAAGCGTTGTCTAAGGGGGGATTAGACAACGCTTTCACCAAAAGCGTTGTCTAAGGTATACCTAAAAAAATTAAAATAGGAGGGGATTAGACAACGCTTTCACCAAAAGCGATGTCTAAGGTAGACCTAAAAAAATTAAAATAGGAGAGGATTAGACAGCGCTTAAACCAAAAGCGTTGTCTAAGGTATTCCTAAAAGCGATTTCTAAGGGTACCTTAGATAACGTTTTTAAGATTTAAAAAAGCGTTGTCTAAACCTTTAGCAGCGGAGGTTTAGACAACGCTTTAAAGTGTTGTCTAAGTGAGAAAAAAAAAGCGTTGTCTAAGGTCTTGTTTGGCATAGTAATTTCTTTGATTTGGGGTCAAGCTTGTTCCTGCCATGATCACTAAAGTGCACATATGTTACACAGCCGGAAACTTTAAGATGTGAGAGTTTTACCTCTTTTCCGCTCCATACCTCTTCTGGTATTCTATGCTCCAATGGTACCAATGGACCTCGGTTGATTAAGTAAGCTGATGTGTTGACTGCCTCTGCCCTAAACTGCTTCGGTAAGCCTGATTGCACGCGTAAGCTTCTGGCTCTTTCAGTCAACCTTCGATTCATACACTCGGCTACACCATTCTATTGAGGCGTACCTGGTACAGTACTTTCCATTCTTATTTTGTGCTCATAGCATAACTTCTTGAACTTGGTGTCTACATATTCACCACCACTGTCAGTTTGGAGCTTTTTAATCTTCAATCTAGTCTCATTTTCTACCATCGCTTTCTACACCTTGAAAGCCTTAAATACGTCAGACTTATATTTCAGAAGTTATACCCATACCTTTCTGGAATGATCATCAATAAATGTCACGAAGTATTTCTTCCCACCAATAGATGAGACGGTAGTTGGACCCCAAAATCTGAGTGGACAAGCTCGAGTCTTTCCTTCTTTGGAGTTCTCCCACTTTTCTGAAAGCTAACTCGCTTCTGCTTTCCAAGTATATAGTCTTTGCACATGCCAATTTCTATTGACTGAAGATCCGATAGTTTTCCATTTAAGTGCATGACCTTCATCCCTTTCTAACTCATATGGCTTAGTCTTTGGTGCCATAGATTGGAACTTTCATTTGCTGCAACTGTAGTCAAATGACATGCTCCAGCTATCTTGTAAAGAGAACCACTATTTTTACCGCGAACAAGTGTCATTGCACCTTTTGAAATCTTCCAATGATCTCCTTGGAAGATTGTTGTGTATCCATCACCGGCCAACTGGCTTACTGAGATTAAGTTCTTCGTCAGGTCAGGAATGTGTCTGACATTTTTCAACTCCCAAATAGACCTCTTCAACTTGATCTTCACTACACCTTTTCCCACAATCTCACAAGATTTTTCATTACCAAGATAAACTTTACCAAGGTTCCCGGGAACAAAATTTTCAAAGAACTGTTTCTGTGAAGTTGCGTGAAAGGATGCTCCAGAGTTTAACACCAAGACTCTTCCTTGATCTCTAAAGAACATATCAACGCATCACCTCCTCTTGAGGTTGAAGCAATGTTTGCCTCATCTTTCTCCTCCTTGTTCTTCGATTTACTCTTGCACTGATTTTTGTAGTGTCCGGTCTTCCCGCAATTCTAACACTCGATAGTCTTTGAGCTGTTAGAACTATGATGATTTTTTGACTTTGATCGTCTCACCTTTGATTTACTGTGGTCGCTTACTCTGGTTGAACTTCTACCTCTTAACTTTGTATGCAATACTGAAGAGGTTGATGATTCACCCGACTCTCTCCGTCGGATCTCTTCACTGAGAACCAAATCACGTACATCATCAAATTTTAACTTGTTGCTTCCCGATGAACTACTCACAGTTGTGACTGTAGCATTCCAACTTCCTGGAAGGGAAGACAAAAGTATCAAAGCGCGTACTTCTGCATCAAAGTCAATTCAAACTGAACGCAATTGAGTTGTAATAGTGTTGAGTCCGTTCAGATGTTGCGTCGTTGACGCACTTTCTGTCAACCGTAAATTGAACAACTACCTCACCAAATGAACTTTATTTGAGGCTGACGACTTTTCGTACATGCTGGAAAGAGCCTTCATAAGATCAGTCGTAGTATCTTTTTTTGCAATGTTGAAAGCAACATTACGAGATAACATCAATCGAATGATTCCAAGAGCTTTTCTATCGAGAAGGGTCCAGACACCGTCCTCCATTGTTGCTGGTTTCGTGCCCGTTAGAGGTTCATGCATAACTTTCTGATACAAATAATTCTCTATTTGCATCTTCCAAAAGCTGAAGTTCGCACCATCGAACTTCTCAATTTTTTACCTTTCCTTCGTCTGCCGCCATCGCTCCCACTCAAATCAGACTCATCTGGATCGCTTCTGAACGGAAAGAACTAACTAGCTCTGATGCTAGTTGTTTGGAAACTACACAATATTTCCTCATAGTCAGATTCATGGAATAGCGATATAAATGCGGAATAATAACACACAAAGCTGCTAAGAATTTTTATTTACTGGAAGGATAAAATACACATTGTATTTAAGAATTTCTCTCACTAGTGTATTTCTCTAATTATTGAAAATGCTCTCAATGTTGGAATGAATATTGTGTTGGCTTTTACATCTTATATTGCCAAGGCATTGGATACATCATCTGTAACTCATTCATTATGGTTCCTATAAAGTAGTAAAATCTTCCATTTATTTCTAAATAATAAGAAAACAATGACCATCCAAATAATAAGGAAACAATGACTTTTTCAACATCGGGGATACATGGAAGTTAGATTAAACGTCTTGTCAAGCACCATAATAAAAAATCCAAAAATATATTTTTCTTGCGAAGAACATTGTAGCTTTGAACTTCTCATTGCACCTGAGAATACGTAGAAGTAAGACTCGCAATCTTATCAAACACCATAATAAAAAAAAAGATACTTTTTTTCACCCTTTTCTTTTTCCTTTTCATCATTTTAATAGTTTGAAGAAAGAAAATAAAAAAGCGCTAACACTCATATTCATAAAGCTAACTAAATGGTTCCCATTGAGTACAATGGATGTGATGAATGTTAATACCTCCACCTTGCATAACCGACTCGTGAGTCCGAATTTGGTTGCGACGATCATTTTTTTTTCTTTTAAGGGTTTATCAATATTTTTCATTTCCTTTTGGAATAAATAAACTTCAATGGCGACTCTGTTATTATTTCGACCATGGGAACACTAGGATATTTTCGCACTGTGACACCTATATATAGCCTCAGACTCCCTCTTCCTACACACTAAGCGATGTGGAACATCAAAGAATTTGAATCCTATATATAGCCTTAGACTCCCTTTTCCTTCACAAAACTAAGTAATGTGGAACTTTTTCAACATGTATATTTTCAATCAAACCTGCTAAAATTTAGACTTAATTATGGGTGGAATAAAAGATCTAGAGTGTTATTATATTCATCTGTTTTGTTAATTGATTTGACGATTTCTAAGAACTAAAATTTAAGACCAAATCAAACCACATCGATTTTCATTGGTTGAGTTCGATTCGATTTTAGAACCGAACCAAAAACAACTTTTTTTTTCCAATTTGATTTGATTTGAATTAACGATTTAATTAATTTTTTCTGATCCGCTTACCTTCTAAAATATAAATGTAAACTTTGTCTTTTATATATATATATATATATATATATATATATATATATATATATATATATATATATATATATATATATATATATATATATATATATATATATATATATATATATATATATATATATATATATAAAATCATGGTCAATTTCATTTTTATTATTCTAATTTAATATTTTTCTTATAAATATGGAATTATGGACATAAATATTTTTAAAATGAACTATAAATATTTAGATATCAAACTTATTTATACCAAAATAATTAAAATCGAAAATTGTCCTATATTTTTATTTAAATTATATATTTTAAAAAATTTACAATGTGACACCAAACAAACATATACTAGCATATTTATGTTTGAATGAACTCGAAATGAAACAAATAAACAATGAGATATACTCTTTTGAAAATATTTTTTTTCAAATTTTGAATTTATTAAAAAAAGCAAGAACAAATTTTCATTAAGAATTGCTTAATTTAAAATTTAAACTCAAATTCTTCTTAACATTTTAAGTTTATTAACCATTTGAATATGATCATATTCACATGAATATTGTTCTTCTATTAGTAGATAGTTAGATGCATACAACTCTATTCATCTTAAAAGAGTTGACGTTTGTTGTTTTTTCACATGGCTAAATTTGTGATTATTTTCCAAAATAAAGAAAAAACAAAATCATGTTTATCTACCAAACCAAACTAGAACACAAGAATCGAGATTTGATTGTTATGCTGTTTTGTGTTAGTTAAACATAAGTGACATAAATACAGCAATGTGGTAGACCAACTAAAAAACAGCATCTTGTTGTCTTGTGTTATCTCGCATAAACATCTAAAACAAATATGCTGCTATCCATCAAATTCAAAGGTTCAAAACCATCAAAGTATTGTACATTATTGTGGGACCATATTTGGCTACAAAAGGTGGAAGATCCAACATAATACAAGGCCTCAAATATTTGATATATTGTGCCGGAAGCTTATTGGAAAAACCAATTCCCACATTGGCTAAATATATAACTCACAAAGGGTTTAAATAGAGTGACACTCTCCACCTTACCAATCGGTTTTGTAGGGTGAGTTAGGTCAAACTTTAATTTTAACATGATATCAAGAGCCTATCGATTTGGGCCACCCACCATTTAATATGCGCACCAAGTCCAAGATACGTTGGGCGCAAGGGGGTGTATTGGAAAAATCAATTCCTACATTGACTAAATATATAACTCACAAAGGTTTAAATAGAGTGACATTTTCCACCTTACCAACCGGTTTTGTAGGGTGAGTTAGGTCAAACTCTAATTCTAACAAAACTCTCATTTCTAATATTAGACTCTGTTGGGATTCATCAGATACTTACACAAAACAACTTAATTTTGAAAATTGAAATGTAGTTGTTGTAGCAGTAGGGCACAAATAGTGTATTCTTGAGATATTGTGTCTCTAGAAACTATACATTCATGTTAGGCCTTTTGTTTTTGTAGTATATCAAACAATACTCGATTTAATATGATTTTTTGACCAAAACTAGTATAAAATTGTGTATAATATACTATAATTTTTGACCGAAACTAGTATTTTAAAAAGTTTCATAAAATCTAATTTTGAGATAATCTTTTTGCATGGACTTCCACCATAATCTTCCCTCGTAACATATAGAAAAGATATGAAAAGTTTCGTAGCATTTCGAACAATCCTCGATTTAATTTGATTTTTTGACCGAAAATAGTATAAAATTGTTTATAATATACTACGATTTTTTGACCGAAACTAAGATTTCAAAAAGTTTCATAGAATCTAATTTTGAGATAATTTTTTCTTGGACTTCCAACATAACCTTCCCTCGTATCATAAAGAAAGGATCTGAAAATTTTTGTAACATTTCGAACAATCCTCAATTTAAATTGATTTTTTGACCAAAACTAGTATAAAATTGTGTATAATATACTGCGCTTTTTTGAGCGAAACTAGTATTTCAAAAAGTTTCATAGAATATAATTTTGGGATAATTTTTTGCATGAACATTCATCATAACCTTCCTTCATACCATATAGAAAGGATATGAAAAATTTCGTAGCATTTCGATCAATCTTCAATTTAATTTGATTTTTTGACCGAAACTAGTATAAAATTGTGTATGAATACTACAATTTTTTGACCGAAATAGTATTTCAATTTTTTTTATAGAATCTAATCTTGAGGTAATTTTTTTTGCATGGACCTCTATAATAACCTTCCCTGGTAACATATAGCAAGGATCTGAAAATTTTCATAGCATTTCGAACAATTATCGATTTAATTTGATTTTTTAACCGAAACTAGTATAAAATTGTGTATAATATACTATAATTTTTTGCTGAAACTATTATTTCAAAAAGTTTCATAGAATCTAATTTTGAGATAATTTTTTTGCATGGAATTCCATCATAATCTTCACTCGTAACATATAGAAAGGATCTGAAACGTTTCGTCTTATTTCGAACAATCATTTATTTAATTTGATTTTTTTACCGAAACTAATATAAAATTGTGTATAATATAATATACCAACGATTTTTTACCGAAACTACTATTTGAAAAAGTTTCATAGATTCTAATTTTGAGATAATGTTTTGCATGGACTTCCATCATAACATTCTCTAGTAACATATAGAAAGGATCTGAAAAGTTTCATAGCATTTCGAACAATCATTGATTTAATTTGATTTTTTGACCGAAACTAGTATAAAATTTTGTAAAATATACTACAATTTTTTTACCGAAATAGTATTTCAAAAAGTTTCATAGAATCTAATATTGAGATAACTTTTTTGCATGGACTTCCATCGTAACTTTCCCTTGTAACATATAGAAAGGATCTGAAAATTTTCGTAGTATTTCGAACAATCCTCGATTTAATTTGTTTTTTTTACCGAAACTAGTATAAAATTGTGTATAATATACTACAATTTTTTACTGAAACTAGTATTCCAAAAAGTTTTATAGAATCTAATTTTGAGATAATTTTTTTACATGGAATTCCATCATAACCTTCCCTCGTAACATATAGCAAGGATGGGTAAAGTTTCGTCTTATTTCGAACAATCTTCTATTTAATTTGATTGTTTAACCGAAACTAGTATAAAATTTTGTATAATATACAACGATTTTTAACCGAAACTATTATTTCATATAATCTAATTTTGAGATAAGGTTTTGCATGGACTTCCATCATAACATTCTCTAGTAACATATAGAAATGATCTGAAACGTTTCGTAGCATTACGAACAATCCTTGATTTAATTTGATTTTTTTACCGAAACTAGTATAAAATTGTGTATAATATACTACAATTTTTTGACCGAAATGGTATTTCAAAAAGTTTCATAGAATCTAATATTGAGATAAATTTTTGCATGGACTTCCATCATAATCTTCCCTCGTAACATATAGAAAGGACCTGAAAATTTTCGTAGCATTTCGAAAAATCCTCGATTTAATTTGATTTTTTAATTGAAACTAATATAAAATTGTGTATAATATACTACAATTTTTGACCGAAACTAGTATTTCAAAAAGTTTCATAGAATCTAGCTTTGAGATAATTTTTTTGCATGGAATTCCATCATAACCTTCCCCGTAACATATAGAAAGGATCTGAAAAGTTTCCTCTTATTTCGAACAATCTTCTATTTAATTTAATTTTTTGACCGAAACTAGTATAAAATTGTGTATAATATGCTACGATTTTTTACCGATACTAGTATTTTAAAAAGTTTCATAGAATCTAATTTTGAGATAATTTTTTGCATGGACTTTCATCATAACATTCCCTAGTAACATAAAGAAAGGATCTGAAAATTTTCGTAGCATTTTGAACAATCTTCGATTTAATTTGATTTTTTGACCGAAACTAGTATAAAATTGTGTATAAATATACTACGGTTTTTTGACCTAAACTAGTATTTCAAAAAGTTTCATAAAATCTATTTTTTAGATAATTTTTGCTTGGACTTCCATCATAACCTTCCCTCTTACCATATAGAAAGGATCTGAAAAGTTTCGTATAGCATATCGAACAATCTTAATTTTAATTTGATTTTTTGACCGAAACTAGTATAAAATTATGTATAAGTACAAATTTTTTTTCAGAAACTAGTATTTCAAAAAGTTTCATAGAATCTAATTTTTAGATAATTTTTTGTATGGACTTCCATCATAAATTCCCTCGAAACATATAGAAAGGATCTAAAAAGTTTCATAGCATTTCGAACAATTCTCGATTTAATTTGATTATTTGACCGAAACTAGTATAAAATTGTGTATAATATACTACGATTTTTTGACTTAAACTAGCATTTCAAAAAGTTTCATAGAATCTAATTTTCATATAATCTTTTTGCATGGACTTCCACCATAACCTTCCCTCGTACCATATAGAAAGGATCTGAAAAGTTTCGTAGTATTTTGAAGAATCCTCGATTTAATATGATTTTTTGACCGAAATTAGTATAAAATTGTGTATAATATACTACGATTTTTTAACCGAAACTAGCATTTCAAAAAGTTTCATAGAATCTAATTTTGAGATAATTTTTTGCATGGACTTCCATCATAACCTTCCCTCGTACCATATAGAAAGGATCTGAAATTGTTTGTAGCATTTCGAACAATCCTTAATTTAATTTGATTTTTTAACCGAAACTAGTATAAAATTGTGTATAATTTACTGTGATTTTTTGACGGAAACTAGAATTTCAAAAAGTTTCATAGAATATAATTTTGAGATAATTTTTTTGCATGGACATCAATCATAACCTTCCCTCGTACCATATAGAAAGGATATGAAAAGTTTCTTAGCATTTCGAACAATCCTTGATTTAATTTGATTTTTTTGACCGAAACTAGTATAAAATTGTGTATAATATACTACAATATTTTGACCGAAATAGTATTTCAAAAAGTTTCATAGAATCTAATCTTTAGATAATTTTTTTGCATGGACTTCCATCATAACCTTCCCTCGTAACATATAGAAAGGATCTGAAAATTTTCGTAGTATTTCGAATAATCCTCAATTTAATTTAATTTGATCGAAACTAGTATAAAATTGTGTATAATATACTACAATTTTTTGACCGAAATAGTATTTCAAAAAGTTTCATAGAATCTAATATTGAGATAATTTTTTTGCATGGACTTCCATCATAACCTTCCCTTGTAACATATAGAAATGATCTGCAAATTTTCGTAGCATTTCGAACAATTCTCTATTTAATTTGATTTTTTTTTACCGAAACTAGTATAAAAAGTTTCATAGAATCTAATTTTGAGATAATTTGTTTGCATGGAATTCCATCATAACATATAGAAAGGATCTGAAAAGTTTCGTCTTATTACGAACAATCTTCTATTTAATTTGATTTTTTGACCGAAAATAGTATAAAATTGTGTATAATATGCTACGATTTTTTTACCGATACTAGTATTTCAAAAAGTTTCATAGAATCTAATTTTGAGATAATTTTTTGCATGGACTTCCATCATAACATTCCTTAGTAACATATAAAAAGGATCTGAAAAGTTTCGTAGCATTTCGAACAATCTTCGATTTAATTTGATTTTTTGACCGAAACTAGTATAAAATTGTGTATAATATACTAAGGTTTTTTGACTTAAACTAGCATTTTTAAAAGTTTCATAACATCTAATTTTGAGATAATTTTTTGCTTGGACTTCCATCTTATACTTCCCTCGTACCATATAGAAATGACCTGAAACGTTTCGTAGCATATCGAACAATCCTCATTTTTATTTGATTTTTTTGACCGAAACTAGTATAAAATTGTGTATAACTACAATTTTTGTCCTAAACTAGTATTTCAAAAAGTTTCATAGAATCTAATTTTGAGATAATGTTTTGTATGGACTTCCATCATAACATTCCCTCGAAACATATAGAAAGGATCTGAAAAGTTTAATAGCATTTCGAACAATCCTCGATTTAATTTGATTATTTGACCGAAACTAGTATATAATATACTACGATTTTTTTGACCTAAACTAGCATTTCAAAAAGTTTCATAGAATCTAATCATATGGATTGGTTAAAAACTGTGCATTCATCTCCAACCTCCATCATGGTTTATCTCATCTCCATCAACAACCACCTAACTTGTATTGTCATGATCAAGTATGTTTGTGTGCGATCAACTCCAAAAATTGGGTCAAAGCTTCGAAACAATAAATATGGTGTTCGTCCGCTGCCAGAACCTCTACCACCGGAAGTTTCAGATCTACTGGAGCATGGTGTTTGGATATTTGTTTTTGTTGTTTTGTTTATTGTTAGTATATTTAATGTTATTCTGGTTTTATGTTTGATTCAATGGTATGTGTTGCTCTTTTGTTTTGCCTACTTTAAGTGTGTAGTCGAGGTGTTTGTTAAAATGTTCCAAAGAGGTTTGGATGTAGGAAATCTGTTTTTGATTAAAAATCTTAGTGTGGTATTTGCAAATCTGACTCTTTACAACAATCAACAAATGCTTCTTCCTGAGATTGTGAGTTTTATCAAGCTAGAGAACATGTATAATCGAACTGAGCGTGATAAGGCCAAATAAATGATCTGTAACTGGATAGATTTTAAGATTGTGGTTCCAAAACTCCTTTTTGTCTTGTGGAAGATTGTTACTGGGTTGCTTGGATTAAGGAATTGGATTTCGGATGCTCCATTAGATTTTATTGTCTCAAAGTATTTTGTTGTCCAAATCTTAGTTGATTTAACTATTAGTGTTGTTTGTAGAATGTGGATGGGAAATGCCCTTACACAATTAATGTCTTTTTCATTATGCTTGTATTCCTTCTTCTTCATCTAATGATAATTATATTTACTGTCCAAAAAAAAGAAATTCGTGATAGTGTAAAAAAAATTATCGGAGATTTTGAAAGTTTCGGTATTTTTTACCGGAGATTTTGAAATTTTCGGTATATTTTACTTGAAATTTCGAAATTTTCGGTATACCACTAAAAAAGTCATAATTTTCAAAAAGAAAAAAAAAATAAAGTGCAAAAATGGAATTTCACCATAATTGGAGGCTACCATATATAAGTGAGGGTGGTACGTAGAATCCTCGAGTATGGAACCACTTTATTTAACGACTAAAGCCCAACTAAATATTATAGTTTATGATTCAAACATTGAAAAAAAAAATCAAGGATCAAATTTTTCACCTATAAGTTTTTTAGCCATTTCGCGAATTCCAAAAAATATCTTTCTTTCTCGAAGATATATCTTTGAACGTACCTTGATACACATATTTCATTTGTTTTTGAGTCAGATCTCAATTTCATTAGTATATTTATTACGACAATATCTTCGAAAAAATTCTAAAAATATATTTTCGAAAATATCAATCCTACCTGCTATATATATATATATATATATATATATATATATATATATATATATATATATATATATATATATATATATATATATATATATACTATGCTTTTACATTTATCAAAATAAGCTCCAAATTAACAGTAGGGTGAAATAAGATTCCTATCAACTACAACAAGGATGATAGATACAAGTAAAGAAATCTATTTCTTGTGGAAGTTGAAGAATTTTATAGCAGTGGCAAAAATAAATGCAAAGACGACGACAACACCGAAAATCACAATTGCAAACTATTCTACGAAGTAGTATTTGATACCAAAATAGTATTCAAGGAAAGTTTTCTCATCCTTTATGTTTTCACTAGTCCTACAAGGATGATAGATACAAGTGATAACACGAAGAATTGGTGTTTTTCGAAAATATATTTTAGGAATTTTTCCGAAGATATATTTCGAATTAAATATATTTATGAAATTGAGGTCTGACTCAAAAACGAATGAAATATGTATATTAGGATACGTCCGGAGATATATCTCAGAAAACTAAGGGATATTTGAAAATTTGCAAAGTGACTAAGAGCATATATAATGAAAAAAGAAATCCTAATAAATTTTCAATCAATAATTTGTGGGGTTGGGTTAAATGGAAAAAGAAATCCTAATAAATTTTCAATAAATAATTTGTGGGGTTGGGTTAAACCCATTATACAGTTCATCCAATCATTTTTTATTTGTTTGGATGAGTTAATTTTAATACTTGAATAATGTTAAGATACTTTTAAATTAACATACAAAATTTAAACTTGTATTTAGTTGAGCCAACTCAGTTGTTAGTTACATGTGAACATTCAATTCCATTTCTTCACATTTAACGAGTAAAATGTTGGTCAGTAATCCACTAAACCAAAATGTAAATTTACTGGTGTTCGTATTAGCATGCATATAATAATAAGATTCAAATCCTATAAAGTAAATCACAAGTAAGAAACAAGTGGAAAGTTGACTTAGGAAAATCTCCACAGAAAGGACAAGTGGTAAGAGGATGGTTGTTAATCACCTTTATCTTGAATAATATCTCTCTAGAAGAAAACCTATTCAAGAGAAGATGCCAAGAGAAAATAATCACCTTGGAAAGAGCCCAACTGCCCTAAATAAGAGGAAGATAAGAAAACCCATAAGAGGAAGAGATATTTTGAGCATGTGAAGAATCTAAAAGACGGTGATAAGTAGAGGACACTGAAAAATCGATATCCCTTGAAAATTTTCAAACTCACATATCTCTATCCAAAGTAAAAAACATGATCACCAAAAGTGTAATACCCGATATTTAATTAAATGTTTTGGATAATATTAATTGAATTTAATAAGGTTTCGGTGTTCTCTAAGACTTTTCAATTAAAATAATTAGAGCAACTGACGAGCTTAAATTAATTAATTAAATATTATCTGACTCAGAGGTTTTATTAAATATTTGACTCAGAGACATTTTTTGGATACACTCAATTTGGACTCGTTGGATTACTGACTAATAGTTATATCAGTATAATTATTGTTTGTTTTGTTATAGAGAGAGAGAGAGAGAGAGAGAGAGAGAGAGAGAGAGAGAGAGAGAAGGGTTTTATAAGAAAGAGAGGAAAGTTGGTAAAGGAAAAGAAAAGAAATAAATAAAAGGGAAGAAAAGAAGAGAAATGGAGAAAAAAAAGAGAATAGGAAAAATGGAAACCCTAGAAGCATCAAGATCAAGAATCATCATCATTTCTTCATCAATCTTCATCTTCATCAAACTCCTCTTCATGGTTAGAGGTGGTTTCTAGTTAGAAATCTTTTCTTTTAGAATTCTTGATTTTTCTAAGAGTTAGGTTAAGTTGTGAGAAAATGATGAAATTGATAAATTGAAGTTTCTAACGGTTAAAATGCTGAAATAACCGGGTAGAATAGTCGGGTTATATGTATGTTAGACCTACTATGATTATTTGGATGATCCATTATATTTTGGTTGAGTTATGAGTTTTAAGGTTTGTAGTGGAATTGATTAAAAATCGAGAGTTTGAACGGTTAGATATCGATTAAAATGCTTGGGTATGTTGTTAGTATGTATAGAAACATCTGTTTTGAATCATTTTGATGTTTGGTGTTGATTGGATTGGATTTTGGAAAATTTTGCATCTTTAAAATACAGTATTTTTGACTGCTGACTGCGAGTAACCGTTACCGTCTGGTAAGTAACCGGTTACCTTTAAAAATCAGAATACAAAGAGCATTTTCTTCGTAAGTAATCGGTTACCACTGTTATGAGCTGAAAAAATGTTAATTTGAACTTCTTTTAAAATTCATAACTTTTTCATCCCTTATCCAATTTATGCGTTCTTTATATCGATTCGAAGCTAGTAATATGTTCTATCTTTTGAGACCGAGAAATATTATTTTGAGCCGACTTTTACCCGACTTTTTTGGTAAACTGTAAATTAAATTCTTTAAGCTAATGATGGGCTTTTGAAGTAAGAAAGGTATAACTTGTGAGGTAGTTAGGATTATCCTAGGTTGATACCAAACTGTTTTATAGAGACATAAAAATGCTTAGACACCGATAATCGAATAGTATCCTCGTGCTAAATAGTTGTGAATGGATGGAGGATATGTTCCCATCGCATTAAATCCTAATTTAATTATGTTTAGCTCGTGTCGAGGTCCCATGAGGCGGGACGGTCGGGGAAATATAATTAATCTGTGGATTTGAATCCCTTAATGGATGACTGTGACCTGTCTTGAAGTGTCCTGGTGTGACCGGGCGGGGAAAGTATCCATTAGGATAAGTAACGAGTGACCCATGTCGAGATCTTTGTGTGTGGGATGGCCGGGGAATGTTACTTTGTGGTAAGGTACCGTGACCCGTGCTGAAGTGACCTTGTGTGGCTGGGCGAGGAAAGTACCTTAGATAGGTAATGAGTGACCCGTGCTGAAGTGTCCTTGTGTGACTGGGCGGGGAAAGTTATCTATACGTTAAGGATCGAGCGACCTATGTCGTATTGCCATTGTGGTTGGCCAGGGAAAGATGCCTTAAAGCACGTTGTGCTTCGAGTACCTTAGATAGATAATGAGTGGCCCGTGCTGAAGTGCCCTTGTGTGGCTGAGCGGGGAAAGTTATCTATACGTTAAGGATCGAGTGACCCGTGTCGTATTGCCCTTGTGGTTGGCTGAGGAAAGATGCCTTAAAGCACATTGTGCTCTATTATTTTCATTTGATGTCTCTAGTTGTGATGTGAACTCGAAATCTAGGTTTTCCCCCGACTTGAGTAGTGTTTAGATTGGACCTTTAGAGATGAGAGAACTATAAGATAGGGAACCCACTGAGATGTTGATATCTCACCCCACTATTGTTGTTGCATTTCAGGTTACTTTTGAAGGTTTGATTTACAAGTGGAGCTATACTCGGGATGTTTCAAGAGAAGCATAGATTTAGATTCCGCTGTGTAATCGTCTTGTACAATAATGGATATTGTATATGATCCTAGCATTTTGTTTTAGTATGATTTCCATGTCTTGTACCATTGTTGTATAGAATTTTAATATTGGTCAAGACTGTGAATTATGCTATTAGGAACTTATGATAGTGTTAGTACCAAAAATAACACTTGTATGATATTATTCTAGATATATATTATATGGGTGTTACAAAAAGGAAATCGACGACATTAGGTTCCTCATGAACAAATAAAGTTTTCTTCCACCTGAAGTCCTAAATGAGGTTCCCGTCAACCCAACTACCAACCTCTCCCAAAATCCCTCCAAGATAATCATTGGTCGAGAAAAACCTAGAGAACCTATCCTTGAGGAGATAATTTCCAACCTAAGCATCTTCTAAAAGGACGCCTGAAATCCTGAACCGACTTTCCTAGAAATACAATCCACAAACCAATCAGAAGAACCTTTCTTCTCGGAGCCAAGAAAGGACACTCATTTCCACCAAGAATAAGAGTTCTGGAATCCTGAGACTTTACCATCCCTCAAGGAAAAAGACAACTGAGTCACCATATCTAATAACAAGGATATTTCTCCAAAGACCATAAGTACCTGAGATGAGCTTCCACCTCCATTTAACCATAAGAGATAAATTAACCAAGCAGAGATCTCTAACTCCTAAACCACGGTTGCTTTTAGGTTTGCAAACGACATCTCAACCAACCCAAAAAATATTAGAGTCTCCTTTAACTCCAACCCTTAAAAACCTCCTTTGAATCAGCATTATTTTCTTCCAAAACTTTATACACATTTAAAAAAAAAGACATGAAGAATATAAGAATAACATTAAACACATAGTGAAGCAAAATCACTTAACACCCAAACTATCATATTTATGTTTCCAAGAAATAAGCCCCTTATATAACTAATTAACAAGGGGATCCTAGGTAGCTTAACGACTAGGATTAGCTCCCATAGGCAAACCTAGATACTAAAAAGGAAAGGTCTAAAGCTTGTAGTGTAGAAAATCACCATCAGACTCCAAGAAGCAAAAATCAACAAAACCTATCAAACAACTCTTTAAAAAATCACCAAAGACCCGAATCTAACTTAAATCCCTAAGGAAAACCTTTACAACCCATAGATTCTCAATAGATAGGTCTGGTAAGATAAGAGTATTGTTTGCAATTGAATATGAAAAACTACCAAATCAGATACTCTAACCCTAAAGATAGAGACAATACCTAACTCAGCAACCCTATTAATTAAACCACTTAAAACCTTCAGCCACAAGGAAAAGCAAAAAAATTAACTAGGTGTCCTCTAATTTAAGACTCATATGAATGCTTATAGGTTGAGTTAGACAACCATTAATCAACATCATGGGACTTCAAGCAAAAAGTTGAAAGTCAAGATAATTAATAACAAAGTAGTGAAAAAAAATTAGATACTTCTAAATTAATACACACAAAAATTAAATTGGTTTCTCGTTAAACCAACTCAATTGATAATTGTGTATCTATTCCAAGGATACAAGTTCGAACTTGCAGCATTCTACTTATTTATATTTAAGGAGTGATATGTTGACCATTAATTTACTAGAAAAAAAAATTCTATTGTAAATATTAATTAAGAGTTTGTTTGGCGAGAAAGATAAGACAATCTTTATCTTTTTATCTCATATCAATAAATAAAAAATTTATGTTTGGTAAAGAATTTTAGCACGAGCTCTTAATTTTTTTCTTATTAGTTTTTGAATTTTTTTTTATAATTTTATTTAAAGTAGTTTTTGAGCTTATAACTTTTATTTTATTATTTCTTTCTTTCATTTTTGGCTAAATACTCTTTTTGGTCCTTTCACTTTATTTTAGGGTTCATTTTGGTTCTTTAACTTTAAAAAGTGTCATATTGGTCCTTTAACTCTTCAAAGTGTTTCATATTAGTCATTTTGTCTTATTAGCGACGAATTTAGCGACCGAATTTTGAATTTTTCTGTCGCTAATACGACGAAAAGGACTAATATGAAACTTTTTGAAGAGTTAAATGATCAGTATGACATTTTTTAATGTTATGGGACCAAAATGAATTCTGAGGTAAAGTTAAATGACCAAAAATGATATTTTGCCTTCATTTTTATACTCTTATTTTAATTAAAACTTATTTTTATCATTTATAATTATTATAATTTCAAATAATAAATGTTTTTTAATTACAAGTTTAAAAAAGTTAAGTTTTATATCTAAAAGAATTGTAAATACTACAACGTTTCATCCATTCTCTTGCTCGACATTTATAATCCACCTTCCACCATTGATTTCACTCTTGTTCTCAATCGTTGTTGTTTTAATTTTCACTCTTATATCATCTCTCCATCTCACAATATGTGTTCTCTTTTCAATTTTTATTTGTCTCAAATTATTTATCCATTTAGATTATCAATGTAATATTTATTATTTATTTCTATTAACTTACTCTTATTTATTGTATTTTAATTCATATAACTACTCAACTATCTATTATTAATAATGTTAATTTAGTAAATAACACTCATTTTATAATTGAAATCAACACAATTAATCATTATCTTAAAAAATGTAAAAATCTCAAAGATGACACATATTATGAGATGGATGAAATATAATATTTTCCATGTGTTTATTGTTACACTTAATTAATTTGATTGAATAAAAATTAATTTAATAGCATGATATAAAAGATAATGGACACATTAAGTTATTCATCAAAAATAATTTTTTATGTCATTTTATATTTATGAACCAGTGAAACCCATAATTTATCAAACAATTTAATTAATTTATCGGTTATCAATAATTAGTTATAAGTTACCAATCAACACCTATAAATCATATTCTATTAATTATTAATTATAAATTATTATCTATTAGCTAATTTTTAGTTAATTCGATTAGGCATTAGTTATAAACTATTACCTTTGTTTTTTTATATAAGAGACAATTTAATTTTTAGATTCATTGAATAATCAATATATTTGGTCGGTTTATAGATTAGATACATTAATTATTCAATGAATCTAAAAAATGAATTATCACTTATATAAAGAGCGGAATATTATTTATTAGCTCATTTTCATATTAGATAATTTTTAGTTAATAGAGCCTAAGACAATTATAAAATGTTAGTGTATTTCGGTAACTTGGACCATTGGGTGCGTATTAATTAACATCAATTAATAATAATAATTATTCTTATAAAATAATATAAATGAAAAATAAAAACTAAGATTATAAATGTATTTAGAGTGTATCTGATTTGTTGAAAAGTAAAGGATTAAACAACCCAACGCTAGTTGTACTCCAATCGACAACCCTCAGGAAATGAGTCATGACCTGGTACAAAAGTTTGGCCCCATAGTCCATCACATCCTGGAGAGTTATGAGATTCATGTTCACGAGGCATTTTACAGCCTCCCGACACCACCCCAAGACAGAAGCGACCCTCGAAGCCATCGTGCAAAGGAAAAATGAAACATTGCGCTCGTATATAGAACGATTCAACCAAGAGGCTGTCGAGGTGGACACCACATAACACATGAAGAAATATCTCCTCGAGAGGGGACTCTTGCCCGAAAGCGAACTTAGCCGAGCAGTCAGGATAGAACCTCCCCGCACTCTGAATGACCTCCTGCATAAAGCCCAGACTTACATCAGATACGAGGAAAAGCAGGTTGCCCACAACACTCGCAGCAGCCGTAACACCGGGGAAACCGACCATCTCAAGCGCGAGGATATGAACGTTCCCCGACACAACGGGGACATGCGAAGGGAAGAAAAACCCCGCGAACCCCGAGAAGGAAGAGGCCCCACGGGCAGCTTCCCGCGAGCGCATCCTCGCCGAATGCATCAACTCCGAGTTCAAACAGGGCAGGGTGAGGTTCCCAAAACTTTATGCACCCAAGCCTCACACCGACAAGTCCAAGTACTGCAGGTTCCACAGAAGCCATGGGCATGTGACTGAAGATTGCGTTCACCTGAAAGACGCAATAGATATTTTGATCCAAGAAGGACATCTCAAGCAATACACTAGGAGGAACGAAGCCTCCAAACACGAAGAGCAAGAAAAGAAGAGACCCCGGGAGGACACTCCCCCGACGACTCTTCCTATCAATTGGCCCTTTGCATATCACGACCAGAAGACTTCAGCTTCCCCGGTACACCACCAGAGGGGCGAATCACTGCTCTCAGCCCCTGGGAAGACTTTCCAACCGCCCTTGTCATATCAGGCGGAGGGATGAACGGCGAAGCCGCCGCCCTTTCGGTAAAGAGCAAGTTCGACAGGACAGTAAAGATAGGCAAGGGGCTTCCCGAAGAAACAAGGAAGCAACTCGCGATATACCTCAGGGAGAACTCTGATCTCTTCGCATGGAACGTCGCGGAAATGCTTGGCCTAGACCCTAAGGTCGCATGTCACCAATTAGCTTTAGACCGGGCAATCAGGCTTGTAGCACAGCATAGGCGCAAGCAGTTCCCCGAGAAAGCGGAGGCTGCCGAGCGAGCTATAAAAGACCTCCTAGAGGCAAATTTTATTTCTGAAGCCCAGTACAGAACCTGGCTCTCTAATGTAGTCCTCGTTAAGAAAAATAATGGAAAATGGCGTATGTGTGTTGATTATATTGATCTTAATAGGGCTTGTCCCAAAGATGTTTTTCCTCTCCCTAACATAGATAAACTTGTCGACAATTCTGCAGGTTTCAAACTCTTGTCCTTCATGGACGCATACAGCGGTTATAATCAAATCCCTATGTCGGACATGGACAAGAGAAACACGACATTCATGACCCCGACCGGCAATTACTATTACAACGTAATGCCTTTCAGACTCAAGAACGCCGGGGCCACGTACCAGCGTATGATGAACAAAGTCTTCCGAGGGGAAATCGGGGATATGCTCGAGGTATACATGGACGACATGATCATCAAATCATATGAGGAGACCGACCACGCCCGACACCTCTACAAAGTCTTCGAGTAGGCGAGACAATGCAAAATGAGGTTTAACCCTGAGAAAGGCACATTCGGCGTCCGGGCAGGAAAATTCCTAGGTTTCTACCTCACCGAGAGGGGAATCGAGGCCAACCCCGACAAATGTTGAGCATTCTCGGAGTTTCCGACCCCGAAATCTAAAAAGTTCATTCAATCCCTCAATGGGGTGCTCACCTCGCTCTCCCGTTTCATCGCCAAATCCGCCCAGCACGCGCTACCTTTCTTTAAACTCCTCCGTAAGGAGGCCACCTTCGAATGGACCGACGAATGCGAACGGGCACTACTCCATCTGAAGAAGGCCCTCTCCGAACCCCCGGTCCTGTCACGACCATTGGAAAGGGATACCTTATATCTGTATCTGTCCGTGGCAACCGAGGCCGTCAGTGCCGCCCTTATCAGAGAAACCAACGAGGGACAAAAACCCATCTACTTTACGAGCAAAACACTCCAAGGCCCCGAGCTCAGATACCAGCAAATTGAAAAAGTTGCATTAGCTCTCATAAACGCTGCGAGAAAATTAAGTCATTACGTCCTCGCTCACACGATCAAGGTAAGAACCGACCAACCGATAAAACAACTCCTTGGTCGACCGGACATGGCCGGCAGAATGTTAAAATGGTCGCTGGAACTTTCTGAATTCGACATACAGTATGAGAACAGGAAAGCTTTGAAAGCTTAAGCCCTGGCCGAATTTGTCGCAAAAATGACTCATAACCCAATACCAGCGGACGGCGCCCATAAATGGACGATCTTTGTCGACGGCGCCTCCAGCTCGACGGGCAGCAGGGCCAGGATCATCCTCGAAAACGAGGACGGAATCCTGATCGAGGTTTCACTAGAATTAGCCTTCCCAACCTCCAACAACCAAGCCGAATATGAGGCTATCATCGCCGGTATGAGATTGGCCGAAGACCTAGGAGCAAAGGAAGTAAAAATATCAACAGACTCCCAACTCGTGGCATCACAAGTACGGGGAGAGTACCAAACCAAGAACGACAACCTCATCGAGTATTTAGCTTTGGTCAAAGAAAGACTCGAAAAATTCGAGAAGTGGGAAGTTCAACACGTACCTCGCGAGCATAACATGCGAGCAGACATCCTATTGAAACTGGCTAGCACGAGAAGGAAGGGCGGAAACAAATCAGTAATCCAAGAAATCCTTCCTCGACCTAGCACCGAGAAGCCACCTCCTCCACTCGAGGTTAACATGATCGGGGACACTCATTGCTGGATGACACCCATCTATGATTACCTCACAAAGGGCGAACTCCCCACTGATCCTAAAGAGGCGGCCGCTACCAAACGTAGGGCGTGCTCGTATGTCCTCCTCGAGGGGAAACTCTACCGTAGAGGACTCTCCATCCCGTTACTCAAATGCGTCGAAGAAGAGAAAGTTCCCAACATATTGGGGAAGATGCACCGAGGAATCAACGCCCAACATCCCGGCGGAAGATCGCTCGCACGCAAGGCTCTTCGAGCAGGCTACTATTGGTCGACTATGCAACACGACTCCAAAGAAGACGTCAAAAAATGCGACAAATGTCAACGACACGCCGACATGCACCTTGCACCCCTGAACGAACTAAAAACACTCTCCTCTCCTTGGCCCTTCGCATGGTGGGGCATGGACATCCTCGGGCCCTTCGTAACTGGGTCATACCAGAACAAATACCTCATTGTAGGGGTAGACTATTTCACCAAATGGATCAAAGCAGAGGCACTGGCCAAAATAACGGTGCAGAAACATTCTTCGATTTTTCAAACGAAATATCCTCGCTCGGTTCGGCATACCTCAGGTCCTTATCACGGACAACGGGACGCAATTCACGGACGGAGGATTTCAGGACTTCGTGGCCAGCTTGGGCACTAAACAACATTTCACATCCGTCGAGCACCCTCAAACCAACGGACAAGCAGAGGCAGCCAACAGGGTAATCCTGCGCGGACTGAAGCGCAGACTCGGCGAGGCAAAAAGGGCATGGGTCGAGGAGTTACACAACGTCCTGTGGGCATACCGCACGATACCACATTCCACGACCGGGGAAACCCCATTCAGACTAACATATGGCACTGAAGCAGTCATCCCAATAGAAATACGAGAGCCGACGAGACGCATAGAAGAGTCTCTCGACGAGGAGATGAACGACGAGGCACTTAGAGCCGAGCTGGATCTCGTCGACGAGATCCGCTCCGAAGCAGCCCTTAGAGAAATATCCCTCAAACAAAAAATAGCCTTGCGCCACGACCCAAAGGTCATAAAGAGAGAAAGTTCCAGGTGGACAGCCTGGTCGTCAGAAGAAACCAAAAAAACCCAAGAGAGGGTAAACTGGCCGCCAACTGAGAAGGTCCCTACCGCGTCCGCGACAAGACGAGCAACGGGGCCTACTATCTTGAAAACCTACAGGGTGAAGAACTCGCTCGACCATGGAACGCAGAGAAACTTAGACAATATTACAGCTAAATATGTCACGGGGAGACATGGGAGGTACAACCACACTCTCCACCACCAAAACAACAGGGAGGATCCACGCTACCCAGGGACGAACACGACCTTTCCAGCGGACACAACCATCCCCGATATTGGGCACCTCAAACGAGCCCCAGCGTCGCAGTACCACGATTGGTAGGGCACCCAGCTCGCGATGGGAAGGCCCAAGCCCCGAGGTCGGAGTTCTCCAATCGCGAACTCGACCTCGATTTTAGGCGAGCACAACGCTCGCTACCTAATCGATTCCCTAAATCGGCGGGACCAACATAGTCGAGCATAAACAGTTCAAAAATATAGCAAATACAAAAATGAACAAAATCGAGCAAGTTAATAGCTAAAATTTGAAACATTCATTCAAACACGACCGTAGCCAAAGAAAATACAAAGTGAGCCCGAAGGCCAATATTTATACAGGCACGGAGGTCTTCATACATGGGCACGCAGGCCATACAAATAAACAAAACAAACAAAAATCCAAAGACTCCGCCCGGAGTTACTCTTCTTCTTTTTCCAGCTCCTCGTCCGCTTCGAAGGGACACACAATCTCCCCGTCAGAGACGCAGTAATTGTGAGTCGACCCCTTCGCCACCAACCTGGGGTTCAATATTCTCAGCTGGTCGACAACATTGTCGAACCCTTCTTTGAACATGGCCACCAGATCCTTGTTGAGCGAACGGATGTGTCCCACCAATTCACCCCGGGAACGGAGAGCAAGCTCCTCTTCATTCTCATCCACCAGGGGACGAACGGTACCCTCGAGCGAAGCCAAACGAGCACGGAGCTCAACATTTTCCTCGGCCACCTTTTTATGCTCAGCAGCTTGCTCCTCCAGGATCACCTTCTCCTCCTTCAGTGTGTCCCGCTCCAGCTTCATTTCTTCCAGCTCCTTCTTCAGCCCCTCCTGCAGTTGATGCTCCTCCTTATAATCAGACAGGTCCTTTGACAACTTGTCCTTCTCAGAACGAGCCTTCAGAAGGGCATCCTCCAAGGAAGCCGTGGAAACGGAGGTGTCAGTTAGAACCATGGCCGTCTCCATCACCCTGATGACCGCAGCCAGATCCCTCGCCAACTCCCTTCACCGGACATCAGCATCCTGGCTCAGGATGGCCTTCGCCTCGGGCGCCGACACCGCAACAGCACCTTCAGTTTTGAAAAATTCCTGATCTATATAGCAAGGGGGCAGTAGATAGCTCCCAGGGCCACCCGGACTGCTGCCCCCCGCCAAGGTAGACCTGGCAAGAGCCACATCCAAGCGCTTTTGTTTGAGGAGAGGGGAGGTAGAAAGAGGCGGGATGTCTTGTATGTGGATTGGAGAGGAGCGTTGAACGGGTGGTGGGGAAGTAGGCACCGGGCTAGCAGTGTTCGAGGTACGTGCCCCAAAATCACCAACCACCTCCTGAATGCGGGGTGACGCCTTTTTCTTTTTCTTGGGAACCCTGTCCGGGGCTCCTGCTTGGTTGGCCAGCTTGAGAACTCGGTCACGAGCAGAGGGCATAGCACCTGCAAAACAAAAAATACAAACGTCAGCGGGCAAAACACGACAAAGGAAAATAAGAATAAAAGAACACCTACTCAACGGTTCCATAGCCTCCTCGTCCGTATCACACTCGAGCAGAGCCCTCGTGTTGATGAGACGGGGTTCGCAGATCGGTATCCCAACCTCATAGACATAAGGGGCACCTTTTCGGTCGACGCAAACCGCCAGGTTAAAACTCTGCACATATTCCACCAGCTTCTTGTAAGCTAGTCTGTCCTCGACACCCAGACTCGAGAACTTCACCCGGTAATGGCTGGTTGAAAGCTTAAAATGGTCGGGCTGCCACCTCAAGGGTATCCTCGACATAAGCTTCTCATCCCCGACCATATCTCGCTTATAATAATAAAGAGAGGGCAGGGAAAAACGGGTGATCGGCCTCACCACATACCATCGCCCATTGAAGTGTTGGGAGGAATCCACGTACGTCTTGAATAACCTCACTGGTTGCTTAAAAGACACCCAGTTGTGATGCCCTCGAAGACCGGACCGTTGCAGGTGAAAAATATGGAAAAAGAGGGGTAGAGTGCACCCGACGCCGAGGAAACGACAAACTAATTCGAACGCCCGCATGAAAGAAATGGCGTTAGGGTGCACTGTGACGGCGCCAGCTGAAGCCACTTAAAGACCGACATTTGAAACAAGTTGAAGGGCAGCCTGACCCCCGCCTCTCGAAAGGCGAACTCATACATGGCGAACTGTTTCCCTGGGAAGCGATGACATATCTGGTCCGCCTCTTGAGGAGCACGACACTGCCAATTCCCAGACTCCTCGGGGCCAAGGTCTTCCACCACGGCGTAGGCGTGGGTCGTCTCATCGCAAAAATAAGATTCTTCTTCCAAGGGTTCGTCTGCAACCCAGGATAGGTCATTTTGTCCAGACGAGGAGACGTGCTCGGTGTCCTCCCCGGCGTTTCCCTCCTCGACATTTAAGCGCACAACCTCTACTTCATCTATGGGCCGCGGTTCGACATCTTCTCCCCTGGCTTGAAGACGCCCGGTCGTACCTGAAACGCAGACAGGAAAAGTGAATTCGACATCGCATCAAATCCACCCTTCCACTGCAAGTCAAGTGAAAGGGCGTAAAACTAAAAATGCACGCCCCAAAACCTGACTACTGGTCTAAGACCGACGAAGGAGCGACCTTCGCGAGTGTACGAGCATGTGAAGTCCTGACCCACGAAGTCACGCTGACATAGACTCTACGCCCGCGGCCCACCAGGCCTCACTTAGGAATATTCATACACACATGAACTTCACGCTCGAAGCATGCTAAACCTGCCTGTGACATTCATGTGCGTATGAATTTTATGCCCGAGACATTCATACACGCATGAATTTTTCGCCTGTGGTATACTCAAAACGCCCGGTTCATTCAAACGGATATGATTTTTTTTGCTCGGGACATCCTAACCCTACCGGAAAATTCCACACCTATAATCTAACAAACTATTCCCAGACTAATTCTACCTACTTTACGCAAATAAATCATGCAAATCCCTAGCTACCAGACGCAAAAACACAAAAAACAGAGGATCATAGGTGGTACCTGACATATTTGAAGCAGAAGGAACGGTGGCGCGCGAGCAGAGACGGCGTTTCAGGTGGCGGAGACGGGCGGATAAAGGATTTTTCTTCAGAGCTTCCGGTGAACGTCAGAGTGAAAAAGTCCAAATGAAGTGGTTTATCCCCTTTATATAGTCATAAGCGCGTGGACGGACGCGCCAAGTCATCATTGCCTAGTGCCTACGCCGCCGTTTGCACAGGAAACGAAGCGACGCACCATTAATGCTGAGACACGTCAATCCATAGGAATCTTGAACGACGTCGGACAACTGTACATCTGCCCGACTCTATGAAACGTCCTCGACTCTATTAAATGTCATATGCCCGACGAAAAAGAGCACAATAGTTGATTCTGTTAACATCATGCTCGACTCAGCTATGCGTCTGCTGCTTTATCCAACGCGCTTACGCCCGACTATATTACAATTCGTCACTCCAACTCGGAGACTCGACTTGGGGGGCTCATGTTCCGGATTGGGCCTCAGGACTAAATTGGGGTATGGCCCAACATGTCGGGCAGAGGCCCATATACTCGAGCAGGGACACCTAGCAGACGGGCATAACCATCTTACGGTCGGACAACTTTATCATACTATGGGAACTCATTCAGGACGGGCGAAGAGCAAGTCTACCAGGTCACTTGCCACGTCACCCAACTGTCCCTTATTATCTCCTGAAAGATAGGGGCAGTTGGACCAAGGACCAGACCTCTTAGCTAGGTCTTCACGCTTCTCACGCGTTCCTTGGCAGTTCTTCCTTGGGCCTAGCTGATCCAGCCCAAAGAAGGACCTTGCCCCAGCGCTGGGGGCTCACTATAAATACCCTTTCTCACTAAAGGGTCAGATATTCTGATTCACTATATAACTTACCTATTTCATTGTACCTCTACTCACTTAAGCATCAGAGTGCCTTGCAAGTACACCCCCATTCCTCCCATTCTTTGGTCGTTACATCAAATCGCTGGAAGGTCCTCCTGATCAGGTAAGATAAAAAACTATTCTTAATACTAACCATAATATATATATATATATATATATATATATATATATATATATATATATATATATATATGCATTAATTTAAACAAATTGTTGATATTTACAAATCAACATCTTTAAAAATATATATATAATTGGAAATAGAGGACTTGATAAAAGGTAAAAATTTTGTCTCTCAACATAACCACTAGATAAAATTTAGTCTCAAGTACAACGTACATAAAATTCCAAAATATCCCTCTATTTTCTATTTAAAAAAATACTCTCTCTCTCTCTCTCTCTCTCTCTCTCTCTCTAAAATAATCTTCCCTTTTATTTCATGCAATAATTCAACTAAATATGAGTGAGAGAATCAGAGCGAGAGAGGGAAAAAATGAAGAATGGACCTACGTTAATACAAGAAGAAGGATAGCATCCAGACTGGTAAGAGTCAACACGGACAAGGACGATACACGCAAGATCAGAAATAAGGACCAAATCATTACATGTTATATCAACACTCTTCCAGAAGACATAAGTGAAAAAGAAATGAAAAGGACATTCGAACGGTGGGGAAAAGTGACAGACGTTTCATTGCGAGGAAGAGAAACAAAATGGGATGAATATTTGGATTTATTAGATACACAGGAATAAAAAATCCAATGTGACTAGAGGAACAATTCAAGGATATTTGGTTCAGATCTTACAAGGTTTGGGCTAACATATCCAAGTTTTCAAGACAAACAAGGAATACGATGAAGGCTAGTAGTAGCAAGAGGTCCGAATGAAGAATAATGAGAGTTATGAAATGAAGAACAGATCAACATAACAACAAGCAGGAAACACCATTAAGTCGAACCGATAATAGGTGCATGGAAAAATGTTAGGAGGGAAGGAAAGAGTTACGCAGAAGTCACTAGGAACTACAGAGCAGATCAAAATACAGATCATACAAGGGTGTGGAAACAAAGAACTCAAGAAGACAAACAAAATGAAGGAACAAAAAAAGGAGATGGAATTATGATAATGGTGAATAAAAAGGAGATGGCATGGGCGAAAAAAGGGTTTCACCAGTTTTGTGCGTAACGTAAACCAAATTCATAAGTTACATGATTGTATGGTAGAAGAAGGAGTTACATATTTAAAGGTGATACCATTGGGGGAGAGAAAGTATTCTCGAAAGTAGATGAAGATGTAGACATGAGGGAACTAATGAAAGAAAACGAAAGCGTATTCCAGCAATGGTTCAAAACGGTGAGAGAGTGGAAGCCTAGAGATGTAAGAGGTTCAAGATTAATATGGATTAGAGTGTTTGGGGTTCCGATCCATGCATGGAGAAGAAAGGTGTTTGCAACTTTGGTATCAACGTTTGGCAGCCTGATAGAATTAGACCCAGTGATAGAGAAAATGCTAAGACTGGATGTGGCTAGAGTTTTAATAAGAACTACCATGGTGGATTTCATCAACAAGGTGAAAAGAGTTAGTGTTAACGATGATGAATATATCATTAGATTTACATAAGAGCTATGTGATTGCACACTTCAATATGATGATACAAATAGTGAAGACAATGATGCCTCAGTAAGTTACAGCTCCGACGGTGATGAGTCATTCATACCACCATCTATAGAGTCGCTGAAGCAGGAGGAAAATGACGACCTGCTACAGATAGATAAAAATCATAGAAATTTAATGTCAGACTTGGAAAAACAAAACTCTCAACAATCGGACCAATCAGAGGATGAACAAAATATTGGAGAAACAAATTTTTCAAAAAAGGCGGCGATAAAACAGAACCTACAAGGTCTAGTCGAATTGGAGAAAGATCCAGTCATAAATGAAGTTAAAGGTATTGAACATTTACAACAGTGTAGAAGTAAAAAAGATGTGGAACTCGAAAAAGGTGATCAATCATAAGGTGAAGTGGAAATCAATAAAGGAGGTACTAGTGTGAATATTGGCGAAATTCTAGGAAAAATGGAGAGAAATAAATGTGGATAAGCACTTAGTACAAGTCAACAAATAAATACATTAGGAGAAAATATAGGGAATGGGTCTAATTCAAATTTTGGACCGGGACAGGGTCAACAAAAAAGCCCAATTAGCCAAAGGAGGCCTCTTGAAGAAAACAAGAAGTTTATAGTAACTGATAAACACGTGAAAAAAGTAGTAGGAGCAAGAAGTCAATAATTGAGAGAGCTAATACCAAAATTTAATGAGGAAAGGCCCGGTCTTCAAGAGGAAGGGGAGACGAGAAGAGATTCAGAAAAGCAGATAGAAGTTAGGAAGCAAACAAACTCAAGCAGGATAATTAATACACAAAGAACCCAATCAAAGCAAATATATAAGGAAAGAAGGAAGAGAAGATTGGTGATTCTGAAGGAAAAAAAGAAAGCCAGAAGAAAGGGAAATAAAGCAGAGCAAAAATGCACTTATCTCTCTCTCTCTCTCTCTCTCTCTCTCACACACACACACACACACACACACACACACACACACACGTGCGCGCCATTTATCTTGATCTGATCAATTACACCAAGTTATTAATCAATTAAGTAGTGTAAAAACTTTTGCAATTGATTAGAAATATTTCTTGATCAATTCCATCCAACCCTTCTTAGGTTTTAAATAAGTTTAATTTTTAAAAATAAAATAGGGTATACAAAACTTGTGTGTGTGGTTTCCTCGTTACTTTAAGACTTACTCTTGATTTTTTGTATTTTAATTGATCACTTTAAGACAAAAAAGTGTAGGATCTAGTAAGCTTTCACGATTTCACAACTTCAAATCTATAAGTTCATATGCTTGATACCATAATGACTTACCACTTCAATTGGAGCTTGAATCTTATAATTGATGAGGCTTAAGATATCTTCTTGATTTGACACCATCATCAAAAACTTTACTTGACAGTTGAAATACATTCCCATTGTCACAAATAACTCTCAATGTCCACAACCCGCTTGACCTATGAAAATGTTATCTTCGAAGTTTCTACTTCATTAGTTATCATCATCAAACTCAATTGATGGTCATATATACAAGTACATAGTTCCATATTTTTAATATCTTTTTAAAAATTAGATTTTTTATTTATCAAAATATGTTTGTTTGTCATCATACAAAATCGAGATATTGTTATTACCCGTGTTAGTTTAAAGAATAATGATCTCTAATTTTTGTTTTCATGATAACAAGTATATAAAATAATACTACCTATGTTCCTTTATATAAGAGACAAGTCACTTTTTAGGTTCATTGAATAACCAATGCATTTGGTCAGTTTATAGACTAGATACATTAATTATTCAATGAACATAAAAAATGATTTGTCTCTTATATAAAGGAACGGAGGTATTAATTTTATCATCTAATATGTGTATATACTACTAGAAAATAAACATTTTACAACACCATATTACAACGGAATTCCTGTAAATTGTGGTTATAACTCTTTTTAGATTTTTTTTCTTCTTCTATTTACTAAAGGACCTTTAAATACGGTCATAGTTAACAACTGTGGTGAAATGTACCTGGAGTGTGAGTGTTCGAATCTCAGCACCATCAATTTTCTAATTTTTCGTAACAAAATGGTTTTGTCCTTGTATATCCTAGGGGTTCGAATCTCTATAAACATTCAAAATATAACCTCTAAATTCATGCAACAAACTTGTCTTCTTCGAAGGGTTACCTTTGTTGCATCAAATCTTAGGAAATGACTACATTGCAAATTTGTTTTCATGATAGTTTATGTTTCAAAGTATGTTTAAAAGTTAACTTAATATGAGTGAATGTATTACCTAAGAAGTGAAATATGTTATTTATGTATCATTTTTTAGGTTTCAATAGCTTGTTTCATAATGTTTATAGTATAATATGATATATAAAGTAATATTAGAAAACATATTACATCGTTCAAATCTAGACAATAATTCTTCAGCCCATTGTCTGCATTTTTCTTTTTAAGGGTTAAGACTTGGTTTAATGCTTCTAGTTCTTCAACTACTCATTTCTCCACCTCTAATTTTGTTTGCAAAGTAAGTAATATTTTTAAAAATGAACTAGAGGTGACTAAAGTGGAGGTTGAAGAACTAGGAAAATTGAAACAAAATCTAACCTTTAAAGAGCGAAATGCAGATAATACGGTGAAATATTCTTGTCTAGCATTGAACGATGTAACGTGTTATTCTAATATAGCTTAATTTTTCATATTATAATATTCTAGATCATATTGAAAGGTTATATGTTTAGTGAGCATTGGATAAATAAGCATTCCACAAAATTTATAATAAACCCAGTGTATATACCACACAATTATTTAACACAACCATTGTTAAATGTTATGCGTTAAGGATATTACAACAGTTGTTTAAAATAACCAATGTAGTAAGTACATTCTACCTAGTTTATAATAATGGTTGCACAACCATGGTGGAAAGCATCATACTTAACCACCCCTATCTCAGAACGGTTGGTTAAGCGTGGTGATATCCTTTTTCCAACCATTGTGAAATGGATTTTACTTAGTAGTGATAATGTATTTGGAATAGTGAACAAAATTAAAGCTCTGGTAGAAACAAATATTTCAGGTGGTACATCATTTCAGTATCTAGTTTTTCAAAAATGGCCTTTGTTTTCTTCCACAAATCCATTATTCATGACATAGTAACAAAATGGAATTTGGTTTGCCGCATCATCTTGCACATAGTCATCTTCTGTTTCTGATACCTCTGAAACACGATCATATTATATCAGCAACATTGAGACTATGTTACGGTCTATTAAGACATCATCCTTAAATCCTGAGTCAAAGTTATCATCCACCATTTTGTTGTCTGATTGAGGAACATACCTATGAGACTTTTCCTTGTGAAAGGTTGATTTAGAGTAATCAACCCATAAGCTTCACGTTTAGCCTTCCTTTTCCTCTAATGACGCCTCAATTAAGTTCACTTCATAGGATTTTCACTCTTATAGTTTAGAGGGACATGTGGATACCCATTTAACACATTGTAATTTTTCTGGGTAAGAAATCCTATCTTTGGATCAACTACCTTCCATCTTGGTTGATTTAACCCCCTTTGGTTCACAAGTTTCACCCACTTCCCTTGGGGTACATTAGTAGGAGGACAATAATTCTTCTGGTGAGGCTATCAAAACTGCCTCCGGCACTCTTCGTTTCTGTGTGGGACTACTCGTTTGTCGAAGATGAACCTCGAAGACAAACCTTCTATTATGCCATTACTTGGATCGTGCATTTTGGTTTCTTCAAACTTTGTTGTTGCTTCCTCATTGAAAACCGTGTTACACCTAGGGCATAACATAATTTTGGAGTCACTTAGTTTGCATCTCTCCAAGAAATCAATAAGTGTCTCTTTAGCCTGAGGGTACACTAATTTCATTTCTTTATCAGCATCTATAGAGTTCTATTTGACATTTTTGACCTCCATATCGAAGCCTTCAGTAGTTTCAACCATGGCGATTTTAATAGGTTCTGCATAATGTACTTCTTCATTCTATAGTGGATCAACATTCAATTACATTGAATATTATGACTTTTCACCAAAGGGCAACCTTCACTCCTTCAAAGTTTTCTACACCAAATCCCTGAAAAGCACATATTGAGAAGTTTTATGAGCCAAGAAATTATGGTACTTACAAAAACCTCTCTTTTTATTTGTTTTAATAAGGTAAATTTTTTATGAAACAAACAATATACATAGTATATAATAAACTAAATTTCATATAAAATATCAAAAGGAGTGGGAAGCAATAAAGTTGAAACAAAACCCTAAGAAGTGGGAATGTACCATTACAATAAAGTTCACCTAGCTTGTGAGGCTTGGAAGTCGAATCTTAAAAAAATGAGAACAATCAACAAAGACAACATGAAACAAACGAGATAATGAGAACTATCTAACAATAAGATTGAAGTAGAAGAATACCTTATTTTCTATAAACAATATGTACATTACGCTTGCTACCACCAGCATCATCACCATGTTCATCTAGTTTTTTATTCTACAAGAAGAAATACAAGGAGGAAGAAGCTTAAATCAAAAGCTTCATACTTCTTATATTTCTTTTCGTAGATTCTAAAACAAGATGAAATTTGCTGCCAAAAATGAAAGAAGAAAAATACCTTAATATAGAGAAAAAATGGGTGATAGGGTTTCGCTGTGAGACTAATACAATGAAGTTCACCTAGCTTGTGAAGCTTGGAAGTCGAATCTGCAAAAAATGAAAACAATCAACAAAGTGAACATGAAGCAAACGAGATAATGGGAACTATCTAACAACAAGATTGAAGTAGAAAAATACCTTATTTTCCATAAATAATATGTACATTACGCTTGCTACCGCCAACATCATCACCATGTTCATCTAGTTTTTGACTCTACAAGAAGAAATACAAGGAGGAAAAAGTTTAAATCAAAAGCTTCATACTTCTTGTATTTCTTTTCTTAGATTCTAAAACAAGATAAAGTTTGCTGCCAAAAATGGAAAAAGAAGAATACCTTAATGTAGAGAAAAAATGGGTTATAAGGTTTCGTTGTGAAGGAAACGACGATACAGTCAATAAGGGAAAGTTAATTCCCTTATACATGTAAAATTTTCACAACGGTTATCAATAAGAACCGTAATAATAAGTATATGTTTATTTTAAATATATCACAACGGTTAGTAATATTAACCGTAACGATACCCTTTATACTTGGTTTAAGGTTCAACTCCAGGCAACAACATATTTCTATAATTATGTAAAATATAAAAATGTTGTTGCCTGGAGTCAAACCATGTACCAAGTATAAGGGGTATCGCTACAGTTAATATTACTAACCGTTGTAATATTACAACCCTTGCTCTTCCAAGGAGGAGAGAAACACTCTACCCAAGTATAATGATGATTTAAAATTTTCTCTGTTTTTTACAAAATATCGTTTGAAAATATCAACCATTTACAAGTTATCAACATTGCTAGGATTAAACTAACAGACTTTTCATCTTCAACCTCATCTATAAATAGACAGTTTTACATTTCTTCATAATATATTCTTCGTACCAACGAGTTCTACAAATGAGAATGCTAACGTCATCAAACTATATCAACCTATTCTCTTGCACTTAAAAATAGAAAAACAAAGATGAATTTTGTGTTTTGAGGTTAAAGTCCCCGTAACACTAACAAAAGAAATAAAATATATGTTTAAAATGTAAGAATATGGAAAAAATGTAGTTGTTGAGAATCGAAGTTTTGTTATCCATCATATATTACGACGATATTTTAATACAACCGTCGTTAAATCTGACGTTATAAATCACCTGTAAATTTTTTAACCTATTACAACAGTGAAATACGAATCTGTTGTAAGCTTGACATCATTAAATACACGTTTTATTGTAGTGACGCTTCCTTATAGTGGAATGATTTAAGGATTGTTTTAGTCAATTATTGTAAGAATGATAATTGATTCAGTGATTCTTGCAATCTTAAAGAATGTAGACTTTTTAAGTATTTACACCCTCGGATTATTATTATAAGTAACTTTTACTTGTTCTAATCCTGTAATATATATATATATATATATATATATATATATATATATATATATATATATATATATATATATATATATATATAAATTAAATTTGTTTATAATAATATTTAGATGGTGTAATTAGGATGCTAACAGTTGTTTGGTGAAATTGCTCATTTCACTTTAATTTTCAGATTTTTAATTTTTTGATTTGTTTTCTTTCTTTATATTAGGTTGAGCATCCTTTATACTATTTTTAATATATTTCTTACTTTAAAAAAAATTAAAAAGTTATTTCCTACACCTAAAAAAAGATTTTCTTATGTGTAATTCTAAAAAATGGATATATATATATATATATATATATATATATATATATATATATATATATATATATATATATATATATATATATATATATATATTAATTTTAATAATGAATATTATTTAATAAAATATATTTATTAACTATAATTAGTAAAATAGTTAATTATGGTAACAGTTAAATAACAAAAATATAATAAAAAATAAGGTTAGTATTTAAGTTAAATAATAAAAAATATAATAAGAAAATAGAGTAAATAAGAAGAGGGAGTATATTAAATAAGATGAATTATTTATTTAAGTTATTAATGTAAATTGTTAGTTGTTGAAAAAGTCAATAATTTGTTTGGCGTATTGTCACTATCTTAGAGCTCACATTTGCAGGTCATCGCTCCCCACAAACTCCAAAAGCCCCACGCCACTCTCCCTACTTCCTTTTCACTTACACTCACTCCGTCAAACCTCTCCCCACCCTCCCACACACACGCTTGCACGCGCCCTTCCCCTTCCTTCCCAAACAATCCTTCCCACTAAATTATTACTAATATTCAAACCATATAAATTAAATCCATTTTCTTTCTCACCCTCCACTCACTCTCATTTTCTCCTTCCTCCATCAACAAAATGAAGAAAAGGGTTAAATAGTAAATTCAACAAAACAAAAGATCCTTTCATTTTTCCACCATTCTCTTCCATAGGAAAAAAAAACTGGAAAAGAGATTTAGATGGATGAAGAAAGACTAGTAAAGTTACTGTTATTTCTTTCTATCCTACTAAACGCTGCGTTTAAACAGTGTCTATCAGATCCAAGCGATGAAACATGTTTAACGGAATTAAGCAAATCAATACAAGACCCAAACAAATCACTCCACAACTGGAACGAACAAACCTTCGCTAAACCCTGCAACGAATCAACCTCAAATCTCCAAGGAGCAATCTGCAACAATGGCCGAATCTACAAACTCTCCCTCAACAACCTCTCTCTCCGCGGCACCATTTCACCGTTCCTCTCCAACTGCACAAATCTGCAAACCCTAGACCTATCTTCCAACTTCCTCACCGGACCAATCCCGCCGGATTTACAATCTCTCGTCAATCTCGCTGTTCTGAATCTCTCATCTAACCGTCTCGAAGGTGAGATTCCACCTCAGCTCACATTGTGTGCTTATCTCAACGTAATCGATTTTCATGATAATCTTCTCACCGGTCAAATTCCTCAGCAGTTAGGTTTACTAGTTCGTTTATCGGCTTTCGATGTTTCGAATAACCGACTCTCCGGTCCGATCCCGATTACGTTGTCGAACAGGAGTAGTCCGAACTTGCCGAAATTTAACGCGAGTTCGTTTGAAGGGAACAAGGATCTTTACGGTTATCCGTTGCCGCCGATGAGAAGTAAAGGTTTATCGATTTTGGCGATTGTTGGAATCGGATTAGGAAGTGGATTAGCGAGTCTTGTTTTGAGTTTTACTGGTGTTTGTATTTGGTTAAAAGTTACTGATCGGAAAGTTGCATTAGAAGAAGGCAAAATTAGTCATCTAATGCCTGATTATTGAATGTTAATTATTATGATTATGATAGTGTTTACAATTATCCAAATCTAAGGTATGTTTATGTTGATTCAATTTTGATTTTGATGCTTCAACTGAAGAAAAAAAAGTACAGTACCTGGTACTTTTTTTTGAGTTGTTGTTGATAAGAGTGAGGGTGTGGGCTAGCTTTATTTTCAGATTATTGTCTTTTATTGATCACAGGGATTATGTTTATTTTTATTCTTGTATAGTTTTCAATATTTTATATTCTTTTTTCCCATAACTGTTAATTAGTTTAAAATTTTCTACGTATCTGATTCCAACTGGTTTAATGATATTATTAGTATAGTTTCTATTTTAGCTGTGTAAAATAATCAATTTGAATGTCGTTGATTTTGTATTATTATTCGGTGGGTAATTGTGAGTTGGCAGTATATGTAGGATGGTAGGGTAGCTATGTGAAATCCTGCAATGCGCCGTTCAACTCTTGAGTTTGTCTCGCATTATGCTTAAAATAAGTGATTATTTAAAAAGTGGGTATTGTATTTTTTTCAATAAATATTTTGTGACTGAAACAAAAGAGATATATCTCACCCATTATCAATTAAATTGATTTAACGAAAGATCACTATATTATTTTTATAGTGCAGAAAAGTGCTGCGATTAATCAAATTCTAGAAATAGTGTGCTTAGTTAAGTTGAGCTGGTGTAAGGTGTGGTGGGAGACACCAATACCGGTAGTACAGAGCAACCACACGAAGAATCACTTTTTTTAATGTACACCTTAATTAATGATGTCGCTAAGTGGAATCAATTAGAACTTTAGCATGTGTCAAAATATTAATAGTCATTTAATTTTAATTAAGTTAGAGTAAATTGGAGAGATTGATGCTAAATTTATCAATAGGTATTCAATTGTTAGACGAAATTTCAAAGTAAAGATGTTTGCTTGTGTTTTTGAATTATGGTAACTATCCTTAATTTCCTCCTTAGCTTCGGATCAATGTTGAGAATGAATAAATATTTTAATGGTATTAATGAATGATGATGTTGGAGAAAGCATGAACAGAAATTAATATTTACAGGCATAAAGCAATGAGAGTTGAGCGGTTAACGTGAATGTAGTGCTTCCCATAATTATGGCTAGTGGGCTACTTGTTTATTTCTATTCACACTTTTCTTCTTCTTCTTTGGCCAAGTTTTGGGTAGTTTTGTAATTTACTGTTATGTGTGCTGGAATCATTTCGAATGCTTCCTGTTCTATCTAACGGACACTGCATTCTTGTTTTTTTTAACGACTAAACTGTATTACTTGGAAAGAAGAAAGAAGAAAAAACAATGATAGTAAAAAGAAAGTAGTTCATTTGATTTGATTAATGCTTAAAAAAATCAAAGAAGGTAGTACATTGATTATCTTAAACATGAAGAAAAATAGATTTTTTTTTAAGAATAACATAGTTTAATAAATAAATTTCTAAAATAATTTAATGTTCAAATAAATTATTATTCTAACGTAGTTTTGATACATATTTGTCTAATAAATTAGCAAATAATAACAAAGTCACAATTTATTTTACACATTTTTGTCATTTGAGATGGCTAACGTGTGTTGGTTATATTTTTATTTTATTTTTTATACAAGTTTTTGTCAATTGAAATTGCGAAAGAGTTAATTTTTTTAAAATTTATTTTATAAGTTTTCGCCAATTTGCATGACGAATTGGTTTTTTATTTCCTTATAAATACATGCTCCGTAAACCAATTTGTCACTCATTCCTTTCAATCCCTCTCTCTCATTCATTCCTTTCAATCCCTCCATTTCATTCTCATTTGTTATTTCTTTCTTTTCCTCGTCACAACATGTCTGCTCCTCGTCCATCATCATCATCATCAACATTAGAAGAACCGCTTCCAAAATTTGATATTTTGAAGAAAAATGCTTTTTCTCACCAACAAAACCTCATTTGAAGATGCTGATCTGAAACATGCAGACTTTTGAACATTTGTATAGGGAATTAAACCGCTGGTTAGAAGGAGAAATCAGACAAAGAAAAGATCAGGAAAATTGAGAAGCGGGTTGTGGAGTCAGGTGTGATGAAGTGGGAACTGGGAAAAAATGTCATTGGTGCACATTTTGTTAGCGGAACTCAGTATAGAGAACATGTTTATATCCATCCCACGAATGAATCTAATTCCTTCGGAGGCTAATGTTTCCATCACTTTCAAACAGAGGCAATTTCCGATATGCTTGTATTTTGCAATGACAATTAATAAAAGTCAAGGTCAAACATTATCTCACGTTGAACTTTATTTTCCAAGATTTGTTTTTATTCATGGACAAATGTATGTTGCTATATGTGTGAAAACTAGAAAAGGTTTGAAGATATTGATATCAAATGATAGTGGTCAATCTTCCACTTCAACCATCAATGTTGTTTACCCAGAAAGTTTTCAGAAAATATGATATTATTTGAACAATTTTAATTTCATGATTATTATGTATTTTCTTTTAAATGTTTTTTTTTTTTTTTTTACGTATTCTCGATATAAATTTATTGGAATTGGATCCTCTTTAGTTATTTTGTCTTGTTTTCTTTCTCGTGTGTTATTATGCACCATTAGATTAATCTAACCATTAAATGATAATCAGATAAACAAATATTATTAAAAAAGAGAGAGAGAAATATGTATTAATGTTAATTTTCTTTAATTTTTATTATATTATTAATCTAACCATTAAATGTCATTTAATTTTCTTAAATGACATCTAAAAATGAGAAGACTAATTTTCTTTAATGTTTATAATATTATAATAATTATTATCTACTGGCATTTTTTCAATTACTTACATATATTTCTCTGATGATTTTAAAATACATAATTATCCTTTTGATTATTGTCATTTTTATTAAATATAAAATTAATTTAATTAATTAACTAAATACATAAAAAAAAATTTGTTAATTAAAAAGTATTTATTAAATAAAAATAAATATTATGTGCTTAACTACAACCAATTAAAATAAAAAATAAAAAATACTTAATATTTTAATACACGTTATTTATATGCATTGAAAAATACTAAATGTAGTTTAATTGTCGTGTCTATTGTGTTTTTAAGGTATAAAAAAAAACATTAAAATATTAACTATTTTTTATTTTTTATTTTAATAATATATATTGTTTTCCCAAGAGATACTGAGATAAAGGAAGGACACCACCGTACAAGTAACTCATTTTCTTTATACCTGGTGTTTTTCTTACTTCTGCGTTTGCTTTCAAGAATCACAAGTGAAAAAAAACCATGGATGCAAGTGCTGAAAATTGAGTTTCGATGAGGTAAAGCTAGCCGTTTTCAATATTCCCCTTAACTTCTTTGAGCAATATTTTGTTTGATACTGAATATGATGGTTGTGTTTAAACCATTTGTTTGTTTATGCACATTTTCAAGGATCTGTTTATTAAGTCAATGATGCATGTCATTTCTTGGTTGTATCATTGTTATTAATACCTGATGTGTTCATATCTGAGTTAGGCTGAAAGTTTTTTACTTTATTTTTCAATGAGTGGGTTTTTGTTGATGCATGTCTTTCATCTCTCAATTAATACCTGATGCATTCATATCTGAGTCATGTAGAAGTTGTATTGTTGTGGTTCAGTCATTTTTCATGAATACCTCTGTATGATCATTTCAACTGATTGATTACTTGATTTTTGGTATTGCATGTTACTAAATAAATATATGTGTTGAGTAATTAGTGTTTTTGTCTTCGTTGAATTGTCTCTGATGTCCAACTTATGTTGTTGTAGTGCTTCTGAAAGGGTCACAAACTGGGAGGAATTGCAGGCTGAACTAGAGAGTTGGGAGAAAGTAGAATATGGTGATTCGAAAAAAACGAAGCATAAAGTTATGTGTTTTGAATTACACAAAGTCAATAATTATATAAGTGAATCATTGAGACCTTCATCTGTTGCTCAATATCCAAAAAAGTAAGAAAATCCACCCTGTTAAATATCTTTAATGAAAATATAACGTTAAAATTTTCCATTGTTTACTTAATTCATTTTGAATTATGATATTTTATAATGGTTATACATTTCAGTTTGAATTATGATTATATATATATATATATATATATATATATATATATATATATATATATATATATATATATATATATATTTTGATGGTTTACTTGATTCAGTTCCAATGGAGAGGTATTGAGGTCACCGAGGTTCTATGTTTGGAAAAGTAAAATTCGATCCCGTAAAATAGTCTAGAGAAATGTGTTGGTAAGTTTTATAATATTTTATAAATGTAATTGAGTGTACCATCTTCTGCCTGTGTGTATTTATGTTAATGTTTTTATTTTATTTTATAGCAAATTTCCTAAGAAGTGATTAAAGGGTCGTTGAAGTGAGCTACAGATGTCTGAAATGATGAAATGATTCATTGTATTGAAAGGTACATTGGACACGAATGATATGAGTTTGAAAAGATGAAAGGATTGAAAGGAGGATATCAGGTGATGTTTGTACTCCGCGATCCACCATGCGATCGATTGGTTTGTAAGATTGTTAGGCGTATGAAAGTTTGAAATAGTTGTAGGAACTAAACCTTATTTGGACTCATGTCTTTTAGTTATTGTGATAATATGTTATGTTGGTTATGTGTGTGTAGTATTTTAAATTGTTTATCATTTTGAATCGTATAATGTATTGTGATTTGTTTGAATCGTTTAATGTATTGTGATATTATTGTGAAAGAACTTATGTATGTGTAGTATTATACTTGCCTTATATCAATCTTTATTGGGTTGATTATTGTAATATGTTTAATACATGGGTTTATCGTAGTAAAAGTATCATATCATATTAAGTGATCATATAAATTTATTATGTATACTAATAAATTATTTCTTTATCAAATAAATTTTATTGGTCACTTATTACCCGTGCATAGCACGGGTGTTACACTAGTAGTTGATACATGGTAACAATGGAATTTCCCTAACTTTATTTTTAATTGTAAAGAACATGTGTATATAAATGATTTGAATAACAATTTCTTAAGTTGTTTATCCAGACACTACTAATATCTAATGCACTAAGCACCCTAAGATTTATTTGATATGATTAAATAGCAAATGTGGATTCACCTCTAAATATTAAAGGACATTTCACTGGCTCTTTCACAAAATACTTCTACAATTCCTGAACAACTTCAACAACCTCTTCATGTTTTTTTTCCAGTAAAACTTCTCCCTCTGTTTGCACCACCTGATTAAAAGTAAAATTTCAATTTTCAGTATGGAAATAAAGTTTTAAAAGTACAATAAAATGTAATGAAATAGAAGAAATTAAGGAAATATTTCAATTCATTACGGTCTTAAGTTTTAGTGCTAAAAAAGTGAGAATAAGTCTCATAATTCATAAGCCATATATCTCAAGATTTTCCCCCATTTTTTCTTGTATGGAATCCATAGTAGAAATCTATATGCAAGCAAGATCATAAATTCCTCTTTTATTTTTCAGAACAAATCGAAATCACGTCTTAGCAAGCAAAATCAGAAGATGAAAGAGTGTGTTGTAACATCGCACCTAAAATATCAAAACCTATGACAACAACGCTTATTCATGTATGATCAACAGAAGACGAAAGAGTGCGTTGTAATCACCACATCTAATCCCAACTCATAATTCAAATCCTCTTGACATGAAAAGAATCAATAGTATCAAATAACTTAAAATGAAAAAAACTTTTGCATGAGGGTATTTGTATACTTATATACTATATTCTTTCGAATTGGCATTTTGGACATATTGATCTACTCAATAATGACAACTCTACAGGAGACAACATTTAGTATTGCATCAAACATATTCTAATAAAATTACAAAGCATTTGACTTTATATTGTATGTTTCACCAAAAATTAATTTTAAACATAATGTTTATAAGATATAATACAATCAAAGACAATACTTAATTTGTTTTCTATTGAACAAAGAAATATGTAGAGTTTTCCTTTCTGTTCTCGATATTAAGTGCCTGTATAGCTCTCAACAATAGAGAATAAGTACTTGTATTTTGTCACAAAAAAGAATAGAAAAAAAACTTAAGTGTTAAATAAATGTGAAATTGATATTGTTTAATATAAAAATATAGACAATGCATGTAACGATGTGACTACGACTCGAGGCACGTGGCAATATAGTTTTCTTAGTGGTCACAGTGAAGTATTGAAGTTAAACCATTAGCTGAAGATTTTGAGATGATAGCCTGCAGTAGCAAGTTTTGGTGAGTGATTAACAAAATGATAAAGAAGAAAAAAGTGGCAAATCATTAATATTTTCTTACATTTTGATCATTTTTCATCCCTTTTGCTAGTAAATCCTCCATGACAGCATTAAAAACTCTTGCTCCTTTGAAGTGCAACTTTGTTACCCTTATTTAAACATAATATTAAAGTTTCATCTCAAAGAAAAAATTTGTTACCTTATTTACACATAATATTAAAGTTTTATCTCAAAGAAAAAACAAAAATATGAAAAACTAAAGCTTTTGAAATTCCTCATGTTTTCTATAACTTACCGGATTTATAGCTTCCATATCACCAATAAACAATGAATATATATTTCCCGTAATTATCAGCTCTCGTAATTACTATTGATACAAAAACTTGACTGAATTGTATTATAAAAGTTGTTCAACTTATTGTGGAACATTACCTTATGTAACATATATTTCCATAATAGAGAGATAAAAAATTGTCCAACAAAATATTACTTCAATCAACTTTTAATCATAAAAAATGTAAAATTCAAGAAACAACAACAAAGGGTAATGGAAAATCAACAGGAAAGAGAATGCAAAGTGAAAAAGGAAGAAGAAGAAGAAATTTAGATGGGGCATTTCCTTGAACACTTAGAGTGTGTTTGGATGGAGTAATTGAGAATTTTTAATGAATTCAAAATTCTAGGTAATTCAAATGATTCAATTAGAATACATTCAATTTTAAATTCTTTTGTTTGGATAGAGTATTAAAATGATTCATTGTAAATTTTTTTGGACAATTTTTATAATTTTAAATTTTTTGGGTCAAATCTAAAATATGAAAAATAGGGATCAATTTGCAATTTTTGAAAATTTGAAGGACTAATTTGTAAAATATGAAAATTATTAGGGACTTATTTACAATATTATTCTAAATTTTGAGGGTGAATTTGAAATTTTTATAAAATATGAGAACCATCTTGCAAAATTTGAAAAATTATTATAAATAATTTATATTCATATTATATATAGAGTGATGAAGCAATTTGAAATTCTCTACTTTTTGGTGTCATTTTAAATTCCTTAAATTTAACATGAATAAAATACTTCATAAATTTACATCATTTTAACAATTCTCCATATTTTGTATCTAAACCATGAATTTTGGTCAAGTCATTTCAAATTTCCTCAAAAAATTATTTTCCCTCATTAAAATACTTCGTCCAAATACACCTTTAGTGTGCAGTAAAATGACAATTTTTCCACCATTTCACAAGCTGTAACTTGAGCATAAAATCAACAACAACAACCCATAATACATTAAACAACTGAAACAAAATCACAAGCTAATCAAAAGCGAAAAAACTCAAAACAAATTGAAGCTGAAACTTACCATAAAATTTCCTTCTTCAATCGTTCTTGTTGTTCTTTGAAATGCATCAACGATCTTCAACTGCAAATGCATGATGTCCACCGTTCTCCTCCGCGTTCACTTGTGTGTGTACCAAATTCGTTAGGGTTTAGGGTTTAGATACAAATTCAACAATATAAAACAAAGAAGCGTCATATAATCAAAGCAAGTGAAGATGAGAAAAACATAAATGGAAGATGAAAAAGAAGAACGCATCAGTAACATAAAGTTCACGTCAATGGAACTCAGCGATAGGTATGAGTAAGACAAACATGGAAGATGAAAAACATACAGTGTGGAAGAAGATGGAAGATCCATGCAGAGAGAGTTTGTGTTGTATTGGTAAAATTTTGTGTGATATCCAAAGCAATTTATCATGTAAGAAATTGTTAATTGTGTCAATTGATTACAAACATGGAAAGTTGTGAGACTTTTCATTGTCCAAATAATTAAATTTGAATTGTATTATGTTTTCCACCTAATATCGATTAGTAATAGTCATTTAAATTAGACATTAAAAAAATTGCTTAGAAAAAATGTTGGAGTGACACATCAGATGCTTTTAATAACAAATGCATATAATTGAAGCAATAATGCAATTGGTCACTTTTATCCCTGGAATAAGAAAAGTTACAATGTGATCTCAAAAGGATATGAATGATTTTTCCAAATACTTTAGTTTCTATATATTTATAATAGATTAGTTTTTCTGTTGTAATGTCACTTTTTTATTAAAAAAATTACACTTGATTTCATTTTAAAGTAATTTCTTATGATGTGTGATTAATCTTTTTTAATAGTTTTATCTAATTATTTTAATTTATTTATTGATTATTTATTATTTATCATTTTTAATTTTTAATTAATTATTTTTTAATAAAATTTAAAAATTTAATGATTTAATGATTTTTTTTTTTTAAAATAATACTACCTATGTTCCTTTCTTTAAGAGACAACCCATTTTTTTAGGTTCATTGAACAATTGATGTATCTAGTCCATAAATCGACCAAATATATTAATTATTCAATGAACCTAAAAAATAAATTGTCTCTTATATAAAAGAATGAATGTAGTATATCATTTTGGAGGGATCTGACTTATGCTATAAGGTCTTAGCAATTAATGAAATTGTTAAAAGAGGAGAAAAACAAGTTGGTGTTAAGTGTATGATTGCCTCGTCCGATACAAAACACATTGATGAACAACAATACATATCATACATACACCCTCCTAACATACATACATCTTGCATTTCTGGTGACAAGCGAACATATGTCATAGATCGCGTATGTACGATAATTAAATGACAAGCAAACTCTAGGGGCATATACAGGCAAAAATCATTTGTGGTAAAAAACATACATACACCTAAAGATGAGCATGTTTCCCAACTTCGACTATTTAAGAGGAAATCTCATTTTTCATAAGAGATTCCAGTTTTGGATGGCAAAAGACACGTCTATGAGCAGCAAGTTGCATTTGAAGCTATGGGGGAGCAAAATTTAATGGATTTCTAGATTAAAGTTTTCTCATTTATTCTATAATTCTAACACTTATAATTTATGTAATGATTATTAGAGCTATTGTTTTGACCATGAGCCGTGCCGACCATTAATATCCACGGGCCAAGTTCAAAGAGTGTTGGACGTGAGGTATGGGTGTTCAAATCTAAACTAATCCAAATAAAAACTGCAAACCTATCCAAAAAAACTAAAAACCGCAACAACAAAAAAACCAAAATTTATTAGATATGTTTGGATGTCATTCTATGAAAACCGTACGGTTCATATCAAGTTTCAGATTAATTTTTCAAAATTGATCCAAACCGAACCGAACTGCATGTATATATTTGTATACTTATTTATTTTTTTATTAGCATGATATGTTACGTTAATTTATTAATCGATGATAATTATGTTTTTTAATACTATTTATTAGTTTGTTTAAACTATTTTTTAGTTAAATTACCTACTGAGTCCTTTAAGTTATTTAATTGTAACAATGTAGTCATTTTTGTGTTTTTTTTCTATAAATAGTTCCTTTAAGTTATTTTGAAATATCAAGTTAGTCCCTTAAGTTTTTTTTGTAACGCTTTGATCCCTTTTTAAAAATCTCTGTTATAATAAATTGCAAACTCATATACCAATTTGAACTGGTTTTTCGCGCTGATCACAAAAATGCAATCAAATTTATCAAACAAGTTGTTGTTCATGAGAATCAGGTAAAAATGATCGAAATACATAATGAAAAAATCGTCGATCCGACCAAAATACACAATCAAACACAAAACTAATGACATATTTGTGATCAGCGTTAAAAACCAGTTCAAATGATATATGAGTTTGCAATTTATTTTAATAGAGATTTAAAAAAATGACCAAAGCGTTACAAAAAAAACTTAAGGGACTAATTTGATATTTTAAAATAACTTAAAGGACCTAGTTGTAGAAAAAAAAACATAAAGGACCACATTGTTACAATTAAATAACTTAAAGGACCCAATAGGTAATTTAGCTAAAAACTAGTTTAAACAATGTACTATATTCAGAGAGAGGAGAATGTCAATGTACTAGATTCAAAGAGAAGGTATAATTAAAGGACCAAAAATGATATTTTGCCTAAATTATATGGTTGCATGAAGAATTTTTAAATATTTAATTATAAATATTATTAAAATTTATACAAAAAATTTAAGTTTTTTTTTTAATTATAAACTAAAAAATATTTGTAACTATTTCGATAGAGCCTCTAAACTTTAAACATAACATGAAAAACCTCAAAATTTTATTAGAATTGATATATAAATATAAAGGAAGTTAAACTAGTTATAAAGAATTATAAACTCTTATAAATACTATATCAAATTAGATTAACTTTAATTTGTTTAAAAAAATTAATAATTTAATTACTATCTATTTAATTATGTTGACTTAATAAAAAATAAGACTAAATATTTTAAGTTTTAATTTATTATTATAAAATAAAATTTATTAATATATTTTTTTATAAAATAAAAAGTAATAGAAATAAATATGAATAATAATATATTATATTTTAACATATAAATTTAATAATAATTAATTTAAGGATTTAATTGAAATGCATATGTTATAACAAGTTTTTGACTTTTATTTTAAAAACTTATAAAGTATAGCACACGGGTGATGGTGATGGTAATTCACCTAGGAAGTGAACCCAAAACAAGTCACTACAAACCCATACTTCTTACCGACATGCTAATGCTGCAAGTGTGGTATAGATTTAGAAAACACAGTATTTATTAACTATTGTTTATTATATATTTTTTATTTCTCCCAATTTTGAGGCCCCCGATTTTTGGAAACCCCTAGACTGTGGGTCTGCTTGCCCTAGCCCAAGGCCGACCCTAGATCAGTGCATTTGATGCACTTTCTTCTACTATTGTACTTAGCCAACTCTATAGTTATTTTATTATTTTTACTATCTTAGTGTATTTTTATATTTTAGTTTATTTCTGGCATTATTTGATTTTCGTACTTTATTTTCAGCTTAAACCGTTAATTAGGGGTGCGCAAAATATTCGGTTGTAAGACCAAAATCCTTAACCAAATCCAAATTCATTTTAAATATTCGGATATAATTGAATGGTTATTAACCGGTTTAGTTTTTAATGGTTTTGGTTATCCATTCATATAATCTGGTTATTATCCAAAATCCAAATATTTTTAATTTTCAAAATAAAAAATATATATATTTTCTGATATTTTTAAAACTGGATTTAAAAAAAAACCCGATTATATAAGCATAACCAAATTTATAACTGATTTTACAACCGATTTTGATTAAATTGTGGTTTTGGTTATAAATCCAAACAATTTAAATGGTTTGAAAAGGGTTATGGTTTGGTTTCTAAGAATAACCAATCATGCACACCCCTAACGTTAATTGATACTTTTTCACTGTACAGACCATAACTTGAGCTACAAGAATCAGATTGACGTGTTCTAATATGCGTTAGAAAGCTAAGAGAAAGAGCTACAAGTATTATGTTGAAGTCAAAAACTGATTCAAAGTGATGGAGGGTCGAATAATTCGTTGAAGTTCCATACTTATTTAAAATAGTTAGTTTGGGTCAGTTTTTGTAATTTTCAGATCGCTTTTCATAATGGCCGAATTTTCCTTTTGTTAAATTAAAAAATTTGCTGCTACAGTGGATCATTTTGAATTTTCACGATGGAATACACTTTGTACAAACACATGAAGAACTAATCAACAAGGATTGACCTACTGATTCATGTTTCCGCCAATACTTTGAGGTTATGTATTTTCAATCCAAATTCTCAACCCTTTCAATATTCTTTTATATATTTTGTAGGCTTAATTCAAATTATATGGATTTATCTTGATTTATTTCGATTAGTTTATGCTCCTTGATTTGTATCACGTTTCAACGTTGCTTTACCGTTAAATGGCGTATGTTGAATCACATTTGCTTAATTCGTGAGTGTTGAGTTTATTTGCTTCATTCAGATAATAGGTGTGTAAACCGCATAATGTCAATTTCACTTGTTAATTTATATTTTAATCGAAAGGGGATTATAATCCGCTTAGGGTTTTGGATTAATAATTACCAATGATAAGTTGGGAACTTGAACAATAAGTTGACTCGTTTTAGATTATTTCATAATCACTTATTTTCTCTGTATTCTTAATAAAATATAAACCCCTATTTTGTTTCTTATTTGGTTAATCATACAAGAGTCATTGTGATACGATACTCGAGTGTCGCTTCCCTAGACTACTGTTCTTAATTAATCGTTTTGACCCATGCACGACAGTGGATCAAATTGGCGCCGTTGCTGGGGACTCATGTAAATTTTAACCAATATATGAGTAATAGGTGTTGTGTTTAGCTTCATTTCCCTAGTGTTCTTGCGTTCTGGAATTTTTGCGTTTTAGCGTAAAAAAAAAATTATTTTTAGGAAAATTGTCTCAGACTAGTCCGATTCTTTGCTGATTCATTAGAAAAAAATCAAGGATCAAAGTACACAGTGTTTGGTTTAATTTCCTTCTTTTTATGCTTACTCCATATATCATAAAATCCATTATGCTTTTATCAATGTTTCATGCAATATATTTTTAAAAAATCATGTCATATTTCTTAATGACATATTCAGAGACCATATGAGCTTCTAAAAGAATCCTTTTCAAGTTCTTTACTCTTGCTTTTGAGGGCAAAATTATCTTCTTCAACTTTGCATATCGTTTCTTTTAGAGTGGAGTTTTATTTCTTTAGCTCACTATGGGCTTCATAGTCAGCTATATAAATTTGATTCAAATCCCTATACCTTTTTTGAAGCCAATGATACTTTTCAAGAATCTCAGTCAGCCATGACTCTATTTCCAAACGAGTTAATTTATAGAATACCTCATTAGAGTCTGATTCTAATTCCAATTTATAGTTAGATGCTTATGTGATTTGCATCAGTGTGACATAGGCTTGTTATTCATCAGAATCACCTTCTAAAGACTCAGAGTCGTCCTATGTAGCCATCAAAATCTTCTTCTTATCTTTGAAAAACTTCTTCTTAGGCTTTTCTTTATTTATCTTGGGACATTCATTTCTATAAGGGTCAAGCTCCTTGCATTTGAAACAAATGACATCCTTATCAGCACCAAACTTCTTTTGTCCAGATATTAACTCAAAGGATCCACATATTCTTCTGATTCCCCATGGCTGCTTTTGCCTCTTTCTCGAGAGTTGATTGACTATTCTAGAAAGAAGAGAAAGCTCATGTTCTTCATTTGATTCTTCTTCAAATTCTTCTTTTTCTTCAACTTGAAATGAATTTGCCTTTTCTATCTTGCCTTTGGATTTAAGAGGCACAAATTTTCCTTTTTTTTAGGCCCATCCTCTTCCAGCTCAATCTCATGATTTCTTAAATAACATACAAGTTCTTCCAGAGTCATATAGTTCAGATCTTTGGACACCTTAAGAGGATTCACCATAGGCCTCCACTTATTTGGTAAGCTTCTAATGATTTTCTTCATCTTATTTACAATAATGTAGCCTTTATTAATAATCTTTAAGCCAACTACAAACGTTTGAAACCTTGAGAACATGTCCTCAATGGTTTCATCATCCTCCATTTTGAAGGCTTCATACTTTTGAATCAAGGTCAAAGCCTTGGCTTCTTTTACTTGTTTGTTTCTTTCATGAGTCATTCTAAGAGAATAAAATATTGACTTTGCAGAGTCTCTATTTGTCATCTTTTCATACTCAATATATGAGATATTATTCAACAAGATGGTTCTTGACATGTGTCACACCCCAAATTTTACCCCTAACTGCTTGCATAATACATTCATTGCATTTAGAAGAGAGATTACGAGATTTAATTTTCTGTTGCTTTCAGCTCATTTTCAAGCTATTTATTTATTTATTTTTATTTCTTTTCACTTCCAAGCTTCCATTTTAATTTAATTTTCTATTTATTATTTCTATACTTTTTAATTCATTTTTTGTGTTTTAATTTTAATCTTTATTTCTATTTCTAACTTTTTAATTCTATTTTCAAGTTTTTAAATTTTTATCTCAATTTCTAAATTCTAATTTTTAATTCATTTTCAAAACTATTTCTATTTTTAATTACAACTTCCAATTTCAATTTCAAGTTTCAAGTTCAAAATCTAACTTCCAAAGTTTCTCCAAGTTTTATTCAAGTTTCAAAGTTCCAATTTTAAATCCATACTTCATTTTTCTATTCCATATTTCCAAATTCATTCTAAATTTAAAATTCAATGTCTTTTCATATTTATTTTTATTTTGCATTCATGTTATGTCCATTCTCAAGACTTATTCACAATGTTCAACTTTGTCCCAAGTTTTTTCAAGCATTCATATTTCACTTTAAATTAAAACATATTCATGAACATTCATTTTTTTATAACCATTCACTCATGTCACATTTAAGTTGAATATTTCATCATAATAACCTTCATTCATACCATTCATATCCATTTTAGTATTACATACATAATTAGAATTTCATTTTAAACTAATGCTTAAGTACACAAAACTTCCAAAAAAAAAAACTTATTGTTACATCTTTTTAATTTCCAAGTAACTCCATGGTTTCTTCATATCCAATCATGCATGAGAATCTTCTTTCTCCATGGCCTTTTGTCCATCATTCCAATTCATCCATTTGCACATGAAATTGAAGAAGAAAACAAGTTAGCATCCATGTTCTAATTCATACATAATCATAAAAGTGCATCACATCTCATTCAAATTCAATCTATTCCATTCAAACATATTTAAATTTCAAAACATTTTCATTTTCAAGTATTATCATTCCAATTCCATGTTAATTCAAAACAGCCCCATATATGTTACATAAGCATTTCAAGCATATTTCATTCAAGCATACCATTATTAAAATTCAGCATTCATGATAATTCATTTTTACATATTGTAAGTTTCTTTTTCTCATAACAAAGTGTCAAGAAATTAGTACAAAAATCAGCAAGAACATGGCTCACTAGCAAACAAAAAAACAGCAACAAAAACAGCAGAAAAAACAGCACACAAAGCACACAAAACAGGCTGCTCCACCTCCCCACTACTGCTGCAAATTCAGATTTGTCCCCCTTGTCCCAACCCTTCATCAACAAGCAATAGGGTACCAAATTCAAACCAAAAAACCCTAATTTCTCCCTATAAAACCAGCACTGTTACATTGCAATCAAAAGGGACACAGAAAAAAAACACCAACAAACATCCTCACCACAAAAAACACAAGAAAAGGGAGATTGACACAAAGCAAAGAAAAATTCAGCAACATCACTACCAACCATCAATCACACCAGCAGTAGCAAGGAGCAGAAGTAAAGCTTACCATTGCAGATTCTTCACCCCGATAACTTTCGGGCCGGTAATGTTCTCCTTTTCCTCCACCTCTTTTTCAACATATTTGTTCATAGCTAGTTTTCTTTTTTCAGCTTCATTTCAAATTCAAATCTGCATACACAAAACAAAGTCATAATAAACTTCAAAAAAATCCAAGAACTTCATAACAACAAAACTTCAAAAAAATCCAAGAACTTCATAACAACAAAACTTCAAAAAAGCCAAACAAAAACTTCAACCAAAACCTCCTTTCACACAAACAGCAGCCCTTAGTCCAAAGATTAAAAAATTCCACTGGATGAAGCATTCTTCAAATTAAGTACAAACCACCTATAGAGAACTATCCATCTTGCAACACAAACAAGGCACACCAGGGATTGCCAACCCAAACCACCTACAAACCTGCAAATGAAAAGCACCAAGGTCCGCAACTCCTGGACTATAGCCACAAAACAAAACCCAAGCAGCCCCCAGACCACTAACAGACAAAACACACCCCTGCACACAAACAGAAAACAACAAAGACAACCAGACCACAAAAGATCACCTCCATCCAAGACATTTCCTAGGATGAGAGATCCACTGATGTAAATCAAACGAGAATCCTTTAATCTTAGCCTTCAACCACCCCAACGACACTCTTGCAAGACACAACAAACCTAAAGACACCTGTAAGAACCAAAAGAATCTTAGCATAAACAATGCAATCTTGATCAATTCCAACGAGTTCTTCGCAACCGAGACTTCAAGCACCCTTTGCAAAATGAGCATGCCACTGAGCAAATTACACACAGCACAACTGACCAAAACCAGACTACAATAAGAAAACCCGCGACGAAATCCTTCAAACCAAGACCAACCGAAACCCTCCGCCGCACCACATCACTGATGACCGACGAGAAACCACCGTGAATACCATGGATTTCCGCCGTGAATAGCATTTGAGAGAGAGGTTCGTGAGAGAAAGAACAGAGAAGAGAAAGAAATCTAGCGATTGAGAGTGAGACTGACAGAGAGAGTTTCTTCCCCATTTCGCTCGCAAAACGGTGCGTTGTGACCTAGGTTTTCTGCCTCCCCCTTTTACAACCGAAGCGGGTCACGGGTTGGACCCGACCCGTTTCCCTTGCCTGATCCAGCGCCCCATATGGGCCTCTCTTTCTTTTGTTCTTTAGTATCAGCACCCCCATGTTACTTAATATTCCAGGCCCATTTGTTTTGTTTTAAATTTTTTTTGTTTTATTTATTTATTTGTTTAGTCAATTTCTTAATTTCAAAAATACAAAACATTTTATTTAGTAGGTTCTTAACAATTTTCATCTAATATATTCCAAAAAATCAAAAAAAATCTTCTTTTATTATTATCTAGTTTATTTATTTATTTAAGAATTAATCTTTTCTTTCCTTTAAGACTCCTAAAAAAAATCAAAATATCTTATTTTACCTTTATATTTAATTTTACTTTTTCTTAGTTTATTTTAGTCAATCCATTTAAGGTTTCGATTTTATTTTAATATCTTTTTTAACTTAATTATTTATTTCTTAACTAATTTCTTTTTTAATTTCAAAATACAAAAAACCAACAAAAACATGTTTCGATCCATTCTCGTTTTAGATAATTATTGGGTCGTTTAGGTCAGGTCCCATTAGGGTGAGAGAGTTAGATTTGAGTTTATTTCTCTTTTGTGTGAATATGTGCATGATTTAATTTTTCATTATTTCGGTTGCATGTATTGTTTTATTTCATTTCGCATCATGACCATATACCTGTTAAAATAAAATTGAAAGCGCACATTAATTTTCAAGATAATAAATCCTTGGTCCAACGCCAAGTGAACTTTACACACTTCACTCACACACGTAAGTCGGTCGTTTTACGATCGCCATCTGCACATTCCTTACACTTCACAGCTTTTTAACTTGAGCAAATTGACGCACCGCGTTTGTTTTCCACCCCCGCATTCTCGATCCATATATCGAGTCATAGCCCGGTTACTAAGCCTTTTACCTTGCATTTCCTTTTACTTTATCCAATTTATTTTTGCAAGTAGCAACCTATGCCTTAGACTTAGGAGCTTGCACCCTCATTTATCTACTTTACTTTCGTTTATGCTTTTCAATCCAAAAGGGAAAGAACTCCTGCAGTTGACTCAATGTCATAGGAAGTTTAGCCATCCCTAGTTCCTTTTCAACCTTAACCATTATGACTTTTTATTATACAACTTTTTGTGACTTTCCTAAAGTCACGTGAGTGTTTGCCATAACACTTACCTTCCCCCGTGAACCTTGAGCGTAACCAAGTGTTCGTTAATCCTTAGGAGAACTACGAGTGCTCTGATTCTATACCCTATACGTAGGCATCGATGCGATGTTGTGCGAGCACCATTAGAAATAAAACCTTAGGTTCCCATAATTTTAGAAAGCAATAAATAACAATAACACAAATATTAACAAGAGGTTCCCGTAGGATACTACGGATGCTTAGGATGCTAACACCTTCCCTAGGTATAATCAACCCCCGAACCTAGTTTCTCCTCATTTAGGGTTTTTACGATCTTTTTCCCTTTTCCCTTTGGATTAAATTAAAGTCGGTGGTGAACATAAAAGTTTTGTGATTCAAGCTTAATCAATAGCTTGGTATCCGATTCTCACCGCAACAACATGTGATGATTTTCATTTTACTTTGTTGGTCATTCATCTTGCTTCTTTCCAACTTAGCACTATTTAAATCCATGGGATGTGTATAGGTTATAGCCATCTATGAACATATCCCACAAGTGTGCATCATAACCAAGGAAGAAACTTTTGTTTCTATCCTTCCAATAATCAAACTTGTCTCCATTAAAGACCGGAGGTTTAGTATAATAATGATCTTTTTCATTGTTATTAGCTACTATATTGTGTTTCAAAACTAGATTTTTTACTGATACATTTAAGTGTTTGATATAAAATAATCAATATCAGAACCAGAGCTCTTATGCCAATTGAATGTTCAAGAAATACAAGATATGGAGATTGAACTTGGGTTTCTAGATTAAATTTTTGGCTACCTAATAACACAAACAACAAATATTCAACAAAGATAAAAAAAAACACAATTATTTTATCTTGATTTGCTGTTAACTAAGCTACGTCCAGTTCACCCTCCAATGTGAGTTCTCTTTCTCAATAAGCACTTAATCCACTAATCAAATACTTGACTACAAACTCAATGACAACCTATAAAAGACTTCTTGAGAATTCAGACTATAACTTAGTCTCTCAAGGAATTTAACCAAAGGTTAATAATACAATATGTGTTTACCAGTTGCTTCTAAGATAAACAGATACACAAATTAAAATCAAATATTACACTTAAGAAATATATTCAAGAAAGTGTTATAAGTGTATGAACTGAGAAACACTTCTTTTATTTTTCTCTTCACGTATGTTCGTTGCGTGTATTCGTTTTTGTGCAAATCAATAGTTTTCCAAACATCCAAGACCTCTTCATATATATGAAGAATAGATTTGTTAGAGAGTGAAATTGAAATATCCTCAATATTACATTTGTATGAAGGTCACTTGTTTCTACAATAGTAGAGTAACACTTGCAGTATATAGTGGGTGATGATAGGACAAATCGAACAACATTGTTACAATAATACAATCCTTTTTCCAATCTTCAGGATAACGAAAATGGTATTTGCTTTTGTACTGATTATACTCTAGCCATGTGTTCTTCTTTCACTCATTGACTTTTAGTCATTGACTTCTAGTCAGAGGCTTCATATTTAAGTTGATGAAGCTTTAATAGAGTTTATAGTTTGTCTTCAGAATCTGGTGAAAATGAGACTTTAAAGTCTATAGAGTTCAAAGTCTTGAGACTTCAAAGAATTGACTTATCAAATTCATTTTGCGTAGGTTCTTGCAGAATCGTTGACTTGGTAATCTAGATGTTTGACTTTTATTTAAGCATGCATTTAATTCTTCCTTTTGTTCAAAGTGAGTCTATAGTTTTGAGTCTGGTCGTCCAGAGTTGAGTTCTTCAGAGTCAGAATTTGTTTTTTATGATCTGCACACTTAATAAAATAATTAAAGTACAAATTATTCTATATACATATTAAACTTTGTTATCATCAAAACTAAAGGATAACTGCATAACCAAACTTGTTCCAACAGTAAGAAACTTGATGGACAAGATGTCTGAAACATGTGTGATATGTGATTGTGCATATTGTATTGTTGGGTTCTTATTATCTTCAGATTTTACTCAAGATGTGTTTTAGGTTTAATCCACTTAGATGATGCAGAAGATTGCTTTTGGAAGAAGTTTGTTAATCTAAATCAATTTGGAAAAGATTTTATTAAATCATGAATATGGATTGGATATGGATTAGTAAAAAAGATTTGGATTTGATTTAATTAAGAAGATTTGATTTAATTGGATATGCTTTGAAGGGAAATTTGTTTTAATTTTATTTAATCCAATATCAATAAAGGTATTAATTTAAATTTTAATAAAAACAAATATTCCATGATGAAATTTTATTGGATTTGTTTTAGTTACAGATTTGGATTTTCACTTAGTGAGAAAATCTTCAATCTCTATTAAAGATGATTTAAAGTGTGATTCAGTTTTTGCAAGAGATTTATTCTGAATACTTTATTTAATAAGTTGGAATGGCAAGTAAAGATTTTCTTTTATTTGTTCAAGATTCAAAATTTTGTTTTGTGGATAGATGTCATGTCAAATGTTCCAACGAACTGTGAGACTTTTGTCTCGAACTATTACTTGGTTGACAAGATAAATTAAAGTATATCTTATCTTGTAATGATTTTCTTCTTGTTCTATTATATCATAGATATAAATGTGTTAGCTTTAGTATGGATTTGGAAAGATCTTATTTTAGTAAGATTGCATGTGAATCGCTTAATTGTTCAAGATTTGTATCAATAAAGGATCTTAATTTTTATAAGATTTGGTTGATCACGTGAGTTTTAGGTGGATGTGGTCTGAATTAAATACAACAAGAATAATCAAGAGATTCAGATTTATTCAAGAAGATTAATCAAGATTGAAAATCATCATTATTGAAGATTGATTTCATGTAGTTTTTAGAAGTCCAACTGAATTCATGACGGGCTTTTAGAGCTTGACTTGTGTGGTTATAAAAGGATATTTTATCTCCTTTGTGAATACTAGGACCTCAAGAGAAAATATCTACTCATTAGGAGAAGTTTGTCTTAATTGAGTCTTTATTTTTATTTTTATTTTGTACACTTTATTCATGTGTTTCAAATCTAAATTATTTGAATAGAGTATTGAGTTGTAAGATTGTTATATCATCCATCTTATTATTGTAATTGTAAAAAAAAACAAGGAGTGTTTGAAAAAAAAGTGAGTGGAGTCTCTTATTCAAAGGGGTTGAATGAAGCTTCATAGGTAGTATTAAGAAAATGACATTAAATTGGGAGAGTTCAGAGTAAGTCCATTTGTCCTTCTGATTATTAAGAGTGAATAGAAAGACGCACATACTATTAGATAGAGAGACATTGAACAAGATTTTTTTATTTATTTAAGACTATTATTATAATACTATTGAGAATTAATTTTCTTTCTTGAATTTGAAACCCTCCAAACGTAGGAGACGTTACACTGAACTGTGTTAATAATCTTTTGTATTATTTATTTTCTTATGATTTCTTTTTATTATCGGTCAAATCTTGTATTATTTATTTTCTTATGATTTCTTTTTTATTATCGGTCAAATCTAATATAAAAGATTATACACATTGTCTTAGATAATGTGGTGTTCAATATCTAACATCATTGTAGTACAAAATTACACAAATAAAGTAATTTTATATCATAAATAAAATAAGGTTAAGTTGCTCCTCATGTAAAAAAAAAAAAGAGGAGAAAACATACATTGATAACTAAATTAAGATTAGATCCCACATGAATTGCAAAACATGTAATCCATAACAAAGTGGCAATACTATTGAGCTCTAAAAGAATTTAGGTGGTCAAATATGCTTTAGTCTTTTTGAGTGAAAGTCAAATGTGTTTCCATTCCTTTGATTAATGGATTCTCCCATATTGGCATGAATGTCATCATCAAAATGGGCCCTTTTGCTCACCCATGTTATTTGGTTTTGTGCTGCCTCTCTTCAAGTTGCAAACGATTTTTTCCCCTGTCTTTTCGCATGTTATTTTAGTCACATCTACCTATATAATTGTTAAGGTCTTTGTAGGGCACAAGTTAAAGACAATGCAATTAGAATATTTTAGTTAAATAAAATAGTATTTAAAATTTCAAAGAGATGAATGCATTCATTTAAAAAAAAAATAGATAGAACAAACTTTTTTGTCTAGAATTATTTGTCTCTCCTTTTTCTATTTAGATCCTATTTTTGAATAATTATAATTTAATATTACTTATTCATTTTCTTCCTCAGTCTATTTTTCTATCTTTTCTATTTGTTTATTTTCTTCTTCTATTATTTGTAGTCGTTCCATTAATTGTCTAATTTCTTCAATATCATTTTAGATTTTATTAATGCTTCCATGTATTCGTCTTGTTTCCCTCCATGAAAACGATGGGTTTATTAAAATAGATGTCGTTATAAATCCTTGTTTAACTATTTTATCTAATTGGTTTAATTCTTTTGACTGAACTAATATTTCTTCTAAATCTTTTATTGTTATGCTTCTATTATTCTCCATTTAAAAGAGTTTATAATTGATATATAATTTCCCTAATTTTCTGAATATTTATATCTTCATTAATTTCTTTATCTCTATTGATATCATAGTGTTTTTTTTATATTATTTATTTCATTACGATCATTTTTTATTCTATTAAATGTATAATTTTCAATTTTATTAGTATTCTCTATTAATAATCGTATTTATTTAACTCTTTATGCATTATATCAATGACTTTAGATAATGCCATTATTTAAAATTTTTGTGCCTATTCCAACTTTTTCTAGTTGTGAGACATTTATCTTATCTTGATGCCCTTTCCTAGATCTAATGCTACCATGGTACGAGAGCTTATAACTAAATTCATCCAATAATTGAACCACCTCCCTCATAGTAAGGGTAAGGTAATCAAAGTTAAAGTCAATTTTTGTCAATGGATTCTTCGTTCAAGTCAGAGGGAAGTGAGGGCGTCGTTCGCCTTAGTTGTAACCATGGAGGAGTGATCTCCTCTCCTAAGTCTTAAAAATCTATCTTTCTAATTCTTATAATGGTTTGAGTAGGGATTTAATAGTGTTCTCAAATTAATCCAACCAATTTTTGTTCCAATCTTAGTAGCGTGAAAAAAACATCTCTATGGTAGGGTTAGCTTCCAACCGCCGACATATAATCTCAAAAGCCCAAATAAAACCTAGTTCATTGGACACAATAAGAAAAGATAAATAATAAAACAATCTTTGAGCAATAAAGGAGATGAATTACAATTTTCTCTAACTTTCATATGAATATTGAGGACATAAATTTTCAATCTTAAAAAATAAGGTAATTACTTAAGGAACCTTATTTATTATTATCACACCCTCATGAAAAATCCAAAATATCCATAGAATCCGGAGATGCATCTGATGACGCACCCCAAACACACACACACACACAATCCATGTCGACTTTGAGTCACGTCCCAGATTCATGCCTAGTTTGCTTCTGGAAATGTATCTCTATAAATATTACGAAGATGTATTTCCAGATCATGAAGAAGCATAAATAAACGCAGAGCCAATAAATTACAATGCAACTTGAAAATTAAAATTAGTATTGATAACCTAAAAATTGAAACATCACAAAGATAATCGTTAACATAAATCAAATATTACATTTAAATATCCATATGGACGTTCCAACATCTTTATAATATCTTTGATCAATCTTAAAATCGTCACATCCACCTCGATTGGAACTTTTATTTTGAAATGACAAAAAATATTCCACATTACCCTTAAATTTGCACCTATATTCAGCTCAAAGTAGTTAAACTCAATATTCTCTTCGTTGTCAATCGACGGTGAATGATACTTGAGCTTCATAATATTTCGATAATCAAAGTATGGTAGGAGATTCTGCAATATGCATTTTAGATCTGCAAGAGTGGTGTAATCATTGATCTTAAATTCCCTTTAGGGTTTTGCGTCATTAAAGTATAAATTTGCGACATGTCAATTGATGTTCATTCTAGTGTATTGTATTTTGGTATGAAACACTATACAAGAACCTCATACTAATAGTAGTTCTAGACAAATATGGACCTTAGAAATTCTATCTTGTACAAAAGGATGTTCCGAAGATGCATCTCTGGTACCACCTTAGTTTGTTATTTTTGAAATGTATTTCTCGAATCACTCAAAACATAATGAAATTCTGGAACAGACAAAAACCTAATCTATATTAAAATGCATATTTTTTTGGTTACACTTAAACATGTATTAAATTGTGTATATTATACATCATTGATACTAATATAATATTAAATATAATACATTGTTGAATAAAACTAAAATGAAACGAAACACGCGTCACCATCTAAATCTATGGGTGGTAACGCCTTTGAATTTTGTTTATTTGATTATCCTTCAATCTCACTCAGCTTGGTGAACTTTTGCATCATTTCTAAGAAAATGATATGGACAAGTCTCGACTTTCATTGTTAAATGAGCTATCCACTCTGGTGATGCCAGAGGTATAGGGCATCCTTGTTTTAAATAAACTTGAACAAAGTGTCACATTTTTGAAAGCCCCCGGATACACATAACACAATCATTTGGATTTGGAGGTGGGGCAGTGCACAATGGAAAAAATGTTTTCTAAAAAATGTATTTTGTAAGATCAATACACACTTTATCATATGGACTTACTATGAGATGACCTATTTCAAGGAAGTGCATTCACTTATCCTCAGGTGTTGATTCACTAATCAAAGGAACAAGAGATTCATAAATTGCATCAACATTTTCCTTGTTCCCTTATAATCGTGTGTATGATTCTTTATGGCTCCTCAACTCTTAGAAAAGTTTATGAAAAACAAGTGTTTGATTGTCTTCTCCTTTACCGAGCAAAGTAGAAATAGCTCTAAAACCACAATTACCGTTACCCTTAACATTGACGATTCGTTCAATGTATCTGTGCATAAAAAGCGGCATCTCGTTAGTGAATGAAATTTTTTGTGAAGGAAATGATTGAGGTCTTTTGCTAATGCGAGCTTCTTTGAAAACACTTTTTTTTTTAGATTTTGAAGTTGGAGAATCAGGAAAGAGTTTGTCACCATGTTCTAAATAAGAAGGAGGCTACATTGTTGAATTTTCACTCGGTGTTGGTTTGACCTTCTTAGGAGCACTTTTTGTTTTTACCAGTTGAGAGGGTAGTTTAAAGCCTCTTGTTTTCGGATAAACAATTTTCCTTAATTGCTCTTTAATGTATAGTTTCATATTTTCAATGGCTTTCAAAAACCTCTCTTGTATCACTTCCCATTCGGTCAAGATAAAGATGTTTGATTTACCATCTTTCTCGACAGTGCCATCATAAAACCTAATCCTTTTCTAGTGAATGCAAACTTCATCCATTTGTATTGGGTTATGAAGTTTCACCTTCTTATATATAAGACAAGCATAAGGGAGACCATATGTTTTTATAAATGTGCAACTACACTTAGAGCTATTAGAACCTACATTCTCAACTTGTTTGGCTTCGTGAAAAAGATAATTCACTCATGCTCGAGATATGTTTCTGACCAAATGATAATAAAAAATGTTTTCTTTGAATCTATGTTCCAACACTGTGATGTTGCGACCAATTTATGTATGTATCTCATTATGCCAATTTTGGATCATTTGATTCACAGAGTCCTAATTTCTCCAAAAGTCACACTTATTTTTTACCAACCAATTCTTCAGTGTAGCATGGGCAGACTCAACTCAGTTAGTTGTTGTATTTCAAAAGTGTTTAACCTGACTGGTCCAAGCACAAACAATTTTCTCTTTCACCTGGTCCAAAATTGTACTTTCAACAAATTTGGATATTTCTCACAAACCTTCCTGAAATGTATAACAACATCGACATATAACTATTTTGTAGAAGAATTTACTATACATTCCATGCATTTATTATTCTTTCCACTGCTACGCCCACCTTGACCATTTTTTCATCTTTGACCTTTATTTAATGTCATGTCTGAAACGATCTCCTTCTCTTCTGGCAAGAGGCAACATGCAATTAAATGCCCGACTAACTTTTCACACATGTCATGGTTATATAATCCGCATATCATATTAAATCTCTATTTGTGATTTGCCAAAGATAATTACAAATAGAGATTTAATAGAGATTTAAAGGGAATTTCTATACTTCCTAAAAGGAAATTGCAATCCAAAATGCAACAAAAATTAAAATTTTCCCTTTAGTGATCCATACGAATGGGCATGATCAATGATAGAAATGGTTACCTTTTATGGTGATAAAACCTTTGATATAGAACCGAAGGAGTGATAAGGGGCGTTGAATGATGAACAATGCCTCTACTCAGTCCACATGAACAAATTACTCCAGTCTCAATGCTAGCTGCTATGATTGAAGGTTTTGAGTAAGGGGGAGAAGGAAAATACGGTTTGTGTTTCACACCGAATTTTCATCAAGTGTGAATGCTTATGCACAAGGGTTCTAGTTATAGAACCAATTGTGTGGGATGCAAGCTAAGAAACCAACTTAAGTGCACGCACACCATATCTTATGGTGTACCGTATATAACCTAAGCGCATGGTACCTTACCATATTCTGTATTCTACTTAAGTGCATTGTATTTTACGATGTTCTACATTTACTTAAGTGCATTGTACCTTGTGGTGTTCCTTATTTACTCTACCTCCTATTAATATGTCCTTATGTGTGCGACATTGGCAATTATATTAAATCACACATTTAACATACTCCATTCATCCTACAATAAGTGATTCATTTGAAATAAAATGGTGTCTCAGAATGAATGACCCATTTTAATTTCCAATGCATATTTTCCAATTTTATCCTCTAATTAATATTACTTTCATCATTCTAAATACATGATAAGGGTACTTTAGTAAAAATATCATTCTCTCTCCTTCATTTATTCTTTTTTCTTAGTCTGCATGAAAAGTCAACTGTGTCGCTCATTGTGAGTCGAAGGGAGTAATAAACAGTGAGCGGTATCTAGCAACACAACACTACTACCCAAGTCACAAAAATGTCATGTGATCTAACAAAACCTTTTATGATAATACTTGTGTGTACAATTACCCATTTGCCCTTATGTCTATATTGAACACAAAGCATATACTATGTCATCCTTGTCCAGTTCAATATTAGGCCTTTAAACATTTATCATGTTACGTAGGATGGGAAAATTCCATCTAGGTCACTCATGTCCCTCATTGTGCTTTGTAGAGTACACATCAAATGTCTATATGGTCATCCAACTATGGACAATGTTAGATCATCAATAAATGATTCGAATTTACATCTAGGGTCTATAGTGGTTTCAGGTCGAAGGGTGGTATACACCATTATCACCATGAGAGTAACTTATGACATTTTGCATAACATTTTATGCATTACTCTCATAGCAGGTCAATTCAATATAAATATTACTCATAATATTCATACTTATGTTAAGACTTGATAACTCCTTATCTATGATCCATGAGAAGTGATCATAAGTCTATCTACATAATAGTCTTAATGCTTTAAGGTTATCCCACTTCACAGTAAAGCTCGAATACAAATACTTTAAGAATAATGTCCTTATGATTAATGGGATCTCGTGATTAAGTCGCACTTAATATTTCATTAAATTGACTAACTATTCTAGGGACTTTATTATTTTTGAAAAACAAACATAATAAAGAAATACCTTTTATTATTAATAAATAATTCGATACAAGTATCAAAAGTATTGGCCTCTAGGGCTTACACCGACATTTCCCATCTCGTTCGCATGCATTGTCACAAATGATCCTCTTCTATCTGAACAATTATCAGACCTTCCTATAACAACACCAAACCCCAATTTGTATGCTTCCATACGAATCCATTGAAGCACGTGATCACAAAATTCAAACTCTTGTCCATTTGTGAATTGGTTTCCAACATCTACCTCCTTCACAACAACGTGTTTGACATCTAGAGATACAATAGATTTAGGGAAAACATTGGGGGTGCACCATATATAATGAAAATAATAACATAAAATATTCAAACGTAGATGAAATTAAAAACAAATTGGTGGCAAATGAACACAGACAGACTCCAGAAATGCATTTTCGGGGGAGTTCCTACAAAATCCAAAAATACAGTTCCAGATTCGACGTAAGTTTTTTCAGCAACAAAACAAGATTAATGTGAGCGATGATGAGTGAAATAGACGATCTTTACCTAGAATTTCAACTTCTTTTTCTTCTTTTGATGTGAGGAAACACAAGAATGAAGGTTTAGAGTGAAAATCTTGATTGAGAATGGTTGAGTTTTTTGAGGAAAAATTGGTATGAGGTCTGATCATGCAAAATGTTGTTTTATTAAAAATCTCGTTTGATATTTTCGAGAAAAAAACATATTCAAAATTAACTGACATGCAAAGGTGACATATTTTCAAATTTCCGCTTCAAAATTCGAAAATGCACTTTCGAAAAAGCCATTGGTTGGGATGCTTAACAATCATTAAATGTTTTGTATTTGTCTGGATATGCATATCCGGAGTAAAATATTGAACAAACATGGGGTGAGACTCATTTGAGGCATTATTCAGTTAGACAAAGGATACATCCGAAGATATATATCTGAAATCGACCAATTCAATTTGATTTTTAAAACACTTCCTAATGGGCATTTCGAATTTCCATTTGGGTGTTTTTCTATTTCTTAATGTGGGATTAGTAATTTCCAAAAATAATAATCTTTAAGACATAAGTTTGGTGGCTCAAAAGCCCGTTATGATAAAAGTCTTCCTTATACCCCCATTGTTAGATCTGTTATCTCCACATGTTATTTTGAATTTCTATCGTATTCTTAAATTTTTTTAAATATTTTGAATTTCTATCGTATTCTTAAAATTTTTTAAATATTTATATTTTTTGTGTGCACATATGTCAAATAAATAATGTTTTTTCCGCATAAAAAATTAATTTATCGAAAAGTAATGTCATGAAAACTCGGTGTTATAATTTTTTCAAACAACAAATAATAATAATAATAATAATAATAATAATAATAATAATAATAATAATAATAATAATAATAATAATAATAATAATAATAATAATAATAATAATAATAATAGAAAACTTAATTTTTGGTTTTTCATGATAATGTTTTTATCAAATGGAATTTTTAAAATTCCTGAACTTTTTTCTTATAAAAATAGCCATGATGATATGTGGTTAAGTCAGATCTGTAAGTAATATCAAAATTTTATTCTGGATGATTTAGTTTTCTATAATAATTTTCTATAAACACAAAATATTTAAGTTTCCATAAATTTAAAAACTAAAATATAAAAGTAAAATGGTTTCATAATTGTAAAGGATAAAATGAAGTGCCCAGTACTTTTTAACAAGATATGAATGACGGCCCAACTAGCCAATTGACCCAATCGATGGTAAGTGATATTTGAATTACGATGAATAAAAAATGAAATATTTCATTTTTTATATGTCAATAAATTATATCAAAAAAAAAAAAAGGCCAATAAAAAAAGCACAATATGTGCTGAAAGAAACATAAGAACTCTATCAAAACAAAGGGCCTAAAGGCTAAAAGATCTACAAGGCCAAACAACTTATATGATATATCTAAGGAAATTGCTTAAAGCACTCTAATAATTGCTACCACACCGTTGTGAAAAAATCAAAAGTATTCTTAGATTTTGAAGATGTATCTTTGAATGCACCTCAAACACATATATTAATGAGTTTAGTTATAAGACAATGTCAACAACAAAAAACTCAAATGCATCTCCATGTAACTTACTAAGATGCATCTCCGAACATTATTTAATAAAAAATGCGTCAGACTCTTTCTTTTTCCTTCACTTCTCAAAATATTCTCTCAAACTCTCAAGTCTTTCAAACTCTCTCAACTCACATTCTTTCAAAATCATTTAATGCACTTCAAAGCTTCTTCCAACATTAAGCCGATCATTGTATAAATTAAGGATTAGGTTATGAAATAGGTAGTTTATATATGTTATTTACATGAGCAACATGTTTCATATATAGTAATGCATTATTTTGGATATTTAGATGAACTGCATTTCTGCCATTAACTTCACGTTGAGTTACAAAACCTTACAGAGATGCGTCTTTGAAATTTTCAAATGTGTTGATTTCTAGAATCCGAATATGCATCTACGAAATTTTTTTGTCTGCATTGTTTTGCTTGATCTCATTGTGTTTCATTTGTATAACGCTTGTGTGATTTACTCACAAACATGTCTGGGACAGAGAGGTAAAACTCAGTTGTATCCATTATTTCAAATATCATTATTTTTTATAACATTATAAGTTTTCGACGATGATTTATTTTCCTGTAGGGCCATGATGCTTTAAAATTCATCAACCATGACCAAAAGATTACAGACCTTCAAGAGCCTAATGAGTAGTGGTTTCAGGATGTTTTGCGGCTATAAGAGAAAAGATACTTGTACAAGATCGATTATGTTACGATTAACCATGGTATGTTGTCTGCGTTTGTAGATAGATGAAACTCAGAGACGTCATCATTTCATCTGGTGAGATATGTATCACACTTGACAATATCTTGTGCCTACTGCATCTTCCAATCAAGGGGAAATGTTAGACCACCGCAAGATTAACAAATATGATGCACTGGAGATGATGGTAAACTATCTGGTAATTGACTCAGGTGATGCCTTACAGGATTTAGAAGCCACTCGAGGGTGTCATGTTAGGTTTCGATTCTTTGAGAGGTTTTATACACAACAACTGTAGGCGGCAGAGAAAGTTTAGGTGATGATAAGTTGGTTGCGTAACATAAAGCATATTCTCTAAGAGCCTATTGTACACAACAACTTTTCATAGTAAGGACCAATATTAGTAACTATCTTCTTTAGCTTAACAACTTCCATGATTTCTTTGTACTCAAAAGCTTATTAACCTAGCTCTCTTTTAGCCTCAATCCTTATTTGAAGGACATACTTCCACTTCTAAACATTTGTTTCAAAATAGAATGACACATTATCCATGTGAGCAGAGGTGATACCAACCTTTCTCCTTATGGAGGACACAAAGTGCTGGACATTTGCTTCAAACCTTGTCTTGGATTCACGTGTTTGAACAAGCCTTCTATTCATTTCATAATTGATAAGGGCAACTTGTTCATCCTTCCTATGAGTTGGAAACTCATTTACTAACATGCCATACCTATTGTCTTGCTCATCATGTTTGACATCTTCATTACCACCTTTGGTTATATCTTTGACCAATTTGTTTCTCCACAAAATTTGAATGAAACTACTTCTAGCAGATATACTTTGGGAATTATGTGTAGTCCTTCATTTGCTTCACTTAAAAATTAGGAAAGTAGGTAACATCTCCTACCATACTCAACTAAAAATCAGACTGCATTTGGTGAATGACATGTTCCACCACCTTATCTGATATGTCATCAACATACATGTGAGTTCTCATAAGATTCTTAATGTCTTTCATAATGACATCCTCCAACAACTGAACAACCTCTTCAAATGTCAAAGATTCTTTTGATAACTTCCTTTCAAAGATTCATATTTGATACAAATACTTCCACTTCAACACACTCTCTTGATAAAGGAAAGTCACGTTGTATGATGAGGCAATAGAAACATTTACAACTATTTTCTCTTACTTTTTGTCACATCTTTTACAAAAACCACCATCTTTAGTAACACCTTCATCTACTGGTTTAGACCCAACATAAACATCGTTGTTCATAGGGACATGACCCTTATCAACATTGACAAAATCATTAACAATATCATCAATGTTGCCACTCACATTATTCACCGTATTATCCTTTACTTAAGTAGCCTTGTCATGAGACTTGGTTAAATTCTCCATGATTCTCTTCATTATATTAGCGAAAGGAAATTCTTCAACTTCCACATAATCACCCTTCTTAATGACACCATCTTTGTCAGTGGCACAATTACAAACATCTTAATTGACTTCCACATTCAAGTACCTATATAAAGATGCATTTTTCACATTTATCTAATAGAGTTTGACACCAAGATTAATGGCTCCAAGATAGGTAATTGGATCAAAAGTTTAAGTATACAAAAACTTCCACCTTCTTTAACGGGAATTATAGTGTTACCTGATTCTTCATTAACAAATTTCTCCATATCAATACCAATGGTATCAAAATATTCATATTTTTGTTCATGGGGAGTCAAATTATATATAGTTTATGTGTCCTTGGTAAGCAATCTATATTCCTTGCAATTAATAGCACGAACTAGAAGCAAGCTTTCATCCTTACTGTTATGGACTGGCCTAGCAAGTTCCCTACGCCCAATTGAGGCTCAATCCAGTGTACGTATGGGCATAAGCCTAATAAGAAGACAACCGAAGATATGACCATTGGAAAATAGAGTCGTTGGCATATAACCGTTGGGGACTTCCCCCACACGCGTCCTAACACCTTTCACATGGCCAACTGCCCTTCGGAATTACATGAAGCAATCATGCTCCATAAAAGGCTACACGCCCACAATCCACGGGCATATGTCCTTATAAATACCCTCCACCTTTGGAGAGCCAGGTATTCAATTATAATCACCCAATTCTTTCTTACGCTTTAGTTTGTCTCACACTGGAACTTACTTGAGCATCGGAGTACCTTGCAGGTACCCCAACCCCTATCCTACAAGCATCATTATAGTCCCAGTTGAAGACCACGAGGACCTGTCTGGATTATTTCTGTACAGTGGTGCCGTATCTGGGAAATTGGAAGCTCCCCCATCTTTCATGAACAAGATCCTTTATTTTCAGCGCAAGATCAAAGCTCATCTCCTATTTTTATTCTTCATGGCTTCCCAGATCAACGAGAATGTAAAAGATCCTCTGACCATCGTCCTCAGCGACGGAGACAACATTGTCAACCACAGGACAAACTAAATCAATGTCGAACACCACTAGAGGCATCCTCCTTAGCTTCCAAAAATCTGAAACAACCATTCGTCATTCACGGGGATCACGTATTCGATCCAGTCCCCGTCCCGTCCGACGTAGATGTTAGAACCCATGCTCTTATCACCGCCCTTAATAAGGAAAATCTCGCTCTCTTCCAGCATAACGAACGCATACAGATGCTCGAAGGTGACCGTCTCTCCCCTTCTCCTACCAGGAGACGTCGCCACAGATATTCTCGCACGCCTCCACGTCGCTCATGCTCCCCTCCATGGAATCGCAAGAGGAAGGATACCAGACACCTTTCTCCCCCAAGAGATAAAGACATGCCCGAAGAATCACATCCATAAAAGGCCAGAAAATGCACTCATCTCCTCCCCAAAGAACAAGACATTCACTGAACGGCAGAGATCAAAGTAAGAAGTCCCATTACGATGAATATCGTCGTCCCTGACAGCGTAGCAGGAGTCCTCGTCAGAGCCAGTCTCCATATCCTTCATCCAGAAACAGCGACGACGAGGATCATCGCAGGCCACTAAGTCGTGAGATTATGGAAACCTGCATCCCTCGTGGTCTCGAGAATCCCCCTCCACTGGCCACCTACGTTGGGACTACTAATCCCGATGATCACATATAAACCCTCGAGGCCATGCTCCACTATCACAATATGGAAGGAGCCATCAAATGTAGGCGTTTCCCTATCACGTTACTAAAAGGCGCCATGTAGTGGTACAAATACCTCCCTGCAGGATCTATCACCTCATGGAGAGTCTTGAAGAACCAGTTCACTAGGCATTTCACTATGTTCAGACGTCATCCCAAGTCCGAGGCCACCCTAGAAGGGATCATACATGGCAAAGAAGAACCTTTGCAGGAGTACATCGACAGATTCAACAAAAAAGTTATAGAAGTACACAATATTGACCGCATGAAGCGGTACATCCTAGAGAAAAGGTTTGCGACCCAACAACAAAATTCCGTAAAGCTGTGTGGATCGAGCCTCCTCAGTTCCTCGCCAAGCTGATCCACAAGGCTCAAGCCTATATCCATTATAAGGAAAAAGAGGCCGTGTACAAGACACAAGATTCAAAGAATCAAGAGAATTCACGACCTCATAAGTAGAAAGACGACAATGAAGTTTCTCGATGTGAAAAGCGCAAAGACAATCATCCTCGCGAAAGCATAGGACTAGCGAATCGTTTCTTAAAATATACCCTCCTCATTGCTCCCCGCGAGAAAATTCTGACTGAATGCATCAATACTAAATTCAAGAATGGAGGTGTTAGCTTCCCCAAACCAACTGCTTCTAAGGCTAATATCGACAAAAACAAATATTGTCGGTTTCACCGCAGTCACAGACATGTCATCGAGGACTGCATCCACCTCAAAGACGCTATTGAGATTCTCATCAAGGAGGGGTGCCTAAAGAAGTATGTCAAAGACGGAGCTCCTCGGCAGGAGGAAGTAAAGAGGGTCGACGAAGTATCCGAAGAATCTGCTCCCATGTCGGTCTTCTTTTCAATCACCGGATCCAAGGATTTCTTCATTCCTCGACACATCAGAAGCACAAGATACTTTGTAACACACATCCCTTGGGAGGCATTCCCATCAGCCATGCTCATCTCGGGTGGGGGCTACAACGAGATGACCGTCGGGTCTGTTAGAAGAAGACTTGAGCATTTGGTCGATTCCTCACCAAACCAACTTTCGTCTCTCGAGAAAGTTAGGGGGAAGTCCCAACCAATTACGTTTTACATGGAAGAACTCCTCGGTGGTTCTCTGAACTCTCACTTCCCTTTATTGATCCATTCTAAGATGGCAAAGACGGATGTTCGCAGGATACTCGTCGACCAAGCAAGCTCGGTCGACATCATGTACACACCGCTCTTCCGAGCATTGCAGCTCGATCAGAAGAACTTATCCCCATACATTGGATCTGATCTGCAAGGGTTTAACAGGGCTACCGCCAAACCCTAGGGCTACGTCGAATTAATAGTCACTTTTGGGGAATGAGACGCTTCAAAGACAATCAAGACATATTTCCTGGTGATGGATTGTCCATCCCTTTACCAATTCATCTTAGGGAAGCCAACATTAGCCGAACTCATTGTCATCTCATCTACGGTCCATCTTAAAATGAAATATTATACTGAGAAAGGGCATGTAGCTACTCTTCACGGAGCATTGAAGTAGTGCGAAAATGTTTTAAAGCAGCGACTAAAGGCTAGATCGCGATAGAGACTAGCCTAGCAAGTGCCCTACGCCCAATTGAGGCCCAATACAATATACGTCTGGACATAAGCCCAATAAGAAGACTAGCGAAGATATGACCGTTGGAAAATAGAGCCATTGGTATATAACCGTTGGGGACTTCCCCCACACGCGCCCTAACACCTTTCACGCGACCAACTGCCCTCCAAAATTATAGAAAGCGTATATGCTCAGTTAATGGCTACGCGCCCACAATCCATGGGCATATGCCCTTATAAATATCCTCCACCTTTGGAGGTCCAAATATTCAATTCTAATCACTCAATTCTTTCTTACGCTTTAGTTTGTCTAACACTGAAACTTACTTGAGCGTCGAAATACCTTGAAGGTACCCCAACCCCTCTCCTAGAAGCACCATCACAGTCCCAGCTGAAGACCACGAGGACTTGTCCAAATTATTTATGTATACTTACTTATCACATCTTTACATAATGTCTATACATCTTGTACTCCATGATCATATGGTTATTAATAACACCACCATTGGTTATAACAGTATCAACCTCAAGATATTCATGGACATGATCATCATTATCCTTATGCATTCGACACTCTTTTAACATGACAGACATGATGTTTGGCACATCTTTATCAACATATGGATTTCCCATATTGGTTTCCTAGGTATCCTCACCCAAAGACTTTAGAATGAGATAATGATTTCTCATAGGCCCATACTTGAGTAGGACATAAATCACAACTCCACCAAAAACTAGACCAGACTTGTCAACACGTGGAATGTTGAGGAAAGCAATATCTGGAACATATTTATTTCCATACAACCTATAGTCGAACTTCAATACACTAAGGGTAACACCAATTCCAACTTCACGAAATACACTATCATGTTTTTCATAAATCAAAACTCCATAGATATGATAAGGATCTCCAATATGAAGAAGTATGGCATACTCATTATTCTTCTTCGGATTCTTCTTATGAACCACTATTGATTCATCAATGTTAGAAGGACCTCCAGCCTGACCATCAACCTTCCATTCAATGATAACTCCTTGATTGAGTCTCATAAAGTCCATATGTGGTAATTCATTAGTATGAGTAAAACATTGAAACATATTATATGAAATCTTGATTTGCTTCTCAAGTTGGTAAACTTCATAACCACTTCCCTCTTCAACATTGAGATCAATACACGTATGACAACTTTCTCTATAACACCCCTCAAGCATTCTTTAACATAGTTTAGTTTCAATTTCTAACATGTCTTCCATGATGTCTGAAACATAGTCTTCAATATTATTCTCTATAATGGCATCCACCATCTTCATACTTAAAAATTTCTTTCACTCATGGTTATCACAGAGTGCAACAAAGTTTCTTTCTCCTCCCAACTGACTAATGCAAATACTTTCAAGACACCAATCTTCACTTGAGAAAACCTTGTGGGAGGAACAAGTAATATAAACAAGAATATTAGTCTTGTCTAGCCAAACTTTTTTATGATTCCTTTGAAACTTCTCATTCCATTTAGTATACAAATGTTGATGGTATGATTATCTACCATACAACATACAATAGTACAAGGGAATTAGGGAGACACAACTAATGTATTGGTAATCATGTTTGACATGATGTTGAGACCTGTTACCTAAAATTCTGCATTTTGTTTTCTAAATATAAGTAATACACTATTTCTTTGAACCTAATGGTTCACTAGTGTGTATAATCTCTCTCATGTCTTTGAAGGTCAGAACATTCTTTTCTTGATTAAATGCATCTTCTTTTTCATTAGTAACATTAATATTCTTCTTTGTTTCCTTGGAAAACATGAGCATTCAACTTTAATATGTCCAAAATCTTTGTATTTATGGCATATGATTCAATTGAGATTTTGTCTTTCACCATCGTTTTATTTATGTTGAATGTTCCTGACATTGACAATAGTGATATTATTCCCAGTTCTTTTGTAAGGATTTCTCATGACTTTACTAAAGATCTTAGCAACCCTGCGGTTTTCTTCAGAATTACATTGTTTTTGGTCTTCACAATCCTTAAAGATGCTCTTTGTAACACCCTAACTTCCCCCGCATAATTTAAAAGAAAAATCAGAGCAAAATAATTTCCAATAAGAAGTCAAGGTATTACTTTTCATCCAAAAACTTGCTCATTAATAGATATGTAACATTATTCGACATTTTCAGAAATTACACGTTTTAATCCAAATAAATAAACTTTATTACACAGTTGAAAATTATACATTTCAGTCAAGAAAATATAATGATTTCAATCGACTATTGAAACTAGTTTTCTTATCAAATAAATAACTAATCATTCTTCACCAACTGGAATCATATAAAAGCGTTCCCGACTCCCATGTTACATATCAGAGCAGATGCCACTAACGTTAAATTCTTCGACTTCACCGACCACGAACTCTAACTATGCCTGATTACCTGCATATTACCCACGTAGAGGCAACATTCAAACGGAAGGGATGAGATTCTTAAATCAATCAAAAGTACGTGAGCATAAATCATCAAGTTATTCCCTCGCATCACAACAGTTAATAACATCACACCCTTCACTTCATACACAGATAATCACATCAAACATCATACAATACGACTATTGTAAATGTAATGAGACACAACTAGACTTAATGCACGTGGTACCAATTCGATCCATGTTTTATAATCACAGTTCCTGTTAGAACGTCTATTAGTCACTCACATCCCACATGGGCACCCGACAATCATGATTTCTCACACTCCATATGGGCACACAATCACCTCCACAACAACAACATTGATTCCATCAAGGAATTCAGATAGACGCTCACACCCCACATGGGCCCATGTCATCCCACAACTCATGAAATGATATGCACCTCAACAATAACATTAAACAACTCTCACCTAATAAATGTATCATGCAAATATAAACCACAACACAATATGTTACAAAAACTACACAAAAAAATCATACTACAACAACTCAACAACATCATCATACTACAACAACCACATACTACAACAAGCTAAAAACAACAATAACATACTACCACAACTCAACAACGACAACAACGTACTATACAACAACATACTATCACAAATGAACAACAACTTACTACAACAACTTACAATAACAACATACTATCACCACTTAACAACAACAACATACTACAACAACAACGACATACTACCACAACTTAGCAACAACAACATACTACATCAACTTAACAACAACGACATACTACCAAAACTTAACGACATCATCATACTACAATAACAACATACATTTATTCAAACATGTGTATTCATGCTTCCACGAATAACAAACATCAATTGCACAATTAAATCCTGTAATCACAGTATATCATGTTAAAACATCAATGAACACATACACAAAGCATTAATACATTGCATCATCGATATGACAACAATACAACATTACCAGAACATAAAAAAACTTATTTTCTATTAATTTTAAGAAAATATTTTTGTTCCAGGTCGTGCTAAGCGAGCCCCTAGTACGCTAAGCGCACTCGCCACTACCTCGAAGAGGCGAAAGTATTTCAGACCACGTTAAGCGCACTCTAGGATTTTACATTCCGAACCCTGCGATGACAACAACTATTCACCTACATTTTTCTGCACCAAACTCGATTTCTAACAGCAAATTTTCACAAATATTGCATCAATAGTCTACATGTAACAATCGCAATCCAACCAAACAATCTAAATACAATAAAACATTAATTTCATTCATATTCTCATACATCCTCCCAAAACCCTCATACAAACCCCAAACAACAATTCCATAGATTTCAACCTAACGATTTCTACCTCAATACCTACAAACGGATCGGCCCCGTCGGGCCGAACCGTTTGATACTCTGTTTTTGGCAGGCTGGGCCGAGGTTTTCGACTCGGTACCTTAAGTTGGGGGCGAGGCAGATCGGGTTTTGTCCGCGGTCTTTTTGTTATTTTTTTACTTAGAATGAAAATTGGGTGTGCATTTAGAATCCCAATCCAATAATTTTTTATTTTACTGGTAAAAAAACTTACAATATTTATTTACATCCTTCTAAAGCTAGGTTTTTCTAAAATTAGATTTATTACAATTTGTTTCACATGTCTGTCGTATGCCCATTCCTTCATTGTATGGTCGTTCTAATCAATCATCCAAATCATTATTTAAGTTTAATTTAAAATTAAACTCAATTTTTCTAATTTGTTCTTTCTTTAGCTTGTGTTAGTTTGTTTTGTTGATTTGTATCCCTTCATGTCCTTACTAAGTTTTGCTTGTTGGTTTTTTGGTATTGGGATGTTGTTTCCATAGCATTGTTGAACCAAGTAATTTTTTTTGATGTTTTAGTGTTTTAATTTTCAGTTTATGATGTTATAATTATATTGTTTTGTTTACGTTGAAGAATATGACATCGACATTAAAACTTGTTGAAATTCTATATACGTTGTTAATTTTTTGTTGTTGTTGGCCTCTTTGATAATCATTAAACTTTTTTGTAAACTATTTAATAAATCAAACTATAAAAAATATTTTAAAAAATCGCAGGCCGGCTCGCCAACTCGTTAGTAAACGAGACGAGCTTGACTTTTGAGCTCGGATATCTAAGTTGGTTCGCCCCACTTTTGAACGGGCCTAAACGGGGCGGGAAACCCGCTTTTCCACCCTTACCTACATCATCTAAACCTTGAAAGATGAAAGAAATTTCACCCTTACCTTATAATGACTAGTTTTCCTCTTCTTCCATTGGTTATATCTCCTCTTCTTCCCCTAGCCTCTTTTCACCTCTTTCCCGTTCTCTTTCTCCAAAACACGATCGTTCACAATGATCGTCTTTCTCTAATTTCCTTATTTTCATACTATAACCCTTAGACCTCTAATATGTTTTTCTATTCTTACCCTCACTAAACCTCATGAATAATCCACTTTGCCCTCTTCTTCTTCTACTCATATTACCAAATTTTAATTAAACAAAATAATTAAAACTAATTATTTAAATCTAAATAATTCCAACTAAATTAGTTAAATTAAATAATTATCCACTTACTATTACGAATATAATTTAATTAGTACTACTCTTCGCACCACCAATCTCTATGATTTTGGTTACACACCCTTACTACCTTAAAGACAATTCTTAAGGAAACTATCCACCACCAAGGGTACTCAAAACACAACGAGCACATAACAAACACATAGTCAATCATAACTATTCACAATTATTCAAAATAATAATTAAAAGGAAAACGGGGCGTTACAATTTTGAATATATTATTTTGAGGATAACTTATCTTAGATTTATGAACTGCTCTTCCTTCATTAAAAATCTCCATCTTGAATAGAATAAGAACCATTGAACTCACGAAATAGTACATGGTGTCTTCTCTGATTCCAATTGAAATTATATTCTCAATAGGATATATGTTGGATTAGATGCCTGGGACAACATGTACAAATGGTTTGTGATAGATAATGGATTCTGGGAAAAAATGTCAGTCACGATGTCTGGGACATTGTATACTTGAAAAAACCAGTTTGCAAACAAGAAGATAAATTCTGAAAGCAAATAAGTAAAACAAGTGAATTTGTAATCCAGCTCAATGAAACACACATACGTTTGGGGAGCACTCTACCCAAGAAAGGAAATTCACTACATCAAATTAAAACAATTAGTATTATAAGAACCCCAAACCCTATGAAGTTCTATGATTATCCTTATTCCAAGTGACTTTTTATTTAAGTTTCCCCCTAAATTTGAAAATCTCTCTCACTTTCTCTTAATCATTAATCCCAAGTGATCAACGTCAACAAACACAATGATGAATGTTAATGAAAACTCAACTAAAAAAAACCAACAACTATGCCAAGTGACTGATACATAGAGTGGTGTAATGTTGAATTTACAACTCAACTAAGACAAACCAATAAATATGCCAAGTTACTGAAACATATAGAGATGTACAACAAATAGGTTCAACATTAATATAACATTAGCGTGGAATACAAAAATAAAAAAATTCTAGACACATAGAACTTAATCTTGTGTACAAACCCTCAAATAAAACATGAGAATTGAGTCTCCTTATATAGCAATGCATTCTAGACTTTTCCTTATGGATATTTGATTTAAATTCATCCAGAATAATAGAGAATCTTGTTGGAATTGATTGCTCCATAAAAATATCCAAAATATATGATTTTTTTACATTCAAATTCAAATTTAAATCTCCATTTAAATTTGATTTGGTCTTCAACACCTGTCAAACAAATAAACCATTCATTGATAACACATCTACAACAAATCTGATTGAAATCCAATCAAAATACTTGCACTAAAGAATAACCCTTATAGTCTAATGACAAGGCCAAATGTTGTACTACACATGCTGGAACATTATGTTCCACATGTTGCACCAGTACATCGAACTTAATTCTTCTTCATGGCTTACACACACAACACACACACACACACACACACACATATATATATATATATATATATATATATATATATATATATATATATATATATATATATATATATTCTTAGTAAAGTGAATCTTGGATAGAATAATTTTGAACCAAACTACAATACCAAATATATATTTCTAGAGACTAGATGTTACAACACACATTTTGGGACATCATGTTCAATATGTGTCCCATCTAAACCATAACCAACTTGAGAAACCTCCACGTTGTTTTGCATAATGCAGTCAATCCCAAAAGTACAAACAACATTCAATTATCTTCTCTACAATCATGATTGATCCTTTCATCCCCCTATCTTGAATAAATTCCACCATAAATTTAAGCTCACTTATGCTCCTCATGAACAAAGAATTCAAATTAATCATACGTACACAATATTCACAAGGTCAATGGGCAATTATGGAAAAGCTTTGATTATACCATGTAGGAGAAACATGATTTCACTTTTTTCATTAATTAATTATCCAATATATTTAATTTTAAGGTTAGAAATCTTAAAAGTAAGGAAAAAATCAGGCTAAATACCCTTTTCATTCTTTATATATTCCTCGGGGTCCCTTTTTGTCCATTAACTTTTAAAAAGACCAATTAGATTCCTTATTTCTTCAGAATGTGTTACATTTGTCCTTTTTGTTAGCTCTATTTATCAAAGTCAAATGTATTGGCTATATCATGTACACTTGATGTTGATGTAGAGATAAATTTAAAAAAAAAAATTACACATATGATTGATTAAAAGGAATGACTTGGTTTCTCATTTTCAATTTCCCTCTTATAAAGACCTAACAAAGGAATAACTCATGGAGAAGAAGATAAAAGGTAGTGGTGTTCAGGATGGTGAGAGGTAACATGATGATGTGTAGGGTGGTGGTGTTTAGGAAGGTGAAGGACAAAATGATGGTGTTCAGGATGATGAGGGACAAGATGGTGAGGTACATGATGAGTTGGACACTGATGAGGGTAATGTAAGTGTTATTAATTAGAGTGGAATGGTTGCTTCTGTAAGTTCTAATGATTGTGAGAATGAGGGTTTTAAGTATGATTGTGCAATGCAAATTCATTTGATGACTATGATGATAATTATGATTTTGTGGATGAGGAAATGGATAATCTAATTGACTATGAAAATGATTAAAAGAGTTCTAGCAATAAAAAGAAATAAAAGTGGGAAGAACAAAAGAAGGAAGTTAATGGGAGTGAAAATAAGAGTGGAAAGTCAGAAAATGGATGTGAAAGTAACGAGAATAATGGAACAACTAAAAAGAATTTTAAAGTTCTCAAGTTGCACAAAGACATAGATAGTTATAAGTGGGAGTTAGGAACACATTTTAGTACCAAATGTAATTTAAAGGAAGCAATAACTACCTATGCTATCCAATTTAGTGGGAACCTAAAGTTCACTAAATCTGACAAAAAAAGGGTTAGGGTTAGATGTAAAGAGGGCTATGAATATGACCCTATTGTGTCAAGTTGCATGAGGAGGAATCTTGACAAATTAGGACAGTAATTGATATCCACAATTGTAGTAGAGATTATAATGCCAAGTTGATGATTACAAAATGGATGAGTAAGAGGATTTAAATTTCCTTAAAAAATAATTTAAGATGAAAATTAAGGATATAAAGGAAATGACACAAAGGAAATGGAATGTAGGGGTCGTAAAAAAACAAAGTAAATTAGGGAAATATTTGAAGTCAGAGACATGGAAGATGGTTCATTCCAAAGGCATTATACTAGAATTTAAAACTATTGTCATGAAATTCTAAGAATAAATCTTGGGTCAACATCCACATTAAATGTCCAATTTGTGCAAAGAGGAATTGATGACTAAAGGCTTGATTTTAGAAGGTTTTACATATGTTATGCAACATGTAAGGAGAGTTTCAAGTTGTGTAGACATGTTATTGGTCTTGATGGATGCTTTTTGGAATATATCCTAATAATCAGATGCTACCAATAGCATTTGTTGTTGTTGAAGGGGAATCAAATGATAGTTGGACATGGTTTTTGGAACTTTTAATTGACGATCTTGGATGTAGGAATGAATTTTTCCCTACACTTTTATTTATGATCAACAAAAAGTATTTTGTATTGCAGATTTTATTCATTTCATTTATTTAGTTTCTATTGTAATTGTAATTGTATTATGTTATTTATGTTGTATTATATTTTGTATTGTAAGGTCGATTACCTGTTATATATGAGATTTTACCCAATGTTGAACAAAGGTTTTTTGTGAGGAACTTGCATAATAACTTTAGGAAAAAGTTTCCTGAAATTTTGTTGAAATTATATTCGTCTACTAGAAAGATGTCAGACATAATATGTGGGACAATGTGTATGATAAGATTGATGCAGTAACAAATAAATGTGAATATAAGTAAAATAAAATAAAGAATTTTTAACCTAGTTCGGAGCAAAGTCACCTACATTTGGAGGGCGTTAACCCAATAAAGGAAATTCATTCTTAATAGTAATAATACAAATTGGTCTTAGTTGAACCCTTCTACTATAAGGCCTATTTTCTTAGTACTACCAGTGAATTTTAATTAAGGACTCACCTTGAATATGAGTTGATCTCACTTTATATTAAGCACTCTCCCAAGTGTTTGAGAATTTACGATATTGTATGAATGATGAAACTAATTACAACTAAAAACAAACTCTTTTCCACTATATAGGAATGTGACTAACTAATAGAGTTTAATAACACATAAATAAAATCAAAACAAAAGAATCAATACAAATTAAACATGCAATGCTTGTTTTCTTAAGCTATGAGTCTTTACATAGAGAGCTCCTCCTTAAATAGTAATAGAATCCAACTACAAGGTCCACTAGGGTTTTTATGACTTCTCGACAAGTGTACCGATAGTGTCGAGGTAATAAAAATAAGGCAAAATTAACGACGGAATTATTTTTCGTGTCAGATTGGTCCCTTAACTCTTAAATCCTGTCGTGTTAGTCCTTTTCGTCTAATTAGCGACGAAAAAATTCAAAAATTGGCCGCTAAATCCGTCGCTAATTAGATGAAAAGGACTAACATGACACATTTAAAGAGTTAAAGGACCATCTGACACGAAAAATAAGTAGGGGACTAATCTGAACCCAAGGGTATAATTAAGGGACCAAAAAAAGGGTTTTTTGCCTAAAAATAAAGAACGTATCCACATGAGTTGCTATTTAACAAAACTATGATAGTGCGAATAATAAAAGTAAATATGGTCGTAAAGGGGGGCGTTCGAGTTTTAACGCGAAAAGTAAATTTGTTATGAATTCAATACGAGAAAAGTGACAAGGTTTTACCGTGAATCCCTTACTTGTCTCCTATGATGTTTATTATATTAGATGAATGATAAACTTGTTATATTTTTATGGCGAATTAACAAAGCCACTATACCCGATCCTTTGGTGTATAGTTAACTAATTTCTACTAGTGACTTAATATCCCTTTTTGGTTGGCGAAAGTGAAGTTAGGTGTTATTACGGTACGTTAATTCAAAAACTAATACTAGTGGTTTCCTATACCTATTCAACTAGAGAAATAGATTAATTATTCTAGTTCTGACTCATAGGTTTAGGGTTACTAATCCCTACTCGTCTCAGTTCATATTATCAATCCCTACTCCCCCAAGTTTTTGAGTAAATCATAATTTAGGCGACATGCAAAATGCGACTTTGTTCTTAAAAAAATGTTAGAAGCATTTAATAGTGTGATTCTTGAATCAACAACTAAGGCATTGGTGACTATGGTAGAAAAAATCAGAACATACATGATGGAATGATGGGCAGGTAATAGGATGAGATTTCCAAATTTATGTGATCAGGATGTTTCACACAACATTAAAAGGAAAATTGAGAGATCTAACATATACACCCACTTATGAATTGTAAGGAAATTATCCAATGTTTGTTCTTCATTAGTAATTTTGAATCATTAGTTCAAGTAAACTGATTTAGTTTAATATGTTATAGGATGTCAGATGAGCACATATTTTAGGTTAGGCACATTGAAATTCCAAGAGAAACATTTTTTAGTCAACTTAAAGGAATGTGTATGCTCATGTTGAAAATGGGAACTCACAACCCTGCCATGCGTTAATGCAATATTATGAATGAAAAGTAGGAACCTTAAGTTAGATGACTACATCCCTGAAATATAGAAGGAATCTATATTTCATACAATCTACAATCTTTTACTATATCCTTTCAGTGGATCCAATTTGTGGGCTAGGATAGAGTGTCCAAATGTTCAACCACCAAAGTATAGAAAATGACAGGAAGACCAAAGAAGAGAAAGAATCTTGAGCAACGAGAAATATATGGATCTGATTGTAAAATGAGAACTAAATTAGTTAAGTGTAATTGGCACATGAAGGTGAGAAAAATGCACAAGAATGGTGGGTTGAATTGTGTTTGCTAAATCGATTCTACTTTTAAATCGAGTTCAGATTCTAAATAGAATTTCAGAAACTGATAACAAGTGCAATGAATAATGTAACATAAATAAATAAAAAGGGCAAAGAACACACAACAATTATATTGGTTCCTCTCCAACTGAGAATAGTCCAGTCCCCTTGCAACACAAGAGATTTCCACTATAATCAAACAAATTTCAACTGCTTATTATATCTAAAATAGAATTATCTTTAGACAAAATAAATTATACAAAACTAAGAAAAAAATGGTTAATAGTCATTTACCCCTTATAATATAGGTGTGTTTTGATTTACCCCTCTTTACAAAATAAATTTTGGATTACCCTCCTGAAATTTTAAAATTCTAAGTCTTTTGTCACCCAGGTGGAAAAATTATCCCCCTGTAATCTTTTATTTATTTACCCCCTTGGTTTTTACACACTTAGAGGACACCCAAAAATTTCAGGGGGTAAACCAATTGTTTTTAAAGGGGTGTAAATCAAAATTCGCCTATATTGCAGGGGTAAATGACTATTAACCAAAAAAATAAAAAATAAAGCTATCTAGATAAAGATAAAGGTGAATGTGGGTCGAAGAAGTACAAACATTCGTTTTCAAGTTGGGATATAAGAGTCTCATTGTTTAGGAATCTACTTGTCACCCCCCAATCGTACCTGACACCCCCCAAATTTTCATAATTCCAACATTGTCCCTGAAAATTTTGGGTGAAAAGTAAAAAAAAATTATATCAGGAATTTCAAATTTCTGGTATTGAGTGGAATTTCGGGGAATTTGAAATTACCGGTAGTGTAAAATTTTTTACTTTTTTAAAGAAAATTTTTACACTACCGAGAATTTCAAATTCTCATAAATTTTCTGTAAATTTTGGGGTATTTGAAATTCCCGGTAGTGTAAAAATTTTCATAAAGAAAAGTAAATTTTTACACTACCGGGAATTTGAAATTATCGGTTTCGTGTGAAAATTTATGGGGGTTTACCGGAGATTTCGAAATCCCCGGTATTTTTTACCTGAGATTTCAAAATCCCCGATATTTTTTAAAATATCTGGTACACCCACTCAAAATTCATTATTTTCAAAGAATAAATATAATATTTTACTACAAATGGGGGGTACCAGGTACTAGGGGTGTTCAAAACCAAATCAACTCAATAGAAAACCGCAAACCAAACCAACCAAACCGAAACCGCAAAAAACCGCACTTGGTTCGGATGTATTTGGACCATTTTTTAACACAACTGCACGGTTCGGTTCGGTTTGCGATTTGTATTTTGCAAACCGAACTAAACCAAACCAAACTGCATTATGTTAGCACCCAAACTTCACTTATCCCACATACAACCCAAAAACTCAAACCTATTATGCCTTAACCATACAAATATTCTCTTACTCACGCTTATGGTTTTAGTTTCAACCTTGTCAAATCTCTTCGAGTAGTATCACACTTTCTTTTCATCATATTTGCTATGTACATCTCACATCTTCTACTTGAATCTCTCTTATCTTATGTTCTTTCATTTTCATTTTCATCTTCTCCTTTTTTATATTATTGTTTTATCTTCCAATTACGTTTTTATCGCACATTTCTTCTATAATATCGCATATCTTATGATCTTTCTTTTTCATCTTCTCTAATCTTCCATCTCTTCCGTTTTTTCTTTTTATTGTAATATTTTTTATATTTTTTAATACTATTATTTTATGTTTTTTATTCCACTTTTGCCTAATTTTATTTTTGTATATTGAATGAGAAGTTATTGTCTAAATATGATGAGTTTTGTTGCTATTTGATAATGTATGAATGACTAGATACAAAATTATGTTGTTCTCTATAGGTGTATGTATGACTCAGTAAAAATATTGCAAAAAACCGAATCAATCCAAACTGCATTGGTTTGATTTGATTTGATTCAGTTTTATTTCTTAAAGCCAACCGAACCAAACCAAACCGCATACTTTTTTCTCTTGTGATTCAGATGATTTTTTGCGTGAAAACCGCTCAAACCGCACCGTAAACACCTCTATCAGATACTAGTCATTTATTATTTATTATGTTCCATGTGACTAATAAGACAAATTAAGAAATGAATTGAAGAGCTATGGTACCCAAGGACCCCTCTTCATGGTCTTTACTATTCAATTCATAAATATTAAAGTTTGATTTTCTTATGGACTTACATAAATTGATTAAATAATAATTTTTCATATAATATTCTTTGACAAAATAAATTGACCGTCGTGTAGGTTGACCCAGTGCAAAGGCAGCTAGGTTTTATCATTAAGATATCAAAACTTTAAAAATATCAACAAAAAATAAATTTCAAAATATATTATTGAAATTATTTATTAAAACACATATAAATATAAAATAGTTGAAATATAATTAAAGGTGAAAATATATTAGACTAAACTTACCTTACATAAGTCAAATTTACTAAAAAGAAAATAAAACTTACCTGTCAAAAGATTTTTCCTTAAAAGAAAATCTAAATTGACGTATTAATATGATATTTGTTTTTAGGTTTCAAAAAGTAATATTTTATCTATTTAAGAAAAAGTTAATATTCTAATATATATATATATATATATATATATATATATATATATATATATATATATATATATATATATATATATATATATATATATATATATATATATATATATATATATATATATATATATATATATATATATATAGATATATGTACATATGTACATATATGTATATATATATATACATATATATACATATAGATATATGTACATATATATATATATATATATATATATATATATATATATATATATATATATATATATATATATATATATATATATATATATATATATATACCAATTTTATTTTAAAAGTCAAAGTTTGTTTTTTTTTTCTTTCTTTTATATAATCAAATTAGATTCCAAAGAATACATACTATTTCTATTAAATAGGATAAGGTAAATTAAATTAAATTTTAAATAGATTAATTATTGGTCCTTGCGGGACTATCGAATCTATTCATACCCATATTTTTTTTTAATTAAAGAGATAAAATATAATAAATCCTTGGTTTTTTATTTTCATTTTCATCCACCAAATTTGAATTTTTATGCGATCAATAATCTAATGTGTGAATGTCTTTTGGATTAAAAATCCTACAGTTTCTATTTTCAAATCCCCAAAAGCAAGCTAACCAACTCATCAGATGATCAGATTAAAAATCCTATTATTTTAATTTTCAATTCCTTATATTGTCTTATTGAACATTGAATCAAAACAGAATATAACAGAATTATTATATTAATATTTTTGAATCATTGTCACCAAACACAAAGAAGTGTTTAACACTCAGCGTGCATAACTTGATTGACTTCAAAATAATACGTTACTATAGCTACTTGTAACAAAGTCAATTGTTTGGAGAGAACAAACTCTACTATTTATAGTCTCAAGAGACAGCTAGTACATGTTTGTTCTTCAAAATTTAGTATTGAATTAACTTGTTTTTAACATATTAGAAGGAGTTAGTATACGTAATTTTCGTTGACCTCAATCAATCACTTATTAATGAGGTAGATATATATATATTAATATAGATATTTTCTTTCACCCTAGGAAGTTTGAGAATGACATAGAAGAATCGAGTATGAGTGGAACCACTTAGGACCTACAACATTAAGTAGAGGGGGAAAATGTGGTTCATGCCAATGTGTCATCGTACGAACAAAGAAATAAATTAATGTTTTTCAATTTTTTATTTATTTTTATCTTGTTTTGATATTCACATTGTGATCAAGACATTCAAATAAAATAAATGGTGATCCAAATTTAAAATTGGAAATTTTTCATAGTCAACTATAATGAAGACATTTATGGGTTTGATCGGTATATTTGACCTAATTCACTTACACATAAACGACTTATAAATTAGATAAGTCTTATTTTATATATAAATATGGATGATAATGAGTAGGATCTGAGTAAGATGTTATAGTATTTGTCCTCATATTTGCAATTTAAAAAAAAAAACTCATATCTGAACTTATATCTATGTGTACACTAATCTTTATACTTGTACCCGCCCTCTATGAGTATATACGTACTCTTATCCATATTCGCTACTTGTAGTAGTTCTAGTAAAAATAAATTTATTAATTAAAAAATATCATATCATTTTAAAATTTTAACAAAACTAAAAAAAATCAAAGATTGTATTGTTAAATTATGAAATAAAAATGTGTAAAACTTTCTTGCTACCCGTAGTTCTAGTAAAAATAAATCTATCAATTGAAAAATATCATATCATTTTAAAATTTTAACAAAACTAAAAAAATCAAAGATTGTATTGTTAAATTATGAAATAAATGAATATTTATATAAAAATGTGTAATACTTTCTTACTACCCGTAATTCTAGTAAAAATAAATCTATCAATTGAAAAATATCATATCATTTTAAAATTTTAACAAAACTAAAAAAATCAAAGATTGTATCGTTAAATTATGAAATAAATGAATATTTATATAAAAACGTGTAATACTTTCGTTGTGACATTTTTTTAAAGAGATAGACATATACATTTTTATATGATAATACAAATTAAAATATATAAATATAGTGTAGATTTGTGATAGGTGATATTCATACTCACGCCAATATCCATTTATTTTAATGGGTAATTATCCGTGTCCACATTCGTAGTCATTTTTCGAGTTTTTTATGTGTAGATGTTCATTGGATAGGGTGTAAAATCGACATCCCTATATATGAAACTTCAAATTTTAAATACATTCATGTCACATTCAATAATATTAGATATATTGCATTGATTAAAAAAAATGGTAAATGGTATGAATGGATTATGCGAGATTTACTTTTTAAATACACCCTCTCATACCTATTACTTAGGGGTGGCAAAACGGGTCGTCCGCCCCACCTAAAGCCTGCCAAAAAAAGAGCGCGCCATATATGTCCGTCAAGTTGAAATGGACATAAAAGTCTAGCCCGCCCGCCAAGGTGGCGGATTGGCGGACGGCGGGTTTGCCCGCCTTTATTATTTATTTATTTATTTATATGTTTAAAAATTAATTAAAAGATTTTTTTTTAAATTTCAATAAAAAACATCAAACCAACATTTGGAAAGTATAAATGACAAATGACTAAACCCATCAAGTATTAATCTTCAATCAAAAATAGAACTTTCAACAAGGTTTCACCTAAAATATAAACAAAAGTATTTTTTTTCATAGGTGCGACGGACTTTGGCGGACGACGGATTTTGGCGGGTGAGCTTTGGAGGCTGGCGGTCTTTAGTGGGTTGCGGGCTCAAGTTCCCAACCCAACCCGCCATTTTTAAGCAGATGCGTGGGCCAGCTCGATGGGACACGACTCGTTTTGCTACCCATACTAACACTATTGAATATAATGTGAATATAAATAATATATGGTTCATATTAGATTTTAATTTTATACTAGATTTTTATATTGAACCTAACTCGTGCTTAAAAAATTTACAAGTGATTTATAAGATCACATAAACATATTTATAAACATTAATTAGAATCTATCTTTAATTTATAAGTAACTTAGTTTTTCAATAATTAGTTTTGTTTTTTTGAAAAAAGATTGGAAAAATCAAACAAACTTTCTTTTTATTGATTCAAAATTTTCTCTGCCGTGTTTGTTAAAATCTCGTGCTAACCTGTAAAATTGTCAATTTTATGTGTTTAGATATGAAATTTATGTTAAATCAAATATAAAATATTTTGAGTAAGATCAGAATGCAACACATATTTGAACGAGTTAACTCAATGTATAATTGGTGAAATCAATTAAACTCGAGCGAATTTACTAGTTACTATAACTTTACCTTGAAAATCTATTTTATATTCCTGACTCAATTTTATTCCAATCCCATGTAGTAAATAAGTCATTCTTGTTCTTTTAATTTTCCTTTCTTTTAGCTTAATTTGTTTTGAAAAAGGGAGAGAGACATGGTAACACATTATTGTATATGATCTTCAACTTCAATCCCTTTTCTTCCTCTAACCTTTTAAGTTCCAACATATTTAGTCATTCTTCTTCCTTAAACCTTTTAAGTTCCAACATATTTTGTCATTCGTCTTCCTCCAATGTTTCACATTCATATAACTTGATCTTTGGTTCTCATATTGAAGTCATTTTATCATTAGTAGACCAATTTGATGAAATAAATTATTTGCATAATTGTATTGATTTCATGTGATGTAAGAAGAATGAAAACATACACAATAGAGAAGAAAAAAGTTGTGCTTAAAGTGAATAGATTAATAATTGATCAAAATTGAATGACACAACAACTCTTTATAGCTAGATGGTTAAGTAACCAACCTAATTAACTATGGGCTAACAACTAATACACCTCTATTAATCTATAAACCTAAGAATACATCATATGTGATATGTTGTTTCTTTGTGCACCATAAAATGGAAGCACAATTATACTTGAAAACATAACTTGAGACACTCCTTTTTATAGATTATATCACCACACCAATCATAATCCGAGTAACCTATCAATCATCATTTCTTGTCCTTCCTAACAGTTGAAAATAACAAGCAAAGTCTAATTGTTCCCTTTTGGTACCCGAGTATTTTCTTTGCATCCACTAGATGTGATTTCTAAAACTCACCCATGAACTTGCTCATTACACTTCCTTTATAACATATGTCAGATCTGTTATTGCATAAATATCTCAATGATATCAGATTTGGTTTGTACATGGTCGCTTCTATCTTTTATTCATTATTGCATTCATCAAGCTTTACATTTATTTGAGAAGTATTTAGCACTATATTGAAATCAATTATTTCAAACATATCTAACAACTCCTACACATACTTATATTGATACATTACCATGCCTTTCTTGACTTCAAAAATTCCATACCAAGAAAGTATGAGATATTTTCCAACTCAATCAACTCAAACTCAACATTTAATTTGTCTTATATATTCTCAATATTATATGAGCAAGTCATCCACATACAAGCATATCATCATGATACTTGAATTTATGAAACTTTGCACAACGGTGCACTTTTTGAAACCAAATTGAATATAAAAAGACTCATTCCTTTGCTTCAGGTTATAGGGGCTTGATTTTATCCATTCATTTTTTGTGTGCAACTTGTTGGTGCAACTTGTCTGTAGGTTCTAATTATCATCTCCACATGGAGTGACTGTATTTCAAAGATTGTTCAATAACTTCTATTACATTAAGCTTGTTTTATCAAATGGTTGATTGTTTTGTAAATACTTGAAATGTAATATAATAGGCAATACAATTTTTTTGGTGTTTAAGAGTTAGAAAACTTTGTCGGGGTTAGATTTCATTGACCTACTCTCATGTAACATCATTGACCATTAATATGCAATTTTAATAAGTTATTAATGTTACTACCAAAATCTCTCATTGCAGCTCATGTCTGAGTTAATGACACAAGATCAATAATATTACCTAATAGACAATCTCTCAACCTATTAACTAACATGTCATCATTAAGTTTCAACATTTATTATGAATATTGAACCTTAATCTATGTCTAGACTTTAGTATCCAATAAATTAAAGTTTGAATCTAGTAATGATTAATACCTTTTGAATATCAAGTCATACAATGAAAACATGTTTTATGTAGCTAATCCAAAATAAGCATTAAGAACGAAGAATACATCAATATTAAAACTTAAGAAGAATTACATAGAATGTCATGGTCAAAATAAAAACATCAGTAGTAGGACAACTACATATAACCCCAACAAAAGATAAAGTTAGTTATGCTTACTCATCGTAACTTTAAAATCAAGTCCTAGAAGAAATAAGTTGAACAACATATGTTGACAATTCTGGGGACAACACTTTCGCTCTCAATCTTTCTCTCATATCCTATCCTATTATAATTTGTGGTGAGAATCTAATTTCTATAGGAACTACCTCGAATAAGCTAATATATCTCAAATGAACTTCTTGTCACCCCTATTTATAGGGTTTGAAATGGTATTCTTGCTTAGCGCACATAATTTCTTCCTTGCTAAGTAATGCCAACTCACATGTAACTTGTCTTATCACTTTAGCTCCCTAAATGCACCGCCTATGCTCTCTTAGCAACCAAACCATTTCTTCACTTTGAAGTAACTTAGCCCTAAAGTCATGAATCGCCTTTGCTTGCTAAGTGTGCATGTGTTCTTGGCTTAATGAGGTTGGCATATTTTCTTGTTCAGCGCGCAAATTTGACTTGGTCTTTGTGTTTCTTTGGTGATTTTTTTAATCCTTTTGACCTAGTTTTAGTCAATACACGATTAAAATATTCGAACAATCATTTTATCACTTTTCATTGATGAATCAGGGTTTTTTCATTGATTACTTGTAAAAATGAGTTAATATGTACCAACGTATTTAACGTATTTTTTGAACTTATCACTTGTACACCACACATTTTTTTCCTTTTACCTAAAAACCAGGTAGTTGAGTGACAAAGATAGGTTCTTTTAACATGACATTTAAGAAAGCATATTTGACACCTAAGTTATAGAGGGAACAATTACTTATACTAGCTATTTCCATAACTAGCCTCATTATTTCAACTCTTGCCTCATGTGCAAACACCTCATTATATCAATATAATATCTCCTCAACAATCCTCTAGATACTAACCTTCCCATATGCTTTAAATTTGTACCACCTGGATTCATTTAGATCTTAAACATATATTTCACATGAATGTTTTCTTTCTTTCAGGTAGAGTAACTAGCTCCCAAGTGTGATTCTTTTCAATTGGTTTGAGTTTCTCAATCATGACATTCTTCCATGATTTTCTCTTTATTGCCTCATCATAACTGATTGGTTCAACATAAGCTAGTAGGGAAAAGAGAATGAGTTCACCTTCATTATTGCCTTAACTATTGGGCAATGACTCGTAATTTAAAAGTCTATTGGGAACTTTTCTTGATCTCTACAACCTTTTCATGTAATTAAGCTTATCTTGGTCTATCATTTTCTACTTCAATACCTTTAGCACAAATTTCTCTTCCAACCCCTCACTTTGATAAGGTTCAACGAAAAACATGACCACAATTACTTCATTTCTCTAGTGTGTCTTGCCACTTTCATGCTTGCGATTCATTTAAAATCACATGTTTGCTGATGTGCACCTTTTGAGTCTCATGATTGTAAAAGTTATAGGCTTAAGTTAAATGATATAATATGAATATCATGCCTTCCCTTTTTTCATCTAGCTTACTTCTTCTTTGATCAGTACGTCCTTGAAACATAATGATCGAAACACCTTAAGATTTTTCACAGTAAGTTTTGTTCAACTCAGAGATTCTTTAGACACTTTCATTTTCAATTTCTAGGTGGAAAACTTGTTCAATATATAAGTTTGTTGAATTTAATATTTTCCTCATAACATATGAGGCATTTTCTCGTGTTTAATCATACTTATGTTCATGTTAAGTATGGATATGTTTCTTCTTTCTGTTAGACCATTATGTCTAGAAGTATAAGGTGAGGCAACTTCATGGTTTATGCCTTCATTGTCACAAAATAAATCAAATTACTTTGAGGTGTACTCCCCACCAACATCATTCCTCAAAACTGTTATATCTCTTCCGTTTTCCTTCTCAATTAAAGTTCTGAATTTCCTAAACACTTGCTACCACCTAGTGACGAGACTTCAAAATGACCGTGTATATCAGAATGCAAAACCTCTAGGGCATCATTTAACATCTTAAGTATGTTTGATGCAAAAGACAAACTATTTTTCTTTCCTTTCAAACATGTTTCACATGAAATTATGTTTGTATTCAATTTAGGTAGGTCATGCACTGAATTCTTAGAGTTTGGTCCACTTATGCTTCTAAATTTTAAGTGATTATACCTCATACGTCAGATTCACTCAAATTCATCATGATTAATGCTTAACAAACACACTTCATTTTCACTTTGAGTGCTACATTTGGACATCTTGTTATTTGAAAAGGTGGACTTAATTACCATATTCTTATGAGTATAAAATAACTGCAATGAATTACCATTGATAGTAACTGAAAATCCTTTTTCAATTTGTTGTTTGATACTATTAAGTTACACATCATACCAGGTACATAAAGTACTTTTTCAATGAGTGCATTATTTCCATCCTTTTTTCTATTGATAATGTCACATATGCTTTTTAATTCAAGGTAATTGTTGTTTTTTTATTCTAACATTGGTTCTTATGGTTCGATCAAAGTTTGTGAGTCAGTATTTATGTGTAGTCTTGTGATTTGAACACCCTGAGTTAAAATACCATAACTCGCACATATAGTTTCCTTGACATGTTGCGACCATCAGAAAAATGCATATAAATCATAATCATCATCATGAGTTATGTGTGCCTCTTAATTACTCTTTTGATTCTCCTTTCATTCTTTCTTATGTTAACATTCATTCGCAAAGTGCCCATACTTCTCAAAATTGTATCATTTCATTTTCCTTTTATCCAAGTCTTTATTCTTTGATTAATTAATTCCATTGTTTGGTCAACTTCCACGCTTGAAGCTTTCTTTTCCTTTCTTTTTGAACTTCCTTTCATGACCATCTTTCTTCATCACTTGAGCTTGCAAAGCTTGTTGAATTGAGATCTCAACTCATTTATCAATCATCATGAGTTCACAAGCCTCCAAACAACTCTGCAATTCTTAAATTTTCATGATCATCAAATATTTGGATTCTTGAATTGCCACCACTGTGAAGTAAAATCATGAAGTTAGATGTATCATTAGTTTCTCAACCTCTAGATGATCAGTAATAGCCTTACCACATGCATGCATTCAATTGATTCACCGTTGCAATCAATTTAGAGAAGTAATCATTTATCTTTTAATCTTCTCTCATCTGCATCAACTCATACTTTCTCCTTAAAGATTGAAGCTTCAGTTTCCTCACCTTGTCTCCACCATCATAATACTTCTCTAGGATATCCATGTCTCTTTTGATATTGTCACCTTTGAGATCTTTTCGGAATGATGAGCATCCACATTTTGTTAAATGATGAGATCTTGTCACCTTTGATTCGTTGAATGCGAATATTTGTGTTTCTATGAGTTCTGCTCATAGTTCCTCATTACCATTAAGCACCATCTTAAGCACTTATTGAGCTCAAAACAAAGATTTCATCAAAGCACTATATTTTCCCAAATTACTTCCATAAGAACCAAGATGTTCGGTGGAAAACCGACATTTATGTTCATTCTTATTGATCAAAACAAAGAAACTCACTCCTCACTCCGTGTTTTTAAATGATATGACCTTTTACAAATCTCTCATGTTTTCTTAAGATCAAATCAAACTCTCGGTGCCAATTTTTAGCACAAATTAATTGGTTTCTTGTGATACAAGCAAAATGAATACATACACAATGGTGAAGAAGAAATTGTGTCGAAAGCAAATGAATTATTAACAAATCAAACCAGAATCACATAACAACTTTATATAATTTGTTGGTTAAATAAGCAACCCAACAAACTGACCTAATTAATTAGTTGTTAAGTCATTAATCACTAACCACCTAAAACAACAACTAATAGAAATAAAACAAATTAACTCTAGTGTTGTTTTGTATGGATAAGTTTCATCAAGTTGCTTATAAGAGAGTAAAGAGTGCACTAACGTGAAAATCATGTATGTGTCATAAATAATGTATCTCTAGGTCTCTAATGGTCCCAAAATGTCTAAGTCTATTGTGTGTGTAGGGGTGTTATTGGGGACATTTAAACGAGGATTTCACATGCCTTAATAACCTTTCTTTACTACAAACCACGTGACCTCTTCTATCTCTTGCCCCTTAAACTTTTCAACTCAATATTTAACTAACTCAAGAGTAACACACGAGAGTAGAGATATGAATGCATTCATAAGCCTCCAATTATTGGCACATTCAAACTAGAAACAAAGAAAGAGGGAAGGGAATTATTCAATTATTCATTATTTCAATTCATGGTTACATGTTTATAATTTCGTATAAAAGGAAAAAAGAAATAAGAGTATGATTTCACAAAAAAATAGAGTATGCTTGACTCGAAAAAGAAGCATGTTTTGGCAATATTACAAACAATGATTGAGGTAACAATATTGTCACTAAAAAATTGAAGGGCTTTCATTTCATGTTTTTATTAGTATTATGTTTTGAGTTGTGTTCCCTAATGCTAAAATTTCATCAATTGCATCAATCAATCGTTCTACCCAAATTAGAGACCATTTTCGTTGTTGTTTGCTTGGATGGGAATATATGGGGTACCCACTTCCCTTGCATGTCCTTGAATTTGGACAAAGATATTAAATAATTAGCATTATTTATTGTGGGATTAGTTAAGAAGTTAGGACTTAAAATTTACCTCTTTTGTTTTGACATCTATTTTGCTCCGGTGTTTTAAAAATCAGATCAGTCATCAAATCGACGAGGATACTGTGTCACTGGTTTATTGGTCAAACCATTGAGTTATTGGTCAAACTGCATGATCAAACCAGATTAAATAAGATAACTTGATTGAATAGATCGATATTTATAACAAAACTATATAGATATAAAATTGGTCGAATCAGATGATTCAATCTCTACAAAATATAACTAACACTTTTTTTAAAATATCATATAAAAAATTCACAAGATCATAATCTAAATTCAAATTTTAAACAAAATATCACACAAAACAAAATAGTATAAAATAAGTCTAATTGCAAACAAAGTCTAATTGCAACATAATTTAATTAAATAGTTTATAACAAAATAATTCCAATGTATATCAAATTTAGTTTAAAGAGAAAAAAAATTGTTTCAATGTTGAGATCTCTTTCTTTAATATTAAAATAATCTGAAGTGAAATCAACTGCATCTACAATAGTTTCTTCGTCAATTATATAATTACTTTGTTTTATTTTTAATTTTTTAATTTTAATTTTATTTCATTTTATATTTAAATTTAAATTTTATTTATTTCATTTTTCATTTTAATTTTTTAATTAAAATAATAATTAAAATTAATTTTAAAAAATGCAATTAAACTGCCGATTTATAAAAATCACAGTTTTTTTTTTCGATTTTCCCAATTTATATTGGTATTTACCGATTCACACCGATTCAATAACATAAACAATTCAATATTTAAACCAAACCAATTATCTGTCAATTCTCAGTTCGATCAATCTGATCGGTCGGTCCAGTCCAATTTTTAAAACAGCTCTCTTATTCAAGCATGTTTAGAAAACCATGGTTAAAGTAATCGAGCACAACATAACTTATTATTTGTCTTTATGTTGATTTAAATGTAGTTAATAATAATCATGTCACTTAATATTATTATTTATTATATAAATAATATAACATATTATATTTAAATATAAAAAAATAATTAAATTACCCTAAATTTTAAAACAAAGTCAAAATTGAGAATCCTAAGATAAAGTGAAGCCAAATAATTTCATAATAGAAGTTCATCGTAAAATTTAAATAATCTAGGGTATTTTTTTTATCACACTAAATTAAATCAAAGTCAAAATTGAGAATCCTAAGGTATAGTTTTTATTAAACTATTTAATCATCAAAATTTTAATTAATTTAATAAATATTAAATAAATATAAAACATATTCGAAACTTTAAATAATTTATTTATGGTTGAAACATTACATAGTTGAAATAATTAAAATAATTAGTTCAATAAACTAATTATTTAATAAATTAAATAATTAAAATATTAATAGTTGAAATATTTAATAAAACAATTATTTAATAAACTAAATAGTTGAAATATTAATAATTCAAATATTAAATATTTAAAATAAACTAAATATTTAATCGACAAAATATTTAATATTTAATTAAAATAATTATTTAATAGACTAAATACATATTTGATAAACTAAATAATTAAAATGTTAATATTTGAAATATTAATAACTGATAGATTAAATAGTCATAATATCAATAAAAATAAAAATATAATATAATATACAATAATTATTAAATAATATGAAATATAAATTAGTTAGTTAAATAATCATTTCAACCATAAATATTAATACGAAATAAAAATTAATTTATTAAATAATATTAAATATTAATATTATTTAATGTTTCAATCATAAATAAATTATCTAGTTGAATATTGAAGTATTTAATATTAATTAATTAATAGTTGAAATAAACTAATAGTTAAAATATTAAGTAATTTATTAAATACCTAAGTATTTATAATATATATTCTTGTTATGTTACTATTAAATATAATAATTGTTTTAGTGGAAAGATATTTTCTAGGAATTGCAAAGGTTATGAGTTCAAGCCATTTTGGGATCAAGTTTTGAATTGGATTGTCCATCATTACATCCAGCGAGCTTCTCTATCCATCATGACAAGGCAGACCTAAATACAATTTTTATTATAATTTGAGTTTCGTGAATGTTTGGGGCACAATTTAAAACATTTGAAAGTTAACAATGTTACTCTATCTCATGGTGATGCACTAAGAGACTAAATATTCATTTAAGAGCATGAACATTTTTTTATACTTAAGGTATAATATTATGTGATGTTTAGTGATGATGAAAGAACGTTAATTATTGTGATCAATTGAATTGATTGATGAATACGTCATGAGAGTGATGTTGATGTTAGGTTAATGGTGATGCATGAATGATTATTGAGAATTGTATGTATGATTATGTGAAGTATAATAATTAGTTACATAGTTATGAGTAGTGAATTATGATTAAATTTATGAATTGTTGTGTTGCGAATACAATTATGTGTTGTGAATGTAATTGTATGTGTTATGTTAAGGTGTGTAGTTCCAAAGTCTGGACTACTATTGTTGAATATTCTATTACATTGTTGATTATGGTTAGAAGTGGAGCCATAATTGTTGTTGTTGCATTGTTGTATGACATGGATTCAGAAGTGGGGATATGTGATCGTCTAAGATTCAGAAATTGGGGATCCATTATTTATAAGTGGAGACCAAGTTAGAATGATGAGCCATTATTTAGTGGACAAGATCAGTAACAAACCTTCGATGTCAAAATTGGTACCATATGCATGGAGTCGAGTTGTGAGTCATATTGCATACATAAATGATATGTGAATTGAATTGTTGTGTTGTTGTCTAATTAAATGTATGTTGATAATTGTGTGATTTAAGTCACCCTTGCATTCTTTTACATCATTAACAAATTTGAACGTATTCTCACACCTTTCTTGTTTATTTTGTGTTTCTCTATACATTGTCGTGCAATGCTGTTGTGAGTTGGAAGTTGGTCTTGGAGCTTTTCTTTGTTTATTTTCTCATTTATCGCTATTTAGTTGGTTTATATGCTATGATATGTAACATCGGGAACTGAGCATGTTATTTGATTTAAGTAAATCATTGGATTATGTAATTTTGATTAAGTATTTCCAATTTAATGAGATTATAAAAGTTATGTTATTTATTTTTGAGTTCCCTTGTGAGTTTTGAAATTAATTGGAAAATATGTATGTTATGTTTGAGTAGCATCCTAAAAAGTTGGTTATTCTTTAATTTATGAGTCGGGGTTTTGTGGAGTTTTATGGGACACCACATTGATCTCCATGACTTCTCCCTCTCATTAGTCTCGTTGGAGCGATTAATAGATTATTTTTTCCCCTTCGAGATCAGTGTCGATGATGGTCGGTTCTTCTTGCATATTATGATACTTGAGCTTGAGGTGGACCGACGAAGTTACAACGTCAAACTTGGCTACAAAAGGCATTCATAGAATGCAATTGTAGATGCTCCTATAAGGGACAATGAAGAATTTCAAATTGATCGTTCAAATGTCCTTTCTTTTACCTATTGACACCATCAACTCGATATAACCCCCAAGGACGAGTGGTTGTTTCGTTAAATGCCTGCAAGTCTGAGTCTTCATATGACCATAACCTCCCTCTTCAATGTCCCCTTAGAAAGGGGGTTCACCCAAGGTGTTCCTCTTATGATGGTAGTGATATATAAATGCTTACCTTTGCTGACCTCATTTCTCTTTCCACTAATCCTAACATCTTTAGTCATCGAGGGAGATTTACCTTTAGTTAACTTTTCCTTGTCTTTTTTGCCCCGTTTCACATACTCGGTCACTCGGATCCTCTTGATCAACCATTCAATGGTGTCATTCAATTGGATGAAATCGTAGGTGTTATGGCTATTACCTTTATGAAAGTGATAATACTTTGACTTATCAGTCTAAGATGTCTCTCTAATAAGGTAAGGGGTCAGATTCCTCTTTTCATGAATTATGTGTTAGCACCATCTCGATAAATATTCTCTTGAGATACATTCAACAATGTGTACTTCTCGTACCAGACTTGCATACCTCGATCAAATCCGTCCCTCTGCTGGTGGGATTCCTTCCCCACCGGGATGGAGTTGGTGTTCAAGAAGACATGGTTATCGAAATATGTGTTCAACTTTTATTCCAAGATCATGTTAGACTGAGCCATGCTCATCATCTTCTGGTTGATCATAACCTTCTTCCTTCTGATATTCATTTTTAAGGGATAATCACGCAAACTTTTATTCTCAAAGATCCAACACTTAAGATCTTCTTTGACTCCTTACACCTCAACAATAACCTACGTGAAATGATCAATATAAGACTGCAAGTTCTCTTTCTTCCATTGAACGACCCCACTCAAGGAAACTATAGTTATTGAATGTATCTTTTAGGATATAAAGTGCACGAAGAATCTCTCACAAAAAACTGTCTATAATTCGATGCTCCCATCCAGAAGATCATTGAGCTATATAGCCTGGCCGACCCAACTAAGGTTAAGGAAAACAACTTACATTTGGAAGCCTCGTTAGTGCTGAAATAGTTCAGCTGATCATTTACAAGCTATATGTGCTTGTCTAAATTTCCACTTCCACCGTACTCACCTAGTTTGGGAGCTTTCTCCATGGATTTTGATATTTTGCTTTCCAAAATCCTGGTGCATAGCGGATGCTTCTGTTGAACCTTTAACGTATGGTTTTCTGCTTTATCCGGGGAAGGAAAATGACTTCCTTAGTTTCCCTCGGGAATTTTATACTTTTTGCTCCTCTGATGATTCTTAGACTGGGGAACTTCATCTTTTTTTGTCGCGGTCACCTTTAGACCGGTTGTGTGAGTCCTTCTAGATGCAACCTCTTGAATGGTGTTCTCTTGCCGGGCCTTATAGTTGGGACTTTCTTCAAGGAGAAATAACCTTTTTTCTACCGCTTGTGAGTTTTGTTGTCAAACAATGTTATACATGTTGTTTAATGGCTCGTTAGTACCTCGCCTTCCAAGGTTTGGTCGCAGTAGCTTGAAACTAGGTAAGGCTTTAGGATTGCGATACTGGAGGAGGAATCAGAGGTGCGGTCGAATTAGACGTAGAGGTGGTTGATTGATCATTGCTTGAGCTTTAGCGACAGCGGGAACTTCTCGAGCAGTGGTAAAACATATAGCTTTTGATCTAACCATCACTTGGAAACGTGAGAGTCTGAGAACTAGAAATTCATGAAATCAAAGTTGAAATAGTGCTTAATTATATTGAACGCGATGGATCTTTGTGCTCAATTCTGAATGCTCTTGATTCAACGACCTGGGAAGGTTACGAACTGACGGATTAGAGAGTGAACATAAAATCGTGGAAAACGCATGATCCAGAAGTCGATTCCCTCAGGCAACGCTATTATTCCGTTCTAGAACCAAAAATTGAGTGAAAATCGGGAGTAACGGCAAATTTGAGCTTTCGGGGCGACGAAGAGGGGGTTAACCTACAAGGTTAACGCTCTAATGCTCAAGTCAATATGTGAGAAAGAAGAGTGAATTAACATTGAATTTGAAACCCGTTAACTGAATTGACGCTATCTCTATATATAGTACGGAGAGAATAACCATTTTAGTATTAGTTAGAAGTGAATCGCGAAGAATCGTTAGATGCACTTGAGACTTAGATCGTTCGATAGGATAGTTCTCGTGAACTAAGAAGATCCAGCAAAATTATAGTTCCTTCATAGCAATCGACCGAAGTGGATATGATCAGCCCATAATATATAGATGTTTATAAGCAACAGTGAATTTTTTTAATGCATAATAATGATATTTATTGAACACTTGTAGTCATCCTAAGCTCCATTGCTAAAACTCGAGGTTGATATACTTGATATGATAATGTTTTCTTTATTAACACTACAAATCAGTTAATTAGGCTGTGATTGGGCTGCATCCTTTTTCAAATTGGGAAATACTAAAGATCAATTAAACTTATTAGACATAGAATGGTACCCTAGAAAGATTTTTCATTGGTTACTCTAAAGGCCAAACAGAAAGCAGAGTTCATCTCATAAAAAAAATGCAGTCTATAGCATCATAATTGTCCTTAGCCTAATATTAATCAATGTCTTTTTGTATACCTACTTTTAAAAACTGGATCTTTCTTGGATATTGTATTAGTGTGTTGATAAAGTTTAAGCATCTTAAAAAGAGTTGTTTTAAAGTGGATCTTCACTCCAAATCCCAAACCTTGATTATGAATCAGTTTGCACGATGAAAAGGAAGTATTATAAGAAAAATATATCTTTGAAGTTGTTATTAAAAATGAAAATATATATGGTTCCCTGACCCCAATGCACCCTGCCCATATGATGAAAACTATAGTATATATTTTTGTAACAGGCTTTGCTTTTATATTAGGGTTACTTCACACAGTGATTGATCTCTATCAATAACCCAGCTTAATGTCGAAACGCCAGCAAAGAAAAGCTATATATGCATCGTTAACTGTCTTTTCATGTTCACATAACGATGTTAAAACTTAAGGCACAAAGCCATTTATGGAAAAAAGGATAATAGGATATGCGGCGATGCAAGTAGTATTATTTTTCGATTAAAAAATTAAGCTGATTATCTTTATCAACTTTATTACCTAAAACTGGATTAATATCAATGCTTTGAATCACTTAAATCGATCTATTTTGGTAAGTGTAGCTATCGATCCATTCTAGAAATCCACGATCCAATGACAAGATAAGTAGCTAACTCTTGGCTTAGTCTTAAAACTTTTTTTCTTTGTCAAAAATTATAAGTTTTTTTTTTAATATTTGTAGTCTTTTATAAACAACTTACAAATTTTCACGTTTATTGATGACTTATTTTCAATAATATTCTATTAAAATTTTAATTAAATAATACAAGTTTATTGTCTTTTTATTTCATGATTATATAGGAATTATATAAAAGTAATATTTTACAAATTTATTCTTGCAATATTTTTTTAATACTTGTAAGATTTGTATCAAGTCTTAAAAGAAATACTTAATTTTGATAAAACAAAAATACAATGAGGGACAGCCCCTAATTGTTGTAGGATTGTTGATAGTGTTAGAATAAGGACATGCATAAAAGTGAGAAACTTTGTCTATAGGTGAAACTTAGGTGAATTAAATGTTCGCTTTAAATCTGTTATTGAGGTATTTATAAAAGTTTAAAGGTTTTGGATTCTTAGATTTAAGATTGTTTGTGGAATATTGGAACAAACCTTAGCACAAATAGCATGTCGTCGAAGTCTGCTCACATGTTATTGTTTAATTGGGCCTTGTGTTATGGATCCAATTGTTTAAGTTAACTTGTACCCTAAGTTAGCTTGTAATAGGTAATTGTTAAAAAGTCCATTAGGTTAGTATGTTAGTTTTATTATAAATAGCATACTAGTCTCTCATATTTTGTATAAGGGAAAATAGGAAGATAAAACCCTAATTCAAAAGTGAGAGAAGTTATTTGTTATTCTTGTATACTTGTAATCTTGTTTTAAGAGAAAGGAAAGAATTGCAGTTTATAACTAATCATTGTTGTTATCTTTGGTAACCCTAAACCCTAACCATTGTGGGTTTCTTGAGAAACCTATTATACTTTGTTGCTAAGGTATCCTATTCACAACAAATTGGTGCGGTGAGCGCGGAGAAGATGCCTTCAACAAAGTATGAGATTGAAAAGTTCAACGAAGTGAATGATTTCGGTCTGTGGCGCTTGAAGATGAAAGCCATACTTGTTTAGTAGGGTTGTTTGGAAGCGTTGAAGGGAGAGACGACCATGAATGTTGCGTTGACGGTAGCTGAAAAGATGGCCATGATTGAGAAAGAACACAACGTAATATTGTTGAGCCTTGGTGATAAGGTTCTTCAACAGGTATCAAAGGAGACGACGACGTTAGGTTATGGTTGAAACTTGAAGGTTTGTACATCACCAAATCGTTGGTGAATCGACTCTACCTGAAGCAAGCCTTTTATTCATTCAAGATGAGTGAAGACAAAATGTTGGCTAAATAGTTGGATATGTTCAACAAAATGATTATTGATCTTGAAAATATTGATGTGAAGATCAATGATGAAGATCAAGCGCTGTTGCTGTTATGCGCTTTGCCCAGAACACATGCTCACTTCAAAGAAATCCTCTTGTATGGAAGAGAGTCCCTGACCTTTGAAGATGTTCAATTTGCCTTGTACTCTAAGGACTTGAACGAACGAAAGGAGCATAAACCTTCGACGGTTGGTGAAGGTTTGGCCGTTAAGGCGAAATTCTTGCGAAAAGATGGTAAGTTCGACAAGAAGAAGGGTAAAAGTCAGTAGAAGTCTTATAGTGGTGAAGCATCTGGTGTTCGATGCTACCATTGTAAGAAGGAGGGTCACATTCGAAATGTGTGTCCTGAACACATGAAAGATCATGGAGGTAATGATAATGGCAATGTTGCCATTGTTCAAGATGATTTCGAATCATCTGATGTACTTGTGGTTTCGAGCGACGACTCAAGAAAATAGTGGATTATAGATTCAGGTTGCACTTGGCACATGACTCCAAATAAAGACTTGTTCGAGGAATTATGTGATCAAGATGGTGGATCAGTGCTGTTGGGAAACAACAAAGCTTGCAAAATTACAGGTATTGGATCTATGAGATTAAAGCTCCATGATGAGTCAATAAGACTATTGACTGAAGTTAAGTATGTACCTGACTTGAAGAGAAATTTGATTTCTCTTGGTGAATTCCACAAGAAGGGATATGTCTTTCAAGGAGAGAAAAGTATTCTAAGAGTCATGAAAGGGTCAAAGGAAGTCTTGAGAGGCGTGAAGAAACAAGGTTTGTATACCTTTGAGGCTGAATTTGTAAGTGGTTAGACAAATGTTGCATCCACGAAACTGTTGTCGAAGACAAAATTATGGCACATGAGATTGGGTCATGTCAGCGAGAGAGGCCTGGTCGAACTAGGGAAACAAAACCTGCTAGGTGGTGACAAAATCGAGAAGTTGGAGTTTTGTGAACCTTGTGTATTTGGTAAATCCTGTAGGGTGAAGTTTAACAAAGGTAAACAAAAAACACATGGATCCCTTAATTACATTCATGCTAATCTTTAGGGGCCTGCAAGGAATCCTTCACATTCAGGTGCAAGATATTTTCTATCCATAGTTGATGACTATTCCAGAAAGTTATGGGTATTCATTCAGAAGATGAAGGATGAAACTTTTTAGAATTTCAAAAGTTGGAAGGTTCTGGTCGAAACTCAAACTGGCAGAAAGGTCAAGAGGTTGAGAACTGATAATGGCCTTGAATTCTGCAATGAAGCTTTCGACAGTTACTATGTCGAGTTTGAGATTGAAAGATATAAGACTGTAGCAGGTACTCCTCAGCAAAATGGTCTATCTGAGAGATTCAATTGAACAATCCTCGAAAGGGTTAGATGCATGTTGGTTAGTGCTGGATTGAAGAAGGTGTTTTGGGCTGAGGCTGTTTCGACAACAACATATCTGATAAACATATGTCTTTATACTGCGTTAGATATGAAGACACCTGAAGAAGTTTGGTCGGGACATCCACCAGATCTCGACAAATTGAGAGTATTTGGTTGTGTAGCCTATGCTCACATTAGGCAAGACAGGATCAAACCTAGAGCTTTGAAATGCATGTTCATGGGATATCTTGAAGGAGTCAAAGCTTATAGGCTATGATGCCTAGAGGCAGGTCACAGGAGGTGTATCACCAGTCGAGATGTAGTTTTCAATGAAGTTAAGATGGCTTTCAAGAAAACTGATGATGTTGTCGAAGAGCCGGAACAAGGAGAAATTCCTATTGAGGTGGAGCATAGTGATGCTTAATTGCATGACCCAGAAGAAGAAGCAGAAATTGTTGTCGAAGATGAGGAGATTGATAATGACTACCTGCTGGCAAGAGATAGGTCGAGAAAAGTCATCAAGCCACCTCAGAGACTTGGGTATGCAGATCTTATAGCTTAGCCTTAATCTCTGCAAGTGAGGTTCTAGACGAAGAACCTAGAGACTATAAGGAAGTTATGAGGAGTCGAAATAAGACTGAATGGCTGAAGTCCATGGATGATGAGATGAAGTCTCTTCATGATAACAACGTATGGGTACTTGTTGAGAAACCTACTGGAGCCAGGTTAGTCAGCTGTAAATGGATTTTCAAAGTTAAGGCAGCAATCAAAGGATATGTCGACTCTGATTATGCAGGTTGTATGGATTCTAGAAAATCTACTTCTGGATATGTTTTCACTATGTTTGGAACATCAATTAGTTGGAAAGCAACACTTCAAAAGGCTGTTTCCTTATTAACCACTGAGGCAAAATATATCGCTCTAATTGAAGCTATAAAGAAAGCATTGTGGCTTGAAGGTTTTGCAAAGAAGCTGAAACTTCAAGGTCGAATTATCACTGTTAAATGTGATAGTCAAAGTGAAATACACTTGTCGAAGAACTCAGCCTATCATGAGCAAACTAAGCACATTTATGTGAGGTTACATTTCGTCAGAGGGGTAATCGAGCATGGAGAAGTCCAAATGCTGAAGGTTTCGACAAATTATAATGTTGCTGATATGATCACCAAGACGTTGTCCAGTTGCAAGTTTTTCCACTGTATGCAGTTAATAAAGTTGCATGAAGAAAGCTAGTTTGTTTCTTGTTGGTATAGGATGTGTTCCAAGGTGGAGATTTGTGGAATATTGGAACAAACCCTAGTATAAATAGCATGCCATCGAAGTCTGCTCACATGTTATTTTTTAATTGGGTCTTGTGTTATGGATCCAATTGTTTAAGTTAGCTTGTACCCTAAGTTATCTTGTAATGGGTAATTGTTGAAAAGCCCATTAAGTTAGTATGTTAGTTTTATTATAAATAGCATACTAGTCTCTCATATTTTGTATAAGGGAAAATAGGAAGATAAAATTCTAATTCAAAAGTGAGAGAGATTATTTGTTATTCTTGTATACTTGTAATCTTGTTTTAAGAGAAAGGAAAGAATAACAGTTTATAACCAATCCTTGTTGTTTTCTTTGGTAACCCTAAACCCTAGCCCTTGTGCGTTTCTTGAGAAACCTATTATACTTTGTTTCTAAGGTATCCTATTCACAACAATGGTTATTCTGCTTCACTCAAGAACATGGAGGCTGATATTCCCCTATTTTCGGAGAATGTGGCTTCCCACTTAATCGAACTTTCGTACCAATAGTATCTAAGGACACATCAATCCTCATGTTTCATAATTTGGTAATGATTGATTTAATCCAAACCCATAAGGGGAAAGTGATGCTAACAATGGGTGAGTTTTACACACATTAGGCGTGTGATGGATGACATATATGCTATCTAAGTACTTACCCCGAATTGGTTTGTCTTGCATCCCTTTCGGTCTAGGCACAATAGAGTTATTCCAACACACTAATAATTTTACAAATCCTTCATTGTATATAAATTCATTATCTGTGTTTACCTTCTCTTAGGTACAACTGAGTTATTCCAATACATAGTCCCTCAAACACACGGTCTTTTAAAGAGAAAAATGATTTAGTTTGGGTACTTTAAGGCATGACTTCAATTTGAGTCCCTCAAGCAATATTTGAGTTGATTTCCTTGGACGTTAGTTTAAGTTCATTCCCTTATGCGAGACTTTGAGTTGAGTCTCTTAGACGAGACTTTAAGTTGAGTCCATCAGGCAAGATTTTAACTTTAGTCTCTCAAGTGAGATTTTGAGTTGAGTATCTCAAACAAGACTTTGAGTTGAGCCCATCAGACAAAACTTGTTTTCAATATTTTTAATTTTTAATCATTCTTTAAGAAAAATCAGTTTTTTCTTAACAAAAAAATCAGATAAGCTACAAAATCAATAAACTACATAGGAAAATAAAATTATATAATTATCTCTAGTCATTGTTACATTCTTGCGAGTTTACCGCCCTTTGAACTTTTAAGCTTTTACTCTCTTCTATATAGATGATGTATATTTTGAATCGTAAAATTGTTATCAGAGCAGGTTTAGGGGTCAAAGGCTATTTATAGACTTAATTCAACCTTAAATAATTGACAAGTCATTTGATATAATTAAAAGGGATTACCACCCCAATATAATGACAATTAAAAAACAATTATCACCCAATATGACCATAAAACTTGAGACTCTTTAAGATCAAAATTTCTTAAACTTATGGGCCACTTAAATGCGGGTAATTACTAATAATCAAAATTAAAATGGTTATAACATTACATTATCCCACTTGGTCCATAGAATTTAATTATTGGCCTAAATTGAGTTATCATGTAACTTCCTTAAAAAATAGACATGTGAATCATGGTGATAGTTCTTCTAAAGCTAGTATTTTCATCCATGTATTACAACAAATTTAGTTTCTTAATTATAAATGTAATATGGTAATTAAATTTAATGAATAAAGCATACACTTATTCTTGTTCTAAATAAATACATTTTCTCTATAGTGCGCATGATAATGAGAAAACATCACAATATAAGAGTTTTATTAATAAATTGAATGTATACAATCATACGAGTTTTAGTGTCAAGCGTTTTCATTATGTGCTGACACACTCCTTTCAAAATGGTGAGTCAGTAGGAAGAAAATTTCTTAATTAAGGTGTTTGCCAAAACCTTTTCAGAAGGACAAACTGACCATCAATTGATTTTAGCAAATCATTGACATTTTCATGTTGATCGACAAAACCACGTATACCAGCTGTGACTTTAGTCATAATGAATATTTCACTAAGTCGGTTAGATCTCTCCCATCGCTCATGCAGTGTAATTGCAACTGAAGTATTTTCTTTAGTAATTATAGGTGGTTCATCTTTCCTAATAACATAATCTATGTCCATAAATGGAGGAATCCTTCCACACCTTATAGTTATCAACCATAAGCTCGGGAATATCACATCGAATATCAGAAAAATTAGCAGGTTGAGAAGTTAAAAATAAACAAAACTTTATGTCAAAATTTGAGGCATAAACATTATCTAAATTGTATGTAGTATTAATATAAACATTCCATAATACAAATCGTATGAAAAAAAAATTACTTGAGGGCTAAATTTCAATCAATAAGATTTATTTAAATTTGACGATAATTTTTTCAAATATACACAACCTCATACTTTACGTGCGTGAAATACTTTGTTTCTATCCTAAAAGTTTATACTTTATATTAAAATTATCAAATTATATACTAACTCGTAATTCCTATAGACAAGTTATGAAAATAATTTGACATTCTATCCTAATTAATCACACAAATATAATGAAATTTTCTATAAGATAAAATCCATTATATCATATATGATCAATTTCAATGTTATGTCTAATTTCTTATGTGATCGTAGAATACTTTTCAATAATTCTAATTGATTTATGGTGTTATGACTATTCCAAAACTGATTAAAATTATAAAGATCACTAGACATAACAACTCAATTGTATCAGAGAATAAATTTTTAAAAAATTAAATAAATAAATACAGTCTCATATACAATTTTTAACAAAATAAATAAAATAATATTGTAAATTAATCACTACAAGAAAACACAGTATTAGCATCGGCAAAAAACCCTAGCTAACATAAGAAAACTCGACGCTAAAGGGGTTTAGCGTCGACTTAGCGTAGGTATCGGGGCGAACTTTCTAAATTTGGAAGTTAATCATATTTAGCGTTGGCCTACTCGTAACACTAATTTAGCGTCGACCTAACACTAACACTAAAGTCTAGCTAATTATTGGCCTAGCTTACGTAACTAATTGCTAAGTTAGTGTCGGTTTTAAGTGACGCTAAAAGACCGTCAGGATTCACTTTTTGATTGGATTGACTATTTTGTCCACGCGGTTTTAGACACCAGATTAAATTAATGTAGCATCAGCCGCGTCTCTACCACTAAAGGTTTTAGATAACATCTTATTTGATGATAGCGTCGGCCTCGTTGCCGCCACTAATAATTTTAAATAGCATATTATTTTATCGTAGTGTCGGTCACGTGGCCGCCACTAGTAGTTTAGACAACATCTTATTTTACTGTAGCGTCGGCCACATGGCTGCCACTAGTAGTTTACGCCAATATCTTATTTTATCCTAGCATCAGCCACATGGCCGCCACTAGTAATTTTAGGCTGCACATTATTTTATAATAGCGTCGATCTAGTGGCCGACACTATTGGTTTTAATCATTATTTGACTGGTTTGGTTTTATTTAAAATTGTCACTTCGCTTTATACAATCGCCACTCAAACCACCTGTTTTGATCAAGACATGCTTATTATTTTAACTCTAACAGACCAATGGCATTCCAAAATAGAGTCATCAATCCACAATACATAATCTCAATACACAATAGATCACAATACTAACAAATACATAATCTCAATACACAATAGATCACAATACTAACAAATACATAATCTCAATACACAATAGATTCATCAATCCACAATACTTACAAATACATAATCCCAAAATAGATTCATCAATCCACAATACTTACAAATATATAATCTCAATACACCAACATCAATATATTAATAGGTTCCAAAATACACCAACATCAAAATACTAATGAGTTCCAGAATACACCAACATCAAAATACTAATGAGTTCTAAAATACTTATAATCTCCTAAACGATCAAAATACTAAACATGATTACCAACATCAACTTCTTCATCATTATCCTCATAATTCACCTCCTCCTCCTCCTCCTCTTGCAACATCCAAAATAAATAGTCACGAGTCAGACACATAAAGATTCAAAATAAATAGTCAGAAACATAATTAAAGTGCAGCATTAGTACTAAGTGTCAAGCCAAAAACGAGTTAGCAATCACAAGAGATTTGAAATGTTAAAAGATAAATGACAAACTATTTAAACCATCAAATATTAACCTTCACTAAAAATTAATTTTTTTTAAAGTTTTCACCTAAAATGTTAATACATTTGAAAACAATAATGTATATAATTTCATACAGTTAGAAATTTGATATGTATATAATTTCATTTTGTTTTCATACTGTAACAAAATTTTGTTTTCACCAACTTAATATATCATGGATTAATTTTATAGTAATTAAAGATGTAGATGTGCCAACAAGCTTAATAAAATCTCTGCCAGTGTCATGCACAGTTCATATTACATCAAAAGGAAAAGTGCATAATGTTCAAGCAACAATTCCTATTCAAACCATGACTATTTCCAGTCCCAAGCTAAGTTATTTGTCCAAAGATTTACATAGTTATGAATTACCCTTATATAAAAAAAATAGTTTTTTAAAGATTAATTCATCGATGTTTAGTCCTTAATTTATTGATTCTATCATGATGGTTTCTTCATAACATCATTCAAACCTAGATTCGGGCGGCGCTTAAATAACGATGTTGTAACCTTTGGTCAAAACATGGATTTAAGACTAGGATCAAGATGTATGTCTCAAAGAGATACTTATTCATCAAGAATATTAGTATTAGATGAAAACCAAGATGTAAATAGATTCAAACAAGAGAAAAAGTTTACAAAGAAGGCTAGGTCGGCGTCGGTTGGTAGAGCATTCGGTTCTTCGAAACAGAAGGTAATTAATTACTGACATGTTTCAAATTCTATCTCAAATTGTATAGCTTTTAGAATATTACACTGAGAATGAGAAAAAATGATAACTGGTGTTTATGATTCAAGAAATGCAAGAAGAGTTGATTAGAGAAAAAGTTAGGCTTATTGAAGAGGTTGCATTAGATTCAGCAGATGCAAAGAATCAGAAAACAAGTGCAGAAGTAGAGACTCAGAAAACAAGTGGAGAAGTAGAGACTCATACCATGATAGAAGAATACAGAGCATGCAAAAATACACTAACAACCAAGCTCAACAAGAATAGACAAACTCCAATACTAAATTCTACCCGATAGACCGACAGAACCGCAATCCAAGACAAAAAAGATGAATAAGAAAATGGAACAACCCTCCAGATCTTGCCGCCACCACACACTGACCTGAACTGAAAGCTACCCCAAATAACAATGATCCTCACTCAAACAGAGAGATACCCACTGCCAAACACCTGGTTATGGATGTCAATAACTCTAACACTAGTCTAAACACCTGCTTATGGATGTCAAGAACTCTAACACCAGTCTAAACCACACTGCCAACAGAGAGATACCCAGGCTCAACAACCTTAAACTCCAAAAGCAACTAATAAATTAATATCCCACTAACAATAACCAGAACTCCATAACTGATATGGCAGCAGCACCACAAAAGACACTTTTATACCACAACTACGCCCAAAGCTCCCGGAACATTGACGAACAATACGATTAACAATACGATTTTCCGGATGACTAAAAATCTTATCATTCATACGACGTCAAATGGACCACATACTTACAAACCAAATTACCAAAAGTCTCTCCCTGATAACTTTTCCTCCACTACAAATGGATAAAAGTTCTGAACCGCTGAGTTATGATTAACGTAATCAATATGGAGTCAACCTAAAACCTCGCTCCATGTCAACCAAGAAACCAAAAATTCGATACATAAATGTTTAAGACTACCTATTATATCCGACAACTCAACCATATGTCAATAATTGGAATGAGAACTTGTGGGAAGCTTTACATGCTCCTTTAAATTATGGAGCTCATGGAAGTAAAATTATTTCCACTACACGCGGTAAGGAAGTTAATTTAGTTATAGAATCAAATAATATACACCCAACTTAAGTAATTAGAAGAATAACATAACTAACCATTGTTTTCTGAACATTCATTCTGAGATAAAAATGATTCTCAGATAAATCCTAAGTTTGTACAAAAAAAATACTTATTTGTATTTAGAAATTTTTTTGGTTATACTATTTAGAACTTATACTATTTAGCGGGGCGAATTAACCTAACAACCTCAGAGAAAATTAATAGAACGTACTGAATCGTTATAATCAGGATGACCACCCATAGGAGCATTAGAATAACCCGCCTGAAGAGAATGCAACATATCAATTTTCTTTGACAATTCATCATATTTCTTTGCTAATTCATTTGTCTGGGCATTAGCCTGTGCAACCTCTTCATGTGCAGCAGCAGCTTCAGCTCTGGCAGCCTCAGTGGCCTGGTTATCTACTTCTCTATGTGGGTTTGTAATTGACACTTGAGTAAAAAATTTTACTCCATATCTTATGTTACATGCCAATTGTCTAGTGTCATAACACCGCCCCCGTGTTTTACCCCTGCAGCTTCTTTCCAAAGTTGTATTGTTGTCGATCCTTCCACTTCATCACCAACTTGTGTCAAACTACTTCAAAAAAATTCCTGTACCAATGGGCATGAATAAGCATAAGAAAATACAACAATTGAATAATGTCAGCTCTTATTTCAACACAGACAAAAACTCATAATTTCAGCGTGATATTCTCAATAATGTTTGTTTGTTAACAGACCTATATAGGGAAATCTTGTTGCTTAAGCCATGGTATTTCAATTGAAGGATACGTTGGATGATGCCATAAAAATCGTTTTCTCCTCCACTTGTAACACCTTTAACATGTACCCATAATTAGTAGTCTTTTTACCATGACTCCATTCTTGAGTGTGAAACTTGTTTCCATTAACAAATTATATGTTCCATGATTTTGCCTTCGGATTAGGGCTGAGAGCTAAGGCCTTCAGATATGGACTAGTCGATCCATTTCTCTCATCATTCACCTAAAAATATATATCTAACCTTAAAGATTGTTTATTGTCAACAACATATTATAAATTGTGAGAAATATACTAACATAGTCTTTTAGCCATGAAGGAAACTGCTCGTGTATAAGACCGAAAGCATCTCCCTCATTGATAGAATGATATTGCATGAACAATCTGACATCGATCATAAAATTGATGAGTGTATTTATAAAAATTGGTTGAGAACAACGCATTTGTCTCACAAAAATTTACTTACTCGAGATACAGCTTAACCTCGTCACAATTGATTAGGACATGCACGTGAGCAGACTTCCACTCCTTATCTATCTACCAATAGAGTCGAGCCTTTCCACTAGTATGACTATATTTACTAAAAACTGAAAGACTTGGTTGGAAATTCTCATGATCTGATCGAGGATCGTTCCTTAGATTTGTACTTGGAAACAAACTAAAGGTCTTGAAATAATGATATAAAAAATGAGTAATTTCACTATGCAAGTAGGTAGTGCATATTGAACCTTCAACCCTTACTTTATTTTCACCGAACGTTTGTAGTCTCCCATCAATCTACACATGAAACGATTAAAAAAATGTTTTTTCATTTGATTAATCTACAAAAATTGAACATCAATTACCTTTCAAATGGATACATCCAACGATAATGTACATGACCACCAAGGATTGCTTCAGCAAGTAGATGAATCGGGAGATGTTCCATCGAGTCAAAGAAACCTAGTGGAAAAATTCTTTCTAGCTTGCATATGATGATGGGAATGTTTTGTTCCAACCTAACAAGGTCTTCCAACTTTAATGTATTATAATACAAGTCTTTAAAACAATTACTCAACTCTGTTAGCGGCTTCCATATCTCAATAGGCAAGGAACGAAAAGCAATTGGAAGCAAACACTCCATGAATACATGACAGTCATGGCTTTTCATCCCCTTCATCCTACCCTTGGTAGCATCAGCACACCTGGAAATATTTGAGGAATAACCATCCGTTATTTTTAGTTCCTTAATCCATCTACAGACTAACTTTGCCTCTTCTTGTGTCAATGAAATTTTGCCTTTGGCTTAGCCATCTTTCCATTAGGTAGAAGGCACATCTCTAAATCCCTACGTAAACAGTTAAAAGGTAAATCCAATCTTGCCTTCCCATTGTCCTTTTTTTTTGCAGGATCATTCATGACACTGTAAAACACATTATCAAATACATTTTTCTCTATGTGAATCACATCAAGGTTGTGCCTTAACAAGTTGTCCTTCCAGTATGGAAGATCCCTAAATATACTTCTTTTATTCCAATTATATTGTTTCTCATACTCTGGAAATTTGGTGGCCCAGACACAGTCTGTGAATTTTGGAAAATCACGAATAACTTCCCAAATATCATGACCGGTAAACATTGGTGGTGGTCTTTTTTCACAATCTTGCTTTTTGTAAATCTCTTTTTACTTTTTCTGAAAGGATGATCCATTGGTAAAAACCTACGATGACAATCAAACCAACAACTTTTTCCACCAAATCCTAAGGTGAAAGAATCTGTATTATTCATTTAATAAGGGCATGCTAATTTACCTTGTGTCCCCCATCCAGACAACATACCATATACTGGAAAAGCATTAATTGTCCATATTAAATGCGCTCTCATGACAAAATTATGCTGCATAGAGATATCATATATCACAATGCCATCTTTCCACAACCGCTGCAAATCATCAATCAAAGGTTGCAAGTAAACATCTATTTTAACTTTTGGGTTGTACAGTCCAGGTACAAGACAAGTCAAAAACATGTATGGTTTGGTCATGCCCATTTCGGGAGGGAGATTGTATGGTGTGACTATTATTGGCCAACATGAATATGGAGAACTAGAGGCTTGAATGTAAGGGGTAAACCCGTCACTACGTAAACCCAATCTTACATTTCATGGGTCACTAGCATAATCGGGATAAACTTCATCGAAGTGTTTCCAAGCTTTTCCATCAGATGGGTGACGCAAAACATTTGGATTGCTGGTGTTTTCACGATGCCATCTCATTTGAGCTGCAGATTGCTTTGAAGCATAAAGTCATTGTAACCTAGGAATGATTGGAAAATAGAACATTCTCTTCACTGCCACATCTTTATATTTTCCCATTCCACACTTTCGAGGAACATACCTAGCAACTTCACAAACTCTGCACTGAGTTAAGGTCTTATCTTCTTTAAAATATAATAAGCATACATTCACACAACAATCAATTTTCTCAAATTCCAATCCTAACTTAGACACCAACTTCTTCACTTGGTAATAGTTTCCAGGTAAGCATTTTGTAGTTGGACAAACATTAACGAGCATTTGAGAGAAAAAATCCATGGCCTTTTGAGGAACATGCCAACTAGACATGGCAACCAACAACTTGACTGAAATAAATATCCTAGATTCAGAAGCTCCATCATAAATGGGTTGGTTTTCAGAGATTAATTCATCATAAAATCGCTGAGCTTTTTCATTTGGTACCTCACCCTCACTAATAGTTCTGTTTTCCATATTAGCATTCACATTTGAGACATTAAAAAATGGCCTGAAAACACCAGAGACCATTTCATTCATTGCATCAAATTGTTCTTCATCACCTATATTATCCCCATCAGTATTCCTGCCACTACTAGAATGACCATCAAGATCCACATTCTGATTCTCTTCTCCATGATCAGTACATGTATAATAGTTGGACAAAAAACCATATTTATACAAGTAGTGTTTGACCTCATTAGGCGTTTTCAAGAGAATGTAGATGCAATTTACACCAGGACACCTTATCCCTCCTTCGTTTAAAAGCTGAGGTCGATTCATCGCTTTATTGACAAACTCTTCAACTCCACTAATAAATTCATCTTTTAAACCATACCTATCGGAGTTTACTCTATCATACATTCAAATTCGATTCATTCTCTACATAAAAAATAAATATAAGTTTCTAACCTTCATTTGTTCAATAAACACAACTCAACACAACACAACATTCAATAATCTCTTTTCACTCAATCATTCTTTCATTTTCTCTCAATTTATCATCATTTATCAAGTAACCTTTGATAAAGGTTACTCGAACAAATTCTTTTATTATATCATCTTTCTTCTAATACCTACTTAAATAACTACTCATATAATAAAGTACGTAATTGACACACAAAAATTAGTATGATATAAAGTACATAATTTACAATAACAAACCCATAGTGTAATACCTCACAATATCAATCCTTCATAGCGTCACTTATGATAACTTATATTCTTACTTCTCTATTTTTACACCTATACCCTATCCCTAAACATGTGATATTTCAAAGTTCCTCTAATTGTTTTTATAAATATTTTAAAAAATTTGCAAGATTGAATTTTGAAATTTTTTATTTTTATATTTTAACAAGATGTTTTCATTTCAAAACATTTAGTTTAAAAATTGCTACCGATATTTTTGAAGTTTAATATCTGATTTGAATATACCACTGTTATCTATTTTCTCTTTTGGTTCATATTTTTTTCTAATATTCCACTGTTAACAATAGGCCACATTGTCTAGATTTACTTCATACCCCAACCGTAGTAAGAATTATAGTAGACAAGTATATTTGAGTAAATTCCCCCACGTTGTAGTACCGTATTTAAACTTAAATCCACTTCAAAATAACACCATTTTATGAAGGTGTGTGTGATTTTCTAATAGTTAACTTCTCATAGCAATTCACATAACTTCTATTCCAAACTGACTTCAAAGCATAAGAATGGCATTTTACTAACTTAATGAGTTATACAATTATCATCCTTTTAACAACATAACCAATAGATCAATTCTAAGAATCACAAATTCAAACCCTAACATATGATAGAATCTAACCTAAACCTACATAATCAAGAGAACTACTACCTAAACCTGCAATGTATTAACATAATCCTAGATTTCTAACATCCAACCATCAAGCCTAGGTAACTCAAAGACAATTACTAACAACAACACTAACACGTCCAACATTCCAAATTGATATTCCAAACCACTTCATAGCTAATTGTCAACCTTTCAATTTCAGTAACATTTCATCATTTTTTCTCAAACCAAATCAAATAAAACAGTTCAAAAAAATCAATTAAATAACTATTCACTCACCATCCAGCTCGAGCTTAACATAATCTAATAAATTATTAAATGGTCTAGTGTAGTAACTGTCCCAATACAATTAATTTCAAAACTAACACATTAACATGACAATGGTTATTTGATCACTCAAAAGAGAACTTGTGACCGACAGTACAATGAACTAACTCTAACAGTTTTCCAAATAAACCCTTGACTAATTTTTTTAACTTCCCTAACTAATTGAACATACAAACTAACAGAGTTATAACCCTTAAAAAACATGCATAGAGGAATTTAACACTTCCCTAACGGTTTCCCAAGGTGCCAGATTCTGTTATGACTAATCACATTATATAATCCCATAATCATTGCATTCATCACTCACCATAAAATTCAGAGAATCCTCACTCAACTCAGAATCCAAATCTCTCTATATTCTCTCTCAACAATTAGGTTACTTATTCCTTGTTTTATAAATACATTGGAATCTAAACTAATCAAATGTGTCTGTAGCTTAAATTATAACTAAAAGACAGTGAAACAAAACAAAGTCACACACAAATTTTGCTTGTCCTTAATAGAATTTCTTAGCATGATAACCATCCAAAACACTTCACAACATCAAAAACTTCAATAAAAGAGTCTATCTAAACAAATATAACGCACAAACTAAATACAAAATTATGGCATGTATAATAAGGAAAGTGTCTCAATTCAATATAGTGAAATGCATTAATGGCTACCACAATTAAAATACATCATACCTCAATAAAGAATTGTTCATAATTTTAAGGTACTATTAATGACTTAATAAAACACAAACCACAATGCTTTTACGTTGATAGCATCAGAGTCGTGGCCGACGCTATGTTTTTGAAGCTAAAACGTGTTTTGCAGCTAAAAGGAAACAATTTTATGGTAGCAATGTTCTTTTCTATGATAGACAAGCCTTTTCTTTGAATGAAGCTGATGCATTGGGATACAAAACTTGTAGAGAAATTGAAGGACCTTTTCTTGATTACATACAAAAACAATTTAATAAACTGGTTCTTACTCCAGGACCTGTTACATTTCAAAACTCAAATTCTATTTTATAAACAACCAAGGGTGCTAATAATATTCATATCCCAATGGCCTTCAAATGCAGGAAGAATAATAAGGCTGGGACAAATCTATCACAGGTACACCTGGGAATAAGTTCAGTTCCAGTTGAACTATTAACTTTCACAAAGTTCAACAAATACTCAGCACAGTTGAGAACCTAGAGCCTTTTTACATCATCATTAACTTCAAAAAATACACGATTTTTCTAAATAAAAATCAAGCCTATGAAGATAACATGACTTGAACTCTTGAAGTTCAAAACTAACCACTCAGCACAGTAGGGAACCATTAGGTTTTCAGCTACAAACTAATCCATTATTCATATTGTTTTCATCTAAAAATTACCATCAAGTTTTAGAAGTTTTGAGCATACAGGTTTAATAAATTTAATTTCAGTTCAACATTCAACTTAAACTTCAACTCATAAGAAACAAGTTTAATGAATTTAATTTCAGTTCAACATTCAACTCAAACTTCAAACATAATTAACACAAGAATGACAATCGAAATGAATCAAAAATATAAATCTAAAATACAAATCAAAATGAATAGAAAATACGAACCGAAATGAATCGAAAATACAAATCGAAATGAATCAAAAAAGCTTACCTGAGACGATTTTGTGAAGAAATTTCTACCTTGTTGTGGAATTCACGAGTTCAACTTCTATTTTCCTAACATCATAACCTTAGAGTTTGTGAGTATGAGAACACTTTTTAAAATAAGTATTAATAAAAATTTGAATTTATAAATAATTGAATTTTTAAACACAATTTAAAAATGCATAAAAAAAATAGTTTTAAAAATAAGTATTAATAAAAATTCTTAAATTAAAATACAATTTAAAATCTATAATTAAAATTTTAACTTCAAAACACATTTTAAAAATCATAAAAAATAAAACACTTTTTAGAAAATTATAAATAAAATACTTTTTAAAATAAGTATTACTAAAAATTTGAATTTATAAAAATTTGAATTTTATAAACACAATTTAAAAATTCATAAAAAAATACTTTTTAAAATAAGTATTAATAAAAATTCTTAATTTAAAATACAATTTAAAATGTATAATTAAAATTTTAACTTCAAAACACATTTCAAAATTTATAAAAAAATTTCTACTTATTTTTATTTCTTAGTTTTTATTTTATTTTATTTATTTATTTTTATTTTATTTTATTTAAATTTAAATTATTTATTTGATTTTCTAAAGCAATTAAAAAAAATAACAAACAAAAATTAAATTAAAAAAATAAATACAAAAAATAATTGGTTTGTGAACAAGATAGTGTTGGCTAAGAACCGATGCTAATGCCTTTATAGAATAAAATAAATAAATAAATAGGGAGACAAACTGAATAAAAAGTGGGAAATAAAAAAATTTGCACCAATATAGCGTCGGCCATCTATCGACGCTAATACCTTTATAAAAAATAATAAATAGGGAGGCAATATGAAAAAAGAGGTGGGAAAGGAAAATAAATTCGCACCAATATAGCGTCGGCCATCTACCGACGCTAATGCCTTTATAAAATAAAATAAAAAAATTAAGTAAATAAATAGGGAGGCAAACTGAAAAAAGCGGTGAGAAATGAAAAAAATTTCGCTCTAATATAGCGTCGATAATGGTCGGCGCTAATATGCAAGTTACCAAAAAAAGATCAAATTAATTAAAAAAATTCTAGCGTCCATTGTTGGTGACGCTACATAGTTAATAATAGCGTCGGAGTCGTTGTCGACGCTAAGTTATTGCTGCTAAAATGCATTTTTTTTAGTGAATAATAAACTTTATATTTATATCAACTAAACAACACATCATTCAGAAATTATAATTCAGCCTGGTGGTAACTACTACAAATGGAAAGGGCCATAACTAAAGTTCAACACTCACGTTCAACGAATTCTATTTTTTTTCGGTTCTTGTTCATCTTTAACCTTTCAACATCCAGGTTCAATGAACTATATTTTTTTGGTTATCGTTCATCTTTAACCTTGAGCGGATTAGTTTTACCCAATTTTTACTCTTTGAATATTTAATTTATTCATACGCGTTTTATACATTTTATCAATCATTTTAAATCACAAATAACTCATAAAACTAATGAGTTACTTATTTTTAATAATGTATTGAAACATAATGCTTTAAAATTTAAAACTAAAAAATAAATCATAAAAATAACGAATATGGAAGAACCAATATGAAACAAGGTAGAGGCAAGAGATAGCTCTGACACCAAATGTTGTACCATAATTTATATTTATCCTATACTCCCGATAATTAAATAACAACAAGATAAATACACTAAATACATAAAGAAAATTATATAATTACCTCCAGCCAATGTTACAATGTTGTAAGTACACTGCCCTTTGGACTTCTAAGAATTTACTCTCTTCTACATACATGGTGCATATTTTGAATCATAAAATTGATATGAGAGTGTTACACGATGAGATTTCTTCAAATAGAAGCAACATTAAAGAGCTAACTTATCATGATGAGTTAATACTGCTAACTAACTATTAGTTATGATAGTTAGAATTAGTTAGAGAAAGTTATACAATGTGTATGTATTGTAAGAATAATGGACATCATTTGCACTATAACTATCAATTTTAATTCACTATTTAAAGTTAATGAAGTTAGTTGAATCATGTAGAATATGGTTATTCTTAGTATGGTATCAGTTATAATAATCTAGCATCATTCTCCTCATTTCAATGTTGAATTGTTTCTTCTTTACCTCATTCATCAAGAACAATTTCTTGATTCATTAATTTATATTTCATCTTCTTCTTCACTTCATCACTATTTTCATATCAGTATTTGTTTTACTTCTCTTTTTTTTGTTCCGTTTCACTTATTTCTTTCATAAAAATTATTGCTTTATTAATCATTTTTTATCCACCTTTCCTACACACATTCCTTCGCGTGTTGCTCCACAAGGTCAACAAGTTGACATCGGTTTGCACTATATATTCATCCTAAAAAAGGTCCAAATTATGTTTGCATGCATCTCGCCAACACAGAATGGATCTGTAGCGGTAAAATCATGAGTGTAAGTTATTAGCTAACTTAACTCAAGGTAAACAGAGTCGCCACCGCGCTTTTATTTTATTCCAAATGGAAAAGGGAAAAAGAGCGAATAAAACCTAATAAATCTCAAAGCAAAAGCTAAAAGAATCGAACAGAGAACGGGTAAGGGGATAGGTTACAAATTGGGAAGGTTTTACGCACCCAAAATGTCGGTGGTACTCCACGGGAGCCCTTTGAAATATTTATTGCTTTTTGGTTTGAAAATGGTTTGTTTGAAAGAGATTGAAGAGATGAGAAGAGAAGCGTTTTTTAATATTTTTGTGTTTGAAGAGACGTTTGTCTCATGCCTACGTACCCACAAAGTGCAATGCGAGATCAAAACCTCGTAGTTCGTGGTACAAATTGTGAAAAGAAACAATGAGTTGAATTGATTTTAAAATGTAAAGATAAGTCGTCATTCTTTAGCAAATAATTCCGCTAGAAAGAATGAATCATATCTAAACATGAAAATGATATAAAAAGAAACGTGCACGAGGACACAAAAAAAATTGAATGAGTTTGAATGTTTTTTAAAGTTTTGAGAAGAAAGTTTCGATATGCTTATGTAGTTTAGCATTTATTAATAAATGAAATGAAAAGGTAAAACCGCTTGACCTAAGTCAAGGTTTGATTGCAAAAACGTTTGAAGTTTGAAAACAAAGATTTTGGAAATAGGAAGGAGTTTTGAAAATTTAAGAAGTGGGAGGAGATGAAGGGACTATCCTAAGACTTGAAAGTAAAAGTTAAGAGAAGAACGATCAAACCGTATGGTAAACATTCTTCGAAACAATGAGATTTCCATCTTCATGGACAAGTGAGCTCAATCGAGGCCAAGGTCTTCAATCCATAATAACTTGAGCAAAGGGAGAGATCCTAAAATCTAACTCCAAACTCCAAGTCCAATGCTAAGGATAGTAGCCATAGTCCGAAATTAAAGTCACAAGTCTTTTTAGATGTTTAATCCGTTATTAGTGTTTTGGTATCCAAATGGACAAAAGAAAAATCACAAGCATAACAATATAAACATAAACAATATGATGAATGATATAGTATAATAAAAGCATAATAAAAGAGATAAGGAGCGAGAGATTGAAATAAAGAGGATAAGGTGCGAGAGATTGAATTTAAATGGTTAGTATATTAATATTATTATAATATTTACATAGAAATGGTATGATGAACTTAATCAAACACAACCACAAAAAGATAACCAAAATCGAGAGGCAACCGGATCCAATTGGATCATATTCCGAATTCGGGACAAGTTTAGGTCTATGTTAAGCAATCGCCGAGTAATTTACGAAGTAATTACCCTACAAATGAGGCCGGCCACCACCAATTAAGGTGAAAAATCTTTGTGTTAATACATGTTAGAGAAATGATATAATGAACCATTCTCCGAAAACATGTCGCACGAAAAGAAAAGGTAACGGTCTAATCTTAATCGAGATTTCACATTGAATTATCGAATGCAATCTATCACGATCCCAAAGTATGGAGAATGATCCAAATGATCATTCATCCATAGATTTGAAATAATGAAGATTAAACATCTTCGAAAACCAATAATCGTGAATCGGAGATCTCATCGACCAAAAGAAAAAAATGAGATGAAGAAAAATGTCTAATATTTATGATTCACTCAAAAATCCACAACAAGACTTAAAAATCAAATTGAAATAGTTATAAAGAAATTTCAAAGAAAAATGACCAAAATCTTTTTTTTAAAATTCTAAAATAAACTTTATTAAAAGAAAATCTATAAACTATTTTCATTTTATTAAGAAAAGAAAAAAAAACAACTAAGCAAGAAAAGAAATATTTAGAAAAGGAAATAAAAAGAAATTAAAAAAAAATGGAGAAAGAAGTGTTGCGCAGCAATTAGTATGGTGTGCATAGGAATAAGTGGATCAAACACTACAGGCCCAAAACCAACTCCTATTTTCCTTTAACAAAACAAATAGAAAACAATTAAAATGAAAAGAAAAAAAACGCAGCAAGTAAGGTCAACTTCCTCTTCTTCCTAAAGTGTCGTCGGCACTATTCATCTGCAGGAAAAAAAAAAGTCCGCTGTCGTTGTACCTTCAATCGCCGTCAAATTCGTTGGAAAAAAAAAACCTCCCTCAAGTCACGGTTTTCTCGTTTCGTTCCAGATCGCGTCTCTCTTAAACCATCCACAACTCTCTCCCTCTCGAAACGATCTCAACTTCTTCTTATTTTTTCGATTTTTTCTCTGTTGTTGATGGTTGATGAGGATTTATAAGCTTTTTGAATCTGAAAGCTATTGAAGATTTGAAGGTTTGTGAAGGTAGATGGAAGAACAAATTGAAGGTAAAGGTCTATGAATGTGGAAATTTGAAATTGGGATGAAGATTGAAGATGGAGAAATTGTTGAAGCTTTGTTTTAATTTTGACAGGGTAGTGAGAGGCTCTCAAAGCTTGCAATTGAAGAGAGGGAATGTTGAATTTATAGAAGGTGAAGCTCAGAAACGATTGCCGTTTTGTTTGTGATTCTGCCGCGTTTTAAAAGGCCACGGGATACCCGTGTGTTAAGTGTTGCGAGATGTGCGTTTCATCAACTGAAGTCGGGCTTGCGTTTTGCGTAGTAGCTTGCTGCGTTTTGGCTGCTGAAAATTCGTGTGCAGGTGCGTTGCTTTAGCTTGAGTTTTCTCGCGTGTTTAATCTGAAATTTTTCTCTGCGTTTTGGTGGTCTTGGTGTGCATTTTGATAAGTGCAGTCTATGTGCGTTTTGTTTGAAGCATGGGTGCGTTTCAGTTGAGTTGAAAGCATGATGATAGTGTTGCGTTTTATGTTCTTTCAAACTGCGTTTTGTATTTCATTTTGCAGGCTGTGTGATGTGAAGTCATTGAGCTGGTGTCATGATGTGTTGCTGGCTTGTGCGGCTTGGACTTGGGCTGTTAGCTGAAGTTTTGACTTGTGCAGTTAAGCAAATGTCATCCACAAACGTTGAAGTGAGGAAAGTGGCAATGAAATAAGAGTTGATGACGTGTTCAGCTTGTGAAATTGTGGAGTTGGGAATTGTATTCAAAGAAGTGGTTGTAGTGTAAAAAAGGGGGTTGAATGACTTATCAAAAAGAAAAAACAATATTGGGCCCCAAAAAATGTATATGAGCTTATCAATAAATTGGTGTAATAAGAAATTAAATTGGAGAAAAATTAAAGATTAGATTGGAATATTTGGATAAAAGAAAAATATATTTTTTTTAATAAAGAAATGAATTAAACAAAAAATAATTGGAAATGGTTATAAAAAAAATAGAATGATTTAATTAAAAAAAAGGATAATGGATATTTTGTAAAAAATGGAAAAAAAATCGAAAAATGGGTAAAAGAAATGGATAATATCTAAATAGTATGATTGGATAAAAAATCGAAAAAAGAAATGAATATATGAAAATGATTATAGGAAATGGGATACGGGTGGATAAATGGATAAATCGAGAAAAATGGGAAACAAAGGTTATTGAATAAAATGGATATTAGAAATTGGACAAAATAAAAAATGGTTTAATCGAAAATGGATAATGGATGAAACTTGGTCTTAAGCCCACAACCAACTCTGATTTTTCACAAGCCACTTGATGAACACAGTTATTCCCGAACCACTGGATAAATCGCCACTTCAACCACAATCACTGAAATCGTCTGAAAATTGCCCTGATAAATTTGAGGAAAATAAATCCACAAACGAATCACTGATGAACTGATGAACATTGAATATTCGAACCAAACCTCACACAGAACACTGCCTGATAAACCGATGACTTTCGCACACAACACAACTTGAACTTTTTTGAATACACATCATCTAAGAAACAAAACACTGGTACACATAGCTTGTAGTTGAAACAATCTTTGATAGTTTGACCAATATTAGGTCAAACGTCCATCTGAATCGAATTGTGACTGAACAACCGCTTCTGAATTAAAAATCACTGCCATATCTTTGAAGTCCTGCAACACAGAGAAGAAGAAGAAGCAACTGCAACATATTTTTGGTATTTTGGTTAGAAGTTAGTAAATATAAACAAATAAAACAAGAAAAATCACGGTGATCCCCTGCGAAGCATAGACCTGCACCTGAGAAGGATAAACGAACCAGTGCGTGATCTTGTTTGTATGCGAAATGCAGATGAGATGCGAAAAATCTTAGGGTCAAAAATTAGGGTATGACAGATGCCCCTATTTAAGTTTCTTCAATCCAGAGATAAGGAAGATTGAGATCTTCGTTTCGACAAGATGGAAGATACTTAAATATCCAAAAACCCAATTTTTGATCCTAAGATGCCAAAAAAACTAGAATGAAATGAAACGAACGATATGAAATGATAAGGAAATGATATGAGAATGATACAAAATGTTATGAAAGCACGTGAAATGTTATGAGGGTATTATGAGATTATATGAAATGTATATTAAATGCAGAGAAATCCGCGAGGGACAAGACGACACGAGAAATAAAATTAACGCTGGGGATAAGGAGCATAAAACTCTGACGGGGAAAAACAACATGCTAGAGACCAACACCTAGCTCAGCTGAGGCGAAAAATGTCTAAGAATGGCAATTGGACAGAAAGGATCACAACATCCAAGAATGGCACTGAATGAAGTGAGAAAAGTCCCGAAACAGTATATCAGAAACATCCAGGGATGACATTACTGACTATACTAGGGATATCCGAGAATGGAAATCGGAAAAAGGTAATCACAACATCGGAGAATAGCAATCAGAAAAGAAGTGAATCACAACATCCAAGAACAGAACTGAATGAAATGGGAAAAATTCGGGAAAGTACATCAACTCAATGATGACTCCAACATGGAAATCCGAGAATGGCAACCGGAAGGAAAGTGATCACAGCATCCAAGAATAGCAATCGGATAAACTCCGAATCACAACATTCAGGAACAGAACTTAATGAGATGGGAAAAAGTATGGGAAAATACATCAAATCAATGATGACTCCAACAAGGAAATCCGAGAATGGCAATCGAAAGGAAAATGATCACAACATCCGAGAATAGCAATCAGATAAAATGTGAATCACAGCATTCAGGAACAGAACTGAATGAGATGGGAAAAAGTCCGGGACAGTACATCAAATCAATGATGACTTCACTATGGACATCCGAGAATGGCAATCGGAAGGAAAGTGATCACAACATCCAAGAATAGCAATCGGATAAAATGTGAATCACAACATTCAGGAACAGAACTGAATGAGATGGGAAAAAGTCTGGGACAGTACATCAAATCAATGATGACTTCACTATGGACATCCGAGAATGGCAATCGGATAAAAGATGTAATATTTGGGAGAAACAACAGGTAGGTGGAGAAAAAGTTCTGGAAAGACAGATAAATGCCAAGTAAGTTGGACTTTGATCACAAGGTAGGATGTTGAAGACAACAAGACCTCGAGAAATGCATATGAGGACTAAAACACTCAGTATGCAGACATTTACGAAAATGGGGAATAACACACCCAAGAAAACGCATAATGAGGAATAACACACTCAAATATGCAAAGGTTAACAAGAATAGGGAATAACACACCCAAAAAAAAGCATAATGAGGAATAACACACTCAAATATGCAAACGTAAACAAAACTAGGGAATAACACACCCAAGAGAAAAATGAGAGAAAATGCTTGACAACCAGTTTAGACTCTTAGAGGAGTGGAAAAGAAAGAATACTGATTCCTCAACACAGAGATCACTGCCATTCTGCTCGAAGATAGAGATGTTATTATTGAACAAATCTCTATCACACCAGTAAACTGTATCAACTTAGAAATCTTTTTGAGAGAAGTCATGAAAGGCTGCTTGGAGATTCTTGAAGAAGATTGCCCCAAGTTCAATGACTGATGAGGGTAGAACAATAATGGATTCAGTTCATAATTACTGTCAGAGAAAAATAATCACATCTTTGAGGTAATTGTTGAGAAGAATAAACTGATCATGGCTTCAGTTCTTGAAATGAATGTCGAGAAGATGAATCAAGTATGAATCTTGCAGAAAATCTTCTGACCAACCAAATCTGAGAATAACTTGCATTGAGCAACAACATTTGAACCATAGGACCTGAGAAGAACTTGCCCCTGATAAGATCACTAACCAAATTTCTTAACTGTTTGAAAATTCCTTGATGAGGAAAGTTTTATTTGCAAATAAAAAGTGTTTGTACAAGCCTGGTAATTTTAATGCAAAGTTCAATGCAAAGTTTGAAATCAAGAATCATTTTTGGAATGAAATTTATTGATGTAAAGTAAATGAAAACATTGTCAAAACACGGCGGTTGAGACAAAATTAAAGATAAAGCAACGGTAAGAAACAAATGATTGGTAACGAACTTAGGAGTCAGTTTACGCAACCTTGTTGTAGTATGCTTTTCAAAAGAAACCTGAATTCAATTAGGACTTTAGAAGGTTATAACGTGGCCTGGTTCACGGTTTATGAAACAAAGGATATAGGCTCAATGTTTAATTGTACCCAAACCAACTCCGTGATGAACTCCAGTCCTACATTCAATTAATTCAGCCTATGCATTCAAGTTCCCAGAAATTTAGGATTGCACAGATGAAGATGGTTCATAAGCCAAAGGATTTTGAGATAGCAGTCACATCCTTCCTTTTGTTATTTCTAGTGAGGACTTTGGTCAACTCAACTTACTTTTGCTGAGGATTTTGATGACCTCTTGACAAATATTTCTTTTTATTGTCCCTAACTTTTTCCTGAACTGTATCATTTAATCTTACAGTCAGCGGGATGCCCCAGTTTTTGCCTAAGTCTCCTTCATAGGTTTTGACTTAGCGGGCTTTGATTTTTTCAAATAAATTTTTTCAATATCATTTTTTTTTGAAAGATAATGACTGCATGGCTTAATGATTACGATGAACCATCATTGGCTTTTGAATTGAGAAACATCCTCAACACTTCTTTGATGTGTATGAGGGAAAGCTTGAGATTGCAACCTGTATTGAAAGGTGTCTTGAATGATTCTCTTGTACTTGGATGCACATTCGAATTAATTGAGAACTACCCATCCCCGGGTTAAAATTGCGGGTTTTTTCGAATAGAAAGAAACTCCAACTTCAAGGCTCAAAGGGGTTGACAAAGGATTAACTTCCTTATTTCTCCAGTGTTTGGGATTTGAAACAATGCCTGTATATCATCAACCAAGTCTCAATCGAAAGCATACTAACAACAATTATGGGTATCTCGTTTTCATCATCCTCCCTCCAATCATTGTAAAATCTTTGAGAAAAGATAAATGAACTTGAAATGTAAAGCATAAAGATGCAAATAGTAAATGGAATTGAATCAAAATAAAGCAATGCTCATTTCGTTAAAATCAACATGAAAGTACAAAAAAATTTAGAAGCAAACAAGTCAATACAGTTGAAGGAAATTGCAAACATAAAGAAACAATGGCCTAGTGATCCATCAACGACAAGGATGAGCTGTCCCGTCTGAGATTCGGCCTTGAAGAAAATCTGACAACTGAAGTCTTTTGAAGATTCACTTCTCATGCTTCGGCAAAGGATTGTTGACAACATTAGGATTTGTGTCATTAAGGGAAAGGATGTTGTTCCTGATAAGTTCTTGCACTTTAGCCTTCAGTGCAAATCAATGTTCCAAGTCATGACCAGTTCCACCTTGCTGAAAATCACAACGAATATCTGCTCTATAACCCACCGGAAGAGGATTTGGAACAGGAGGCGCAGGCCTAGTAGTAATCCAACCATTATGGACCAAGTAAGGATACAACTCAGCATAAGTCATCAGAATAGGATCAAAGTTTGGCCTGCCCCTAGCATTACGATTCTGGTTCTGGCCAACATTCCTTTGAATAGATGGACCATTGATCATCGGAGCAACTGCAGTAGGGTATGATTGTTCATGGTGTTGTTGTCTACGACGAGTTATCCCAACAACACTTGCTTCACCAGCAAAAACATTGACTTGAGGCATGACAATCCTCTGAGATTGAGTTTCCCTAGTGATCAAAGCTTGTAGCATCTCCATGATCTGACTCACATTGCTTTTTAGCTCATCAAGGTCTTCCCTAACTTTCTTGTTGTGTTGGGCTTGATTTTCCATTCTCAATCTAATAGCTCTCAATCTGTTAGCAGCTCTAGAACCGTATTTGTGTTGAGGAAACAGCTTGACGGATCAACAGACAACTGAGGAAAGAAACAACCGGGATGAGTTCCCACACAACTCGAATGAATGCAAGAATATGCGAGGATGCAATGATATGCAATGTTCACTTCCATTTTTAAGAAAAACAGCTCGATTATTGCAAACATGGTCAACATCGAGAATACGGTCATGAAATATCTTGACAAAAAGGAATATTTGCTTTTTCCCAATATTTGCAATAATCGGAATTGTTTTCCTTGAAAAATGGTTATGAAGATGATCATGATGAATATGTAGATGCAACAACCACAAACAAGATCACGCAAAGCACTCAGGTTCAAAGGTTCGAATCACGAGTATGGAGTCAAGGGATAAGAACCAACAACCCACAAAGGCATGTACTACGGTTTGTCTTCATTGTACCTGCAGTAAACCAAAAAGGTGCTAACAGAGGTTCTCGGAGTTAACAGCCATCTTTAGAATATCATCGGTACATTGGATTACTCCCCAACCGATAAAATTCTTAAAATAGAACTCGTCCGAGTGTAGTATCGCGTGACAACCACCTTAAGTTTACACTCAGATAGTTTCTGCACTACGTTCCTAAATTGGCTTAGATGGGTTAAGGGTTCTACGGTCCTCAGTATGATCAGCTCAAGGTCGGAAAATAATGCCACGTACGATTACTCGTCATGACATTGATAATCCAAGAGAGCCTAACTGAGTGGAGATTATCAAATTGATATCGCTTTGGACTACTCATCGTGTATCGCTTCGAATATCGCCGTCCTATCATAAGTTCATCTCAGATCCGGGTTAGAATCTATCTCACAGAGAATCACCAAAACCGAAACAGAACAAATAAATAACAAACAAATCAAACTAAAGCAGTAAATAAATCAAAGTAGGCCGAATCCACTTAGAGATTGACTCCCCAGCAGAGTCGCCACTTTTCTGTAGTGGTAAAATCATGAGTGTAAGTTATTAGCTAACTTAACTCAAGATAAACAGAGTCGCCACCGCGCTTTTATTTTATTCCAAATGGAATAGGGAAAAAGAGCAAATAAAACCTAATGAATCTCAAAGAAAAAGCTAAAAGAATCGAACAGAGAACAGGTAAGGGGATAGGTTACAAATTGGGAAGGTTTTACGCACCCAAAATGTACGTGGTACTCCACGGGAGCCCTTTGAAATATTTATTGCTTTTTGGTTTGAAAATGGTTTGTTTGAAAGAGATTGAAGAGATGAGAAGAGAAGCGTTTTTTAATATTTTTGTGTTTGAAGAGACGTTTGTCTCATGCCTACGTACCCACAAAGTGCAATGCGAGATCAAAACCTCGTAGTTCGTGGTACAAATTGTGAAAAGAAACAATGAGTTGAATTGATTTTAAAATGTAAAGATAAGTCGTCATTCTTTAGCGAATAATTCCGCTAGAAAGAATGAATCATATCTAAACATGAAAATGATATAAAAAGAAACGTGCACGAGGGCACAAAAACAATTGAATGAGTTTGAATGTTTTTTAAAGTTTTGAGAAGAAAGTTTCGATATGCTTATGTAGTTTAGCATTTATTAAGAAATGAAATGAAAAGGTAAAACCGCTTGACCTAAGTCAAGGTTTTATTGCGAAAACGTTTGAAGTTTGAAAACAAAGAAGATTTTGGAAATAGGAAGGAGTTTTGAAAATTTAAGAAGTGGGAGGAGATGAAGGGACTATCCTAAGACTTGAAAGTAAAAGTTAAGAGAAGAACGATCAAACCGAATGGTAAACATTCTTCGAAACAATGAGATTTCCATCTTCATGGACAAGTGAGCTCAATATAGGCCAAGGTCTTCAATCCATAATAACTTGAGCAAAGGGAGAGATCCTAAAATCTAAGTCCAAACTCCAAGTCCAATTCTAAGGATAGTAGCCATAGTCCGAAATTAAAGTCACAAGTCTTTTTAGATGTTTAATCCGTTATTAGTGTTTTGGTATCCAAATGGACAAAAGAAAAATCACAAGCATAACAATATAAACATAAACAATATGATGAATGATATAGTATAATAAAAGCATAATAAAAGAGATAAGGAGCGAGAGATTGAAATAAAGAGGATAAGGTGCGAGAGATTGAATTTAAATGGTTAGTATATTAATATTATTATAATATTTACATAGAAATGGTATGATGAACTTAATCAAACACAACCACAAAAAGATAACCAAAATCGAGAGGCAACCGGATCCAATTGGATCATATTCCGAATTCGGGACAAGTTTAGGTCTATGTTAAGCAATCGCAGAGTAATTTACGAAGTAATTACCCTACAAATGAGGCCGGCCACCGCCAATTAAGGTGAAAAATCTTTGTGTTAATACATGTTAGAGAAATGATATAATGAACCATTCTCCGAAAACATGTCGCACGAAAAGAAAAGGTAGCGGTCTAATCTTAATCGAGATTTCACATTGAATTATTGAATGCAATCTATCACGATCCCAAAGTATGGAGAATGATCCAAATGATCATTCATCCATAGATTAAAAAATGGGGAAAGAAGTGATGCGCAACAATTAGTATGGTGTGCATAGGAATAAGTGGATCAAACACTACAGGCCCAAAACCAACTCCTATTTTCCTTTAACAAAACAAATAGAAAACAATTAAAATGAAAAGAAAAAAAACGCAGCAAGTAAGGTCAACTTCCTCTTCTTCCTAAAGTGCCGTCGGCACTATTCATCTGCAGGAAAAAAAAAAAGTCTGCTGCCGTTGTACCTTCAATCGCCGTCAAATTCGTTGGAAAAAAAAAAACCTCCCTCAAGTCACGGTTTTCTCGTTTCGTTCCAGATCGCGTCTCTCTTAAACCATCCACAACTCTCTCTCTCTCGAAACGATCTCAACTTCTTCTTAGTTTTTCGATTTTTTCTCTGTTGTTGATGGTTGATGAGGATTTATAAGCTTTTTGAATCTGAAAGCTATTGAAGATTTGAAGGTTTGTGAAGGTAGATGGAAGAACAAATTGAAGGTAAAGGTCTATGAATGTGGAAATTTGAAATTGGGATGAAGATTGAAGATGGAGAAATTGTTGAAGCTTTGTTTTAATTTTGACAGGGTAGTGAGAGGCTCTCAAAGCTTGCAATTGAAGAGAGGGAATGCTGAATTTATAGAAGGTGAAGCTCAGAAACGATTGCCGTTTTGTTTGTGATTCTGCCGCGTTTTGAAAGGCCACGGGATGCCCGTGTGTTAAGTGCTGCGAGATGTGAGTTTCATCAACTGAAGTCGGGCTTACATTTTGCGTAGTAGCTTGCTGCGTTTTGGCTGCTGAAAATTCATGTGCAGGTGCATTGCTTTGGCTTGAGTTTTCTCGCGTGTTTAATCTGAAATTTTTCTCTGCGTTTTGGTGGTCTTGGTGTGCGTTTTGATAAGTGCATTCTATGTGCGTTTTGTTTGAAGCATGGGTGCGTTTCAGTTGAGTTGAAAGCATGATGATGCTGCTGCGTTTTATGTTCTTTCAAACTGCGTTTTGTATTTCATTTTGCAGGCTGTGTGATGTGAAGTCATTGAGCTGGGGTCATGATGTGTTGCTGGCGTGTGTGGCTTGGACTTGGGTTGTTGGCTGAAGTTTTGACTTGTGCAGTTAAGAAAATGTCATCCACAAACGTTGAAGTGAGGAAAGTGGCAATGAAATAAAAGTTGATGACGTGTTCAGCTTGTGAAATTGTGGAGCTGGGAATTGTATTCAAAGAAGTGGTTGTAGTGCAAAAAAGGGGGTTGAATGACTTATCAAAAAGAAAAAACAATATTGGGCCCCAAAAAATGTATATGAGCTTATCAATAAATTGGTGTAATAAGAAATTAAATTGGAGAAAAATTAAAGATTAGATTGGAATATTTGGATAAAAGAAAAATATTTTTTTTAATAAAGAAATGAATTAAACAAAAAATAATTGGAAATGGTTATAAAAAAAATAGAATGATTTAATAAATAAAAAAGGATAATGGATATTTTGTAAAAAATGGAAAATAAATCGAAAAATGGGTAAAAGAAATGGATAATATCTAAATAGTATGATTGGATAAAAAATCAAAAAAAAAATGAATATATGAAAATGATTATAGGAAATGGGATACGGGTGGATAAATGGATAAATCGAGACAAATGGGAAACAAAGGTTATTGAATAAAATGGATATTAGAAATTGGACAAAATAAAAAATGTTTTAATCGAAAATGGATAATGGATGAAACTTTGTCTTAAGCCCACAACCAACTCTGATTTTTCACAAGCCACATGATGAACACAGTTATTCCCGAACCATTGAATAAATCGCCACTTCAACCACAATCACTGAAATCGTCTGAAAATTGCCCTGATAAATTTGAGGAAAATAAATCCACAAACGAATCACTGATGAACTGATGAACATTGAATATTCGAACCAAACTTCACACAGAACACTGCCTGATAAACCGATAGCTTTCGCACACAACACAACTTGAACTTTTTTGAATACACATCATCTGAGAAACAAAACACTGGTACACATAGCTTGTAGTTGAAACAATCTTTGATAGTTTGAGCAATATTAGGTCAAACGTCCATCTGAATCGAATTGTGACTGAACAACCGCTTCTGAATTAAAAATCACTGCCATATCTTTGAAGTCCTGCAACACAGAGAAGAAGAAGAAGCAACTGCAACATATTTTTGGTATTTTGGTTAGAAGTTAGTAAATATAAACAAATAAAACAAGAAAAATCACGGTGATCCCCTGCGCAGCATGGACCTGCACCTGAGAAGGATAAACGAACCAGTGCGTGATCTTGTTTGTATGCGAAATGCATATGAGATGCGAAAAATCTTAGGGTCAAAAATTAGGGTATGACAGGATCCAACTATCTTGCATGGAGTAAATCCATGCAATGAGCTTTAGGTGCGAAGAACAAACTTCAATTCATTGATGGAACAATCAACATTATTCCACATTAGGACCTCAATCGAAATCAATGGGAAAGGTGCAATTACTTGATTCATTCTTGGTTGTTAAATTATGTTTTGAGGAAATTGCATCCACCATCATATTTCATGTCAATACCATCGATGTATGGACGTACCTGAAAGAACGATTTTCTAAAGCTGACCGTATTCGTATTTTCAATCTTTGATCCTCAATCATTAGTTTGAAGCATATGCATCTTTAATCACTGATTCTAGAGCAGATGCAGTTACGGGTCGGTCATCCGAATTATGAGACGTTTTTCGGAACTTCCTTTCGAATTTATCACCGACAATTAATGGGAAGGATAGAGTTCGATGGAATTTGGAGGTGGATTTTGAATTTTCGGTTAGATCTTTTTATCGAAACATAAATATTTTGCATATTCCTTATGGTCCAGTGAATAGGCATGATAAGGCTTTTGTTTTGGTGTGGAAAGTTTTGGCCCCTCTTAAAATTAAAGCCTTTGTCTGAAGGTGTTTTTTGAACAGGTTACCATCGAAAGATAATCTTGCTTATAGAGGTATTATTCCGGTTTCGACAAATCTTAGTTGTGTGCTTTGCGATTCTAGGTCGGAATCTTTAGATCACTTGTTTATTCATTGTTCAGCGATAAATTGGATTGGAGAGAGGTTTCAGAGTGGGTAGGCTTCCATGGTTCTAACTCCAATTGCATAAAGGGTATCTTCTTGGATTGGTTCTCTTTTGGAAAATCCAAGAATCTTAAAAAAGGTAGAGAAGGGTTGATTTGGTTTGTCGTTTGCTGGAATATTTGGATCCTTAGGAATGAAATTGCTTTTAAAACACGTATGGAATATAATCGATATCGGTTGGAGGGTAAAGTTAACAGTGTGAAGATGGTATATTATCGAAGAATTACTAACACTAATTGTAATTTATATGATTTTGACAAAGACACTTTGTCATTTCTTTCTTAAGTTGTAATTGGTTAGTAATCTCTTTGTATTCCGAGTGGAATTTTTTTCTCACTTTTCTTTGTAATCAAGTTGAGTACCTTTTTTTTCCTTACATTGTTGTGAGTATTCCGCCTTTTTGACTTCTATGTTTTTACTCTCGTCTATATAGATGGTGTATATTTTAAATTGTAAAATGGATATGAGAGCAAACTTAAGGATCAAAGACTATTTATAGACTTGATTCTACCATCAAGGATTGACTAGTCATTTAAAATAATAACCATTACCTAATATAATGACCATTAAATTTAAGACTCTTTAAAATCAAATTTTCATAAACTTATGGACCACTTAACGCAGATAATTTTTATTAAAATTTTAAATGGTTATAACATTACATAAATTTTATCTCATACCCATACCTTTAGCCATATACTCATACATTTTATATAAAATATCAATTTTATCCTTATATATTTTTAACTAATTTTTTATTTTACTTTTTAAATAATTTTAAAATTTTATTTTGTTTATCGGAACTCTTTTGAAAAGTCTTTCAGTACACAAAATAAAAGTTAAAAATATATTTTTAAAAATGACTACTGGAACTCCTTTGCAAAGTCTTTCGGTACACAAAAATTAACTACTAAAACTATTTTGCAAAGTCTTCCGGTACACAAAATAAAAATTAAAAAAAAATGTTTTAAGAAGTGACTACCAGAACTCTTTTGCAAAGTCTTCCGGTTCACAAAAATTGACTGCCGGAATTCTTATGCAAAGTCTTCCGGTTTACAAAAAAAAATAAAAAAACGTTTTAGAAATGACTACCGGAACTCTTTTACATAGTCTTCTGGTACACAACAATTGACTACCGGAACTCTTTTGCAAAGTCTTCCGGTACACAAAAAAAATTTTAAAAATGACTACCGGAAGTTTTTTACAAAGTCTTCCGGTATGTAAAATAAAATTTTAAAATTATTTAAAAATAATAATAAATTAGTTAAAAATATATTAAGATAAAATTAACACTTTTTATAAAATGTAAGGATATAAGGATAAAAATAGGGGTATGAGGTAAATTTTCCTTTATTAGGAATGATAAAAATTAAAATAATAAAATAATAATAAGGTCAAAACACTCAATACACCAACTCAATGCACTACGAAGCCCAAAACACTTCATTCCAAAAAACAAAAACAAAAAATACATTGATAAGAGAAAAAAATGTAGAAAGAAAAATGCTTAGATTTAAATATTTTATTCGAATGAATAATTATAAACTGAAACTACCATTTTTTTCCTTGTAACATAAGGAAAAAAAACTCTTAATTAAATTTACAGGAACAAAACTACAACCCTAAATATATAAAATAATATGCCAAATTCAATTTGAAGAGCCGTGAATTTGAAAATATAATATTGAAAAATCAAAGCGTTGAGAAGAAAACCAGAAAAATTGGAATTTCTATTGGGAAATAAGAAGGAATAGTTGAAGAAAAATGAGAGAGAATTGTCCCTCATTGGTACATATTGATGAACGAAACTAATAAATATAACATCTTGATTTTGGACAAATTTCACAACTTAAATTGCAGTTTAGTTGGTATCAATATCAGACTGTACACATGGGAAGAGGATAAATCCATTTAAGTAGGGTCGGACAATTGGTCGGTTTCGGGTTCAAAACTTAAATCCAACATAAACCATTCTTTATTTTTATGGTCCAATTTCAACAATAAAATTTTAATTTTCGTCGGATTCGATTAAATCGGTTAAATTTGATCGTTTTAGTCGATTTAATATTTATTAGAACAATTCTATAAAAATAACTATTCTTTATAAAATCCACAAATATTTATTTTAAATTTTGAATAAAATATCAAATTTTAAGAATAGTTAGAGAACCATTTTTTATCATTAGAAGAAAAAATATTGTTACGCGGTAATATTTTCAATATCATTTGACGTTAATTTTGATTATTATCATATTGCATATTTTGTATTGTTTGGGAGTACATAATGCCACCATTAAATTATAAAAATGATAATATCCCGCAATATTATAAATCTCATCTACCATATAAGAAAATCTTGTACCACAAAAATCACTTTTTTTGCCCTTTGCTCTCTTTGCTCTCACTCTTACACGTTGGAAAATTAGGGCACTTTGATGTACTTTTCAATCTTTTGTTGACTAAATACAACTTCCTTTGGTTTTCAACCGATATTGTTTCTTGAATCCCCCATATCTGGTTCCTACTACACACAAAAGCAAACTGATTGAACTTTTGCACATTGGAACACGTTACCTTTAACACTTTCGTACATTGTTCATCATCATTTGCACAGATTAGGAAGTGATTAACTGAAGCCTTTCTTCATTATCTCTCTTTCACATTTTTAATACTTTTTCATATACACTCTTCTAATACCCTTTCACACTATCTATCTTTCAACAAGTTAAACTATCTTTCTTCAACCGATTTTGTTTCATCTCCTTCTGAACCACAAAGAAATGGCGTGATCTTTTGAGCTGGTATTTGACATGAATGATCGCAAGGACTTGTGGAAGCTTGTTGTTAAAATAAATCACAAATGGAAGGTTACCGCCACAACCAAAGAGCATTTTGAGATGGTTGTTATAGACAAGCAAGTGAGTTTACCATCTTGTGTTATTTTTGTGTATGTTTGTTCAATGTTTCGAAAATATCCATTGTTGTTTTTTCAAACTTTGAAACATATATGTTGTTGATTGTTGATAGTCCTTAAAATGTACGTCGTTGCGAGTAATGTTCGTTGTTTGTATGTTTAAAATATCTATTTTTATTTACTTTAAAATGTGTGTTCTTTGATATTTGTTTGGAATTTCTTTTAAACATGTATTATGTATTTTGTTATTTTGTTTAACATAACGTGTTAAGAACATGTGTTATTTTAAATTTTTTATTTTGTTGATTGGTCAAAATTTTGTGATTGTAACCGGTAATATATTGATGTTGTTTCAAGGTGTTTAAATGACCTATTAGCCATGTATATTGAGTATACAAAGCGTTTCAACGTGTTATAAATACTTGTGGTATATTGAGTAAACTATTATTTGGGTAATGATATAAATACTCGTGGTCCTTATTTGAATGTTTCAGGGCCATGACATTCATGTCATTGTTCCTACAATCTTTAGACAAGTATTTGACTCAACTTTATTTGTTAATGTAACTTGCACGATGTCAAACTTTTAAGTTCTGCCTAACGATTTAATTTTCAAAGTTACGTCTCACGATTATCTTTTGAAATTCAGTGGTGAGATAACAGTTGGAGATGTTGGTAAACATGAAATCCCTGATAAGAAACTTAACCTTACGCCTTTTGCGGACATAATCTCAGGTAAATGGTTGAAAATCTTTTGATAGGTATCTTTTTTCCCATTTCCTATTCATGTTGTGTTTTGAAACATTCATATAGTTTTAACAAAACGTGTCTACTTTTGTTTTCAATGTAGGGATAACACAAATATTGAAAAGGATATAGTCACCAAGTTGAAGGTCATGTTGGACGAGTACAATGGTCATGCTAAAACCTTCAGAATGGCGAGGGATGTGTTGAAGGATGATACCTTTCAAGACTTGAAGTTGAAACTGATTTCAAGTAGACCTGATGACGGTCGGGTATATAACACATCGTATGTTTCAGAAGTTGTTGCACTAATTATAGATAATGTTAACACCCTGAACAAAGGGACACATAATACATGCACATGATGGTGGCTTGCAGAGAATCAATGAGTTTCACGCGGCTTATCTTGGGTACCAATACCCATTGATTTTTGCTAATGGGGAGGACGGTTACATGGATAATATACTCCACAAGTACCAACATGAAAGAACAATGACAAAGCAAAACAGACAAACTATTAAGGATTGGCTTTGCTACCGCCTTTAAGAACACAACGCTGAACTAAAAACATTGCTCCATTCAAGACGTCTTTTTGTTTCATGACTAAGTTTTCTGCTCTCTTCACTTGCCAACTTCTGCTAAGTAAGGAGACACGCGTTTGGTTTAGAAGAAAATGAAAAGACAAGTTTCTAAAGTCTAATATTAATGATTTTAGGTTTTTGTTATAAAATATTTAAGTTTCCAACGTGTACCATAATGCCACTTTGTTTATTCCATTAATTTTTATTTAACCCTAATTATGTAACTATTACTTAAATTTCTTTTATTAAATTTTAATTATATAAAGTATGCCGTAATGAAAATTGTTTTTTTTCACATTTCATTTCTTTGTTATTTATTTGGTTCCATAACTTAATGTATTTTTCTTATCCATAGAGTAATTCAGATGCCAAAAAGTTTTTTGGAAGATCAACACTTCATGAGTCTCTTATAACTTCTCAATTTAGGTCCTCAGTAGTCGCAACGACAACACACCAAAAATTCAGATCATTTACTGTCTACCAATCATGCTCAAAAGAAAGTCCAACACTTTATCCTCTGACACTTTTAACGGAAGCCAAAACAGACTTACAGTTCAGAAAGTAAGATTCTCTAAAGTACTCCACAAAATTCATGAGTCAATCGATTACCTATCTGAGCCTAATCGGTCAAACACAACTGAACTTGTTCCTCTTGTTAACAAACAATCCATCTCAAAATTATCAATCCAGTCCATACTAATTTGCATGATAATTCTCACTCGCAGTTTCTAAACATGTATAATATTCACCCACCGCTCACAACTCAAGGTAACACAAAACGAGGCACAACATGCATATTACATACTCCAACATCGACAAAGTAGAACAACCATTTCTGTTATGTTCACATCATGAATATTCAATAGAATAGTTCGATTCCACTCATACAATGACGTTAGTAGGAAAACAAGATGATGACACCAAAATGGGTTTTTAGTCACAAGCTAACACTTAGTTCGTCCGTAAGCAAAATTCAACACATAATCCTTATCGGGTAAAACAAAACGATGGACATCTCATATCTAGTATACAACTTTGTCCTCTCTCTTTAATTCCTTGGCGAGAATTAAAACAACAACATTCTTAATCCCACTAGAGATAAATTCCAAATACTCTGAGCATTCACAAATATAGGAGTTTTCCCCTTCACTTGGAAACTGAGGTAAAACACTAATCTGAAGAACCTTACCGTCTCTATTTACGTATTTACCGGGGTTCCCTTACCCTCTACTAACCATTGCATATAATGTCTCCACAACTTTCTATCGGTACCAAGAACGCTTCGATCGACACTCGAGTCAAAATGTATGAATCTTAGAAAAATATTTTTTTTTCAAAACTTAACAGTGGTAACCGATTACTACCCAGTAACCGATTACTCAGTGCAAATCTGAACTTCCAGTAGCTAAAAGAGATTTAGAAACACAATTCGGTAACCGGTTACTATCCAGAGGGTAACCGATTACTTCAAATGCAGAAGTAAAATTCTGGTTTTTATTGCTACCTAACCCTCCCAAACTCATTCCAATCGCAACCAAATGTTATAACAATTACCAACAACTTAACAACTCCATTGTACATTCGTCCAAAAATACATTTTGTTATCACCTTCTCATATCGCACTGTTAATACTGTTTCCATACCGTGTTAACTTCACGCTCTGCGGTAACCCTCTCATACCCAACATAATTCATCTTACTAGAATTCTCCCGAATCCAAGGTGCTTACTCTATCACTTAACACAACTTCATAAACTCCATACCAAATACACCTCATGTTACTAAATAAGGCTTATTCTTTCTCCGGTAATATACCTTATACCATTCCTTGGGTAATTCAACACTTCCGAATTGACCCCTTACTAAATATAACACCCTAATGTATTACTCTAAACTTTGTTTCCTCGGTCATAATTGAATATACAACTCCAATCTTCTGCTATTCGTCCAGGGTATACTCGACTCACTTGAAACTTGTAATCACATCCTTGTGTTTCTCTTCACGCTTCACCGCGACTTTAGGTTCTCGAAAGAAAATGAACATTCTTAACTTGTAACTTCTATCCATCCGTAAGGTATTATCCGAATAAATTTTTGAAGTACTCTCGTTCATCTACGATGTCACCGCGATCTTAGAACTAAAACACTAACAATTAACTCACTTCTGGACCTTAAGTCACAAGTTCCACAAAGCATCTTCTCTTTTCATGGTATGAGATTTCTTAAAACTCTTGTCCACACTAGTGGCCAATACCAATCTACCAATGACTTTACATATCCTTTGATACACTGACTACTAATCCTGTAGGTATTTGTACCTTTCAGAATCTATCCATTCCAAAGGATTTCTCGAACAACACACTACTCTGCAACTCCACTTTACAGGAAGTACAATCTTATGAAGACTCCAACTAAGTTGACCAAAGCTCCCTCTGCTAACCCTTAGCTTGAGCCTACTCTCACAACGCAAGTTACGTCAACACTTCAGAGTACTCATGGTCGCACAACCATGATTTTACCTATCACATACATAGCATTAGGTTGATCAGGCCCAATACTACATAATATGATATTAAGAACCATGCCGGCAAGACACACTTAAGAGGCAAGAAATATTTACTTATGATGTTTCAAGGCTAGGTCGAGGACACGACCTGCTCTGATACCAATTGAAACGCCTCATATAATAAACACCTAGAATATCATTATACAAGAGTTTAATTGGTACTGGCACCATCATAAGTGCCTAATAGCATAATTCACATTCTAGACCAATTCAAAAAACAATACAACTATGGTACAAGACATGTAAATCATGCTAAAATAAAATACTAAGATCAATATAATATTCATTATTGTACAAAGATAAATACATAGCGGAAACTAAATTTATGCTTCTCTTGAAACATCTCGAGCATAGCTCCACTTTTAAACCAAACCTGCAAAAGAAACCTGAAAAGGGTGAGATAACAACATCTTAGTGAGTTCCCTATCTTATGGATTCTCTCGGCTCTACAAGGTTCTATCAAACCTAACTCAATCCAGGGGAAAAGGAATATGACATTGAGTTCACACATCTCACACTATGAGACATTATCACGAGTTTAACAACTCACAATGTCACACTCATTTGGGACCACGTCCATGAGTTCTATAAATCCTACTATCACCAGTTAGGATATTACCTTTTTTACTTCCCATAGGACTCATTATAACACACATCTCAAGCCTAAGGTAACTGTAGATGTTTAGAATTGGAAGAATTTTTGACCAACAAGAAATGTTGAACTTAGTTCAGGATGTCACATCAGATGTTGTGACATTATCAAACAGAGTATAAGTAAATGAACTTAATTCAGGATGTCACACCAGATGTTGTGACATTGTATCTGTTAATGAAGTAAGTTCAGTTTACAGGATGTCACACCAGATGTTGTGACATTGTATCAGTTAATGAAGTAAGTTCAGTTTTCAGGATGTCATACCAGATGTTGTGACATCTCAAACCTGCTACCAGAATTAATTAATGCTTAACAGAACTGAGTAAATTAAGGGAAGTTATCTGGAATTAATTATGGATGGATGAAATAGAAGAAGGCGCATCTGTAGGGAGATTGATTATATGAATTCAGTATAATCAGAAGAACTGACTCACCTAGAATCAAGGAAGTAACAAACCCTAATTCAAGGTGATGGCAGCATGCGTATCAGGATTGGATAACCTACAGAAAAGCCCAAAATCCAAACACCTATTTAAGCAACAGAAACTCTCAGAATAGAGTACGAAAATAAGAAGATCAAATAGAGTGTTTTGTGTTTTAATAGCAGGTTGTTTTATGTGTATCACTTTATGAGCTTTTAAGCAAAAGTTTATTTGTGTCTTGATTCAAACTGTGAAGTAAGATCAAGCTGTTTTGTTTGAAGTGTGACTTCAATTTTATTAAACTTGTAAACATATCACTGTGTGATTGAGGGGGAGTGAGTTGGTACTCATATCTAAGTTGTGTCTTAGGTAGAAATTGCCTTGGGTAGATATTAAGTGAAAGATTAAACTGAGTGGTTTAAGTCTAGAATTAATATTACTTATATTGGATTTCCTTCCTGGCTTGGTAGCCCCCAGATGTAAGTGTGGTTATACACTGAACTGGGTTAACAATTTCCTGTGTTGTTTAATTTTCCTGCACTTTAAGTTTTGCTCAAGTCTTCAAGTGTTTAAACATCTCATTCGACATCTCGTACCTGATCACAGAATTTCAATTGGCATCAGAGCAGGCACCCTGCCTGTTTAACTGGGTGAGATCTAGGGACTGCAAATTCTGGAAACATGGACAGAGATGTAGGATCTGTAAACAGACCACCTATATTGGATGGATCTAATTATGACTACTGGAAGCCAAGAATGGTAGCATTCTTAAGATCACTTGACAATAGGGCCTGGAAAGCAGTCAACAATGGATGGGAGCACCCTGTCCAAGACAACAAAGATGGAGAAAAAGTGTTGAAACCTGAAGAAGAATGGAGTAAGGAGGAAGAAGATTCAGCACTTGGCAATTCCAAGGCCTTAAATGCTTTATTCAATGGCATTGATAGGAACATCTTCAGACTTGTGCATCACTGTGAGCTGGCCAAAGATGTTTGGGACACTCTCAAAACAACTCATGAAGGAACATCAAAGGTGAAGATGTCAAGACTTCAACTTCTCACCACCAAGTTTGAAAACTTGAGAATGAAGGAAGATGAGACAATTCACGAGTTCTACATGAACATCTTAGAAATAGCCAATACTTCTGGTGTTTTAGGAGAAAAGATGACTGATGAAAAGCTTGTAAGAAAGATTCTCAGATCTTTGCCAAAAAGATTTGACATGAAGGTCACAGCAATAGAAGAAGCTCAAGACATATGCACAATGAAGGTTGAAGAGCTCATTGGTTCCCTTCAAACATTTGAGATGGGAATGAATGACACAATTGTAAAGAAGAACAAAAGCATAGCCTTGGTGTCAAATACTGATAAAGAAGAAGAAAATAATGAAGCAGAACCTGAAGAAAATTTATCAGAAACCATTGCTATGCTTGGAAGACAATTCAAAAAGATTCTCAGAAAGATGGAAGACAAGTCCAGACCAAGTGGAAGATACTCAAACTCTTCTGAGAATAAAAGACCTTATGATGCTAATAGAAGGTCAAATTATGATGAAAAGACCAATCAAGAAAAAGGGATTAAATGTCATGGATGTGAAGGATATGGACACATCAGAAATGAATGCCCTACCTATTTAAAAAGGTAGAAGAAAGGTCTCTCTGTAACCTGGTCTGATGAAGACTCAGGATGTGATTCAGAAGAAGAATCAGCTAAGCATATCACTGCTCTAGCTGGATTATGTGAATCTGAAAGTGAATCCAGTGATGAGGAGCTTACTTTTGAAGAGCTTGAGCAATCATACAGAGAACTGGTTAAAAGGAGCACTGAAATATGCATGGAGAGTATAAAGCAGAAGAAGCAGATTGATGCACTAAAGGATGAAAAAACAAGTAATCTAGAGATCATTGACACCTTGAAAAGTGAAGTAAGCCTTCTCAACTCCAAGTTGGAGCATATGTCCAAATCTGTTAGAATGCTGAACAGTAGCTCAAACACACTGGATGTTATTCTCAACAACAATAATCATTCAGGGGATAGAAGTGGACTGGGATTTAACAAAGTTCATAAGGTTGAAGCTAGCACCAACAAAACTACTTCAAATTCCATAAAGTCAAACAAGATGTCCCAACAGATGCTTCAACATCATGAAAAGAACACAAAGTCAAACATAATGTTCCAACAGATGTCTCAACATCATGAAAAGAACATAATGAAGAAGAAGTATCAAAGATGGAGATGTCATCATTGTGGAAGGTTTGGACACATCAAACCTCATTGCTACAAGTTGCATGGATATCCAAATCAGATGTATCAGCAACCTCCTAAGCAGAAGATAGAGGTTACCAAGAAAGTGCTACATAGACATCAACATCAAAGATATCAGCAACCCCCTAAGCAGAAGACAAAGGTCATCAAGAAAGTATGGGTACCTAAAGATAGTCTTCATGCTGATCGAAGCTACATGCCCAAGAACAAGTTCAACAAACAACCTTGGAGCTCTACTAAAGGACACTACACAGGGCAGAGGCATCAAAGGAAACCTCAATACAAATTGTCAAAGAAGGGTGTTGCATATATAGCTCATACATCTCTAAGAGTATCAGCTAAAGAAGACTGGTACTTTGACAGTGGATGTTCAAGACACATGACTGAATTGAAGAATCTGCTAGTAGACTTAAAGTCATATTCATCCAGATATGTAACCTTTGGATATGGAGCTAAAGGAGAAATCAAGGGAGTTGGGACCTTGGACTGTCCAGATGTACCAAGACTAGATGATGTGCTGCTGGTAAAAGGATTGACTGCTAACTTGATCAACATAAGTCAATTATGTGATCAAGGTTACAGTGTAAACTTTACCAAAACTGAATGCATAGTGTCTAATAAAGAACAGAAGGTTGTCATGAGAGGAGCCAGATCTAAAGACAACTGTTATATGTGGGAACCTCAAGATTTCAATCTCACTTCAACTTGCTCTTTAGCCAAAGAAGAAGAAGTGAAACTATGGCACCAAAGACTGGGTCATCTTCATTTTAGAGGCATAAAGAAAATCATATCTATGGAAGCTGTGAGAGGTATTCCTAAACTGAAGATTGATGATGGCAAAATATGTGGTGAATGTCAAATAGGCAAGCAAACCAAGATGTCCCATCCAAAGCTCCAACATCTGACAACTTCCAAAGTTTTGGAATTATTGCATATGGATCTTATGGGACCTATGCAGGTTGAGAGCCTTGGTGGTAAGAGGTATGCCTATGTGGTGGTTGATGACTTTTCGAGGTATACATGGATAAATTTTATCAAAGAAAAGTATGATGTATTTGATGTATTCAAAGATTTATGCCAAAGAATACAAAGAGAAAAAGCAAGCTGTGTGGTCAGAATAAGAAGTGACCATGGAAAGGAGTTTGAGAATAAAAAATTCTCAGATTTCTATTCTTCAGAAGGAATCAATCATGAATACTCTTCACCAATCACTCCTCAACAGAATGGGATTGTTGAGAGGAAGAACAGAACTATCCAAGAATCAGCAAGAGTTATGATCCATGCTAAAAAGTTACCATTGTACTTCTGGGCTGAAGCTATGAACACAGCTTGTTACATTCATAATAGAGTCACTCTAAGGAAAGGAACCTTGTCTATAATATATGAAGTCTGGAAGGGCAGAAAACCCATAGTTAAGTATTTCCATGTGTTTGGAAGTAATTGTTATATTCTGGCTGATAGGGAGCAAAGAAGAAAAATGGATCCTAAAAGTGATGAAGGGATTTTCCTTGGATACTCTATAAACAGCAGAGCTTATAGAGTATTTAACTCTAGAACCAAGGTTATCATGGAGTCCATAAATGTGATAATTGATGATGCCCCTGCAGATGTCACAGAAGATGTTGGAACATCTGCTGACAGCCAAACTGAAGCTGAAGAAAAGAGTGATCATCCTGACTTCACTCAAACTGATGCAAGGACAGAACAATCCAGCAAACCTCCCTCCATCAGAATCCAGAAGGATCATCCTAAAGATTTGATAATTGGGGATCCCAACAGAGGTGTAAGCACTAGATCAAGAGAGGTGATTTCAGGTTCTTGTTTTGTCTCAAAAATAGAACCTAAAAACATCAAGGAAGCTCTTACTGATGAGTACTGGATTTGTGCTATGCAAGAAGAATTAGGTCAATTTAAAAGGAATGAAGTGTGGGATCTTGTTCCTATACCTGATGACATAAATGTGATTGACACTAAATGGGTGTATAAGAACAAGTCAAATGAGCAGGGAGTTGTTACAAAGAACAAAGCTAGACTTGTAGCTCAAGGATACACACAAATTGAGGGAGTAGACTTTGATGAAACCTTTGCACCAGTAGCAAGGCTTGAATCAATCAGACTACTTTTAGGAATTGCTTGTATCCTGAAGTTCAAGCTATTTCAAATGGATGTGAAAAGTGCTTTTCTAAATGGATATCTTAATGAAGAGGTATATGTAGAACAACCTAAGGGATTTGTTTATCCAAGCTGTCCAAACCATGTGTACAAACTAAGGAATGCTCTTTATGGACTGAAGCAAGCCCCAAGAGCATGGTATGAAAGGCTGACTACTTTTCTTATCAAGCAAGGGTACAGGAAAGGTGGAATAGACAAAACCTTGTTTGTTAAGGATGAAGAAGGAAATGTCATGATTGCTCAAATATATGTAGATGACATTGTCTTTGGTGGGATGTCAGACAGGATGGTTAAACATTTTGTCACTCAAATGGAATCTGAATTTGAGATGAGCCTAGTAGGAGAACTAACCTACTTTCTTGGATTGCAAATAAAGCAAATGGAGGACTCCATGTTTATTTCCCAAAGCAAGTATGCTAAGAACATTGTCAAGAAATTTGGGATGGACAATGCTACTCATAAAAGAACTCCTGCCCCCACACACTTAAAGCTGACAAAAGATGACAAGGGTGAGAATGTAGACCAAAGCCTATACAGAAGTATGATTGGAAGCTTATTATATCTGACTGCTAGCAGACCAGACATATCCTTTGGAGTAGGTGTATGTGCAAGATATCAAGCTGATCCAAAAGTTAGCCATCTAAACCAGGTCAAGAGAATTCTGAAATATGTCAATGGTACTTGTGACTATGGCATAATGTACTTTCATGGATGCAAACCAATTCTCACTGGCTTCGGTGATGCTGACTGGGCTGGAAGTGCTGATAATAGAAAGAGCACATCAGGAGGATGCTTCTTTCTAGGAAACAATTTGATTTCTTGGTTCAGTAAGAAACAAAATTGTGTTTCCTTATCCACTGCTGAAGCTGAATATATTGCAGTTGGTAGCAGTTGTTCATAGTTGGTTTGGATGAAGCAAATGCTCACTGAGTACAATGTCCCACAAGATGTCATGACATTGTACTGTGACAACTTAAGTGCTATTAACATATCAAAGAATCCTATTCAACATAGCAGGACCAAGCATATTGATATCAGGCATCATTTCATCAGAGATCTTGTGGAAGAGAAAGTGATCTCATTGGAACATGTAGCTACAAATCTGCAATTAGCTGATATATTTACTAAAGCTTTGGATGCTACCCAATTTGAAAACCTAAGGGGCAAATTGAGAATCTGCTTATGTGAAATATAGCAGTTATGGAGATGTGCCAACATGTCCTATGACATCGTGTGGCATGATCACCAGATGGCAACACCAGTCTGGTCAAGAACTCTGTGTATTCCACTCCTTAAAATTCTCCAAGTAACGGCTCTTATAAAAATACCAGCTTGCTCTAAGCTATTCATCTTCTCATCATCTTCTCAAAACGAATTGCATACTCTAACTGATTTTCAGAGCTCATCAAAATCATTCAAACTTAAACTTTTCATCCACCACTTTCGAAAATGTCTCAACACCAAAACCCTAACCTCTCTGATGAAATCCTCAACCAAGAGGATGTGGTGCATGCAACCCCCATTTCTGTGGTACCTATGGATTCAACTCCCATGGACGAAATCAGAGGAAGTGTTCCTCTTGATCAAAAGCCTAGAACTCCAACAGTGAGAAGAGCAAAGGAACCTGTATTCAGCAAAGCCAAAGGAATGCCTTCATCCTCAAACACCACTCCCAAAGCCTCTGAATATGTGGATGATTCTATTAAGGAACTTGTGAACAGGATTTTGTATGAGCAAAGAGTTGTGAGTGGTATATCTATTCCCCTGAACACCATGCCAGCTCCACAAGAAGAACAACCAAAACAGGCTGAAGAAGACACTCCTGTCCAACAGGATGTTCCAATAGATGTTGAAACATCTGAGGAACAGCACAAAGCAACCACTGATGTTGATGATGAAACATCTGAGGACCAGCATAAGGCCTCCACTGATGATCAAGCCTCTGTTGATCCACCTACTGAAGAGGAGACTACTCAACCTCCTCCTGTTGTTGACATAGAGCATGATTCTGACACAAAAATCATTGCCTCTGTGACCCCTAGCATAGCCAAAAGGCTCAGAACTAGGAAGGAAAAGAAGACTGCAGGGCATGCAACTCCTGAAAAGAAGCAGCCTACACCAAAGAAGGACAAAGCTAAAGTTGCTTTTGGTCCTACCAAACAATGGAGCAAGGTGAATACACAAAAGAGGAAAACTGTCACTCCTCCAGATTCAGATGTTGAAGAGGATGTCCCAACATCCCCACCAAAGAAGAAACCAGCACCTTCAAGGTCCTCCTCTGCTGTTCCAGAAGCTCCTCTGGACAACATTTCATTCCATCATGTGTCAAGTGTGAGCAGATGGAAATTTGTCTACCAAAGAAGGGCAGCACTTGAAAGAGAGCTGAGCAGCAATGCACTTGAGTGAACTGAGGTAATTGATCTCATCTCTTCTACTGGCTTATTCAAAACAGTGTCAAATTTCTCTCCTTGCTATAGGCTGCTAGTCAAGGAATTTATTGTCAACCTTCAAGAAGACTGTGCTGATGGTAAGTCAGCTGACTTCAGAAAAGTGTATGTAAGAGGGAGATGTGTGGAATTCTCTCCTAGGGTTATCAACCACTATCTAGGAAGAGAATCTGATGGACCTAATGAGCTGGGAAAGACAGATAACCAGGTTTGCAAGGTCATCACTGCTAATCAGGTCAAGACTTGGCCAGTCAAGGGGAAGCTTTCTGTTAGCTTGCTGACAAGGAAGTATGCAATGCTGCATAGGATTGACACTGCAAACTGGGTCCCTACCAACCATACCTCCTCAATAGCAACTGGATTGGGCAGGTTCATATATGCTGTGGGCACCCAAACAAAGCTGGATTTTGGAGCTTATATTTTTGATCAGACATTGAAGCATGCTGGATCATCTGCAACAAAGTTGCCTATTGCCTTCCCTTCTTTGCTGTGTGGAATAATCATTAGCCAGTATCCAGGTATCCTCACTGAGAAGGATTCAATCTGCAAAAGAGAGAGTCCCCTGGCCTTCCACTACAAGCTGTTCTTAAGTTATCATGCAGCTGATGTTGAAGCTCCCTCTGGGACATCTGCTGGACCTTCAAAGGCTAAAGGAAAAGTCTCCAATATCCAAAGCTGCTTTGATTGCTGAGCTGAAGAACACATGCAAAAAATTGGATGCCAGGAAGCAAAAGCTTGAGGAGATTATCCAAAGGCTGGAAATTAAAGAGAGTGCTCAAAAGGTTGCTGCTTCTGATGAGGAAACTGAAGAAGAGGAAGACACTGAATATGAAGATTCTGAGTGAAAAATGTATGTGAGGAATATGTAATGTCTGCTTCAGCATTGTATTTTGAATTAGTAATTTTGTAATTCTCTCTGTCAACTTTGGCCCCAATTTATGTCTAACAAGGGGGAGAAGAGAACTGAACAACAACAACAATGTATGATGCAGCTTACTGATTAATGAAAACTTCTGTTTGCTTCTGAACTAAAGCTGTGTTTTTAATAAAAAAAATTGTTGCAACAAGTCTGAACACATGTAGGTTTGAGGGGGAGTAAACTCACACATGACTCAACAGAAAAGAACTGTTGTACTCTGATAAAAGAAATTCTGCTGCACTCTGATAAACCAGAAAAGTATGTTAGCCAAAAATCAGCCAAAGGGGGAGTTTGTAGATGTTTAGAATTGGCAGAATTTTTGACCAACAAGAAATGTTGAACTTAGTTCAGGATGTCACATCAGATGTTGTGACATTATCAAACAGAGTATAAGTAAATGAACTTAATTCAGGATGTCACACCAGATGTTGTGACATTGTATCTATTAATGAAGTAAGTTCAGTTTACAGGATGTCACACCAGATGTTGTGACATTGTATCAGTTAATGAAGTAAGTTCAGTTTTCAGGATGTCATACCAGATGTTGTGACATCTCAAACCTGCTACCAGAATTAATTAATGCTTAACAGAACTGAGTAAATTAAGGGAAGTTATCTGGAATTAATTATGGATGGATGAAATAGAAGAAGGCGCATCTGTAGGGAGATTGATTATATGAATTCAGTATAATCAGAAGAACTGACTCACCTAGAATCAAGGAAGTAACAAACCCTAATTCAAGGTGATGGCAGCATGCGTATCAGGATTGGATAACCTACAGAAAAGCCCAAAATCCAAACACCTATTTAAGCAACAGAAACTCTCAGAATAGAGTACGAAAATAAGAAGATCAAATAGAGTGTTTTGTGTTTTAATAGCAGGTTGTTTTATGTGTATCACTTTATGAGCTTTTAAGCAAAAGTGTATTTGTGTCTTGATTGAAACTGTGAAGTAAGATCAAGCTGTTTTGTTTGAAGTGTGACTTCAATTTTATTAAACTTGTAAACATATCATTGTGTGATTGAGGGGGAGTGAGTTGGTACTCATATCTAAGTTGTGTCTTAGGTAGAAATTGCCTTGGGTAGATATTAAGTGAAAGATTAAACTGAGTGGTTTAAGTCTAGAATTAATATTACTTATATTGGATTTCCTTCCTGGCTTGGTAGCCCCCAGATGTAAGTGTGGTTATACACTGAACTAGGTTAACAATTTCCTGTGTTGTTTAATTTTCCTGCACTTTAAGTTTTGTTCAAGTCTTCAAGTGTTTAAACATCTCATTCGACATCTCGTACCTGATCACAGAATTTCAGTAACTTTTTCTATAGAATTAGACATACCACTCATTCAACATTTGGATCACTTCACATGGGACTCACTGTAATATCCACCTCAAGACTTATCATTTTCCTCCCGTGAGACTCAGTGTAATACCCACCTCAAGACTTATCATTTGCTTCCCGTGGGACTCAGTGTAATACCCACCTCAGGACTTATCATTTGCTTCCTGTGGGACTCAGTGTAATACCAATTACAAGCCTTATCATTTACTTCCCGTGGGACTCAGTTTAATACCCATCTCAAGCCTTTACCGATGCTTCCTTTGGGACTCAATGTAATACCCACCTTAAGACTTACTCATTGCTTCCCGTGGGACTCAGTGTAATACCCACCTCAAACTTTTATTGATGCTTCACGTGGAACTCAGTGTAATACCCACCTCAAGACTTATTCATTGCTTCCCGTGGGACTCAGTGTAATACCCACCTCAAGCCTTACTATCATAGTACAATAAATTACATACTAAGAAAACATACTTAGACATTAATTGCACAAATAATACCATCTACCAATTTTTAGTTACATTACTAGGCCATACTATTGGTTTATGGTAAGGTTTCCTCACAATACTTTAAATTGCATGTTTTATGGTTCACGAATTACACTTACAAAATCAGTATTTTTTATCGGTCTAAAATAAATAAATATTTTCCACTTCAAAGTAATATTTTCCTCTACCATTGGATAGTACGTTGTCATAGCTTTCCAACGATATAAAGTTTGCCTCAATCGGTCACCCGAGTAAAAAGTTATGAATTTTATAAGAAATAATATTTTTTTCCAAGACTTACAGTGTTAACCGGTTAACCAGTCTAAATTTCCACTTCCATTAGCATATCAGGGTCCCGTTAACCGGTTAACACATTTGGTTAACCGGTTAACCGAAAATCAGTAGCACAAAAACCTGTGTTTTTCATAAATAAAAAATCCACATTTTCTCACCCATTTCACCTAGTAACCTCATAATACTTGTTGTTGATCACTTCCACACATAACATGATTATTCACATGCATTTAATCGACATTTTAACCGTTAGAAATTTCGATTTAATTGATTAATCATTTTTCTCACAATTCCAACCTAATCTCTAGAACACAAAACTCTAGAAATGAAAGTGTCTAACTAGAACTCACCTCTAACTATGAAGAGGAGTTTGATGAAGATGAAGATTAATGAAGAATGGTGATGATCCAAGCTTCTTTCCTCTTCTAAGGTTTCCTCCTTCTCTTTCTCCTCTCTTTCTTTTCTTCCTTTCTCTTCTTTCTTACCAACTTTTTCACAAACCCTTCTTTTTCTCTTTTTATAAAAGTAAAAATAAAACAATTATCTATCAATTAATAACACTAACTGATCTAAATTGAGAGTATCCAAAAATGTCTCTGAGTCAACTATTTAATAAAATCTCTGAGTCAGACAATAATAATTAATTAATTTAAATTCATCGGTTACTCTAATTATTTTAATTGAAAACTCTTAGAATATACCAGAATCCTATTAATCTTAATTAATATTATTCAGAGTATTTAATAAAATACGGAATATTACATGTACTTCATCCTTGTCGATAGAATTATACAAAACATTGTAATTAGAAGTACCATGCATAGTGATATGGATGAGCATGTGAATAAATTAACTAGCCGAGATTAGTAACCCCTTGTATTTTGACGGTTTGTTTTAATGCATTATTTCCAACATTTTTTATTTTGAGAATTTATGTTAAAGTACATTAAAATAATATTTCAAAAGCTGAATTTTAAAAAATAAAAAATCTTAATTTTTCTAAAAACATTTTTGTATAAAAAATTAATACAAAGAAATTTTTTTATTTATTTTAAAAGTAAAACAGGCCCTTAGTCTAATTAACAATATTGATTTATATTTCTATTTTGTTAAAAGAAAATCAAATAGAAAAACAGGTGGTAGTTATTAATATAGGTTTCCACTACCACCATAATATTATTAATATAGGTTTCTACGTTTGACCAATCAATTTGATATTATATACAATTCTGATTAAGCTCTCTTTGATGTAAAATATACTGGCAGATAGAGGATAAACAATTCCACTATGGATAAATAAGTATACCAAATACTACCGAATAGTTTGGCTAATAACTCAAAATATATAAGATTGATATAAAAGTATATTGCATAGTTTGACAAAAATAACAGTTGCATAAAATGATATACAGGATATTTATAATTGATATGTTTTTAATTAAGATAAAGAATAAAAAACAAATACAACATAAGCTAAGCTAGTAGCATCTTAGAAACAGTGCTCGTTAAACATGTTTCTAAGATGTGTATTTGATGCACTGAGGGTGGTAGTTATTGGGTCTACATGAAATTCCTCTCTTACAATGTCAGAGGGTGCTTGGGTTCGCTAAAGCGAAGATGTATTAGGCAATTGATCTCTATAGGTAATCTTAATATCGTTTTTATTCAAGAATCTAAATGTAAAAAAATGTCAGATTCTCTTGCTTTTAGCATTAGGGGGAGTCAAGATTGTCATTGGTCTTCTTCTGAAGTAGTTGGGAATTCTGGGGGGTATTTTAACTTTGTGGAAAAAGAATTTCATTCAACTATTTTGTCTTTTCGGAGTGTTAGATTTTTTTGTGTGAATATTGTCGGGAAGTATTATAATGTTTACCTTGTTAATGTCTATTCTCCGTGCCCATTGGTGGATAAGAGGAAGTTGTGGGAGGACTTCATCCTTCTGAAATCAAAGAAACCAGAGGGTGTTTGGGTTGTGGGGGTGATTTCAATGCCATAAAGAGTAGGCGTGAAAGAGCGGGTAGAGGGAATACTGCTACTGGTGAAATTTCTGGTTTTAAAGAGTTTATTAGTAAGATGAAGTTGGTGGATACCCCTGTTAGCGGAAATATGTTCTCTTACAGCTCTCCAAATGGATCTTACTTGAGTAAGCTTGATAGGTTCCTCATATCACATGAGTTTGCATATTCTTGGAACTCTATCAACCAATGTATTGGAGACCGTAACATATCTGATCATACCTCTGTGTGGCTGAAAGCAAGGAATATTGATTGGGGACCTAAGCCATTTAAGTTCTTCGATGTTTGGTATAATCATCCTGACTTCATGACCTTTGTAGAACGAGAATGGAAGTCGTTTGGTGTTACGGGTTGTGCAGCGACTTCTTTTAACATAAAACTTCAACTGTTGCGAGAAAGACTTCGATGGTGGAATACCAATGTCTTTGGTATCATTGACCCTCAAATTCAATCTGATACATAAATAATCAATGAAGTGGAAACTGAATTAGATGATAATGGTGGTTTATCTTCTTTAGAGAAATTGGAAAAAACACGGGTTGCAGAGAAAAATATGTGGAACAAATTATACACAAAGGAGGGATTAATTCAACAAAAATCTAGGGTCAAGTGGATTAGAGAGGGAGGCCAGAATTCGATTTTTTTATAGGTTTTGCAAGATGCGATTAAGGAAGAATCATATAGATGCGGTCAGGGTCGGGTCCAGTATCATTGAGGAAGTGTCTGCGGTCAAAAACACCATTAAAAATCACTTCCAGAATCAGTTTCAGCAGGATGTTTCGAACATGCCCAATTTTCTTCTTCCTAATCATGCCAAGCTGTCAGATGAAGATGTTAATATGCTGGAAAGTTGGTTTACATAAGATGATATTAAAGAAGCAGTGTTCAGTTGTGCCGGAAACCGTAGGCCGGGGTCGGATGGATTCAACATAGGTTTTTTCAAAAAATGTTGGGAATTTATTCATGAAGATCTTACCAAATGTATTCAGGAATTTTATCACACGGGTAGGTTTCCAAAATATTTTAACTCAGTTTTTCTTGATCTTATTCCTAAAAACGATAACCCTCAATCGCTCAATGAATATAGACCAGTCAGCTTGATCAATAATGTATACAAAATTATGTCAAAGCTTCTGAATTCTAGACTGAGATTGGTGATAGGAAAATTGATTTCCAAGAATCAAACAACTTTCATACTTGGTCGCCAACTTCTTGACGGGGTCCTTGTTCTCAATGAAATCATTGATCTTGTGAAAAAAGGGAAGACACAGTGTGTCTTGCTCAAGATTAACTTTTCCAAAGCCTATAATTTTGTCGACTGGAAATATTGAAAGAGATGTTATCTTCGATGGGCTTTGGTCAAAATGGTTATCTTGGTTGGATGGCAGTGTGTTTACGAGTTACATGTCCATCTTAGTTAATGGTAGCCCGACGAGAAATTTTCTTGTTGGTCGAGGTTTGAGGCAAGGAGACTCGTTGTCCCCTTTTCTATTTACGATTGTGGTAGAGGTTTTTCGGTGATGATTAACAGGGTTGTTGACCTTGGCTTACTGCAAGGTTTCCATGTTAACAACGAAGTGACTTATAATCTCCTTCAATTCGCGGATGATACTGTTTTACTATGAAATGGTGTGAAGTCTAATCTATGGGGCCTTAAAGCTGCTTTGAAAGGGTTCGAATTGGTGGAAGGTTTGAAAGTTAATATGGGGAAAAGCTCCTTGTATGGTATTTATGTCGATGAGTCTTTCATGAGAGCTTCAGAATAATTTCTCTCGTGTAAAATTGGTATAGTCCCGTTCAAATTTTTGGGCCTTAAAGTGGGGGATAAACGTCATAGAATCTCCTATTGGAATCCGGTAATATAGCATTTCAAATCAATTCTAGCTCCTTGGAAAGGAAAACTTCTCTCTATAGGCGGAAGGGTGACTCTAATAAACTCGGTGTTGACGAACTTGCCAATTCACCACTTTTCTTTCTTCTTGGCACCAAAAAAGGTGGTGGGGGTTTTAATAGCTATCCAACGTAACTTCTTGTGGCACGACTCTGATGCTAATAATCGTATGGCGTGGGTGTCTTAGGGCACAATTTGCAAAACTAAAGAAGAAGGAGGTCTAGGTGTGAAAGATTTAATATCTTTCAATGTGGCGCTTTTGGCGAAATGGTCATGGAGATTCTTGTCTTAACCGGAGGCATTGTGGTGTGAGATTCTTTGTCATAAATACGGAAATTACATTACCTTTATCCTTGCTAGGGATCCGTATGTCGATAACCATTTCGATTCTCAATAGTGGAAGGATGTTTTTAGAATCAAAACCGAAACCGATGTGGCACCTTTCAGAAACTTTGTTACTGTAAAAGTAGGATGCGGTTCTTCAATTCCGTTTTGGAAAGGAAAATGGGTGGGAGGCAATTCATTACAATTTATTTTTCCGTCTTTGTTCTCCTCGGCGGTTAACAAGCATTTTGTGATCTCTGAAATGGGGCACTGGAATGCGAATACCTGGAAGTGGTTTTTCGTTTCCGCAGTACCGGAATTACCGCCAGCTGCTGCTTCTGATTTTGAAGATCTCTCCCTTATTTTGCTGGAGATCCAACCACAACGGGGCTTCCAAGATCAAATCTTATGGAATGCCAAAAATTCAAATTCGTATTCGGTTAGTTCCTTCTATGCGAAATTAACCGCAACATCTAACGCGACTGTTTTAACAGAGTCTCCAAAGTCAGCTATGTCCCTCGTTTGGAAAGTTGTTTGTCCTACAAAAGTGAAGTTATTTGGATGACAGTTGTTACGGAAGAGATTAGCTACAAGAGGTAATTTATTACGTCGGCCGATTTTATCTAATCCCCACGATACAATATGTGTTTTTTGCTTTGGTCACTTGGAAACCGAATCTCATCTTTTCTTCAACTGCCCTATTATTATATTGGTTTAGAAAAAGATCTTTATTTGGTTGAATGTTAGGGAGTGTCATAATATTTCTATTCCTAATCACCTTTTATCTTGCTCTTGTCTCTTTTACGAGACTTTGTCAAAGAAAATCTCTACTAATTTATGGTTGATTGTTTGTTGGAGTATTTGGAGGGTGAGAAACAATATTATTTTCGGGGACGAAATAGGCAATTCGAAAGTTATCAAGTTATCATGGGAAGAATTATATTTCTCTCTCTTGGTGATGGATTCTTAACCTTTTAAAGAATAGACTTTGTTGTAGCTTCTATGAGTAGTATAAACACCCTTTGATTTCTTATAATAAGAATTTTGTGTAGAATGACTGTATTTTTATGGGTTGAGTTACCCATAATACCTCTTTTTCAATATTATATTTCCTTAATTATAAAATAAGACATTGATTTTTACCAAACATACGTTATTAGTTTGATATTGTCAACTTATAAAAACATTTTTCATATGTGCTTTATTTGGATTATTTATTTAACATAAACCCATTAATACAAAGACTTGTGAATCTGTTTGGAAAACTTTGTAAAAATAGTTTATGAAAATAAATTGTGAATCTATTTACTTCAAGAATAAATCTTTTTAGTTTATTCTATAATCATAATCTTTAAATCAGATTCAATCTAATGATTATAAATATAAATGATAATTTAATAATTGATTGAATCACTACGATTATGAAGTAAGTTAAAAAAAATTATTCTTGGATTAAGTTAATTCTAACTTTTATATATATATATATATATATATATATATATATATATATATATATATATATATATATATATATATATATATATATATATATATATATATATATATATATATATATATATATATATATATATATATATATATATATTGTCAAGAATATAGCTTTTAACAAATGTTTTTGCATTATAATAATGATTAGTCTTGGATCAAGGCAACCAGACGACAATCCAAAATCTCAAAAAATCGAGGATCTCGAAATCAGAAACAAGGGAATAAAACTATATAATAAGTTATAAATTATAAATATATTGTTTGTTAAATATATAATAAGTTGCAGTCTTAGCCAAATGGTTACAGACATGGTTTTGTAGCATTATGGTCATGGGTTTGACTTTGAGGCATGGTTTTTCTAACTTCATAGTTTTATTTTACTAAAGAGCAGTTTTTTTTCTTCCAATTTTATAGTTTTATTTTACTAAAAAATCAACTTGAATTAATATAACTAAAAATAACCATACATGTTTCTAACTTCATAGTTTTATTTTACTAAAGAGCGCTTTTTTTTTTCAATTTCATATTTTTATTTTATTCAAAAACCGACTTGATTTATATAACTAAAAATAATCATATCCCTAACTTCATAGTTTTAATATTTTAAAGAGAAGTTTTTTTTTTCTTCCAATTTCATATTTTTATTTTACTATAAAGCCAACTTAAATTAATATAAAAAAAATATAATCACACATGCTTCTAACGTCATAGTTTTATTTTACTAAAGAGTAGTTTTTTTTTCTTCTTCCAATTTCATATTTTTATTTTATTAAAAAACCAACTTGAATTAATACAACTAAAAATAATCATATATGCATCATGAATGTTTTTAATTTTTAAATTTATTTTGATGAACATATAAAAATTATATTTATTATTAAATTTTTATAATAAAATATGATACATTATTATTTATGTATAATTCAATTACTTTATATTTTATTTTACAGGAAACTATATTATTAAAATTATTTTATAATAATAAATTAAAAATTAAGAGATTTTAGTATTATTTTCTATTAAGACAGCATAATTAAATAGATAACAAATTAAATTATGTTTTGAACATCTAAAATTAGAGTTAATATAATTTTATGTATTATTTATAAGATTTTATAATTTGTTTAACAAGTTTAACTTCCCTTATATTTATATATCAATTTTAATATTATTTTTTTTATAATTTTCAAGTTTTATTTCAATTTTGTAAATAAATTTTAATACTATTCATAATTAAATATTTAAAAATTCATCGTACAACCATATCATTTATTATCAAATTTTTATGAATAAATATAATTCATTATTATTTGTGGAAGTTGATTTTCGACAACTATTTTTGTGCAACATTGTCTAACTTAATATATTAATTTGATTAAATTGCATGCCAAAATAAAATTCACATTTCATTCCTCAATACATTTTTATATTTCATTTCATGTATCTATCTCCCTTTTAGCTCTTTATTGTTGAACCCTACCTCTCACATGCCAGCCATCGCATCGCGCCGCCACCACTTTTGCTGACCACCACAACCACAACCTTTCCTTTTGAGTATTATACATTGACTTTCTCCTATCTCTATGAAATAAAAGCGAAAATAAAACCCCAAAAAAGAAAATAAAAGTACAAAGTTAATTGCTGAATATTTGATTATGGCTTAATTTTTATTATTTATCTAGGGTCTCAAAAAAGTCAGGACCGGTCGTGAATATAATTATTTGCATTATAAGCTACATATTATTAATTTTTTTATCAAAATAAAACCATATCGATGATATTAAAATTATCATGTCAAAAGCAATTTTATATTATTTAGTATCTTCTTTGAGTTCTGTTATGAAATTCAAAACTTCAACTGAATCAAGCTATTGTTGAAATTTAATGGTAATATCAATTTTATTAATAATAAAGATGTGTGACACAAAAAATCATTATAATTAATATAAACGATTTCATGTAAGTAAAATAACTTATCATCAATGTAAACAGATTCATAAGTAACAAGTGGAAGATATAAAAGATAATATCCAAAAAGTTCTTTGTCCATTTCAATCAAGTCGATATATTTTAGAGGAGAGTACCTATCCAATTTACTATACTTCTAAGAATTATTACAAAAGATTACAAGAATACCTGAAATGGGGAGGGGAAGAGGGCGTCTGAAGAACACAGTACCGTCAACCACAAGAATTCACAAATCACCGGAATTGGAACTGGAAACGGAGAAATCGAAAGAGAAATGTTACAAACCAATACCACCTGAAATGCAAATTGCTCTGGAAACTCATCAAAATTCAGATGACGATATAGAGAAGACGAAGACAACTATGAAAGAGAAAGAGAACCAAACCCTAATTGAAGATCCTAAGAATACAACGACCATAAGACTATGGATGTGTCGCGGCTGGCTTAAAATTCTAGGAGTCGTCATCCTATTTTTTAAGGGAAATAAGAATAAACCTAAATCTTAAGATCCGGAAGTCAATTAAGTGGGAGGAAGGTGTTAGGCACCGCTCACTTGTATTATACTTAATAGGATCCCTTATAATATTTCTAGGGTGTGCCTTGTTTGTGTTAATCCTAAATTTAAATCTACTTTTTCTTAAAAACTCTTTTTTTTAATTTACTTAATAAGCTTTCTGTACAAAAACTCTATGCCTGCGTACCTTCAAAAGAAGTATCAGAGCACCGTAGTTCCACTCGCTAATCCCATACCCCTTACTAAGTGATAAAAACCCTTATTTTGAAAACCCCACTTAAGAAAACCGTAATTTTCTTTTTAAAAAAATAATTAAAATCCCATAAGAAAAACTCCAAAATAATAATAAAACCCCAAAATAGTTTGTAAGACCCCCAAAGGTACCTGATTCCGAAATCACTGGTTTAAACCTTTGAAAATATATTTGAACCCTGAAAACCAAAGTTAAACCCCAAACAAATTTTGAAACCCCCTAAAAATATTAGGAAAATATTTAAATGTTCGTTTCCTAAATTAAAAAAAAAATCCTTTTTTCTTTCACAAAAATAATTATATGAATATATATACAAGCATAGAAAGATTTAATAATTATAAATGTAAAATAACCCCAAAATATCACTTTTTCACATTAAAATAATAATTATTTAAAAGAAACGCAAAATAATCCCAAAAAATATATAATTATTGATTCCTAAACCCCATAATAGTTCCCTAATTATGATTCTAAAACCCTAATTAGATAATTACTCAAGTGAATTAATTAACTAACTAATAATTCCCTAAAAATAAATAAATAAATAACGAACAAATGAATAAATTTTTTTAGACCCTAAATAATAGAAAAACAAATTGATATAATTAAACCCCAAATATCCAATAATTAATCTAGTTAACTAATTAATTAAGGATTTAATTAATTAAATAATTGACAAACCCCTGGGGGGTTCATATTATACATGAGAAGCAATTGAGCTTCAAAAACAAAGGGTGTAAAGAGTAATGGGTTCAAGGCCCATTACTGCAGAACCCAATTTCATGAAAAAAATAGTTAACTAATTGACTCCCGGATAGCCCCTGGATTGATCTGACCGACGTAATTAAATACCCCTCCTGACCACTTGATGAGCATACCAAGTCTTCATAATTTGATTGGATGACCTAGGATGAATGTATATTATGATCCTGCACGCATGAGATCTCTTGTTGACTGAGGAAGTCAACAATCTAGAGAGCTTGAAGTATGCCACTTGGCATACATCCGAGAGCCTCTTGCGTGAGTATATTACGTTGATCTCCTTCAAAAGCTTCTCATTTTCATTTTTTGTTTTCTCTCTCTGACCTTCCCCTTCTCACTCTTCTCTCGGTCATTCTTCCTTCTCTCTAAAACATTCACCGCCGACCACCCATTTCCTCCCTTCTCCGCCCCCATAACCACCATAGCCATCAGATTTCCGATTGATCTTCAATTAGAATCTGCAAACATCAAGAAACCCCAACCCGGATTTTCCAGATCTTCAAAGGGTTTTTAGGGTTCGTGAAGAACCCTAACCATACCTTCAACCCAGACCCAGAATCATAAGAACCCTAAGGGTTCTTCAATGAACCCTATGAATCCTAAACTCCCCTTTCACCCAGAAATGTCCAAGGTGCTTAGGGTTCGTGATGAATCCTAATCCTACCCAGAAGAACCCTAACCCTAAACCATGCCCCAATTATGAACCCTAACCCCAAAATTGAACCCAAAAACCCTAAATTGAGCCCATAAGCCCTAATCAACATCCAGAAACAAAAATAAACATAAAGATTCATATGCAAACATCAACAATCACAAGCAATCCCTGAAAACCCTAAAGCTAAGTTTCGATGCCTACCTCTCCTGCAATGAATCTTCAAGTTTCTGATTCGTTCTTACTTCTCTGTTTTCTTTACATGATTTTTGATTGTCCCCCTCCTAATCCCTTTGCTTTCACTGTCTTTTGCAGGTACAAAATGGAGGCTTAGCTCTGAAGATCTTAGGGTTCTAAGGATGAACCCTAAGTTTCACAAGGATGATCTTTAGTGAAGGGTTGGATTTGCGCAAGACCAGAAACTCTTAGGGTGTTTTTTCATCTTCTTTAGGATTAATTTTAGGTTTATATAATAGTTAGAAATTAGGTTTAGGAATTGATTATTAGATTTGTTTTAGTAAGATTATGATTTGATTTGTAATATTTGTTATAAAATTAATTTGATTTGCAATCAAATATTTGATTCAGATTTGATTTTGCTTCTGAGTTGATTTTCATCTGTTTTGTGTTATAAATTGACTTTGATTGAGATATTATTGTTTCTAAAAATCGTTTTTTAGGTTTTGATCTTCTTCTCTCTCCCTATTGTGTGCAAAACATGTTAATCAGTCAACCAAAGTTGACTCTAGACAAATCATAAAAAAAACAAATTAATAATAATAAAAAAGAAAATAAATCCTTCTTAATTTATTTTTTAAAATAATTATATATGTATACTTTCTAAAAAAACGTCCCTTCAAACGAAAAAATAAAAAGAAAATAAATCTCTTTTATTATGATATTATTTTATAGTTTTAATAACCACAATAATTAAATACAATAGTAATAATATAATTTAGAATAAGATAAAAACTCAATTATTTTAAAATTTGATTTAAAATAAAAAACCATGAGGCACACCCCCCCCCCCCCCTCCCCCTCAATTATATTTAGACAAAAACCTAAATAAAATGCAACTATATTTTCCTTTTATATATATATATATATATATATATATATATATATATATATATATATATATATATATATATATATATATATATATAATCTCAATAAACATTAAATAGGATTTATTTTCTTTATTTTAAATAGGAGAGGGTATTAAAATTTATTGAGATTATATATATATATATATATATATATATATATATATATATATATATATATATATATATATATATATATATATATATATATATATATATATATATATATATTTAAAAACAACTTTTAGACATAAAAATATAAAATAGACCATTTTTCTTCTTTCCTTTTTTAGTAGAATAATAATTTTAAGAAATTAACAATTATAACTATGATAATGAAAAATGAATTTTGGACCCAGTTATATATATTGAACCATACCCCTAAAATAGATTTTAAATCCAAATAAGTTCTTAAAAAACCGTTCTAATGAAAATCTCATATTCAGTAATAATATTAGTAATAATATTATTAAAATATGTCACAATCCCTATAATATTTATTCTCATAACAATTTATAAACTAAAAAACAATTCTAAGGAATCTAATATTAACAGAATAATACTTAAAAAGTCAAATAGAGCTCCTCTTTAACTTTTTAGGTCTTTGGTCAAAATTTAGGGTACGACAGCTGCCCTTATTTAATTAGTTTTGACTCGGAAGAATGATGTCGACAAGCCTTCTTCCTTCCGAGGAGACGATTAAATATAAGAGGACCCCAAATTTTGATAAAACAACCCCTTTTGCCTTTATGGTAGATCAAATCTTGGTGCACCCATTATTTCTATGTCCAATTCGTTTAAATAGAACCCCGGTGGAACCCCTCTAATGTCAACCTTTGACTAAATAACCTCGATAGGATTCCTTAACAATCCTTAGTAGAACCTCTTAATGTTAATTCTCGATTGAACATATTCCGATGGAACCCCTTATCAATCCCAAATAAAATCCATTACGAATTTTGGTAGAATCCTTTATCAATCCCTGATGGAACCCCTTAACCCTTTTCAACCCCCTAGGTGAACGTTGTGCATGACTCTTATGATCCTCCAATCATTTTGGATACACACTTGTTGAATAGAATCCCTTAACTCCCGATTAGAACCCCATATATAATCTCTCTGACAAATATTAGATGGGACCCCTTTTCGTAGAACCTTGTAAATTCTTTTTTCATACAACCCCTTTGGACGAACATCTGGTAGCACCCCATATGACCCTCACAGATGAACTTTCTTGAATTCTTGGTATAACTCTTGATATAACCCCTTTTTTGAGTAATGTATAGTAGAACTCTTTTTTGACGAGAAATCCCTTAGTATAAACCCCTTAGTAACATCTCTTTTGATATACCCTTGGTGAATTCCAATGATGGATTGCAATCCCCTGACAAAATTCAAAATGGGGATAACCCTAATAAAAATATTTTGATTATGCTCTTTATATCCCAGATTTTGTTTTTATGACTTCCTGACTTCCTCAACCTCAAACCCTTGGTGTTGATTCCTGATATCCATAATCTTTGTGGTGTGATAACCCACGATTCCTTAATCCTTGATTTGCATTAATCTTTGATCCCTGAGAAACTCCCGTGTTGATCATCTTCATGACTGCTTATTTTTGTAAACCCTGTTTTATTTATTTATTTTGGAAAACATATTATCCCTTTAATGATTTCGAAACCAAAGTAAAATCCATTTTATTTAAAAAGCTTTTGGTTTTAAACCCAATGTTTCAGTGCCTTATTTCGTAATTAATTAATAAAGAACAATATTTGGAAAATGCAAAATTTTATTGATAATAGGCTCAAAACTGGGCAAGAGTACATAGGAAGGTAATTCCCTTAAGGAAATATTATCACAAAACCCAAAAGATGTAAAAAAATTCAATAAAATGCAAATGTATTAATATCATTATTAAAATAAACACCAATTTTGATCCCTAAGTCTTCAAGATCCCTACACCTCGATTCTGAATATGATGTCTGGAATGATCATTCCCTTCTGAATTCCTGTTATCGGTGGCTTGAGTACTCTCCAGTCTTATGCCTTTTGGATATCCCTAATTTTTGTCTGGACCGCTCTTTTGGAGTCTTAGTCCACCAGGATTATATACCATTTTTCACATAAGCCGCCCTTTCGGGTTTTTTGACTTACCAGATATTATTTTTTACAAGTCCCTAATTTTTTCCTGGATTGCTCTTTAGAGTTTTCAATCCACTAGGACGCCCTAATTTTTGCCTAAATCGCACTTTAGGGTTTTCGACTTAGCGTGCTTTTAATCCTCTTTTTCTAGGCATAGTATTTTTTGTCTGAATCGTAATTCACCTGTCGTGGTAAATCCGCTCCATCCATAGTAGTTAGCATTAGTACTCCGCCAGAGAAGGCACTCTTCACGACATATGACCCTTCATATTTTGGGGTCCATTTTCCTCGTGTATCCTTATGGATGGGTATAATGATAAGGTATCGTTGTGTTATGATGTTAATTATATGATGAAACTTATAAGATGATTATGTGTTGATTACCTATGTGATGAAGGTCATGTGAATAATGTTACTAAACGATGTTATGATGAAATAAATAAATGAGGTGTTTGTTTTAATGTTTATACATGCTATGTGACAACACATGATGATTTGGTATTGGAATGAAGTTGTGATGCTATAATATGATGTTTATGATTGTTATGTGCTGATAATGATGTATTGATACTTATATGATGACAATGATGTATTGATGCATATATGATGAATTATGTGTATTTTGTCGAGAACATGATGACTATGATGATGTGAGGCATGATAACATGAATATGCAAAGCATGTTAATTGTATGGATGATGATGATGATGAATGCGGATGCACTAGTTGATGAGATTTTGATGAGATTATGATGGTGTTGCATCTTGCATTCCTGGCATAATTATGAGGGGAATTTGGTCCATTGGTAACTTCAATCCCATTGTGAGGATTAAATTGATATGATGTTTATGATGTGCTCCCTTGTGGAGGATTGATGGCCCAGTGTCCATCCGCGATGATGATTTGGTACCACATGCATTTCTATGACGTTGCATCTCATTCTTGGTGGCATAACATAATTGCATTTGTGTGGATTAGATGATTTGATGAGTTATGTGATTGTTGGGTGAGAACTTAGGATGTGTTGCTATATGATGAATATTCCTAGTAATATCTTTTATCTATATTGTTTATATTGATTTGTGATTACTCACCCTGCCTGCCTTTGGTGATGGTCTATCATGTCATCCTGCATATATTCAGGAGTAGCTTCTCGGTGTGTGAAGTTTAGCTTGGAGCTGTTTGGCTTATTTCTGTAGAGTTATATGGTGTCTTACTCTGGTAGATGTAACATCGGGTGGGGAAACACTTATGTGAATAATATGTGTTTGTTAGAATGATTTTTATGAGTTAATGGATGCTGAATTTTTAGTTGATGATGATGTTGTGACAATGACCAAAGATCTTGATATTTTGATGAAATTAATGAAGTAATTTTGAAGTATGATTTCCAGTGCAAAGTTTAATTTGATTATTGATTTATTAAAGAATTTAATATTTTAAATGTTTGGAAAACCCGTGTTACGGAGCAGGTGGTTAGGATTGATGTTTTATGAAGAAATTGTGACACCTTTCCGAGATGTACTATGAATTATTTAAGTATTACTGTGTTTTTTATCTGTGGGGTTAGAAGGGTCTTACACCATTGGTTTGAGATACTTTGGGGTAACCTTTAGGATTTAATTATAGTTCTATTTTAGGTCCTCAATTCCAATTATAGGTCACTTTTTGAACCATATTCATTTGGTTTGTTTTTGTGTTTCAAAGTGCATCCTTATTTGAACTAGTTTGACTTGAAAGTTGTTCTTTTCTCTCCTAAATGTTAACATGACATGTGTGTGAATAATAAATTCTTCTTCATGCATTATAATTTCATATCATCCTTTGTATGCTACTGACCCATAATCATCTCATGCATATTCACACATCATTCATCTTTAACTTGCCTCATTAATGATCTTATGTGACACTTGCTCCATTTCTTCTCGCATCTTCTTCTTCTTACTTCATCTTCTTAAACCATTGCATCCATGATGCTATGTTCATGAACCCTCATACATAATCATTCACTACTGACTTTGGTACTCATTTCAGGAATTCATTGATACTTGTATGCCATGTGCACTCATACTTCATCTATGAACCCTAACTTGCATTTATGTGAACTTATGGGAACGTTTTGTACATAGTTTGACATAGTCTGATCTTGTGAGGTACTCTAGCATCCTTAGAGACATATAACATGTAGCTACTGAATTTGGAAGTCATGTAACCCTTAGGGTCCTTTAGCTTTAGGTTTAAGCTTTGTGTGAACCCAAATCTCCTTTTAGGAGTAGTGTGATCCTATTTTGTTCTTCTTTCCTTATTCCTTTACTTGTAAATTGTTTTTCTAACACTTTCAGGGGTTAATGGTAAGTCAAGTTTGTGGATGTGCATCCACATACAAACTCTTCCCTCATCTCTTTTAAGCATTCAATTTGTGTTTGTGAAAAGCATTTGATGCTTCTTTGACATTTAACTTCTCTTTATCCCTTTGAGTTCTTATCTCATCTTCAACCTTTGAAGTGAGTTAGAAATTGTTCTTCTTCTCTCTTATTTTAGGATTAGAATACCTCACTAACCTTAGGATCTCCATTGTATAACAACATAGGGTTAGTCTTAGTTTCCCTTAGAGTTTTCCCTTTCTCTCCACTTGGGTCTTCTTTCTCTCATCTCAAAACAACTTAAAAATACCTAATAAAGGTTGAAGTGACTTCTTGTTTTATAGAATTATTCGATGGGGAATTTGAATCTATCCCATCTTAGGATAATGTAAACTTATCTAGCATGATGTACAAGCCTAAGAATGGAGTCATTTTCACAAAGAAAACCTAAAAAGTACATCTTCATCAAAAATAACAAAACACTTAATAAGCAAAAGTAGGCTAGTGTGCTTGAATCTCAATCCTTGGAACTAAGTATTGGGGATCTTCTCCTTACTTAGGCGTGTTTCTCCTTCATTCCATCTTGGAGTGATGTGAGAAGTATACACTCCATTTAATGAGACTTGAATACACTCTCCTACATAAACTCAAATAAAAAGCTACTAAAAAGCTCCAAACCAACAATGAACGTCTTTCCTTTGGGAACTCTCTTCTCATCTCCTTCACTCCAAAAGAAATAACTCGCTTTGACTTGTCTTTTGCAAGAAGGTAAACACACTCGTTCCAGACGAGCCTGCAACACATGAGCATAGGCATAAGCATTTCAATCATAAAAAACACAAACAAACAAATTTCCTCCCTAGTTTGGGTAACTACTTTGACTCTGATTCTCATTCCCGATGAGATACGTAGGAAGTGAGGTAGGGCCCATTCGAGAACAATTATTTCTTTTCCCCACATTTTCCCATTCTTTTTCTTTCCAGATCAACAACAGACAAAGCAGATGTTTATACCCTTTGAACAGTACAAGCAACTGTGGATTCCTTCGAGTACGACGGACGTGAAAGGGTGATAATACCTTCCCTTCGTGTAACTGACTCCCTTACCCATTCTCTCTGGTTTGCAAGACCTCGTTTTTTCCTTTTCCCCTGGTTTGTGCAACATTACCTTTCCCTTCCCTTAGGATAAAAATGTCTGAATGTCGACTCTTCTTCTATTTCTGTGCCACTTTCGCGTTTGTTCCAGGATGAAAATCCCGAGAGCGACATGAGGGTGAAAAATAGTACACACAATTGTCCTTTTATACCACCAAATCAATATAGTAGAGTAATGGAATCGTTAGTGGAATGAAACGTCTTTGTACTATTGTTTTATTCCCTCTTAACTGTTAATTCTTATCTTCTGATCTTTAGAGGCTTCTGATTTTGAGATGATTGAAGCATGAGTAGAGGAAAAGATAATTGGGTCTTTAGAGTCTCAAGTCTTTAGTGTCTTTAGAACTTGTCCAGCAAAACCTTGTCTTCATAACTTTAGCACTTGTCTTTGAAACCCTTGGTCTTCAGAGCTTCAAGCCTTTATAGTCTTCAAAATTTCGTTCAACAGAACCTAGTCTTTTTGAGTCTTCAGCACTTGGTCTCCAGAACATTCAGTATTCAGAGCTTCAAGCCGTCAGAGTCTTCAGCACCTGGTCTTCTGAACTTACATATCGGAGTAACACTCATATCAGAATCAGAATCCTAGAAAACATAGTAACAACAACATTGGTTTTCTCAAGATCTTTCTGATGAGTTGGTACAAAAGTAGCCTTGCTTCATTTATGTAGAAGCGAATATCGTCATATCAAAATCATTATTTATGCGATCTCTATCAGAGTCCAAACCTATTTTCCGGAACATTCAGAACGAAAAACGTTAGAGTATCAAAATTTCTTTCACACAAATACTCTGTTGTTATTATCAAAACTTAGAGATATTGAGTAGAACCAAATCTTTTTCTTACAACTTACCCCATAAACTCCATGGAAACTTCACTCCCAACACCATGTCAATAGTTGTCAAATGAATTTTTATCTCTTGTTTACTAAAAAAAACTCATTAAATTGATTTGATAAAACCTTCAGGCATCTACCATGCCTTAATCTCAAATATCATGGCTTGTTATTGTAATATAAGTTTTCATTAACTACTATGAATGACTAATAACATCATAACCTTATAAAATATATAACCCACATATTTAAGATCCTTTAGTTCAATTGCTTAAATCTTTAAACACCCATGGTTAACTCTAGTGCAATAGCTAATAATCAAACATTTTAAATTTGATTGTACCAACACTTTGAATCTTACAAGCCTGGTTGTTACAGAGTCGAATGACTTCACCAACTTTTAACTTCAAAGTCTTAAAGTATTATTTTTTTAGGCACATGTGGTAAGAGCTTCTTGATCTATAACCCTTCTTTCTTCAGTCTCCAAACTCGACACCATCAATATATTAAAAAATATTATAATTATCCTCATTTGAGGCAACATCAATATGAATGGAATCATCATTATCCTCACGCTTATGATAACCCCTATCCACTCACTTCCTCCAATTGAGACAATCGATCCTTCACCACCATCATTAATCCTTAAAATTTTCAACCTTTGAACATTTTTTAGGTATTGCATCCATCTAAACTTCATCAAAAGTTATAGTTCATTAATTATCTTAAATAAAGACATCCTGAAAGTTTACAGAGTATATGGTTAATGAGCTTAACAAGATTAGAGTTTTGTCCTCATCATCAGCATCCACCTAAATATTCTCTAGATCATGAATAATCTTGTGAAATTATTTCGATAGATCATCAATAATCTTAACAAGATTAGAAGTGTTGTTTCAGACAAAACTTATGAGCCAACGTTTTGGTCATAAACAATGATTCAAGATTTTCCTACATCAAAGTTGTAGTCTTCTTTCTATCGACAAGATAATTGCACTTATAGAATTCAATGATTTAAAACACGTCTGATGGGTTAATATTATTTTCATCTTCAGTTTCCACAATCCAAAATCATGTCTTTGGAAAAATACTCGATGTCCCATTAAGTGTCAGTGGTGCTCACTTGTACATATAAAGTGAGATGTCAGAAATATAGAAATCTTGGACATATAAAGTATAAGTTTCCTGATGGGGCAACGACAGAGAAAGGCTCTGAGTCAAAAGCTAACAATATCTATCTCATTATGAGAGAGGACGACCTTCTCTGAAAATTGAGAAGTGCGTCCTCATGAAATTTCCGTTGTCATGGAAAAGGACGAGTTATTGCTAATGGATTAACACATGAGCATTAATGCAAAGTGTGTTGTAAGATTATGTCGAGGGTTAAAGAGCTTCCTGCCAACAAGGAAGTTGCACAATAAATTTTAAACTTGGTTTTCGATATTGGAAATTTTTTGAAGTGGTTTAGCTTAAAGTGAAGTATACTCTTCTTTAGGTGGAGTATGATAGTTTTAAAAGGCAAAAAACCATTTTTGGTCCCTTAACTATACCCTTATTAGTCATTTTCGTCTAATTAGCGACAAAAAAATTTAAAATTCGGTCGCTAATTAGATTAAAAGGACTAACATGACACATTTTAAGAGTTAAGGGACCAATCTGACACGAAAACAATTTAAGGGACCAAACTGAACCCAAAGGTATAGTTAAGGGACCAAAAAGGATATTTTCCCTTTTTAAAACTATGATTGTTGATGAAGAGAATGTGAAAATTCTTGGAGCGGTTTAGCTTCAAGTGACTATACATTTATGGTGGAGTATGATTGTCGGTGAAGACAATGAAAACTTATGTATTATTTTCAATCAAAATGGAGATTGTCGGGGTTGGTTGGAAATATACATGTTAAAGAAGTTGGTTGAAAATATACATGTCGAAAAAGTTCAACATCTCTTAGTTTTTTGAATGAAGATAGAATGCTATATATATGATATAAGTTCTTTGAAGTCTCATATCTCTTGGTTTTATGAAGGAAGAAAAAGTTCAAGACTATATATATGATTCAAGTTCTTCATTCCAAGAGGTACCAGTCAAAAGCACCTTAAACTTGTATTTGATTTTTTATATTTTATCTTATATTCTTGTTTTGGAGTATTGTGAGGGTAGTTAAATATTTGCTTTGGAGAGTGTGGGTGTATTGGGGCATTGAGGTGGTTAATGGTAGTCTACGTGTTGTAAAAAATTTCACATAGTGTTATTCTCTGGTTGTCATTTGACAACGACCGTGGATTTTTCTCTAGTTTTGGAGTTTCCATGTCAATCTCTTGTGTTATTATCGTGTTTGTCTTTTTTATCTATGTTTTTTCCCAACAAGTGACATCTAGAACCTTGGTTTGGTGGGGTATAACTTTTTTAGTATGCTTTATAGTTGCAGTTTTGCCTGATCTTTCACACAAGAATTTTTTTTTATAATCTATGTTGGTTGGGAAGATTTTGTTTTCTGCAGGGAAGGTTTTAGTTGAAATTTCAAGTTTTTCAAGTGTAGTTAAGATTAAATTAGAAAAATTTGATGGAGGAATTAATTTTTCCTTGTGTAAAATTCAAGTCAAAGATGTTTTAATATAATTAGGATTACACAACGCGTTGAAAGGAAACATTTCCAACATGGAAAATGAGAAGTGGGATGAATTATATTTGAGAGTTTTGAGTACAATTCGCATGTCTTTGGCTAAGAATATTCTTGTAAATGTTCTTGATACATGTTCTGCCAAAGAGCTTTGGGATAAACTTGAAGGTTTATATCAAGGAAAAGGTATATCAAATTGTTTATTCTTGAAGGAACAGTTTCATAACTTGCATATGGATGAACATAAGAAAGTATATGATCATCTAAGTCTTCTAAACAATATTGTTTCTGAATTAGAAACTATTGGAGTCAAGATTGATGATGAAGATTAAACTTTGAGACTTATATGATCTCGTTCATCTTCCTATGAACATATTTAACCTATTTTAATATACGGGAAGGAAACCTTAAGCTTTGAAAAAAAATTAGTAAGATTATTTCTGAAGAAAGAAGATTGAAGGGTGAGGAGAATACTTCATCAAACTCAGTGTTGGTTGTTAGAGGAAGGTCGTATGTGAAGAAAAACAATGAAACAGGTGTGAGATGTTATATGGAAAGCTTGGACATATACAATATAATTTTCCTAATGAGGCAATGTCAGAGATGGGCTCTAAGTTAAATTCTAGCAATGTCTCTCTCGCTGTGAGAGATAATGTCTTCTCTGAAAATTAAGAAGTGCGTCCTCACGACATTTTCGCTGTCATGGAAAAGGAAAAATTATTGCTAATGGATTAACACACGGGGATTAATTCAAAGTGTGTTGTGAGATATGTCATGTTTGAAGAGCTTCCTATCAACAAGGGAGTTGCACCATAAATTTTCAACTTGGTTTTTGACATGGGAAAATTCTTGAAGTGGTTTAGCTTCAAGTGAAGTATACTCTTCTTAAGGTGGAGTATGATAGTTTTTAAAACTATGATTATCGATGAAGACAATGTGAAATTTTTTGGAGTGGTGTAGCTTCAAGTGACTATACTCTTTATGGTGGAGTATGATTGTTAGTGAAAATGAAAGCTTATGTATTATTTTCAATCAAGGTGGAGATTGTTGGGGTTGGTTGAAAATATACACGTTGAATAAATCCCACATCGTATTGTTTTGTGAATTAAGAGAGAGTCAAAGGCTATATATATGATATAATTTATTGGAATTCGTAAATCGCTTGTTTTGTGAAGGTAGAAGAAGTTCAAGGCTATATATTGGATTCAAGTTCTCCATTCCAAGAGGTACCATTCAAAAGCATTTTAAGCTTGTATTTGATTTTTTTTATATTTTCTATTTTATTCTTGTTTTAGAGTGTTGTGAGGTGTAGTTAAATATTTGCTTTGGAGAGTGTGGGTGTATTGGGGCCTTGGGGTGGTTGAGGGTAGTCTATGTGTTGTAAGAATTTCACATAATGTTGTTATCTGGTTTTCATTTGACAATGACATGGTTTTTTCTCTGGTTTTGGAGTTTCCACATTAATCTCTTATGTTGTTATTGTGTTCCTCTTTTTTCTCTATGATTTTTTCCAACAAGAGAGAGAGAGAGAGAGAGAGAGAGAGAGAGAGAGAGAGAGAAAGAGTATACCTTAACTCACACAAATTCTTTTGAAAATGGTTTTCTAAAAAATCACACCTTTTCAAAAATGGATTGTAGAAAATCTATTGTGCGCGCGTTGTTATATTCATTATTAGATGTTACTCTATGTTTAGATAATAAAATGAAATACGAAACTATGAACTAATTACTTGTTGCTTGAAAACGTGTGATGTCGCATCCAAGTATACATGTATTTTAAAGTAGCAAGCGATAGAATAATAAGGATATCGAACCCACAAAGAGTGAAAAATAACTTAGATTGATTAGTAAAACTTTCTTTTGTAAATGAGTATGAGCAAGAATAAAAATAGTTTATGGTTTTCATAGGTTCAGTTTTGGAGTAAACAATGGAAACAAAGTTTAATAAAAGTAAATAAAGTCAATAATGAAAAGCATGTTGGGCAATGATATGTTAATATACGTGTCATATCGTGCCATAAGAGGCTAGCAAAAGATCTTGCGGTGTATTTCTACAACATCAAAAACATGTACAATTATGAAACGGGACAAATCTCTAAGCCTTTATTGTAACTTTAATGTATGTATGGTTTTATTCTAAATATTCGCTATGATTGTAGCTTTTTATGTCTAAAGTAGCTAATCTATTGAATATCTTTATCTTACTATTTTCAATCACTTTTATCATGAAATCAACTTGTTACCGGATCTCACAACAACAAGTTTGTATCTTTTCCTAAGTTAATCATTCAAAGAAGCTGATTTATGAAAATTTAACTTAGAATAAAATAAACCACTAACAACGCATCATTTAACACAAACATCTATTTCTTATTAACTTCATATTTCTCAACATAATAGGGTTTAGTTGATAGTGATCTTAGTACATACATCAATATTGCATCATAAGTAAACATTCTTAAACACATAATGAAAAAGAAATGAAAAACTTAGAGCAATTTTTTTGTCTTATTGAAATCTTCAATCAACATGAGACAGTCTCTTTCACATCAACTGTTGATAGCATACACTTGAGATTATGAGAAGAAAAAGTTCTCCACTTTTTCATCTCACTTTATTCACTAATTTTCACTAAGTATTTCTTTCTCTGAATTGGTGAACCTTTTTGCATTTCCTCCAAGAGGTCCTTTTATAGTCACTTCCATTAGGGTTTTTGTGTTGTCTTGGATCATGGAATTTTGTATATTTGTGAATTATGGACCAAAGGTTTCCTTTCAATTCTTCCTTTCAGTATAATTGTAAATCCAAGTAAAAACATGTGGGAGACAAAGTGTCTTGTGGCAGGCTAGTGGCGGGGGCATTCAGGCGGTGGTGTCTTGCAGTCGTTCTTTACAATAAGCAGACAAGTTAGGCGTTGTAGTGGGTGTACTATTGTGAAGAGTTTTGTCCACTGGCGCCTTGATCACATCTCTTTTCTATTTGATTCAAATGCATTCCATCCAACGGTCTGTGCCACGTAAGCCCTAAAACAGTATGTATACTCTTTGTAACTGTCATTGCATCCTATATTTCATCATGCCCTATTCTCAAAGTTGGCGTTAACTTGTTGTTCCACTACCGTCGTTCCAGGACTCATCAAAAGTCATCTCTACACAAACATTAAACGCATAAAGACTCATAAAATAAATCACATAGTATGCTCTTTATAATCTACTAAAAAATAACAAAATGAAGTAAGTTAAACTGGAAAGTTACTAAATCAAAAATCTAAATTTAAATTCTAAGGTCTATAATAACTCATAAAATATGATTTATCACTACTCAACAAATGAATTAATCAACTTAAATGCAATTTAAATGAGATTTTATTGATTAATTGAAGTAATCTAGCATTACAGATACAAATAATTTTAATTACAAGAGAGATAATTTTGATGACGTTATCACTACCAAACCTACACTTTACACAACAAATGCTATGAACAAAATAAACTTACCAACATGATATTTCTAAGAAAAATGATAAAAACATAAACATGCATCTTTATAAAGAAAATTAAAAGAAGATATGAAAAGAGACTATTGCACCAAGGTTTAAACTAGTTTTGCATGTTCATCCTCGTTTTACGCATAATCTAATATGGCAAGCCATTGAAAAATATTAGTCTTCCACTATTTTAACAATTATTCAACGTATGTTTATATAATCAAAGAACTAAATGTTAAAAATAAGGAAATTAATCGTTTCAATATGAATCTTTTCTTCTTCTATTGTACCAAATCCATACAACTGAATTCCCCAATACCTTAACTTAATATTTTTCCTCATCTTACTTAGATTCAATATCTGCTCCAAGCATTCGTTCCATAGTAATATTTTCTTAATCCTATTGATCCCTTGTATGAGCTCATAGTTCAGTATAAAGGGACATAAACTCCTAACTTCGTTCCACATCTTCCTTGTTTTGTCACTACTGAAGTCTTCGATGGAGAAGAAGTCATTTTATTTTGCCTTCTACTGCACCCCCCGTCAACTTTCTAGTGGACCTCTAACATTATGATTTCCAACAATATTGAAATATCCCGTAAAAAAACAATCTTGAAATATAATTCCTTTATCTTTGTTAGTTGAGCTTTTTAAGTCATATTTCCTATAGTTCATTCAATTACAATTACATGCTTACTATATTATATCCTAATTTTCAATATATTTAGTTTTAAGATAAAATTTGAAAAAATGATTTTGACTTTTTTTTAAGAAAAATAATTTTGATCTAATTTTATTCAAATAAAACTACTTTTTTATAATAAAAATAAAATTATGATCAAATTTTATTCTAGTAAAATTAAGATTTTGAATTATAAATACGGGTGGGAATAGACTAGCTCGGGTTAGACTTTGTCAAACCTAAGTCTGATCTGTTAAAATATTCAAAGCCTAAGTTTGGCATGTAGCCTATCAAAAGCTTTTTTTTTTGCTTGAGCTTGGCCTTTTTGAAAGCTTAATTGACCTATTAGCCTACTTAAAAAATCTATATCATTTGAAAATATATATCAATAAGAAATTCAACTAATGTTTAAATAGACTAGAAAATCAAAAGTATAATAAAACTAAATATTTGTTTCCATTGAATTATCTAAGTTGATATAGCAGCATACATTTTGTGAGATTTTTTTGTTTGAGAGAACTTATGAAAACACTTTATAACAATATTCATATGATTTCTTTCAACTTATTTTCATAAATTCTTAACTATAACTAAGTTTTACTTTTGTATTTTAATATAATGTATAAAACATAATATAAAAATAATAAATTCATTCATATTTAATAGATAAGTCGGTCTGATAGACATATAAGGCTTTTTGTATGGCCTACGATCTAACTTATTTAACTAAATAGATATATAAAAAAGCCTAGATCTTTTATATTTAAAAAAACAGTCTGACCGGATATTAGTCTTTGTAGGCTAGGTCGTATGTCCCTATTAGTTGGTCTGACATATCCTCACCCCATATTATAAACTCAAAATTTCATTAAAAATCGAACAGCTAAAAGAGACAAAAATATAATTTTAAAAAGGGAATGTTGTCTCCGAACACTGATTAAGAAATTAAATAGTTAGTTGAGTATTATTTAAAAAGAGAAATAATAAGTTTTTTTATAAAATATTGTGTATATTGAATGAACTGAATCTAATATATATATATATATATATATATATATATATATATATTCCTTATTTGAAATTCTTTCTAAAAATTATAAAAATAAGGTTGTTCAGCTGTTAATTTAAAATTTAAAATATTCAAAAGATCTAATCAAGATGATTATTCAAAATGGAACACCAACTAATATGTTTTTACGAGATTTTCGAATAACAGAAAACATATTTCTAAAAGTCAAGGTAATTAAAATCAGACCAGATATTAAACCGGTATAGACTGGGATTTAAGGTCTTAAGGTCGGACCGAGGGTCAGACCGTTATGTATGCTATATGATTTAAGGTTTTTCTAACCTATGCTTATGTATATGCTATATGATTTAGGGTTTTTCTAACCTATGCAATGTTGCATTGGATAAGAGATAATTAATACACTATTTTTATTGAAATATCATGTATTAGTTATCATTTTAGTGATAATTTATTTGTGATAATTTATTAGTGAAACATTGTTATGCAATATTACATAGGATAAAGTGTAATTATGACATTTCAATAAAAATTGTGTATTAATTACCTTTTATCCTATGCTAATATTGCATAGGTTAGACAAACCCTATGATTTTATATTAGTTCTTTATCATATAAATTGATGACTTTTATTTTCTATAATTTATTAACTATAATCAGATTAAGAAAGAGTTAAAAATGATAGATTTTCATATCTTATGTAAAATGTATTAGATGAGGCTTGATTTAAGCCAAAGAATATTAGAATTTAAAAATAAATATGTTTCTTTTTTTAGCGTTGTCAACTTTGTTAAAGAGTGATCATAACACTATTAATGAATTAGATCCGACACTCAAAATTTTAAAAAATAAATTAAAGAGTATTATTTATAAAATGAATTATATGTCTTATTATCAAGAAAATCCAAATTCTAAATGGTTTTCCATCTTTTAATTTTACGTAAATATATAAAAAAAAAAACTGAAAAAGTTAAAATCCGTTCAATATGTATTTGAACGAACCCTCAATTTTGATCGATTTTCCTTATTTTCACTCGATTTTCTGACTTTTAAATGATTTAATTGACCGGACGTCCGATTTCCGGTCTAACCGGTTGAACCGACCGGTCCAATTCGATTTTCATAACCTGCTAAAAACATCTCACCTGGATAAGATGGTTATCTCTCTTCCTAAAGCATCAAAATTAAAAAGGGAAGAAATTGATAATAACAAGATACGTTTAATTGTTAGATTTTTTTAACTAATATTAACATTAATTTGTTTATTTGCATATGATATAGTAATCAATAGCAACGCCAATTGATTTAATGGTGATTAATTTCACAATTAATTTCATTATTTGTTTGTTTTTACTACAAACTAAAAGAAACAGATGAAAAATTTCTGAGTTTTAAAAAACTAAAAGGAGTAACAGAAGTTGGAAAGAAGAAGAAAAAGAGTAAAGGTAAGTTCTTACTTTTTCATTTTAACATTCCATTAATTTTCTTTTCTCATGCTCATGTTATTTTGTTAATAGTAAGATAGCATCCCAATTTTTTCATTGTTTCACAATTATTTTCGAAAAATAGCAAAGTTGTCGAAAAAGTAGACATGAACATCCTACATACGATCTTAATACTGATACGGCGACATTTATACAGCGACATTTATCTGATATCGACACAAACATATATATGATTTTTTTCGGAAGTGTCAATACTACACGAGTACACTTTCATATTGAAAAAAAACTTTTACACCCCTTACATAATTTTAGTCAATTTCAATAGAAACATATAACACGTACGTAGAAAAATCGCTGTCATGAAAAGAGTATTTTCACTCTTAGCTGTTGTTGAATTGTTGAATTGTTGTAAAATGTGGAAAAATGAGACAAGTAAACCCAGTGTGTTATTTGCTGCCAAAGCGAAAATAATGAAGCATAAGGTTTGTAAAGAAAAGAGAAACAAAGAATGGAGATTGAGATTTGGCTTATTTGGGAAAGTTAAAACATGATTAAAGAAAATGGCCGACAAAATATTAATGAAGGTTAGGGTAAGGGGAGCATTAGGGTCCATTATGTAAGAAATAGCTTAGAATCAAAATTAAGATGTAATGACCATTGTGGGTCACCACTGACCCATTCCCCTCAAGATTTGCTGTCGGTATGGTGTTCTCGGCGCCACTACAAAAAAGTCTTTACTATATCCTTCCCTTCTTAAGTTACTCACTTTTTTTTTTGTTTTTTGTTTTTTTGTTTTTTTTAGATTTCACTATTATTACAAGCTAATCAAGCAATTCAATCATTGTTATTTACCAAGAAAAAAATTACCAAAATAGAATTTGATTCATATGAATTTAAGAAATTCCTGTGATGATAAATGTATTGAGGATATTTTGTTTTATTGACGGTGAATCGTGGAAATGTATTTTTAAAATATTCTGACAGAAAAATATAGGTAAATATAAGATTTACAGTTTAAAATAATGTATATTTAAGTTTAATTTCTTGCTTAGAATTTAGAAGTCATAAAATCTTTTTGAATATAAGTGTCTCAAAAGACAAGTGTATCTCTCGTAATCTAAAGTTTGTTATGTTGTGTTAATTATATTGCGCTTCATTTATTGAGATCTAATTATAGGTTTGTTTGATTGTAAGTTTTTTTCTTTCCATTTTTTTAGATCTAATTCAATTAATTTCATATATTTTTTATTTCTTAAGATCAGGTCGTTTGATTTTAAATCTATCTCACTTCTTAAAATCTATACCGTCTTATTTTAAGTCTATCTTACTTCTTAAGACTAAGGCCGATTGATTTCTAATTTGTCTCACTTCTTAAAACTCTGGTTCGATTTCATGTTTTTCCACTTTTTGAAGAATTATGTCGAATGATTTCAAATTTGTTCCATTTTTTGAGATTTAGAATGTTTAATTTCAGGTTTGTTTCATTTTTCGAGACCCAAATAATATGTCTCATTTTTTAAAATCGAGAAGAGTATGAGATGAATTGAGTCTTATTTCAGTCTAAAACATAAATAAATAAATATATTAACACATTATTTTTACTTTTGTGTGCTAGATTAATATGCAAAAGCACATGTGATAGAGTATCTGAAAAATTAATGTATTGATATTTTTTTTAATAGGCAATGTATTAATGTTAATACATCAATTCTACACATTGTATTAATGTTTTCTTTGAAGTGTATGGGACGGTGGGTAAAAAGCGTAGGATACAAAATAACAGATTCATTCACTATAAGGTTTTGCCTCATTCCACCATATATATCACTTTATCTTTCCGCGTTGGCAATGAGAGTGAGACTATTATCTTTGGTCAAAAGTGTTCTTTTCATCTTCACGTGGCTACGTTCATTTTTCATATATAAATACTTGCCTCACTATAACATCACACACCAATCCATCTTCAAACATTTTTCACTCATAACATCAACTATCTTTCTCTCTCCCTCTCATACATTCCTTTTCATTATTTCATTTCTTACTCCTACTAAAGAAATATGAAGTTGCTATCTACAAAAGCCACATGCAACTCTCATGGCCAAGATTCATCATATTTCCTTGGATGGCAAGAATATGAAAAGAACCCTTATGATCATGTTCAAAATCCCAAAGGAATTATTCAGATGGGTCTCGCCGAAAATCAGGTTAGTTAATATTTTTATTTTCATGCATAAACATCTTATTTTACAATAGACTAATGTGACATATTTCATCAGAACTTCGCGGTCAAACAAGTTTACAATTGAGAAATCTTTGTGATGCATCTCATACACTAGTTCTTAAAGAAAAAAACAAATAATTTTGAATAAAAAAGACAAAACTACATAAAGGAACAAATCAAATTAACTCTATGTTTTTGTGTCACAGTCTAATGAGACCAAGCCATAATATAATGTCTAAATAATTAAGGTGGTTGGGCTTACAAATTTTTTGTCTCTATTTGCAGCTGTCTTTTGATCTATTAGAATCATGGCTTGCTAAGAATCCAGATGTTGGAGGATTCAAACGTGATGGAAAATCTATATTCAGAGAACTTGCTCTCTTCCAAGACTACCATGGTCTACCATCTTTCAAGAAAGCATTGGTTGATTTCATGGCTGAGATTAGAGGAAACAAAGTCACTTTTGATCCAAACCACATTGTTCTAACAGCTGGTGCCACTTCTGCTAATGAGACACTCATGTTTTGTCTTGCTGAAAAAGGAGAAGCCTTTCTTCTTCCCACTCCTTATTATCCAGGGTACGTATTTCGCATGCATGCTACTTTTGCACTCAGTAGAATCGACACCTCTGAACAAAGACATGTTACGTGTCTGAGTCTCAGATCAACACAATAGTTTATCAATCATTTTTCACTAAAAAATTTGTTACTAATTTTTATTTTTATTTTCTCTATATATAGATTTGATAGAGACTTGAAGTGGAGAACTGGGGTTGAGATAGTTCCAATACAATGCACAAGCTCAAACAATTTCCAAATCACAGAATCTGCTTTGCAACAAGCTCAGGAAGAAGCTAAGAATAAGAACCTAAGAGTCAAAGGTGTCTTAGTCACAAATCCATCAAATCCACTAGGCACTACAATGTCAAAGACTGAATTAAACCTTCTCATTGACTTCATCAAAGACAAAAACATGCATTTAATAAGCGACGAAATTTACTCCGGCACAGTTTTCACTTCTCCAAACTTCGTCAGCGTCATGGAAATCCTTAAAGAAAGAACCGATAAGGATTTTCTGGACGCTAACGTCTCAGAAAGAGTTCACATCGTTTATAGTCTCTCCAAAGATCTCGGTCTTCCAGGCTTTCGCGTCGGTGCTATCTATTCCGACAACGAAACCGTCGTTGCAGCCGCGACGAAAATGTCTAGCTTTGGTTTGGTTTCATCACAAACTCAATACCTTCTGTCAGCCATGCTAGGTGACAAAAAATTCACAAGAAACTACTTATCCGAGAATCAAAAGAGACTCAAAAAACGACAGAAAATGCTTGTTAACGGATTACAAAAAGCAAACATGAGTTGTCTGAAAACAAACAACGCTGGTTTGTTTTGTTGGGTTGATATGAGAAATCTTCTAACATCAAACACATTTGAAGCTGAAATGGATTTATGGAAGAAGATACTATACGAAGTTGGGTTGAACATTTCACCTGGTTCATCATGTCATTGCACTGAACCAGGGTGGTTTCGTGTTTGTTTTGCTAACATGTCGGAAGATACATTAAACCTAGCTATGAAAAGGTTAAAGGACTTTGTCTCAAACTCCAATGGTGAAGATAGTAGTAGTATTGATAACAAGAGAACTAGAAGCACCCAATCTTCTAGAAGTTTTTCAAGAAAATCGATTTCGAATTGGGTTTTTAGGTTATCTTCTCGTGATCATCGTGAACAAGAAGAACGATAACCTGGTTAACTATGGTGTGAATGAGAAGTACTAAGCATGCATGCACAATAGTATATCTATTATTAACTTTTTATTTTTATTGTTTTTTTTACTCCTTGGCCAAATATTAATTTTTTGGGGGAGTTTTAGGATCTTACTTTTGGAAAAATATATATATTGTAATGGTGAAATTGTAGAGACAAGGAAATTAAGAAAAACTCACTCTGTCCATTTGGATCTCAAGTGTGAGGTGTAGGATTATGACAAACTTTAAAGTATGGTTGAAAAATGTTGTTGGTGTGAATGTGATGGATGGAAAGTTTGAGGTATATGTTAATTATTATTTATTACTATCAAATATAACTATGGTTTATATATCCCTCCTCATTTTTTATAAGTATTTTTTTATTAATATTTTTGTTTTATAAACTATTTAAAAAATTAGTGAAAATATTAATAACTTCTTTTTAAATAAATCACTAACTAATATCACAAGATATTTTATATTATAAAAATTATCAAAGTTAATGTATATTTAGTATTAAAAAAAAGTATTTTAAATATATCAATATTTATAATTCAATACACTAATTAAAATATAAAATTATCAAATTTTATGTAAATTTAATAAAAAAAATATGTATTTCAAATATATCAATAATAATTCTACTCAGATTTGGACATCAATGTATTTAATATCACCAATAATTAATTGTAAAACCAAATTTTACCTATTTTAATTATATACAGAAGGACATTTTTTTTTTCAAAATAATTTACTTGAATGTTTGGATACACGTCTAAATTCCAATCTTACATTTTCAAAGCTCTTCGGCGATAAAAAAAGAGAAAGATAAATTTTTCAATATAATAATTTTTGCAGTATTAATATAATATTTTAAATAAAATATTTATTTATTAAATTTCACATCATTAAAATAATTGATTAATTATTTTTTTATTTAAATTTTGATATTTTATGCGTAACAGTAGAATTATTCCTAGAATTAAAGAGGCCTATAAAACTTTCAAAAGAACTTTATCATTATTGTGTGTATATAGTCAAACTACAAACATATGATTAAACCGAAGAAAATTCTTATTATTTTATTTAAATATTCTTAAATCTATTCAACTAATTGATTAAATGTAATGAATAATTATTTATGTAAAAATAATGTACAACAGAAATATTATATATTTGTTTATAAAAAGTAAGAGTAGTGGATAATTAAAAATGAATAACAGCGAGTGTGTGAACATGATATATAATTGGTCACGCCTACATAAAGAATAGCGCCGGCGAGGTAAACGGCCAGACGCCGCCGCATGGGCTGCCGACGATGGTGGTTGTATTGTACCTACCGACTTTATTATGGATTTTCCACTAATCCAATAAGGGGAATGAATAGATAGGAGGAAAACACGTAGTGGTGTGTCGGAGAATCAAAGTCAATATTTAGGTTTCTTTGTCTTATGATTTCATATCCAAACTTTTGGGTCCCAAACATGCATATGCTTCTTTCCCGCACTTACGAACAAAATATTCTCTTATATACTCAAATATTATTAAAATAGCTTATTAAAAAAACACTATAATTCAATTTATAAAATATTATAAATTCATGATAAAAAATGTGTGATGAAATGATAGAGTAGTAGGCTGAATCTATAAAGTTAAGTTAGCAGTTCAATACCTAATTTAGAGTTCACGTAACAAGTAATATGAAAATAAGAATGAATTGATTATCTGATAAAACGTGATTCAATCTCTATATAATATAATATTAGTAGTAGTATTATTTGCAGTTACTCATACATCATTTTTCTACATTACATAGTATTTCAATATTCACCAATACGGTGAACAGTAAAATATAATTTTTTTTTTCATGAACAGTAAAAAAAATTTATACTTTTTATTAATGCAAAAATATTTTAACATCTGAACATATATTAACCAATTTTTACACTGTATTAACCAAAGTTTTAGATTGTATCAACCAACTTTAGTGACTGTTAAAAAATATTTTTGAACAATCACAAAAATTAGTTAATACAGTAATGAAGTTGGTTAATAAACGTCAATTTCTATTAATAAAAAATTAAAATAAATGTTATTATTCACAAAAAAATTAAAATATATATTATATTTTACTGTATAGGAATATCATTTCTCTATTATGTGTGTGATTAAGGGGTAGATATAACCAAATTAGGTAAAGTTTACTTAAAATGAAGTCGATTTAATGTGCTTTAATTTACTTTATGTTTTATATTTGTAGGTGATGAATTGTGAATTTCAAATACTTTTTATAAATTCGTCACTAAGTACGTATGCTAGCTCAAAGTCGTGCAAGAGGTGTTTTCAACTAAAAGAAATAGAAGTAAAGTTTGTAAACAAGCCAAAAGCAAAGTTGTAATGTAAAGTGTAAACAACTTGCTTTACTAATATTTCTGGGGCATAATCATATCACTCATAAAGTTGTTTTTGTTTAAAAAAGATTACGCGGTGTGTAGGTGTAGCTACTGGCTAATGGATTCCTCCATGAATCACTTGAACTTTCATTAAGCAACTTTTAGGTTAGTCAAGTCACTTTTCAAGAAATTCATAGAAGCAAAAAGATGTCTGAATTGATGGTTCATCATCATCACTCGCCAAATCACGTACTCCGACTCATAATTAATAATTAATCATCATTGAAATAATTTATCATGCTTATTAATGCTACTTTGAATAACATTGGCCACTTTCACAAAATAATAATAATGATAATGTCAGTATTCTAGGAATACTCTTTTAAGAGATTAAAAAAAAGTAAATTGAGTATTTATTAAAAAACTTAAATTTTTTAAATTATTTTCTAAAAATATGAATATTTAATGCACTGAAAACTGAAATAATTAATTTTTTAAAGAATATTATCTGTTTTAAATACTAAGAACATCTAATATTTTCTTTATTTAAAATTATGGGCATTGGTTAGCCACTATTTCAAATAATAGATAAATGGTGTGTGGTAATGAATTTCGAATAAAGTGTATGAAGCACTATGGATCCAAAAATTGAACCACATTGAATTCAAATCATAATAATTGATCATTCTAATCTAACTAAACCATTTTAATATATTCAGAATCGAAACAAATTAAAATTATTGATTTGATATATCAGTTTGAAATTTTGTACCATACTAATAACACTACAAAACACGCAAAGAACAACATTAAGTTTATGGTAGATTCTTATACACTGTTGTAATATATTAAAATTTTCGAAGCTTATTTATAACACCATATTTAACGATGATTAAATTGAAAATCGTTGTAATAGAATCATATTTAACAACGGTTAACTTTAAAACTGTTGTAATACATGATATGACAAGCATCGATTCCCAACAATTATATATTTTTTCCATTTGTTTAAATTTTAAACATATATTTTATTTCATATTTTAGTGTTACACAAACTTTAACCTTAAAACACAACATTTATCTTAATTTTTCTATTTTCTATTAATTCATTTTTTAGTGTTAACCTCTAAACTTCATTTATAAAAAATTAAAAGAGACAAGTATATATATAAAAGAAAATTTCATTATAATTCCTTAAAATAAAAGTACATTGATAATCATATATTACATATATTATCAAATGTCTGAGCCTATTGCAACAAAAGCATATTCCCAATCATAGACTCTCTCCTCACTTCCCTCATCAGAATTATAAAAAAAATCTCCTCTGCTTCTTTTTCTTCTTCTTCTTCTTCGGCCTTCTTCTTTTTCTTCTTCTTGGCCTTCCTCACCCTTAAGGTCGTATCCCTGACAACCAAGGATCCAGATGGTGGGTCTTCCTCATCTTGCCGCTGATGTTGTTCATTTGAAACCTCGTTTGTGATGTTTGTGTTAACATTGTTATTTGTTGAACTCATTTTTACGAATAATGTATGATTAAGAAATGTTAAATTGTCTATTTATAGATGAAGTTGAAGATGAAAAGTCTGATATTTAGGTGCTTGCAATGATGATAAATTGTAATGGTTGATATTCTCGAACAATATTTTTTGAAAAATGGAGAACATCATAACCCATTATTATAATTGGGATGAGCGTTTATCACTATTAGGAAGAGCAAAGATTGTAATATTACAACAGTTTGTTATTATAACTGTTGTGATAAATTATGTAAAATTGATTAAAAAAAATATTGTCAGAAATCAAACCTTTTACCATATAAAAGGGGTATCGTTACGGTTCTTATATTTAACTGTTATGATATATTTATAATAAAAACATATGTATAATTACAGTTGTTTATGATAACTATTGTGAAATATTTATCCATATAAGCGAATTAATTGACCCATTATCGTAGTTTCATTCATAGTGAAACCCTACCACCCATTTTTCCTCCTGCGCTTCATACATTAAGGTATTCTTCTTCTTCTATTAATGTATTTACATATTTCCCATTAAGATATTCCTCATTATTTATTTTGTTGCAAGTTTTTTATTATTATTTTTCTTCCATCTTAGGCAACAAATTTCATCTAGTTTTAGAAACAATGAAAAGAAATATAAGAAGTATGAAGCTTTTGTGTAAGCTTCTTCCTCCTTATATTTCTTTTTCATTGCTTCACAAACTAGACGAACATGGTGATGATGCAAGTGTAATGTACATATTGTTTGTGTAACTATGGAAAATAAGGTATTCTTCTACTTCAATCTTCTTGTTAGATAGTTCTCATTATCTCGTTTGCTTCATGTTGTTTCAATTAACTTAGATTACAGTCCCACTTAGGTTACAATCCCACTTCTTAGAGTTTTGTTTCAACTTTTGTTGTTTTTGTTTTTGAATACTAACTAACTTCATTGTTTGAATAGCTGAAGTTGTATAGAAAAAATGATACATGGTGATGATGGTAGTAGCAAGCATGTATGAGTTGATAAGATACATATGTATGAAGTCATTTTGATATTGTATATAAAATTTAATTTATTATATAATATGTATAATATTGTTTGTTTCACTATCTTTTTTATTGAAAATGAAATCATTTAAATTGATAAGATGTATTTGAAAATCAACCTATAACAATCAATATTTTCTGAATAGCTTGCATCTTATTTTGTATATTTTATGTTTCTTAACACATATTTATGGTTCAATGGTTTGTTTGCTTCAATTCCTTGATATCTACAATACCTCATTGTTGTCACTAATCATTGTGATTGTTATGATGATAAAATCGCGATGATAAGGTAAACTATTATAATAGATATCAATGAATTGAAGGAAACCGACCATTGAACCATATTTGTGTTAAAGAAATAAAATGTGCACGATGAGACACATGCAATTCGGAAAACATTGGTGGGTTTAAGTTGATTTTCAAGAACAATTTAATTGATAAATTATATATTTCTTTACCAATTTAATGGTTGTATTTCTTTAATTTGGTGTATGGTAAAACAAACAATATACTTTTGTATATAATAAACTAAGGTTACGTTTCACAACGGTTGAAACTGATAACGTTGTGATATTCAATATATATTATAACGGTTGTTACACTTAACTGTTGTAATAAAATGTGCGCTTTCCAGAATACAACAATGGTCTCAGGTCCATCATTATAAGTATCATACTTACAACAACACTCTACATAACAACGCCTTGATCTGCGTGACTATACGTAGTTTCCAACCGTTGTTAAATGAGTTATCTGTAGTAGTGTATACTGTTATATGATATTTTTTTCCAAACATAATCATTTGTTTAAAACCAAACGGTTATTCTATTTTTTTTTTAAATAAAACTTATTTTTAGTATTTTTCATTTTCAATTTTGATTTAGTACGGTTTTTGTTTGTTTTATTTATCATATGATTAAGTTGTAGAACTCTATGTGAAATACGTTTTGGTTCGATAATCAAACATAATAGTTCAGATCTTTTAACCAGAACACTATTTGAGGGTATGTAAGACAACCTACAAGACATGGCCTCACATTTTTTTTATGATTAAGCTATGGTAAAAAGGGTCTCCATATAGATATTTCACGGTTAAATATTGTCTCTTAAAAAATTCACTATTTAATTGAAGCTAACATCAATTTCTTGCCAATGACCTCTTAAAAGATTGAGACGACTCTGCTTTTAACTTCAGTTCGATTCGGCGGTTCGATTTAGTTTGCGATTTTTTTAACATTAATAAGCATAAGGACAAGGTTTATTTATTTTTGTTATTTCATCCACATAAACTTGTTGGTATCTTTGAGTCATACTAAAATATGTTCACCTTAATAAATATCAAATTAGTTTGAAGTTTAATTGCATGACATTTAGATCTTGTTTGTTGGAGAATATAACTCATATTCAATATTGAGACAAATGTGACAAGCATTATGCTTGAATCACAACCTGAAAACCTTAAGGTGATAGGTGTATGAGTTATCTTAATTATAAATTGTTCAAGCTCCACTTTTCTGAGCAATGTGGGACTTAGAACTCACACTTGCTTCCCGACAAAACTCACATTTGTTTCTCAACAATCCCCCTTTCAAGTGTGAGTCCATCTACAATGCCCCTTTAAGCGAAAGCTCTTTCATCCATATGTTTTTACCGCCGTTGACATACACCCTTACTCGTCATGGGCACTACCATGGGATACACTGCCTAACCACCATGTCAGGAAGACTTTCGAGAGAAGGAGTCGGTCCCTTACTCAAACTATTGGCTCTGATACCACTGATGGATCACTAGGAGGGGGAAGCATGCATATTAGGTTAAACACTCACCTAAAGGTCAAAGACTTGCCCAAACAAGTGAGAGAGACACCATATATTCACCCAAAACCTTAAGGTGATAAATGTATGGCCCTCTTACTTATAAAGTGCTCAACCTCTACTAGTCTAAACAATGTGGGACTTAGAACTCACATTTGTTTCTAAGCATAACTCACACTTGTTTCTCAACAATAACTCACTAATCAATACTAAGAGCTTCCTATTCTTAGTCCACCAACGTAAGCAGGATTAGGCAATGTACACAACATTAATTCCATATGCCACTACTCGGAGTCTCCTATTCATATTCAACCAACGTAAGTATAACTGTTGCCATAGGTCTAACACATAGGCTAAAGTCAGAAATACTTATGTATTCTATATCAGAGTAACATATTATCTCAAATAAAAAGCATTAAGAACAATAAGCAACTGAATAAAATGATAATTCAAAGCATTCATACAAAGTCAAACCAACATATGATTCTAACAAGATTGAATAAGGCTCGTCATAACACAACCTAACCTATAGGAGCTTAGTTACTCTTAATTCAGATAACAATACCACAATTGATAGATGAAAATAACATATGAAATACCTTGAAGTAATGACCTCCAATGGCTTAAAATTCCCTAAAAATCACCCTTATTGCTCTCAAAGTCGTGATTTGCTCTCCAAAAATCGCAACCCTTCTCCAAATGTTGAAAATCCCCTTAAAAAGAGCTCATAATGGGTCATAATGTGTCAGAAAATCCCAGAAACAGTGCCCATCGCGCGCATTATAAATGTATCATGCGTGCAATATAATTTAAACATCCATATTGCGTGCGCGATACAACACGGTGGTGCACATGATTATTCCAGTAGTTGCTTCAAAAAGCACCATTTTCACTAGAATTTTCACTAAGCCTCCTTCTTCCATACTTAGCTATTTTTCACTCATTTTGGATCTTTCTTATTCCTTTTGGCTCCTATTTCAATTGCTTTTCTTTGATTCTTCTCTTATTTTAGTGCAATGACAGACTGTCATCACAACCCACAACTTGAATCGTTAAGTAACTTACCTGTAACTGCATATTTAAACAGACAACAAGTCGTACAATAACAATTAAACAACACCATATCTTTTTCACTACCTGGCCATTGTTGCTACTTCTAACTTCCATCCGGAAAATTCGAATTACATCCTTATACATTGACGAGTACTCAACCTGTCTCTCAACTCATTTTACTCACTCAATGGATAAGATTATCACTCAATCATCATGCAAAATAAATTATACTTAGCTTGATCATTTTCTATTATAGTTAATCATAGTTATCATAACACAAACATTAGAGGTGTTTTCAATTTGTAATTTGGCATATGTTCAGGTAGGATATTTTTAAGAAAGTAGGTTTAAACCTTCAGAGTTAGGTGCTTAGTTCTCATTCTATTCTCATATCCTTTAGTTCCTTTTTAACGGTACTTGAGATTTGGTCATTCTTTATGCCTTTTCTCTTTTTATTTTTTAAGAAGCTTCTTTTTGCACTTCTTATACAATTTCTTTTTGAAATTTATGACCAATTATCTCTAGTACCCCCAACCACAAACCCCAAACTTAGAACTTTGCACACTTCCAAGAGCAACCCCAAACTTAATATTTGTAATACAACCGTAAGAATTGAAGTTCTACCTTACTCCAAAGAGAGGGTGGAAAGAAAGAATCTTTCAAGTCATATGGCTAAGAGTTGTAGGCTACGTCACCAAAAGAAAGGTTTAGGCTCAAAGTGACTAGCAAAAGGATATTCTTAATACCACATGGTAGCTACAAATTCTCAAAGTTATAAACAAGGAACTTGCCTCAGTGTATGTCAATCAAACTAGAAAACTTAATCAGAAAAAAGAACAAACCAGATAATATAAAATTACATGGACACACTCAAAAGAAAGAAAAGTTAACACTTGATATTATTTAGGCCCAAACCTTACTAAATGAGGTATCTAAAGGTTGAGTACAAGTCCTTTGATTTTTTCTCTCTCTTCATTTGCCTTCAAGTCATCATTTTCTTTCATCACGATCAAGTCCCTCTTTTCATATTTCTTATTTTGTTTGGATAATTTGTTCAATGTTAAATTTAGAACTCGTAAATTTGAAGAAAAAAAACAGCTACGAATTTTTTTATTAAGAATAATTTTTTATAATATAATCGGAAGGGGATGAGCATTTGAAGTTAACTTCTTCGGTTGGATCTTGCTACAAACATAACATATTACTGCAAAACAAACAACTAATTAAAACTATGGATTGCCTACCATGTAATACTCTTTTAATTTCATTAGCTTGACGGTCCATGCCTAAGACACGTCAGGCGCAAGGTAAACTCTCACGCCGGTCAATTTGTTTGTTTTCATTCCTTTATTAAACTTGCTACCATTTTCTTCCAGGTCGTATCATGTATCCAATTTATCCACATACGATGTCTAGTCACACACCTTAAAAACCACTTTCTCTTTATTTAACTTCAAAATAAGTTCACATGTTTCCACATCTGTTTTTACTTTCCCAATTGCTAAGAACAGACGTTTGAGAATTACCGAGCCTTCTAAGTCTCCTTTCATGTCTAATACCACAAAATGTGCAGGAAAGAGTAAACCATCGACATGCACTATCACATCTTGTATAACATCAACTGGGTGAGTAATAGATGAATCAACAAAAGTAAGAGTTAGATTGCTTGAAATGATCTCTCCTAAATCACACTCCTTAACTTTATCTAGTGATGTCACATTTATACTCGAGCCTAAATCATATAAAGCACGTGGGATCTCCACTCCACCAATAGTACAAGATATAGAGAGCTTACCTGGATCCCTTAGCTTTGGTGGCAATGTTTTAGGCACATATTTTTCATCTTTTTCAGTCATGTTGACTTGTGCCTTGTCCACTTTTTGTTTGGTACCCTTTAGTAGTGCCTTATTAAATTTAGAAAATTTAGGAATATGTTCTAAAACCTCGTGGAAATAGATACTTACATGGAGTGTCTTGAGCATCTCCTTAAACTTGCCAAACATTCCTACCTCATCTTCATGAAAGGGTTTCTTCTTTATTATTGGATACAGTGCCTTAATGTAGTCTGGTAGTGGGGGATTTGGATCATTAAGGATTTGCTTTTTTGTTCTTCTCCATGGAGATTTTTCGTCTATTTGTTGATCGATAATGAGTCTTCTCTCCTTTTGGTCACCCCGAACATTAGTCTCCTCTTTTTCCTTCCTTAATTCCCCCTTATGCATTATAACATCCTCAACTATCTCATTCTTACCCTTATCAGCAGTAACTTCAAAACTTGTGTCCACATCCTTGCAAGATTCATTCGTAGGATTATCTACCGTATTACCTGAGAATCCTCCACTCGATCTTGGTAAATCAGCAATTTGTCTAGACAACTAACCAATTTGTGTCTCCAAATTTGTGATGGGTGCATCATGGTTTCTACTCATGGTATCATGATTCTTATTTACCTGATTTAAACTAATCTGAGTGGTCTTAATGAAGTTTTGTAAGGCCTCTTCCAACTGTGAAGGCTTCCTTTAGAAGTTTGAAGCTTTTTGGTTTTGTTACATCGCATGGCTACCACTTTGGTTTTGGTTGTTGTTCCAACAAAAATGAGGATGATCCCTCTATCCCTGATTGTAGGTGTTAGAATAAGGGTTGTTATTTTGAAAATTTTCAAATTCGACCTCTTCATTTAACCCTTCCAAAAAACACCTTTCGTTCTCATGTCCTCATCCACAAAAGTCACATCTAAGTGTTTGTACCTGGCACACGTTAGCTTTGTTTGAGTTACTTTCAACTAGCTACTTATTTAACAATTCAATTTAAGCTAACAATAAATTTTGAGTATAAAAAATTAACATACCTTTGAGGGTACCTACTATTTCACTTTTTATTTCTCTTTCGCTCTTTATTCGGTACTCATTTAAGCACATTTTCTCAACTAAATCTTTGACTTGTGGTTTGTTCATTTGTCTAATCGTGCCTCCCATGGAAGCATACAATAACATATGTGTTTGACTCTTTACACCCTTAATAAAGTCTTGCATATGCTCCATGTTATTCATATTATGAATGGGGCACCTGCGAAGCAATACTTTGAACCTCTCCCATGAGTCATACAGTGACTTCGTGTCTTGTTGCTCAAAGTTTACAACTTCGGCCCCTCTCTCAGTAAATTGGTTGGTGGTGAAAAATCTTTCTAGAAATTTATTCTTTAGCTCCTTCAAAGTTTGAATGGTTCCATTTGGAAGGCATATTAACCAATCTTTAGCCCTTCCGATGAATGAGAAACCAAACAACCTTAACTTCACTTGGTCCTCCATGACATTATCAGATTTTCACATTGAAGCGGTTTCATAGAAGTGTGCAAGATGAGCCCATAGATATTTGATATCGTTCCCGTCGAACAAATTATTTCTTAGACATGAATGCACATAATTCTTAATATGAAACTGAGTAGGGTTTTCTGGTACAAACCCTATAGAAACATGTTCGTCGTCGGTCCTTTTACAATAATCCCTTACAGTTTAGGATACTGGTATTGCCATGTTATCTTCCTCTTCACTGTCCGAAGAAAGCCGTGGTGGATCTTCTATATGATATCCTTCAGCCATAATTGCTTCTCTATCTGCTTTTCTGAGAGCATGTGCGGTTCTTTTAATTTTTGGATCGAGTGGTAGTAGAGGAAACGATATAAAAAACTTACCCTAACTAAAGTGTTTCAATAATAGTAAATCATTTTCAAAACAATTTTTTAACGAAGAAAATTTTAATTGCGATCTATTCACCCCCTCTAGATCGTTTCCTCCATCTAACAAAACATATCCTTGGCCCTACGTGGTCCCTAGATACATTAACGTAATGATAAAATAAAATTATTAATGATATAAAATGCTAAAGTAAAATCATTAGGGATGCATAATGTTGAAATAAAACCATTCAAGACATATGATGGTGAAACAAAATCATTCACGAAGGTAAATGATGAAACAAAATCATACACAAAGAAATAAGAAAGTATATCCACAAATAAAGACGAAGTGAAATAGTTAATACCACAACCAAAAACATGAACAAGTAGATATAATCAAACAAAAAATAAATTCAATCTTCATACGCCATCAACTTCCCCTCCACAACCTCTTTCTCCGTGTTAAGTTTCTCCCATATAATATTCACTTTTGGATAAAATAGTTGCTTCTAAGTTAATTGAGTCTTTTACATCTGTCTGGAAACATTTCAAATAGTCCTCATAGGCTTTGTCCTTCTTGGAACAAGCTTTATCCTTCTTTACCAAGGTGGTCTCCAACTCTGTCATTGTCATCATTGAAGTATTAAGATGTTCCTGCACATCGACCAAAGACTTTTCAGCCTTACCCAATTAATCTTGGACCTCTCCAAGATAATCATAATTCTCTTTTAACGAACCCTCTAGAATCTTGACCTTAGCAGTAAGGGTGGAAGGGGCTCCATGCTTTTCCACCTATTTTCTTTATAAGAGTTAAGTTGCTCTTTTGCTTCGACCAACTCTTTTTTTAATACTAACCCATTTGAGAACGAAGAAATCAAGTTGTTTCTTATGATTTTCCTTATCCCTCCTAAGAAAGCTTGTGCCTTATTAAAGACAATGGTGGTCCCTAGTACCCCTCTTTCAACCCAGGGGATACTAGTTTTCATTGGCAGGAAGCTCGAGATTTTGTTGTCCCTTTCGAACCATCTCCTTCTACCTATCAACAAACAAAAATCTATGATTGTGAGTTCTAGAGCGTGCCCAAGATTTAATAAACTTCCTAACCTCATCATCACTAGGTTCCCGTCTTATTAGAGTCCAAAAAACTTTAATTAGATGCAAACACTCAAGTCACCTCGGTAATCCTAAACCCATTTTGATTTCCCCACAAGTACTTCAAGAAATTCAAAATCACATCAAACTTTCCTAATTTCATTTCTAAATTGGTCAACCCCTTATCTTCCTCCATGGGTTTCTCCACACCCTCGTCATTTTGAGGACCCTCAAATTAGTTACCATAATCATCAAAACTCTTTCTAGAATCAGAGCTATCACTAATCTCTTTAAAATCATAGTAGGGGGTTACACTGCTAGACGAACCATATCCAACACCTCTGGGTCAATCACTAAACATTGCTTAAATCACACCATTAGATAAGTTCATGGAATTTATGTTTGGGTTTCCTAAGTTAGTCTTGGCTAATGAAAAGAATGTGAACAACAATAATGAAATTAAGAGAGAGAGAGAGAGAGAGAGAGAGAAAGAGAGAGAGAAAGAGAGGTATTACCTTAAAAATGATGATAGAATGTGAAATCAAGGAATAAGAGACAAATGAACAAATCAAAGTTTTTCCTGAAATCAAGAAAGAATAAAATAAAAGTCATGAGAGGCAAGGGTCTGGGCAAGAAGATGAAAAAAATATTCTTAGTTAGGGATCGCCTTTATATAAGAATACAAAGAAGACAAATCTATAGTCCATAATAAAGGGAATCCTAGAAGATGAAATCAATGATGGAGATCGACCTAGAGGTCGCAACGACACTCAAGTGTACTTTAGTACTCCAAATGGTAGTGCAATTCCCTTCCTCGTGGACTTGAAGCCACATGTAGGATTGACTCTGCAAAACATTTTGATGACAAAACAAATATCGAATGTGAATGTTCACAAGACCCCATGCTCATACTCACCATACTTTTCCACTTCTGCTTCCAAAGGCTTACCCAAAAAATTCTAGACGACAATAGAGCGAGGCTCGAAAATTTTAATCTTTGCTTCACTGATTAACATAAATGACTTAGAGGCAAGACAACAATTTCGAGCCAGGAAAAGGTTCAAAGAGACATACCCAATTACGAGGGCTCAATCCAGAGCTCTGTCAAGTAGGATGGATGATTAAGTGGAACCTAGGTAGAAAGCCAATCACCTAGTCCTAGTAGTTAAAGCATCGTCTATTGTTAGATTCGAAACGGATCTTCACATCACATGTCGGGTTATACAAAGTCTGTTTCAACCTAGTGTCATATGTAAATCTTATCACACATTATTTGTTGGTATGATCTCACTCTCAAACTACTTCTCTATAATTTTACTGAATTGAACATTAAAATACTAACTTTATAGACTTTATTTGTTCCACCGCACCAAAAACTTTCGTCACAACAAAAAAAAAAGTTTATTCCCTTAACATTGCGTATTTTGCGTTCCAGATCAGAAAAACAAATAAAAATGAATGAATGAGCTATATGACCAATTTAATGTATCTTTTTAAATATTAAATCATTATATAAAAAAAAATGGCAATAGAGTAGATAAAACTCGCAATACAACTAATTCCATTGTACCAATTCACCATTAGATCACATGCTACTCTAATTATTTAATTGTTTTTAATATTTTATATACAATAAACGGTCTTTTTTGGTCATACAATAAACATGTTTTTAATGCCTACCATCACGTTTAGATCTTTTTAGTTAAAAAATATCTTTTAGTATAAACATAACTAATATTTTGTTTTGGAGAAAAAGCATATAGATTTATAAATTCAAATATTTTTATTTAAACACTAAATATTTTGTAATATAAAACAAATAAAGGTCACTATTACTTTAGTAAAATAATAATAAGTATATAACACACTATTATTATAAATTATTTAGAGATTAGTGTGTTTTATACTATATCATTATTTTTAAATTATTTTTTCTTTTGACGCTTTTAGTTTCTTCAACATCAAAAACAATACGAATCTTTTATAAAAAAATCTAAAAAAGTTCAAAGAAATATTGGATCCGTTTATTTATTTTTAAATGATTTTTATAATATATAATATAATTTTGTATAAAAAATTTACAAAAAAACTTTTAATAAAAATTTAATTTGAATAGGTATTCTTAAATATATATATATATTTTTTATATTCAAAGAGATATATTAACCGGAGTACTAAGGATACTCCAACTTGATAAACAAAGACCAACAACCAAGAGACATCCTATCGAAACTATACAATCAAATATAAAAAAAATCAGTAGGATGCTTGGTCCAATCGAAAAAGGAACATCTTGAAATTTGTTTACACCTCTTTGTTAACCAAAGCCAAGAATGAAGAACAATGCTATCAAATAAGGCCTCCAAGTTAATAAAAAAAAGCTCCATCGAAAAATAATTTGATTTCTAAGCCTCCAAATATGCCAACACGCAACTAACCAAATTAGAATCGCCCCTTCACTACACCTCCGACCTTTAAAAGAATAAACCCATTCTCGAAAATGGAGATAACTGATGTTGACACTTAGACACGGAATACCCAACCAAGACGCAAGATTATTCCATAAAGCAGAGACCTTATCACACATAAAGAAAAGATGAATCGTGATTTTTACCGACTGAAAGCAGAAAACACAGGTGATCGGTGATTTCCAGTTATTATTTCAAGACATGTTAGTTATTGTTTTTCTATGTTTTTGTACGTTTTCGAGTCTTATGTTTAGATTATTGTGTGTTATTTCGTTATGTGGCAAGGATGTTGCATGTGATCTTTTATATCGTTGGTGCGTTTAATTTGGTTATTTTTAGTGTATTTTCAGGAAGATATCAAGTCGGTGATCAGATACGAAGGAAACGGCGATTCGTGTGCGAAGAAACGGAGAAAGAGGGGGTCCAAAAGCCTGACACGGGTGCCCGTGTCACCTGACACGGGTGCCCGTGTCACCTGACACGGGTGCCCGTGTCACCTGACACGGCCCGTGTCAGGAAGGCTATGCAAATTATGAGGAATCCAGCAGTATGACACGGGTGCCGGTGTCACATGACACGGCCCGTGTCATAGGTCCCCACTTGATAGCACGTGTACAAGAATCCAGCAGCATGATACGGGTGCCCGTGTCACACGACACGGCCCGTGTCATGGCACCTGAATGCAAGAATTTTTATTTGGTCTTTTGTGCTGAGGGCATTTTGGACGTTTCGCATGTAATTTTGTAATCTGATACATTAGGGTGATCTGAACCAGAAAAACATACTGGGAAATATTGGGAATTTTCACGCAAAGGAAAACGAAGGATTTTAGAGGAGAAGTCAGATCGATCAAACGCGGAAGCAATTGACGATCCAATCAATCCTTTTTACATTGTAATGTTTTTTTCCCTATGTATGTGATTTTCATTGTTTGGATTATGAGTGGCTAAACCCCCCAATGCTAGGGGGTGTCCCTGAGTTATTTGTAATGACATTGAACTTAATTTTATGAATTTCACTGTTTCTTTCTTCATTGTTTTGATTGATTGATTTTATTGTGAGAAAAATCAATATTGGAAAATTGGATTTTAATCATCGGTTAACAGATTGTAGGAATGCACTGTTAACGTTTTTCAATTAAAACTTTTTATCGGATATCACCAAGGAATTGGGATATCGTATTTAACCGTGAAATTTTTTGATATATAAATGCTTGGTATTCATTCTATATGATCACGGAATTGGAGTATAGTAGGAATACCAAAGGGTTTTCTTTAAAGGAATTTTGGAAAACTATTGTAATAAGACGGTAATGAGTTAGTTGTAGTGATATTTTAACGATTATAAACAAATAGTCATTATAAGAATTTCTCATACACCCTCCCTAGCATAATTCTCATATTTGTCATCCTTAGTATTATTTTCCTAATTTTATGTTTACAAGTCTCTTGAGAAAATCTAAACAAACCCTTATAAACTTTTGTTCAACTTGAAATAGTAAATAACTTAATTTGATACGCAGTCCTTGAGATCGATATTCGGGGAATTTCCCTAAGATTACTATAGTGGGAAAAAATAGTACACTTGCTATTTTCCCATCAACAGGCCTTGTCATGCTCGTTAACAATAATCCTCCTACTCCATAAAGTGCCACGAGACGGAAGACCATCAAGGAAGTGATGCCAAGCGAAAACTTTGATTTTTAACGGCGCAATAGATCCCCAAGAACAATCGAGCACGAACTTCAAATCCAAATCCAGAATATTATCAAAAGAAGATAATAACAGCCCTTGATAACATGTTTTTACCAAAAATGCGGTGTCCGCACCAAGAGACCAAGAGAAATAATCTGAATTAGCTGACAACAAATCTTTGCTGGCAGCATCCGAAACATCGAACCTAAATCTTCCAGAATCTGAGAATTGCTCACAAAATCATCGACCGAAAAATTCTAAGAAGAAGTATTATTCAACCAGTAACATGATCAGTAATTGCAGCAGTTTTGGACCTGGCGGCCAGAAACAAAACTGGAAAAACAGCAGGCAGCGGAACTGTACCGTGCCAATCAACGGTCCAGAAAGGAATCCGATTTCCATCTTCCATGAGAAACCTGACTGCACTATGGAAACCTCCATTAAGATCAGCAGAAGCAATAAAAATAACATCCCGCCACCATAAAGAATGGTTTTTGTTAACCCAAGCAGAGGAACTATGCCAAATTCCACATGACATAATTCCATATCTAGCTTCCAAGATACCTCGTCAGACCGCATTATTATCAGTTAGTGCATGCCAACACCATTTGGAAATCAAAGCTTGATTAAAAACTCCAATATCCTGAATTCCCAATCCACCAAAAGCCTTCGTTTTACAACAAGTTTTCCAAATTATGAGATTTAAACCGTTCTTTTCCGCCAAACCATTCCAAAGAAACCTTCTTTGGATACTCTTGATACGGTTTAAAACCTTTCTCGGAGCTTTATAAAAAGACAGATAATGAATTGGTAGATTAGCCAACACCGAATTAATGAGAGTAACCTTCCCACCGATAGAGAACAATCTACCCTTACAAGTCGATAACCGGTCATTAATTCTCTTAACAACCAGATTCCAAAAAAACACCCTCCTATGGTTTCCGCCAATCATTAAACCGAGAAAATTGAAAGGGGTAGATTTTGTTGAACAAGCCAAAAAACGAGAAGCCGATAAAAGGAACAAATCTTCCACACCAATCCCCATGAGACAACTCTTAGAAGCATTTAACCGCAATCCAGAAATCAATTCAAACCCTTGATAATAGCCTTTCGGCCCCACATATTCTGCCACGTAGCATCGCAAAAAAGAATAGTATCGTCAGCAAATTGTAACAGATTGGGCTTAACCGAGTCGCTCACATCAAAGCCAGTCAACAAGTCAAGATTACACACTTTTCTAACCATAAATGCTAATCCTTCCACAACCACAACAAATAAACCGGGGGAAAGAGGATCCCCTTGCCTAAGCCATCTGGAAGCTCTAAAATCATTGGAAGGACTTCCATTAACAAGAACAGAAATACAGCTGCGAAAACTCCACCTCTGATCCAATCGATCCACTTACGGCCAAAACCCATAGCACCTAACATCCTGAAAAGGAACTTCCAATTAACGTAATCATACGCTTTGGCGAAGTCAGCTTTAAACAGAATGCACTTTTTCTTTTGTCTAACAGCTAAGTCACAAATCTCATTAGCCACAAAAACGCAATCTAAAATATGGCGACCCAATATGAATGTCGTTTGAGTCGACGAAATAATCTTGTCCACCACCAAATTAAGCCAAGACGCTATGATTTTGGCAATAATCTTATAAATACACCCGACAAGACAAATAGGCCGAAAGTCATCTAAATCTGACGGGAAATCAACTTTAGGAATCAAAGCAACAAAAGACGAAATCATAGCCTTGGGCAGCTTAGCAGAACCATGAAATTTAGAAATACAGCTGACAATGTCCTTTCCTATAATGTTCCAACAACGCTTGATAAACAACAGGTTAAACCCATCAGGACCTGGACTTTTATCGCCGTCACACTAAAAAACAACCCTTCTGATTTCGTTCGCTGAATAATCAGCTTCCAACATCACATTATCCAACAGAGAAATTTTTGGCAAGTCAGGCCAATTAAAGAAAAGAGAAGGCTAAACTGAAATTGAGAATCTTGCTGCAAAATGATCTGTAGTTGCCTACTTTATGGAGTGCACATCCTCTAATAAAACTTCGTCCACTTTCAAAGCCGAAATAGCATTCCTCCGAGTACGAGATTTCAGCAAAGCATGCTAGTATTTCGTGTTCAGATCTCCATCCTTAATCCAGTTCGATCTATCCTTCTGATTAATTATGCTTTCCTTCGTACATAATTTGTTCCACAAGAGATCATTGGACTGACTTCTCCTCTTCAAAAGATCAGAAGGAACATTTTGATCTCCATCAAATATCTTTTTCTCTAAGTTATTGAGAATCTTAATTTCTTGTTCAAGTTTAAGATCAAGAATACCGAAAACCTCTTTATTCCAACTACGAAGCTTACCACGAAAAGCTTGAAACTTCTTAACCAAAACTGTCGCATGATAACCCGGGAACTTGAAGGCTTCCCATTCAAATTTCACAAAGCTAAGGAAATCCGGATGATCGAACCAACAGTTGAAGCTTTTAAACGGCTTAAGACCCCATATGAAATTATTGGCAACAATCCACGTGGGCTTATGGTCCGAAATGTCACAGTTACCTGCCATTTGAGCCACAATTTTCCAAGAATTAATAAGGTTTTCTAACAAAAGAAATCTATCAAGTCTACTACAACAACCACCGTTAGGCTTAAACCAAGTGTACTTATCGCCAATTAACGGAACATCGCAAAGCTCCATATGGTCTATGAAAGACGCTAAATCTTCCATGTTTACCGAATTATTAGATCCAATACCATTTCTTTTATCACAAGACTTGATAGAGTTGAAATAACCACAAACAACCTAATCGCCAAGATCAACTCTTCCTTTAAGAATTGAAAGTTCAGTCCACAGTCTTCTTTTTACCTCCCTATTACAACTAGCATAGATGCTTACTAAGTAAAGAAGACCGCCCTTTCAAGAAGCTTTCAGCACAAGAAAGCCATTGCCTTTAAAGCTCAGAATTGGTTCTAAGGATACTTTCTTCCAAATGGTAAAAATTTCTCCCGACTAGCCAACGACATTCAACGCAGACTAATCATAATTCTAGTTTAGACATTTCATTATTTTATCAAAACTTTTTTTGGATATCAAAATTTCAAAAAATCACTTAATTTTGAAGCTATTTCAAATATATTTTCATAAAAATCATTTTTAAAATACAATTTTTGTAAAAAAAAATTATGATTTTGATTATCTTTTGATCTTCAATAATGTATGTTTATGTTATAGGATGTCAAAATTTATTTTTTGATTTAGAAAAAACAAATATAAAAAAACTTGTAATATTTCGAAAAACAATTTTTTAAAAACTATTCTTAAAAATACCAAAAAAAAAAAAACCAAGTTTTTTTAAAACCGAAACAAACAAGTTCATTATCTTTCCTAAGTCGATACATATAATTTTTCAAAAAATTGATTTTGTCATTCTTTAGCGCAACTTGCTGCTAATATGTCTTATATTTTTATAAATTTTTTATTATATATTATATATGATAAGTATTAAATATGTAATTTTCTATATTAAACATTCTTATAAAATTAGAGAGAGTCAAAGTAGTTGATAGAGTCGAACATAATAAATTATAGTCGAAGTTGTGTTTGTTGAACTTAGTATAAAAGAGTTAGTTAGAGAGATTCAAACTATAAATAAGAGGACACTTTTATTTGTAAAATACAACAAGTGAACAATTAATTTAAAATTGAATAAAATTCATCTCTTCTCTCTAAACCCTAATTTTCATTTTTATTTTTCTTCTCTTAAATTATCTTTTCTCATCAAATCTTACTACAGTGAAATTATCTTACAACCAATTATTAGTTGAATCACTCAAATGAAGAATAAAGAACAAAAACTACGATCAATCATCAAGATTAATTCTTGTTCATCAACTACCTTCAAGATTAAGATATTTAATTATCTTGTTAGCATGACTTTTGTTTTAACTTACCATGCAAGCTGATATGACAATTTTATTAGTGTGACATGGGTTACATGTGGGTTTCACATGCTGTAGAGCACATGATAGGGAACATAGAACACCTGCAGAATTGAAATAAAATATAATGAATTTCCTGAGCAATTAGTTAGCTACTGAGCTAGCAAATCGAAGAGTCTCTCATGGAAAAAGAGCTAGTAAGCAAGTTGCAAGACAATCCTTTTGTTTTGTTGATGGGGACAACAAGGGTCAGTTGAACATGGCTCTTTGCTACGGATAATTATTCCATTTCACCCATATGCCATACAAGAAATTTTAGTACTCTAATTTTGGGTCCCATAGGTCTGCTTGGATTGACACCATTACGATGTAGAAATTTTGAAATGAATGATTGATCAATTACAGAATTGTCTTTACTTTGGCCATGTATCAAATACTCTCTATGTTTCTTATTACTTGTTTTCTCATTTACAATGTAGAAATTTTGAAATGAATGATTGATCAATTGAAGAATTGTCTTTACTTTGTCCAATGTGAAATAATCTCTATGTTTTACATTACAGATTTTTTCTCATTTGAAATTAACTAATTAAATATATCCATTCACACATATTAAAATATCATAAATGAAATAGAAAAACTATTATCTTTTTATTAAAATATCTTGGTATATTTAATTATTGTTTTCTTTTTACAAACAATTAGTAAAAAAAATTATTATTTCAGTCTTTTATTATAAGTTGCTTTGAAAAAAAAGTTATATTTCGTTAGATAATATCAATGAATCATTAACGTTAAATAATACTAATGAATTATTAATGTTAGATGAAATCTCTATAGATGTTAGTGATGTAACATGAGACTTCTCCTTCTACAAATCTTGATTTGATAAATAAGCAATTTCTATGATAATAGTTAGTCATTCTATTTCAGCTTCTAGAGTGTCTTTTTTTGAAATATCAATTGGTTTTGGCTCCTCGTACTCCCATGAGCTTAGAGTAGTAACAATTTTCCCAATTTAAGGCTCTAATTTTTTTTATACTCTCCCCTTGAGCATGAAATTGTAACTTTGTTTCTTTCATAAAAGTTTTCAAAATAGACTCTAACTTGTTGGTTCTATGAGTTGTCACACTTTCATTAGGAGCAGAACTTGTGTGATTCCTCCATCCTTCATAAGCAAAATCAGAGTCATATGTCATGACATTAAATGGTGCGACAAATGTCATGACAGGTGGCATCGTAAAATACTTCAGCATGTTGTGTATTTCAGTCAATTGAACAACCAGAATAATGGTTTGATTGACCTTCGTTCTGGAGAAATCAACTTGAATATGCAACACTCTCACACACCTGTCGTGTCACTAAAAGACATAAAATATCAAATGCTTAAATGTAAATTTTACAAACTTAAATGAGAAATCAAAATGTTAATGAAACAATCCTCGACAATGGTATCATAAACTTGATGGTTAATTTTTGTACATGCAAGTATACACGGTCAAATTAGTAGCAAATGATAAGAAAAGTATCGATCCCACATAGATTGTTTTAAGCATAACAATTTTCATACAAGAAGTTGTAAAGTAAACATGAGCAAAGATGATAAAATAATTTTATGTGTCAAGTCAGTTAAGAAAGTGAAAAAACAGATAAGATAATTAAGGGTTAACATAGAGAGAGAGAGAGAGAGAGAGAGAGAGAGAGAGAATATAGTGAAAATGTTCCATTTAATGAATTCATCTAATGTATGAGTCTGATATGATGTCATGACATATGAGGCTGGAATGTGATTCTATGGTGTATCTCTACAACATCACTAACATATACAGTAAAGTAAGTGCACAAATCTCTAAGTGTCATTTGTAACTTTAATACATGCATAGTTTCATTCTGCATGTCCTATATGATTGTAGCTATATATCTCTAATTTAGATAATCTAGTGCATATCTCTATCTTACTATATTTAACCATATTCACATATGAGTTCCACTTGTCAAAAGATCTCTCAACATTAACAAGTTGTTATATACTCCTAATGTGGCTAGACAAAGGAATAAATATATTGCATAAATTCACATGAGTAAAATATCTGAAGAGAACTCATTTTTAACATTCAAAAGATTACTAATTCATTAAACTTTACATTATCGAACAAAGCAAGTTTAACTCATAATGAAAAATATAAGCATTATATAGAAAGATCTTAAGTTACATATTCTTAAACAAGAATATATAAATGATAAACCTAAGAATGACACTTCAATCACTTGTAATTGTTTAATCAGAAAATGTTGTTTTTGTCGCGTCTTCCAGTGTTGTTTCCTTCATTTTTAATGGACTAGAGTTGCGTGAAACAATTCATATTCCTACACTTCTCTTCTTCATAATTCTTTCTAAATTTCAGAACCTATTTCTTCATTGCATTGCAGCCTTATTTATAGAGGTTTTCCAGCTACATAATGTCTCTCAGTTTAGTTATTGGGCATTTACAATGACCCATTAACTTAATCCCAAAGATTAAAACATATTCCTTTGTGTTGTATTGAACTACTACATACATTGCACACGGGAGGCACCATGACACTATAGCAACACTACAACAGTAGTAGCAACGCAGGAGCAACAACGATACAACAACAGGCTTGGACAACTTTTTCAGAGTTTTGTCTTGTAGCATTTCACCCTTATCCATTCATTTTCTCCACCTTAACCATATTTTCTTCTCAAATATCTGCCACATCAGCATTAACACTAAAGTTGAGAACTCATGCCAACATCTTCTGCCTCAACGCCTTCTAGATGGTGTTCAAGGATTCCTGGTGTGAAAGAACTCATCACAAGACCTAATTCTGCACAAACACAAAATACATAAATTTGATAAAAGAGAGCACTTAGTGTGCTCAAGCCTAAATTAATTAAATTAACATAAAAAATTAATAAATGACATTACTTTATCTCTAATCTACCCTAAACTTCAAGTATAAAAATATTAAATATCTCACCCAAAATGAGTTATCATTGAGTATTTGGAAGTATTTTGCAACCTTTAGCATTCATGCTTACAATTACTTTCCAAAAAATCGTTTTTGTTCCTTTTTACCGAAGAGTATCATTAGAAGCAAATAAGTGCCTTAAAGTTTTTCCTTTTTATCAACTTTTCATGCTTCATCGCCCCTACATAGCTAGGTACCATTCTAACTACAACTTTTATCTTCCAACATTTCATGTTCTCTAGTCATGATGAGCGATAATATGGTCAACCTAGTGAGCGATTCTGAAGTTGAAACTTCATATGATTCTACAATGGGAAGATCCATTGATCCTCGTTTCTATTCTCTAAGTGACGATCACATAAGACTAGAAATTATATCTATATATGACAATTCTGATTTACAAAGGGTGTCTAGGGATTCCCTCAAGAAGAAACTTCGTCATCTACTTCATTAGAATCTCTTATGTGAAATGTTAGCGGAGGAATAAATCACGCTAAAGTCCCCTTGCCCCATCAAATCTTATTCAGTGGGGAGATACAAGTTAATCTTCAAAGGAGAGAACACACTGAATATTTCATTCAACCTCATTTATAGGTCGATGGTCCTGAACCTAGTGACACTGGTGTGTTGGCTCACTTAAATCATTGAAGTTGGTCGGGCGTGTCAGAGTATAATTGGATAAATACAAACATATTAGGCATTTCCTCGATTCTGAGCAACGAGGTTGCCCTAAATCCGACTAACATCATAGTTTGCGACCCTTTGAAGTGGTTAGCCAACACCTTGTTTTTCTCATATTTTATATCCAAAGTACTGCTCCAAGACCCAATTTAACTGGGATTCCTTCTCCTGTTGTATCAAGTAGGTTCTCTTTCTTCGGATGAGGTGATAATGAAAGAAGAATTATGAACTTGGTCTTAGGAATTTGGATATGAGGTCAGGTTCGATCCTGGTGAGGTACCCCTTATCGAGATGAAAAAGATATTGATTAACACTCATGTTATCTTGAATGTAGTTATCCAAGAGGAGAGGAGAAATATTTTTATTTATAGTGGAGTCTTCACGCTTTTTTAATATACGTGATTGCATTTTCCAAATATCATGGACAGAGTAAGCAAGTTGAATATGTTATATAACATTGCATATACTTAAAGAATTCGAGCCATGGTGAATAATGGGACTACCACTTTTGCATATGCTACTCAAGCCACCACCGATCCAACTCTGATCCCTTCTCCTGCATCTGATGTATAAATTATTACTCCTACTCCCGAGGTGAACCATTTTGTGGATGTTACTACCACTTTACTAGTAGTAGAATCGATCTCGCCTCCAGTTTCAGTGAAGAGAGTCCGAGACAAGAAACAACAATGCCCCAAGACCCGAGGGTTCTCCAAAAAGGATCTGAGTTATCGAGGGTGATGCTTACAGGGAGATAACTCCTTTCATGTGGGTGCCAAATGTAATTTATTACCGGATTGCTCAGAATCCTAAGGAGGTGGCCTCGAATGTTTTGACAAAAATTTATCCTTCGTTCAAAATCTTTGAAAGGGATAAGTTGGAAATGGATTCAGAGCTTGCTCACAATATGTTCAAATATACTTTTATCTTCTCTCTTGTCTATGTTGGACGGGGAGATCTCTTGGCCCCAAGTAATCTTTCCAAGAAAAGGGAAACTTGGAAGGGGAAGGTCGATGTTATGGAACTAAATTGCATTAATCTTCAGAAGGAGCTTGTTGCGCTGCATGAGAAGGTTAAAGCCGCCAACTATTTGCAAGAGGTAGTGGAAATACATGGTTAATGGTTCTGCTTCAGCTCTAGTCACTCGTGTTGCAACGCCCCGAAAATCTAAATTTAATTATTTAATCATTTATTTAATTAATTTAGAAAAATTGGAGAGTTTGGATTATTTTGAGAATTTTGGAGAAAATGAGTATTTTTATATAATAAGGATAAATAGTGTTTTATTATGCTATTCTATTATTATTATTAAAAATATATTAAAGAAAAGGGTAAGGTAGTCTTTTTGTGAAATTATGAGGGTAAGGTGGGAAAAGGCTAAACTGGGATAATATATCCAAAGAAGAGAATACGATCAGTTTCTCATTTTTTTGTTTTCTATCGTGTTTGGAGAAGTGCTCTGAAGAAAGGAGAAGCTCAGAGTCAGGAGGCTGTGGAGAACCCCAGAGAAGAGTGTAAAGCGACGAAATTCTCTAAGGTATGGGGAGTTTTTATAATCTATGATAGATGTGTAGGAATTGGAATATGAATGGATTAGGATGGTATGAATTTTTGGGGTTTTGAGTTAGGTTGAGTTTTATGAGAAATCTTGATGAATTAGAGCGATTAGAATGAGTTATAATCGTATATTTGTTTGTATAATTGTTGTCTGGATGTTGTTGAGGTTTAATTGATGTTTTTGAATGGTTTTATGAGTGTTATGATGTGAAACCCGTAATGGGGTTTGGGGGTTTTTGGTGTTGGGACAGTCTGCAATTGTATAGCAGAGAACTGCTGGAAAACGTGCGTTAACCGGTTAACGCTATGGGTTAACCGGTTAACCATTGTAATTTTTGGAAAATTCTGGAATTTCGTCGGCGTTAACCGGTTAACGCTATGGGTTAACCGGTTAACGCTATGGGTTAACCGGTTAACACTGTTGGGATGACAAATTTTAATTATTTGAAAATTCATATCTTTTAAACCGTAAGTCCGATTCGCATTCCGTTTGAAGCGTCGGAAAGAGCACAAACTGAACTTTATTTTGATGAATAGAAACGAGAAAAATGCAATAGTTTTTGATAAATGAGTTTGTGAAATAACTTTATAATTACCTTATAAATTACTGGGTACGGGTTAATCTTTGATGTGTCAGAGTGGTTAGAGAACCAGTGTTCAGGGTGTAATGTCATGATGATATATATGATTATTTGATGGTTGTTCTGCTGATTGAAATGAATGATGCGAATTGTTTTGATGAATTTTTCGATGTAGCGCATCATTGCATTTCATAACATTCACGATGGGGCTTCGGCCTATTTATTTGCTTCAATCCCATTGTGTGGATTGAAGTGTCTCGATGATTTATGATGTGCTCCTTTGTGGAGGGTTGATGGTCATGTATCCATCTCACGATGAAAATGGTACCACATGCATATTGCATATCAGGATGTTAGAATTGCATATTCTAGATGAATTTCATGATTGTGTTGGTGTTGATTGATTTCATGATAGTGTTGTGGTTGTTGATGAATTTTGTAGTTGACGATGTCATGATATGTGTACTAATTATTTATGATTCTATATTCTTGTACGTTTATGATATATTATGATTACTCACCCTGCCTGCTTGGAAATGTTGCCTCTTTCGTGGGTAACTTGCAGATGTCGAAGAATAGTCCTGCAGTGCAATAGGAGTAATTCATGAGTCTCGGAGCATGCTTTTGTGTTCCTTAGGAGTGGTTCTGGTTTATGTGTCCTGCTCTGTGTCATGTAACACTGGGATGAGTTTCTTTAGTTAAACTGTTTTCAGTATGTTGTTATCTGGATAATGTTTTCCATTTTATGATGTTAAATTCAGGATGGTGAAAATGATGTTTATGAAGTTTTGAATTATGAAGTTAAATTCCGCTGTGAAATGATTTATGATATTTTTGATGTTGATTAACCCGTGTTACGGGACATGACACTGTTGTGTTGACTTATGATGATATGTAATACCCTTTTAGATGATTACTCTGATATTATTTCAATATTATGTTTTGGGGTAGAAGGGTGTTACACGTGTGACCGAGTTGGATTTTCTTTTTCAAGCTTTGGAAATTCATTTATGAAGTGTATCTTGGTTCCTTTCACTTGTAGTAAATGATAAATTCAAAATTTATGTATATTACATAAACACTTATAACTTAGTTCGCAAGTAATTAATGAAACACCTATCTCTCTATTTATCATTAAAACAAGATAAAACGCTTGTAAGAACTTTTTAATGGTGTATAAACTAAGTACATGTTAGTTACTTAAGAGGAAATGAAGTGTTTGCTCGATAAAGCTAGAATAGACGGCGTAATAGGTGAATTATGGAGGCAAAGTCCATTGAAGATGAGTTGGCATGGCTTAGAGGAGAAGAAAAACAAGTTTTCTCAGCGAGCTACAAGCCGCGCTTGGTGAGAAGGCCATATACAAAATATACAAATTGAAGTTCAAGTTCGTTTAGTTAGATAACTTTTGTTGGATTCTTGGTAGTTCTGATAGATTTGAAGTAGAAACAATTTTGATACCAAAATCACAACAGAAGAGGAAAAGAAATGAAGATTGAGGGCATAAGCGATGTTAGAGGAATCGACATAAATGGTCCTCAACATTTTTATTCTAGGTTTTAAGTGTAAAGATACAATGAGTAAACATACCTAATTTCTCTTTTGTTGGGGTTAGATGTAGTCATCCAAATGCTCATGTACCGATTTTGATCATGGCGTTTTATGTAATTATTCAAATGCTTTAAAATTGATGAGTTCTTCATGCTCAATACTTATTTTGAATTAGCTACCTAAAACATGTTTTCATGATTTTAATTCAATATCGAGAGATACTTGTCATTTCTAGATCCTTGTTTTCATCTATTAGATGCTAAATTCTAGAGATATTTTTAGGTTTAGTATCCACATGAACTATAAGTGTTTTCATCTTACGTTGTTGACTTAAACATATATTACAAAGCAGAGTGATGAGTTATAATACTGATAGCTGATTAGAATCGCATATAATTGATCATAATCATACATGTAAATTAATTGATAAAATCTAATCCCATCAAATTTTTTCAACTATAAAACACCAAAGTTCAAATTAGTTTTGTTATTCCAATTTCATAAATAAACAAACTTTACCAAATCATTCCACAAACACGATTATTCATTGTTGCTTTAGTTCTATTATTAAGAAAACATCATTGTTGCTTTAAGAAGCAGGGGCCAAACGATCAATGATATAATACAACAGTTTTACTTTTTGAAACACCTTAAAAGCACCAATAATGCACACACATTTTTAATATAAAATCTCTTTGGTTCGTATTGCCATTATTAATGTAATAACTTTTATTAATACAACCGTAAAATCAAAATTTATAATAAAGTAGATAACATTAAAAAAATAAAAAAAATTCAATACTCCATTCAATAATTTTGAACGGACGTATAATAAATTTTAAGAAAATATATAGTAAATATTAATGAATACATAAATTACATAACTGAGTTTTAAATTTATATAAATTTTTGTCTATTTTATTATTAATATATTATGACACTAATCAACACTTAAATTAATAAAATTTATCATTTATTTACATTATCAAACATATTAATAATATACACATGAGAAGGGGAATGAATTTCAAACATATTTTTGAAGGATATTTGTAAAAAAAATTATTTATTCCAACCATTCCAATCATACGATTAATTATCCATTATTGCTTTAATTCTATGATGTTTTATATATAATAAAAAAAAAGAGCATCACTGATGCTTTAAGAAGCATGGCCAAATAATCAATAATATAAATTATAATACATGTTTTATACTTTTTGAAACACCTTAAAAGCATCAATAATTGACACACATTATTAATCCAAAATCTCATTTGTTCATAATCGCCATTAACAGTATTATATATAATTATTTATACTGAACCGAATATTTCCTTTTGCGCATGCAGTTATTCACGACCTTGTATCATCATGCAGAAATTGTCTCTTGAGTAATTCAACTATGAGTGTCTCATCAACATTGAAATCCATTTAATATGAATGGCTGAATGGCAATGAAGGACGAAGATTATGAATCCTCATGTCTAGTCACATAGGGAAATATGCATGTATATAAAGTCTTCTCTTTGGATCTATCAACATGCATTACTAAACAAAGTACTATGTACTATTTGGCTTTGTTATTTATGTATGAAGGAAGAGATATATATATAGTCAAGATATAGGACTTTATAATTCAATGTTTTGTACTTTTTATTGTGTATTGTCTTTTCATATGTAGGTAAATATGGAAAAACGTGGCTCACTTGCCATGTATTCATTATTTTCTTTGCTTTATTATATAGTTGAAAATATAAGCTATATACCTGAGTTCATTTATTTACCATTTGACATTTGATCGTTGTTTGAGTAAAAACAATGTTGCATAGTGACCTTATATCAATTGTATGGTGGTTTATGTGTATCCATAATAAGCATTTTGGATTCAAGCTAAAGTAATGCCAAAGTTTATTTTAGTGAGAAAATCAACTTTTTATGGAATATTTGATAATATGAATTAAAGATTAATTTTATAGACAACAATAAAATTAATTTATGGCTTTTTCTTTATAAGGGTTTTTTAATTTTTTATGTTTATTAGCAACCACACGAAATTATTTAAATGTTTTTAATTTTTAAAAATGTATCTTCGGACACATCAAATTCGGTATGAATGTTAAAATATTCCGGAGATATATTTTCGAAACAAATTAAAACATATAATGTATCACACTCAGAAGTCATATACACATGAATTTGATCGGAGTTACATCTCTGTAAATATTAAAAAGATACATCTTCGTAACATTTCAGAACTTAGTATTTCACGTTATATGTTGTTTATCTGCATTTAGATGAAAATTTAAACCATATCATACAATTGAAAATAAAAAATAGGTGTACATAAATCGTGATGATCCAAAAATGTATATATAAATAAAATACCAATAAATGTCAAAAAACAATACAATCGAGATCAATACAATAACATGATATACAAATAAATACAGACCATAATACTACTACTATATACTAAAACACTATTGTGTATGTTTGATTACCTCTCATATACCTCTTCTACCAGCTCCCCTACCTCGTCTACCTCCTTGGTCATCAATCCCCTATGTCCTATGACGTTGTCTCCGGTACATCAATACCCTAGTGTCTTTGTCATGATGACATAGGAGCAACATTTGTAGTATGAGGTGGAACTGATGAATCAGGTACCTCAAGCGCCTAAATAGGGGAAATATGCCGCATGCGGGAAGATAAAGGGAGTCATGTGTCGGATGGTGAATCACGTCTCCTACATGAAGAAGAAGAAGAAAATGGAATGTCATGAGGCGAATCATGAGTCTTGGAAGTAGATATGCTTCTGCATGACCAGAGGGACCAAGAACCTCTAGAACCTGCTGAATTTTGTCTTGTTGCACTGATGTGTGCTAAGCAACCCTCTTGTGCCCCAGTTTATCCTGTCTATCAACCATTATGCTTGTAATTTAAAGTAACACAGACAATTAGTGCATTCAAGAAACACACAAGCAAGATAAATATAAATACTGTCAAAAATTCCGGAGAAGCATCTCTGGAATCTGGGAACTAAAACGCTGAAAAATTCCAAAGATTCAATTTCGAAATTTTCTGCAACTTAGAAGTGCGTTAATGGCATCAATATACCTCATGCAACCTCAAACAAACATCTAATACACTATATCTAAACTAACTTAAATGCTATTTCTACTCATTATAATAATTGATTTCTACTCATTTACACAAAAACTCAAAATTTATTGAAAACTTACAAGAAATTGATGTTCTAGCTAGATTTTGTTTCTGGTGTTAGAGATGATGATTGAAGTTCTGTTAAACCTTATTGATTGAGTTTTGACTTGGTGTAGAAACAAAATTTGAGAGTTTTGAATTTTTAGTTTGAAATAGAGAAAAATGAGGAAGTTGGAGGGTCTGACGCAATTTAATCTCCAAAATATTTCGGAAATGCATCTCTGAAATATTTTAATATTAAATGACTTTTTGATGCGTCTGAAAATACATATCCAAAATCTGAGGACATTTATGTATTTTTATAAGGGGACTAAGAAACTTATAAAGTGTATTAAGAGATTCTTTTTCTTTATAAGAAAGTTATATTGATAGGAGAACAATAGAGGCCAACAAAATCAAGATTATCTATCCAATTTTTTATAAAAGGTTGCAAATACTAAAAATTAATATCAATTAGATTGAGACTCGCCATAGGATCAAGATAATAAAAAGAAAGAGTGACGGAAACACTTTACAGTAAAAAAAAATATGTTTGAATCAAATAAAAAAACATCACAATTTAATTTTAAAAAGCAAAATAAATATAAAATAATTCAATAAACTATTTCTTTTTTTAAGTTTCATTACTATTTTTTTCCCAACATTTCTAAGAATGTTAGAATGTTTGTTGTTCATTATTTTGTGGATGGAAGAGATTCCACGTTCAAATGACACAAACTCTATGTAACAATTTATGATGGTAAATATTATAATCCTAAATAAAATTCTCTATTTTACATTAATTAATTTGAGTATGATTGATGAGTGAGTCACTATGGATCGGACGATAATTTGAGTATTTAAAAATAGTCGGTGATGTTGTTCTTTTACATGTTTGTCTTTTACAATACATTGATTTGCAATATTTATAGTTGATTTAATTCAATTGAATTAATTCTTAAATTTTATGTAATGAATTATAAAGTATAGCTAAATGTTTGTGCTTTAATTTTATAATACGCATTTGCAATTTTAATTTAAAATAATATTTTAGAAATAATTTGATGCATATGTTTGTCTATTTGAAAATTATAAATTAAATTTGAAAGAACTATTTGATAATAATTTTTAGCATTGAAATAAAATTTAATATTTTTGTGAGCGATTTAAATAGTGATTGGTTATCAATTTTATTAAGAGACTAAAAATTGTTTTAATTTTTATAGGAATTAAATTAGTTCTCATAAATTTTTATTGAGTTATTTGAAAATTAATTAATTTAACTTTTTAGGGTTTAAATCAGATATCTCATAGTTTTTTTATCAAATTATTTGAAAATTGATTATTAGTTTTTTTTATAGGAATATGTGTGCATCAAAGAAAATAGAATAAAAAATTAATAGTTTGTGTTTTGATATATGATGAATATATAATTTGTATATGTATGTAAATTTTGGTTACATGAATAGAAAGAGATGAATAATAAAATATGAAAATAAAAGTCTTTTAATTAAAAGAGAATAATAAATGAAACATTACACATTTTCTTCAAATAAATATTTGAAACGTTATAATGTTGGGTTTTTAAGAAATACCACATCAGATTTTTAATATAAAAATGAATTATTAAAAAAGTCGGTTTTATTTTAACATATTATAATTGAAGATTTACAAAACAACAAACAGCAACCTTTAATGTGGTATTCTTAGTAAAAAAAATAGTAAAACAAAATAAAAGATGGTGAACCATGCATAACAACCTCCCATGATCTCCTATGATAGACTCGAAATATAATTATATAATTGGTTGAAGCATAATTGAGACTCAATACAACAAAGCCAATGGTTGACACTATCTATAAATTGACTCCGTCGAATCATAATTTTTTGTAATAATAAATAAATAGATTTATGATTAATTATTTCAAATATCTTCATAAAAGTTCAATTTTGGAAGTATTAATTGAATATATATGCCTTAAAAAGTTCATTAAATTAAATAATGAGAATTCACATAAACGCACTTGAATAAAATGATAGTGTCTCTTTCGATTTCATTTGAGGTCATAGATTTGAATTCAGCCTTTCACACACAGTAGTGTTAAATCTATTAGAGAGAATTCAACGTCTATTATGGTGGTCCTACAAGACTCGAGGAATTAGGAAAATGATACTTGATTTATACCACACAAAATTTAGCAATAGAAATACATTCTTTGTAATACAACATACACCGACCAATACATCAATCTATCGTTATCATTAATAGACTGAGTCTAGCCACAATTTTTTTTGTTTTCCTAAAGTTTGAGGGAATTACATTCTTTGGGTGACTTGATTCCTTCGTAAACTTGACCATGTTATCGAAACATGCATATGACATATTTTTTAGATTTTAAACTCAACATCTTAATAGCAGCAGATAATTCAGTAGTGTTTTTACATCTCAGCCACAATGGTTGTTGAGTTAAATTCAATATGTCATAAAATAATTTTGCTTCCATATTTGGAGGTTCATATTCTTGTGATATAAAATATTGCTTGCGATTAAAATCAGTAAATCAAACACCATGTCTTGGTTTTTATGAACATGTTCATAATAACCATTGTTGACTATTACTACAAGGCACAATCATATCTATATCATCATCGTAAATAAGAGTTTACTGGATATGCATCGACAGTGTAAAATAATTTTACACTATCATCCAATAGAAATTCATCAATTTGTCACATCATAAAATTATTTTAAAATTTACAGTATGATGTGGTGGAATACATGATAGTGATTAGTTGACAATGTAAAATTATTTTACATTATTAATGCATATTCCATCTTCTCATTAAATAAACAATTTTTTTTTAATAAATAATTTAAAAACTAAAATTTCTTTAAAAAAATATAATTTTATATAAAATTCAAAAAAATCTCAAAAACATACGTGTCTCAATTATATATATAATTTTATTTATTAATAGTTAAAATATAATTCATTTTTAATAATATTAAATATTAAAAAATCTGTAGCAAAAACCGCAGTAAAATTCGCAACAATTCCTACAAAATTTCCAGAAATTTCATCGGATGACTATTTCCTATGAAAGAAATATTTTATTAAAAGCTAAAACCGTAGGTAAATCTTTAAAAAAATTTTGTGGAATTTGCTGCTACCTTGTATTACATAGGGAACAATGTTTCACAACATAAATTCGAAGTTAAAATTACAAGTATACATGCGAAAAAGTTTCCACAGATAATCCGTGTATTTTTAGTGCTAATATAACACCAAATTTTTATGTTGTAACCAATATGCGAATAAATTGTTACCAAAATAATTTATGATTCTCTTTTAGTAATATTATAATAGAATATTTACAAAACAACAATCTTTAATGTGGCATGCTTAGTAAAAAAAATACTAAAACAAAATGTGATGAACCATAACCTCCTATGATCTCCTATGATAGAGTTATAATATAATATATCATTGGTTGAAGCATAATTGAGACTCAATACAGCAAAACCAATGGTTGACTCATGTGCGCAGTTGAGATTAATTCAAAGAATTATTCTAGATCAAGTTACTCTAGTTGCTACAATGTTACCATACAAATTATTCGAACCAATTTGTAGATTAATAGCATAAAAGAGTTAAATTGTAATTCGAATCACACAGTTAAATGATTCAAATCATGTGTAGCTTGTTATTTGACTCAAAGCATCACAATAAAATTTAAGAGACCAGCAACAAAATCTTTGCAGAAACATCTATAATCTCCCCCTTAATGTATCATAGATATGCATCTTCATAACTTTACTACGATTGTATACAAACAACTCATTAAACATATGGGCACCTACTCATTAAGCTCCTACAGGTGTTCAGTTTTTGGAATCATAGCAAGAAAAATACATGTGGTGGCTTTAGGTAAAATTGCATTGGAATGCAATTTATTTGCTAATTCAAAGAGCTGAGGCTTTTGTTTTCATCACTATTCCAAATAACCACTTTGATTTCCTCTTCTAAAAATAGTTTCTCTAGTTCAACTATATTATTATTATTATTATTATTATTATTATTATTATTATTATTATTATTATTATTATTATTATTTTTATTTGGAATAAAGAATTTATTATTGCCAAAACAGATAAGTACAAGCCGATCAATCATTCCAAACCTCAAAGTGACAAACCGATCAAATTACAAAGGGAAATTTAACGCGTTTACAATAATCTTCTAGTCTAGTGTCATTCTCTAGACATCTAATGATACTCTCTTTGATGCTTCCGCTATTCAGATTATCATTCGAACCCTTTTGGAGAACCACCCTATTTCTCACCATCCACACATGGTAAAGAGTTTCAACAATAATGACTTTGAGGATTTTGGCTTTGCTGCTTTTGCCTTTGCTATTGGGGATTATCCATTTGATTTCCTCACTCCACTCTTGTGGATCATGAAGAAAACCAAATGCATTAAACATTTGTTTCCAAATGATCCTTGTACCTACACAAGCAAAAAACAGATGATCACAACTTTCATTAAGACCACAAAATACACAGTCAGCATTAACCATAACACCATGCCTCCGCAGCCTGTCCTTTGTGTAGATTCTCTGCTGACACACCATCCACAAAAGGAAGGTTGTCCTTGGCCTAACAAGATTTCCATAAATCAGTTTTCTTCACTCCACTTAGGTTTAATCCATCTAAGGTGGCTATAGATCCATCTGATTTTGTATTTAGTGTTCAAAGATTGACAAGCATTACTTGTCACCAAGATCATTCCTTTAAAAATAGCTTTTATAATCCAGGAACTTTGTATTCCAGGTTGAAATTCAGTAATGCTTTTGCCTTTCATATGGTAGATGTACACCCATCTAATCCATAAGCTATCTTGCTTGTTGCAGAGGTTCCAAAGCAGCTTTCCAATACAAGCTTTACTCCACTCTTTCAAGGAGATCACATTGTATCCTCCTGTTGCCACTGAAATGGGTGATTTCCTGCTAACATCATCCTATCATGTACACAAAAATCTTCTGCATAGACTCTTTATGTGATTAATAAGCTTTTTGGGGAGGGGAAAAACTTGGAGCCAGTAGTTGGCTATGAAAAATAGGACACTCTTGACAAGCTGCATCCTACCAGCATATGATAACAACCTGGTACTCCACTGCTTGAGCCTAACAGTCATCTTATCAATCAAAGGTTGACAATTATGAATACCCAGCTTCTTACTATCCAGAGGGACCCCTAAATATTTAAAGGGGATGGTACCAAAATTAAACCCTACTGCTTGCTGAAATTGATTTCTGATGGTGTTATTAACTCCTCCACAAAACAACTTGCTTTTTTGAAAACTTATCTGCAAAACACAAACTGAAAATATTCAATTTCTCACACTTAGGTGAAAATTGAAGTTAAGGTTCAGTTTCAGATCCAGAAGGAGTCTATGTAAATACTCCATCACAAGAACAAATAGGAGGGGAGAAATTGGACCCCCCTGCCTAAGGCCTCTCTTTGCTACCAGAAGAGAATAATGTGCATCATTCATAGAGAATCTATAGGATACAGTAGTGACACATTCCATAACCCAATTAGTGAAAATCTGAGGGAATCTCATCTCCTTCATAATCTGAGCTAGGGCTTCCCACTCAACTATATCATAGGCTTTCTGAATGTCCATCTGGACCATGCATCTAGGAGACATGAGTTTTCTTTTATATCCTCTAATCAACTCTTGGGCAAAAAGGATGTTATCTTGGATGACTCTCCCTTGCACAAAAGCAGTTTAGGATTGATCAATAATAGTCCCTATGATAACACCTAGTCTTGTTGTGAGAATTTTGGAGATGATTTTGTATATGGTGCTACAACAAGCAATAGGTCTTAGATCCTTCACAGTCTTGGCATCTGGAGACTTAGGGATAAGTGTGACCAGGGAATAATTCAGAGCTTTCAACATTTTACCAGACTGGAAGAACTCCCCTATAGCATCCTAAATGTCACTCTTAACAATAGACCAAGCAGTTTTAAAGAAGTATGCATTAAAACCATCAATGCCAAGGGTTTTATTGTTGCCAATACTAACCAGGGCATCCCAAATTTCCTTTTCACACTCGTCTGATCAACTCATGAGCATCCTCCATAGATATAGACATAATCGATAGAAGTAGGAGAATTATTATTATTATTATTATTATTATTATTATTATTATTATTATTATTATTATTATTAACTAATTGCTTAAAATTCAGTCTATTGAATACTGGTATGTTAAAGCTTTTTTGGGATAATCTATCTTCAAATGTTGTTCTTTCTAGCAAAATTCCTTATTTAAGAACGGCTACTAATTAGATGGTCTTCTGCAAGCATTAGGAAACGCATGAAAATACTTTATATTGGAATCACCCTCCTCAATCCATTTGTACTACTACACAATTATATATTTATACCATGATAAACACTACTAGTTTTGTAGCCAAAAAACTTTTATTAGAAGTTAAATAATATAAACCCTACAATACTTCACATTTCGTTTTAAACCTCTGAAGGAAAAAAAAAACTAAGTATTAGTCTCTATGTACAAATAACTTTTACGGATAAATATATTTATAATGTTAAAAATTTATGCATTTTTCTTTAAATGGATTGTCGAAGATTTTACCCTATACTCCTGCAGTTATATTCATATCCTCAACAAATTTTTCAAATGTCAATTTTGATCTTGTTATTATTTTATTATTTCAATTTTTACTATTTTTGTCAGAGGAAAATTTACCTTCTACCCCTACCTTTATCTACTCCCACATTTTATAAAAATGTTAATTTTGCCTTAATATATTTTTAACTAATTTATTATTATTTTAAATAATTTTTAAAATTTTATTTTGCATATCGGAAGACTTTGTAAAACAGTTCCGATAGTCATTTTTAAAACTTTTGTTTGTGTACCGGAAGACTTAGTAAAAAAGTTTTGGTAGTTAATTTTTGTGTATTAAAAGACTATGTAAAAGAGTTCCGGTAGTCATTTCTAAAACTTTTTAAAAAAAAATTATTTAAACCGGAAGACTTTGCATAAAAATTCCGGTAATCAATTTTTGTGTACCGGAAGACTTTGCAAAAGAGTTCCGGTAGTTATTTCTTAAAATATTTTTATAATTTTTATTTTATTTTGTGTACCGAAAGACTTTGCAAAAGAGTTTCGGTAGTTAATTTTTTTGTACCGGGAGATTTTGCAAAAGAGTTTCGGTAGCCGTTTTTTAAAATATATTTTTAACTTTTATTTTGTATACCGGAAGATTTTTCAAAAGAGTTTCGGTAAACAAAATAAAATTTGAAAATTAGTTAAAAAATAAAATAAAAAATTAATTAAAATTATATAAAGGTAAAATTGGTATTTTATATAAAATATAGAGGTATGGGATTAAAGGTAAGGGTATGAGATAAAATTTCCTTATTGTGTAGTCCAAATTTTCATTAGTTTATAAAGGGGCCTTGTTATTGAACATGTTAGTGAGCAGGCCCAAAATCCAAACGTCCTTACAAGAAGCTTTATCCTGCCATCATCTTGGTTACACCTCACACCCCCACAAATTTTTATACTGATAAATGTATTTTTTGTATTATTTATTTTTCTAAATTTCCCATTTTGTAAAAAAAAAATCTGTCAGTAAAATTTGGTAATAACCAAAAATCTGGTATGACAATTTTTGCAAGAGGGGTTTTTATGCATCTTTATCGGAAATTTAAAAACTCGGTACGACGAGTTTTTACCAATTTTTTTTTTAAATTCGGGATTTTCTTGAAGTTTTACCTGATATATTGAAAAAAAATTAAATTCCTTGAAGTTTTATCGGATATTTATAAAAAAAACTCGGAAATCAATTGATGTTTTATCATAAATTTTGGAAAAATTCGAAAACATCTTGAAGTTTTATTGGATTTTAAAATATTTGGAATTAGCTTAATTCTAGCATTGATATTACCGGAGATTTAAAAAAATTCAGGGAAACTTTGAAGTGTATCTTAATTTTTTTGGAAAAAATTGGTATGCCATTTTTTTTTTTCATAAATCTAAAAATAAGGTAGTTCAATATGCTTAACTTGTGCAATCCTGATCCTGATGGTATCCATGTAGATTTTACTCAGTTTTTCTCCATATACATTATATGTTTTACATACATGTTTAATTTTAAATAGCTTAAATAATAGTAGGCTTATGATACCTCTAACATTGATGATTTATTTTGTATATGTTGTAAATGTCAGATATTTCCCTCCCGGGCTGACGTTTTGGCATGGGCATTTCGTTGACAAACAACATGGTATTATTATTGTTACTATTTGTTATGATACCGAAAATGAGATGAGAGAGAGGAAAGATAAATTGATTATGAATTCTGAGAGAGAATGAAATAAAAAGAAGAAGAATGCCATTGAAGGAAGTCATGTTATGAAAGTAAAATATCCATTTATGATGAGATATGTGCCAAGTGGAAGCGGTTAGAAGGTTACGATTAGGTGTGAGTTTCACAATCATATACTAGCTAAGAACTTAGATGACCATGACGTATTAGGTCGTGTAAAAGATCATGAAAGAAAGTTTGTGAATGACATGACCAAATACAACATGGTTTCCAGATACATAGTTGCCACTTTGAAAGATTGAGATCTAGAAAACCTAAGGAGTTTTATCCAATTATACAAGGTAGGGTATACATACAAGACGAGTAAGAGAGGTATGTTGATTGAAATGCATCATCAGCTTAAACTAATTTTTTATGAGAAATACATGTACTGGACCAGAAACAGGGTCTCTTCCAATGTTGTTACTGATATATTTTGGACATACCCTGATTCAGCGAAGTTGTTGAACATGTTTCATCTTGTGTTGATTTTTGATTACACATACAAAACAAACAGGTCATTAACTGAGGAGTTAATGACATTAAGTTCAATTAGAGTATCATACCTTGTTTCAGTTAATGACATTATTTTTCTATTATGTTTTTAAGGGTTGAGTCTGCTTACTTGAGACTAAAAAATATGTTGGAAATTAACTAAGGAGATTTATGTAGAATTTGGGATGATGTGAACACCATGTTGAAGTTGCAATTAGAGTATCATTTCAAAAACGTGTTGCCAACATTGAACATCGGCATAACACATAATTGACTCCAAATTGCATGACTTTGTTTCAAGACAATGTATACAACACATTGGAAATGGGATGTAAAGGATAAAATTTGTTGGTTGTAACAAAGTTTCTCGTGGTTGCTTCATTAGAATACCACATGGGTTACCTTGTGCTTGTAAACTTGTAGGTCTTCAATTACAAGGTCAACATATCCCATAATAATCGATTCTTGTGTTTTAGAAGAAATTATTTATTGAAGAGCACACGTGGTGATTGAAAAATAAAGTGGGACATAGTTGAGTTTTGAAGAAGAATGTGAATATTTAAAGAGGTATTTTGGTACACTGGATATTATAGGCTAGATGGTGATGGAAAAAAAAGTCTGGGAACTAACACATCCATCCCCAACTTCCATATGTCTACACCTAGTGAAGTAAAACCCAAAGAGGGGAAATAAGAGAGTAAAAAGGGTGAAGATAGTGATGTTCATTGTGATCCTTCACAGTTGGAGTATGTTGAGGACTCATAGGAAAGCCAGAGTATGAAGAGATCATTTACAAACCAGTTGAAATTTAACTAGTTAGTAAGTCTTCAAGACTTCTTTACTTGTCTCAGTTTTCTTATTTCTTACATCAGTACATTGACGACATTGTTGATGTAGGTAAATATGAAAATTGTGGTTTCTGTGATATTGCCCTTGTACTTGGATGGGGCAAACATTCTTGGCATTTAGTTTGGACACAATTCGATATTGAAATTTATCAACACAACAATTGTATTCCAATTTATTATATGACACGATATTGCAAGTTAGGAGTGAGTTGCAGGTAACTATCTTGAATGTGCCGACTTTTAAGAAATAGATGACGATTCCTGATATGGGTTACCATATTGCTTCTTGATACAATGTCATATTGGTTTCATTGTTCATGAACATTAACATCATATTCTTCCCATTAACTCCACACATAGTTTCGAGTGGACACAATATTATTGCATTTGGTTATCTTCTGCCTTCAGTGACAAATTGATGGAGACAAAACTGTAGTGAAGGCACAAGAGCATGAGAATCATCTTATGCGAGACGTTTTAGGCATTGGGAAGAAGTTGCTAGAAATTTTACATAAATTGCTTTGTAATTATATTGTATCACTTTTGCATTACATGTATATGTTTGATCTTGTATAGTTTGTTAAAAATGTAAAAAAAAGTAATTTTTCTCAATAATTTCACTATTGTCTACCAGATTTTACAAATTTTCTAAAAATTTTGGAATGTACCGGATTTTTCAAAAACTCTAATAGGTATTATAGCTTATCGGAAATATCAAAATATCTGGTATAACTCAACCATATTTTTTAAAATTTATGATATTTCTTCATACTTTTCCAAAATATCTGATAAGTTTTCAAAATATTCAGTATTTCATCGTCAAAACGGTTAAATTTACGAATAATCTGATATTTGTATATTAAATCTGGTATTTACCTAATTAAACTTTTGAAAAATCTATAAAAAAAATTGTAAGGGCATAAGTGTAATTGCAACCCTCATGTGGGGGTGTCAGGTGTAACCGGGGGGTGGAGTGTTAGGATAAAATATGTCCTTACAAAGGACATGTAGCCCAGCTCACTCTACATCACTACAATATTCAAGGGGCTACTTATCACATCACATGCGTTAGTCACACATCCCGACAAAATTCTAAATAATCTTCAATTTTAGATTTTAAAATCAGAAGGTACTTAAAAACATAAATAATATATAGAGATTAGAAATAATCCTCAAAGTCAAATATAAAAAAATTCAGAGAGATTGAAATCCAGACACGCCTAACAAATCACATTCAAATTGGAATCATGACTATTTGTTTAAGTAAATACGTGTATTTCCCTCTCCATTCACATTTTTATTTCTACAAAAGAGAAAAAAGATAGAGAATATGAAGAGAGGTTCCTTATATGCAATTACAAAACATTATTCTCCTCATTTTTAATCTTTCTCATAGCTTATATCCATTGCATTGAAACATATCAGGTCTCTTTTCCACTCCATTGCATTTATTTGAAACTCATTTCCATTGCATTGGTAAGTTGTTCATTCTCTTCCTTTTTTATTTCATATGCACACATTACCTTAATAGAGTATATGTATGATAGTCCAGACTTAAATGCAATATAAATGTTTATTGTATTTTTCCTGAACTGTCTATCATTGTATTTTTTAGCACTATATGTTAAGATTTGCATGCTCTATTTTCTGATTCAAGTTTAGGTTTGCATGCAGTCTGGATTCAACAATCTGGATCCTTAATCTAAAGATTGGAATCTGGAGTATTCCTGTATCTGATTTTAGGTTTAACATTTTATTTCTATTATCATGTTATGATATATCTCTATTGTGTTTGTTTGGCTGTAGAAAAAACGTCCGACAAACAAAAAAGATGTAGACATGGTAGAGTTCCCCGATATGCTTCTATTCATTTGGATAAAGCTAGACCCTAGCGATATGATGTTGTAGAAAATTCTTTTACTGGTGGGGATCGTCTTCATAAGTTCACGGGCCTCCAACATTGTCCTCATGAATTCATGTGCCCGCTGCTGCCCCATAAGTAGTCATTTCATAAGTATCTTTTATTGATTATTCAATTAACCTAAAAAGTAAAATTTCTCTTATAAATGAGATCGAAGATAGTAAATACTTAATGCTATGATAAAAAAAATATTGTTAGTAATTCATTGATATTGTAAAATAATTTATAATTTGACAATATTTTTTAAAACTGATTTATTATTAAAAAAATCTAAAAAATCTAAAATATATCCAAACGATGCATAATATGAGCAAAAATATTAATATTTGGGATAGACAAGCCGGAGTATGTTTTTTTTTCTTTTTTAATACATAAATACAAAATATCTAAATTATTTATCCTACAAGACAAAATTAGTAACTTTAATGATGGAATAAAAAATCACTAAAATAAACAATTATATACATATAAATATCCATGGTAGTGAGTGTCAATTTCATGAATAAACAAATCTTAAAAATCCATAACAATATCCATTAATATTTGTAATGTGTCTGCATGTTGCATAAAAAGAGGAAATGCTAGCAAGAAGAGTCGTCGCATTCTTTTGTATTTTTCTGAGCAGACTTAAAAGAATGCTTCAATCAAGGTCTACTTTCTAATTAATTTAATCATTTTTATTATCATCACGGTATTGACAGAATGTACTCTTTAAAATATAATATTATCTTAATCTTAATTAGTCGATTGAAAAACTCAAAATCTTTGTTGTTATCCTATGAACCTGTTGCACTTGTCAAGGGATTGATTATTATGCTTTGAGTTATTTTTTTCCAAGCTACTTTATTGAACTATTCTTTTGTATATTTTCATGACCTAAATGTTCAATACACTGTCTTTTCGTTTGTTGTTTGCATGCACTTTCTAACATAAAAGCATTCTTATCTGAATTCTAGGTAGAAACGGAGTACCGGCGGCCAAGGGTTTTCTTACCATATTTTTTGACATTCATTGCACTCTTTTGTATATAGTAATAAAGAATGTGTTGCTTGCAAACTTGACAATGTTTTTTTTTTACCATTTCAAATACCACTTGTGTGCATATTTCGACAATTAAAAAAATCGGTTGTGTTATTAAATTTATCGGTGATTTATATAATTTACTAGTTTATGTTAAATAATTAGTTGAATTTTATAGAGTATTTATTATAAATCGTAGAAAAAAAATTAGGAGTATTGTTGGTAAAGAAATACTTCATCTAACTTTGTTTATTAACAAAACAATTTATAAATTTTTGTATTAAATATCACCAAGTGTCAATTAATTTATTAATTTATGTATATTTAATGTCTTTGTTCCAAAATAATCTCTTCATTTGTTAGTTAATATTAATAACAATTTAATTAGGAGTATGCCACTATTTTTTAGAAAATTTCTTAACATATCCCTTGACTAATAATGACTTATTAGGCATCTTACATACTTACAAAAATACCCCTAATTTTTGGATGTGCTATTTCGGGTGCACTTTTTTTTAGTAAAATATTTAAATTGGTACATGGCGCGCATTTGGAATTTGATTTATAAGGTTTTTAAAATTTTGAAAAATACATTACAACATTTTGGAATGAGTTGGTTTAGATCACATGCCATCTTAATTGAATGTGATAACAAGCTACCACTACACCACTTTATAATTATTGTTAATTATGTCATTCAAATTTATTAAAGCCTTAACTGCAACAGAAAGATTTATCAATTGTCCTAAAAATGAACACTTTAATTATATTACTTCTACAACTTATCTTGAGCTACTTCATGTTGCACTCGCTAGTTTCTACAGTATTTTGAAGGATTTATCAATTATCAAACAAAAACTAGTTTGATTAAAATGGAAGTTGTCTACAGTATTATTTTGAAGGAGTTATTACTACTGCAAAGTTATAAAAATGTATAAACCATTGATACTGCAATAGATATGTATAAACATCCATATAATAATTACCTTTTCTTTATTTGTTTTTTGATGTTAGATATTAATGAGTACAACCATTGATACTGCAAGATAGAGAATCTGTGAATACTAAAATGTAATCTATGAAGTATTCACAAGTCACAACAATGCGTTGAATAAATACATAATACAGATGGAGGTTTTAGAATTCTCACTAAATGGCAAACTAACTTCAGCCTACATTTTTTACTATGCAAATATGATTAATTTCTTTAGATGATGGATGTAAGAATATCATTTATGACAAAAAAATTATGAACTTCTTTAGATGATGGTTTTATCATTAGTCCAAATTCCAATTAAAGCTATTTAAAATATTAAGAGCTTCCTTTGGATAATGTATTATTATCATATTAAATTGGAACAATTTAAATTGTATTGGAAATAAATTTAAAAAGTTATTTTTTTTATAGAGTGGTATCTTTCTTCTGTACTTATTAATCCATCCGAGAGTTTTCGTCTTACGTATTTCAAGGGAAATAAATTCTTGAGACTCAAGTACCATTCCACCAGGTCAATCCTCTTGGGTTATTTAAAAAGTTATTTGAAACTATTTAAAACATTGTTTTATAATGATATTTTTTAGATAGTCATCAGGGACAGATCCAAAATTTTTAATAATTGAGGTCAAGATTAATTTTTTTATACAAAAATCAAAATTAAATACTACAAATATAGTTAAAAAAATGTATATAAATACTAATTCGTAAAATGATGATAATATATATCTAAAAAGTAAAATGTTACAAAACAAAATGTTTTTTTACTTCATTAATATGTTGAGACTCTAGTGTTGATTTTCTTTTAAAATATTTTTCCATTTCTAGCACATCAAAAATTTAGTAGTAATTAGTTACTTGATTCTAATACAACTACAAATAAAAACATAAGATTAAAATTAAAAACATGATAAAAATTGAGACAAAAATATGAAATCATAATACAAATATAATATACCGAAAAAATAAGGATAAATGAAGAAACTTACTTAAATATTGTCTTCTACTCCACTATGATATAAAGATAAAAAATAAAAAATAAAATTAAAATTAGGAGATTTATGAAGAAAAAAATAAAATAGTGTGTAGAAGAAAGAAGAAAACAAAAAAGAGAATACAAATGAAAATAATTTATTGTTGTAAACATATTGATTTATAATTAGAAAAATCTATACAACTTCCTCATTCTATTTAATTTTCCATTTACTTTTCAAAAATATAATAAAATAAAATTATTAGTCATTAGTCAAATTTATATTCTCTAGAATTTAAATCAATTGAATGGTATGAGGGCAATGATATTATTTATGTGAGGTCAATATTCCAAAATAAATTATTATTAATTAATTTTTAAAAAAAAATGAGTGGGATCACTTGACCCCAATTGAGCCAACGTAGATCCGTGCCCGATTGTCATATAAATAATAGGTTTGATAGACATGCACTGATAAAATAATTTTATATTAATATGTAATAAAAATAAACTAACACTATATCATATCACCAAAAAAAATTTAAAATATATATATTATATGGTATGATACATGATCGTCATTGATCGACAATATTAAAATAATTTATATTTTAAGTGCATCATTCATTTTCATATAAATAATTGTCGGTAATTTATCAAACTTCAATAAAAATTACTTTCTTTGACTTGAGTTCTTTAATGTAATTTCATATAATTTATGGAAAATATTATTTTGTATTAAAAAGGAATTTTTTGAATATATTTACAAATACATCTTTCATTGACATAAAAAAAGTCAAGAGAATAAAAAAGTTGAGATAATTTTTTTATAAAGCCATTTATAAACTAAAAGAATAGAGTAATTATTAATAATTCACAAAAAATACTTTATACAAAAAATAAATGCTATAATTGTAAACTACAGAAATTATTATAACTTTTTAAAGACAACCTAACTCTCGTCTAAAGTCTTTTAATGTCGTTTCGAATAGCATTTCTATAATTATATCTAAATCACAATAATACTTTTGACCTTAAAAATACTCGGTTGTATGTGGTTACGTGCTAGATGGGCGGGAGAAGTAATTTTGAAAGATGAATACCCAGACTTGTGTGCGGTTACATGCTTGAAGGAGGTTTCAATAACGGCGATAGGGGGTTGGCTTAACGGGGGTTGGACTTGGGGAGATTTCAGTATTGGTGATTTTGTGGTTATTGAAGGAAATCTTATGACGGATTTAGCTTCTTTGAGAGAGAGCGGGTTATAGATATTAGTATTTCAGAAGATAATATTGATAGAATTCTTTGGAAGTTAAAACCCGATGACAGATTACGATGGCCTTTTGTTATGAGTTTTATGCTTTTAATCGTATTCCTTATGGCCCATATAATAGGGGCGATGCGGCATTGAGTTTTCTTTGGAGAATGGAGGTCCCGTTTAAGATAAAGGTTTTTGGTTATAAATTTTTTGTGAATAGACTTCCAACAAAGGATCTTTTGGTTGTTAGAGATATAAACTTTCCTACTAACTCTTTGAATTGTGTTTTTTGTGGGACGGTTCCGGAAACTTTGAAGCACTCATTTCTTGCATGTAATATGATTAAGAAAATTTGGAGAGAGAGAGAGAGAGAGAGAGAGAGAGAGAGAGATAGCCACTTGGATTGGTAAAGGGGAAGAGGTGGAGGAAGAGTGTCTTCTGAATTTTATGGAATGATATTCGTTTTGCCGTGTTAAAAAATTTAAGGAGGGCAAATTGAGAGTTGTGTGGATAGCAATTATTTGGAGTTTATGGGTTGTTAGGAAGGTATTTGCTTATGGAGGGATGTGTAGAACATTAACAATACGGAAGTGGTCCTTTTGTGGAGAAATTACTCATCACAATTGTAATTTCTATGAGTTTAGTAAAGATCATTTACTATTTCTTTCTTAATTCCAATTGTTGTGTAATTTATCTTTTGCAGGTTCTTTTCATGCTTTGTGTAAACAGGTTGGAGAACCCTTAGTTCTCCCTTTAATATCATCTTGCTTACACACACAAAAAATGTACAAATATATGTAATAGCTGCCATATCTTTCAAGGTCCCCCCACCCCCACCACTGTGAAAAACCACAATTGTCTTTAATATTGTGAGATTTATTTTTAAAAATATATATTTTTTCATATTCTTCCACGCAAATTAATGAGGCATTCTATTTTATTAAAACTTAATCCGAAAATACATCTTTGTATGAATAAAAGTTTAGCCTGAAGATGCATCGCCGAACGCTTTTAAGCCCGTTTGTTTTGCCTTTTTTTTTTAAAATGATTTTTTTAGTGTAATACAATTTTGCGAAAAAAAATTTACAAAGAAACTTTTCATAAAAACATCAAATAAAAATTTTGTTTGAATAGTTATTCTTAAAATGTTATTTTAGATATTTCCTCATTTTATCGGAAAAATTTTTGGATATCAAAATTTCAAAAAAATCACTTAATTTTGAAGCTATTTCAAATAGATTTTCATAAAAATCATTTTCGAGATAGAACTTTTTTCAAAAATTCTGATTTCGACTATGTTTTGATCTTCAATAATGTGTATTTATGTTGTACGATGTCAAAATTAGTCTTCCAATTTAGAAAAAATAAATATATAAAAACTTGTAATATTTTGAAAAACGATTTTACAAAATCCATTTTCGAAAATACAAAGAAAAAATCCATTTTTTTAAAGCTAAAACAAACTGGCCCTTTATTTCATATACTCATATTAGACCCTCCCCTCTTCCTCCTTTAGTTTCTAAAAAATCACTTAACCTAAAAAATATGCAATTGGTGCTCTTTCTCATTCATTCAAACTTCTCGTCCATTCAAGATTCTACTATTGGGAGCTCTTTCTCATCCATTCAAACTTCTTTTTCCCATCCATTTGATTTGGTGAATTTTAAAAATAAAAAAAATTATGTTTTGAATGATAATAAGTTGTTTAAGCTGCATTAGGTAGTAGTGAAATCATAATAGATAGTCTAAATGGACATGCATTGATATTTGTTTGGAGGGTTAGGGCAGCAATGACGTTTCTGTATTGAGAAAATTGCAAGTTTATCCGGAGATGCAACTTTGAAATTTCTTCGTGTTGTTTTCGGTGATGTATCTCCGAATTTGTGTTTGGTTGAATGTTGGTTAATTTTTTATGTGACTTTCTGGTTTTAACGCAGGTGCAATGACATAAATAAATCCTAACAGGATTAAGCTCGGTTGTGTGTCCCAAATCGCGTAAGTACGACGTGAGAGGATCGTAGCCATGCCTGCAAGGCCACGAGTCGATTATATCTTGTTTGATTGTTCGTAACTTTGAGGTTTGCAACCATCTGTTTCTACTTCTTGTATTCGTTTGTCTCATGCCTCTACTTCACGGTGACACGAGCCCCTAGATGATAAAGCAGCACTTGAAACCCCAAAATCCCAGGAAGAATTTGTTGTTGATGCATCTTGAGAAAGTTATATAGGAGGCATGTTTGACACCTCCTTACTTCATCTCTATACAGACCGTGCTGCTAAGCATGGTGAAAGCTTGAATCTTTCTTCATCTTTGTTATGTTGTTTTATATATATTATGTTGGATGATGTTCATGAATGTATGATAAAGGTATGTGACAACTTGATTTCCCCCCCCCCCCCCTTTTTTTCTTTTTCATGGATGGTGGTGGTTTAGAAAAGATGATGATGAAAAGTAGAAGATGATGGTCAAACCATCTACTTCATTTTCCCTTATTTTTTTGTTGAGAAAATGGGGAAAAAAACAAAGTTGTTATATCTTGCAGTGACTCTTTTGTTGTAATTGTATGAAGGTTGAGGGATGAAGTCCATACGTTGTTGAAGATAAAGATGATGTAAGTGTATTACAAATATATTTCGAGATATAACTGAAACAAAAGAAGTAGCTAGCCTAATGGATAGGCGTTGTAAGTATAAAGGAAAGGACTTTGTTTCAAATCATATTGGAACAAATCTCTTTTTTTTTCCTGTTTTAATATCCAAAGTTAAAAATAAAAATAATTAAAATGACAACACGGAATAAAATTAAAAAAGAAATAAAAATAAATCCAATTGGACTGTATGATATTAAATCAAATGATAAAAAATTGTCACATCAAAAATTTTGTTATTTGGTTTAACGAAGGATCAAAAAGTAGATAATCTTAAAATGTTAAGGATAAAATCTAAATTTTCTTATACGATTTTTTAAAGTTCGCCTGTATGACAGAAGACAAAATACCCATTAACTCTTACTATCGTAGAATATACAAGGTAGAGGATGAAAACCAACATATTCATCTTTCAAACCTTCATCTGGTCATACTAAACTAAAAGGCGCCACTAAATTTTCTTTTTTATAGACATAAAACACATTCCAAATTATAAGGTTGATATACTTACTGTTCTGGATCGGTCTAATCCCTACAATTGGGCCAAGAAGACCAATCCAATAGGCATGCTCGACGTCGAGCACAATTAAGAAAAGTGGTCCCTGTCGACCACAAACAGTCCGACCACGATGAGATTCCCTAACGGTTAGTATTGATTGTTGCCTATTTTCACGGATTCCTCAATCCGCGCCCCACAAGATGAACCAATAATCTTCCACTTAGTCCCTTATATAAACCCTATCACTTGAGAGGGTCAGGTATTCAATTCTCTGACCTTAATTTTTGTACTTGCTCACTCTTTGCTCGGTTACTTACTTTAGCATCGGAGTGCCTTGCAGGTACACCCCCTTTTTTTCCTCACCGACCGTCTTTCAACAACTCTCGAAGCCAGCCGTATCGGATCCTGATCTCCAGGTACGATCAGGTGGCGCCGTCTGTGGGAAACTGATTTCCCCGTTCTTCTTTCAAAATCTTCAAAGAACCAAAATTTTAACAAGATCCATGGCTGCTCGGGACAACCAGGAAAACCGATCAAACGATGGCATGATTCTCACACAACGTGAGAGCAACATCCATCCTCCTCTACATGACGAAACGGTGCAAGACCATCCGGACGGGAAGGCGGCATCACCTTCACCCGATCGCGACCAACCTTTGGAAAGTCGCCCGGAAACTCTTTTTCCTTCGACTCCTTCAGGGTCGGATTTCGCCGCACTGGCCGAGATCCTGAATCAAACAAACTTGCTGCTCCTCGCCCATGGCGAGAAAATCGCCCGTCTCGAAGATAATTCTTGTCGACCACCGTCTCCCGCGAGACCCCAAAGGGAGCATACTCCGTCTCCTTCCAGGAGGAAGAGGAAAGGGCACACCGACGAATCAACAAGCGACAAACGTTTTCGTCAGTCTTCCCCACGATCCTCTCCTAGAAGAAAATCAAGAAGGAGCAGGTCAAGATCTACCTCTCCCCGACGAACAAAGAAACATGCTCACAGGTTTTCGTCGTTCAATTCCAGCGACGACGAGGACGCTCGGGGTCCCCTCTCGTGTGAAATCATGGCGGCCAAGCTTCCAAGAGGCTTAGAGAAACCCCCTCCGTTAGGCTCGTACGATGGGACCACAGACCCAGACGAGCACATCGAGAATATTGATGCACTGCTCGACTATCGGGGTGTACGAGGGGCAATCAAATGTCGCCTCTTTCCTACAACGCTGAGGAAAGGAGCAATGACATGGTACAAAAGCCTTAAGGCCGAATCCATCACCTCATGGAAACAACTTGGACGCACGTTCTCCAGGCACTTTACCGCATCAAGGCGACACCCGAAGACAGAGGCTTCGCTCGAAGCAATCATCCAGGGGAGGGACGAGCCTCTACGAACTTACATCGAGAGGTTCAATAAAGAAGCGGTCCAAGTATCCACGACCGACGACATGAAAAAATACTTGCTGGAACAAGGGCTACGCCCCTCGACTGATTTTCATCGGGCGGTCGGCATTGAAACCCCGGCCACCCTCGACGCATTCCTACTGAAAGCCCAAGCCTACATCCAATATGATGAAAAACAAGCGGCCAGTTCAGTAAGAGACGCTCGACACCGTGAAGACGCCAAACCACACCGGGTCGATGAACCTTCGACATCTCGTCGAGGAGGAGACAAAAGAAAGGATGATCGCTCCCGTGAACCGCGGGAGCACCGGGGACCTATCGGTCGGTTCCACGAGTACACACCTCTCCTGGCCTCCAGGGAGAAAATTTTGTCTGAATGCGCCAATTCGGAATTCAAACAAGCAGGGGTACGTTTTCCGAGGCAACAACCTAGCAAGCCCGACACGGATAAAACGAAATACTGCAGATTCCACAAGAGTCACGGCCACACTACAGATGATTGCATCCATCTCAAGGACGTGATCGAAATCCTCATCAAGGACGGGCACCTAAAGCAGTTCACCAAGTCCAGAGACACTCCTCGACAGGAAACACAGGAGACCCAGAAAGTCGAGGAAGCCATACCCATCCCTGCAGATGCTAACACGCAGGTCGCTCTAAGCATTTATCGCCCGGAAGACTTCTTCCTACCGGACCGCGCCGAGAGTTCGGGGTACCTCTCCTCCCACAACCCATGGGAAGCTTTCCCTTCGGCAATGGTCATCTCGGGAGGAGGATTCAACAAAGTCACGGTCGGATCCGTGAAACGGAAATTCGACCAGCTAATTGCTAAAGGGCCCGCGCAAAACGCCAACCCGGACCTACCAAGAGAGGGCTCTGTACCCCTTGCATTTTATCGGGAGGAACTCCTAGGAGGGGCGCCCAACGCTAGCATTCTTCTGCTCATCCGTGCACGCATGGCGAACTTCGAGGTGAGGAAGATCCTGGTGGACCAAGGTAGCTCCTGCGACATCATGTACTCCCAGCTGTTTTCGACACTCCAGCTAAACGAGACACACTTAATTCCATACGTCGGATCAGACCTGCAGGGTTTCAACGGAGCAGTATCCCGACCATGAGGCTATGTCGACCTATTTGTTACCTTCGGGGCGAGCGAGACAGCCAGGACGGTCAGGGTCCAGTTCCTAGTCGTGGACTGCCCATCTCTGTACCAATGCATCCTAGGACGACCAACCTTAGCCGAGCTAATCGCTGTTCCATCCACCGTCCACCTGAAGATGAAGTATTACACCACTTCAGGTAAAGTCGCCACATTGCACGGAGACGTCGACGCTGCCCGTAGGTGTTTCGAAGCAGCATAAAAAGGTCTCAGCTCAATATCATACCAGCCAAGTCCCCCGACATCAAATTCACCAGATATTCCCAGGGCTTTCCCTCAGGTAGACTCGATCGACCTAGACTGCAGATTTTCGGACAGTAGCGAGGGCGTCCAAAGGCCAACATAATCTCTATCCCGACCAATACCAGATGGAGACTTCGAGCTAATTCCTCTGGGAGAAGACCCAGCTCGGTGCGTTAAAATCGGGGCACACATGCCTGAGTTAGTGAAGCGAAAATTGGAAGCTTGCCTCAAGGGGAACGCAGATTTATTTGCGTGGAGCGCCGCAGAAATGCCAGGGCTCGACCCCGAGACAGCCTGCCACCACCTCTCCATTGACCCAACACACAAGGCGGTCGTTCAACGCAGGAGGAAGCAGTCGACCGAGAAGACCGAAGCAGCTGAATCTGCTGTTAAAGACCTCCTAGAGGCTAAATTTGTAACCGAGGCCAGGTACACGACCTGGCTCTCGAATGTTGTACTTGTGAAAAAATCTAGTGGAAAATGGAGGATGTGCGTTGATTATACCGATCTCAATCGGGCGTGCCCAAAAGATGCATACCCTTTACCTAACATCGATAAATTGGTCGACAATTCGTCCGGCTTCAAGCTATTATCCTTCATGGACGCATATTCAGGATATAATCAAATACCCATGGCCGTGTCTGACAAAAAATACACGGCCTTCATGACCGAATCGGGCAATTATTTTTATAACGTTATGCCCTTCGGTCTAAAAAACGCGGGCGCAACATATCAGCGCATGATGAATAAGGTTTTCCGAGCTGAAATCGGAGATATGCTCGAAGTATACATGGACGACATGATCGTCAAATCTCAACAAGAAACAGACCACGCGTCCTACCTACGAAAAGTGTTCGATCAGGCACGAAAATGCAAAATGCGCTTCAACCCTGAAAAATGCACGTTCGGTGTCCGAGCAGGAAAATTCCTCGGATTCTACTTAACCGAACGGGGCATCGAGGCCAACCCTGACAAATGTCGGGCATTCGTGGAACTCCTAACTCCCACTTCTAAAAAATCCATACAATCACTAAACGGGGTCCTTACCTCCCTCGCTCGGTTCGTAGCAAAGTCCGCTCAACACGCTCTCCCTTTTTACAAACTCCTCCGCAAAGAGGCAAATTTTGAGTGGACGGGGAGTGCGAGCTAGCGTTGTCCCACCTAAAAAAGGCACTAAGTGAACCCCCAGTCTTATCCAGACCTGAAGAAGGGGGGATACTGTATCTCTACCTTAAAGTCGCAAACGAAGCAGTAAGCGCGGCACTCGTGCGCGACCTACCCGAAGGGCAAAAACCTGTATATTTCACAAGTAAAGAACTCCATGGCCCAGAAATTCAATACCTCCAGATAGAAAAGGTGGCGTTGGCCCTCCTTCTCACAGCCAGAAGGCTACGCCATTACTTTCTAGCTCACACCATCATCGTAAGAACCGATCAGCCCATAAGACAGTTGCTCGGTCAACCGAACATAGCCGGACGAATGCTAAAGTGGTCATTGGAACTATCCGAGTTTGACGTCAAATTTGAGGGAAGACAAGCTCTCAAAGCTCAAGCGCTGGCCGACTTCGTGGCTGAACTTACCTTCACCGAGCAAGACCCGAAAGTCTCATCCAGGTGGGTTATTTTCGTGGACGGAGCATCTGGCCCGACGGGTAGCGGAGCCGGAATTATCTTGGAGAACGAAGAGGGGAACGTCATCGAAGTGTCCCTAACCCTATCTTTCCCCACTTCTAACAATCAGGCAGAGTACGAAGCTTTTCTAGCGGGCATACTGTCATACCCTAAATTTTGACCATAAATTTTTAAATTTTTTCATTTTTCTTTGACGTGTTTCCGTCGATTTATCGAAGGTTGATCATTTTCGCATTTTTAGTCCATTAATCATAAATCATGCATTTTCTAGTTAATTTCACCATCTTAATGTCATTCTAATTTTGTTCTGGATTTTAGAATTTTCTTTTTGGTTCAAAATTATGTTTTATCATTTTTTATAGTTTAATAACTTTTAATTTAATTTCCAGTTAATAATAATATTAGATTATCTAGACTTAAATTGTTTTTTTATTTTTATTTTTTTTTAGGTTGTTTTAAATAGTTTAACTTGTTTTTCTTTTTCTTTTAAATTAATTTATCCTTATTAGTTTATTTTATTTGATTTAAGTAGTTAGAGTTTTATTAAAATTAGTTTAATGTTCAATTCAATTCAATTTTACTCAAGCTTATCTGTTTTATTTTTAGTCTATATCTTTTAATTTAGTTTAATTTTTTATATTAGATTAATTTTTATTTTAGTTTAATTTAATTAGTTTTAATTTAAATTAATTTAATTAGTTTACTAGTTTAATAGTTATATTACATTAGTCTCATAAACCATTATTACATGTACTTTTTCTGCTACACCATTTCATAACAAGCCAATATTTTGCTGTCAAAGAAACTGATCAAAAGAGACCTTACACCAAAAACAAATAAAATCAAATTTTGCTTCTATCAAACAAGTTCAAACTCTTAACCGAAACAGAAATTCTTCACTATTTTTTTTTTCCAATAGCTACCTGCACCATTGACCAAACACTATAGCCTGCTGCATTTTTTGACGTTTCACCAAAATGGCATAAGCAAAAACCTGCAAAAAAAAAAGAAAAGGGGAAAACTCATTTCACCCTTCAACAGAAAAAGAATAATAGTCATAGCTGTCACAAAAAAAAGAAAAAACGAAAACAGGAGACAGCAGGTATAAGGCAAAAACCACACTTCACACAGAAGAAGGGGCCGAACACAACCATAACCTCAAAAACTTTCGGTCTGAATCTTGACCTCTCTTCACCATCACCTTCGTAAACGACCTCATTATCATTTACTAACCTGTAAATCACAAACGGATGAAAACGATAAACCTGTTCTTCCCCCCTCACTACAACAAAACCAACACAAAACCAGCAACACAACCTTTCCGCGGACAACCTTCGAACTGACTCCGCTATAGACCACCCTCACCTCTTAAATCCACAAAACAAAATCACAGTAAACACAAAAAATCACCGCCCTTCATTTGCTTCAAATCAACCATCAACAATAGCAACAGAGCCAAAAAACCCGCTAAGTAAAAAACCTTAAACCTCACCGCACCACCCTAACAACCACACAGCAAAGCCCCAAATCGCAATCTCCCTTTCGCCGCCGCTACCACCACCGATCCAAAACCGTATCATCTCCATAACCCCCATCAACTCACAGCAACAACCAAACCACCGTCGGCCACCACCTGCAAACCATTATAAGCCTTTTCCGAAACCAACACACAACACCCTCCTCCTTCAACAAACCCACAACTCAGAAACCGATCACCTCAACTCGCCGCCGCCAACGTCTCAACGATTTCGTCCTCTCTCCTCTCATTGACGGAGAAGACAAAACGGATGCCGCCTCCTTCTTGCTCTTTGCTCGGAGTTGACGTCGACGTCATCTTCTTCACCTCACACCGTCGCCGATACAACCAACGATCCTCCTCTCCTCTCACAAAAACCGCAAGCAACATAAGGAACGCTGGGAGAGGAATGTTTTGAGTGTTGAACTGTTGAAAGATTTGTGACTAAGAACTCGAATCCGCGAGCGAATCCTGGAAAAGCGTAGCTCGTTTGTTTCTCACGGGGAGGAAGAAGGACTCTGTTGTTATCTTTTTTTTTCTTCTCGTATTATCACTCTTGCTTGTTTACCTGATATTAGGTCAAAGGTAATATGGACCGGGCTTAAGCTTCACTCCACTATTGAAAATCTGCAAGTTGTTTTTTTTACACCTCCTGCTAATTTTCTTTTTTTTCTCTCTTGTTTTTTTTTTCTTTTCTAACTTTTGGCTCATGTTATTTTATTTGGTTAATATTTGATCTTATTATTTACTTATTTATGTTTTAGGTTAATTTTCTTACATAAATTTAAAGTGCATCTTTTTGTAAGACTTTTAGTTAGATCTAACTATTTAGGTTTTAATTCTTAAATTAACCTTGGCTTTATCTTCTATTAATCTTCGTTTGTGTATAATTAAATTTTATTTGAACTCTCTGGACTTTAATTGAGTTCTAGTTGATCCTTTTGTTAGATTTTTGTTGATTTCCTTGTTAGAACTTTGTTTGAGCTAACCATGCGGACTCATGACGTTAGACACTTGGGACTTGATGGTGAAGTTTCTGATGAGTATTCTTGAATTTTGTTTGGAAAGTATTCTCGATTCCTTTGGTACGCATTGAATAGGCAACAGACCTTCTCCGTTAGGTACCTCTAAACTCGATGTTATCTCTTTCGTACCTCAATTCAGTCTTGGTGCAGTATTTGCGTTTTCTTATTTGTTCGTACATCGCCCTCGTGTCTAAACCATAAAACATTTAAAGAAAACTTTCAAACTAATTAATTTATGGAAAAAAAGGAACTCCGGAGTCTAGCATTCCGCACGTTCTGGATTGAACCGCAAATGGGTTAGCCCCACGCGTTGGTTCAATCACCATTCGTATAAAAATAATCCAATTCACTAATTAATTTATGGAAAAAAGGAACTCCGGAGTCTAGCACTCCGCACGTTCTGGATTGAATCGCAAGTGGGCTAGCCCCACGCGTTGGTTCAATCACCATTCGTATAAAAATAATTCAATCCATCTTAATTAATTTATGGAAAAAGGAACTCCGGAGTCTAGCATTCCGCACGTTCTGGATTGAATCGCAAATGGGCTAGCCCCACGCATTGGTTCAATCACCATTCGTATAAAAATAATCCAATTCATTTAAATTAATTTATGAAAAAGGAACCCCGGAGTCGAGCATTCCGCACGTTCTGGATTGGACCGCAATTGGGCTAGCCCCACGCGTTGGTTCAATCACCATTCGTATAAAAACAATTCAACAATCTGAAAAGGATCAGGCATGATTCATCTCCATAGAAAAAGTTGTTCCTCCTATCCCCACAAACACAAACAAAAATCTTACAAAAACAATTACTTTCAAAGGAAGAACGTGGCATTGCTTGTCGATCTTATATCCAAGTTAAAGCTTCTTCCGATTTTATTTATTTTCAAAGGAAGAACGTGGCATTGCTTGTCGATCTTATATCCAAGTTAAAGCTTCTTCCGATTTTATTTACTCTCAAAGAAAGAATGTGGCATTGCTTGTTGATCTTATATCCAAGTTTAAAGCTTCTTTCGATTTCTCATTTCTCAAACGTTTGTGGTGGAATAGGTGAGATACTTCTCTTAAAGATGACGACTTGTCTCTTTCTTTCAAATACAAAAGTAAAACTTACCAACTAATTCAAATCATTTTCATAATTAATTAGCGAGTAACTGAACTCCGGAGTCTCGCACTCTGCACGTTCTTGAATGCAACCGCAACATGGGCTAGCCTCACGCGTGGTTCATTCGCCCTCTCGTTTTAAAAACATCTTTAACAAAGATCAAACATCTTTTCTCAAAACGGACATTGTTTAAATCTTTCTATCTCGCAAACAAGCTAGCGCTTCAGCCTCCTATCGCGAGCAGATAAGCCAACGCTTAGCGGTGGAATGCATTTTCAAACAATCGTTCAATTAAAAAACACAAATCGTAGTAGCACGAACTACGAAGCTCTGACTTTCCCATTGCACAAGGGAATACGTAGGCACGGGGATTTTAATCCTTCGCGAGCATAATAATAAAAAAAAACTCAATCTTTTCTCCGCCATAAAACATAATAAATAAAAATTGACTATCTCTCCGTCACAATAATAAAAAAACTTAACATTTCCCCATAACCAATAATAACTAAAACATTTCCTTAAAAGAAGACAATAATAACAAGTTAACGTTTTAAGCGCAAACTAGACTAAGAGGTTCCCGTTGAGTACAACGGACGTGAGGGGTGCCTAACACCTTCCCCTTGCGTAACTGACTCCCGAACTTAGATTAGTGGTTTCGTTGACTATTCTTATCCTTTATTTAGGTTGTGTCTATATCTTCCTTTTCTCTCGTAGAATAAATAGAATTAGGTGGCGACTCTGTTGTTTGTTTTAGGATCGTATTTTTCGAGGTGCGACAGCTGGCGACTCTGCTGGGGAGATCATTGCCTTGTGCATAAGAGAGTCGAGCCTAGCTTAGGATAGTTCGCGTTTGTTTGCTGACAGTTTGATTGTCTTCTTTATTTACTGTTGATATTCTATCTATTGCTTCCTTCTTTATTATTTGCTCATTATATCTGCCTGTTGGATCTCGGGATGTCACGGGTATGAATTCGTACTTGAGTTTTGAAAAAGAAGAGGGAACACCTAAGTTAGAGTTGGATGTTATTAGTGTTAGTCTCCAAGGACTCGCTCCTTGCACGCCTAGCATGAAAGCTCCCCCAGATAGTTAGACTTTTCATAGATCTTGTCACAACGCAGCTAGCCTGTCGCGGGACCTGATTCATGAAAGGGTTGTGATTCTGGGACCCCCTAGAACCTGTTTCAATTTTGGTAGTTGTGTAATGTTAGGCTCCAAGGACTCGCTCCTTGCACGCTTAGCATGAGAACTCCACTCAAGGTAGACCTTATCGTTATTATCGTCACAATGCAGCTAGCCTGCGGCGGGGCGTTAGTACGATAAACGTCCGTGACCTTGAGTATCCTTATACCATCACCATAGGAGCTACCCTGTGAGTGGGTGTTATGGGTAAAGAATTTAGAACGCTCCACTTAAGGCTTACCAGTTAGGAGATTCCGAGTTACTTGTACCTTGGATCCAGCACCTTGCCTTTATATCCAATTCTGGAGTTGTTTATGTTAGTGATTTTGAGCATTCTGAGCATTGCATCCATTCGCATACCATTTGCATTTGCATTGCATACCATCTCCCAACAATCCAACTCACCCATGTCTTATTCTCCGTCAGTCAACTGTACTCGACCAGTCACCAGAGAAAGATGGACCAACTTGAGCAGGAAAACAGGGAGCTTAGAAACGAGGTCACCATGTTGAGAAATCATATGGGAATATTCTCGACTACAATGAAGACTCTAATAGACAGCCTTGTGCAGGAGAATACTGAACTCCAGGAAGAGATTCACAGCTTGAAGATTGATAGAGGGCGACTGATTTCTTTGGCCAAAAATCTGGTCATTTTTCAGCATCGGTCAAATTCTACTTCTACTCGTCAGCGGCGTCAGAATCAGCGGAGGTCTCCAAACAGTCCTGGAGGAGCAACCCACAAGTTTGACCCAATCCCAATAACTTACAGTCAATTGTGGTCTCATTTTTCCTGGAACTCAATAATGACACCCAGAAAGACCAGAGCCACGAGGTCTCGGCCCCGCGGGATCAATCCAAATACCGGTTGTGAGTTTCATAATGGAGTATTGGGGCATCCGATTGAAGAGTGTAAAGTCTTCCAGGAAAAGGTTCAAGAGATGATCGACTACGAGGTGTTGACCTTCAATGGAGAAATCCCATCTGTGGACGGAGTGCCTTTGTGCTGATAGAAAACTCAAGAAAGTCCTTTCCAAATCAGTTTGTTACTGGAGCCTGGGACCAGTTCCTCCATACACCTGATCGTTCGATGTTTTGGAGCTATCCTCTCAGATGTTTAGCTCGTTCTCTGCTTTTCATATGTATTTTTCTTTGTTTGTTAATGCATTTGTTTTGGCATGTAAGAACTTATTCGTTTCGAATGATTAATGCAATGAATATGTTTGTCTTGAAGTAATCCATTCGTATTCACTCATAATGCTTTTCTTACTTTATAATGCCAACATTATTCCATCTCTTGCTTAGGCAGAGAATTGGAGGGAGGATGACGAAATTAAAACACAAATTCTCTAGTTGAATGCTTTTGATTAAAATCCTACTGACGATGTATAGGCATTGTTTCAAATTCCCAAACACTGGAGAAATAAGGAGTTAATCCCTAGTCAACCACTTCGAGCCTAGAAGTAGGAGTTTTCTTTCAGATATTTCAAAACCCTTACGCTTAACCTGGGGCAGGGTAGTGTTCAGTTAATCTGGTTACACATACAAATCATAAGATGAAACATCCCATCAGGGAATCCACTACAATTAATGACTTGACAGTCACAACTTTCAACCTTCCATTGATTTAAAAAAAAATAGAAAATAAAATCCCGCTAAGTCAAGCACCCAAAAAGAGACTCAGGCAAAAATCAGGGACCAAAGAGAAATTCGAGTTAGAAGAGGCCTTTCAATCCTCAACCTAAAAGCTTACGATTTAGTGACCACCATACCAAAAGTCAAAGGGGTCACTGATATCCATAGAGGACAAATAAGATGACTGTCATTTCAAGCAAACCTTGGATCCTCATCTCTACGCTATCAAGACAAATGTATGTGTCAATTTAGCTGAACCTAGGATTGGAGAACATCACGGAGAGTGGGCGGGCACCAAATAAACTTTGAGCCTTTATCCTTTGTTTCTAAAACCGTGAACCAAACCACATTACAACCCTCAAAAGTCCTAATTGAAGTAGGGTTTATTTCGAAAGCACACTCGATGAGAAAGTGTTTCCCGACTCCCATGAGCTTTGCTCAAAAATTTGTGTTGGCTTTATAAAAAAGGTGAACATCACCTCCTAGCTAGTGATTCGGTCACAGGCTATTGTGAAAATCTTTTCAAAAAAACAAAAAAAACTTCGAGACAAACACGTGTGTTGCATTAGCAGTCTTAACATTAACCTTTTTGCTTGTTAGCATTTGCTTGATATCATAAAAACATATGTATGAGCATCAGTGATGAGCTTAATCTCTTGAGATTTGAAACTCTGATGAGTAACTGAGCAACCATTTCAGAGAATGATCACCCCCAGGGAAAGTTTACTTGAAGACCTTGCCAGACAGGGGCATGTTGTTTGAAGACTTTGCCGCAGGAGCATTTTGTTTGAATACTTTGCCAGTCAGGGGCAAGTTGCTTGAAGACTTTGCCAGCCAGAGGCATTTTGCTTGAAGACTTTGCCAACCAGGGGCATTTTGTTTGAAGACTCTGCTAGCCAGGGGCATTTTGCTTAAAGACGTTGCCAGACAGGGGCATGTTGCTTAAAGATTTTGCTAGACAGGGGCAAGTCATTTCCCAATTTGTGCTTACATAGTCTGACCATCCCTAAAAGACAAACATTGAAGACTCGTTTGAGCCAAACACAGTTAATCTGAGGCAGTGACGTCGAGATTCGACGAATCTCTACAAGAGTTTGAAGACACTGGGGTATCGTGAATGCCAAGTCTTCTATAAAATCCTCTTGAGATAATCTTTTCTCACAAACCATTTTTTGGGCGCATGACCACGTGTTCCCCTAAGCAAGACGCTCTTGGAACGTACCTTGCAAGTACCTCCGGATAACGGGGTCCTCACACCAAGTTGCTATGATGTGTCAGGGACATGACTCATTTTTTTCTGGTGGATTTCTTTTACTACTTAGTGCTTCAAGTGAGATACTAAGTCTAGTATCCCCAATTGAGCCTTGATTCAAGCTTCTCCAGCTGAATCTGATTTTCTATCCCCAACGGAGTACAAATTTACTTCACCCTAAGCAAATGTAGTTTGTATGGTCGCTTCCTCCTGATAGATGTTGAAGTTAGAAGATTTGCCTGGGTTTATTTCCCAAATGAAGTATCTTTCTCTCCTCAAAGAGATTTGGGCCTTGTAGCAGGACTTTATTCCATGGATGGCTCTCTACCCTATCTTCAGTGATCGTGTACACTTTGACGAGAGTGGTCGAGTATCTGTTGGTTGTGATGTTTATTTCATCACCAGTTCACCTCTTGTGTCTGTTTTGTCTGTCTGTCAGCATAAACATAACACATATACATACATGTACATCATATTTGAATTCATATCCATATGCATATTCATGTCGCATTCATTAATGCATACCTCCTTCACCTTGGTCGCATTTATCCCCTGTCTCTCTCAAAATAGAGTTGTCAGCCTTAGGCAGAAAATGTACATTCTTTCTAATTCCCCACTGAGTTCTTACCCTCGTGGAAGATGTTTGCTTCAGTTCTCCTTTCCACACTTGGATAGGATAAATACCCAATTGAGTTTATTCCTCATGGGTTAGTGTCTGGCTTGACAGTTTCTTTCCAGCTCGTTCCTGGATTGAATTTGGTCTTTGACGATTTTGATGATTGAACTACCAACTGGAAAGTGCATTTATTTTGCACCTTTGGATGCTTAGTTTCCCAGAGGGAATTTGTTGGAGGCTTCCATTGGAGACAAATTTTGCTCTCCAGCAGTGTTACTACAACATTCCCTTGGATTACATATACCCGACAACAAGTGGCAGTCTCTTTATTCGAGAAGCTTGTTTTGTCCTAGAACTTCTAAGTGGAATCAACAAGTGGCAGTCTCTTTATTTGAGAAGCTTGTTTTGTCTTCGAACTTTTGAGTAAATCAACGGATGACCGTCTCTTTCCGAGCAGGCGTTCCATCCCCAGCAATTCCAGATGGAAAGTTAATTCATTTTGCACCTTCGGATGCTTGGTTTCCCAGAAGAAATGTATTGAAGGCTTCCATTGAAGACAAACTTTGTTTTCCAGCAGTGTTGTTGCAACATTCTCTTGGAATACTTACACCTGACAACAAGTGGCAGTCTCTTTATTGGAGAAACTTGTTATTATCCCTGGACCTCTAATCGGAATCAACAAGTGGCCGTCTCCTTATTTGAGAAGCTTGTTTCTTATCCACGGATTTCCCAGTGAATCAATAGATGGCATTCGCTTTTCGAGCAATTTGTTCATCCTCAGCAAGGTTTCCGTTCTATCAAATGGCATCTCCCCTGTTCAGCGGAGAAGTTTGGTATGAATTTATATTTTCAACAAATGGCATCTCATCCAGACAAGGTGAGAAGTTTGTTCGGCAAATGGCATCTCATCTAGACACGGTGGGAAGTTTGTCGTGATTCCAATTTTCAACAAATGGCATCTCATCCAGACAAGGTGAGAAGTTTGTTCGGCAAATGGCATCTCATCTAGACACGGTGGGAAGTTTGTCGTGATTCCAATTTTCAACAAATGGCATCTCATCCAGACAAGGTGAGAAGTTTGTTCGGCAGATGGCATCTCATCTAGACAAGGTGGGAAGTTTGTCGTGATTCCAATGTTCTATCAAATGGCTATCTCTTCCATACAAGTCGAGAAGTTTGATGTGAATCTCTTTTATTTTTCCAACAAATGGCTATCTCTCCCAGACAAGTTGAGAAGTTTGTTGTGAATTTTCCAATTTCCGTCAAATGGCTATCTCTTCCATACAAGTCGAGAAGTTTGAGCGTGAAGTTGTTCTTCATCATATGGTTGTCTCTTTCAGAAGAAGGGAAGTATGATGAATGTTCTATCAAATGGCTATCTCTTCCATACAAGTCGAGAAGTTTGATATGAATCTCTTTTATTTTTCCAACAAATGGCTATCTCTTCCAGACAAGTTGAGAAGTTTGTTGAGAATATTTTCCAATTTCCGTCAAATGGCTATCTTTTCCATACAAGTCGAGAAGTTTGAGCGTGAAGTTGTTCTTCATCATATGGCTGTCTCTTTCAGAAGAAGGGAAGTATGATGAATGTTCTATCAAATGGCTATCTCTTCCATACAAGTCGAGAAGTTTGATATGAATCTCTTTTATTTTTCCAACAAATGGCTATCTCTCCCAGACAAGTTGAGAAGTTTGTTGTGATATTTTCCAATTTCCGTCAAATGGCTATCTCTTCCATACAAGTCGAGAAGTTTGAGCGTGAAGTTGTTCTTCATCATATGGCTGTCTCTTTCAGAAGAAGGGAAGTATGATGAATGTTCTATCAAATGGCTATCTCTTCCATACAAGTCGAGAAGTTTGATATGAATCTCTTTTATTTTTCCAACAAATGGCTATCTCTTCCAGACAAGTTGAGAAGTTTGTTGAGAATATTTTCCAATTTCCGTCAAATGGCTATCTCTTCCATACAAGTCGAGAAGTTTGAGCGTGAAGTTGTTCTTCATCATATGGCTGTCTCTTTCAGAAGAAGGGAAGTATGATGAATGTTCTATCAAATGGCTATCTCTTCCATACAAGTCGAGAAGTTTGATATGAATATATTTTATTTTTCCAACAAATGGCTATCTCTTCCATACAAGTTGAGAAGTTTGTTGTGAATTTTTCCAATTTCCGTCAAATGGCTATCTCTTCCATACAAGTCGAGAAGTTTGAGTGCGAAGTTGTTCTTCATCATATGGCTGTCTCTTTCAGAAGAAGGGAAGTATGATGAATGTTCTATCAAATGGCTATCTCTTCCATACAAGTCGAGAAGTTTGAGTGTGAAGTTGTTCTTCATCATATGGCTGTCTCTTTCAGAAGAAGGGAAGTATGATGAATGTTCTATCAAATGGCTATCTCTTCCATACAAGTCGAGAAGTTTGATATGAATATCTTTTATTTTTCCAACAAATGGCTATCTCTTCCATACAAGTTGAGAAGTTTGTTGAATTTTTTTTTTTTCAATTTCCGTCAAATGGCTATCTCTTCCAGACAAGTTGATAAGTTTGATCGTGAAGTTGTTTTCTCCATCATATGGCTGTCTCTTTCAGAAGAAGGGAAGTATGGTGAGAATTCTATTCATTGGCATCCTTGGTTAAATCTCGGCAGAAGATTTAACAATAGGTGTTTCCTTTTATTTCTGGCAAGTCTCGGCAGAAGATTTCCAGTCTACCTTGGCAGAAGGTATTTACTTTTATAAGCTAGATAATGGCATCCTTAGTTAAATCTCGACAGAAGATTTGGCGACAGGTGTATCATCAGTTTAATCCTCGGCAGTAGGAATTTCATTTTGATACCTCGGCAGAAGGTATCTCGTTCTTAAAATCTCTGGTAATCTCGGCAGTAGATCTCCAGCAGACTTCGACAAATTTGTTTTCTTACCAAGATCTCGGCAGTAGATTTTTGGTTCATTTTGGATACCTCGGCAGAAGGTATCTCATTCTTAGATTCTCTGGTAATCTCGGCAGCAGATCTCCAGCAGACTTCAACAGGATGTATTTCCTCTCCAAGACCTCGGCAGTAGGAATTTCATTTAGGATACCTCGGCAGAAGGTACTCCATTTTTTAGCAATCTCTGGTTATCTCGGCGGAAGATCTCCAGTAGATTTCGAAAGAATTTGTTTTCTTACCAGGATCTCGGCAGTAGATTTTTGGTTCATCTTAGGATACCTCGGCAGAAGGTATTCCTTTTTTTAGATTCTCTGGTAATCTCGGCGGTAGATTTCCAGTAGACTTCAGGAGAATTGGTTTTCGTTTCAGAATCTCGGCAGTAGATTTCTGTTCGTTTCGATACACCAACTGAAGGTTTTTTCCAAATGAGGTTTCAAATCTCGGCAGTAGATTTCCTCAAAGTAGAATTTTGTTCAAAAAAAATTTTTCGAGTCATCTTAGGACTTGCAGACAGCTGTCGTCTGGCTTCGTTCAAGATAATTTCCTTGTGTGGTCTGTACTCCAGTCATGTACGTCTAATCCCCAATGGTGTCAACTTTTCTCTCCGACAGCGTTGTAGCTTTCATCTTGCATTTTTTGCATTGCATATCGTATCATTTTCATCTGCATTTTTCGGTCAAAATTTTAGGTATTTTGATATTTAATCCTCCTTCATCTTGAATGTCCAAAAAAATCTCTTTGTTACTCAGACATTCAGATTCAGGATGATTAAATAGGGGCAGCTGTCATACCCTAAATTTTGACCATAAATTTTTAAATTTTTTCATTTTTCTTTGACGTGTTTCCGTCGATTTATCGAAGGTTGATCATTTTCGCATTTTTAGTCCATTAATCATAAATCATGCATTTTCTAGTTAATTTCACCATCTTAATGTCATTCTAATTTTGTTCTGGATTTTAGAATTTTCTTTTTGGTTCAAAATTATGTTTTATCATTTTTTATAGTTTAATAACTTTTAATTTAATTTCCAGTTAATAATAATATTAGATTATCTAGACTTAAATTGTTTTTTTATTTTTATTTTTTTTAGGTTGTTTTAAATAGTTTAACTTGTTTTTTTTTTCTTTTAAATTAATTTATCCTTATTAGTTTATTTTATTTGATTTAAGTAGTTAGAGTTTTATTAAAATTAGTTTAATGTTCAATTCAATTCAATTTTACTCAAGCTTATTTGTTTTATTTTTAGTCTATATCTTTTAATTTAGTTTAATTTTTTATATTAGATTAATTTTTATTTTAGTTTAATTTAATTAGTTTTAATTTAAATTAATTTAATTAGTTTACTAGTTTAATAGTTATATTACATTAGTCTCATAAACCATTATTACATGTACTTTTTCTGCTACACCATTTCATAACAAGCCAATATTTTGCTGTCAAAGAAACTGATCAAAAGAGACCTTACACCAAAAACAAATAAAATCAAATTTTGCTTCTATCAAACAAGTTCAAACTCTTAACCGAAACAGAAATTCTTCACTATTTTTTTTCCAATAGCTACCTGCACCATTGACCAAACACTATAGCCTGCTGCATTTTTTGACGTTTCACCAAAATGGCATAAGCAAAAACCTGCAAAAAAAAAAGAAAAGGGGAAAACTCATTTCACCCTTCAACAGAAAAAGAATAATAGTCATAGCTGTCACAAAAAAAAAGAAAAAACGAAAACAGGAGACAGCAGGTATAAGGCAAAAACCACACTTCACACAGAAGAAGGGGCCGAACACAGCCATAACCTCAAAAACTTTCGGTCTGAATCTTGACCTCTCTTCACCATCACCTTCGTAAACGACCTCATTATCATTTACTAACCTGTAAATCACAAACGGATGAAAACGATAAACCTGTTCTTCCCCCCTCACTACAACAAAACCAACACAAAACCATCAACACAACCTTTCCGCGGACAACCTTCGAACTGACTCCGCTGTAGACCACCCTCACCTCTTAAATCCACAAAACAAAATCACAGTAAACACAGAAAATCACCGCCCTTCATTTGCTTCAAATCAACCATCAACAATAGCAACAGAGCCAAAAAACCTGCTAAGTAAAAAACCTTAAACCTCACCGCACCACCCTAACAACCACACAGCAAAGCCCCAAATCGCAATCTCCCTTTCGCCGCCGCTACCACCACCGATCCGAAACCGTATCATCTCCATAACCCCCATCAAATCACAGCAACAACCAAACCACCGTCGGCCACCACCTACAAACCATTATAAGCCTTTTCCGAAACCAACACACAACACCCTCCTCCTTCAACAAACCCACAACTCAGAAACCGATCACCTCAACTCGCCGCCGCCAACGTCTCAACGATTTCGTCCTCTCTCCTCTCATTGACGGAGAAGACAAAACGGATGCCGCCTCCTTCTTGCTCTTTGCTCGGAGTTGACGTCGACGTCATCTTCTTCACCTCACACCGTCGCCGATACAACCAACGATCCTCCTCTCCTCTCACAAAAACCGCAAGCAACATAAGGAACGCTGGGAGAGGAATGTTTTGAGTGTTGAACTGTTGAAATATTTGTGACTAAGAACTCGAATCCGCGAGCGAATCCTGGAAAAGCGTAGCTCGTTTGTTTCTCACGAGGAGGAAGAAGGACTCTGTTGTTATCTTTTTTTTTCTTCTCGTATTATCACTCTTGCTTGTTTACCTGATATTAGGTCAAAGGTAATATGGACCGGGCTTAAGCTTCACTCCACTATTGAAAATCTGCAAGTTGTTTTTTTTACACCTCCTGCTAATTTTCTTTTTTTTCTCTCTTGTTTTTTTTTCTTTTCTAACTTTTGGCTCATGTTATTTTATTTGGTTAATATTTGATCTTATTATTTACTTATTTATGTTTTAGGTTAATTTTCTTACATAAATTTAAAGTGCATCTTTTTGTAAGACTTTTAGTTAGATCTAACTATTTAGGTTTTAATTCTTAAATTAACCTTGGCTTTATCTTCTATTAATCTTCGTTTGTGTATAATTAAATTTTATTTGAACTCTCTGGACTTTAATTGAGTTCTAGTTGATCCTTTTGTTAGATTTTTGTTGATTTCCTTGTTAGAACTTTGTTTGAGCTAACCATGCGGACTCATGACGTTAGACACTTGGGACTTGATGGTGAAGTTTCTGATGAGTATTCTTGAATTTTGTTTGGAAAGTATTCTCGATTCCTTTGGTACGCATTGAATAGGCAACGGACCTTCTCCGTTAGGTACCTCTAAACTCGATGTTATCTCTTTCGTACCTCAATTCAGTCTTGGTGCAGTATTTGCGTTTTCTTATTTGTTCGTACATCGCCCTCGTGTCTAAACCATAAAACATTTAAAGAAAACTTTCAAACTAATTAATTTATGGAAAAAAAGTAACTCCGGAGTCTAGCATTCCGCACGTTCTGGATTGAACCGCAAATGGGCTAGCCCCACGCATTGGTTCAATCACCATTCGTATAAAAATAATCCAATTCACTAATTAATTTATGGAAAAAAGGAACTCCGGAGTCTAGCACTCCGCACGTTCTGGATTGAATCGCAAGTGGGCTAGCCCCACGCGTTGGTTCAATCACCATTCGTATAAAAATAATTCAATCCATCTTAATTAATTTATGGAAAAAGGAACTCCGGAGTCTAGCATTCCGCACGTTCTGGATTGAATTGCAAATGGGCTAGCCCCACGCGTTGGTTCAATCACCATTCGTATAAAAATAATCCAATTCATTTAAATTAATTTATGAAAAAGGAACCCCGGAGTCGAGCATTCCGCACGTTCTGGATTGGACCGCAATTGGGCTAGTCCCACGCGTTGGTTCAATCACCATTCGTATAAAAACAATTCAACAATCTGAAAAGGATCAGGCATGATTCATCTCCATAGAAAAAGTTGTTCCTCCTATCCCCACAAACACAAACAAAAATCTTACAAAAACAATTACTTTCAAAGGAAGAACGTGGCATTGCTTGTCGATCTTATATCCAAGTTAAAGCTTCTTCCGATTTTATTTATTTTCAAAGGAAGAACGTGGCATTGCTTGTCGATCTTATATCCAAGTTAAAGCTTCTTCCGATTTTATTTACTCTCAAAGAAAGAATGTGGCATTGCTTGTTGATCTTATATCCAAGTTTAAAGCTTTTTTCGATTTCTCATTTCTCAAACGTTTGTGGTGGAATAGGTGAGATACTTCTCTTAAAGATGACGACTTGTCTCTTTCTTTCAAATACAAAAGTAAAACTTACCAACTAATTCAAATCATTTTCATAATTAATTAGCGAGTAACTGAACTCCGGAGTCTCGCACTCTGCACGTTCTTGAATGCAACCGCAACATGGGCTAGCCTCACGCGTGGTTCATTCGCCCTCTCGTTTTAAAAACATCTTTAACAAAGATCAAACATCTTTTCTCAAAACGGACATTGTTTAAATCTTTCTATCTCGCAAACAAGCTAGCGCTTCAGCCTCCTATCGCGAGCAGATAAGCCAACGCTTAGCGGTGGAATGCATTTTCAAACAATCGTTCAATTAAAAAACACAAATCGTAGTAGCACGAACTACGAAGCTCTGACTTTCCCATTGCACAAGGGAATACGTAGGCACGGGGATTTTAATCCTTCGCGAGCATAATAATAAAAAAAAACTCAATCTTTTCTCCGCCATAAAACATAATAAATAAAAATTGACTATCTCTCCGTCACAATAATAAAAAAACTTAACATTTCCCCATAACCAATAATAACTAAAACATTTCCTTAAAAGAAGACAATAATAACAAGTTAACGTTTTAAGCGCAAACTAGACTAAGAGGTTCCCGTTGAGTACAACGGACGTGAGGGGTGCCTAACACCTTCCCCTTGCGTAACTGACTCCCGAACTTAGATTAGTGGTTTCGTTGACTATTCTTATCCTTTATTTAGGTTGTGTCTATATCTTCCTTTTCTCTCGTAGAATAAATAGAATTAGGTGGCGACTCTGTTGTTTGTTTTAGGATCGTATTTTTCGAGGTGCGACACATACGACTCGCGATCGATCTGGAAGCAGAAGAGATCACAATCTGCACGGATTCTCAGTTGGTCGCAAGCCAAGTCCGAGGAGATTTTCAGGCCAAAAATGATAACATGGCCGAATATTTGGCCCTCGTAAAAGGCGAACTAAAACGGTTCAAAAGTGTGAAAGTCAAACACGTCCCGCGAGAAAACAATGCCCGCGCAGACATCCTGTCCAAATTAGCGAGCACTAAAAGGAAAGGAAACAACAAGTCCGTCGTACAGAAAACGCTTCCCCGACCGAGTATCGGGCAATCGTCGGCCCGCGTAGACATTAACATCGTGGGCGACACAAGCTGCTGGATGACCCCAGTATTTAACTATCTAACTAAAGGAGAATTACCAACCGACCCAAAAGAAGCCAGTACTATACGACGAAGGGCATGCTCATATTCTCTAGTAGGTGGACGTATGTATCGTCGAGGATTCTCTACACCCCTCCTCAGGTGCGTGGAAGAAGAAAATATCCCACACGTACTAAGGGAAGTCCATGAAGGAATCAATGCGCAACATCCTGGCGGACGGTCGTTGGCTCGAAAAATCCTACGGGCAGGATATTATTGGCCCACACTCCAACACGATGCGAAAGAGCACGTGAAGAGGTGCGACAAATGCCAACGACACGGAGACGTGCACGCAGCACCCCCATCCGAGCTAAAATCGTTATCGTCACCTTGGCCATTCGCATGGTGGGGGATGGATATCTTAGGACCATTCGTCGTCGGGTCCAGTCAGAATAAATACTTAATTGTAGGTGTCGACTATTTCACTAAGTGGATAGAAGCTGAGGCCTTAGCCAAAATCAATGCGCTCAACATAATACGTTTCTTCAAGAGAAACATCCTCGCCCGGTTCGGGGTGCCCCTCGCCATCGTGACCGACAACGGCACTCAGTTCACAGATAAACACTTCAAAGAATTCGTTACATCAATGGGAACGAAACAACATTTCGCTTCAGTCGAGCATCCCCAAACTAACGGGCAAGCAGAGGCCGCGAACAGGGTAATCCTAAGAGGTTTGAAACGAAGATTGGACGAGCATAAGAAGCATTGGGTCGAGGAGCTACATAGCGTACTATGGGCATATAGGACCACGCCCCACTCAACAACCGGGGAATCGCCATTTCGATTAGAATATGGAACCGAAGCGGTAATCCCTATAGAAATGCACGTCCGATCGAAGCGCACCGAATTCTCCATGGACCAAGATACCAATTCCGAAGCCTTGAGAGACGAGCTCGATATGGTCGAAGAAGTTCGATCGGAAGCCGCTCTTCGAGAAACCATTCTCAAACAAAAAATAGCCGCTCGGTATGATTCTAAGGTCATAAGGCGAACGTTCGAGGTAGGCAGCCTTGTCCTTAGAAGAAATCACAGAGATCCCCGCGAGGGAAAACTAACACCCAACTGGGAAGGCCCGTATCGCGTCCGAGCAAGAACCGAGAACGGAGCTTATTATTTGGAAAATCTACACGGGGAAGAGCTTGCTCGGCCTTGGAACGCCGAGAAACTCAAACAATACTACAGCTAAATCATAAAGTCACTTTACCCAACTTTCAAGCAAGGAGAAAGGGGGACCGACTGAAAACTGCGTGCCTAGGTACGAGCATGACAACCCAAATATAACAAAGTCAAGCAAGATCTCCTTTCGGGCAAAAGAGAAACTTGTCGCACGGACGGATACTCGAACGAGTCCGACGTCGCCTAAGTACCACGACCAGGCAGAACCCCAGCTCGCGATGGGATGTTCAAGCCACGGAGCCCGGGCCATTATCTTGGCCCGGGAACCGACCAGGAGTAAGACTCCTAAATCTGATTGGTCCCCCAAACCAACAGATCACTCACACACCCCGTATTTATTCGATCACATCCAATTAATGCAAAGATGCATACCAAACACTTAGTAAAAATAACAAGTAAACTATGCCCTCCGACGGACGCATTGTTACGAGCAAATAAAACATAGAAACCGACCATCAAAGTCGTGCACATGAAATTAAAAATGCGACACCAAAGGGCCGACTTGTTCAAGATTACATACAAAGGGGGCCACGCCCCCCAAAAACAAAAAGAAAAACATCATAAATTATCAGGCACGCAGGCCATAAATTAATTACCCTCGCCTCTCGGGCGGCCTTCCTCCTCACAAGCTCCCTCCTGCTCCAGCTGCGCTTCAGGCTGACCAGGCTGATCAGTCGACCCCGGCTGAGAGTCATCCACCATCAAGTCTGAGGGGACCACGATCTGACCGTCCACGACCTTGTTTAGGTAGCTCATTCGACCGACGTCCAAGGCCATGTCAGGATGAAGAACTCTCACTTGATCCACTACGTTCTGGAAGCTGAGCTCAGTTGACGAGTTCAGATCTTCCATATCCTGGTCAATCCGAGAAAGCAACTGAGCCCTTGTAACCAAACTCTTAGTCTCTTCATCCTTATCATCCTTCGGGCAAAAGGCATCCTTCAGCTTTTTGTTTTGCTCAAGCACCCTCTTCTTGTCAACCTCCAACTTGGCGATGACGGCAGCCCGTTCGGTCGACTCCTTGGTCGCAGCTTTAGCCTCCTCGGTGGCCGCTGTCAGCTTAGCCTCAGAAGCAGCCAGCTGCTCCTTAAGCCTGCTATTCTCTCGCTCCAGTCCGGGACTCCCTTCGGCCGTCAGCCAGGCCATTGTTAGGACCCGCATAACTGCGCTCGCGTCTTGGGCCAGAGATAGTCGCCGGGCGGGACGGTCCATACCTTCCAAGAACAAAGAATATGCACGGTCCACCTCCATGCTCGTTCCCTCGAAGAAGTTGCGCATCACAAAACATGGAGGCAGCCCATGCTTCGGCTTTGGAGGAGCATTGGCCATTAAATCCACAGTGGCCGCTGATTTATGCTTCTTCATCAAGGAGCCGGTCGATGCGCTCGGCGACCCTGGACCAAGGCGTCCGACCCCGAGCCACTCGTCTCAGTCAGTTTGGTCTGCACGACCCTTGATCGTTTCCTCTGCTACTGGACCAGGTGTTCTTGAATTTTGTCCAACAGGTTCGTCAGGGAGCCTGAAAAAGGAAAATGATCAGGTTAGTCATAGACAACAGAGTTAAAGCAAAAATTTAACTAACACAAATAAACAAATACCAAAGAAGCCGGACACTTCTTGCCCGGTACGGCAAGCCAGCAACTCAGTAACGTTGATCAAGGGACGCTCCACAGCTTCCCCTCATCCTGATCAACTATAACCTTTCCATCTCCGTCCAATAGGGGGTCGGAGTGAAGGATGCTATTAATTTTCTGAAGGCCTCGAAACTGGCCGCATCATCATCATTCAATGTGTCCCCCACCTGAACGAACTCCCCGACAGGCTTCTCATAATGAGCATGACTCCAGGAAAATGGGAACAGCCACAATCTCCTCGGGATCACCTGACCTTGATCGTCGAGCTTAGGCTCGTCATTCTCGTCAGTGTCTATTCCCAGAAAGCTCATTGCTCTCACGGCCACCGCGCTCGCGGGTTTTATCAGGAAGTAATCAGTTTTGAAGGCCCAGATAGATTCTGAATGGGCCTTAAAAATATTTGTACGCTGCTTGAAAGACACGAACCCCTTTCAGTCAGTTCCTCGCCCAACTTGGCGCTGCAAGGAGAACAGGCGGAAGAAGAGGGGAAGCGTGGCACCAACACCCAGATGGGCGCACGCCATCTCGAACGCTCTTAGAAACGCGTACGAATTGGGGTGTAGCTGGGAAGGGGCGACGCAGAGATGCCCGAGCACGGCACTCACAAAGTCACTGAAAGGCAATGTTACCCCCAGGACCGAAATCGCATATTCGTACATGGAGAAAGCCCGACCACGAAAATCTGAGAAGATACGGTCGTCGTCCCCCGGGCAGGTTACAACCCAATCGGCAGGATCACCAACAACGGGCAGTAGCTTCGTTCGAGGTCTTGAAAATGAGGACACCTTGTCCAACAAATCTTCCACCACCCATTCCTCGGGCGAGACCCTCGTCTGGTCAGGACACTGAGGCGAGTCTGTCGATGCTCCTGTAGTGCTTGTATCTGAACTCTCCGAGGAACTCCCGGAACCAGAAGGAATGGACGCAGATGACCCTGAATCTCCCGAGGACGTCTCTTCGGAAGGCACGTCCAGCGGGTTCACGAGCGAGTTTTCACCTGAAAAGCAGAGGAAAGGCGTCAGTGAATTCGATTAAGAATATCAAATCCACCCTTCCACCGCTCGACAAGTGAAAGGGCGCGCATCAGCTCAGAGACTATGTCCCGAGCTATAGCCCTAGTTGACCATCGCTCGGAGCGACGGCTTACGTCCAACGTTATAAGTCAAGAATCTAACCTAGGTATCTATCAAAACCCAAGTCTAAGTCGACCAATACCTACGTCGACCCTAAACTAGGGTTTGCAACCGAACGGCTACGGTGGCAGAAGTCCTAGGGTTTACCGGTTCCTAATCTAAAACCTACCGTCAAAACCATCCTAAGCCACATGCATTTCTACAAAATATAAGCTACGAACACCTAGAAAGAAGAAAAAGAGCCGTACCTTGTGCTTGAGAAGACATTCTTGAAGAAAATAACGTTCTGAATGTGGTGGTCGGCAAAGAGAGGCGGTGGTCGACGGCTGGGACGGTGGCGGTTGAACGAGCAGAGTGTTGAAGAAGAAGATGAAGCGAAAAGTTCATAATGGGCCCCGAGAATCCTATTTATAGGAAGGAGAACACGTGCAAGCATGCGTGAACCCTACACGCTAGCCCCTAGACTAGCCGTCAAATCATTAGTAGGCGCGAATTCCCAGATATTCCAGCTTTTCGTTTCACATTCCTCTGCCGAGCAACGCATCAGTTGCCCGTTCCCAGATGATCGACAACATAGATTCCTGACTCTAATGCTATTCATCGCCGAGCACAAAATCGTTCTTAAGTCACTGCTCTACCACACGAGCAATGACTTGGGGGCTCCTGTTCTGGATCGGCCCAATCCCTACAATTGGGCCAAGAAGACCAATCCAATAGGCCTGCTCGACGTCGAGCACAATTAAGAAAAGTGGTCCCTGTCGACCACATACAATCCGACCACGATGAGATTCCCTAACAGTTAGTATTGACCGTTGCCTATTTTCACGGATTCCTCAATCCACGCCCCACAAGATGAACCAATAATCTTCCACTTAGTCCCTTATATAAACCCTCTCACTTGAGAGGGTCAGGTATTCAATTCTCTGACCTTAATTCTTGTACTTGCTCACTCTTTGCTCGGTTACTTACTTTAGCATCGGAGTGCCTTGCAGGTACACCCCCTTTTTTCCTCACCGACCGTCTTTCAACAACTCTCGAAGCCAGCCGTATCGGATCCTGATCTCCAGGTACGATCACTTACCAATTTTACCCTTTAATCAATATTAGACAAATTTTCTAGTTTATATTTCAATTTTGTTTAAAGCCACTTTTTGTAGTTTTAGGACCTCACACATGTCTGATTCCTGGTTTAATCGATTGAATTGGTCAGTCCAAGATGATTTTAACTACCATGATATATATATATATATATATATATATATATATATATATATATATATATATATATATATATATATATGTGTGTGTGTGTCAGAACAAATGACACCAAGATGTCAAACTTAGTATTATAACACTTACGATAACTTTTTATTGCATAATAGTATAATAAAATTCATTGTTGGATTGAAGGTTATTACTAAATAGATCATGTCTCTTAAATTTAAAATAAATCATTAATCATTTGATATGCTAAAGAGATGAATCAAAATCAACTGTGATGAAATTTGGTAAGAGGTTACTTCCTCTGTCTCACAATTGATATTCTAAAGGGACATATAATTTGAGACAAATAAAAATAGGAAAGAAGACACTTATTATAAGATGGGAAGAGTAATTTTTATGAATATCATTAACATGTCAAATGATTTTTACATTAAATTATATATATATATATATATATATATATATATATATATATATATATATATATATATATATATATATATATATATATATATATATATATATATATATGGTTTAAAAGTAGTACATGTAAGACAATTTTATACATGCAACCAATCAAAGTGCATATAATTGTCATGTAATATCAGTATTTTTAAAATCAAAATATGTTTTATTCTATATATGGTTGTGATTTTACCCTGTCAGTTCATTTTCTTTTTTCTCATATATATATATATATATATATATATATATATATATATATATATATATATATATATATATATATATATATATATATATATATATATATATATATATATATATATATATATATTTATTTATTTTGCTAACGTAGATCCACTTGTTTTTATGAAAGTTTATTTTAGTAAGTTATAACTAAAATTGTTAAATGCACCTTAAGGTGCATATTGCTGAAACACACATTTATAAAAATAAGTGGATATATATAAGGATTTGCTATAATACACTCACTTATTTTTATGAAGGTGTGTTTTAGTAACATGCGTCTTAAGGTGCATTTAACCATTTTTTAGCTATAGCTAGCTAAAATAGACATTCATAAAAATAAGTGAGTGTACATCAGATTTGCTAACGTAGACCAACTTATTTTATGAAGATTTATTTTAGCAATAAGCACCTTAGGGTGCATTTCACTATTAATTTTTTAGTTTTAACTTTCTAAAACACATCTTCATAAAAATAAACTGTGTATTATAGTGAATCTCATATATATATATATATATATATATATATATATATATATATATATATATATATATATATATATATATATATATATATATATATATATATATATATATATATATATATATATATATTTGATAACAAATATCAAATTTAGGATATTTAGATATTTAATAACCTCTATCATTTTTATCATGATGATCATGTATATACATTTTCAAACAATTTAAACATTTGATGATTTATAATTTAGTATTTAAGATTTACATTTTTCTAATAAATTGATGTAATAAAATATAAATATTTTTTTAAATTTATAAAAGTTTAATATCTTTCAATTCAAGGTTGCATTGATTAAATTCATTATTTATAAAAAGTTCTTGATATGTGTAATCATGCTATTTGATATTTGATGTCAAAGGATATAATTTTAGTATCTATATTTTTTTTCTTCTTCTTTTCACAATGGTTTGAAAGTTGGATCAACTGCTGGACCTGATGTTTCATATGTTGACAAATTAACTATCACAATCAAATCCTTTCTTAGATTATGTGATAACAGTAACATCAATAATTAAACCAAAAAAAAAAAAAAAAACATCCTCAATAAACTTTGCTTACCAAATGAATTGTGTGGAAGAAATTAAGTCAAAATTAAATATAGGTAATTCTATTGAATTTTGCAACTTGCAGTAACCCCTTCGTGAGCTAGCTGTGAAACAATCATTCAAAATTTGTGTTGGCCTACTTTGACCTATTAGTAAAGCTAACAATAATTAAGCGACTTGTCAGATAAATAATGAAATTTTAAATTGGTTAGATAAACAATTAAATTTGAAGTTGCATTAATGAACTTTTATATAGCATGGATATAAGTTTTATAAAAATATTTTTTTTTTATAAGCAACCCATCCATTAAAATACATATTAGGAGAACACCAAATCATTTACAAAGGATTACAACAACACACCAACAAAATATAAGAAGTTACACTAAGACAAAAGAACTCCAAAATCACAAAAAATCCAAGAGAAGATTTGCACTAATTATAGAAGTTACATTTAGGTTTTGATTTAAATCTAAATTCTAACCAAGTCCAAGAAGTTTAATTCGTCCTTATTAGAATATCTTCAATATTTTCTATCTTGAAAACGATATGATTCCTAATCTATTATATAGTCCAACATGTTACGATCCAAATGAAACAAGCGGATGATTTGGAAATTCTCTTTACTACCTTCAAGAACCAAGCAAACAAGTGATCACACACATTCACCTCTTCCAACCAAGGGATTCCTACCCAATCCACAATCTTTCTCCACACCATGACAATAAACGAACATGCACATAATATGTGATTAATATCCTCCAGTGCATTGAAGCAAAACACACAAACTAACTTGTGAGAATTGTATATTATACCCCTGACTGTCAAGTTAGCTCGCGTAGGAAGTCTATCCAAAACTAACATGCAACCAAAGACACCAACCTTTAAAGGAACTTTAGTACGCCAAATGACTTCCATTGTTGCATTGGGAATAATTTTGACATCCTCCCCAATAGAATGAGACAACAATGCGTTATAACAAGTTTTCATAGAAAAATACTACTACAAAATAGGTCTTTTGTAACACCTATTTTACAACGATCATAGTGTTAACCGTGATAATATTTTATTTTTGGGCGCATTTTTTTGTTTGGTATTTACTAGATGACATGTCACAATGGTCAAATGAAGCAACCGTGGTGAAAAGGTACAAGGAGTGAACTGGTTTGAATCTGAATACCAACAATTAGACATTTATCATGATTAAATGTTACTGCACATGTATATCACCATGATTTTTAATCCTATCTGTCATGAAAGCTAAGACTTTATTTATATAAAAGCAAAATTATATATTGCTTAAGTACACAACAATGGTCTCTCTCAAAATAAAACCCTAATAACTCTTTCACTCATGGAAACCCCAAAATGAAACCATTACAACAAATCTTAGCTAATGGGTATTTGCAGGTTCGTTTTCTCTGTAGTTTCATGACCCTTGAACATTCAAAATATGTTTCAATAGTTTCCTCATCCTTATTTCATTGTTGACACACCATTATCTGACATGTTTTTTTCATGATATTTGAACTTTCTTGTTTTTTGGACTTGTAGTTATATGGATACTTGTTTCAACAAAGAGGAAGAAGATAGATTTATCCTTGGAAACATATGTTAGACCGGGAATGACATCAATTAAAAATATACAAAAATTTGTAGGTCTAAATTTATCTTCATCCTTATTTCATTGTTGACACACCATTATATGACATGTATTGTATATTTTTGAAGCATTTACAGGTCCGTTTTTCAATATTTGTTTCAATATCTTCTTTTATAATTTGTGAACTTTTCTCTTCTTCTTTTTTTATAACTTCTAGGTATACGGATGATTGTAGGTATATGAATGCATCTTGCAACAAAGAGGAAGAAGATAGATTTAACCTTGCAAACTTGTGTCAAAGTATACACAAGTTCGCATGTTTGAATTTATCTTCATCCTTATTGTTGACACGCCACTTTGTGAATTATCTGATATGTTTCTAAAGCATGACTTCATATGTTTGTTGTATCATGTTTATTGTTTATTTTTTGTTATTGATGATTTTTTTTTATGAATGTTGTTGTTAATATTTATTTAAAAGAGAGTTTATTATATATTATGTGGTCTGTGTCTTTTTCCAATACCTTAGCGAATATATAACTTCTCAAACCACATTACAAAATTATGATATGTTAGATAAAAATGTATTAGAAAATAAGCACACATTCAATTCTTGACAAGTAATCTTCACACTTTTAACTGCATGTTGTTCTTTGACTGTTAGAACTTGGTTCAATGATTGTAGATCTTCAATCACCCATCTCTCTCCAATGGTTGTTGAAGATCTAGGATCATTAAACTAAGTTATAAAGGTCAGAGAACAAAATACACATAAGGAATTAAAGATAACTAGTCAAGAATTGGATGTGTATGTAATTTCTAATATAACTTAATTTGTCATATTATAATATTCTAGTGCATATTGGAAGTTTATATGTTTAGTGAGTATTGGTGAAATAAGTATTCAACATAATTTATAATAAACTTTGGGTTATATACAACAACGGTTGTCTAACACAATTGTTGTTAAATATGTTACATATTATATACCACAATGGATACAATCATGGTCGTACTCCCGTGGTGGAAAACGTCATATATATAATCACACCTTACGTTACAATGGTTGGACCTACGTGATGATATCCCTTTTCCAACAGTTGTTAAATGCATTTTCCATGATAGTGAAAATATCATGGCAGCCACTCCAAATGGTGGCACTGCATCCACAAGCAAAACCTTCAATGCTTCAAACTCCCCCCTCAATTCTACAAGTAGATCACGGTTTAATAAGGCCATGTCCCAACTCCACGGGTCATTCTTCCAACAACCCATACCAACGGCTGCACCAAGTTTCGAAGCTGAAAATTCAAATATATTATAGAACAAAGTTTTCAGTAGTACCTAACCCAACTAGCGATTATACAAAAATGTGATGCATTCGTCATTCCCTAATTTACAAGACAGTAGGTACAAGAAACAATTTTCACTCAAGGAATCACATATTTTCATGATGTCTAGCCATCATAACGAATCATTTCTCGCATATTCGAGCCTTTTTTAGCACGATTCTTGCAAATAAACTTCCATATCTGCACTCCAGGATACCACACCATAATGCCCATGGTTCAGTCATGACACAACACAACCATTTTGACAACAACGTGTTATTAAGTATTGGAAGATCTTTGATGCCTAATCCACCCCTACTTTTAGGCAAGCAAACTTTATCTTAGCTTACCTAAGCTATGTCTTGTTTATCTAGCAAACTGATGTGTGTTTTTCGCAAGTGTACGAACACGTCAGAGTAATATAAAAGATTGTCGAATCCACAGAGACCAAGTGTCAATCTATCGTACCTGTTGTTATGGTGTGTATCTAAGGCAATTGAATATAATAGTGTTAAGGAATGTGCAATGGTAAATAAAATAATAATTTTAAACAATTAATAAAGACAGGCTCGAATGTAATTCACATAATCAATTGATAATCCGGTACTTGTTAATAGAACTACTTATGGGCAATGTTTTCCACTTTGAAAAGAACCAATTTAACAGGAACTGTCGCTTTCGCGTATTCAGAACCGAGTTGTACTCTCTAATCAACTCCTCCTATTGTCACGGATAAAAAGGTGTGTACTGCGTTAGAGTAGTAAACCTATTTTTAAGAAATATAGTATCTTAACTAAGTTGAAAAGTATTTTAACCTGGATTTCTTAGCAAAAAGAGGTTCTCACGAACCAGACTCTAAACTTCTTAACGCGTCCGAAAATCGTTTTAAAATCCCTTTTCTTTTTAATCTAAAAACTCCTAATGAACTAGACAAAACGCTTTTGGCTGTTTTTGAAATAGTTAAAAACAATTAAACTTAAATTGAAAGTTAAAATAGCCCTTAAGTGTTTCTACAAACAATTGTACGGATTACTGGTTCAATTACGATCCTTACATTCTAACCTTTATGGATTTAGTTAGACATGGTAAAGTAAAAGTTCTTTTTATTATTTTTCATAAAAGTAATTAGTGTGAGTGCGGGAATTAAATAAAAGTAGTGCGAGTGCGAAAAGTAAATAAAAGTAGTGCGAGTGCGGATAATAAAGAGAGTAAAGCGAGTGCGGAAAATAAACGAAAGTAGTGCGAGTGCGAGAAATAAATAAAGTAAAGCGAGTGCGGGAAATAAATAAAAGTAAAGCAATGCGGAAAATAAATAAAATAAAGCGAATGCGGAAAAATAAAATACGAACTGGAATTAAAATGGCGGCAGGATTAACTTCCTCCCATAGTGCTCCAAAACTCGATCACACAGACGTATACAGACTCGATCACTCAATTGTAGTAACACCCCGATGTGAAGTGATTACTACTTTAAAACTGATATATGCCTAAGAGATTCTAAGTTTGGATAATAAAAACAAAATTTTAAAGTCCTATTTATAGGCAAACATTAAATGAGAAAAGACCAGGATGCCCCCTTCCACTAAAAAGTGGAGGCAAACACTTTTGCCTTGTGGCGCCCGCCACAAGGCCATGGCGCCTGCCATAGGTGTAAAGTGGTGGAGAAAGTGGGGATCGTGGGCTTTGGAAGTTGTGGAGTGATCTTGAGACGTGGCCACGTCATGGCTGACCCCATGGCGCCAGCCATGGTGGATGCCGTAAGTGCAAAAAGCTGAATTTCTTGATTTTCGTCCGTTTCAACTCCTTTTTCGCTCCTTTTCTTGATTTAGGCCCCGATTACATAAAAAACCTGAAAATAAGGAAAAACAAAGTAATAACATAACAAAATAGCAATAAAAACTAAGAATACATGCGAAATCGGAGTCAAAAATATGGTAAAATTTAGTGTTATCACAAACCCGCCCACAAGAATTTCCATTGAATGGAAATTGTCTTTCAACACCTTTGAGGGAACCTTAAAGAAGGAAATATGATAAATAGATAGGTTCAAGATAATAGAATTGATAAGTACTATCCTTCCCCCCATAGAAATAAATTTCACACACCAAGATGACATTCTTCGTCTGAAGGTCTCCATCACCGGATTCCAAAATGCTAGATTTATGTGGTTTCCTCACACATCAAGACCTAAAAACGTGAAAGGTAAAACACCAACCCTACATGCCAAGAAATTTACAGTTGCATTCAAGAAAGAAGACTCCACCCTAATTCCATATAAATGATTCTTCCAAAAATTAATGTGAAGACCAGAAAGCAAATCAAAACCTCTCAACAAATCTTTTATGTCCCAAATATCTTGCCATGAACCATCATATTCAAGTATTGCATCATCCGTAAATTGAACCAAGTTCACATAATCATCCTCTCTCACTTTAAAACCTATCAATATACCCTTGGAATTTGAAAGTATCAACATCTCCACAAATCCCTCCTCCACCAACGAGAATGAGAATGGGGAGAATAGATCACCCTGTCTAAGACCTCTAGTTTCCTTAAAATCCCTAGTAGTACCACCATTCACGATCACTGACAAAAAACAGTTTAAGGCTCCCCCTTTTATCCACCTTATCCATTTAGGATTTAAATCCATTGCCTTCCGAACTTCCTCCAAGAAAGACCAATTAACACAGTCATAAGCTTGTTAGAAGTCCACTTTGAAAATCATACATTTTACTTCTCTTTTCCTTGCTAAATCCAGAAGTTCATTAATAAGCAATACTTCATCTAACATTTGCCAACCAGGTATGAAGGTCATTTTAGTTGCAGAACCAATTTTCTAATTACTTTTCGCAACCTATCGGTCATTATTTTAGCTATTATTTTGTACATACAACCTACCAAACCAATTGGTTTGAAATTTTACAATCTTTGAGGATTGTCCCTTTTTGGAATGAAAGCAACAAACGAATAAGCCAAGGCTTTTGGTAAAGATGAAAACTTGTGAAAATGACTTATTACCTTCGAAACATCACTACCTATAGTACTCCAGCATCGCCTTAAGAAGTCAAGATTTAAATCGTCGGGCCTGGGGCTTTTACCGCTATCATCATCAGAAATTGCCTCCCAAATTTCTTCATCATCAAAAGGTCCAGTCAGCATTACATTATCTTCCTCTGAAAGTTTGCGCAAGCCAGACAAGTTGAGATGAATGCCATTTTCCTCAACTCTTTTGAATTTGTCTTCAAAGAAATTCTTGATCGTACTTTTTACTTGATCTACCTATTCTACCAACACGTTTCCAGAATCTAAAAGAGAGATGTTATTCCTCCGCGTTCTAATTTTAAGCATGGCATGAAAGTAACGAGAGTTTGAATATCCTTCACTATTAGAATTAGATTTTGACCTAACTCACCCTACAAAACCGGTTTGTAAGGTGGGGAGTGCCACTCTATTTAAACTCTTTGTTAGTTATATATTTAGCCAATATGGGACTTGGATTTTTCCCAAAACACACCCTTGCACCCAACACATCTTGGGTTTGGTGCACATATTAAATGGTGGGTGGCCCGAATCGATAGGCTTTTGATACCATATTAGAATTAGAGTTTGACCTAACTCACCCTACAAAACCGGTTTGTAAGGTGGGGAGTGTCACTCTATTTAAACTCTTTGTGAGTTATATATTTAGTCAATGTGGGACTTGGGTTTTTCCCAATATTCACTAATCCATTTTGTTTTGGATTTTAAAAGAATCATGATATCCTTAGACTTCAAATTACTCCATATCTTTTCAACTTCAATGCTCTGTTGCTTGAGTTACTCTTATGAATCAATGCCTTCCTCACATTCTAAAACATCTTCAAGTTCTTTAATAGACTTCACACCTTCATATACGGTTATATCAATCCATCCAAAAATATTCTTAATCCACCAACGCATACGTTCCCTCGGAATTCTAAACTTCTATACTATAATTTGACTACATATGCCATCGATTTGGATTGAGTTCCATGTAAAATCTACATATTCAAAAAATCTAGAATTATCAAACCAACATTTAAATACCTTAAAAGGTTTGGGGCCCCGGTTTGATACATTTGCCTTCAATCATATATGTATGTGATTGGATATGTCTCTTGCTCCAACCCTCTAAACTAACACGACCCAACTGTCTAAAAAACCTTCTGTAATGCCCGTTTATTTATTAAATATTTAATTAAATATAATTGTAGTATGTTATGGTAATCCGCGTTGATTTGAGTATATTTGTCTATTTGAGTTGCTTTGTGTGGAATTGTGTCGATTCGTGTTGATGGCCGAATTTATCGAAATATTATGTTAATGGTTATAAGTTGGTTTAAGTCGAATTTAATTATTTAAGTCGATATAAGTTGTGGAAAACGATATGGAGTATTCTCCTTTTGTTGTTGGATATGTTGATTTAAATGTTTAGACAATTTGGTTGATAATCGGAAGTTGATCTATTAAGTCGGAGTAAGTAGTTATTCGCGAATTATTATTCGGTTGATTTTATGTTGCGAAAAGTTAAGCCGTTAAGTCAGATTATTAGTCGGAAAGTAGAAGAAATAATATTATAAGTGATATTAACGATTATTGGAGCATGTTGGTTAATGGGCTTGGATTGCGGCAGAGTTAGCAATTAAGAGGGTGTATGACTTAGGCCCAATATAATAGAATTATATGATAAGAAAATTAGGTTAATTGGTAGCAAGAGAATAGGACATGGAAGTTACAGAGGAAAAAGTCTTAAAGAAAAATAAGGTTTTAGAGGAGAGAAAATAACTTGGGAACAAAGAAGGAGAAAAAAGAACTCATGATTATATCTCCATTTTCGCACTTACGGTACAACCTCCACTAAACAGGTGATAATGTTTTACTTGTAATTTCAATTAAAGCGATTCTTGAATTTCTAGAAAGCTTATGAAATTACCTTCAATTTGATATATGATTTCGTGTCAATAAGTTCGGTATTGAAAGAGAAAAACGCATTAGAAGTTTGGAAGTTCATGTTGGATATTGGTCAAATAGTAGTTACGGGATTGATGATGATGGAGGATAAATTTTGGTCAAGATAGAAACTCAATGGTAGCATGTTTGTATTTCTAATCTCCATGGATGAAAGAGGAGAGGAAAAGAGTCATAGAGGCAAAGGGTTGGAAATTTGATCGGAGAACTTTGGAGACTAACTAGAAAATTATTAAAGCAACCGTTAATCCAAGGTAAGGATGTGGTTCGATCTTTATAACCGGGTTTGATGTTGATGTTGTGTATGAAAATCGGTAACTTTTTATTTCGATGATTGTTTTGTGTGAAATTGTTGTTAAATTATTGATTATAAGTCGTTTATAATTGTTGTTTATATGTTGATATAATTTATTCTGGTTGTGTTGATTTTGTTGATTTTACTGTGTTGCGTGAAATCCTGGAAAAAAAATATGGTTGTTTGGGGACGATAACAAGAGACCGGTAGTGGAAGGTCCGGCGGGAGCCACTTGCTTCCTAAAGGCACATGGCGCAAGCCATGACCCAAGTGGCGGGTGCCACGAAAATGGTGTGGTTGGCATGATCAAAGTGGCGCAAGCCACTGTTTCCCTCATGGGAAGGTGGCGCAAGCCACATGAAGTATTAGGAAGGGTGGCGCAAGCCACCCTGTTTGTGGGGGGGATTATTTTAATGTTGTTTCACTGTAGCACTTTACTAATTAACTTATACTTTATGCAACTGCTTTCTTAATTAATCCACTAAAATATTGTTTCGCCAATTTAAGTTTTATCAAATATAATTTCATGAATTATAATATGCTAAAACCACAAGTTGTATTAAAATTTTAGAATTCAGTAGCAATGATCAGTAGGAATAAAATATCAGTTGCGAGGAACAAAATTTAGATATCGGTTTGTACTGAACTTTTGACAAAAAAAGTAATTTTTAGAAATTAACAGAAACATAAATATTGCCATAAACTGTGTTGTTTTTATGACAGAAGAATTTACCAAAAATAATAGTTTTGACAGAATTTTTAGAAGAAGTTGTAATAATCGCAGAATGATAAAAACAATGTCGGTTTAGCCGAATTAGGAAAAAACTTAGTTGCCCGGAATTTAACAAAAATCGTCGGGGTAAGTCGGGTAGTTTAATAGTTAATTTTATTGTGTTGTTTTGCTGAAAACATTTTGTAATGTCGAGTTGCAGGTACATGTTGAATTGGTAAGTCGTTCCGGTTTGCGGAAAGTTATAAGTTATTTATGTTGAAGGCTTTACAAGCCAATGTTGAATTTATGTTGTTCACGTCGTATAAGTTGTTGTCGAAGTTGTTGTGTTGTTCAAGTTGGAGGCTTAATAGCCAAGGTTGATTTAAGTTGTTCATGTTGTATAAGCTGGTTGTGCTGCTGATTTTGTTATGTTGCTTGTGTTGTAATGTCGTGTATGCCATATAGGACATTTGTATATTATGTCAGAGCATTGCTCACACCACGTTGGTCTGGATTGGCAATAAGTTGAAAGTTGAAGGCTTATGCCTTGATGCCTCGGTAAATTGGAAAAATTATTAAGTTGAAGGCTTATGCCTTGCAGATACCTCGATAACCTGGTATATTCTAAGTTGGGAGTTTTACTCCAATCGTACCACATGCATATTCATAGTTGAGTCGCATTTGTGTTGCATTGTCTATGTTGGTTATGTTGTTCAAGCTGATAAGTTGTATATGTCGTTCAAGTTGATAAGTTGTTATGTTGTTTTCAAGTTGATTAAATGAATTGTGTTGATTAGGCTGATTAAGTAGTTCGTGTTGGATATATAATTATGTGGTTTATGTAGAAAATGTTGATGGATATGATAAGTAGTAAAATAAGTTGATAAAAGGTGGATGAATATTAAGTTGTTGTTTTGGTTGATGTTGTGAAGTGGTGAATTGTTTATGATCCTTATCTAAGTATTGTTTATCATATATCGTTTATAATTACCGATATCTCACCCTTCTGTTTGAATGTTGTCCATATGTTGGTAACGTGCAGGTAGCTTGCAGGAATATGGTTATCTTTATTAGTTTGGGTCGGTGTTGGTGCTCTGATACGTAACAGTCGGGGAATGGACGCTTAGTTGTTTTGTGTTATTTTTAAGTTTTTTTAGTATGATTATGTTGCTACTAAGTTGTTTTAAGTTGAATAACATGTTATATCGTGTTTAGTTGAATAATTTGAAAATCCTCCGCGTAGGTGTAAAAGTTAAATTTGGTTTTATAAATGAATAAAAGTTGTTGTTTTTCGTTTCCTATGAACCGAAAGTGTTATGTATCAATTTTCATGAAATTAAATGAAGTTTTTATAAGTTGAAAAATGTAGCATCCTATTTGTGTACTTGTTGGTTGAGTTTTTAATACTCTGATTTTCTATATAATCGCCTGGTAGAAATGAGGTGTTACATCATCCGACAATAAGAATCTATCCAACCTGCTGTTACAACTACCATTAGCCATGAACTATGTGGGAAATTGTTACCAATTATTGGTACATCAAACAAATCCATAACTTCAATGAATGTTGAAAAGTTTGCCATCTTAGATATACAGTTGTTGCATCTTCATTTCCTTCCTTCAAAGCATAATGATGCACTGCGTCACAAACGGGGCAGGGATGTTATCTTAGTATAAAGTATAGGTGATATATATCCAAGATCCATCAGATGCTTCTTTGTATTCCACGTTGAAAGATTAACAAGTTATTATAACCGCCCTACAATATATTACTCTCATACTAATTCCACGTTTAAATTTCATTCATTCATCTTACTCTCATACTAATTTGAGTGTTAGAGTGTTAATCTTGCATGTGAGCTTCTCTTCCACCGTAATGGAAGGTGAAATCCACCATTGTGATTCACGTTCATTAAACACCGATCAATTCTTGTTACTGGTTGGTTATATATATATATATATATATATATATATATATATATATATATATATATATATATATATATAAATATATATATATATATATATATATATATCACATTAAAGCGTCAGGTCACAAACATTTTCCTGTAATAGTTATCTCGCTTTATGATTCCAATCAGCCAAAAGAACATCCCTACAAGTGGCTTCTCTAATGGCCAAAATAGAATACATATGTGAGGGGCATTCCAACAGAAGCGATAATTCCTCCTCAAAATACTCATAGTCAGGTTCGCAGGGTATGGGTAATCTTTCTCCTAAAGAGACACTCGATGCCCCCATGGAGTACGAGGTCTCGACTGAGCCGAGTAGAAAAGAGATTGAATACCTGAAGCTGAGGGCGAAATTCATGTAGTTTGTGCCACCCTTCGTGTATCCCCAAGAATCTCAATGACAGGGTTAGGCACCGTGAAAGTTCCTCCTCGAGCCTGTAGTGAATCCATCGGTAAATACCAAGTTAATTTCTTCATCACTCCGACTGGGCGTGGATGATGGTTGGAGTTAAAATGTTTGAAGATCTGATACTCGTCGAGACAACATGTGTTCCCCTCATCATTTATTGAATTACTTCCTCACACTTCATTAAATCTACATATGGAAATTGTCAAAAACATCAGGAAACATTATAGATAAAGGTGACAAATATCGTAGGATAGAGATACATAAGCTAATAAAAAATGACCTCCCTCTCCTTGTTGTTAGCATCCATCAACAAGCAAGTTTTGATGAACAACTTTTAACCTTTCCTTGAGGATTCATCCCGAGGGACAATACCCTTGGCATTTCCCAATTCTTTGAAAAAGGTGATTAACTGTTTCTTCAGGTAAAGCTCATTCTGGGACATGTCATTTTCCTTTTAGACATACGACCCATTATCCTTTAAAAATGGCATTGGCTCCAAAAATTATAATATAAACTCATACATTTGTATCCTTGTTTAGTATCTATGGTACAAACTTTCGCATGAGCCTCTTCATTGAGAGGGGTAGCTAAAAAATAACCTATCTTCAAAATGTTTCACACCATCATAATAAGCTTTGAAGTAATGAGTAACCCATGTCACAGTAACTAAGTCTTGGCCTTGTGCATGATTCGTTGTACTCCATTGTACCTTGAAAATATGGAATAAAAGTGACATAGATAGATTTCCTCCCCGATAGTTACAACAGTATTGGAAGACTTTGATGCAGGCCCAACTCATAGGCTTTATTTGCGATGAAACAACCATCAGATGGTTTAGAATTTCAACTTTGAAATTGTTGACAGATAATCGAAGACATAAAATCGAAAAGGTACACTCATAAAAAAGGATGGAACACCCATTGTATTCGCGGTAAATTTTCTTGTCTTCTTCGGGAATCAGTACGCCTTAGTCAGAAGAAGAACCCCTTCAAGAAAAACTCTTTCGAGAAACTATCTTCATCATCAAAGATAGAAATGATTGTTGAAATTGCAATGTCTAACCAAGCAACAAAAGTATCTCTTTTCTCTTTTGACACATCGTGGGCAGCACTTCCATCAATTAAGAAAATGGTATGTTGTGAAAATGCGGATGACGAAAGAACAAGGGTAATGAACAAAGAGACTATATAACTATTCTAAACAATATTGTACAATGTCTCACTAAAAGAAAGGAAATAAACACTATCAACGATACACATTCCCTCAAAAAGATCCTCGAGTACTCTAGTTCCTAAAGATCGTCATGACAAAGTAGGTGAAAATACATTTAAAGAATGAGCCGCATTTATGGCTTGAATTCCCCATGAAAATGACATCACATCATATTTTCGGTCAAGTCGGGAAACAACCAGCAAAAAAGTCAATCACAACAAAACCCTCTATCCAATATCCATCAGATACATCTTTTCATTCCACGCCGAAAGATTAACAAGTTATTACAACCGCCATATTAAATAAGAGGGAAGCACGTCATTTCATAGGTATTTTTCATTATAATTTCATTTATTCATCTTACTCTCATACTAACTTGAGCGTTGGAGTGCTAACTTTGCATGTGAGCTTCTCTTCCACCGTACTGGAAGATCAAATCCACCGTTGCGATCAACATTCATCAAACACCGATCAATTCTTATTCCCCGTCACTATGCCAAACAAGACGTTAGACATCGCTTTTTTTAGCCTTAGACAGCGCTTTAAAGCGCTGTCTAAACCTCCGCTGCTAAAGGTTTAGACAGCGCTTTTTTAAATCTTAAAAGCGTTGTCTAAGAGCTGTCTAAGGTACCCTTAGACAGCGCTTTTAGGAATACCTTAGACAACGCTTTTGAAAAAGCGCTTTCTAAGCCCCTATACCTTAGACAACGCTTTTGGTGAAAGCGCTGTCTAATCCCCTCCTATTTTAATTTTTTTAGGTATACCCTAGACAGCGCTTTTCAAAAGCGCTGTCTAAACCCCCCCCCCCCCCCTTAGACAGCGCTTTTGCCAAACGAACCTACTGCTTCGTCCACCGTTGTTGCATCCGAATCATCGTTAGGATATGGTAATGATGCATTCGGCTCAACTGCAATATCAACTGATACCTTCAAACATCCAGCAGGGAGCTCTCTAGTGTGGAGTAATACTCCGCTAACGTTATGCACTTTTCCCTTGCCAACCATCCGATAGTATGGTGACGACAAATATAGCTGACAATGGGAAATGCCCTAAAACCAATAATAACAAGAAATTGTTAATGTGTATATATGTCAAATACATAATTTAAGCAAATAGTTCAATTTAAGACAATTATATGTAATTACCTCTGGAATGTTCGGCTGAAAGGTACAGTTGATACTGTCTTTGTCCGAACCATCTTTGAAACATGCTGAGGCGCTAGCCTCTCTTTCTCTCCTCAATGCATCAAGCTCAGCTTGCATGGCTTCCAATCTTGCATGAAGCTCCCGATTACTAGGAGCCTTTCCTTTTTTAACACTCAGGGAGGTCGGAATGACTCCAAATCCCTTACCCCTCACCTGACCAGAATACCCAGGGACATCTAATGCCCGACTAAGTATGCTCCTAGTATCATCGGGAGATAAAGACTGAGATAGCGCCTCCTGAAAAATCAGATGAATACCGTATACTTGTCAAATATTTGTGTATAAAAATGTTATTCAATTAATGAAAAAATGTTATACTTACACATTTCTGGTATACGTGTAAAACTTCTTCTTGAGGAACTCCAGATTTGCCCACACGGGCTTCCTTCCACAAAACATGTGCAGGAAGAGATGTTTCTGAACTTTTCTCCTTCTGCAGCTACACATTAAGTCATACAATTTGATCAGATAAAACTAATATATGATGAACAAATTTGTTATCGCAATTTATAAATACTTACCATGGATTGTTCTAAGCGTCCATATCCGACACGTCCTTTTCGGTACGGATATGCGGGACTTGATGCTCTTTCCCGATTTGTGGCACTTATTCTTTTAAAAATCGGGTCTTGTCGTTTGGATTTGAAAGCTTCCCATTTTTCAGCTGATATCAAACTTTCATATTTTTTAGGAAGCTCCGCATCCACATAATTACCATCTGCATCCCTAAGGAACTAGGATGATAAAAATGTTCGAAACCCTCTTAAAAGCTTTCCGGCCAATTTCATACAAAAACCTCTTCTTTCTTCTTCGATGTTAAAACATCGCTAAGAAAAACATACAGATTGATAGTTAGTACCGGTAATTGAAAAAACATAATTGATACTGTATAATTAAGGGCCAAATGATTGTACCTTTATCTCACTCCAAATTTTTTCTTTGGAGTCATTCACCTCTTTGTTTCTCCAATCATCACAGGTAATGGGAATTTCATTCCTTACTAGTGCACCGATAAAACTAGTTAAGGTATGCCCATTAGGTTTTATAAGCTGTCCCTGGTGGCTCCAATAGACATCTAGTATGATGCCTCGAGATCTTCCTTGGACCACCCTTCTCATTACTGTGATGCCTCTTCGAATTTCTTCTTCCGCGGATACTTTTTTACTAACTCCCTCATGTTGGTCATCAGCCATGTCTAACCTGTAATAAACCAAGGAAACCATCAAATATCAAATATAACTTATAATCATAGCAATTGAAAACAAAAATATAATGAAATCATGCATTATCAGATATAACTTATAATCAAAGCAATTGAAAACAAAAAAAAATAAAGAAATCATGCATTATCAGATATAACTTATAATCAAAGCAATTGAAAACAAAAATATAACGAAATCATGCATTATCAGATATAACTCATAATCAAAGCAATTGAAAACAAAAATATAATGAAATCATGCATTATCAGATATAACTTATAATCAAAGCAATTGAAAACAAAAAAATAAAGAAACCATGCATAATTTACCTCAGTCACTAACATCTCTTTCTTTTCTTTGTTGGAATATTAATCACTTGTTTCTTAGCAATATGTACGGATGAATTGATCCAAATTCCCTCATTATGATCGTTTCTTATATATGACTCATCCGGTATAAGATCCTCAACTTCATCATTTCTATTCAACTCATTCCGTCTAATGCATGACTCATTCTCAACATCAATATCACATTGATCGACACCGCTATCATCAGTCACTTTGTTAGAGAAAAGCACTATAGACCATTTTGTACTCTTCGGGTCATTCACATAGAACACTTGTTTAGCTTGAGATGCTAGAATAAAAGGTTCATCTTTGTACCCCACCCTAGTAAGATCAACTTGCAAAAATCCAGACTTATCCATTCGTATGCCACTACTATTCACCCACTTGCAACCAAAGATGGGAATCTGAAACTTCTCGTAATCAAACACCCAAATGTGCTCAATAACTCCAAAATATGACAAATTTGCATATTTGGGGTTTAAGTCCTTCATACTTGATATATGCATTGCTTCAGCTAGCACGGTGACACCACTATTTTGCATAGTACTCTTATCATCTTGTTCTTTGGTATAAAATGTGTATCCATTAATTGAGTATGCGCTATGAGAAAACACATGCAAACTTGGACCATATGCCAAACATCTCAACCTTTCTGTTACCGAAGAAGGATCTGAAGAGCGCTTCGAATAAATATGATCCTTCAACCATTGTATGAAACTTTGATTGTGCTCTATAACTATCCAATTTTCATTTCTGTTCAGATTTAACCTTCGGAGTACATCCTTGTGCATTTCAACATATGGCTCAACCTCATTATTATTGTGCAGAACATACAAATGAACTTGATCCCGTTCATCCCTTGATATTGTCACAATTTTATTCCCAATTAATTTTTTACCTTCCATTTTTTCGAAAATCTGAGCTCTGGGGAGTCCAATCGATTGAACGTTAGACAAATATTCAGTACAAAACTCAACAGCTTCTTCAACAATGTATCGTTCAACAATACAACCCTCTGGTTGACTTCAGGATTTCACGTACCCTTTTAATATTTTCATATACCGTTCAGCAGGGTACATCTATCTCATATAAGCTGGTCCACACAACTGTGTCTCTTTCACAAGATGAACAACTAAATGAACCATTATGTCAAAAAAAGACGGAGGAAAATACATTTCAAGCTCACACAAGGTAATTACAATCTCTTTTTGTAGTGTTGGTAAGATCTCGGGATCGATCACCTTACTACAGATTGACCTAAAGAAAAAACACAATTTAGTTATGGCACTTCTTACTTTTTCTGGCAAAATAGAACGTATACCTATCGGTAGAAAATGTTCCATTATAACATGGCAATCATGTGTCTTCAAATTCTTCAACTTGAGGTCTTTCATAGAAACAAGTCTTCTGATATCTGATGAGTATCCTTCTGGAACCTTAACTTCACTCAGAGACTTACACAAATTTTTTTTCTCCTTTCTAGATAAAGTAAAAGCAGCAGGTGGTAGATATGTTCGTCTTCCTTTCTTCACGGGTGCTAATTCAGTTCTCATTCCCATTTTTAACATGTCCTCCCTTGCTTTAAGGCCATCCTTAGACTTGCCTTTTATATTGAGTAATGTACCGATAACACTTTCAAATAAATTTTTTTCAATATGCATAACATCGAGAAAATGTCTCACGTACAAAGACTTCCAATATGGCAATTCAAAAAATATCGACCTTTTCTTCCACCCACCTTTCACAATCTTATGTGCAAAAGGCTTGCCAAACTCAGTACGCACATCTTTCACCTTTTCAAAAACTTGTTCACCTGACAATGCGGGTGGAGCTCTACGATGTTCGGTGTCTCCATTGAATGCTTTTCTCCACCCACGATAGTGATGTTTAGAATGTAAGAATCTACGATGACCGAGAAACACATTCTTCTGGCAAAGTTCCAATCGAATCGTATCGGTTCCGTCTTCACAAACAGGACACGCACGTTGACCTTTAATGCTATACCCAGATAGATTCTCGTATGCTGCAAAATCATTAATTGTGCCAAACAACATCGCCCTCAAATTGAAACTTTCTTTCCTATATCCATCATAAACCTCCATACCATTCTCCCACAAAATCTTTAAATCTTCGATCAAAGGTGTCAAGTATACGTCTATGTCATTCACTGGTTGTTTAGGCCCAGAGATTAACATAGATAACATCATGTACTTACGCTTCATACATAGCCACGGAGGTAGGTTATAAATCATAAGAATCACAGGCCATGTGGTATGTGAGATACTTTGAAGACCATGTGGGTTCATTCCATCAGTAGATAATGCCAATCGAAGGTTTCTTGCTTCTGGTCCAAACTCAGGATAATCATTATCAATCTTCGACCACTGTGGTGAATCAGCCGGATGCTGATACTTTCCATCAATAATTCTTTCATCTGCATGCCAAGTAAGATGTCTTGCATCGGTTTCACTACGAAACATGCGCCTAAATCTCGGAATTATCGGAAAATACCATAAGACTTTTGCGGGAGATAATCTTTTCTTATATCGAGACAAACCGCATTTAGGGCACTCAGTTAACGTTGCATATTCGTTACGAAACAAAATGCAATCGTTAGGGCAAGCATGTATCTTATCATAGCCCATGCCAATAGAGCACAACATTTTTTTGCCTCATAGGTTCGATTAGGAAGAACATTATCATCCGGTAGCATTTCTCTCATAAGGGCCAACAACTCTGTGAAACTTTTATCCGACCATCCATTGCCCGCCTTTAAGTTGTACAACTTTAATACCGCAGACAGTCTTGAGAATTTAGTGCAACCTTTGTACAACGGTTTCTCTGCATCGCTTACCATCCTCTCAAACATTTCAGGACAATCATGAAGATCTTCTTCCAGTGCTTCTACAATCTCTTCAACTCGATCACAATCGTATGTTTCCGTGTCTTTGTCGTATGAAGCATATGTCGTATTACTTTTTCCACTCGATTCAACATTCTCGTTAATTTTCTCACCATGAAATATCCAACACTGATAACTTTGATCAATTCCATGCCTCAGCAAATGCGATTTCAATCCATGTGCGTCAACTTTACCAATATAACAACAACGTAAGCAAGGACAATGCATTCGTCTGGGGTTTTCAGCGTGTTGAACAACATACTTAACGAATTCCGCAACCCCACTCTCGTACTCTTTGGTCATTCGATCGACACAGATCCATGTTTTATCCATGGTTTTCCTACTTACTAAGGTAAACAATCAATCCAGACAAAAATACATAACTAAGGTAGTATCTTTGAATATCCTAACAATTTTAAAGTTCAATTCATTTTAAACTTCAATAACGTATACATAACCAATGTTAATATAAACTTCAATAACGTATCCGATACGCCGATATACCAACTTTAATTACCTCATCACTTTCATTTTTTCTATTACAAGAATCAAACTTTTTCTATTACAATATACCTATAGCTATACCTATAACACGTTAATTTTTCTATAACTAACTTTAATTTTCTATTAGAATATACCTATAACTATACCTATAAACATTTTCTATTACAAACATTTTTGTATTACAACATTTTTCAAGGAAGAACATTTTTCTATTACAACATTATTACTTATCAAACATAACAACTTTAATTACCTCATCACTTTCATTTTTTCTATTACAAGAATCAAACTTTTTCTATTACAATATACCTATAACTATACCTATAACACGTTAATTTTTCTATAACTAACTTTAATTTTCTATTAGAATATACCTATAACTATACCTATAACTATACCTATAAATATTTTCTATTACAAACATTTTTTTATTACAACATTTTTCAAGGAAGAACATTTTTCTATTACAACATTATTACTTATCAAACATAACAACTTTAATTACCTCATCACTTTCATTTTTTCTATTACAAGAATCAAACTTTTTCTTCCATTACTTTTCTCTTATAAACATTATTCTATTATCAACATTATTACTTATCAAACATAACAACAACAATGTACCTTATGAACTCAGTTTTTACAAACTCAGTTTTCTAATCAAACATAACAACAACAATGTACCTTATTGTTTTCCTTACAAACATCAACATTTTCCTATTGTCAACTTCTAAACTCAGTTTTTATGAATCAAAACAACTTAAACAAGAATAATACACTAAACTCAGAATAATACAGTAGAAACGAAGAAATGAAGAAATGAAGAACATACCGCAAGAAATGAAGAACAGTAGAAACGAAAAACGAAGTCAACACCCAAATGTCGAGACAGGTACGATTCTTCAAACACGTTCAATGATTGAAACCGAAAAATGGAAGTGTATTCAAGTTCGCTGTAATGGGTTTCGCTGTTAGGGTTTCGTTCGCAGGAGGGAAAACAAAAGAACAGAGAACGAAAATAGAAGTCTGAAATTTTATTTTAATTAGACCTTAGACAGCGCTTTTGTGGAAAGCGCTTTCTAAGGTATGCCTTAGACAGCGCTTTCCAAAAGCGCTTTCTAAACCACCTCCCCCCCTTAGACAGTGCTTTTGGTTTTAATTTTTTTTTTAATTTAAAGACTTTAAACAGCGCTTTATCAAAAGCGTTAACTAAGGTCTATATTTAAAAGCGTTTTCTAAAAGCACTGTCTAAGGGGGGGTCTTAGACAGCGCTTTTAGAAAGCGCTGTCTAAGACCCCCCCTTAGACAGCGCTTTCATTATTTTTTGGAACATTTTCCGTGTTTTATTTTAATTTTAACCTTAAACAGCGCTTTCTTTTAAAAGCGATGTCTAAGATGCGCTGTTAAAAGTCATTTTTGGCGTAGTGCATATATATATATATATATATATATATATATATATATATATATATATATATATATATATATATATATATATATATATATATATATATATATATATATATATATATAAGTACCCAAAAAATTAAAGTGGAATAATGATGCATCTCCTCCAAAAGAAAAGCCATAATGACATTTGACAAAGAACAGTATTTTCAGTTTCTATATATGTACAAAGAGAAAGGGGCATTTCGTACTATATATATTATGCATTTTTCAAGTTGCAAAACATTGAGTATATGCAATGTATATTGTTGTTATCAGCTGGACTCTATACGAGGTATATCTGAGCTGACAGAAAAATGAAACTTAAATGCTCTATTCTTTCTATTTGGACTCACATGAAATATCTCTCGTACATTATTAAGAAAACTATAAAACAATGCAGCCATATTTTGATACCTTGTTACTATAAAGCTAACAAGTCAAAGCCAAAACTTTTTACAACTTTCAACAGCTTTTTGATTTCGTGTTTCAGTACTATTTTGCAAAAGATACTCAATCATGTATTTCAGGGAGAAACCGAATTTTTTAACCCAACTTTTCAAGTACATGAAAAATGTCATCATTATTAAAGTCTAGAGATATACTTTATGTAACAACTTGCAGTTGATCAAGAAATTAAAATGGAATAAGAGGAATTGACATGATTTGAAATTCAAGGGCCTCATCACACTATTATTAAGATTCTTTTTTCTATAGCTTCCATATATATAAGACTATATAGCTGAGACATCAAAACCAAAAGAGAATATTGTGATAATTATTTATATAATATATATATCAATAATCAAGAAGTTTGAAACAATGGAATGAAAAAAGAAACTACAAAAACCAACAAATATAGAACTCATTAGGGTTTTGATTTGACCAACACAACTTCTATAGCAGTTACAAATTTACAGTACTTGATATAAAAAATTTGTTATTTCATTTGCATTCCAAAATACCTAGATTCTTCAAAAACAGCAACATCTTGAGGAATGATTGATCCTTGTTGACAACAACCTTCATAGTCAGAATAAACCAGAGAGTTCATGTCTCCCCAACTATTGCTTTCTGTTGAAGTTGTTGTTGTGATTGTGCTGCCACCACCATTGCTCATATCAATGGATTCCATTCCATAAAAACCATCCATTGTTCTATTCATTACTTGTTGATTCTCACATACAAGCTCACTTAAATCACTTGGAAAATGTTCAAACCCTTGAAATATATTGTTTGCATTACTAGTACTCACCATGGATAAAGGATTTGTCATGTTCATTGTGGTTGGATGATGAAGCATGCTTGTGAAGGATGTTTGATTGTTGAGATCATAGTCAATTATGGATGAATTTGAAACTGGCATGGGATTTACAGAATACTCTAGAGGCCAATATGGAGTAGTACTCATAGTATTAACACCAGAAGCTGCTCCTGCTGCTACCATCAAATTCTGATAATCTGCTGTTTCTCTTTTCATCTCTTGTTTCATGTTACTAACTCGGCGAGCTCGTTGAGCTTGAGCTTGTTGCTCCTTCCTTTGTTTTCCAAGAAGCTTCTTCTTCAGCCTAGTGTTCCAGTAGTTCTTTATATCGTTATCAGTTCGTCCCGGTAACTGCGCTGCTATAATCGACCACCTGCAAATGAATTTTGTTATTCTCATCTCAAGCAAACAACTCGGTTGGTGAGCCGAACCGAAGAATTTCTGATTACCTGCTTCCAATAGTAACATAGAGACTGCAGATAATATCATCTTCTTCCTCAGAGAAACCACCGTGTTTGATATTGGGTCGAAGATAATTTAACCATCTAAGACGACAGCTTTTTCCACATCTCTTAAGGCCTAGACCACACACAACCAAAGAAGAAGAAAATAAGAACAAAAAATTTCAATATTTGATTGATGAAGCTATATGGAGGTAGCATATATAATATACCTATTTTCTGAGGAAGAGCTATCCAATTTCCACCGGTACCCTTCTGCTCTATGTAAGACTTGAGTTTGGCATCTTCTTCAGGTGACCATGGACCTTTTTTGACATTGGCTTTGTCACAGCAAGGAGCTCTTCCCATGTTTGTTGTTATGAGTTTCAAGTAAAGCCAATCTTTAGGATAATGAAAATGATAATAATGGTGTGTTGTTTATATATAAAGAAAAGTAGGAGAGAAATAACCTGGAGAAAGAGAAAGAGAGAAATTTGGTTTTGAAAAAGGTGAAAGGAAAGAAAAAAAAGATGTTACTTTATGACTAAAATAAAGGATAATTTGGAAATGCCAGTGCAATAGACCAATGTTTTTCTAATTGTGTCCTTCTTAGTCTAGAATCTCTCTATCAACAAATCCTCTCTCTTATATTATTTATAAAATATAAGGAAGGTGTGAATTATTGTTGTGGATGGGGGGATTGAGATCATGAAACTTTTATGCATGGAGAAAGTATGTGGGACCAATTGTAGTGGAAGGTTAAAGTGTGATCACCTCATTTGGTTGAAATGTTCTTTGATATGTATCATGCATAATGCCTAGAGGAGATGAATCTCTTTTGTTACGCATGAGAAAATAAATTGATGGTGTCATCTACATCTTCTCTGAAACCTCCTCACCTATCACAAAGGTGAAAATTCAGACTAAACAAATGTTATTTTCTTGTACATAATATTAATTTCATTACATTTTAATTTAAAGTATCCATCATTTTTGTTTTATATAACCATGTATTGTGGATTGTGTTGGATTTTAAGAGGTTATACTTTGTCTATAAATTATAAATGAGTTAAATGTAAAAAGGGGACAACTTCTCTACCACCATGAAAAATTGGATAATGTACATTTCTCCAATCAAATAATGTCATATCATTTTATTGCATTTATTTATTTATTTAATATTTCAAACTTTTTAGATTTTCAAAGCAATTCTAATGCAAATTACATTATGGGTAACTCTACCCAACTTTTTGAGGTGGGTAAATAAGAATTCACCATGTAAAAAATATAAGAGAGGTTATTGACAGACCCAACCCTAGGATAAGGCAATAAAGGTGTACACCTAGGGTCTAATTTTTCATTTGTTTTATAGGCTTCCAAAGTATATTATAACTTTAGTTATTGATATTTTATAATTTTGCTTGTAAAGATGTGCTGAATATTTTTTTTAGGTGTAATTAGTCACAAAGTCCCTTAAAACAACAATGTCGACTCAATATATGTTGAGATCCAAAGCAAAACATTTATAAAAAATTTAATTAAAATTTGTATTGGCTTGCTTAAAATTTATATGGTCACGACGTCCCTTAGAGTATTGACTTGTTGTTTTTTTCGATACCCTTAGGTCTATAAATGGTATTCAATGTTTGAGCTGAAGGAAACATTTAGATTAGAAATAACTTCACTTGTAGAAAATCTATTGTACCCCAAAATTTGCTCTCACATATTCAAGACAATATACCTCCAGAGGTCTCCTAATAGTCACAAGATTCTCAATTGCTCAAAGGGATTCAAGGTTTCATCAGAAAAAACCACCTTCTAAACAATGGATCTTAAATTAGGGTTTTGAGTTTCTCAAAGCAAATTGGACTTCCAAAGCCTCAAGTGGACTTCATGATATCCCATATACGTCAAAGAATGCTCATGTCAAGTTTCAAGGTTTGCCCTACAATTTTGGTTAGTCAGATGCTCAGATAATCATAAATCGGTTAACTTGGTCAAAAAGTCAATTGTGGTCAACATACAGTCAAACTTCAAGATTTTTTATCAACATCAAAATTATGAAGTAAGATTCATCATTTGATCAAGTGTTGATCATGATTCATCAAGGAAACCTCAAATTCATAAAGAATCAGAAGTTACTAAATTAAGGTTTTTGTAAGAAAAGTCAATTGTACTTTGACCAATCATAACTTTCACATGCTTCATAAAAAATTTCCCATCCAAATCTAATTTTGAAGGAAATTCAATTCCCTGCAACTTTGTGTCTCACAAGCCAATGCCATAAATTCTTCATTTGAGAGATATGAGTCATGATATTACAGGTCCTTTAAAAAGTCAACAAAAAATCAACTTTTTCAAAATCTCATAACTTGAACATGGAAGATCAAATGGACATGGGGCCAAAGGGAGTGATTAGAGAACATTCTAAGATTTCTAAAAAGTCCAAGAACACATCCATGGGATAAAAATTGAGAGAGTTATGCATTGTTGAAGTTGGACAAATTTGAGGAGGTGTATAAAATAAATAATGACCAAAACTCAAGTGTTTGCCAAATGGACCCATTCTTTTATGATCCTAACTTTATTCTAGGATGGTCCACGCCCTCCATGTCATTCCTCTTGCTATTATTTTATTTATTTTATTTTTATTGGATTTAATCTTTTTAAATTCAATTTTAAATAAAATAAATATTAGAAAATCAAAGATATGATTTTAAACTCATTTTGGGATCAAATATTGGTAATATATGCATGGGATATGATCTCAAATTCGTTCACACCAAAGGAGAAGGTTATAATATCAAATATTTTACCAAAATAGAAAGGTGAAAACTTCATTCCAAAGCAACCTAATTTTCTTCACCCAAACCCAAAATTCTTGACCTAATTTGTTCCTCTATAAGTATACAACATCTTCACATGCATCAAGGACGAAATTCTTACAAAAAAAAGAACCCTAAATTTTTTATTAAAAAAAAGGCAAAACTAGGGCAAGTCACAAAAACACTACATAGCAAGCTTTCAGCCTTCCTTCACATCCAATCATCATCAAGAAACTTCCAGGAGGTTGTCCCAATCGTTAGTGAAGGCTGAGGACGCGTGAAGCATGCCCTCCATGAACATGTCGCCCCTAACATTTTCTTGATTTCAAATATTTCGTTTCATGACATTTTCATGTATTTTCTTTTCATAATGTTGCTCATAATCCTGTTTAGATGTTGTTTGATCATTTATTTGTGCATTATAGCGCATGTATCAAGAAACATAATTATTAAGGCATGAAGAAGCCAAACTTCGAAACTCATTATCCAGCCACTTTTAGGCCAAACAAATTGCACCATTAAATTCTTGAGGCCGAAATTAGTAGGAATGAGTGGTTTATATGCGTTCATACTTGCATTTTCTTGATGTTTTAATTTCAGGATAATTTGCTATGAAAATTGCAGCAAAAATTGTAGCATAGTTCGCAGCAAAACTCGCAGATGGCAAGATTGAAGACGATGGTGTGGCGCGTTCTGGTAGGCCGGTTTTGGTTTTTCGTGTTAGTTTTAATATTTAATAATTTGTTATTGTTTCTTATCATGTAGAGGCGCATAGCTCAGTTGGCAAGGGGACTCATCTTTGACCTTTGGGGGGCGAGTTCGATACCCAGCGACCCTCCCCCTTATTTTTTTGGTTATTTGATTTATTTTCATATTTTCTAACTTTTTCTTTATTTTTTTCTTTTAACTTTATTTCAATTAATTAAATTAAAAAATAAAAAAACTTTTCAACCAATAATAATTTACAAAAAAAATCAATAATTCTTTTTTCCTTTTATTTTGTAAATATAATAAACATATATATATATATATATATATATATATATATATATATATATATATATATATATATATATATATATATATATATATATATATATATATATATATATATATATATTAATTAAATTAATAATTGATTTAAAATTACAAAAAAGGTCACAAAAACTTTTTTTTCTTAATAAATCCAATTAATCGATCTTAATCTGATTCTCGATATTTCTTCTTTCTCCATCCTTATTCCTCTTCGATTTTAATTTCTTCGCTATTTATATTTCTTAGAACAAATGTATAGGTGCATGAAATTTGTAATAATTAGGTTTATTTTTCCGCCCGATTTTTCTAAATAATGTAACTACTCATGGGATGTAATAGCGTAGGACTTTTACTTTCCGCACCTTATTATGTAATTGCCCCAAAGCCCTGTAATAGTCTTAGGATTTATTTTCCGCACTCCCCTGATTTCAAATATGTATCCCATTCCCCATGATGTAATAGTTTATGGTTTATTTTCCGCTTTTAATTCTGTATTATTAATTGCGTGGTTAGTAATAATAGAATGTGAAAAGAATGCATGTGAACAATAAACGAACTTAGCTCATTAATCAAAAGATAAAATAATAGAATACATCACACTTCTCACACATTCTCCTCTTGTTGCCTTACGAAAATGGTCAAGTCCCTCGAACGTAGGGGTGTCTTAGCACGGTTGCCTAATTAAAAATCATCAAGTCCCTTCGAATAAAAGATCATAGTCCCTCGATGACCCTTCGAGTTTCCTACGAACAAATGATCTAGTCCCTCGATGACCCTACGGAAAATGATTATCGTCCCTTCGAATTGCTAAGACACCTTTACAAGGTTGCCTTCTATGACCATACGATGACCCTACACATGTCCCTTTAAATCCAAGGATAAGACTACTTACTAACTAATAGTAAGGACAATTATATCCCTAAAGAAATGAAATAACAAGAAAGACCTTACAATTTAGGGTAAGTAGTTCTTAAGTGCTTGCTCACCATCTTTCAAAATACTTTCCACACCTCACATTTTCAAATATTTTCAAACAGTAAACACTTTGTATACATTCGTACGAGAATCATTACAAAGTTAAACTTTTAAAATATTTTTCTAAACACACACTACACTTTTCAAACAAAGTAAGTAAAGTAAGCTAAGAAGTTAAGATCCCATGGATAACCATGGATACAAAGGGGGCTAACACCTTCCCTTTGTATAACTTACCCCCCGAACTCAAAATCTAAATCAAGGTCTTTCCTGTTCTTTTCCACCTTTCCTACTTGGATAAAATAATCGGTAGCAACTCTTGCTATCCGCAACATAGTTTTTGTGAAAACAAAAACGACAATGTCAGTTCTCCCACCGTGTTACAAACTCAAATCAATATCATGTTGATATAATTAAGATTACGCAAAATATTGATAAGTGCACGAACTTTGATTGAAATTAATGTAGTAAAATTATGTTGGTCTTGGAAAAACTTCCCATCAGCATTAAAATTTCACCATAAATTTTTAGTTTGATCTTCAATAGGTGAAATTTCACCTATTTGCTCTAGATTTCATACTACATTCAGAAGATTGTTCAGACATGAATTATATAGATATATTTATAAAAGCTGAAATCGACCAACTGACCCATGACCTAACATAGAAATTGTTCAAATAAAAAAATAGTATAAATATTTTATAATATCATTTATATCAATTTATAATACCTTAGAGTATCTCTAAATTAATGTAAAATATATTTATAGTATTCTAACATTAATGACTTGGACTAGACAAACTTGGTGCCTGTCAAACTCTCTTTACATGCAAACTGCTCGGACTAGACCGACTTGGTGTCTGTCAAACTCTCTTTACACTAGCGGCATGTCGCAACTACAACTCCAGAGCCTTTGATCGGCCTCTATACTGCCATTGTTGTTTTCCACCTGATGGAACGCCACCACGACCCTTGTTTCTTCTATTGACTTTTCATTTACTTTCTAGAATTATAATTTCTTGAAATATCAAAACATATTTTTTCTCTTCATCGCTCAAGGTCTTAAGGCATACTTCTATTATTCTTCGCTTTGACATTAAATCGTAGTGATACAAATTTACCAATCAACCACCATGTTATTCCCTACCATATTGACCTCACTATTCAACAACCTTGATCTTTCCACTTGCTTACAATCACTTTTTCATGCTTAGGTAATCTAACAAGCCCACAAACATGGTTCTTCAACCATATTTGACCATATTTATGAATTATGCAACACTTCAGCCACATTATCATAACAACTAAGTATAGAATAATTGAACCTTTAAGATGGTATAATCTCTATGTTATCTTAATCACGAGTCAAATGATAACCAGGTGCCTCAATAATTATTCCTTCATTATTACTAATATCGATAGCAGGAACATTCACCTCAAACTAAGTCTTCTCCGTCATAGTTTTTAAAAACATTGTAGGGGTAAAATCATGAGTGTAAGCTATGGATTAACTTAACTCAATATACACAGAGTCGCCACCGCGCTTTTTTATTTATTTCCAAAAGGAAAAAGGAAAAAAGAACGAAGAAAGCCTAATGAATCTAAAAAGCTAAAAAGCTAAAAGAATCAAACAGAGAATGGGTACGGGGATTGGTTACAAATCGGAAAGGTTTTAAGCACCCGACTTGTCCGTGGTACTCCACGGGAACCCTTTGAAATGTTTACTGCATTTTTGGTTTGAAATGGTTTGCTTGAAAAAAGATTGAGGAGATGAGAAGAAGAATGTTTTTTAAGATTTTGGTGTTTGAAGAGACGAACGTCTCATGCCTACGTACCCACAAAGTGCAATGCGAGATCAAAACCCCGTAGTTCGTGGTACAAATTGTGAAAAGGAAAATGAGTTGAATTGATTTTAAAATGTAAAGATAAGTCGTCATTCTTTAGCGAATAATTCCGCTAGAAAGAATGAATCATATCTAAACATAAAAAATGGTTAAAAAGAAACGTGCACGAGGGCACAAAAACGATTGAATGAGTTGTGAATGTTTTAAAGTTTTTGAGAAAGAAAGTTTCGATATGCTTATGTGGTTTAGCATTTATTTAAGGAAACGAAATGAAAAGGTAAAAGTACATGACCGAAGTCAAGGTTTGATTGAGAAAAATGTTTGAAGTTTGAAAACAAAGAAGATTTTGAAAAGAGGAAAGAGATTTGAAAATTGAAGAAGATGGGAAGAGATGAAGGGACTATCCTAAGACTTGAAAATAAAAGCTAAAGGAAGAACGATCAAACCATATGGAAAGCATTCTTTGAAACAATTGGATTTCCATCTTCATAATCAAGTGAACTTAACCGGAGCCCAAAATCTTCAATCCATAACAACTCGAGCAAGGGAATGATCCTAGAATCTAAGTCCAACTCCAATGCTAAGGATAGTAACCATAGTCCGAAATTAAAGTCACCAATTTTTTAGATGTTTAATCCGTTATTAGTGTTTTTGTGTCCAAATGGACAAAGGAAAAATAACAAGCAACAATATAAACAATAAGCAATATGATGAATGGTATAGAAGCATAATAAGAGAGATAGGGAACGAGAGATTGAAATAAAAGGATAAGGTGCGAGAGATTAAAATTAAATGTTAGTATATTCACATTATTAATATTTACAATATAAGTGGTATGATGAACTTAATCAAGCACAACCACGAAAAGAAAAATAAAATCGAGGCAACCGGATCCAAGTGGATCTCATTCCGAATCGGGACAACTTTAGGTCTATGTTAAGCAATCGCCGAGTAATTTACGGAGTAATTACCCTACAAATGAGGCCGGCCACCACTAATTAAAGTGGAAAATATTCGTGTTAATACATGTTAGAGGAACGATATTATGGATCGTTCTCCGAAAACATGCCACACTAAAAGAAAAGGTAATGGTCTAATCTTAATCGAGATTATCGTTGAATTTATCGAAAGGCAACCTATCACAATCTCAAAGTATGGAGAATGATCCAAATGATCATTCATCCATAGATTTGAAATAATGAAGATTAAACCGATCGGAAATCAACAATCTACGAATCGGAGATTGTCATCGACCAAAAAGAAAAATAAAAGATGAAAAAGAAAATGGACCTAAAACTAAATCTATAAAAGAATTAAAATGTTTTTCAAAGTTCTTTTCTAAAAATATCTTTTCATAAAATTGTTTCTAAAATTCTTTTTCTAAAATTTTCTTAAAGAATCATTTTAATAATATTCTAGGAATATTATTAAAATATTCTTCTCTAAAAACTCTTTTAACAAAATTAGACCAAATAACAAAAATAAAAAAAAACTAACAATGGGAGAGGGGGATGCGCAGAGGCCTGGGATGTGGTGATGGTAAGGTAGCAAGATCCAAAAATTCTTAGGCCCAAAACAACTCATGCTTCTTATTAAAAAAAAACAAAAGAATTAAAGAAAAAAAACAAAAGGACAATAGGTCTTTCTTCTTAACACGCATAAACACAGGGGATGGCCATTACCTTCTTCCACGAAAAAAAAACAAATCGACTCCTCCTTCCTTCAATTCCAAACAAGATCTTCTTCTTCTTTCAATCGACGAAAACAAAAAAACTCCGTCCGATTCCTCTCTTCCTCACCTCAAATCGCACGGATTTCCCCTTCTCTCAACCGCGATTCAAAATGCTTGCCGATCCGGTTTCATTCCTCTTCTTCACCGATTTGATTTTGTGTTCAAGGTGATTGGAAGATTTGGATAAAAAATGAGGAAAGCTTTGAGAAGTTTCAATGGAGTTTGATGGTGAAGAGTGATGAATTAATTTCTATTTTTTTATTGCTGAATCTTTGAATTTGAAATGAAAATGGTTTGAGATTGATGAAATTGGAAGAATTAATATCAGTTTATGCGAGGATTTGGGAGAGTTTTGATAGGCTTTCTAAGCTTCGAATGAAAGAAGAAATTGGTCCTATTTAAAGAAGAAAATGGAGAAGAGTGGTGCTGCCGTTTTGGATTGGTGATTCTGCGTTTTGAACAATGGATATCTCGTGTTCTTGCGGGCTGAAGTTTTTGCTGGCTTTTTCTTTTGTGCTGTGATTTGCGTTTTACTTTGTAGGCCGATGCGTTTTGATGTTACGTGTGCGAGATGCGTGATTATTCTTGCTGTGCTTTGTGCGTACGGACTAGAAAGTTGGGGCTGATACTTGGCTTGTGCGGCTTCAGCTTACGGAAGGTTTGGCTGTCACGTGTGTCTTGTGTTTTTGGTAACTCAACGTGATGTTTGCTGTGGACTTTGGGCTGGCGTCAAAATTGTGCAGATGGGGTATGCGGCTTTGGCTTGAGATACAGAAGCTTGACAGGCCCTTGCGGAATGGCTTGCGTTATAAGCTGCGGAAGAAGCCGAAGATGCTGGCTGTGAAATTGTTTGGCTGGTGAAGTCCACGTGAAACTGCGGCGTATTTGCTTATGGTGTGAAGGCATGTTGTTGTACTGGCTTGTGGAAATTGTGGGGCTTGGAGTGAGCTGATGTTTGTGTGGGCCAGGCGTGAGGGGAATTGTTGTTATTTTGTGTGCTGGATGCAGCTGGAATTGTTTAAGGCTTGTCACGTGGGAAAAGTTGTGTTGGTGTAGCTTGAGAAGAGCTGAGTATGAAAAGGCTGGGAAATGGCTGGATTTTCGTTCGGACGGCTTGTTGGTGACTGATTGTGAACTGTTGTGAGGAAGTGGGCTTAACTTAGCAAAACAAATGGGCCATTTCTTGTATAGAAAAACTAAAAAAAACTTGGAAATGCTTAATAAAATAAAGGGATGAGTTTATGGTTTTATGTAATTTTTAAATGATGATAATATTGGATATAAAAAACAAAATGGATTATGGAAATGAAATAAAAAATGGATAATAAAAATTGGAAAAAAAATAATTGGAGATGGTTTGAAAAATGATTTAAACAAAAAAAAACAATGGATATTTGAGAAATGGAAAAGAATCGAGAAGGAATTATAAAATGATTATTGGATATATTTTTTTTGGAACGGAAATGGAATTGGATAGGAATATTGGAATGAGGATGGATAAATGAACATGAATTGATGATTTTAAACCCACCACAAACTTCTTGATTTTTCTCAAGCCACTGCTAAGATGAACACGGTAAATCCTGAGCCACTGAATAATCCACAACTCAAACCACAAACAACATCTGAAATTTGCCCTGATTATTTGAATCCGCACTGAGGAAAATAAATCCTCAGATGAATCGCTGATGAACTGATAAACCTGAAGATTCGAACCAAACTTCGCACAAAACACTATCTGATAACTGAGAATTTTCGCACACAACACAACTTGACATTGAATAGGCACTGTTTGAGAAATGAACCACTGGCACACACAACTTGCAGTCGAAACAATCTCTTGATAGTTTGACCAAGATTAGGTCAAACGCCCATCTGAATCAAATTGTGACTGAACAAACGCATCTGAATTGAAATCACTGCCCTGTCTTTTTAAATCCTGCAACACAGAGAAGAAGAAGCAACACTGCAACATTTTTTCTGTATTTTGATTAGAAGTTAATGAATATAAACAAATAACAGAAATTAAACATGGTGATCCTCTGCAAGGCATGGACCTGCACCTGAAAAAGGATAAACGAACCAGTGCGTGATCTTGTTTGTATGCGAAATGCAGATGAGATGCGAAAAATCTTAGGGTCAAAAATTTGGGTCTGACAGATGCCCCTATTTAAGTTTCTTCAATCCAGAGATAATGAAGATTGAAATCTTCGTTACAGCAAGGTGGAAGATACTTAAATATCAAAAAACCCAATTTTTGATACTAAGATGCCAAAAACTGGAATGAAATGAGATGAATGATATGAACTGATATGAAGATGATATGGAAATGATATGAAGCAAATGAAAAATATATGAAGGCACATGAGATGTTATGAGGAAATTATGAAATGCAGAGAAAATGTGTGAAATGCAGAGAAAATATGTGACAGCAATATGAAATACTATGAGAAAACTTATGAGATGATATGAAATGTATCTGGAACCAGATGAAATGCAGAGAAATCCGTGAAGGACAAAACGACACATGAAAAAGAATATACGCTGGGGATAAGGATCATAAGACTCCACTGGGAAAAACAACATGCTAGAGACCAACACATGGCTCAACTGAGGTGAAAATGTCCAGAAATGGCAATTGGACAGAAAGAATCACAACCTCCAGGAATGACACTGAATGAAGTGAGAAAAAGTCCCAAAAAGTACATCATAAACATCCAAGGATGACATTACTGACTTTAAAAGGGATATCCGAGAATGGCATCGGAAAAAAGGTAGTCACAACGTCTGAGAATGGCAATCAGATAAAATATGTGAATCTCAATATTTAGGAACAACACTGAATGAAATGGGAAAATATTCGGGAAAGCACATCAACTCAATGATGACTCCAACATGGAAATCCGAGAATGGCAATCGGAAGGAAAATGGTCACAACATTTGAGAATGGCAATCAGATAAAAAGTGAATCACAACATTCAAGAACAGAACTGAATGAAATGAGAGAAAATTTCGGGACAATACATCAAATCAATGATGACTTCACTATGGACATTCGAGAATGGCAATCGGATAAAAGGGTGTAATATCTGAGAAGACGCAATAAGTAGATAAAGAAAAAGTTCTGGAGAGACAGACAAATGCCAAGTAAGTTGGACTTTAACCAAAAAGTAAGAAATTGAAAACAACAAGACCTCGAGAAATACATATGAGGACTAAAACACTCAGTATGCAGACATTCATGAAAATGGGGACTAAACCACCCAAAAACACGCATAATGAGGACTAAAACACTCAACTATGCAAAGGTGAACAAAACTGGGGAACAACACACTCAAGGAAACGCATAATGAGGACTAAAACACTCAAATATGCGAACACAAACAAAATTGGGGAATAACACACCCAAGAAAACGCATAATGAGGACTAAAACACTCAAATATGCGAACACAAACAAAATTGGGGAATAACACACCCAAGAAAACGCATAATGAGGACTAAAACACTCAAATATGTGAAGGTTAACAAAACTGGGGAATAACACACCCAAGAAAACGCATAATGAGGACTAAAACACTCAAATATGCAAACATAGACAAGACTGGGGAATAACACACCCAAGGAGACGCATAATGAGGGCTAAAACACTCAAATATGCAAACATAAACAAGACTAGGGACTAACACACCCAAGGAGATAATATGAGAGAAAATATTGGCAACCAGTTTAGACACTTAGAGGAGTGAAAAGATAAAAGACTGATTCCTCAACACAGAAGATCACTGCCATTCTGCTCGGAAATCAAAGATGCTACTGCTAAACAAATCTCTGTCACACCAGTAAACTGTACCAAGTTGAAAATCTTTTGAGAGAAGTCATGCAAAGCTGCTTGGGGATTCTTGAAGAAAAATTGCCCCAAATTCAATGACTAATGAAGGTAAACTGATAATGGATTCAGTTCATGATTACTGTTTGAGAGAATACTCAGATCTTTGAGATAACTATTGAGAAGAATAAACTGATCATGGCTTCAGTTCTTGAAATGAATGTTGAGAGAATGAACTGATCATGGCTTCAATCCTTGAGAAAATGACCCAACATGTAACTTGCAGAGAATCTTCTGATTAACCAATATCTGAGAATAACTTGCACTGAGAAACATCATCTTGAAACAATAGGAACTGAGAAAATTTTTCCCCTTGGTAGGATCACCGACCAAGTTTCTCAACTGTTTGAAAATTCCTTGATGAGGAAAGTTTATTTGCAAATAAAAATGTTTGTACCAACCTGGTAATTTTAATGCAAAATTCAATGCAAAGTTTGAAATCAAGAATCATTTTTGGAATGAAGTTTATTGATGTAAAGTAAATGAAAACACTGTCAAAACACGGCGGTTGAGACAAAATTAAAGATAAAGCAACAGCAAGAAAATGATTGGTAAAGAACTTGGGAGTCAGTTTACGCAAACTTGTTGTAGTATGCTTTTCAAAAGAAACTTGGGTTCAATTAGGACTTTTGAAGGTTGTAACGTGGCCTGGTTCACGGTTTATGAATCAAAGGATATAGACTCAAAGTTTATTTGTACCCAACCCAACTTCGTGATGAACTTCCAGTCCTACATTCAATTAATTCAACCTATGCATTCAAGTTCCCAGAGATTTAGGATTGCACAGATGAAGATGATTCGTAAGCCAAAGGATTTTGATGTAGCAGTCACATCTTTCCCTTTGTTATTTCCAGTGAGGACTTTGGTCCACTCAACTTGCTTTTGCTGAGGAATTTTGATGACCTCTCGACAAATCATTCCTTCTTATTATCCCTAACTTTTGCCTGAACTGCGTCATTTGATCTTACAGTCAGCGGGATGCCCCAGTTTTTGCCTAAGTTTCCTTCATAGGTTTTGACTTAGCGGGCTTTAATTTTTTTTCAATATCATTTTTTTTGAAAGATAATGACTGCATGTCTTAATGATTACGATGAACCATCATTGGCTTTTGAATTGAGAAACATCTTCAACACTTCTTGACGTGTATGAAGGAAAACTTGAGATTGCAACCTTTATTTGAAAGGTGTCTTAAATGATTATCTTGTACTTGAATGCATATTTGAATTAATTGAGAACTACCCATCCCCAGGTTAAAATGCGGTTTTTTCGAATAGAAAGGGACTCCAACTTCAAGGCTCAAAGGGGTTGACAAAGGATTAACTTCCTTATTTCTCCAGTGTTTGGGATTTGAAACAATGCCTGTATATCATCAACCAAGTCTCAATTGAAAGCATACCAACAACAATTATGGGTATCTCGTTTTCATCATCCTCCCTCCAATCATTGTAAAACTTTAAGAAAAGATAAATGAACTTGAAATGTAAAGCATAAAGATGCAAATAGTAAATGAAATTGAATCAAAACAAAGCAATGCTCATTTCATTAAAACCAACATGAAAGTACAAACAAGCTTAAAAGCAAACAACTTAATACGATTGAAGAAAATTGCAAACATAAAGAAACAATGGCCTAGTGATCCATCAGCAACAAGGATGAGTTGTCCCGTCTGATATTCTGGCCTTGAAGAAAATTTGACAGTTGAAGCCTTCTAGAAGATTCACTTCCCAAGCTTCGGTAAAGGATTGTTGATAACATTGGGATTAAGGTCATTAAAGTAAAGGATGTTGTTCCTGATAAGTTCTTGCACTTTAGCCTTTAGTGCAAAGCAATGCTCTAAGTCATGACCAGTTCCACCTGGATGAAACTCACAGCGGAGATCCGATCTATAACCAACCGGCAGAGGATTTGGAACAGGAGGCGGAGGCCTAGTAGTAATTAAACCTTTCTCAATCAAAGAAGGAAACAATTCAGTGTAAGACATCGGAATAGGATCAAAGTTTGGCCTATCGCGATACTGATTTTGTCCAGCAGCAGGATGAGGAGTTTGAGCTTGAGCTCGAATTTGAACTTGAGCTTGAGCTGGTCGAGCTTGACCTTGAGCTTGAGTTTGAGCAGGTGGAGTTTTAACAACAGGAGCCACTGCAGCTACATATGGTTGAACATATCGTTGTTGCGGGCGATAAGGCATCCTCTCAGTTGAAACAGCATAAGCATCATCATCTCTTCTCTTGTGAGGATTCCCAAAAGACTTTCTTGCAGTATTAGGAGCTTCAGAATTGGTAATCTTACCTTTCTTAATACCTTCCTCTATTCTTTCTCCGATAGTGACTAGATCAGAAAAGCCAGATGAAACACTTCCTACCATTTTCTCCCAAAAGAACAGTTGAAGAGTGTCCATGAACAAACCAGTTAATTCCTTCTCGGGAAAAGGTGGTTCAACTTGAGCAGCTAGCTCTCTCCAACACTGAGCATACTCCTTGAACGATTCTTTCTCTTTCTGTGACATGTTTTGAAGTTGACGACGATCAGGTGCCATGTCCAGATTGTACTTATACTGCCTTACAAAAGCATCAGATAAATCTTTCCAACTTCGAATGTGACTCTTCTCAAGTCCCACATACCACTTCATGGAAGCACCACTCAAACTATCTTGAAAACAGTGAATAAGCAGCTTGTCATCCTTAGCATGCGCAGCCATTTTGCGACAATACATCAGCAGATGAATCTTTGGACAAGTATGACCATTGTATTTCTCAAATACAGGAACCTTGAACTTATCAGGAAGAACCAAGTCGGAAACCAAACACATGTCTATTGCAGCAGAACCAAAGACATCTTTTCCTTCCAAACCTCTTACCCTCTTCTCAAGAGTCAAACACTGCTCTCTAACTTCATCCATATATCCAGGTTCACCCTGACTTTCAGCTTGTTGACCAGCAGCTTGGTACAAGAAAGGAGAATTCTGATAAGTAGTCTGAGCAGTAGCGTGCACAACAGGTTGAGGTTCAACAAAAGTCGGAGCTAAAAAGACTGGCACAACAGATGGATCACCCACTTGAGCAGTTGCAGAAACTGGCACATAATCCGGAGGTAACCCATATTCTGGCCAAGAAGAAACCGGTTGCTGAACAACAGGAGGATCAACAACAGCAGTAAAAACCTCAGAGATAACAGTCCTTTGAGGTGGTTCACCTCGAGCAATCAGAACTTGCATCATTTCAGTGAGCCTGGTCATACCGGCCTTCAACTCATCAATCTCCATTTGAACTTCCATGTTATGCTGTTCTTGGTGTTCCATTCTCTATCTGATAGCTCTCCGTCTATTAGCAGCTCTAGTACCGTATCTGTGGTGAGGAGTCAGCTTGACGGATCAACAGACAACTGAGAAAAGAAACAACCGGGATGAGTTCCCACACAACTCGGATGAACGCAAGAATATGCGAGAATGCAATGATATGCAATGTTCACTTCCATTTTCAGAAAAACAAAACGATTATTGCAAACATGGTCAACATCGAGAATATGGTCATGAAAAATCTTGACAAAAAGGAATATTTACTTTTTTCTAATACTTGCAATAATCGAAATTCTTTCCTTGAAAAATGGTTGTGATGATGATCATGATGAGTATGTAGATGCAACAAACACAAACAAGATCACGCAAAGCACACAGGTTCAAGGGTTCGGATCACGAGCATGGAGTCATGGTAACAGAACACCAACCCACACAGGCATGTACTAAGGTTTGTCTTCATTGTACCTGCAAAAACCCAAAAGGGTGCTAACAGAGGTTCCCGGAGTTAACAGTCATTTTTAGAATATCATCGGTACGTTGGATTACTCCCCAACCGATAACATTCTTAAAATAGACCTCGTTCGAGTGTAGTAACGCGTGACAACCACCTTAGGTTTACACCCAGACAGTTTCCGCACTACGTTTCCAAATTGGCTTAGATTGGTTAAAGGTTCTACGGTCCTCAGTATGATCAGCTCAAGGTCGGAAAATAATGCCACGTACGATTACTCGTCATGACATTGATAATCCAAGAGAGCCTAACCGAGTGGAGATTATCAAATTGATATTGCTTTGGACTAATCCATCGCATATCGCTTCGAATATCGCCGTCCTATCATAACTTCCACTCAGATCCGGGTTAGGATCTATCTCACAGAGAATCACCAAAACCAGAACAGAACAACCAAGTAACAAGCAAATCAAACTAAAGCAGTAAACAAATCAAAGTAGGCTGAATCCACTTAGAGATTAACTCCCCAGCAGAGTCGCCACTTTTCTGTAGCGGTAAAATCATGAGTGTAAGCTATGGATTAACTTAACTCAATATACACAGAATCGCCACCGCGCTTTTATTTATTTCCAAAAGGAAAAAGGCAAAAAGAACGAAGAAAGCCTAATGAATCTAAAAAGCTAAAAAGCTAAAAGAATCAAACAGAGAATGGGTACGGGGATTGGTTACAAATCGGGAAGGTTTTAAGCACCCGACTTGTCTGTGGTACTCCACGGGAACCCTTTGAAATGTTTACTGCATTTTTGGTTTGAAATGGTTTGCTTGAAAAAAGATTGAGGAGATGAGAAGAAGAATGTTTTTTAAGATTTTGATGTTTGAAGAGACGAACGTCTCATGCCTACGTACCCACAAAGTGCAATGCGAGATCAAAACCCCGTAGTTCGTGGTACAAATTGCGAAAAGGCAAATGAGTTGAATTGATTTTAAAATGTAAAGATAAGTCGTCATTCTTTAGCGAATAATTCCGCTAGAAAGAATGAATCATATCTAAACATAAAAAATGGTTAAAAAGAAACGTGCACGAGGGCACAAAAACGATTGAATGAGTTGTGAATGTTTTAAAGTTTTTGAGAAAGAAAGTTTCGATATGCTTATGTGGTTTAGCATTTATTTAAGGAAACGAAATGAAAAGGTAAAAGCACATGACCGAAGTCAAGGTTTGATTGAGAAAAATGTTTGAAGTTTGAAAACAAAGAAGATTTTGAAAAGAGGAAAGAGATTTGAAAATTGAAGAAGATGGGAAGAGATGAAGGGACTATCCTAAGACTTGAAAATAAAAGCTAAAGGAAGAATGATCAAACCATATGGCAAGCATTCTTTGAAACAATTGGATTTCCATCTTCATAATCAAGTGAACTTAACCGGAGCCCAAAATCTTCAATCCATAACAACTCGAGCAAGGGAATGATCCTAGAATCTAAGTCCAACTCCAATGCTAAGGATAGTAACCATAGTCCGAAATTAAAGTCACCAATTTTTTAGATGTTTAATCCGTTATTAGTGTTTTTGTGTCCAAATGGACAAAGGAAAAATAACAAGCAACAATATAAACAATAAGCAATATGATGAATGATATAGAAGCATAATAAGAGAGATAGGGAACGAGAGATTGAAATAAAAGGATAAGGTGCGAGAGATTAAAATTAAATGTTAATATATTCACATTATTAATATTTACAATATAAGTGGTATGATGAACTTAATCAAGCACAACCACGAAAAGAAAAATAAAATCGAGGCAACCGGATCCAAGTGGATCTCATTCCGAATCGGGACAACTTTAGGTCTATGTTAAGCAATCGCCGAGTAATTTACGGAGTAATTACCCTACAAATGAGGCCGGCCACCACTAATTAAAGTGGAAAATATTCGTGTTAATACATGTTAGAGGAACGATATTATGGATCGTTCTCCGAAAACATGTCACACTAAAAGAAAAGGTAATGGTCTAATCTTAATCGAGATTATCGTTGAATTTATCGAAAGGCAACCTATCACGATCTCAAAGTATGGAGAATGATCCAAATGATCATTCATCCATAGATTTGAAATAATGAAGATTAAACCGATCGGAAATCAACAATCTACGAATCGGAGATTGTCATCGACCAAAAAGAAAAATAAAAGATGAAAAAGAAAATGGATCTAAAACTAAATCTATAAAAGAATTAAAATGTTTTTCAAAGTTCTTTTCTAAAAATATCTTTTCATAAAATTGTTTCTAAAATTCTTTTTCTAAATTTTTCTTAAAGAATCATTTTAATAATATTCTAGGAATATTATTAAAATATTCTTTTCTAAAAACTCTTTTAACAAAATTAGACCAAATAACAAAAATAAAAATAAAACTAACAATGGGGGAGGGGGATGCGCAGAGGCCTGGGATGTGGTGATGGTAAGGTAGCAAGATCCAAAAATTCTTAGGCCCAAAACAACTCATGCTTCTTATTAAAAAAAACAAAAGAATTAAAGAAAAAAAACAAAAGGACAATAGGTCCTTCTTCTTCACACGCATAAACACAGGGGATGGCCACTACCTTCTTCCACACAAAAAAACATATCGACTCCTCCTTCCTTCAATTCCAAACAAGATATTCTTCTTCTTTCAATCGACGAAAACAAAAAAACTCCGTCCGATTCCTCTCTTCCTCACCTCAAATCGCATGGATTTCCCGTTCTCTCAACCGCGATTCAAAATGCTTGCCGATCCGGTTTCATTCCTCTTCTTCACCGATTTGATTTTGTGTTCAAGGTGATTGGAAGATTTGGATAAAAAATGAGGAAAGCTTTGAGATGTTTCAATGGAGTTTGATGGTGAAGAGTGATGAATTAATTTCTATTTTTTTATTGTTGAATCTTTGAATTTGAAATGAAAATGGTTTGAGATTGATGAAATTGGAAGAATTAATATCAGTTTATGCGAGGATTTGGGAGAGTTTTGATAGGCTTTCTAAGCTTAGAATGAAATAAGAAATTGGTCCTATTTAAAGAAGAAAATGGAGAAGAGTGGTGCTGCCGTTTTGGATTGGTGATTCTGCGTTTTGAACAATGGATATCTCGTGTTCTTGCGGGCTGAAGTTTTTGCTGGCTTTTTCTTTTGTGCTGTGATTTGCGTTTTACTTTGTAGGCCGATGCGTTTTGATGTTACGTGTGCGAGATGCGTGATTATTCTTGCTGTGCTTTGTGCGTACGGACTAGAAAGTTGGGGCTGATACTTGGCTTGTGCGGCTTCAGCTTACGGAAGGTTTGGCTGTCACGTGTGTCTTGTGTTTTGGGTAACTCAACGTGATGTTTGTTGTGGACTTTGGGCTGGCGTCAAAATTGTGCAGATGGGGTATGCGGCTTTGGCTTGAGATACGGAAGCTTGACAGGCCCTTGCGGAATGGCTTGCGTTATAAGCTGCGGAAGAAGCCGAAGATGCTGGCTGTGAAATTGTTTGGCTGGTGAAGTCCACGTGAAACTGCAGCGTATTTGCTTATGGTGTGAAGGCATGTTGTTGTACTGGCTTGTGGAAATTGTGGGGCTTGGAGTGAGCTGATGTTTGTGTGGGCCAGGCGTGAGGGGAATTCTTGTTGTTTTGTGTGTTGGATGCAGCTGGAATTGTTTAAGGCTTGTCACGTGGGAAAAGTTGTGTTGGTGTAGCTTGAGAAGAGCTGAGTATGAAAAGGCTGGGAAATGGCTGGATTTTCGTTCGGACGGCTTGTTGGTGACTGATTGTGAACTGTTGTGAGGAAGTGGGCTTAACTTAGCAAAACAAATGGGCCATTTCTTGTATAGAAAAACTAAAAAAAACTTGGAAATGCTTAATAAAATAAAGGGATGAGTTTATGGTTTTATGTAATTTTTAAATGATGATAATATTGGATATAAAAAACAAAATGGATTATGGAAATGAAATAAAAAATGGATAATAAAAATTGGAAAAAAAATAATTGGAGATGGTTTGAAAAATGATTTAAACAAAAAAAAATAATGGATATTTGAGAAATGGAAAAGAATCGAGAAGGAATTATAAAATGATTATTGGATATATTTTTTTTGGAACGAAAATGGAATTGGATAGGAAAATTGGAATGATGATGGATAAATGAACATGAATTGATGATTTTAAACCCACCACAAACTTCTTGATTTTTCTCAAGCCACTGCTAAGATGAACATGGTAAATCCTGAGCTACTGAATAATCCACAACTCAAACCACAAACAACATCTGAAATTTGCCCTGATTGTTTGAATCCGCACTGAGGAAAATAAATCCTCAGATGAATCGCTGATGAACTGATAAACCTGAAGATTCGAACCAAACTTCGCACAAAACACTGTCTGATAACTGAGAATTTTCGCACACAACACAACTTGACATTGAATAGGCACTGTTTGAGAAATGAACCACTGGCACACACAACTTGCAGTCGAAACAATCTCTTGATAGTTTGACCAATATTAGGTCAAACGTCCATCTGAATCAATTTGTGACTGAACAAACGCATCTGAATTGAAATCACTGCCCTGTCTTTTTAAATCCTGCAACACAGAGAAGAAGAAGCAACACTGCAACATTTTTTCTGTATTTTGATTAGAAGTTAATGAATATAAACAAATAACAGAAATTAAACATGGTGATCCTCTGCAAGGCATGGACCTGCACCTGAAAAAGGATAAACGAACCAGTGCGTGATCTTGTTTGTATGCGAAATGCAGATGAGATGCGAAAAATCTTAGGGTCAAAAATTAGGGTCTGACAAACATCATCTTCGGGTTTTACTCTTCCTCCCCGAACAAAACTCACTAAAAATAATACATCTACAAATGATAAAAATCAATCCTCTAATTTCCAGTACTTCTCATGGCTCATAACCCTTTTTGCCTTCTACATAGACATTAAAGACATAATCTTCAAATTTACAATCAAATTGAATTAGCTTCACGTAATCAATAAGAAAAGTTTTGACAATCTTCAAAGAATAGTAATTTTTTAGGTTTTCTATTACAAACATCCACATACCCCTAGAAGTTTATTCCTCTGAATGGAGACCTGCCAAGCAGGTAAGCTGTTTTAGCACCAGCTTTACCCCAAAAACTCTATAGATGTTGTAGATTTGCATTATTTTATGGTAAAACATGTTTTGCACTCTAATGTCATGTTTGTTGTTATGACATGTTATTTAAGCAATCTGCATGTGTGAAATTTTAAATGTGTTACTGCTTTATCAGGATGTCAAGACTGATGTCATGACATCTCTGACTGGACCTATAGACCTAGTTGAATCCTTATTTCATGCACGCGTATTCATTTGTGTGTTTTATTGATAATTTCCAGGCGCTATTTTTAGAAGGTTTTGATTTAGCATGGAGTGGTATTCGCAAAATATTTTATCTGATTATATTATTTGTTTCTTTATTTTAGGAATTATTTTTACTAGGTCAAAACTGATTCCTTGTGCAGTAGGACCATGCCCATGTTTCAGACTCTACTTAAAGGCTGCAAACCTCTATTTAAAGATACAGAAATTAGGATTGAAGATCATTGGAGTTTTACGTGTGTTTAGTTTACTTGAGAGCCAAAAAATTATCATGTTGATGGTTGTATTAGACCATGTATTATTGATTTTTAAGGTGTCCACTCAAAGATTTTAAGCAAGAGTGATTTTTACTTGACTGAAGCTTTGAAGCAAGGTCAAGGATTATCTTTGATGTGTGTCTTCTTTTTCTTAAGTGTTAGTTTGTTATCACTGATGTGATTGAGGGGGAGTGAGAGGTATCTCTTATCTAAGAGTTATTAGATAGAAATTTCATTGGGTAGTGATTAAGTGAAGAGGGTAAACTGAGGGGTTTAGCTCTGAATTGATACTACTGATAGTGGATTTCTTTCTTGGCTTGGTAGCCCTTAGAGTAGGTGTGTTTGCACCAAACTGGGTTAACAATTGCTTGTGTCTTTTACACTTGTTTTTGTTTATTTACCTTGTTCTTTTTAATCTGTTAGATATCAGTGGTGTAACATCTTATTCGACATCTTATATCTATTGCCAGAATTTCAATTGGCATCAGAGCAGGCACCCTGCCTGTTTTTCTAGGTGAGATATAGGGGTAGTATTTTATGGTATAATGGAGAAGGATGGAGGATGTGGGAATAGACCACCCATTCTGGATGGATCTAACTATGATTACTAGAAACCTCGTATGGTTGCCTTCTTAAAATCTTTGGGCAATAAGGCATGGAAAGTTGCAGATAAAGGATGGGAACATTTTGTCATTATTGAAAAAGATGGATCAAAGACTTTGAAGCTTGAGGGAGATTGGAGCAAAGAGGAGGATGGGTTGGCTCTAGGTAACTCTAAAGCCTTAAATGTTTTGTTCAATGGAATTGATAGAAACATATTCATATTGGTGAATTATTGTGAATTGGCCTAGGAGGTTTGGGATATTCTTAAAACAACTGATGAAGGAACTTTCAAAGTCAAGATGTCAAGACTTCAGATGCTCACTACTAAGTTTGAAAATCTAAGAATGAAAGAAGATGAGACGATTCATGATTTTCACATAAATATTCTTAAGATTGCTAACATTTCAGGATCTTTAGGAGAAAAAATGTCTGATAAAAAGCTTGAGAGGAAAATTCTCAGATCTCTTCCCAAAAGATTTGCTATGAAGGTTACTACTGTAAAGGAGGCACAAGACATCTGCAATATGAAGGTTGAATATCTCATTGGATCCCTTCAAATATTTGAAATGGGAATTAGTGATATCTCTGAAAAGAAGAATAAAAGCATAGCCCTTGTTTCTAATACTGAAGAAGAAAAAGCAGAAGAAGGTGAAGTGGAAACTGAAGAAAGCCTGACAGAAGCTCTTGCTATGATTGGAAGACAGTTCAACAAAGTTATGATAATGATGAGTATGAATTCAAGACCAAATGTCAGGAACACTTCATCTGACATCAGTACATCCAATGAGTCTTGCATAAGGACAAAGCCTGAAGAAAAGCCAAATCAAAGCAAAAGAGTTCAATGTCATGGTTGTGAAGGTTTTGGCCACATTAGAGTTGAATGTCCTACTTATCTAAAGAAGCAAAATAAAGGCCTATCTGTTTCATGGTCTGATAGAGATTCTGAAAGTGATTTTGAAGAGGAATCAGCTAAACATATCAGTGTTTTGACCGGGACATGTATTTCTGATGATGACTCTAGTGAGGATGAGCTAACCTTTGAAGAACTTCTAACATCTTATAGAAAGCTATGGATCAGATGTGCACAAGTGATTCAAGAAAGAGAAAAGCAGAAGAAGATCATAGTAAAACTGGAGGCCGAAAAGGAATAGCATCTAATAATAATATCCAACCTGAACAATGAAGTCATCATGTTGAATTCCAAGATTGATAAAATAACCAAATCCATCAGAATGTTGAATAGTGGATCTAAAACAGTGGATGAGATTCTTCAGATTGGAAAAAGTGCAGGAGACCTGTATGGGATAGGGTTTGATGGTACTAAAAATAGCTCATCGAGTAGCAGCCAACCTGAACTCAAGAATGGTGTTCCAAATCAGATGTCAAAGCCAATGGCTCAACATCATGGTAAAGGAAGATCAAATCATCAAAGAAAAAGATATCAAAGATGGAAGTTCCATTACTATAGGAGATTTGGTCACATAAAACCTTCATGTTTCAGACTTTATGGATATTATGATCATAATCCTCAGCCCAAACCTAACCAAAACATGATCATCAATAAATAACAATGGGTTTCTAAGAATGTTTTCTTGATAGCTCATACTTCTCTTATAGTATCACCTAAAGAGGATTGGTATTTTAATAGTGGATGCTCTAGGCATATGACTGGAATAAAAAATTTGTTGGTGGACATCAAACCTCACTCTACCAGCTATGTAACTTTTGGTGATAGAGCTAAAGGTGAAATCAAATGTGTTGGAAAAATTGAGTGTTCAAGAGTTCCAAATATTGATGGTGTTTTACTTGTAAAAGGGTTGACTGCTAATTTTATTAGCATCAGTCAACTGTGTGATCAAGGATTTAATGTCAATTTCACCAAATCTGAATGTCTGTCACAAATGAAGAAAAGGTAGAGATCATGAACGAAGTCAGGTCTAGAGATAATTGTTATCTCTGGGTTAATCAAGATTCAAGTTACTCATTTGTGTGTTCCATATCCAAAGAAGATGAAGTTAAATTATGGCATCAAAAATTGGGTCATCTTCATTTAATAGGGATAAAAAAGGTTATAAATATGGATGTTGTAAGAGGAATTCCAAAGCTTCATATTGATGAAGGAAAAATGTGTGGTAAATGTCAAGTGGGGAAGCAAACCAAGATGTCACATCCGAATATTAGACATCTTATTACATCTAAAGTATTGGAGTTGTTACACATGGACTTGATGGGTCCCATTCAGGTGGAAAGCCTTAGTGGGAAGAGGTATGCTTATGTGGTGGTGGATGACTACTCAAGGTTCACTTGGATAAATTTTATCAAAGAGAAATATGATATTTTTTATGTGTTCAAGGAACTTTGTCAAAGACTTCAGAGGGAATAGGAGACTTGTGTTATCAGAATTAGAAGTGTCCATGGGAAGGAATTCGAGAAGCAAAAGTTCTCTAAATTTCACTCATCTGGAGGAATCAACCATGAATTTTCTTCTCTCATTACTCCTCAACAAAATGGGGTTGTAGAAAGAAAGAACAGAACTATTCAAGAATCAACTAGGGCTATGATTCATGCCAAGAGACTTCCTATGCATTTTTGGGCTGAAGCTATGAATACTGCTTGCTATGTTCATAATAGAGTCACCTTGAGAAAGGGAACTCCTACTACTCTCTATGAGATCTGGAAGGGAAGAAAACCTAATGTCAAATATTGTCATGTGTTTGGTAGTAAGTGTTATATTTTGGAAGATAGAGAACAAAGAAGAAAGATGGACCCCAAAAGTGATTAAGGCATATTTATGGGTTACTTTACTAACAATAGAGCTTATAGAGTCTTCAACTCTAGAACAAGAGTCATGATGGAATACATAAATGTGATTATTGATAATCTTCATAAAGAAGCAGATATCACAGATGATGTTGAAACATTCTTTGTTACTCCAGCTAAAGTTACTGATAAAGAAGGTGATTCAAATCCAGCTATCTCAGAATCTGAGTTAGAACCAACAAACAAGGGACCCTCCATCAGAATCCAGAAAGATCATCCTAAAGACCTTATTATAGGTGATGCTAACAGTGGAGTTTTGACTAGATCAAGGGATGTCATCTCAAATTATTGTTTTGTGTCAAAGATTGAACCTAAAAATGTTAAAGAAGAATTGACTAATGAATTTTGGATTAATGATATGCAAGATGAGTTAGAACAATTAAAAAGGAATGGAGTGTGGGAACGTATTCCAATACATGGAGTACGTTTCATGCTTCTTGAAAGGCTTAAATGACAATTTCCACAATTTTTGAACTCAGATCTTGCTTATTGATCCCCTTCCCTCCATCAGTCACATATATTCCCTTATTGCCCAATAATAAATCACTTCCATAAAACCTTCTACAAGAAATTATACCATCCTTTATGTTGGCATCAACAACACTAAGAACAAGGGTCGATCCAACTCCAAAACTTCTATAGTTTTCACAAATTGCAACAAAACCAATCCTATAGTGGACAATGGCTACTTTAAGCATGGGTTTCCACCTGGATACCGCAACAAAAACCCTAAAACTCCTTCATAATCCAATCCAACATCTGTCATAGATGTTGAACCTGTTATATCCAAGAAGGACTATCAACATCTCTTACATCTCCTTCAAAAATCCAGGAAAGATCAGCAAAATCCCAACAAGACAAGTCCACTTCCAATGATAAAGTTGTGACTTCAGATATTGTTAATACATGTAGTACACTAAACACTCTCTATATTTAGATTCTTGATTCAGATGCATCTCATCAAGTATGCCATTATATCAAGTGTTTCTCTGATTTAACCATGATTTCCCATGTTCTCATACACTTACCTAATGGCACCTTTATGAATGCATATTATTCTGGAATTGTTATTCTGGATTCCTTTCTTCATTTTCATAATGTATTTTATATACCTAATTTCAGATCCAACCTTATTTCTATTGCTAGATTGTGTCATGCCTCTCAATATAGTGTAACTTTCTAACACAATCCATGTTACATACAGGATGTGTCTACCAAGGAGACGATTGGCCAAGTCACTCAACATAACAATCTTTACATCTTACATAGGTTTTGTGTTACTTCCTTTACATCAAATAATACTTGTAATATTTTTACTTATAAGGATTCTATTAGCTTAGACATTTCCCTATGGCACCATTGTTTTGGCCATCTCTCCAATGAGGTGTTACATACCATGTCCAAAACTTTTACTCTTATTAAATTCAATAAAAAATATGTTTGTTATACTTGTCACTAATCTAAATAGTCTAAAATTACTTTTCCCATTAGCTATTCTAAATCTAGTAAATGTTTTGATTTAGTTCATATGGACATTTGGGGTCCCATATGTATCCCCTCTATGGATGGTTACAAATATTTTTTTAACAATAGTGAATGACTTCTTTAGATAGACATGGATTTTTCTTATGGCAAACGAATCTAAGACTGGACAACATATACAAAATTTCATTTCTTATTGTCAAAACCATTTATCTTGCAAAATCAAGGTCCTTATGAGTAATATTGAACCTGAATTTCTTATGCATTCTTATTATGCCACTCTTGGAAATTTACATCAAAAGAGTTGTGTTGAGACACCTCAACAAAACTCCATTGTCGATAGAAAACATAGACACTTACTTCAATTAACTAGATCTCTCTCATTCGAAGCAAATTTTCCTAAGCGTTTTTTGTCCTTTGCATTATGTCATGCTACTTATCTAATCAATAGATTATGCACACCTACCATAGACAATCATACTCCTTATGAACTATTATTTAACATTTTTCCCTCCTTTAGCAACCTCAAAACCTTTGGATGTCTGGCCTATGCTTTCACACTTACAAGACATAAAGACAAGTTAGACCCAAGGGCATCCAAATGTGTGTTTTTAGGATTCACTATGGGAATTAAAGGTTGTCTTTTATTTGACCTCCAAACTAGACCCACATTTACTTTAAGAAGTTCTATTTTTCATGAACATATATTTCCTTATACACTTTATCCTACTACCCATACTAGTCCTAACCACATCCTTTCCACAGACCAATCCAACATACCTTTTTATTTGACCTTCCACACCTTTGCACCCTCCCAACATTACAGATCATAATCCTGATATTGATCCCAATTAGAATACTTCACCCACACATTCTCCTTCTCCCACCACCCCTTATTCACCCATTGATGATGATCCCCAACCCGATAACCACATACCTTCTGATACTGACAGTGACGAGGACATTCTCACAATTACAATCCACAAGAACTAAAACTGCACCTACATATTTAAAAGACTATGTTTGTCTTGTATTTACTTCATCTAATATTCGACATTTCCAAGTTTATTTCATATCATCATATTGCACCTACATACAATTATTTTATTGATGCCATTAATGTTGCTAATGATCCCACATCTTATAAAGCAGCCAGTGTTCACCCTCATTGGGTGCAAGCCATGAATGCTGAGCTCAATGCTTTAACAACCAATAAAACTTGGATCATCACCCCCTTTACCACCATGTAAGAAGCCTATAGGTTACAAATGTGTATTTAAAACCAAATTCAATTCAAATGGCAATATAGGAAGACACAAGGCAAGGTTAGTGGCTCAAGGCTTTAAACAAATCCAAGGTATTGAATTCCTTAACATTTTTTATCAGGTTGCTAAACTCACTATTGTAAGAATTATTCTTGCTCTTGTTTCCTCTTTAAACTCTGGCTTAAATGCAATTTTAGTCCCTCTATATTGATTTTTATAACTTTTTAGTTCCCATTTAAAAAAAAAATAGTTTGTAGTCCCTTTTTATCACATTTCATTTTTTTTTTTTACGATCCCCCTTCACATGGAAAACTTATTTGTAGATATGGCATCTCAACTTATGACTTGACACATTTTTTATGTTGCCATGTCATTAAAGTCCAAACAAATCATTATAATTAAAATACTTTAAATTATTAATTAAAAGTATTATTAGCCCCTCAATATTAGTCACTAATTAAATATTTTTAATTCTTTTTATTAAAAGAAAAAGAAGAAAAAATATTATTTATTCAAAAATCTCAAATATTGGTCTTTCAAATCCATTTTCATCCTCCCTTACGTATCTCAACCCACAAACTCGGAATTTCTTCTCATCCATCAAACATTTCAACTTCATTCTTCATCACTTACTTTATCAACCTCTTCTCTCTTGAAAGATAAACAGAAAAAGAACCATCTATCCCCTCACAACTCACCGTTATTGCACATAAATGAAACACTAAAGCAAATTTGAATGTTGTTGGAGTTAAAACCAGATTTGAATGTTCCTAATTACGATTTCATATATTTCAACGTTATTGATTTTGGAGATTTTCGATTTTGCTATTTGATTTCATCTATTTCGGTTGAGTTTTGATTATACTGTTTTAGATTTTGATCTATTTCAATATCTTTGGATTTTGATTTTGATATATGGATTTTGGTGATTTTGTATAAAGTTTTTTATGTTTAATTTTTGGTGAACTTAGAAAAATAAGGATAACTTGCAACACGTTATTCTGATTGAGAGGAAAAGATTTACCCAAATGTGGGATATGGAGAAAGGATTCAAACTAAGTTATCATTCTTTGTGTTGTTGGTGATGTTACTGGAGAAGAAAAGGAATAGATGTTTTGAATTTATTTAGACCTAAATTGGTAGAAGATGATGAGGCATGAAGAATAGGAATGTCGTTAAATGCCAATAAGACTGAAAGAGAATTTAAGAAATCAATTAAATCTCAGAAAAAAGATTAAATATAATTTAAATTTAGTGATTTTAAATATAATTGTACAAAATTTAATAACATTTAATTTATAAAAATAATTAATCAATTCTTGTGATTTATTTAAAAAGACTATAAACATTATTTAAAAATTCTTGTGATTACTTGATGGGTTTCCGGTTCGACCGGTCCGACCGATCTAATCCGAGTTTTAAAACACTGACTTTGGTAACAAATAAACCAATAATATACCAATAATATGTAATTCTTTTTTCTCCGATAAACAATCATAATAATAATCATTAAAAATCCTCGCACACAATTGTGAATATTATGATTCGAATACTAATGATGATGTCTTACCTGATAATATGGACTTCTCAATTGAAATAGAATCTGTAGACTACAAATATATAATCGTAATAAAAAATCAAATTAATAATAACAATTTTTTTTTTGAAAAATAATAATAACAATTTAAAATAAACATAAATTCTTATTATTATTATTAATAATAATAATAATAATAATAATAATAATAATAATAATAATAATTTTTAAAAATCTAATGGGATTTAATCAATATTAATTACTAAAAGTAATAATTTACTCATAAATTAATAAATGAATTTACAATAAAAATTTAATTAACCAATCTAATAAACTTAAAATAGTCTATAGTCGATAATTTAACTTATTAAATAAATTTTTATATTTAATTATTGTTACCCTTAATTAAAAGAATTCTCAATCCGTACAAACGACATAGGTCAAACAAAAGAATTATTTAAATCAAAAGTAGTGAAAACAAAAGAAATATTGATTTGTTACTATAAAATGAAGGTTTGTAGAAGAAATGTCAAAGTAGACAAAGATTTCAACCAAAGTAATTAGAAATAGTAATAGTTAGGCCACCATATCTGATTCTCTTGTTAGTTCTTCTCACCCTTTTACATTGTCTTTTCCATGATGTGAAGTAACCATAGTTAAATAACTTTTTTCATAAAGGTGAAAATAAATTTTAAAAAAGTGAATTGTGGGACATTATTTTCCATGTTCTTGTTACGTAATCGTGGACCAAATTAATAGGTATGAAAGTGTCTTTTTGACAAAGTCCTATGAAATTGTAACAGATTTATACGAAAACAAGCACCATATGATATTTCTTACCAAGTTCTTTTGTGCTTTCTAACAGAATAATATATAGAGTTGAAGTTGAACATGTCTTCTGGTACATTTATGAAACTGTGACAGTAAATACAAAGTAAAGTAATGTTTCTTTATTTGGTACAGAAATTATTAAGAGCAATCAGATTGTGAGAAAAATAAAATCAGTTAGAGAGGAAAAAAAAAGTGAAATTCGTTTCCAATTTAATAAGTACTTTGTGAAGTTGAACTTAGAAATAGATTAATTTTTATATCGTTTATCTAAAAACCTGTTACAGTTTCTCTTTACTATTGGATTAATCAAATAGGTCGAGTATCACCACGGAAACAAATATGATACCGGTGGTGATATAGTCGGGAGTATAGTGAATGAAATGGTATTTGTTTTGTTTTTGGGTTTGTTGATAGGAGATGTGAAGGATCAGAGTTATTTTTGTAATTTAGACCGTAGTATTATATAGTGTGAGCGGTTAAAACTATAAGCATGAGGAAAAATGACACATGAGGGAAGTAGTGTTATTTGGGTGATTGTTGGATTTAATCAGACACTAATTGATATGTATTGATGGTAGAATTATCTATCATTGTTGGAATGAGGGATCTCTTACTCCATGCACTCTCTTACTTGATGTCGCTCTTAGGCCTTTTGTTATGGGTCTAGTAAACGGTCTAAAACAATTGTCCCCCAAGCCTTTGACTCTACTTTGTAGGATGAGGGTTTTTCGTGTACACCCTTAACACGGATGCAACCAAAAGTAAGTGTAAAGTCTTGATGGGACATCACTTTCGTTGAAAACATGAGCATTAGATGTCTTTTCTATAATTGGTAGAATTTTTAAGTGACCTTCTGATGTGTGTCTTTACACTAAATGATATCGCTTTTATCTTAGGATCCTCGGAAGAACGGGCCCCTATCAACAATGGAACGTCAATCAGACGCTTCGAACGTTTCCTATCAGCTTCGGTTGAGGGGTCCCTGCCTCCAAGATAACCTGAGTTGTTAACAAAGCCTACCAATTTTTTATTCTGTTACAAATCCTCATCAGAAAAATCCCCCTCTTTATAAACATATGTACCATTCTCTATGAGGAAATTGCTCACCGACCAGCAATGAGGGAACATTGGCTTATATTTATCCCCTACTCGTGGCTCGGCTCTGTAAACGGTCCTGTGAGCTAAGGGATGAAGGGGTAACTAGGAAGAACCGCTCAGCAAAGGGCGACAACTCAAGAATGTCTTCAAATATCCATATCGTTGACACTAAAGAAACTAACTATCTTTCTCTTGGTCGGGTCGAGATACCGCAGTGGTAGTGGAAAAGATGGAAAAAAAGCAAGGTGATAGAAGGTATCCCATTCATATACTCACACTAGTATCGGTAAGCTCTTATATGCACCCAACTCGATGGATAAAGTTATGAAAATGCCATAATCAAATGATTAAAAATGTCAAATTCACAAGTAATAAATGGTAAACGAACACCCAGAGTTGAGAAGAGATATTCATAAAGAAGGATGGTGTAGCCACCATACTCATTGCATATTTTATCCTCTTCAGTAGGTAGAGGTGATGGAACCCCAATGCGATGGTTCCCCCACTTTAAGGAAAGCTTTATTCAGGTTGCCCTTTTTGACAAAAACAAAAATGGTAGAATATATAGAACTTTTCCAATGAGATGTTGAATTCTTCTAATTTCCTTTTACATTCTTATGTGATTTCTTAGTCATGTTGTGTTAGCTTTCTCGAATACAAGAAGACAAAATGATAAGAGAGAAAAGGTAATCGCTCAAGAAGAAGGAGAAACTAAAGATCCAAGTGAAAATGACTATAGTTCTTCTTAAATTTATATTTTGGGAATATAAAAAGAATGTGTCTTATCAACGATCATATCTCTTGTATGTGACACTTAAATATTTCAGTGCCCAATAATGTTAATAATGACACCCCCAAAGAGAAGTTTGGTTTTCTTAATAATGAAAGCTTGAATCCCTTGGAAATTAAAGGCGTTACCTTTTTTCTTTGTAAATAGAGTAAGGATGATTAGTCACCGAGGATGAAGTTCTATAAACCCTCGTATTGCTACTCAAGGGTAAGGGCGTGGGGCAACTATTATGGACTGGTCGTATTCATCTTGAACCGACCACCTAGAAGATAGCCTGTTCTGGGTCAAAGCCTCTTAACTGATTACACAGTTACGTTTCTAGAATATCCTCCTTATCGTTGAACTATCTTATACCTTGCTACTTGGGATTTACACCTCATGCACGTCAATTATTAGGATCATGTCTACTAGGAATTGGGAGTTTTGTTGGTGCACCAAGTTGTACACGATACTTAATAGGTCAGTGGCTCCTTGCATGCCTTTATTGACTTACAACAGATAGAGGTTGGGAAACATCTCTTATCTAGGTACTATAGGTTGAAATGGGAGGTCGGTTTGAAGGTTCACATTGATAAGGTGTAGGCAAAGGTTCAGAGGTTGGGAAAGTTTGGAATGATCCTTGGTTTACTCTTGAAGGAACCTAATCATGTGGCGTTAGAACAGAGGATGGAGTTATTAAGACTTAATCGTCCATGTTTAGTGGAGAAGGATGGGTTATGCTAGCTTAAGCATCGGCTTTAGCAGATCGAGTGATATTTTAACTAATCATAGCTTTGGGATTTCAATATCAGGTTGTTCAGGAAGAGATCGATGTTCGTGAGAAAAGAATCGTAGATCTGGATCTCCAAAGAAGAAACAGTTTTTCTTTGTAGAATACATAGGAATCAAAAGTTGATTCCCACATATGACTGACGTCTCTTTTCTATATTTGAACAATAAATGATTGGTGGAACAGTTAGGTGAGATTTTGGATTGGTGGAGCAAGTTTTTAAAGCGGTAGAGGAGGACTGACTTGCAGGGTTAGCATTCTAATGTCCAAATCAGTGAGAAAATGAAGATTAAAATAAGAGCGGAAATAGATTTGAATATTTAAAATGCCGCGATTTCTTCCATATATAATGAACAGTTAAAACAATTCACATGAGAAAAGGTGCATTGTGCGGGTGACCGTTAAATTTAACCTAACGATGAGCGGATACTTATGAAGAACATAACGACATGCCCTAATGAAGGATCACCAACTCAATTATAGGCATCGTGAATGACCCGGAATATTTCAAATTTAAGAAAATAAATTAAAGTAATAGCTCTTTGTGATACTATTTTTCACAAGTAATGAATCAATCAACTAGTAACTACTCCATGATGATATTGTAGTCATTAGACTTTTTATGTTTCTTTTTGTTGCTTGCTGTCTTTAATTAAGTTTCTAGAATATTAGCTACTGCTACGCATTAAGTTAGTCAAACATGCAAGATCAAGTGTGAAGCTGAAAATTAAGCAGGCTGCATGAAAAGACTAATAAAGTCTGTATGAGTGGGATTCCAACGAAGTTTCTAAGTAAGAATATTTGTAATAGTATGCTACTAAAGTTTAGCAAGTGAATAATATAATTTAAACTGAAGAGGTGAAATTATGTAAGCATGACAAAAAAGTGATGGTAACAAAGCAATGAATCTTCTTGTGTGTCATATGAGGAGGATCCATTTGTTAAAGGAGAAAAGGTTGCTATCACGGGTCAGGGACGCGGTTTCTACTTTTTCTTCTTCTGGTTGCTTTTGTGGGAGTCAGAAAGTGTAAAAATGAAGATGGAGAACAAGTAGCAGAGGTCAAAAAGACAATGGGATATGAGACAAAAACATCATATTTATTTACGGAGAAATGGAAAATCGTGTCTTTTTTTTATCTTAAATCAATCGAAATTCTATCCACATTGTTAGTGGCATACTCTGCGGGACAGCAAACACCTGTCCAATGTCATGTAGAATTTATACATGGGAAACTGATTCTTCATTTTCTGAATTTTATTTTGACTTGAGTTCATCATATTCATTAATTATTATTAGTGTGTAGTGAGATAAAACAGTTTCATTCGATCTAAGTGTTATCACTCTCTTTTCAACGTCTTTTTAATTCTTTTAGTGATAATAACCATCAGATTCACACACAACTTTAATTACAATGAATATATTTTTTTAATAGTAATAATTATTAGAAATTCACGTAATAATTTGTATCATGGTGATGGAATACAATATAAAAATACCGATTTTATCAATTAAATAAAATTTATAGACAATATATTTTTTTATTAGACGAAATTACTCTCGTTTTAACACGTTTTTAGTATTTATTTTAGTAAGTGAAATTAATGTGAAACTCCTCACTTTATATACATTTAACTTTTTAAATGAAGAATCCAGAGTGTAGTTCTCTCATTTAAAGAATTTAAAGTGTTAATAAAAATCACGTTTTTAGCCTTTATATGTGACAAATTGATTTTTTTTTCCAATGATGTGACAAATTGATTTTTTTTATCAATAATGTGACAAATTGATTTTAGAATATTAAAGGCTACAAAGCATTTGTTTGATTTTATAACTTGGGTTAAGCTCAACTAAAACACAAAATTTAATGTTATAATTTTGAATTATAATTTATGTTTAAGATCATACTAATTTGTGTTTTAAAGACAAACATTAAAGAATTTGCAAATAGAAATTTTATTTATAAGAAAATAAATCTTTAATCCTAATAAAATCAAACAAATTTTAAATAAATTTTTGTATTTAATTCTTGTGTCCAAAGTAAGCATTGTCCTTATTTATTTTAAATCAAAATCATGACAAATCATTTTATATAAATTTATTATTGAACTTTGTAAATAAAAATTTAAGTTCAAAAAACAAAAACAAAAAATCTCATCAATTTTTTATAAATTAAAAAAAAAAAAAAAAAAAACAAGAGGCGACTATAATCGTTTTGATTTAAAATATAAAAAATACATGTAACAACCTTAAAACCTAGACTAGACCCAAACTCCATGTATGTTTTACTTTATTTGGATAGGCAAAGTTCCCAAAAATCATAAGGAACTAACATCACAAAAAAAGACAAATTGTCTGAATATTGCGAACCTTACGGTGGTAAGTGGGATTCATTCATGGAACCAAGAGCAAGTCAGCTAGTCATACAAACTAGAAACAAAGCATCCTGCTTCCAAAAAAAAAAAAAAGACCACCAAAAATGTTGTCTACCATTACTACAATGTGATCATTAGCAATACATTTTCAAAAGTCTAACCTTTTTTATCCATTAAAAATAAAATGCAACTTGTAATTTTGATAATCAACCCCAAGAACATTAAATTTTAAATTTCATACAATCTTATCAAATCTCAAGGCTACTCTATTACCGCTACTAGAATGTCTGTTTTTCAACCAAACAAGGTTAACTAATTCCACTGATAATGACTATCCAAGAAAATAAACATGCAGGATTATCTTTTTAATGTGCTACTTGCTATAGTTTATTAAATAAATAGCAATACAAAACACCATAGTATATCTACATAACCCCAAAATCTAAGAAAAAGATTTCAGCAAAAGATGCAGTGAAGGCTATTCTTAGTGTTCTTATCTCAGCTCAACAGTCCAGTTCAAGGTATCCTCTGCAAGACCCATCTGTAGTCTGGTAAGGACATTGTAAAGTTGCTGTGAAACCTTTCCAATGCCATCTCCATAAGATACCCTACAGAAATATTGAAAGAAAGTGTCAATCATTAATCCAAAATAACTTTATAACAAATTAATGGAGTCATTTGTTAATGCGCCAAATATAAATTGTCTTCTGTAATTACTATTACGTACTTCTTGCCAAGATAAGTAACACTGCCAACAGGTGATACAACCACAGCTGTTCCTGTGCAGAACACCTCATCGGCATCCACCAATTCATCCACCGACACCAGTCGTTCCTCAACCTGCACATATTAGATGATGTTTTGCTTACTTAGGCCTAAAACCAATAGAAACAAGAAGCAAACTGTATGTAGTATGAATACAAAAATGAAAATATCACTCCTTAATTTGTGAAAATCTGATTTTCAAAACCTATTGCTTACTTAGACCTAAAGCAAATAGAAATAGTAAGAAGATTTTCAAAATCTTATTTTCCATTACTATAACTAAAATTAACAATATAATTTTGATTACAAATAGATGCAAACATCACTCTTTAATTTCTTCAATTTCAATTAAACAATTTACTAACTTGGGCTTCAATTCTTCAAGACCATGACTTGTTTCAAGTAATGTGGCTATCAAGTTTTCTAAAGCCTATTTCGCCTTCTTAGACCTTTTTCTTGTCATTGGATTTCCAAGACCTTGAATGACATCCATGCTTTCTTCCTTAGCTATACTTCCTTTGTCTTCATCGTAAAGTAATCTCAACGTTTTTGACTTGCAATGGCCTTGTAATAGTGTCTAGCTTGTGCTATCTAACGTCAGTTTGTATTCCCTAAATCTTTCCTCTCGTATACAAAATTAGGCTGACTGCATAGAGTGGGGAAATTTCTCCAGCAGTATTCATAATAAGTAATTACCATAGGAATATTGGATTTCCCAGGATCCCATTGTTTGGTCCAAACCGAGGAATGCAAGGACATCATTTCAAAAACAAACTCTTAGTGTCCATTCCTTCCATACATCCCTACATTGCCTTCCAAAATACAAGGTCGTCTGATTTAGTTATGAGTTGAACAAGAAGCACACGAGCCCAAGAACATGCCATAAGCATCTCAACAACCTGACAACACCCTTGGCTATATCCTTCATTGCAAAAATCTATTTCAAATAGACCTAAGTGTTGTGATTGCCTTGTTTCTATTCAAACTTGTTAGTATGGCAATCTGCAGCTTCACATAATTTCAGTTATTCAGACCAAAAGGCAACTGCATAAGTCCATTCCAGAACTCCATTACAATTGAAAGGCAATTAAATTCCCCCTCAAAAATCAGAGAGAAGCCACAGAAGTAAGAACTAACTGATGTTAAAATATTTGTCCTTGGGGCTGTTGCAGTGTTCTTAATACATGAATGCAAACCAACTGGGTTAACAGAGTAACCAAAATTAAACCTAATTTTCTTTAAGTATTTATCAAACTTCCACACATCAATGGGTTCCAAATTGCTGAATCAATGGGCTCTCACTTTGTACCTCCAACATGAAACCCACTGGTAGATTTGATAATGTTTACAAAAGAAAAAAGACACGTCAACCTTTCTAGAAGGCTTGGGGAAGAATATTTTCTGTTAGAGCTGCACATACTTTTTAATAGCTGGCAGACTTTTAGTGGAGAGAGAATCTGTGGTGAGGAAATAAATGTACTAGCTGAGTAGAGGGAGGGGCACGACAGATTTGAGAATCTAGTAGTGGGAGAGTGCAGGCCTCTCTAAGAGCCTTTGTTTTTCATTTTCATTTCTCACTTTTCTGCTGCTATGCTTGTAACAACCAGATCTCTTTTGAACTCTGGTTTTCCAAGCCCTAATTAATCAATTCTTCCCTTTTTCTGTCATTGTTTTTGATAGGATCAATCTAGTATTAGATAAGAAAATTGCAATAAACAGTGAAAGATAAAAGGGAAAATTGATTAATTAGGGCTTGGAAAACCAGAGTTCAAATGGGATCTGCTTGTTACAAGCAAAACAACAGAAAAATTAGAAAAGAAAATGAAATTTGAGGCTCATAGAGAGGCCTGCACAACTTTCCCATTACTTGATTCTCAATTCTGTCGTACCCTTCCACTCACTCTCCTAGTACATTTATTTCCTCACCCACACATGACGTGTCCTTTTCCTTTTGTAAACATTACCAAATCTGTCAATTCTCCCCCTTCAAACTTCTCCTTGTCCTCAAGGAGAAAAGTTGGAAACTCTGTCTCCATTTTCTCAACATCTTCCCAAGAGTTTTCAAAATCTTTCTTCCACTTGACCAGTACCTCCAAACTACCTTGCTCTCCCTGCCTGTAATCAATGGCTTTCTCAGGTGCAGTCTCTAATTGTCAATCCTCATCCAAACAAGCTGGCAGAGGCTGTGGTGTCATAGAAGGGGTTATTGCCTTCTTCAACAAGGAAACAAGGAAAACAGGGTGAACCTTAGAATCCTCATGGAGCTTTAATTTATATGCTACTGCACCTATCTTCTGAATCACCTCAAAAGGGCCATAGTACCTAGGGTTGAGTTTCTGATTCAGCCTTTTGGCTAACTTCTTCATCGTGTAAGGCTGGATTTTTAAGTAGACTTGATCCCCTACTGCATATTCTACTTCTCTTCTATGCTTATTGGTCTGATTCCTCATCAAATCCTGAGCCCTCAATAACTGATCCTTGAGCTCTCCCAATATCAGATTCCTCTCAGCAGTCAACCTGTTGACTTCAGCCACTGCTGATGGAAGCACATCTCCTTTGACTATCACAGGGGGTCTCCCATAGAGAGCTTCAAAAGGTGTGGTCTTCAGTGAAGCATGATAGTTTGTGTTGTACCAATGCTCTGCCCAAGCCAGCCACCTAGGCCATTGTTTTGGTTTCAGACCTGTCACACACCTGAGATAGGTTTCCAAGCATCTAGTTACTACTTCAGTCTGTCCATCAGACTGAGGGTGGTAAGCACGGCTATACTTCAACTTGGTGCCTGCTTGTTTGAACAATTCTGACCAGAATTGGCTTAAAAATATCATATCTCTATCAGAAACAATAGAGGTAGGGAAACATTGTAGTCTTACCACTTCTTGAATGAATAAGTCAGCCACTTCTTTAGCTGTATAAGGGTGACTAAGAGGTACAAAGTGTGCATACTTAGTCAACCTGTCTACTACCACCATGACAGTATCCACCACATGAACTCTAGGCAAGCCTCCAATGAAATCCATGGAAATGTCACTCCATGTTTGAGTTGATATGGGAAGAGGTTGAATTAGCCCACCAGGGCTCAAGGTTTGACATTTGTTTCTTTGGCAAACCTCACACTTGTGAACATACTCTTGGATTCTCTTCCTCATTCCTTCCCAATACACCACACTTGCAATTCTTTTCTAAGTCCTCAGCTGGCCTGAGTGCCCACCTATAGCTGTGTCATGAAACTCATTCAGAATCCAATCAATCCTTGGAGATTGCTTTGGAATCACAATTTTGCCTTCATGATACAGTCTTCCCCCTTCATGTAAAATCCTGGTTGGCTAGCAGGATCTACCAGCAATGTCTGCACAATAGTCTTCAACTTCTCATCTTGCTGCATTTCTTCTTCTAAACCCTCCCAAGCCTCACATTGTAAGGTGGTGATATGATTGTACATCATCTGCCTTGAAAGGGAGTCTGCTGCATTGTTCTGCTGCATTGTGCTGCACTTCTTCTTCTAAGCCCAATAACTTAGATAAATACTTTTACAGCTCTTCCCCCATAACCTACTATTCAGTGAGAAATTTAAGACTTTTTTTTATCAGTGTGCACCTTAAAATGCCTACACAAAAGGTATGGTCTCCACTTCTGGGTAGCCATCACAATTGCCATCAGTTCCCTCTCATAGACTGACTTATGTTGGGCCTTGTCAGACAAAGTTTGACTCATATAAGAAAATGGTCTTCCTTCTTGCATTAAAACAGCCTCTACTCCCTTTCCAGATGCATCAATCTCTACAATAAATTCTTTTGTAAAATCTGGCATAGCCAAAACTGGAACAGTGGTCATAGCTAGCTTTAACTCCTCAAAAGCTACTTGAGCTTCACTACTCCACACAAAATTGTCCTTTAGCAGCTGAGTGAGAAACATAACTAGAACGGGATCCTTTTAATGGAAAACCTCAAAAGCAGGACCGGACTACCACTTGGAATGTGTTAACAATTGCTATCACCTCCATATCATGAGTGCACACACTTCCAATTTCACACTAAACCACTAAACATGCCTCTAAAAGCCAATGCACAAAAAGGAAGCACATGCAGAAAGTATAGCTGCTTTTTGTTACTCCCTCGCATGTTTCAATCTATCTCAAGGTGAACTTAGCAATCCACACCAAGCAATTTCTCGCCCAAACTCATGAATTCACTATTTTAATGGATATTGAAATGTTTTATCGTGTGACTACTCTCCCCTTCTGTTTTCTTAACAACTCCTCTAACTCTCCTTCATTAACAACATAACCAATGAGTTTGGGCCTGGCCATCAGATATGAACTTAGAAACAACTTAGAAAATACCCATTTTACTCCTATTTCTCCTTGATTCTTTCCAACAACTGCACTAACCTGAAACTCTCCGATGTGCGCAAAATCCAGTTTTTCGTTGTCATAGATGGACTTAATCATCATTGTAGGGGGGCTGGCGTCTGGTGGCTTGAGTTTTGGTGGCTCTGGCAGCACAATTTGTAGTAGCTCTGGTGATTCAGTTGCTCACATTCTTGAATGTTTGGCTAGCAAGAACTTTGTGGTAGTCGCGAGGGGTTCAAAAATTGATGAATCCGAATATGGAACAGTAAGCGCGATTTTCTTCAGTTTTAGACATCTCAGGCGTGGTAGTGGACTTGTGTGAGAACTGATTCTCCCATTGCACTCGTCCATAATGATTTTGCCAACCACGACCCAGTGGATATCATAGATGGGCTGACGTATGATGGTTCAGACTCAGGAGTCGTCACAGGTAGTGTTGGAAGCGGGATCAGACTTCCTGCAATTCGGGTTGCTGCAGCGTGTAGATCAGAGTATGGTGGCCCCAGCAGAGGTGGAGCCAAATCACATGAATAATCCTTCAGCGGCTTCACTGGCAGTTCTTGCTTGGCTGTTTTTTCTACAATTGAGATCCAAGTTAAATCTACAATTGAGATCCAAGTTAAATCTGTGTACTTTCTGATCTTTCAATTCCGGCAATGCAAAAGGCTGAACGGGATCCTCAAGGACCAAGAATGATTTTACTGCAGAACAGTAGTCGACTTCTCATCTATGGTCTCAACTCTTATTTCCGTTGCTTCCATTTTCCTTGGTTCTAGTTATGTTTCTGAATTTTCTCAATCAAATGCTCCAATTGTGCTCCAAACCTTTTTATCACGACTACGGAAAATGAGCCCAGTTTGCATTGAGGTCTTCTTGGCTCCAAGAATGGAACCAAAGCATAGCTTCTTCACCCTCCATGCTCATAAAACCACTGGATCACATGGGTGAATTCCATTCTCCTCAAAGAACAATTCAGCCCTCGTGATCCATGCAACAAGATACATTCCCATAAAATTCAGAAAATCTACCTTCTTAGCCCACATCCATGCAACAAGATACATTCCCATAAAATTCAGAAAATCTACCTTCTTAGCCCACATCTCATCAACATCTGGTAAGACTGATTTCCCGTCTCGGGCCCGACAGGTCGGACCAATGGATTGGAACCCAAATAGAAGAGAAGAAAATGCATTATTGATCGGAAAATCACAAATGGATCTCTCCTATAACCCAGAACAAATGCTCGGGAATTTTGGAATTCCTTCTATCCAAGCTCGAAGCTAAAACTACCCAAAAGACTAATTGCCTTCTTTTTTTCCTCTCACCCTTGTAACGTGCATTTTCACTCTCTCTAACTAACTTTCCAGCTCAGCACTCCCCTCTCTATTTGGTTCCTATCAGAGATCATGTCAAACAAATTAAAATCCTTGTTGAGTTGAGGGACTGATGGAAAAAAGAGTCAACGGTGATGAGATTCTTTGTAAATTTCCTTTAATAAAAAAGATTCCTCGTTGCTTCCTAAGATACAAATATTGTCTAGATTTTCCAACCACGCTTAACATTTATTACTAATGTCTAGGGATCAAAAAGACAAACACGGGTTTACTTCTTTTTTTCAAAACTTAATAAGAAAAACATTTTTTTGGAAAAAGTTAGATATCAGAGACAAGAAAATGGTCATCGTTGACTAAAAATCTAGTACCTGGAATCCTTGGCTTTGAGCAACGTCAATTATACTCTTTCGAGTAATGCCAGGCAGGATAGTCCCTTTGATAGATGGAGTTGAAATAACATTACCCTGAACGCATATAGAAATCAGGACAGCACAATGCAGTAAGTTCTAATGGAATAGTATTTTAAAACAATAGTGACAACGAAGCTAGACCATAAAACATGCGAGAATACAAGATTTAGAAACTTCATAATCTATATGAATGATGCTAGATTAACAAACCTATTCAGATTGGTGTGAAAGGGACAAACATTAAACTCTTTTCAGACTTTAACTATTTTCAATGTGAGACTTAGGTTTTTCTCAATATGCTATATATTTATTTCCAAACACAATAATATAACAAGCTCTAATTTCAGAAAATAATTACAAGTATTAAACTCTATCTTTAACTTTTGTACAAAGCTGCTATATAACTATTACTAGTGCTGTCATATAATTCTTATGCAAGAATGCCATTTTTTATCACATATAGTTAGGCTACTATTTTTTTGTCGGGATGGGCTTTAACAAAATTTATAAAGTTGTCTTAATCAGGGAGAGTTTTGTTTAAATGGAACAACCTAATATTGCCAACAGAAAGAAAAGTTTATAGAAATTGGAAAAAGAAAGAGATAAAAAATGATTTATTTGTAAGGACCACAGAGAGAAGTGTATGTACAAATTGGTATAACCATATAAGGGAGCATAATGGGACAAGAGGATGGCGTACTGATTTTGCATGTGTAGCTAAAAGAGTACCAAAAAGTTTAAGAACTTCTCTTAATCAGGGAGAGTTTTTTGTTTAAATGGAACAACCTAATATTGCCAACAGAAAGAAGAATTTATAGAAATTGGAAAAAGAAAGAAAGAAAAAATAATTTATTTGTAAGGACCACAGAGCATTATGGGCCAAGAGGATGTCGTACTGATTTTGCAAGTGTAGCTAAAAGAGTACCAAAAAATTTATGAACTTGTCTTAATCAGGGAGAGTTTTTGTTTAAATGGAACAACCTAATATTGCCAACAGAAAGAAGAATTTATAGAAATCGGAAAAAAGAAAGACAGAAAAAATAATTTATTCGTAAGGACCATAGAGAGAAGTGAATGAACGAATTGGTATAACCGTATAAGGGAGCATTATGGGCCAAGAGGATGCTGTACTGATTTTGCAAGTGTAGCTAAAAGAGTGCCAAAAAAGCAGGTGATGGAGCTAATTCTGGAAAATGATAGAAAATATAGCTGGGACACTAATTAGCATGAATAGTCAGATTGCTACAAGATAATGATTTTACTATTCCAGCAGTTGTATTCTAAGTCCAGGTAAATTTTTGTTTGAATTTCAAGAGAAATGAGATGGAAAATAAAACCATATGTGCAAAACTGTAAATGTAGTGTAACAATCAAGCATATTGACAATGACCAAAAATATAATAACACTTGTAAATTTAAACTGGTTCATTAAATATAATACCTTAACAACAAATATATTGCAGGAAGAAACCTCCTCCAAGTATCTTTTGTGCACACAGTCAAGGTACAAAACATCAGAGTAGCCTTTAGCTTTGGCTGCAGACTGTGCCTTAAGAACCTAAGAAGAATAATCACATATGTGCAGAGTGAGAGAAAGTCAGGATCCTAAAAAGAATTAGGTATGCCAGTGTCATGAAATGGTAATTAAAAACCAAACAGAAACTCAAGCGACCTCTGAAATATGTCATAATTGTCAGTTCTGTCAATAAAAAAATATAAAGATTGTAAGAAAGAGGAAGAAAATTTAATATGCCACAAGAAAATCCTTAATTTTCATCCAAATGCTCATTTAGTCGAGTACAAGAAAACAATTTTGTTGGTATTTAGTTGAAAACATACTGCTAATTGAAATAAATAAAAACTAGGAAAACCTTCAAACTGAAATTGCTACTACCACAAGTCCTCTTTACAAGAAACAAATTATCAATTCAACAACTCAACAACTCAAATGAAATGCCTTAAAACCACTTGATTTTAATAAATAGTATGGTAAATTTACATTTTATTCTAAAATTACCCATAGTATTAAATTCATTAATGGCTTAATAAACCCATGTGCATAAGAAATGACAATAAATAAGGGTATAAAAGGAAGTTTGAAATTAATAAAGTTGAAAATAGGTCATGTTTCTTATTAGTATGGACCACGAGAAATAATAAACAAAATTATTTCTTATAAGAATCAAAAAGACTGGATGGAATATTATTTAAATTCAAGGTAACTAGGGAGAACATCTACAACCACGTGTCAGAGGACAAACAAACTGAAAAAAGATAAGGGGATGCAATTTGGCATACCGCGGCATAGTTTCCAATGGTCTTCACACCTCCAGTGCCACCAGGAGTTGCACGATGTAGATCATTCTCCACAATCAGATTGATTGGAGACAAACCTTCCTGCAATTAAATTGATAAGCCATAAACTTTTGAAAAGATAAATAGCAACCTTAAAAAAGAATTAGAAAGAGATGAGCGTGATTGGTTATGTTCATAAGAACAATTATTATGACAGCATCGGACTGATAATTCTAAGGTGTAACTGAAAGTCAAAACTAGGTTATGTAAAGTGTACACTTCATTCAGATGCAGCTAATAAAATCTACCAAGACGAAAAACTCTGGAATATAAACCCCTAAACGCTTCAACGGGTTTCCCTTACATTTTCGTACTGAAAGTTCAAACCCATTCAGTTGCAACAAAAGAGGCATAAATATTAAATTTCTGTTAACATTTATCACAAGTGATAGTGAGAATAGGTAGTTCACACAATTAATCCGGCTAAAGTTAGCTTTAACTCTGCTAGAGTTGGACTCAGTTGGTTAGATGGATTACGACAGTTGGTAGTCATAGTCCATACTTCATAGGTATATGTTGTGCAATATTTTCATTTAGTTGATTATGATGATCATTGAATCGATGAGAAAGTTCACATCACTAGCATGGTATCACTAACAGTGATGCATCCCAGTCCTCTAAGCTATTCATCCATGTGAAACTTTCGAATGACCACAGGAACTGTAAGAGTTTATGATTCTAGGTAAGGTAATTGGGTTAACACGCATTCAAACTCATTTCTTCAAAGGAGTGGACTCGAGCATAGTCAAACATACAAAATCACAAGCCTAGCTGCAAGTTAACAAATCTAAAAGGAGATCTAATATCTACAACAAAGTTACCCACCATGACATAACAAAACTAATGTGTTGTTATGAAACCATAAAATGCACTTAGTATAAAATTCTTTGTAAATCCAGTGTCCAAGTATGAGAAGAACACAATTTCTGTGATTCCTGTGATGAACAGTTTCAAACATCATCGTGAACCCAACTTCAATCAAATATTCAACCAAGCATTGAACTCCACGTCTATTTTGGACCAGCATTCTGTTTTCTCTACTCCAACCCAAAATTCTGCTTTCAATCTGTTGCAAAATTTCAATTTGAACCTAATGATTGTACATTTGGACCAACAACCCATTGTGTTTTACATGTGAACTAGTCACTCAGTGGTGCTCTGTTTTCCAATTTCAAATTTGTGATTCAGTTATGTTCAGCTTGTGAATTGTTACACTTGCCTAGCTTATTTCAATTTGCTTCAATTTAAATTTCAAATTTGTGATTCATTTATGTTTGATTTGTGAATTGCTACACTTGCTTTAGTTCATGGGTTGCCTTTAGCTTATATCAGTTTATCTGTATTACAAAATGTGTAAAAATCATGAGTTTTCGTGAAGCAATAAAGATGTTACTTCTAAAACTAGTAAAAACACTGCTGAATATGGTATTAAAGTAGGTTTAGATAAAATTATGTAAATTAAATATCATATTTGCATGAGGTAAATGTGTTTTAAGATTGAGTTTACAGACTATTGACGGGTTTTAAATAGACTATCAAGTTTGAGAATCTTAAGGCTATTTTCAAATAAGCCTTTCAAAGCTCCTTATTTACAAATGAAAGAAAATAGCGAGAGATTTATATAAACTTGCATAATGAAGATTTCATATTTCAATGTAGCAATGCAGATACATTACCTTGAAGTAGTTTCCAACAGGTGAAACATATATTAAAAAGGTGTACTCTGGAGCAGGTGCAAGCCCAAGTACAGCTCCACTTCCCAATAGCAAAGGTCTAATATACAAGGAACCTTTACCCTGAGGTGGTATCTGAAACCAAAATTCTCTTAATCAAGCTTATGTATATAAAAAATTCTAAATATTATTTTATAGCAATTATAGGTTTTATAGTACCCAGCGTTTGTTTGCTAAAACAGTATCTTTCACAGCTTCCACAAACTGTTCTACACTAGGTGATGGCATGCACATCCGCTCAGCACCCATCTTCATCCGTAAAGCATTTTCTTCCGGACGAAAGAGGAGTATATTCCCATCTTCTTTGCGGTAGGCTTTCAAACCTTCAAATAACCCCTGCAATATTTGTTAACCAGAGAGACACATTCTTTATCAAAGAAACAGACATAAAATTCAATCCAAACTTAAAGGACAAAAATTAGATTTCAATTCTTATCAAACAAGTTAGAATTCTTCAAAATGTAACAGCCGAAAATCAAAACCCAATTATCAGTTAAGACAGTGTTTTCAACTGTGGATCATAGAAAATAGCAAAAAAAGGGGTATGTTCTAATTCCGCTGAGCAGCAGTGCTACAACGCCACTATTTAACAATATTTTGTAAATATCGCACTGCGGAACAATAACAATTTGCAAGGTTTAAATAAAGGTCCGTTACTACAATTTATACTACAACAAAACGGTATCGGTAGCAGCCGGTACCGTTTTTCTCCATTACAAAAATAAGTCAAAAATAAAAAATCACATCATATCGCTACTACAGCTGCGACAAAACACCGTCACAGCAGCAAAAAAAATGCCATTACGGCCATGACATAATGTTGTTCATAATAATAGACAGAAAATCTCATTTAATGCATATCGAAACATAAATTACATAACTTTATCTTCCAACATCTTACAATAATGAAAAGAAAAAAAAAACAATTTTCAATTTCAGTTAATACAAACAGTTTTAATAAGAATTAAACAACATCACACCGCGACGAAATCAATCAGTAAAGCAACATCCATTACATCTGAAATTGCGACATCCTTAACATGACCGCGATACCGACATCTAACAACAACTGGATTAAAGTCAAAAGCAACTACATCAAGTCAAATATTCAAAAACATGAATTCAAACCTGCCCATAGTTTAAAACACCAGCAGCAGGGTTCAATTCAATGTTCCCAAATCGTTTCAGTTCACCCTTAGAGAACGTTCCACCATGATCACATTTCGTGAAATACATATAATCAGTAGCTTGAATACCAAATCCAAGATTATCCCAATCTATATCAGCCAACTCAATCGCTTCACTACACAATCCAACACCATCAACAATATCAGAAAATGTAGCAAAGAAAAAAATTAATTAATCAGTTAATCAAATTATAACAAAGAGTTAAGAAAAATTGAAAATGAATTAGAACCTGTAGGTAGGAGAAACAGATGCAGAAGGTCTGAGAAGAGAAGAAGCTTCGAGAACATTGTGGGAAGTTGAAGGAAACTGCTTATGAAGCTGCGAAGGGGAAGGGAAAAAACGGTTAGGAATTAGGGAAGAGAAAATGCGAGGAGGGAAGTAGAGAGGAAGGAAATGGAAATACCTTGAGGGAGAGAGAACGATTGGGAGAAAATGCGGGGGAAAGAAAAGGGGAAGAAAGACGGGAGGGGCAGATCGAAGAGCTCAGTCGAATTCCAGTGAGTGCGGCGGTGGTCTCCATTATTATTTTTTTTCAATCTGCTCAAAGAATTTTATGACGACGATAAAACTGAATTGAACTTGTTCGTACTGCGAAACTAAATAGTACTATTAGGTTGGTGTTATCTTTTTAAATTTTTTGGTCAAAGTTTGATATTATTTTTTAAATATATATATATATATATATTTGGTAGAATGTGGGATTATTTTATGGCATAGTGAAATGAACGAGGTGACGAGGGGTTAAGTATAAGATTGGTATTGGTATTAGTCTAATCAACCAAGTCACATAAAAAATATCACATTAATGCATAAGTTAAGACTTGAATTTCTTTAATAAAAAAGTCTCATAAAAAAGATCACATAATGCATAAGCTAAGACTTGAATTTCTTTAATATAAAAAAATGAATTTCTTTAAAGAATAATTTATCTTTACCGCATCATACATCAAATATCTACTCATAAATATTATTTTGTGTATTTATATTTATATAATTAATAGATAGAGAAAGAAAGAGAGATAAAAATTTGACATAAATGGGAATGATGGGGATTTATGAAAAATAAAAATGGTTAAACGTATTCTTCAATGGAAAATGTGTCTTGTCAGTATCGATGTGTGTCATCTCTATGACGGTCAGTCTCTCAGTAGCTGAGACGTTTGATTTTAATTTACGAAATTCTGACACCGGTCATGGGGGTGAGGGTCTGACCGTTAGTCATTCAGGGGCCAAGTTCTTCATAACTCTCATCACTTTACATTTTCTTACTCGTTTTCTTTCATTTTGGCTCAATAAATGCACAATTTCTTACTCTATTGACTTTGACTTTTTTTTATTAACAAAACATGTGAGTTGCCTCCCACTCGACTCTTAAAAATTCAACTCTAAGGGGATTCTGCTAGGGTGAAACTAACGTTTTTTCTCATATCCTCTCAAGTAGTATAGTGCTTCAGCATTTGTCCATTCACTATGAACGGCCTAGTGGATTTACTTCAAACCTCCATTGCACCAGATTATATCACTCTGATTACCTCAACAATTTGTCTCACTCCATTTTTTCAACAATTTTTTCAAACATCCTCAATGTCTCTCACTCCATTTTTCCAACAATTTTTTGAATTGTTTCGAAATGAAGTGAGACTCGCCATCACTTATTACGAGTCTAGGGACGTCGAATCTTAGAAAGATGTTGTATTTGAACATTTTGATCACCACTCGTGCATCATTAGTAGGAGAGGAAGTTGCCTCAATCCATTTCTACACGTAGTCGACATCAACGAGTATGAATTAGTTTCCCATTGAGGATGGAAAATGTCTCATAAAGCATATGCCCCAGACATCGAAGACTTGTACTTCCAAGATGTTATTTAAAGGCATTTCCTCTCTTCTAAAAATGTTCTCATTGCGCTAACACTGGTCACACTTTGTGATAAATGCATGAACATTTTTCCATATGTTAGGACAATAAAGGCCAACTTGAAGAATTTTGGAATAGATCTTAGATGTGCTTGTATGTCTTTCATAGGGAGATCGATATTACAAAATACGCAATTAACGACGCCTGGTCACCACGGTTTTTCCCTAGACCGTGGTGAGGTATCTTAACTAAGGCGCTACCTTATTTATTTATTTATTGAATAAAATTATAGGTATATAACAACGGTTTCAAAATCAACCATAGCGATACAATTAAACTTTCATCGGTTCGAACCTCAGCGCGTTAATATATTTTACCCATTTAACGTTAAGGCGCACCTTTTCTTTTTTAATTATTTTAAAATCACCAATAAAAGGGGTATCACTACGGTTACCATTATAAACCGTAGTGATTTATTTATAATTCTTAGAATCTTATCGTTGTACCCCAAAATTTTCCCTCACATCTTCAAGACAATATGTCTCGAGAGGTGTCTTAATAGTCACAAGATTCTCAATTGTTCAAAGGGATTCAAGGTTTCATCAGTCAAAACCTCCTCCTAAGCAAAGGATCTTAAATTAGGGTTTTGAATTTCCCAAGGCAAATTGGACTTCCCAAGCCTCAAATGGACTTCATGATATCCCACATACTTCAGGGAATCCTCATGTCAAGTTTCAAGACTTCTCCTACAAGTTTGGTTAGTCATATGCTCAGATAATCAAAAATCAGATAACTTGGTCAAAAAGTCAAATGTAGTCAACATACAGTTAAACTTCAAGATTTTGGTCAACATCAAGATTATGAGGTAAGATTCATCATTTGATAAAGGGTTGATCATGATTCATCAAGGAAACCTCAAATTCATCAAAAGTTAGAAGTTACTAAATTAGGGTTTCTTAAGGGAAAAAAGTCAAATGTACTTTGACCAGCCATAACTTTCACATGATTCATCAGAAATTTCCCATCCAAAGCTCAATTTGAAGGAAATTCAATTCCCTACAACTTTGTGAATCACGAGCCAAAGCCATAAATGCTTCATTTGAGAGATATGAGCCAGGACATTACAGGTCCTTTAAAAAGTCAACAAAAAGTCAACTTTTTCAAAAGCTCATAACTTGAAAATGGAAGATTAAATGGACATGGGAACAAAAGGAGTAATTAGAGGATACTCTAATCTTTCTAAAAAGTCCAAGAACACATCCATGGGATAAAAATTGAGAGAGTTATGCATTGTTGAAGTTGGGTAAATTTAAGGAGGTGTATAAAGTAAACAATGACCAAAATCCAAGTTTTTGACAAATGAGTCCATTCTTTTATGATCCTAACTTAATTCTAAGATGGTCCACGCCCTCCAAGTCATTCCTCTTACTATTATTTTATTTATTTTATTTTTATTGGATTTAATCTTTTTAAATTCAATTTTAATGAAGATAAATATTAGAAAATCAAAGATGTGATTGTAAACTCATTTTGGGATCAAATATTGGTAATATATGCATGAGATATGATCCCAAATTCGTGCACACAAGATGGGAAAGTCATGAAAGCAAAATATTGTCCAAAATAGAAAGTTTTCATATTAAGAATCAATCAAATCTCATCATCCTAAAAGAGATGGATCCAAGCCCAAAATCTTGACCTAATTTGTTCCTCTATAAGTATACAACCATTCCAGATGCACAAGGGACGAAAAAATTGATCAAAGAACCTTAACCATATCTCAAAAAACTCAAGGAAAAGCCAAATTCGGTTTCCAACTTGCAGCCACTTTCAAGGAGTTTTAAAGGTTCTAATACATTCCTGAGGACTTTTTGAAGGTGTATCAGTCGTCATAATCATCAAAAGCCCTTTTAATTTGTCCTAACCGGATTCATCTTTTAGCTTATATTTTCAATTTTCGATTTTACTTATACATGCATGATAAATCAAATTTGGTCATATATTCTTGTTTGTGATGATGTTTAGAAACTTTCTGGATCATTTGATTGAAGTTTAAGTGCAGGTATCACGAAACGCCATGGCTAGGGTTCATGTTCGTGATTTTGGGGAACTCCAATTATACTCGATTCAAGCCAAATTAATGACACTAATGGATTCAGGGGGTGATTTACAATTGATATATGCCTTTAAATCGTATTAACAATGCTTGTTTTGAAGTTTTGAAATATACAGGGGATTTAGTGACAGACAAAATCGTCACTAAAGGTTTTAGCAACGAAACATAGTTATAGGTAAAAGTCTGCAATCAAAACGAAGAAGATGAAAGCTTTTGGCGCGCGTTCTGATTTTTTTAATTTTTTTTATTATATAATTTTTCTTTTCCATTTGTTGACAACTTAGGTGCATGGCTAAGTTGGCAAATGGGCGCGTCTTTGAGCTTTAGGGGGTAGGTTCGATACCCAGCGAAGTTTCATAGAATCTAATTTTCAGAATGATTTTTTGCATATACTTCCATCTTAACCTTCCCTTCAAACATATATAAATGATCTTAAGAGTTTCGTATCATTTCGAACATTCCCCGATTTAAATAGAGTTTTGACCGAAACTAGTATAAATTCGTGTATAATATATTATGATTATTTGACCGAAACTTGCATATTGAAAAGTTTCATAGAATCTAATTTTCAGAATGATTTTTTGCATGGACTTCCATCATAACCTTTCCTCCTAACATATATAAATGATCTTAAAAGTTTCGTATCATTTCGAACATTCCCCTATTTAGTTTGAGTTTTGACCGAAACTAGTATAAACTAGTGTATAATATATTATGATTTTTTGACCGAAACTTGCATTTTGAAAAGTTTCATAGAATCTAATTTTCAGAATGATTTTTTGCATGGACTTCCATCATAACCTTCCCTCCTAACATATATAAATGATCATAAAAGTTTAGTATCATTTCGAACATTCCCCGATTTCAATTTATTTTTGACCGAAACTAGTATAAATTCGTGTATAATATATTATGATTATTTGACCGAAACTTGCATTTTGAAACGTTTCATAGAATCTAATTTTCAGATGATTTTTTGCATGGTCTTCCATCATAACCTTCCCTCCTAACATATATAAATGATCTTCAAAGTTTTTTTATCATTTCAAACAGTCCCTGATTTAATTTGATTTTTGACAGAAACTAGTATAAACTAGTGTATAATATATTATGATTTTTTGACCAAAACTTGCATTTTGAAAAGTTTCATAGAATCTAATTTTCAGAATGATTTTTTGCATGGACTTCCATCATAACCTTCCCTCTTAACATATATAAATGATCTTAAAAGTTTCATATCATTTCGAACATTCCCCGATTTAAATTGAGTTTTGACCGAAACTAGTATAAATTCGTGTATAATATATTATGATTATTTGACCGAAACTTGCATTTTGAAACGTTTCATAGAATCTAATTTTCAGATGACTTTTTGCATGGACTTCCATCATAACCTTCCCTCCTAACATATATAAATGATCTTAAAAGTTTTTTCATCATTTCAAACAGTCCTCGATTTAATTTGATTTTTGACAGAAACTAGTATAAACTAGTATATAATATATTATAATTTTTTTACCTAAACTTGCATTTTGAAAAGTTTCATAGAATCTAATTTTCAGATTATTTTTTGCATGGACAATGATAACCTTCCCTTCTAACATATATAAATGATCTAAAAAGTTTCGTATCACTTCGAACATTCCCCTATTTAATTTGAGTTTTGACCGAAACTATTATAAATTAGTGTATAATATATTATGATTTTTTGACCGATACTTGCATTTTGAAAAGTTTCATAGAAGCTAATTTTCAAAATTAATTTTTGCATGGACTTCCATTATAACCTTCCCTTCTAACATATATAAATGATCTTAAAAGTTTCGTAACATTTCGAACATTCCCCGATTTAAATTGAGTTTTGACCGAAACTAGTATAAATTCGTGTATAATATATTATGATTTTTTGACCGAAACTTGCATTTTAAAACGTTTCATAGAATCTAATTTTCAGATGATTTTTTGCATGGACTTCCATTATAAGCTTCCCTCCTAACATATATAAATGATCTTAAAAGTTTTTTATCATTTCAAACAGTCCCCGATTTAATTAGATTTTTGACAGAAACTAGTATAAACTAGTGTATAATATATTATAATTTTTTGACCGAAACTTGCATTTTGAAAAGTTTCATAGAATCTAATTTTAAGAATGATTTTTTTGCATGGACTTCCATCATAACCTTTCCTCCTAACATATATAAATGATCTTAGAAGTTTCGTATCATTTCGAACATTCCCCTATTTAATTTGAGTTTTGACCGAAACTATTACAAATTAGTGTATAATATATTATGATTTTTTTTACCAATATTTGCATTTTGAAAAGTTTCAGAGAATCTAATTTTTTTCAGAATTTTTTTTTGCATGGACTTCCATCATAACCTTCCCTTCTAACATATATAAATGATCTGAAAAGTTTTGTATCATTTCGAAGATTCCCCGATTTAAATTGAGTTTTGACCGAAACTAGTATAAATTCGTGTATAATATATTATGATTTTTTGATAGAAACTTGCATTTTAAAACGTTTCATAGAATCTAATTTTCAGATGATTTTTTGCATGGACTTCCATCATAACCTTCCCTCCTAACATATATAAATGATCTTAAAAGTTTCGTACCATTTCGAACATTCCCCGATTTAAATTGAGTTTTGACCTAAACTAGTATAAATTTGTGTATATATTATGATTATTTGACCGAAACTTGCATTTTGAAACGTTTCAGAGAATCTAAGTTTCAGATGATTTTTTGCATGGACTTCCATCATAACCTTCCCTCCTAACATATATAAATGATCTTAAAAGTTTTTTTATCATTTCAAATAGTCCCCGATTTAATTTGATTTTTGACTGAAACTAGTATAAACAAGTGTATAATATATTATGATTTTTTAACCAAAACTTGCATTTTGAAAAGTTTCAAAGAATCTAATTTTCAGAATGATTTTTTGCATATACTTCCATCATAACCTTCCCTTCTAACATACATAAATGATCTTAAAAGTTTTGTATCATTTCGAACATTCCCCGATTTAAAATGAGTTTTGACCGAAACTAGTATAAATTAGTGTATAATATATTATGATTATTTGGCCGAAACTTGCATATTGAAAAGTTTCATAGAATCTAATTTTCAAAATGATTTTTTTGCATGGACTTCCATCATAACCCTGCCTCCTAACATATATAAATGATCTTAAAAGTTTCGTATCATTTCGAACATTCCCCTATTTAGTTTGAGTTTTGACCGAAACTAGTATAAACTAGTGTATAATATATTATGATTTTTTGACCGAAACTTGCATTTTGAAAAGTTAAATAGAATCTAATTTTCAGAATGATTTTTTGCATGGACTTCCATCATAACCTTCCCTCCTAACATATATAAATGATCTTAAAAGTTTCATATCATTTCGAACATTCCCCGATTTAAATTGAGTTTTGACCGAAACTAGTATAAATTCGTGTATAATATATTATGATTATTTGACCGAAACTTGCATTTTGAAACGTTTCATAGAATCTAATTTTCAGATGACTTTTTGCATGGACTTCCATCATAACCTTCCCTTCTAACATATATAAATGATCTGAAAAGTTTCGTATCATTTCGAAGATTCCCCGATTTAAATTGAGTTTTGACCGAAACTAGTATAAATTCGTGTATAATATATTATGAATTTTTTGATAGAAACTTGCATTTTAAAACGTTTCATAGAATCTAATTTTCAGATGATTTTTTGCATGGACTTCCATCATAACCTTCCCTCCTAACATATATAAATGATCTTAAAAGTTTCGTACCATTTCGAACATTCCCCGATTTAAATTGAGTTTTGACCTAAACTAGTATAAATTTGTGTATATATTATGATTATTTGACCGAAACTTGCATTTTGAAACGTTTCAGAGAATCTAAGTTTCAGATGATTTTTTGCATGGACTTCCATCATAACCTTCCCTCCTAACATATATAAATGATCTTAAAAGTTTTTTTATCATTTCAAATAGTCCCCGATTTAATTTGATTTTTGACTGAAACTAGTATAAACAAGTGTATAATATATTATGATTTTTTAACCAAAACTTGCATTTTGAAAAGTTTCAAAGAATCTAATTTTCAGAATGATTTTTTGCATATACTTCCATCATAACCTTCCCTTCTAACATACATAAATGATCTTAAAAGTTTTGTATCATTTCGAACATTCCCCGATTTAAAATGAGTTTTGACCGAAACTAGTATAAATTAGTGTATAATATATTATGATTATTTGGCCGAAACTTGCATATTGAAAAGTTTCATAGAATCTAATTTTCAAAATGATTTTTTTGCATGGACTTCCATCATAACCCTGCCTCCTAACATATATAAATGATCTTAAAAGTTTCGTATCATTTCGAACATTCCCCTATTTAGTTTGAGTTTTGACCGAAACTAGTATAAACTAGTGTATAATATATTATGATTTTTTGACCGAAACTTGCATTTTGAAAAGTTAAATAGAATCTAATTTTCAGAATGATTTTTTGCATGGACTTCCATCATAACCTTCCCTCCTATCATATATAAATGATCTTAAAAGTTTCGAATCATTTCGAACATTCCCCGATTTAAATTGAGTTTTGACCGAAACTTGTATAAATTCGTGTATAATATATTATGAATTTTTGACCAAAACTTGCATTTTAAAACGTTTCATAGAATCTAATTTTCAGATGATTTTTTTCATGGACTTCCATTATAAGCTTCCCTCCTAACATATATAAATGATCTTAAAAGTTTTTTATCATTTCAAACAGTCTCCGATTTAATTTGATTTTTGACAGAAACTAGTATAGACTAGTGTTTAATATATTATAATTTTTTGACCGAAACTTGCATTTTGAAAAGTTCCATAGAATCTAATTTTCAGAATGATTTTTTGCATGGACTTTCATCATAACCTTCCCTACTAACATATATAAATGATCTTAGAAGTTTCGTATCATTTCGAACATTCCCTTATTTAATTTGAGTTTTGACCGAAACTATTACAAATTAGTGTATTATATATTATGATTTTTTGACCGATATTTGCATTTTGAAAAGTTTCATAGAATCTAATTTTTTCAAAATTATTTTTTGCATGGACTTCCATCATAACATTCCCTTCTAACATATATAAATGATCTGAAAAGTTTCGTATCATTTCGAAGATTCCCCGATTTAAATTGTGTTTTGACCGAAACTAGTATAACTTTGTGTATAATATATTATGATTTTTTGATAGATGATAACGAGAAAAAGTATCGTTTTATTACTATGTTTCAATGCCGTTTTATCGCACATTTATCGTATTAACACGCGATTCTTCGAGTTTTCTATGTCATTTTGCAGGTATAACAATTATAGAGCTAAATCATAAGCAACGGGTGGAATGAACAAAAACAAGCATGAAAAGAAGAAGAAGAAAGGAATTCTGCAAATACTGCATAATTTGTAATAGTCACGATCGTCACCAGGCTGTCACGACCGTGACGCGCTAACTGGACCAGTCACGATCGTCACCAAGCTGTCACGACCGTGACGCGCCTTAAATGAAGTAAATGCCCGTGACGCCTTTGTCACAAATGTGACAAAGGGAAAATAGGTTTACTTAGAATGAATTGGTCATGAAACGTGCAACGTGAAGTCAAAACCGTTCCTATTTTTCCGCAGACTCAATAACACATTTTCTCCTAGATTCTTTCTTCAACAATGAAGCCCACTCATGGATTTCAACTGCCAAGCCCAAATTATGTTTTCTATAAGTAGCTTGATTACAAAGTAGAAAGGACGGAGTGATTTTTTTTAGATTTTCGCGGAAGCTCTGCCCGTATTTTTATTGCACCCTATTTTATTATTTTTCCAGCAATTGCTCTTGTTCTTGTTTTAATTTCTATATCCCAACCAAATCAAATAACAATTTCCAACATTAGGAAATTGTTATTATTTATTTTCTTTCAAGCCTTCAGAATTTCGTTTAAATTTTATTTTCGATTCCGGTTCGCACTCCGAGCTTGCCAGACTGTGGAAGAAGGAGTTTTACAATTTTTATTATTCAGGTTTTTAATAATTTCGCATTTATATTAATTTAATTATTTATGTTAAGAATTTATTTTTATTATTTTATAATGCATATTTTAATTTATGTTCATCTGTTTCTGCATCTGTCTGGTACAACAAATATGAGTAGCTAATTAAATTAGGCGGTATGTAATTAAAATACACTAAATCGGTAAAATCGAATCTAGGCTAAAACAATTAAGAACTTAAAATTCTGGCTGTGACTTTTTATTTTTAAAATTAATCTTTTTGTTACGAGAGTAAGGAAAGTGTAATAGGTTAGGTCGAGACCACGAGAGTGTGAGATTTTAACCAGATAGCTAAAGTTAGGCATTTAATTTAAATACAGCGAGAGCGCTTTAAAATGAATTAGACTTATTAAGTTTCCAAAAATTATCTTCTAAACACTTATGGGCTAGCGAGAGCAGGCATAGGGCTTTAGGAGTAAGATCTGAGATAAGACCACGAGAGTGTGAGTTAAAGATATTTAAACTGATAACCTCTACAGAATATATTAAGTGAACCATCCTTATAAGCTTAGGTTAGTTTGACCCGCCTAGGTTAACATAATTACATACCGACCGCCTTCTCATTATTTTATTAAACTAAAATTTAATTCCTGTCTTTAATTCTTAAAAACAAAAAATCGTGACAACCATCCACCTTAGCTAAACTAGAAAACCCTCTAGCACTAAGTGATCATAAAGTCCCTGTGGGATCGACAATCTTTTATATTACTTCGATAGGCTGTGCGCTTGCAGTTAAGATACCGCTAGACACATATTGCGTCTTCGCGCCCCATCAAGTTTTTGGCGCCGTTGCCGGGGACCTTAATTTAGTTACTAGTGCACTTTAGAGTAGCATTGTCTAGACTAAGGTAACAACTATTTCTTTTCTTAATCTAATTTCCCGAGTGTATGCCAAGTACTCGCTCTCAAGGCGAAAACTTGCAACCTCCAGTCCCAGAATCAGAACGCTTCTTACACGTAAGAAGACGAATATTCGACTACGAATGAAATTACAACATTCCAGATCTTCAAATTGATCCACCTAAACCGGTCGGAACATCAAAGGACGCAGAGATGGCTGAAGAACCGAATCATCCACTCAAATATTACGCTAGTCCTTCGCAAGCTGAACCGCATTCCAGCATTGCCGCACCGGCTATCAACCGAAACGATTTCGAATTGAAACCTTCGCTGATATCAGCCGTGCAACAAAATCAATTCGCCGGAAATCCTACCGAGGATCCGAACCTTCATCTTTCAATATTTGTGCAGTACGCAGATACCGTAAAAGCTAATGGAGTTACCCAAGAAGCTATTAGATTACGTCTTTTTCCTTTTTCACTTCGAGACAGAGCGAGAGCCTGGCTTCAATCTCTACCCTCGAATTCGGTAACTACGTGGGAGGAACTAAAGAGAGTCTTCTTGACAAGATATTTCCCACCTAGCAAGACAGCTATGCTAAAAGCTCAAATCAACGAATTTAAGCAAAAGGAAAACGAATCACTTTTCGAAGCTTGGGAACGCTATAAAGATATGCTGAGACTTTGTCCACATCACGAATTAGTAGAATGGATGGTCATCCATACCTTCTACAATGGACTCTTGTACAATACAAGAATGACAATTGACGCTGCCGCAGGCGGTGCACTAATGGACAAAGAATATAATGATGCTTATGCACTTATCGAGGTATGGATCAAAACCATTACCAATGGGGAAGCGAGAGAGTCGCAACTGAGAAACCAACAAAAGGAGGTATGTACGAAGTGAGTAGTATGGAGCAAGTCAATGCAAAGTTTGACCAACTAAACCAAAAGATCGACAACTTGGCCATAACTCCAACAGCCACCGTGGCTGCGGTAACACCTAACTGTGAGTTATGTGGAGTTCCAGGACATGTTGTCCCTGATTGTCAACTATTAGCAGGAATTCCCACAGATCAAGTGAATTATGCTCAAGGAAACCCGTACTCAAACACATACAACCCAGGTTGGAAAAATCATCTGAATTTCTCTTATAAGAACAACAATGCTTTATACGCACCAGGTCAAGCACCAGCTACACCACCAGGATATCAAAAGACTGCTCCTAATGTCCCTAGAAAATCGAACCTTGAGTTGATGATGGAAAACTTCATAGCTACCCAATCTCAAACGAACAAGGATTTCTTAAACCAAAACATACACACTGGTGAGCAGATTAAGCAATTGGTGAGCAAGGTAGATGCGTTAGCTACACATAACAAAATGCTAGAAACTCAGATTTCACAAGTAGCTCAACAACAAGCACCTACCGCTGCACCAGCTGGAGTATTTCCTGGACAACCTCAACCTAATCCGAAAGGACAGGCTAATGCTGTGATATTAAGAAGTGGCAAGGAACTTGACGGACCTACCGATCCAAGACTTGACAATCCAGCCATGTACCAAAAACCGGATAAACCGACTGAAAAGGTGAATGAACCAGAAGAAAAGGAAGATAATAATCAAGAGGCAGTGGAGAAAGAAAAGCCTTATGTACCTCCACCACCTTATAAACCACCAATTCCGTACCCTCAGAGATTAACCAATTCTAAGACGATGGGCCAGTTTAAGAAATTTGTTGAACTTCTGAAACAGTTGAATATTACTATTCCATTTACAGAAGCTATCACTCAAATGCCCTCGTATGCTAAGTTTTTAAAGGAAATCTTATCCAATAAGAAAAAGATAGAGGATAACGGAACCGTTACACTTACTGCTGAGTGTAGCGCAATAATTCAAAATAATATGCCTCCTAAGCTAAAAGATCCAGGAAGTTTCTCTATACCCTGTGTAATAGGAAAATTCGTCATTGACAAAGCTCTATGCGATTTAGGAGCCAGTATCAGTGTTATGCCCTTAATAATTTGCAAAAGGCTAGACATGGGAGACCTAAGACCAACTAAAATGTCTGTTCAACTAGCCGATCGCTCTATTAAATATCCTGTAGGCATACTAGAAAACGTCCCAGTACGTATAGGACAATTCTATATTCCTACTGATTTTATAATCATGGACATCTCTGAAGACTCCACTACACCTATCATACTAGGAAGACCATTCTTAGCTACCGCCGGAGCTATTATAGACGTAAAGAAAGGAAAGCTAACCTTTGAAGTAGGTGAAGAGAAAGTTGAATTTATTTTAACACAATTCTTGCAATCACCAGCTATAGAGGATACATGCTATCTATTGGACGTAATTGACGAATGTGTAAGAGAAATGGAAATGAAAGAAACTACCTATTCTAAAATTATGAAAATTCAAATCCCTCCAATTTTCGAAGATGATAATTGGCGTGAACCATATCAGGATGATAGTCTGAGCGAAAGTTTAGCACTTACACCGGATCCCACGCCAAGTAAGAATAAACCTACATTAGAGTTAAAAACTTTACCAAAGAACCTAAGATACGAATTCTTAGACACTGAATGTACAAGACCAGTTATAATCAATTCCAGTTTAGGAACAATTGAAACAAAGAAACTTTTAGATGTCTTAAAGAAATATCCAACTGCATTAGGATATAACATATCTGATCTCAAAGGAATATGCCCTTCAATCTGTATGCATCGTATTCTGCTAGAAGAAGATTGCAAAACCTCCAGAGAATCTCAAAGAAGAATTAACCCAATCCTTAGCACTGTAGTAAAGGAAGAAGTTAAGAAACTACTAGACGCTGGAATAATATATCCAATCTCTGATAGTAAATGGGTTAGTCCAGTACATGTAGTACCAAAGAAAGGAGGTATCACTGTTGTGAAAAACGCTAAAGGCGAATCGATATCACAAAGAGTAGTGACAGGACATAGAGTGTGCATCGATTATCATAAACTAAACAAAGCCACTCGAAAAGATCATTTCCCACTACCTTTTATAGATCAAATGTTAGAACGATTAGCCAAGCACTCATATTTCTGTTATCTTGATGGTTACTCAGGATTTTTCCAAATCCCTATCCACCCAGATGATCAAGAAAAGACTACATTCACATGCCCTTATGGAACGTTCGCTTATAGACGAATGCCCTTTGGATTATGCAACGCTCCTGCAACCTTTCAAAGATGTATGATGTCAATCTTCGCAAATTTCATAGACAACATCATGGAAGTGTTCATGGACGACTTCTCTATATGCGGGCAAAGTTTTGAAGGATGTCTATCAAATTTAGAAATGGTGTTAGAAAGATGTGTAAAAGTAAACCTCGTGCTTAACTGGGAGAAATGTCATTTCATGGTCAGGGAAGGAATCATACTAGGACACGTTATATTTGATAAGGGAATTGAAGTTGATAAAGCTAAGATAGAAGTCATAAAAGATCTTCAACCCCCTAAGACCGTTCGAGAAATACGAAGCTTTTTAGGACATGCCGGTTTCTACCGACGATTCATCAAAGATTTCTCGAAAATCACTAAACCTCTTACCGGTTTATTAATGAAAGACGCTGAGTTCATATTCAATGAAGATTGTCTTAAAGCATTCAAAACTCTAAAAACAACCCTCATCACCGCACCAATCATGTAACCCCCTGACTGGAGATTACCTTTCGAAATCATGTGCGATGCGAGTGACTATGTTGTAGGCGCAGTTCTAGGACAAAGGAAGGACAAGAAACTTCACGCAATTTACTATGCCAGTAGAACCTTAGATTCTGCTCAGATGAACTACGCCACTACTGAAAAAGAATTGTTAGCAGTTGTCTTTGCGCTCAACAAATTCCGTTCCTACCTAGTGGGAGCGAAAATAATCGTTTACACAGACCACGCTGCTATCAGATATTTATTAACTAAGAAATATGCTAAACCAAGACTCTTGAGATGGATTTTACTCTTACAAGAGTTTGATCTTGAAAAAAAAGATAAGAAAGGTACTGAAAACGTCTTAGCGGACCATTTATCTAGAATAGAATGTATTAAACCCGAACAAGTGCCGATCAACGATGATTTTCCGTATGAACAGCTGATAGCACAAATAGGAAGCAACCCAGTTCAGTTAGATATAGATGAACCAGAACCCGTGGAAACAATCCAAACAACCGTAGGACTGCCATAGTACGCTGACATTGTCAACTACTTAGCTGCAGGAGCTCTTCCACCTGATTTAACCTATCAGCAGAAAAAGAAATTCTTTCACAATCTCAAACATTACTATTGGGATGAACCATTATTGTTCAAAAGAGGACCCGACGGAATCTTTCGTCGATGTATTCCCAAAGAAGAAATAGAAGATGTCATTGCTCATTGCCATTCATCTCCTTATGGTGGACATGCAAGCACTTCCAAGACTTGTGCAAAAATCTTACAAGTCGGCCTATTCTGGCCTAATTTATGGAAAGATGTCCACATCGCTGTTATAAACTGCGATCGGTGTCAACGCACCGGTAATATTTCAAGAAGAGATGAAATGCCTCAAAGAGGAATATTAGAAGTAGAAGTCTTTGACGTCTGGGGAATAGATTTCATGGGACCATTCCCATCATCTTTCGGTAATAATTACATACTCGTAGCTGTCGATTATGTTTCGAAATGGATTGAGGCTATAGATTCTCCTACAAATGACACACGAGTAGTAATTAAGCTTTTCAAAAATATAATCTTTCCAAGATTTGGTGTGCCTAGACTCGTCATAAGTGACGGTGGCTCGCACTTCATTTCGAAAATATTTGACAAATTACTATCTAAGTATGGAGTCAGACATCGTGTAGCAACACCATATCATCCACAAACAAGTGGACAGGTCGAAGTCTCAAACAGAGAAATTAAACAAATCTTAGAAAAGACTGTCGCCATATCTAGGAAAGATTGGTCATCTAAACTTAATGAAGCTTTATGGGCTTATAGGACAACTTACAAGACACCCATAGGAACTACACCCTTCAAATTAGTATATGGAAAGTCTTGTCATCTCCCGGTAGAACTAGAACACAAAGCATATTGGGCGATTAAAACTCTCAATATAAACTATAATGCCGCAGGAGAAAAGCGAATCCTCGATATTAACGAATTAGAAGAGTTAAGGTTAGATGCTTATGAGAATGCTAAGATATATAAAGAAAGAACTAAGCGATGGCACGATAAACGCCTATCTAGGAAAGAATTTAGTGTGGGAGACGTTGTACTCCTCTTTAACTCAAGACTTAGGCTCTTTCCTGGAAAACTAAAATCTAGATGGTCAGGACCCTTTGAAATAACTAGAGTGTTCCCGAGCGGAGCAATAGAAATTAAGGGTAGGAATAGTGAACCATTCACAGTAAACGGACAACGATTAAAACATTACCATAAAGTTGAAAATAGAGATTATGCAAATAGTCTAAGGCTTTTAGAGTTGTCCACTAATTTCCCTGATTAATCTACCCCTAAGCATTACATCAGGCTTATGACGATAAAAACAACGTTTGGTGGGAGGCAACCCATTTTTATCATTTTAATCAATTTATCATTTTATCATTTTTATCATTTTATCATTTTATTGTTTTATTTCACTATTATCATTATTGCTTTTGTTTATGCATTTATTTTCTTATTTTCTTTATTTTAATTTTTATTTTCTAAATCACTTTTACAGATTTTCTAAAGCCTTTTCCACTTTCCTTCTCCCCCTGATTTGTTTCCTCCACATTTACACTAACTATGGCTAACCAACCGAGAAACATTATGGAAACCAAATTTAGAGGTAGGAACCAAAGAATGAAATTTGAAGAGTTATCACAGAGACCAATGGATTTGACTCTGTACTCGGATGATCTGACTATGGAAACTTTAGGTATGCATGATAGCATCTATTACCTGTTTAACCAACTTGGATGGGAGAATGCTCTCATAAAACAAAAGTTTGTGACTTACCGCGAGCTCACCCTTGAGTTCTTAAGCTCCTTAGTTTACTTACCCGAGTGCGGTTTTGGATTCAGGAAAGGATTTATCAGTTTCCGACTATTCGGAATAGAATATGACTTTAACCATAAAGAACTAGCTGACTTATTAGGATTCCCTAGTGGACCCTTTGCTTTTACTACCACACAGGTAGAATTGATGGACATTGAGCTGGACTTCTTTTGGGGAACCTTAACCGTAAATTACCATCCTGAGCCGAATAACATGAACAATGATGAGATACATAACCCTGCTATCCGCTATTTCCATAAGATCCTTGCCCACACCTTCTTTGGAAAAGAAGAAAACCTTACTGGAGTATCTAAAGATGAGATATTCATTATGTCCTGTTTGACCAATGGACAACCAGTTAATGGTGTACCATTCATGATGCAAACCTTCACCCGAATCCAAGAAGAACCTGATCTACCCATATTGGTAGGAGGCCTGGTCACCATGATTGCTGATGCCTTAGGACTTAGATACCAATTACACAAGTGTAACCGTTTAGGTACCACCCGTCCTATGAATCTGAACTTTTGCTTTAACCGCCAAATCATAAGAAACTTAGGACAACCACCTTACGAGTACCTAATCAGGAATGAAGTAGTAACCCTGTTCACATTACCAAACCATGCTAGAGTCAGTGTTCACAATAAAGACAATTGGCTTTATGAGCTTAACCCTCCTGACTATCCATCTACTCCCGAAACACCACAATCTTACAAGATTAGGGATGACATAATGACCGATGTAGAAAGTGACCCTGAGACACCTCCTGGTTACCATGACATTGACCACACTGATGAAGTGATTGAAACCCCTGAAGTAAATCAAGTAGGGTATGCTGACAACTTACAGAAAATTATGAATACTCTTGAAGTTTACCAAGCCGATATTAATGATGTTAAGGATGAGGTTAAAAGCATGCGATTGGACGTTATAGGTTTAACTGACATAACATGTGAACAATTCTACCATTTAAACTCCGCACTTGAAGATTTGAAGAAGCAACTTTGAAAATGCTGTAGTGATTTAATTTATTTTACTTCTCGCTTTTGTTTCTAGTTAGTTTTAACATTTTGCAAACATTTTCGTACCTTATTTTTATTAATGTAATTTTCCTTCCATTATATCAAAAGCAAAGTACTTCTAGTTTTGCCACTTTCTATTTTAATCAATTTCTATGCTTTCCATTAATTACTGTTATATTTAAATTGATTAATATTTTATGATTTCTCGTGTGATGAAATTTGCTGCTAATATATGTTGATCCAATATTATATATATTGTTTGTGTTGGAATTAAATGAGAAGTGATAAAGAAAAAAAATTGCATTGAACGAAGTGAGATAATGCATTCTGTGAAAAATTATAAGTTTTAAAGCCATCACGGTCGTCACTCATCACTTACGATCGTGACGAGCTATTTAGCGCGTCACGACCGTCATACACCCCTCACGACTGTGACCACCTTGTTATATGAATTCTGAGAAACAGAACCGTTCACCTTCGCAGAACCCACTCCTCCATTTTTCACAAAAATAAGAAACCTCCATTATCTCCTCACTATCCCGTAACCTCCCATTACCCTCAATCAATTTCATTAACCTCTCCATTTATTCCAAACCTCTCACATTCATTCATTTCACTATAATCCAAACCAAATTCTTCACATTTTTTCATTTTCTCACAAAATCTCAAAAGCTCTCATCTCTCATTCCCGTACTTGCATGCAATGGAGAACATCCAATTTAGAGATGGTGAACAAGGAGAAACCCAAAGACAAAAGTTTATCAGGTTTCAGAACTGTGGCGTCCAACCCACTCGGTATGTCGACATTGGCTGCTTGAGGGAGTTAGGACTGCTCAACGGCGTGAAGCTCCTGCTTAGGCATGTTGGTTTATGGCACTTGTGCAGTCAACCACAGCCGACATTCGAACTTCTCACCTTGGAATTTCTGAGTTCGTTTCAGTATGTTACACCTCCCGGTTCATCAAGTCAACTCACCGGCGTTGCAAAGTTCAGAATGCTCGGACGAGAGTTCGAAATCACGCAAACAAGGATCGCCGAACTGTTAGGTTTCGATCACGGAGACGATGCTCATCTCCGCGTGCCGGACAACTTCAGCGAAACTGCTTTCACCTTGTGGCACGACATCACCAACACCCGTGCTACTGCCTTTCAGAGTCTGAATGCTACACACATCCATAACCCGACGATCCGATATTTCCATCGCATCATCTGCAATACTATTTTCGCAAGAGAGAGCAATCACAAGCTGAACTCCAAAGAGCTCTTGTTCTTGCACTGTGCTTTGAATGAGGAACGCATCAATGCTGCCCCGTTCCTTTTATCCCATATCCAGTCTGTAGCGTATCGAGGCGCAACCCCCTTCTACATTGGCGGGATTGTTACCACTCTAGCCATTCAGCTGGAGCTTGGTGACCAGATTATTCAGTTGCCTCGCAGAGCCGTAGAGTTGCTTACAAAGAACTATTGCAAGTCCGCCCACTTGATATCTCAGAGAGAGGATGGCAGGTTCAACCCTGTTATCCAAGGCACCGTTTATCATCACATCACCTTGCCTTGCCGTGACCGCATCGATCCGTCGAACCGAGCCAACTGGCTATTTGCTTTACCGGATGCTGCAGGCCACATCCCCATTATTGATGAGTAGACCGATGCACCAGTGGACGAAATGCAGGATACCATGGATGCTGCTGAGCCAGTACAGGACATCCCTGAGTCCTCCACCAGACAGCCACCTGTACCCGACATCACACTTGAAGACGTCCTCCGTGCCATTCATCAGCAGAATCAGATGAATGTTGCACTTGAGCGAAGACAAAAAGCGCAATATGATGCCCTACTTTCAGCTGTTGTCAGCAACCAGAGGACGACAGATGAGAAGCTAGGAGAGATTTTTAGCGAGCTAGAGGCCTTGCGTATTGATATCACTGCTTTCACCACCACCGGTTCTGATCCAGAAGCGACTCCGACCAGATGCTCCCGCACCAGAAGCCGAGGCCGTGGTCATCAGCAGCCTTAGTTTATGTTTATGTTTTTGTTTTTCCATTTCTGTTGTTTGTATTGTATTTTCCCCGCTATTATATCACAACATTGAGGACAATGTCTGATATAGTGTGGGAGAGATACATTTCCTTTTCCGCATTTTCCATTTCGTTGTATTTCCCTTTCCATATTTCAATTAAACAAAGTAATATTTGTGCTATTTCTTCAGTTTCGAATTTTCCCCGTTTATTTAGCCATACCGAAAATTTTTATTTTATCTTCGCTTTACCCGACTTACTTATGAAATCGTAGTTAGGAAGCTGAGAAAGATCCAACAAGATCAATACAGTCTTGACACCTTAGACTTCCTACTTAAGCATTCCGTTCCGATAATTGTTACGACTACACCTTAAGTTTCAGTTCTAAAAGTAACCCCTAGTAGTTTATACTAGCAGTCAGCACCGTCTGAACACAAACCACATGGGGAGCCGATGAACATAAGTGTTTGATGCCTAATCTATAATGATCCTTCATATCTCGATGCCAGTAAAAAGAAATTGCACCAAAGTACACGGTCGCATATAAGAAACGAGAAATATGAGAAGGAGTCCATTGTGGGTTGGTTCAGAGGTACCTGGTTCTGAACTTGGTAGGGCGTGCTACGGCTCGATCCCCCACAACCTCCAATTCGGATAATATATATAGGGTTGCCACATTCGTGTACCAGACCCCGTGCTTATAAAGGATCAAAGTCACTAACCGGCTACTCCACTACGTGCGTGCTAAGGCAAAGGGGTTAATGTGATTGCGCTAGAATGAAACCGGGTGAAATAAGATCGAAAGACTCTAGGTAGAATCGTAACGCAATTACCGAATGTTTCGTTTAACGGGAAGTCGACGACTTAGCTTGTTGCTTGTGTCATTAGTGTATCGTTAGTGTTTTATTCTAGTACCGGTTTATACTAGCAAAACAATTCCTCGTATGGTTTGTTATGTGTATGCGTCGATGGAAACTTGTCCGATCATTTTTCAACCGACTATTTACATGAGGACAAGCAAAGGTTTAAGTTTGGGGAAGTTTGATAACGAGAAAAAGTATCGTTTTATTACTATGTTTCAATGCCGTTTTATCGCACATTTATCGTATTAACACCCGATTCTTCGAGTTTTCTATGTCATTTTGCAGGTATAACAATTATAGAGTTAAATCATAAGCAAAAGGTGGAATGAACAAAAACAAGCATGAAAAGAAGAAGAAGAAAGGAATTCTGCAAATACTGCATAATTTGTAATAGTCACGATCGTCACCAGGCTGTCACGACCGTGACGCGCTAACTGGACCAGTCACGATCGTCACCAAGCTGTCACGACCGTGACGCGCCTTAAATGAAGAAAATGCCCGTGACGCCTTTGTCACGAACGTGACAAAGGGAAAATAGGTTTACTTGGAATGAATTGGTCATGAAACGTGCAACGTGAAGTCAAAACCGTTCCTATTCTTCCGCAGACTCAGTAACACATTTTCTCCTGGATTCTTTCTTCAACAACGAAGCCCACGCATGGATTTCAACTGCCAAGCCCAAATTATGTTTTCTATAAATAGCTTGATTACAAAGTAGAAATGACGGAGTGATTTTTTTTGGATTTTCGCGGAAGCTCTGCCGTATTTTTATTGCACCCTATTTTATTATTTTTCCAGCAATTGCTCTTGTTCTTGTTTTAATTTCTATATCCCAACCAAATCAAATAACAATTTCCAACATTAGGAAATTGTTATTATTTATTTTCTTTCAAGCCTTCAGAATTTCGTTTAAATTTTATTTTCGATTCCGGTTCGCACTCCGAGCTTGCCAGACTTTGGAAGAAGGAGTTTTACAATTTTTATTATTCAGGTTTTTAATAATTTCGCATTTATATTAATTTAATTATTTATGTTAAGAATTTATTTTTATTATTTTATAATGCATATTTTAATTTATGTTCATCTGTTTCTGCATCTGTCTGGTACAACAAATATGAGTAGCTAATTAAATTAGGCGGTATGTAATTAAAATACACTAAATCGGTAAAATCGAATCTAGGCTAAAACAATTAAGAACTTAAAATTCTGGCTGTGACTTTTTATTTTTAAAATTAATCTTTTCGTTACGAGAGTAAGGAAAGTGTAATAGGTTAGGTCGAGACCACGGGAGTGTGAGATTTTAACCAGATAGCTAAAGTTAGGCATTTAATTTAAATACAGCGAGAGCGCTTTAAAATGAATTAGACTTATTAAGTTTCCAAAAATTATCTTCTAAACACTTATGGGCTAGCGAGAGCAGGCATAGGGCTTTAGGAGTAAGATCTGAGATAAGACCACGAGAGTGTGAGTTAAAGATATTTAAACTGATAACCTCTACAGAATATATTAAGTGAAAAATCCTTATAAGCTTAGGTTAGATTGACCCGCCTAGGTTAACATAATTACATACCGACCGCCTTCTCATTATTTTATTAAACTAAAATTTAATTCCTGTCTTTAATTCTTAAAAACAAAAAATCGTGACAACCATCCACCTTAGCTAAACTAGTAAACCCTCTAGCACTAAGTGATCATAAAGTCCCTGTGGGATCGACAATCTTTTATATTACTTCGATAGGCTGTGCGCTTGCAGTTAAGATACCGCTAGACACATATTGCGTCTTCGCGCCCCATCAATAGAAACTTGCATTTTAAAACGTTTCAAAGAATCTAATTTTCAGATGATTTTTTGCATGGACTTCCATCAAAACCTTCCCTCCTAACATATATAAATGATCTTAAAAGTTTCGTATCATTTCGAACATTCCCTGATTTAAATTGTGTTTTGACCGAAACTAGTATAAATTCATGTATAATATATTATGATTATTTGACGAAACTTGCATTTTGAAACGTTTCATAGAATCTAATTTTCAGATGATTTTTTGCATGGACTTCCATCATAACCTTCCCTCCTAACATATATAGAAGATCTTAAAAGTTTTTTTATCATTTCAAACTATCCCCGATTTAATTTGATTTTTGACAGAAAATAATATAAACAAGTGTATAATATATTATGATTTTTTAACCAAAACTTGCATTTTGAAAAGTTTCATAGAATCTAATTTTCAGAATGATTTTTTGCATATACTTCCATCATAACCTTCCCTTCTAACATATATAAATGAACTTAAAAGTTTCATATCATTTCGAACATTCCCCGATTTAAATTAAGTTTTGACAGAAACTAGTATAAATTTGTGTATAATATATTATGATTATTTGACCGAAACTTGCATATTGAAAAGTTTCATAGAATCTAATTTTCAGAATGATTTTTTGCATGGACTTCCATCATAACCTTGCCTCCTAACATATATAAATGATCTTAAAAGTTTCGTATCATTTCGAACATTCCCCTATTTAGTTTGAGTTTTGACCGAAACTAGTATAAACTAATGTATAATATATTATGATTTTTTAACCGAAACTTGCATTTTGAAAAGTTTCATAGAATCTAATTTTCAGAATGATATTTTGCATGGACTTCCATCATAACCTTCCATCCTAACATATATAAATGATCATAAAAGTTTCGTATCATTTCGAACATTCCCCAATTTAAATTTATTTTTGACCGAAGCTAGTATAAATTCGTGTATAATATATTATGATTATTTGACCGAAACTTGCATTTTGAAACGTTTCATAGAATCTAATTTTAAGAATGATTTTTTGCATGGACTTCCATCATAACCTTCCCTCCTAACATATATAAATGATCTTAAAAGTTTTTTTTATCATTTCAAACAGTCCCCGATTTAATTTGATTTTTGACAGAAACTAGTATAAACTAGTGTATAATATATTATGATTTTTTGACCAAAACTTGCATTTTGAAAAGTTTCATAGAATCTAATTTTCAGAATGATTTTTTGCATGGACTTCCATCATAACCTTCCCTCATAACATATATAAATGATCTTAAAAGTTTCGTATCATTTCGAACATTCCCCGATTTAAATTAAGTTTTGACCGAGACTAGTATCAATTCGTGTATAATATATTATGATTATTTGACCGAAACTTGCATTTTGAAACGTTTCATAGAATCTAATTTCAGATGATATTTTGCATGGACAATGATAATGTTCCCTTCTAACATATATAAATGATCTAAAAAGTTTCGTATCATTTCGAACATTCCCCTATTTAATTTGAGTTTTGACCGAAACTATTATAAATTAGTGTATAATATATTATGATTTTTTGACTGATACTTGCATTTTGAAAAGTTTTATAGAATCTAATTTTCAGAATTATTTTTTGCATGGACTTCCATCATAACCTTCCCTTCTAACATATATAAATGATTGATGGGCTAAAGACGTGTCTACTTATGCGTCTAGCGGTATCTTACTGCAAGTGCACAGCCTATCGAAGTAATATTTAAGATTATCGATCCACAGGGATTCTATGGTTACTTAGTGCTAGATGAACTTTCTAGTTTAGCTAAGGCGAATGGTTGTCACGATTTTTTGTTGGTTTTTAAGACTATTAAAGGCGGAGTAAAATTTAAGTTTTAATTAAGTAATTCTAAGGCGGTCGGTATGTAATTATATTAACTTAGGTGGGTCAATCTAACCTAGGCTTATTTAAGATGTTCACTTAATCTATTCGGTAGGGATTACCAGTTTAAATACCCTCAACTCACACTCTCGTGGTCTTATATCAGATCTTATCCCTAAAGCCATATGCCTGCTCTCGCTAGCCCATAAGTGTTTAGAGGTAATTTTTGGAAACTAAGTAATTCTAATTTATCTTAAAGCGCTCTCGCTGTGTTTAATTTAAATCCCTAACTTTAGCTATCTGGTTAAAATCTCACACTCTCGTGGTCTTGACCTAACCTAATACTCTTTTCTTACTCTCGTAACAAAAAGGTCTATTTAATTAAAAAGTCTCAGCCAGAAATGTTAAGTGATTAATTATTTTTAGCCTATGGTTATATTTTACCGGTTAAGTTTGTTCTAACTACATACCGCCCTAAGGTGTTTAGCTACTCATCGATGTTGAACCAGACAGAGACAGAAAATTAAATAATAAAATACTCATGGCAGGAAAATAAATAATAATTATAATTAATTAAATTGCAATATAAATAAAAACCTGGTTAACAATATCAGAGAGACTCCTTCTTCCACAAACCGGAAAGCTCGGAGTTGGCGAAATCAAAATTAAACGAATGCTGAAGGTTTAGAAAAAATAAATAACGTATAACAATTTCCTGATGTTGGAAATTGTTATATGGCGGGGTTGGATACAATAAAACGAAACAGAAAATAATGCAGAAATAAGAACGGGTCGTAAATCAGTTCGGCAGAGCTTCCGCAGGAAATTGAATAGAAAAATGCTCTGTACATTCTTCATGAACTTGGTGCTATTTATAGAACTTCAATTGGGCTGGATTTTTGGACTTCAGTTGAAATGGGCCTTGCTATTTTTGGGGAGAAAATGTAGGTAGTGGCAACAAAATAGGAGACCATCTCTTCACGTAATGCCTTCACGTTGCCTTGGTCAAAAACCTAGAATAATCATTGTCACGGTCGTGACACATGTCTTACGGTCGTGATGCTCCATTTTGGGGTGTCACGGTCGTGACACCCTTGTAACGGTCGTGACTGCTGCAAAATATGCAGTTTTGCAGAGAGCTTCATTTCTTTATCTTTTTATGACCGATTTTTGTTCCTTTTTCTCTTGATTCATGATTTGGCTCCATATAGTGATGTACCTGCAAAACGGTAAGAAAAACTCGAGAAATCGAGTATTAAAACGATAATTATTCAATAAAACGCCAATGAAACTTAGCAATATAATCGATACGTTTTCTCGTTATCAAACTTCCCCAAACTTAAACCTTTGCTTGTCCTCAAGCAAATAGTCGGTTGAAAATCGGCGGACAAGATGTCATTCACGCATACTCCTAACAAATCCTACGAGGGATCGCTTTTGTTGGATAATCCGATACTTTGATATTACACTACCGATACACTAATGGCACAAGCAACAAGCTATGTCGTCGACTTCCCGTTAAATGAGCCAATCTGCAATTACTTTACGATTTCACCTAAAGTTTTTCGATCTTATTTCGCCCGGTTTCATTCTAGCGCAATCACATTAAGCCCTTTGCCTTAGCACGCACGTAGTGGAGTAGCCAATTAGCGACTTTGATCCTTTTTGAGCACGGGGTCTGGTACACGAGTGTGGTAACCCTACATTTTGTATCCGATTTGGAGGTTGTGGGGGATCGAGCCGTAGCACGCCCTACCGAGTTCAGAACCAGTACCTCTGAACCAACCCGCAATGGACTCCTTCTCATATTTCTCGTTTCTTGTATGCGACCGTGTACTTTGGTGCAATTTCTTTTCATTTTGCATCGAGATATGAAGGATCATTATTGATTAGGCATCAAACGCTTATATTCATCGGCTCCCCACGTGGTTTGTGTTCAGACGGTGCTGACTGCTAGTATAAACTACTCGGGGTTACTTTTGAACTGAAACTAGAAGTGTACTCGTAATGGTAATCGGAGATGGAATCGCTTAAGTAGGAAGTCAAAGTTGTCAAGATTGTATTGGTCTTGTTTAATCGTTCTCGGCTTCCTATTTACGATTTCGTAGGTAAGTCGGGTAATGCGAATAATTAAGATTTTTCGGTTATGGCTAAATTAACGGGAAAGTTTAAAACTAAAGAAAATGTCATAAAGATTTTTGCACGCTTCATTAACTTACTAAAAGAAATACAACGGGAATGAAAATACAACGAAAATGAAAAAGTGCGAAGCGGAAAAATGAGGAAATGAAAGGTACCTCTCCCACACTATATCAGACATTGTCCTCAATGTTGTGATATAAATGCGGTTAAAGTACAGTACAAACGACAAAAACTAAAAACAAACAGAAGAAAAACTAAAACTATGGCTGCTGAGGACCGCGGGGTCGGCTTCTGGTACGGGAGCGGCGTCTGGAAGGAGTCGCTTCAGGATCAGAACCGGTGCTGGTGGTCCCAGTGATGTCGATACGCAAGGCTTCTAACTCGCCAAAAATCGCGTCAAACCTCTCATTAGAAGCTGCCTGGTTTGCTGCAATAGTGCCGAGCAAAGCATCGTACTGCTCCTTATGCCTACGCTCCAGTGCGGCATTCATCTGGTTCTGCTGATGAATCGCACGGAGGACGTCCTCAAGTGTGATGTCCTGTGCAGGAGGCTGTCGGGTAGATGTCTCTGGTATATCCTGGACAGGCTCACCTGCATCCATAGCGTCCTGCATCTCATCCGCAGGGAGATCTGCCTGATCATGGATAGGAGTGTGGTCAGCAGCATCAGGTAGAACAAAGAGCCAGTTGGCTCGGCTGGATGGGTCGATGCGGTCGCGGGACGGCAGAGTGATATGATGAAATATGGTGCCATGGACAACAGGGCTATACCTGCCATCCTCTTGCTGCGCAATCAGGTGAGCGGACCTGCAATAACTCTTGGTGAGGAATTCAGCGGCTAGGTAAGGCTGATTAGCGATCGCGTCACCAAGCCCCAACTGAATGGCGAGGGTGGTGACGATGCCGCCTATGAAGAACGGGGTGGAGCCTCTATGTGCAATGGCCTGGATGTGGTAGAGCATGAAAGGGGCAGCGCTGATCGGCTCGTCATTAAGAGCACAATGCAAGAATAGAAGCTCCTTGGAGTTGAGCTTATGGTTGCTCTCTCGAGCGAAGATGGTGTTGCAGATGACTCTGTGGAAATAGCGGATGGCCGGATTGTGGATGTGCGTGGCTTTGAGGCTTTGGAAGGCTGATGCACGGGTGTTGGTTAAATCGTGCCATAAAGTGAAAGCTTGTTCACTAAAGTTATCGGGCACGCGACGGTGAGCTTCAGTTCCGTGATGGAAGCCTAACAACTCGGCGATCCTGTCTTGCGAGAGGTTGAATTCTTGGCCATGCAATCTAAATTTCGCAAAACTGGTGAGCTGACTCAGAGAACCGGTGTCGGTGACGTAACTGAAGGAACTCAAGAACTCCAGTGTCAGAAGTTCGAAGGTTGGCTGAGGTTGACTGCAAAGGTCCCAGAGCCCGACTTTTTGGAGCAGGTTCGTAACACTGGCAAGCATTCCGAGTTCTCTCAAACACACAGTGTCGATGTAACGCGTAGGTTGCACACCGCGGTTTTGGAATCGGAGAAATCGTTCTCTTTGAGTTTCTCCAGCATCACCTTCTCTAAAAGTGATAGAATCCATTGCATGCAAGAGCTTAAAGTGAAGAGTGAAGATTTTTGAAGTTTTTGTGAAAAAATGGTAAAATGAGATAAATAATGATTTGGGATAAATGATGGAGAGTGAGAATGTGGTAGGTTGTGATAATGGGGGGTTAATGAGATTAAAGCTCGTAATGGGGGGGTTACGGAGGTTAGGAAGAAGATGGGAAGTTTTTTTTTTAGGGAGTTATGGAGGAGAAGAAGAAGGGGCACGAAGAGAAACAGTTCTGTTTCTCACGATTTCTGGTATAGGGGTCGTCACGGTCGTGACAGGGGTACGACGGTCGTGACACTCAAAAAGAGCGTGTCACGATCGTTATGGGGCAGTGACGACCGTGAGGCTTGCTACGTTAAATAATTTCCAGAAAAACACTTTCTCACTTGTTTTACATAATTTATATCAATGTATTTTCTTCACTAACTCTCATATTAATTTATAGATACCACATAGTGCATAAGTTCAACACAGTAATTCAATAACTTGCAAGGCATGAGAGATTTGTATATATAATGAATAAATGCAAGCATAAAAGTGCATAGAATGAAAAATACATAAATTGCTAAAATTGGAGAAATTTTGGAATTAAAGATGCATTGCATAAAGTACTTGAAAATGAAATTACATAAATGGAAAAACGATAAGAAATTGTTGCGAAAAATAAATCTAACTAGAAACGAAAACAATGAGAAAATAAACTAAATCACTTATAACATTATCAAAAGCGTTTCTTCAAGTCTTCGATGGCGGAGTTCAAGTGATAGAATTGTTCGCATGTTATGTCAGTCAAACCTATAATGTCCAATCGCATGCTCTTAATATCTTCTTTAAATAAGTTAATGTCAGTTTGGTAAGCATTGAGAGTGTTCATGATGTTTTGTAAGTTGTTAGCATACTCTCCTTGATTCACTTCAGGGGTTTCATAAACTTCTTCAGTGTGGTCAATGTCATGGTAACCAGGAGGCGTCTCAGGGTCAGTTTCGACATCGGTCATTGTATCATCTTTTATTTTATACGACTGAGGTGTTTCAGGAGTGGGTGGATAATCAGGTGGGTTTAACTCATAAAGCCAGTTATCCTTATTATGAACACTTACTTTAGCATGGTTAGGCAATGTGAACAGGGTTACTACTTCGTTCCGGATTAGGTACTCAAAAGGTGGATGTCCTAAATTCCTTATGATATGTCTATTGAAGCAGAAGTTAAGATCCATAGGACGGATGTTACCTAAACGGTTGCACCTATGCAATTGGTACCTAAGTCCTATGGCATCAGCAATCATGGTTACAAGACCTCCTACTAAGATAGGTAATTCAGGTTCTTCTTGGATACGGGTGAAGGTTTGCATCATGAAAGGTACACCATTAACAGGCTGTCCATTAGTGAAACATGACATAATAAATATTTCATCTTTAGAAACTCCGGTAATGTTTTCTTCTTTTCCAAAGAATGTGTGGGCTAGGAATTTATGGAAGTAACGGAGGGCAGGATTATGGATCTCATCATTATTCATATTATTTGGTTCAGGGTGGTAGTTTCCGGTTAAAGTTCCCCAAAAGAAATCTAGCTCAATATCCATCAATTCTACCTGTGTGGTAGTGAATGCAAATGGTCCACTAGGGAATCCTAACAAGTCAGCTAGTTCTTTATGGTTAAAGTCATATTCTATTCCAAACAGGCGGAAACTAATAAATCCTTTCCTAAATCCAAAACCGCGCTCAGGTAGGTAAATTAAGGAGCTAAGGAACTCAAGAGTGAGCTCGCGGTAAGTCACAAACTTATGTTGGATCAATGCATTCTCCCATCCGAGTCGGTTAAACAAGTACATGATGCTATCATGTATACCTAAGGTTTCCATAGTCCGATCATCCGGGTACAGGGTCAAATCCATTTGCCTCTGTGATAATTCTTCAAATTTCATTCTTTGGTTCCTACCTCTAAATTTGGTTTCCATATGGTTAATTGGTTGGTTAGCCATGGTCAGTGCAAATATGGAGGAACAAATCAGGAGAAGAAGGAAAGTGGAAAAGACTTTTAGAAAATCTGTAAAAAGTGATTTAAAATAAATATAAGAAAATGAAATGCATAATGTAATGGAAATAATAGTAATATAAAATAACTATAAAATGACAAAACAATTAAACAAATAGTAAAACTATAAATAATAAAAATGATAAAGAGAATAATTTAAATAATTTGATAAGTAAATGGGTTGCCTCCCACTAAGCGCTGTTTTTATCGTCTAAAGCCTGACGTAATGCTTAAGTTTAGATTAATCAGGGGAATTAGTGGACAACTCTAAAAGCTTTAGATTATTCGCATAATCTCTATTTTCAACTTTATGATAATGTTTTAAACGTTGTCCGTTTACTATGAATGGTTCACTATTCCTACCCTTAATTTTTATTGCTCCACTAGGGAATACTTTAATTATTTCAAAGGGTCCTGACCATCTAGATTTTAATTTTCCAGGAAAGAGCCTAAGTCTTGAATTAAAGAGGAGTACAACGTCTCCCACACTAAATTCTTTCCTAGATAGGCGTTTATCATGCCATCGCTTAGTTCTTTCTTTATATATCTTAGCATTCTCATAAGCATCTAATCTTAATTCTTCTAATTCGTTAATGTCTAGGATTCGCTTTTCTCCTGCAGCATTATAGTTTATATTGAGAGTTCTAATCGCCCAATAAGCTTTGTGTTCTAGTTCTACTGGTAGGTGACAAGATTTTCCATAAACGAGTTTGAAAGGTGTAGTACCTATGGGTGTCTTGTAAGCGGTCCTATAAGCCCATAAAGCTTCATTAAGTTTAGATGACCAATCTTTCCGAGATATGGTGACAGTCTTTTCTAAGATTTGTTTAATTTCTTTGTTTGAGACTTCGACTTGTCCACTTGTTTGTGGGTGATATGGTGTAGCCACACGGTGTCTTACTCCATACTTAGATAGTAATTTGTCAAATATTTTTGAGATGAAGTGCGAGCCGCCGTCACTTATGACGAGTCTAGGCACACCAAATCTGGGAAAGATTATATTTTTGAAAAGCTTTATTACTACTCGTGTATCGTTTGTAGGAGAAGCTATGGCTTCAATCCATTTCGAAACTTAATCAACAGCTACGAGTATGTAATTATTACCGAAAGATGATGGGAATGGTCCCATGAAATCTATTCCCCAAACGTCAAAGATTTCTACTTCTAATATTCCTTTTTGAGGCATTTCATCTCTTCTTGAAATATTGCCAGTGCGTTGACACCGATCGCAATTTATAACAGCGATGTGGACATCCTTCCATAGATTTGGCCAGAATAAGCCGGCTTGCAAGATTTTTGCACAAGTTTTGGAAGTGCTTGCATGTCCACCATAAGGAGATGAATGGCATTGAGCAATGACATCTTCTATTTCTTCTTCGGGAATACATCGGCGAAAGATTCCATCTGGTCCTCTTTTGAACAATAATGGTTCATCCCAATAGTAATGTTTCAGATTATGAAAGAATTTCTTTTTCTGCTGATAGGTCAGGTTGGGTGGAAGAGCTCCTGCAGCTAGGTAGTTGACGATGTCAGCGTACCATGGCAGTCCTACAGTTGTCTGGATTGTTTCCACGGATTCTGGTTCATTTATATCTAACTGAGCTAGGTCGCTTCCTAATTGTGCTATCAGCTGTTCATACGGAAAATCATCGTTAATCGGCACTTGTTCAGGTTTAATACCTTCTATTCTAGATAAATGGTCCGCTACGATGTTCTCAGTACCTTTCTTATCTTTTATTTCTAAGTCAAACTCTTGTAAGAGTAAAATCCATCTCAAGAGTCTCGGTTTAGCATCTTTCTTAGTTAATAGATATCGGATAGCAGCATGGTCTGTGTAAATGATTATTTTCGCTCCAACTAGGTAAGAACGGAATTTGTCAAGCGCAAAGACAACTGCTAACAATTCTTTTTCGGTAGTGGCGTAGTTCATCTGGGCAGAATCTAAAGTTCTACTGGCATAGTAGATCGCATGAAGTTTCTTTTCCTTTCTCTGGCCTAGAACTGCGCCTACAGCATAGTCACTCGCATCGCACATGATTTCAAAAGGTAATCTCCAGTCAGGGGGTTGCATGATTGGTGCGGTGATGAGGGCTGTTTTTAGAGTTTCGAATGCTTTAAGACAATCTTCGTTGAATATGAACTCAGCGTCTTTCATTAATAAACCAGTAAGAGGTTTAGTAATTTTCGAGAAATCTTTGATGAATCGTCGGTAGAAACTGGCGTGTCCTAAAAAGCTTCGTATTTCTCGAACAGTTTTAGGGGGTTGAAGATCTTTTATGACTTCAATCTTAGCTTTATCAACTTCAATTCCCTTGTCAGATATTACATGACCTAATACGATTCCTTCGTTGACCATAAAATGACATTTCTCCCAGTTAAGCACAAGGTTTACTTTTACACATCTTTCTAATACCATTTCTAAGTTCGATAAACATCCTTCAAAACTTTGCCCGCATACAGAGAAGTCGTCCATGAACACTTCCATGATGTTGTCTATAAAATCTGCGAAGATTGACATCATACATCTTTGAAAGGTTGCAGGAGCGTTGCATAATCCAAAGGGCATTCGTCTATAAGCGAACGTTCCATAAGGGCATGTGAATGTGGTCTTCTCTTGATCATCTGGGTGGATAGGGATTTGGAAAAATCCTGAGTATCCGTCAAGATAACATAAGTAATAATGCTTGGCTAATCGTTCTAACATTTGATCTATAAAAGGTAGTGGGAAATGATCTTTTCGAGTGGCTTTGTTTAGTTTACGATAATCTATGCACACTCTATATCCCGTCACTACTCTTTGCGATATCGATTCGCCTTGAGCGTTTTTCACAACAGTGATACCTCCTTTCTTTGGCACTACATGTATTGGACTAACCCATTCACTATCAGAGATTGGATATATTATTCCGGCATCTAATAATTTCTTAACTTCCTCTTTTACTACAGTGCTAAGGGTTGGGTTAATTCTTCTTTGAGATTCTCTGGAGGTTCTGCAATCTTCTTCTAGCAGAATACGATGCATACAAACTGAAGGACATATTCCTTTGAGATCAGATATGTTATATCCTAATGCAGTCGGATATTTCTTCAAAACATCTAAAAGTTTCTTTGTTTCTATAGTTCCTAAACTGGAATTTACTATAACTGGTCTTTTACATTCAATGTCTAAGAATTCGTACCTTAGGTTATGAGGTAAAGTTTTTAATCCTAATGTAAGTTTATCTTTACTTGGCATAGGATCTGGTGTAAGCGCTAAACTTTCGCTTAGACTATCATCCTGATACGGTTTTCGCCAATTATCATCTTCGAAAATCGGAGGGATTTGAATTTTCATTATCTCAGAATAAGTGGTCTCTTTTAGTTCCATTTCTCTTACACATTCGTCAATTACGTCCAATAGATAACATGTATCCTCTATAGCTGGTGATTGTAAGAATTGTGTTAAAATGAATTCAACTTTCTCTTCACCCACTTCAAAGGTTAGCTTTCCTCTTTTTACGTCTATTATAGCTCCAGCAGTGGCTAAGAATGGTCTTCCTAGTATGATAGGTGTAGTGGAGTCCTCAGAGATGTCCATGATTATAAAATCAGTAGGGATATAGAATTGTCCTATACGTACTGGGACGTTTTCTAGTATGCCTACAGGATATTTGACAGAGCGATCGGCTAGTTGAACTGACATTTTAGTTGGTCTTAGGTCACCCATGTCTAGCCTTTTGCATATTATTAAGGGCATAACACTGATACTGGCTCCTAAATCGCATAGAGCTTTGTCAATGACGAATTTTCCTATTACACAGGGTATAGAGAAACTTCCTGGATCTTTTAGCTTAGGAGGCATTTTATTCTGAATTATTGCGCTACACTCGGCAGTAAGTGTAACTGTTCCGTTATCCTCTATCTTTTTCTTATTGGATAAGATTTCTTTTAAAAACTTAGCGTACGAGGGTATTTGAGTGATTGCTTCTGTAAACGGAATAGTAATATTCAACTGTTTCAGAAGTTCAACAAATTTCTTAAATTGACCCGTCGTCTTGGAATTTATTAATCTTTGAGGGTACGAAATTGGTGGTTTATAGGGTGGTGGAGGCACATAAGGTTGTTCTTTCTCCACTACTTCTTGATTATCATCTTCCTTTTCTTCTGGATCATTCACCACTTCAGTCGGTTTATCCGGTTTTTGGTACATGGCTGGATTGTCAAGTCTTGGATCGGTAGGTCCGTCAAGTTCCTTGCCACTTCTTAATATCATAGCGTTAGCATGTCCTTTCGGATTTGGTTGAGGTTGTCCAGGGAACACTCCAGCTGGTGCAGCAGTAGGTGCTTGTTGTTGAGCTACTTGTGAAATCTGAGTTTCCAGCATTTTGTTATGTGTAGCTAATGCATCTACTTTGCTCACTAATTGTTTAATCTGCTCATTAGTGTGAATGTTTTGGTTTAAAAAGTCCTTGTTTGTTTGAGATTGGTTAGCTATAAAGTTCTCCATCATCAACTCAAGGTTCGATTTTCTAGGGATATTAGGAGCAGTCTTTTGATATCCTGGTGATGTAGCTGGTGCTTGACCTGGCGCGTATAAAGCGTTGTTATTCTTATAGGAGAAGTTCGGATGATTCTTCCAACCTGGGTTATATGTATTTGAGTAAGGGTTTCCTTGAGCATAATTCACTTGATCCGTGGGAGTTCCTGTCAATAGTTGACAATCAGAAACTTCGTGTCCTGAAACTCCACATAACTCACAGTTAGGTGTTACTGCAGCCACGGTGGCTGTTGGTGTTATGGCCAAGTTGTCGATCTTTTGGCTTAGTTGGTCAAACTTCGCATTGACTTGGTCCATACTACTTACTTCGTACATACCTCCCTTTGTTGGTTTCTCAGTTGCGACTCTCTCGCTTCCCCAAAGGTAATGATTTTGAGCCATACTTTCGATAAGTGCATAGGCATCATTATATTCTTTGTCCATCAATGCACCGCCCGCGGCAGCGTCAATTGTCATTCTTGTATTGTACAAGAGTCCATTATAGAAGGTATGGATGACCATCCATTCTATTAATCCATGATGTGGACAAAGTCTCAATAGATCTTTATAGCGTTCCCAAGCTTCGAATAATGATTCACTTTCTCTTTGCTTAAATCCGTTGATCTGAGCTCTCAGCATAGCTGTCTTGCTAGTTGGAAAATATCTGTTCAAGAAAACTCTCTTAAGCTCCTCCCACGTAGTTACTGAGTTCGAAGGCAGAGATTGAAGCCAAGCTCTTGCTCTGTCTCGAAGCGAAAAAGGAAATAAACGTAGTCTAATAGCTTCTTGGGTAACTCCATTGGCTTTTACAGTATCTGCATATTGCACAAAGATCGAAAGATGAAGATTTGGATCCTCGGTAGGATTTCCGGCGAATTGATTTTGTTGCACGGCTGATATCAACGAAGGTTTTAGTTCGAAATCGTTTCGGTTGATAGCCGGCGCTGCAATGCTTGAATGCGGTTCAGCTTGCGAAGGACTGGCGTAATACTTGAGTGGATGAGTTTGTTCTTCAGCCATCTCTGCGTCCTTTGATGTTACGACTGGTTTAGGCGGATCTGATTGAAGATCTGGAATACTGTAACTTTTTTCGTAATCGAATATACGTCTTCTTACGTGTAAGAAGCGTTCCGATTCAGGGATTAGAGGTTGCAAGTCTTCGCTTTTAGAGCGAGTACTTGGCATACACTCGGAAATTAAATTAAATTAAGTAGTTGATACCTTAGTCTAGACAATGCTACCTAAATGCACTAGTGACTAAATTAAGTAATCCCCGGCAACGGCGCCAAAAACTTGATGGGCTAAAGACGTGTCTACTTATGCGTCTAGCGGTATCTTACTGCAAGTGCACAGCCTATCGAAGTGATATTTAAGATTATCGATCCACAGGGATTCTATGGTTACTTAGTGCTAGATGAACTTTCTAGTTTAGCTAAGGCGAATGGTTGTCACGATTTTTTGTTGGTTTTTAAGACTATTAAAGGCGGAGTAAAATTTAAGTTTTAATTAAGTAATTCTAAGGCGGTCGGTATGTAATTATATTAACTTAGGTGGGTCAATCTAACCTAGGCTTATTTAAGATGTTCACTTAATCTATTCGGTAGGGATTACCAGTTTAAATACCCTCAACTCACACTCTCGTGGTCTTATATCAGATCTTATCCCTAAAGCCCTATGCCTGCTCTCGCTAGCCCATAAGTGTTTAGAGGTAATTTTTGGAAACTAAGTAATTCTAATTTATCTTAAAGCGCTCTCGCTGTGTTTAATTTAAATCCCTAACTTTAGCTATCTGGTTAAAATCTCACACTCTCGTGGTCTTGATCTAACCTAATACTCTTTTCTTACTCTCGTAACAAAAAGGTCTATTTAATTAAAAAGTCTCAGCCAGAAATGTTAAGTGATTAATTATTTTTAGCCTATGGTTATATTTTACCGGTTAAGTTTGTTCTAACTACATACCGCCCTAAGGTGTTTAGCTACTCATCGATGTTGAACCAGACAGAGACAGAAAATTAAATAATAAAATACTTATGGCAGGAAAATAAATAATAATTATAATTAATTAAATTGCAATATAAATAAAAACCTGGTTAACAATATCAGAGAGACTCCTTCTTCCACAAACCGGAAAGCTCGGAGTTGGCGAAATCAAAATTAAACGAATGCTGAAGGTTTAGAAAAAATAAATAACGTATAACAATTTCCTGATGTTGGAAATTGTTATATGGCGGGGTTGGATACAATAAAACGAAACAGAAAATAATGCAGAAATAAGAACGGGTCGTAAATCAGTTCGGCAGAGCTTCCGCAGGAAATTGAATAGAAAAATGCTCTGTACATTCTTCATGAACTTGGTGCTATTTATAGAACTTCAATTGGGTTGGATTTTTGGACTTCAGTTGAAATGGGCCTTGCTATTTTTGGGGAGAAAATGTAGGTAGTGGCAACAAAATAGGAGACCATCTCTTCACGTAATGCCTTCACGTTGCCTTGGTCAAAAACCTAGAATAATCATTGTCACGGCCGTGACACATGTCTTACGGTCGTGATGCTCCATTTTGGGGTGTCACGGTCGTGACACCCTTGTAACGGTCGTGACTGCTGCAAAATATGCAGTTTTGCAGAGAGCTTCATTTCTTTATCTTTTTATGACCGATTTTTGTTCCTTTTTCTCTTGATTCATGATTTGGCTCCATATAGTGATGTACCTGCAAAACGGTAAGAAAAACTCGAGAAATCGAGTATTAAAACGATAATTATTCAATAAAACGCCAATGAAACTTAGCAATATAATCGATACGTTTTCTCGTTATCAATGATCTTAAAAGTTTCGTGTCATTTCGAACATTCCCCGATTTAAATTGAGTTTTGACCGAAACTAGTATAAATTCGAGTATAATATATTATGATTTTTTGACCGAAACTTGCATTTTAAAACGTTTCATAGAATTTAATTTTCAGATGATTTTTTGCATGGACTTCCATTATAAGCTTCCCTCCTAACATATATAAATGATCTTAAAAGTTTTTTATCATTTCAAACAGTCCCCAATTTAATTTGATTTTTGATAGAAACTAGTATAAACTAGTGTATAATATATTATAATTTTTTGACCGAAACTTGCATTTTGAAAAGTTTCATAGAATCTAATTTTCAGAATGATATTTTGCATGGACTTCCATCATAACCTTCCCTCCTAACATATATAAATGATCTTAGAAGTTTCGTTTCATTTCTAACATTCCCCTATTTAATTTGAGTTTTGACCTAAAATATTACAAATTAGTGTATAATATATTATGATTTTTTAACCGATATTTGCATTTTGAAAAGTTTCATAGAATCTAATTTTTTCAGAATTATTTTTTGCATGGACTTCCATCATAACCTTCCCTTCTAACATATATAAATGATCTGAAAAGTTTCGTATCATTTTGAAGATTCCCCGATTTAAATTGAGTTTTAACCGAAAATAGTATAAACTAGTGTATAATATATTATGATTTTTTGATAGAAACTTGCATTTTAAAACGTTTCATAGAATCTAATTTTCAGATGATTTTTTGCATGGACTTCCATCATAACCTTCCCTCCTAACATATATAAATGATCTTAAAAGTTCCGTATCATTTCGAACATTCCCTGATTTAAATTGAGTTTTGACCGAAACTAGTATAAATTCGTGTATAATATATTATGATTATTTGACCGAAACAGGCATTTTGAAACGTTTTATAGAATCTAATTTTCAGATGATTTTTTTCATGGACTTCCATCATAACCTTCCCTCCTAACATATATAAATGATCTTAAAAGTTTTTTTATCATTTCAAACAGTCCTCGATTTAATTTGATTTTTGACAGAAACTAGTATAAACTAGTGTATCATATATTATGATTTTTTGACCAAAACTTGCATTTTGAAAAGTTTCATAGAATCTAATTTTCAGAATGATTTTTTGCATGGACTTCCATCATAACCTTCCCTCCTAACATATATCAATGATATTAAAAGTTTCGTATCATTTCGAACATTCCCCGATTTAAATTGAGTTTTGACCGAAACTATTACAAATTAGTGTATAATATATTATGATTTTTTGACCGATATTTGTATTTTGAAAAGTTTCATAGCATCTAATTTTCAGAATTATTTTTTGCATGGACTTATATCATAACCTTCCCTTCTAACATATATAAATGATCTGAAAAGTTTCGTATCATTTCGAAGATTCCCCGATTTAAATTGAGTTTTGACCGAAACTAGTATAAATTCGTGTATAATATTTTATGATTGTTAGATAGAAACTTCCATTTTAAAACGTTTCATAGAATCTAATTTTCAGATGATTTTATGCATGGACTTCCATCATAACCTTCCCTCCTAACATATATAAATGATCTTAAAAGTTTTGTATCATTTCGAACATTCCCCGATTTAAATTGAGTTTTGACCGAAACTAGTATAAATTCGTGTATAATATATTATGATTATTTGACCGAAACTTTCATTTTGAAACGTTTCATAGAATCTAATTTTCAGATGATTTTTTACAAGGACTTCCATCTTAACCTTCCCTCCTAACATATATAAATGATCTTAAAAGTATTTTATCATTTCAAACAGTCCCCGATTTAATTTGATTTTTGACAGATACTAGTATAAACCAGTGTATAATATATCATGATTTTTTGACCAAAACTTGAATTTTGAAAAGTTTCATAGAATCTAATATTCAGAATGATTTTTTGCATGGACTTCCATCATAACCTTCCCTCCTAACATATATAAATGATCTTAAAAGTTTCGTATCATTTCGAACATTCCCCGATTTAAATTGAGTTTTGACCAAAACTAGTATAAATTCGTGTATAATATATTATGATTATTTGAACGAAACTTGCATTTTGAAAAGTTTCATAGAATCTAATTTTCAGAATGATTTTTTGCATGGACTTCCATCATAACCTTCCCTCCTAACATATATAAATGATCTTAAATGTTTCTTATCATTTTGAACAATCCCCTATTTAATTTGAATTTTGACCGAAATTAGTATAAACTAGTGTATAATATATTATGATTTTTTGACTGAAACTTGCATTTTGAAAAGTTTAATAGAATCTAATTTTCAGAATGATTTTTTGCATGGACTTCCATCATAAGCTTCCCTCCTAACATATATAAATGATCTTAAAAGTTTCGTAACATTTCAAACATTCCCCGATTTAAATTTATTTTTGACCAAAACTAGTATAAATTCGTGTATAATATATTATGATTATTTGACCGAAACTTGCATTTTGAAACGTTTCATAGAATCTAATTTTCAGATGATTTTTTGCATGGCCTTCCATCATAACCTTCCCTCCTAACATTTATAAATGATCTGAATAGTTTTTTTAATCATTTCAAACAATCCCCGATTTAATTTGATTTTTGACAGAAACTAGTATAAACTAGTGTATAATATATTATGATTTTTTGACCAAAACTTGCATTACGAAAAGTTTCATAGAATCTAATTTTCAAAATGATTTTTTTGCATGGACTTCCATCATAACATTCCCTCCTATCATATATAAATGATCTTAAAAGTTTCGTATCATTTCGAACATTTCCTGATTTAAATTGAGTTTTGACCGAAACTAGTATAAATTTGTGTATAATATATTATGATTATTTGAACGAAACTTGCATTTTGAAACGTTTCATAAAATCTAATTTTCAGATGATTTTTTGCATGGACTTCCATCATAACCTTCCCTCTTAACATATATAAATGATCTTAAAAGTTTTTTTATCATTTCAAACAGTCCTCAATTTAATTTGATTTTTGACAGAAACTAGTATAAACTGGTGTATAATATATTATGATTTTTTGACCGAAACTTGCATTTTGAAAAGTTTCATAGAATCTAATTTTTAGATTATTTTTTGCATGGACAATCATAACCTTCCCTTCTAACATATATAAATGATCTAAAAAGTTTCGTATCATTTCGAACATTCCCCTATTTAATTTGAGTTTTGACTGAAACTATTATAAATTAGTGTATAATATATAATGATTTTTTGACCGATACTTGCATTTTGAAAAGTTTCATAGAATCTAATTTTTAGAATTAATTTTTGCATGGACTTCCATCATAACCTTCCCTTCTAACATATATAAATGATCTTAAAAGTTTCGTATCATTTCGAACATTCCCCGATTTAAATTGAGTTTTGACCCAAACTAGTATAAATTCGTGTAAATATATTATGATTTTTTGACCGAAACCTGCATTTTAAAACGTTTCATAGAATCTAATTTTCAGATAATTTTTTGCATGGACTTCCATTATAAGCTTCCCTCCTAACATATATAAATGATCTTAAAAGTTTTTTATCATTTCAAACAGTCCCCGATTTAATTTGATTTTTGACAGAAACTAGTATAAACTAGTGTATAATATATTATAATTTTTTACCAAAACTTGCATTTTGAAAAGTTTCATAGATTCTAATTTTCAAAATGATTTTTTGCATGGACTTCCTGTAAGATCAAAGTGCGCCTAAGAGGGGGGGTGAATTAGGTGTTATCAAATTTTTCGATTCTTTTTCCTCGATGGATGGATTTTGCTTTTTACGGTTTATGGAATGAAAAACGGTAAAGCAGGAAAGTAAAAATGACACAGAGGTTTATCCTGGTTCCCTTCACAATCCGAAGGTACATCCAGTCCCCTTTCAACACGAAAGAGATTTCCACTAGTTTTTATAGAACAGTACAACCTATCACACCTTTAATGGTGAGGCCTACTTTCTAACAAACTAAACAAACAAGTGTGCAAGAACAATCCTCTTGCCATACTTACCCTTATGTCCAAACAATCCTTGGAACACAAGTCACAAATAGAAAACACTTTCTATAATTTTTTGTTTGAGTGAGTAATACAAAGATTGGTATCAATATAAATTGATCTTCTCCTATATTCAAAATTCACTACTCAAGGTTCAATACAAGTGTTCAATGAAATATGAAATATGATGAACAATGAACACTTTTAGAAGTATGAAAAAATATTTGAATTTAGTGATTTTGATTATGTGATAATATTTGAAAATTCTTGGAGGTGTTTATGAATTTGAAATTTTAACAATTTATAATAGTCATAACACCTATTCAAAAAGGTATGAGAATTTTTGAAAAAAATTCTTGAAAAGGTATAAAAAAGTTATGAAATAAAATCATGAAGAGGTATAACACTTAACAAAAATTTGAATTTGAAGAGAAACAATTTTTCAAAAATCCTTCAGTGTTAACCGGTTAACCATATAGGTTAATCGGTTAACGCGCTGAAATGTTACCACAGAATTGAAAAATTGAGACCGTTAACCGGTTAACCCATATGGTTAACCGGTTAACACTGTTAAAACACAGAAAAATAATTATGTTTTAAGTGTTAAAACCAGTTCCGATTATTTTCAAAAAGTGCATATGCATTGAATTAACATGATGGATTATATTGAACACTTGTATATCATTTTAAGGAGTAAGTTTTGATATACCTAAGCCTTGTGTCCAAGTCTTGAAAATGTTGCACAATAGCTTGATTCGAACGGTAGCATTCCATTGATGATGCATAGCCATGATCTTGATCTTTGTTGTCATCTCGACTATTTGCAATCTGGAATGAGCTTGAATAATGTTGACGTCATCAAAACATTGAGCTTGAAGTATGCTTCTACATTCTCCCCCTTTTTGATGATGACAACCAAACGAATTTTGCGCACAAGCTTTGATTGATCGATGTTGTGTTCTAGGCTTGCTTCTCCCCCTATGTCCAGCAACTCCCCCTATCTAAACAGAGGCAAAATTCTGCACAGAGAGATGTTAGAAACACAAGCTCTTCTCCCCCTTTGGCATTAGCAAAAAGGAAGAGAGGATCAAGCATAATCATGAAAATACAGCATAAAAATTCAGCAAGATGCAAGTTAGCACGAAAACATACACGAAAGCACAAATATAACACAAACATATTGGATTAAAACGGGAAAAGAGTACGGAAAGCATACAACGGAAAGGAAATCAAAATTGCCTAACAAACGTAGGACTTATAACAGAATTCATAAAACTAATTAAAACAATAAAAACAACAAGACATGCATGGTCATTCATCATCCGACATTTCATCACTTTCATCTTCACCATCTTCACTACCGACTTCACTTTCATCATCCTCTTCGGTTTGGTTGTGAGAACTGATAATAAGTTTCCGAAGACTTTTGAGAGTGCGTTGGGTTTCACGATGGTTTTGTTGAAGGTTGGAAGTTGGAAGAAGATGATAAATAGAGTTTATGGTAGTCAAATAGTTGAAGAATCAAAGCATGTGAATGTGAATGAACCAAACATGCAATGCAATGTACTTTAAACATGTATTAAAGACATAGTAAAACAAAATAATAAAACAAATAATAAAAACACAGAGTCTGAAACTTGCGCTGGAAATCCAAGTTTTGGATGTGTTAACCGGTTAACGGTTAAAAATTTTGAATTTTTTGAAAAATCCAGCAGCATGTTTTAGAGCCAAAATAAATAATTTTTGATAAAAATTTTTTTCATAAAGTGTTAGCACTTGTCAAAACGCAACTTTCGATCAAAATTTTTTTTGAAACCGATTATTTTCGGGTATACGAAAGTGAGAAAAACGAAAACTGGCAAAATGGAAGTGTTAGCCTTTTATGACTAAAAAGTGAACAAACATACATATAATGCAATAAAAACATACAACAAGCAATTTTAAAGTAAAGGTTAAATGTCAGCTTCATTGAGAATACCAAGTTCTCGTCGAATCTTGTAAAATTGCTCTTTAGCCAATGGTTTAGTGAATATATCGGCGAGTTGATTGTGTGTATCCACGAATGTAACATCGACATCTCCGTTTAGAACATGATCTCGAAGGAAGTGATGCCGGATATCTATGTGCTTTATTCTTGAATGCATGACCAGGTTCTTTGTGATATTGATGGCACTTGTGTTGTCACACCGGAGAGGGAGACAACCGAGATCTATACCGAAATCGAGGAGTTGTTGTTTAAGCCATAAGATTTGGGCACAACAACTTCCTGCTGCGATGTACTCCGCTTTGGCCGTGCTAAGTGCAACGCATGCTTGCTTCTTACATGCCCACGACACTAGTGCGTTCCCGAGAATGTGACAAGTACCACTTGTACTTTTTCTATCGGTCTTACATCCTGCATAATCCGCGTCAGAATAACCAATTAAAGAACAAGTACTACCTTTAGGATACCATAATCCAACGTGCGTCGTTCCTTTGAGATACTTCATGATCCTCTTCACGACAGTGAGATGTGATTCCTTCGGATTATCTTGAAAGCGGGCACATAAACAAACACTAAACATAATGTCAGGACGGCTTGCCGTCAAATATAAAAGTGAACTGGTCATACCTCGATACTTTGTAATATCAATTGAAGTGCCGGAAAGATCTTGATCAACATACGTTCCGGATCCCATTGGAGTAGACATTTCTTTGCAATTGTCCATATCAAATCTTTTAAGTAGTTCCTTGCAATACTTGGATTGGTTGATGAAGATGCCATCCTTTGTTTGCTTGATTTGTAATCCAAGGAAGTAGTTCATCTTTCCCATCATGGACATCTCGAATTCGCCTTGCATCATAAGAGAGAATTCCTCGCAAAGATCTTTGTTTGTTGAACCGAAGATGATGTCGTCGATATAGACTTGAACAAGTAAGGTGTTGCCCTTGAGATTCTTGATGAACAAAGTCTTGTCAACCTTTCCTTTCATAAAACCTTTCTCACATAGGAAGTTGCAAAGGCGATCATACCATGCCCTTGGTGCTTGCTTTAATCCATAAAGATCCTTCTTCAACTTGTAAACATGAGAGGGATTATTGAAGTCTTCATAACCCAGAGGTTGTTTGACGTAGACTTCTTCATTGGTGTAACCATTTAGGAAAGCGCTTTTGACATCCATCTGGTACAAATGAAAATTCATTGAACAAGCGTAAGCGAGTAATAATCTAATTGCTTCTAACCTTGCTACCGGAGCGAATGTTTCATCAAAGTCAATTCCTTCTTCTTGGTTGTAGCCTTGTGCGACCAATCTTGCTTTGTTACGAACTATGATCCCATTCTCGTCAAGTTTTTTTTTGAACACCCATCTTGTGCCTATGATATGTTTGTTGTCCGGTCTTGGTACAAGAGTCCAAACTTGGTTCCTTTTGAATTGGTTGAGTTCTTCTTGCATAGCTATTATCCATTGATCGTCGCCTAAAGCTTCATCGATTTTTTTTGGTTCAATTTGAGACACGAACGCCATGTTGAGACAAGCATCCTTGAGATTAAGTCGAGTTGCAACGCCTTGGATAATATCACCAATAACTTTATCTATCGGGTGATCTCTATGAGTTCTCCATTCTTTAGGAAGATCTTGATGTTCTTCAATGGTTGGTGAGTCATCTTCTTGTGATATTGTTTGTTCTTTTGATGTCTCCTTTTGTTGTTGTGATAGATCTACTACATCATCATCATCATCCACAATAATATTATCCTCTTTCGAGGGGTTAGTCTAATCAAACGAAACATGTATAGATTCTTCAATAGAAAGTGTTCGTTTATTGAAAATTCTAAAAGCTTTACTTGATAGAGAATAGCCAAGAAATATACCTTCATCGGATTTCTCATCAAACTTACCAAGGTTGTCCTTGCCGTTGTTGAGAACGAAGCATTTGCATCCGAATATGTGGAAGAAAGATATGTTGGGTTTCCTTCCCTTGAACAACTCATATGGAGTCTTCTTGAGAATAGGTCGAATATTGACACAGTTACTTACAAAACAAGCCGTGCTAACCGCATCCGCCCAAAAATATTTAGGAAGATTTGAGTCGCTAAGCATTGTCCTTGCAAGTTCCACTAGTGCCCTATTCTTCCTCTCTACAACACCATTTTGTTGAGGAGTTCTTGGTGCGGAAAAATTGTGAGAGATTCCATGCTCTTCACAAAAATCTTCTAATGATGAATTTTGAAATTCGCCACCATGGTCGCTTCTTATGGAAACTATTAAGAGTGACTTCTCGTTTTGAATTTTCTTGGCATACTTCTTGAATGCTTTAAAGGCATCACTTTTCTGCACTAAAAACAAAGTCCAAGTGTATCTAGAGAAATCATCAACAATAAATAAGGCAAAAACGTTACCTCCAAAGCTTTTTGTTCTTGATGGACCGAAGAGATCCATATGTAACAATTGTAGTGGTCTTGAAGTAGATATCACTTTCTTGGTCTTGAAGGATGTTTTTGTTTGCTTCCCCTTTTGACATGCGTCACAAAGCTTATCCTTGATAAACTTTATCTTCGGAAGACCAACAACTAGATCATGCCTCGTTGTTGTTTGCCATTAAGCACTTCACCTTCAAGGAAGAGTCATCAAAAGAAATCATAAAGATGTTATTAAATCATTTACCTTTTAGCAAGAGTTCATGAGTGACTTCGTGTTCTATCAAGCATTCCTCCTTTGTGAAGTTGATTCGGAACCCTTTGTCACACAATTGACTTATGCTAAGAAGGTTGTGTTTAAGGCCTTCCACATAAAGGACGTCTTCGATGATTGTATGAGGAGATGCACCAATGGTTCCAACTCCAAGAATCCTTCCTTTATTATCATCACCGTAAGTAACGTATCCTTTGGCCTTAAGTGTTAGACTTGAAAATTTGTTGATATCGCCCGTCATATACTTTGAACAACCGCTATCGAGATACCATTGAGTAGAAGTTGTTTTCAAGCATACCTACAAAACAAAGTCAAGTATTGTTAGGTACCCAAATTGCTTTGGGTCTTTGATAGTTAGTACCCTTTTCAACCCGCACATAATGCCCTTTAGCAACACCAATGTTGCGCACATAGCAAGCATTAGGTGTATGGCCTTTGATTCCACAATAAAAACAAGTAGGTTGAAATTGACTCTTAAATCTAGGAACATATTTTTGTTTCTTAATGATTCTTTTCTTTTTATGACTTTGATGCATAGTTTTAGAATTGTTAGTCTTTTCTTTAACAATTTGTTCACTAGCTTTTACGAAAACGGTTTCACTTGTGCTTGGTTTGGAAAACTTAGAATATCCTAAGCCACTTTTATCATTTGGATATCTTTGGTGCCTAAGAATTTCCTCCAAGCCAATTTGACCTTTTTCATATCTTTCTAAAACTCTTTTGAGTTGAACAATTTGAAAAGATAATGACTCACAATTTTTACATGCAAGGCTTTGTTTTTCATCCATTATCTTTTGTTTTTCATTTTCAATGTATTTTTCAAAAGATGTATTTTGTTCTTCTAAAGATAATATTCTTTTCTTTTGGGATGAAATATTTTTGTACAAAGTCTTGCATTCTTTTAGAAGTTCATCTATGACTTCTTGTGCATCATTTTCATAAATTTAAAAGTTGCTACTAACCTCGTCATTTTCTTCATCAGAGTGATGTGACGCCATTAACGCCATATTTGCACATTCATCGCTTTCCGATTCCGATGAGGAACTAACTTTATTGTCATCCCAAGCAACATAAGCCTTTTTATTTTTGAAGTCCTTCTTGCCTTTGAATCCTCCTTTCTTTGCAAGTCTTGGACAATCCGGTTTTATGTGACCTTGCTTCCCACATTCATAACATGTAACTTCTTGAATCGATGTGGATGCATCCTTCTTCCTGAAATGTTTATTCTTTTTAGGAAAAGAGGAATTATTATTTTTGTTAAAAAACTTACCAAGCTTCTTAACAAGAAGCATAAAGTTCTCATCTTCGGAAATTTCTTCATCTTTGTCATCCTTCGTGTCAATCTTCAAAGCAATTCCTTTGGACTTTTTCTCTTGACTTTCGTGCTTCTCGAGCCTTCCAAGTTCCAATTCGTGCTCTTGAAGTTTTCCGAATAGAGATGCGGATGTCATCGTTGAGAGACTCTTCTTCTCCGAAATAGCGGTCACCTTCGGTTGCCATTCCCTTGTCAAGGACCTTAGGACTTTCAAATTGAGATCGTCGTTGGTGAAGGTCTTCCCGAGTGCAATCAAGTGGTTGGTTAGATGAACAAATCTTTTTTGTAAGGCCACAATAGATTCTCCGGGCTGCATGCGGAACATTTCATATTCTTGACTCAATGTGTTAAGCCTTGATCTTTTTACTTCTGTTGTTCCTTCATGTGTTTCTACCAAAGTATCCCAAATCTCCTTAGCCGATTTGCATTGTGATACGCGAAAGAATTCATCCATACTAAGAGCGCTTTGGAGTATGTTTATTGCCTTCTTCTCATTTAGGATCTTCTTTTTATCATCTTCATCATACATATTCTTCAACTTTGCGGTTCCAACGCCGTTGATCACATTAACAGGATTATGCGGACCTTCTTCGATTGCTTCCCATATGCCTTCTCCTTGGGCTTCAAGATGTGCCCTCATTCTGATTTTCCAAAAATCAAAGTATTCACCGGAGAAGAGCGGAGGCTTGTTGTTACTTCCACCATCTTTGAAAACAGGATTCGAGTTTGCGGAAGCCATAGGATCTTGTAGGAACAGGTTACCTAAACCTGCTCTGATGCCAATTGTAAGATCAAAGTGCGCCTAAGAGGGGGGTGGGGGTGAATTAGGTGTTATCAAATTTTTCGATTCTTTTTCCTCGATGGATGGATTTTTCTTTTTACGGTTTATGGAATGAAAAACGGTAAAGCAGGAAAGTAAAAATGACACAGAGGTTTATCCTGGTTCCCTTCACAATCCGAAGGTACATCCAGTCCCCTTTCAACACGAAAGAGATTTCCACTAGTTTTTATAGAACAGTACAACCTATCATACCTTTAATGGTGAGGCCTACTTTCTAACAAACTAAACAAACAAGTGTGCAAGAACAATCCTCTTGCCACACTGACCCTTATGTCCAAACAATCCTTGGAACACAAGTCACAAATAGAAAACACTTTCTATAATTTTTTGTTTGAGTGAGTAATACAAATATTGGTATCAATATAAATTGATCTTCTCCTATATTCAAAATTCACTACTCAAGATTCAATACAAGTGTTCAATGAAATATGAAATATGATGAACAATGAACACTTTTAGAAGTATGAAAAAATATTTGAATTTAGTGATTTTGATTATGTGATAATATTTGAAAATTCTTGGAGGTGTTTATGAATTTGAAATTTTAACAATTTATAATAGTCATAACACCTATTCAAAAAGGTATGAGAATTTTTGAAGAAAATTCTTGAAAAGGTATAAAAAAGTTATGAAATAAAATCATGAAGAGGTATAACACTTAACAAAAATTTAAATTTGAAGAGAAACAATTTTTCAAAAATTCTTCAGTGTTAACCGGTTAACCATATAGGTTAATCGGTTAACACGCTGAAACGTTACCACAGAATTGAAAAATTGAGACCGTTAACCGGTTAACCTATATGGTTAACCGGTTAACACTGTTAAAACACAGAAAAATAATTCTGTTTTAAGTGTTAAAACCAGTTCCGATTATTTTCAAAAAGTGCATATGCATTGAATTAACATGATGGATTATATTGAACACTTGTATATCATTTTAAGGAGTAAGTTTTGATAAACCTGAGCCTTGTGTCCAAGTCTTGAAAATGTTGCACAATAGCTTGATTCGAACGGTAGCATTCCATTGATGATGCATAGCCATGATCGTGATCTTTGTTGTAATCTCGACTTTTTGCAACCTGGAATGAGCTTGAATAATGTTGACGTCATCAAAACATTGAGCTTGAAGTATGCTTCTACACTTCCATCATAACCTTCCCTCCTAACATTTATAAATGATCTTAGAAGTTTCATATCAATTCAAACATTCCCCTATTTAATTTGAGTTTTGACCGAAACTATTACAAATTATTGTATAATATATTATGATTTTTTGACCGATATTTGCATTTTGAAAAGTTTCATAGAATCTAATTTTTTCAGAATTATTTTTTGCATGGACTTCCATCATAACCTTCCCTTCTAACATATATAAATGATCTGAAAAGTTTCGTATCATTTCGAAGATTCCCCGATTTACATTGAGTTTTGACCGAAACTAGTATAAATTCGTGTATAAAATATTATGATTTTTTGATAGAAACTTGCATTTTAAAATGTTTCATAGAATCTTATTTTCAGATGATTTTTTGCATGGACTTCCATCATAACCTTCCCTCCTAACATATATAAATGATCTTAAAAGTTTCGTATCATTTCGAACATTCCCCGATTTAAATTGAGTTTTGACCGAAACTAGTAAAAATTCGTGTATTATATTATGATTATTTGACCGAAACTTGCATTTTGAAACGTTTCATAGAATCTAATTTTCAGATGATTTTTTGCATGGACTTCCATCACAACATTCCCTCCTAACATATATAAATGATCTTAAAAGTTTTATTATCATTTACAGCAGTCCCCGATTTAATTTGATTTTTGACAGAAACTAGTATAAACAAGTGTATAATATATTATGATTTTTTGACCAAAACTTGCATTTTGAAAAGTTTCATAGAATCTAATTTTCAGAATGATTTTTTGCATTTACTTCCATCATAACCTTCCCTCCTAACATATATAAATGATCTTAAAAGTTTCGTACCATTTCGAACATTCCCCGATTTAAATTGAGTTTTGACCGACACTAGTATAAATTCGTGTATAATATATTATGATTATTTGACCGAAACTTGCATATTGAAAAGTTTCATAAAATCTAATTTTCAGAATGATTTTTTGCATGGACTTCCAACATAACCTTCCCTCCTAACATATATATACGATCATAAAAGTTTCGTATCATTTCGAACTTTCCCCTATTTAATTTGAGTTTTGACCGAAACTAGTATACACTAGTGTATAATATATTATGATTTTTTGAACGAAACTTGCATTTTGAAAAGTTTCATAGAATCTAATTTTCAGAATGATTTTTTGCATGGACTTCCATCATAACCTTCCCTCCTAACATATATAAATGATTTTAAAAGTTTCGTATAATTTCGAACATTCCCCAATTTAAATATATTTTTGACTGAAACTAGTATAAATTCGTGTATAATATATTATGATTATTTGACCGAAACTTGCATTTTGAAACGTTTCATAGAATCTAATTTTCAGATGATTTTTTGCATGGACTTCCATCATAACATTCCCTCCTAACATATATAAATGATCTTAAAAGTTTTTTTATCATTTACAACAGTCCCCGATTTAATTTGATTTTTGACAGAAACTAGTATAAACAAGTGTATAATATATTATGATTTTTTGACCAAAACTTGCATTTTGAAAAGTTTCATAGAATCTAATTTTCAGAATGATTTTTTGCATGGACTTCCATCATAACCTTCCCTCCTAACATATATAAATGATATTAAAAGTTTCGTATCATTTCGATCATTCCCCGATTTAAATTGAGTTTTGACCGAAACTAGTATAAATTCGTGTATAAATATATTTTGATTATTTGACCGAAACTTGCACTTTGAAACGTTTCATAGAATCTAATTTTCAGATGATTTTTTGCATGGACTTCCATCATAACATTCCCTCCTAACATATATAAATGATCTTAAAAGTTTTATTTTATCATTTACAACAGTCCCCGATTTAATTTGATTTTTGACAGAAACTAGTATAAACAAGTGTATAATATATTATGATTTTTTGACCAAAACGTGCATTTTGAAAAGTTTCATAGAATCTAATTTTCAGAATGATTTTTAGCATAACTTCCATCATAACCTTCCCTCCTAACATATATAACTGATCTTAAAAGTTTCGTATAATTTCGAACATTCCCCGATTTAAATATATTTTTGATCGAAACTAGTATAAATTCGTGTATAATATATTATGATTTTTTGACCAAAACTTGCATTTTGAAACGTTTAATAGAATCTAATTTTCAGAATGATTTTTTGCATTTACTTCCATCATAACCTTCCCTCCTAACATATATAAATGATCTTAAAAGTTTTTTATCATTTCAAACAGTCCTCGATTTAATTTGATTTTTGACCGAAACTAGTATAAACTAGTGTATAATATATTATGAAATTTTGAACGAAACTTGCATTTTGAAAAGTTTCATAGAATCTAATTTTCAGAATGATTTTTTGCATGGACTTCCATCATAACCTTCCCTCCTAACATATATAAATGATCTTAAAAGTTTCGTATCATTTCAAACATTCCCCGATTTAAATTTATTTTTGACCGAAACTAGTATAAATTCGTGTATAATATATTATGATTATTTGACCGAAACTTGCATTTTGAAACGTTTCATAGAATCTAATTTTCAGATGATTTTTTGCATGGACTTCCATCATAACCTTCCCTCCTAACATATATAAATGATCTTAAAAGTTTTTTTTATCATTTCAAACAGTCCCTGATTTAATTTGAATTTTGACAGAAACTAGTATAAACTAGAGTATAATTTACTATGATTTTTTGACCAAAACTTGCATTTTGAAAAGTTTCATAGAATCTAATTTTCAGAATGATTTATTGCATGGACTTCCATCATAACCTTCCCTCCTAACATATATAAATGATCTTAAAAGTTTTTTATCATTTCAAACAGTCCCCGATTTAATTTGATTTTTGACAGATACTAGTATAAACCAGTGTATAATATATTATGATTTTTTGACATAAACTTGCATTTTGAAAAGTTTCATAGAATCTAATTTTCAGAATGATTTTTTGCATGGCCTTCCATCATAACCTTCCCTCCTAACATATATAAATGATCTTAAAAGTTTTTTTTTTATCATTTCAAACAGTCCCCGATTTAATTTGATTTTTGACAGAAACTAGTATGAACTAGTGTATAATATATTATGATTTTTTGACCAAAACTTGCATTACGAAAAGTTTCATAGAATCTAATTTTTAGAATGATTTTTTGCATGGACTTCTATAATAACCTTCCCTCCTAACATATATAAATGATCTTAAAAGTTTCGTATCATTTCGAACATTCCCCGATTTAAATTGAGTTTTGACCGAAACTAGTATAAATTCGTGTATAATATATTATGATTATTTGACCGAAACTTGCATTTTGAAACGTTTCATAGTGTCTAATTTTCAGATGATTTTTTGCATGGACTTCCATCATATCCTTCCCTCCTAAGAAATATAAATGATCTTAAAAGTTTTTTATCATTTCAAACAGTCCTCGATTTAATTTGATTTTTGACCAAACTAGTATAAACTAGTGTATAATATATTATGATTTTTTTATCGAAACTTCCATTTTGAAAAGTTTCATAGAATCTAATTTTCAAAATGATTTTTTGATTGGACTTCCATCATAACCTTCCCTCCTAACATATATAAATGATTTTAAAAGTTTCGTATCATTTTGAACATTCCCCGATTTAAATTGAGTTTTGACCGAAACTAGTATAAATTCGTGTCGAATATATTATGATTATTTGACCGAAACATGCATTTTGAAACGTTTCATAGAATCTAATTTTCAGATGATTTTTTGCATGGACTTCCATCATAACCTTCCCTCCTAACAAATATAAATGATCTTAAAAGTTTTTTATCATTTCAAACAGTCCTCGATTTAATTTGATTTTTGACCGAAACTAGTATAAACTAGTGTATAATATATTATGATTATTTGATCGAAACTTGCATTTTGAAACGTTTCATAGAATCTAATTTTCGGATGATTTTTTGCATGGACTTCCATTATAACCTTCCCTCCTAACATATATAAATGATCTTAAAAGTTTTTTATCATTTCACACTGTCCCCAATTTAATTTGATTTTTGACAGATACTAGTATAAACCAGTGTATAATATATTATGATTTTTTGACCAAAACTTGCATTTTGAAAAGTTTCATAGAATCTAATTTTCAAAATGATTTTTTGCATGGACTTCCATAATAACCTTCCCTCCTAACATATATAAATGATCTTAAAAGTTTCGTATCATTTCAAACATTCCCCGATTTAAATTGAGTTTTGACCGAAACTAGTATAAATTCGTGTATAATATATTTTGATTATTTGACCGAAACTTGCATTTTGAAACGTTTCATAGAATCTAATTTTCAGATGATTTTTTGCATGGACTTCCATCATAACATTCCCTCCTTGTGAGCAACCTTAGTTTTTGATTGATTATAATTTTTAAGTGTTTGTGTTTGCTTTACATTAAGAAAAATGTTTGCTTTAGTTTTGTTTCTTTTGTTTTCATTGTTTTTGAACTTTTGGAAAAATACGCAAAATGAATCGATACATCCTAGCATGAATCGATTCATGCTGTTTGAAGGTTTCTGAAAATTCGCAAAATGAATCGATTCATTTTATGATGTATCGATTCATGCTGTTTAAATGGTTCTGTTTTTACAAAAATGATCAGTATGTATCGATTCATTAAGGCTTGAATCGATTCATTAATCTGTTATTTCTCTAACAGAATCTGCATACATATATGTGTTTTTTGTTTCATTTAGTGTAACAGATCACAGAAAATCAGAGACAAATTTTACAGTGATTAAGCATTGAAGAACGTATCAAGAAAGGGTTTTTGGAGTGTTGCAACTTTAATGTTGAGCAAGTTTGAAACCTAGAATCAAATTCATCTTCATCATCTTCTCAAAGATCTTAATTCAAGAACATCAACAAGGAAGTGTTTGCTGTCCTATGAATTGAAGGCTTTCGAGATAACGTTCAGTGGTACGATCGGAGATCCAGCTGAGTTGAAGATTGATAGAAGGTTTCGAGGAAAAACCAGTTGGGTTTTCCTTCAAGAACGGGCGTGTTCTTGAGGGTTTGTTAGTCACGTTTACAAGTCAGATTTAGCCGCAGCGAGAGTTTTGGAAATCGGGGGATTTCGTAAATAGGTCGTGGAACCGGTAAATTGATTGTATAACTTGCAGGGAATCTTGATTGGGCTCAGATCAAGTGAAGGTTGATACAATAGGAAGTTCTAGGTGTTTAGAATTCTGGTGTTTGTATTGCAACCTTGTAATCAACGGATTCAGTAATTTTGATATAAGAGTTCTCAATTTCGATTTGAAATTGAGTGGGAGACGTACCCACACGCGAGGACGAACGTGGGGAACTTCCTTACCAAATCTCGGCGTATTGTATCTCTTCTCTATCTCTATTTACATTTTAATTTGTTTTTCGATTCATTGGAAATAACTTTAGTGATAGGTGCATTCAACTGTTTTTTATATTGTGTGTTTAATCCTTTATCATCGCAATCGTAAATCCAGCACGTTATCGCTTGTCTGGTCTTCTAGTGTCCGGTTCAGAATAGACGCTTGTATATTCGGGACCTTCATTTCCGTAATTCTTTGAAAACTCTGAAAAACGTTTTAAATCCTTGAAAACAAGGAGGTGATCCATTCACCCCCCCTCTAGATCACTCGCCACAACGTCTAACAAGTGGTATCAGAGCACCGGTTCGCTGGTGCTTTGTGGCTGCCTGAAACGTTATGGATTCTGAACCAAAGGGGGCGTACAATAGAGCTCCTGTTTTCAATGGTGAAAATTATGGCTACTGGAAAGACTGCATGCGAGTACCTATAAATTCTGTTGATAGGCACGTATGGGCTGCCATTCAAAATGGTCCTTTTCAAATTACCATGATGAATGAAGCAGGTGCCATAATACCTAAACCAGAAGATGATTGGGATGAAAAAGATGAGAAAAAGTGGTCAAGTGATTGGAGAGCTCGAAATATGCTAATTTCAGCACTTAGTGCAGATGAGTATTATCGAGTTTCCCATTGCACGACAGCTAAAGAAATGTGGGATGCTTTAGAAATTGCACATGAAGGTACAACTGAAGTAAAACAGTCCCGCATTAACACACTTAATCAAGAGTTCGAACTCTTTCGCATGAAACAAGGAGAATCTATTCCCGACATGCAAAAGAGATTTGTTTATCTCATTAATCGTTTGAATGCACTTGGAAAACCTGTTTCCAATGATATTGCTACTAATAAAATTCTGAGATGTCTTAGCAGGGAATGGCAACCTAAAGTGACAGCTATCAAGGAAGTCAATGATCTAACGACACTCACAATGACTACTTTGTTTGGAAAGCTGGAGGAACATCAGCAAGAACTAGAAAGTCTAGAAAAGTTTGAGAACAAAAGTAAAAAGGGAAAGGAGAAGAATAAAGACAAAGAGGGTGAGAAGAGGCCTATAGCTCTTATGGCTTCTAACTCAAAGTCCTCACAAAAAGAGCTAAATAACAATGAGTCAAGTAGTGACGAAGACTCCGGTGACGAAGAAATGGGACTTTTTGTTAGGAGATATAATAGATTCATTCGAAAGAATGGAATCAAGCATTCCGACAAAAATCTCATAAATTTTAGAAGACAATCTATGGATTCAAAACAGGAAGAGGTTAAGATGAATAGAGAAAGAGGGTCTTGCTTTAATTGTGGCAAGTCCAGACATTATAAAACGGATCGTCCTTTAAAGAAAAAAGGATAAAGGAAAAGCTCCACCAAGAAGGTATAATAATAAGCAAAGAAGAGCCTACATTGCTTGGGAGAGTGATAGTGATTCATCAAGTACACAATGCACAAGTGATAGCGATGAAACCGCAAATTTGTGTCTTATGGCTCACACCAAAAATCAGTCCCACCATAAGAAGAAAAGTGATGATAAAAAGGTAAAACAAGCTTATTATAACAACTTCTCTTCCATGTCTTTTTCTGAATTGAAAGTAGCTTTTGAAAAACTGCATAATGAAGCTAAAGAAGCATTTAAAAGGTTAGCTTCCGATAAAAGAATTTTTTCATACTTGGAAGGTAAAGTACAATATGCTGAAAAAGATTTAGAATGCTTGAAAGCTAGTATTGCAGAAAATTCAAAAGCTATTGATATTGATGGTTGTAGTAAAATTAGGCATTGTGAAAGGTGCCACATTTGGCAACAAAAGGTCATCTCTCTTAAAGCCAAATTGGAAAAAGCCTTGCAACCTAAGATTACTTATGCCGTTGATACTAGGTTGTTCAAAAAATCATTAAATCCTTCATATGCAAAATATTCTTTTGTTCCAAAGGATTTAAGGACCAATAGTAAACATCATCATTATCGTAGTGTTTGTCATTATTGTTGTCATGCTGGCCATACCATTGAGAAATGCAAGTTTAGAAGATTTCTTGTGCCTAAAGGCATTTATCAATGAAAGCCTAAAGACAACCATGTTATCACTTACCCACTTGGACCCAATAAAAATTGGGTACCTACCTCTCTCTTTTGATATTGTAGGATGAGTGTCTTGCATCCATGGAAAGAAGATGGTTTCTGGACAGCGGGTGTTCAAGGCACATGACGGGTGACATATCACTTTTTATTGACTTCAAAGCAAAGAAAAAGGGGTATGTTACTTATGGAGACAATAACAAAGGAGCTATACTTGGTAAAGGTAGTGTAGGTAATCCATCTACCACTACTATTTCTGATGTACATCTTGTAGAGGGACTTAAACACAATTTGTTAAGTATAAGTCAACTATGCGATAAAGGTTATAAAGTTTCTTTCACAAAAACATGTTGCAAAATTGAACATACGGAACAAAATGTTGTGTTTAAGGGTGTAAGAGTAAACAATATATATATGCTTGATCTTTTGAGTGTATCCTTAACAAGCACTAAATGTCTAGTAGCCTTAAATGATGATTCATGGCTATGGCATAGACGCTTAGCGCATGTTAATTTCGATTTGCTTAATAAGGTTGTAACCAAGGATCTAGTAGTAGGTCTTCCAAAAATAAAATTCTCAAAAGACCACCTATGTGATGCTTGCCAAATGGGAAAACAAACAAGGGTCTCTTTTAAATCTAAAAATATAATTTCAACTTCAAGACCTCTTGAGCTTCTCCATATGGATCTCTTTGGACCATCTAGGACAAAGAGCTTAGGTGGAAACAATTATGGTTTCGTAATAGTAGATGACTACTCTAGATTCACTTGGACTATATTTCTTCATAGCAAAGATGAAACTTTTTCTGCTTTCAAAAGTTTTGCAAAGCTGTCCCAAAATAAAATGAATTCTAAAATAGTTACAATCCGAAGCGATCATGGAGGTGAATTTCAAAACCATCTCTTTGATAAGTTTTGTGACAAGTATGGCATTGAGCATAACTTTTCAGCTCCTCGAACTCCACAACAAAACGGTGTTGTGGAACGCAAAAAGCGAGTTTTAGAGGAATTGGCAAGAACAATGCTTAATGAGGGTGGATTACCAAAATACTTTTGGGCCGATGCAATTAGTACGGCTTGTTATGTTCTAAATAGGATTTTAATTCGTCCTATTTTGAATAAAACTCCTTATGAAATTTTAAAAGGTAGAAAGCCCAACTTGTCTCATCTTCACATTTTCGGTTGTAAATGTTTTGTTTTGAATAACGGTAAGGAAAATCTTGGGAAGTTTGATGCTAAAGCTGATGAAGGTATTTTTCTTGGTTACTCTCAATCAAGCAAAGCATATAGAGTTTATAATAGGCGTTTACTTTCTGTTGAAGAATCTGTCCATGTTTCTTTTGATGAGTCTTACCCAAAAATTGTCAGAAAAGGTATCTCTTTTAATGACGCAGGTGTATCTACAGAAGACATACTCAAAGAAGCTGTTTTGGAAATTGATCAATCTGAAGCGGTTGCTTTTGAGAAGGAGGAAGATACATGTCATGAAAAAGATAAAGAGGAAGGAACATCTGAAGTGAAGGACCTTCCACCAACTTGGAAATCCTCTAAAGACCACCCAATAGACAATATATTGGGAGACATTTCAAAGGGAGTGTTGACTCATTCTAAGATAAGTAATTTTTGTCCTCACTTCGCTTTTGTATCACAAGTGGAACCTAAAAATGCTAAAGAGGCCTTGGTTGATGAATTTTGGCTAATGGCCATGCAAGAAGAGCTAAATCAATTTAAAAGAAATGACGTTTGGGAACTTGTCCCTCGTCCGCGAGATCATCACATCATAGGTACTAAGTGGGTTTTTAGGAATAAACTTGATGAAAGCGGAGTGATAACTAGAAACAAGGCACGCTTGGTAGCACAAGGGTATAACCAAGAGAAGGTCATAGATTATGAGGAGACTTATGCTCCGGTTGCTCGCCTTGAAGCTATACGTCTTTTGCTTGCCTATGCGTGTTCTATGAATTTCAAGCTTTACCAAATGGACGTAAAGAGTGCATTTTTAAATGGTGTTATAAATGAAGAAGTATATGTTTCACAACCTCCTGGTTTTGAAAATTCTGAATATCTAGATCATGTTTACAAATTAAAGCGTGCTTTATATGGTCTTAAGCAAGCACCCCGTGTGTGGTACGAAAGACTTAGCAAATTTCTACTTGATCATGGATATTCTAGAGGTAAAGTGGATAATACACTCTTCATTAAACACAAAGGAAAGCACATTCTTTTAGTTCAAGTTTATGTAGATGATATAATTTTTGGTTCAACTAACATACACTTGGTCGAAGAATTTTCTAATGTTATGCAGGGTGAGTTTGAGATGAGTCTCATGGGGGAGCTGAACTACTTCTTAGGCCTCCAAATAAAGCAACTTGATGAAGGTACAACATTATGTCAAACAAAATACTGTAGAGAGCTGCTCAAGCGTTTTGGAATGAATAATTCTAAATCAATTGACACCCCTATGCCTACCAACGGAAACTTGGACAAAGATGAACATGGTAAGTGCGTTGATGTCAAAAGGTATAGAGGTATGATTGGGTCTCTCTTGTATCTTACTGCTTCTAGATCGGACATCATGTTTAGTGTGTGTATGTGTGCAAGATATCAATCAAATCCTAAGGAATCTCACTTAAAATCAGTCAAGCGTATATTTAGGTATCTTAATGGAACACCTAAATATGGGCTTTGGTATTCCAAAGGAAGCGATTGCAGCTTAGTAGGTTATTCTGATTCTGATTTTGCTGGCTGCAAATCAGATAGGAAAAGCATTAGTGGCACATGTCATCTGTTTTCAAATTCTCTAATAAGTTGGCATAGTAAAAAGCAAGTATCCGTAACTTTGTCTACTGCAGAGGCTGAGTATGTTGCAGCCGGTAGCTGTTGTGCTCAAATTTTGTGGCTAAGACAACAACTACAAGACTTTGACATTGAACTTAAACGTATTCCAATTAAATGTGACAACACTAGTGCCATTAATCTCACTAAGAATCCTGTTTTATACTCACGCACCAAACATATTGAGATTAGACATCACTTCCTTCGCGATCATGTTGAAAAAGGAGATGTTGTGTTTGAGCATGTTGATACTAAAAATCAACTTGCTGACATTTTCACTAAACCTTTAGCAACTGAACCATTCTTCAACATCCGACGTGAATTAGGGATTCTTGATCTCTCTGCATTGGTGTCTTAAGTTTGATTGATGTTGTTTCTATTTATCTCATCATATTTGCTAAGATTGTAGCCTTCACTCATACCTCATGAGAATACTTCGACGGAGGTAATATTGTTCCTCTCTTCACTATGTGATAGTGTATGATCAATGTATGTTTGAGAATTGATTACTTATTTACAATTTTTTATGAATGTTTGAACATTAATGTCTTTAGGTATAAAGTATTCTTAAGCATGTATACAATGTTGTAATTCATTCTGCTGCATAATGGTTGTTTTGCTTATTCATTAGTGTGTCAATTCTTGCAATAATCACTGAAATTTCAAATTTTCGCATAATGAATCGATCCCAACCTTCTTGAATCGATTCATGTTGATTTTATTTTAATTTCTATCAAACCAGTTACAGTATGTATTGATTCATAATTACTTGTATCGATTCATTGTCATCTGTAAATCAAAATTTCGCATAATGAATCGATCCCAATCTTCTTGAATCGATTCATGTTGATTTTATTTTAAATTTCTTTCAACCAGTTACAATATGTATTGATTCATAGTGTCTTGAATCGATACATAGCATTCTGACTTTTAAAATTTTTTCGTGAAATGAATCGATACATACAGGGATGAATCGATTCATCCTGGCGTAAATTCAGTTTATTTTTTAAATGAATCGACACATCAGCAACTGCCATGACATTTGTATCAGTTACAAAACCCCATTATATCTCTCTCATCATCTCATTTGCATCATTTGCATCAAACCCTAACTGTCACAAAAACCCCTCTTCTCTCAAACCCTAATCTTCCACCATGCCTCTAAGAGTTTTGATTCCAAGAGAAAAAGGTAAACAAAAAGGCAAGGAACCCGTTGGGTCTTCTCATCAGGCTCCTTCTATTCCTGAAATTCCTCCATCCGAGACTGCAATTCTTCATCCGACCATTATTGAAGAATTTGAAGCTTCCTTTAAATCAAGGTTAGTAATGAAACCACATGTTTTCGATCCTAGTGATGTTCGTACTCTATGTTTGGAAAAAGTTGCGGATTTAATCGACGCACAAAGTCTTGGATCCTTTTTATCTGTTAAAGATGAGTATCATGAAGATTTTATTCGTGCTTTCTATGCTGGTGTGAAAACTGGAAAAGGCTATCTGTTTAAGTGTTCAATTGGAACCAGAACTTACCGTTTTGAGGCGGGTGACTGGTCTACAGTGTTCAGTTTGCCATCTGTGCTGCCTGAATTGCAGATGTGGCATGACCATAATTTTGAACCACAGTTTAAGTTGAAGGAATACTGTGCATCCATCTCTAAATTGGAGCGACCTCTTGCTGATGATGAGCCTCTGACTTCAGGTATGATCAAAAGTGTTCCAAGAATTCTGCACTGGATCCTTTCTCATATCTTGCGTCCAAGGTCCGGTGGACATTCTAGATTGGACAAGCCGGATATCCATTTATTGTACATTTTGTAGAAGAAAATACCCTTAAACTGGGCAAATTACTTTGTCAAGCGTATCTTTCTTACGCGGAACAGCTCCAAAAACATCACCCTTGCATATGCTGCCCAGATCATGCGGATTCTCAAGTTTTGGAAAGTGACTTTCCCTCCTGTGCCGCTCATATCAGCCTCTAGTGTGCAAGAATTCAACAATGCCACACTCTCTCATATGGGTTATCGATGGGATATCGAGCGTCGTTGCTACTATTTCTTTGAACGCAGCACTCGAACCCGCATCTACAACTTTGACACTCCGGCTGAACACATTTATGTTGAAGAACAAAGGGATGAAGAAATGGAAGAAGCTGAAAATCCTCCTGATGCGAATGCCAACACCGGTTGGGGTGAGTGGGTACCACAAAGGTGGTCTCCCACAAACTATGATCCCGCTCCCTCATCGGCTCCACTGACTTCATCTACTGCTGCTCCAGCCTATCTCACTGAAATGTTTGCACAATTGGAAGTTGCAAACAATGCCCGACATGAGGAAGCTCGTGCGTGGCATGTCCAACAAACAAAATGGCATAAGGAGCATCGTGAATGGCATGATGAGCATACTCGAATGTACCATAATCAACATTCCTGGCATACTGAACTGGTTAAGTGGCATCAAGTGTTCTATAATGAGATGTCTGGATTTATGGATGATTGCCGTTCGCACCCGGGGATTATGGAACGGTTTCAAAGCACAGAGGTTCAGAGGCGTTTCAGGCGTTACACTTTCATGGGACAGAATCCAGATGAAATGCCTCCTCCACCTCCTCCTCCAAGCTTCCGTGACCCTGATCGAGATGATGCGGAGTCGTGTGGTGGCCATTTCCCTCATTGAAGCATTTCATTTTGCATTTCATCATTGTGTGTTGCTTAAGTTTCTTTGTTTTTCTTGTTTGAACAATTTATGGTTTGGTTTGGTTATGTAATTCGCAACTTTATTTGACAATTTCACTGCCTATGATTATGTAATTTGCTTTTGTTTAAATTGTTTGCGCTTTATGCTTCATTCTTTGTGAGTGAATTTTGCTTCTGTATCTTAGTTCTGCTGATTCTGGTTCTTCACCTATGATTCTTTCTTGCTGTTGACAAAGGGGGAGAAAAAGGCAAGTGTGAAATGACAATGACAGGCACAAACTCAGGGGGAGTACTCTCTCACACTTCAAAAATTTTGTCATCATCAAAAAGGGGGAGTTTTTGAGCAACCTTAGTTTTTGATTGAATATAATTTTTAAGTGTTTGTGTTTGCTTTACATTAAGAAAAATGCTTGCTTTAGTTTTGTTTCTTTTGTTTTCATTGTTTTTGAACTTTTGGAAAAATACGCAAAATGAATCGATACATCCTAGCATGAATCGATTCATGCTGTTTGAAGGTTTCTGAAAATTCGCAAAATGAATCGATTCATTTTATGATGTATTGATTCATGCTGTTTAAATGGTTCTGTTTTTACAAAAATGATCAGTATGTATCGATTCATTAAGGCTTGAATCGATTCATTAATCTGTTATTTCTCTAACAGAATCTGCATACATATATGTGTTTTTTGTTTTATTTAGTGTAACAGATCACAGAAAATCAGAGACGAATTTTACAGTGATTAAGCATTGAAGAACACATCAAGAAAGGGTTTTTGGAGTGTTGGAACTTTAATGTTGAGCAAATTTGAAACCTAGAATCAAATTCATCTTCATCATCTTCTCAAAGATCTTAATTCAAGAACATCAACAAGGAAGTGTTTGCTGTCCTGTGAATTGAAACCTTTCGAGATAACGTTCAGTGGTACGATCGGAGATCCAGCTGAGTTGAAGATTGATAGAAGGTTTCAAGGAAAAACCAGTTGGGTTTTCCTTCAAGAACGGGCGTGTTCTTGAGGGTTTGTTAGTCACGTTTACAAGTCAGATTCAGCCGCAGCGAGAGTTTTGGAAATCAGGGGATTTCGCAAATAGGTCGTGGAACCGGTGAATTGATTGTATAACTTGCAGGGAATCTTGATTGGGCTCAGATCAAGTGAAGGTTGATACAATAGGAAGTTATAGGTGTTTAGAATTCTGGTGTTTGTATTGCAACCTTGTAATCGACGGATTCAACAATTTTGATATAAGAGTTCTCAATTTCAATTTGAAATTGAGAGGGAGACGTACCCACACGCGAGGACGAACGTGGGGAACTTCCTTACCAAATCTCGGCATATTGTATCTCTTCTCTATCTCTATTTACGTTTTAATATGTTTTTCGATTCATTGGAAATAGCTTTAGTGATAGGTGCATTCAACTGTTTTTCATATTATGTGTTTAATCCTTTATCATCGCAATCGTAAATCCAACACGTTATCGCTTGTCTGGTCTTCTAGTGGACGGTTCAGAATAGACGCTTGTATATTCGGGACCTTCATTTCCGTAATTCTTTGAAAACTCTGAAAAACGTTTTAAATCTTGAAAACAAGGAGGTGATCCATTCACCCCCCCTCTAGATCACTCGCCACAGCGTCTAACACTCCTAACATATATAAATGATCTTAAAAGTTTTTTTTATCATTTACAACAGTACCCGATTTAATTTGATTTTTGATAGAAACTAGTATAAACAAGTGTATAATATATTATGATTTTTTGACCAAAACTTGCATTTTGAAAAGTTTCATAGAATCTAATTTTCAGAATGATTTTTTGCATATACTTCCATCATAACCTTTCCTCCTAACATATGTAAATGATCTTAAAAGTTTCGCACCATTTCGAACATTCCCCGATTTAAATTGAGTTTTGACCGAAACTAGTATAAATTCGTGTATAATATATATTATTATTATTTGACCGAAACTAGCATATTGAAAAATTTCATAAAATCTAATTTTCATAATGATTTTTTGCATGGACTTCCATCATAACCTTCCCTCCTAACATATATAAATGATCATAAAAGTTTCGTATCATTTCGAACTTTCCCCTATTTAATTTGAGTTTTGACCGAAACTAGTATAAACTAGTGTATAATATATTATGATTTTTTGAACGAAACTTGCATTTTGAAAAGTTTCATAGAATCTAATTTTCAGAATGATTTTTTGCATGGACTTCCATCATAACCTTCCCTCCTAACATATATATATATATGATTTTAAAAGTTTCGTATAATTTCGAGCATTCCCCGATTTAAATATATTTTTGACCGAAACTAGTAAAAATTCGTGTATAATATATTATGATTATTTGACCGAAACTTGCATTTTAAAACGTTTCATAGAATCTAATTTTCAGAGGATTTTTTGCATGGACTTCCTTCATAACCTTCCCTCCTAACATATATAAATGATCTTAAATTTTTTTTTATCATTTCAAACAGTCCCCGATTTAATTTGATTTTTGATAGAAACTAGTATAAACTAGTGTATCATATATTATGATTTTTTAACCAAAACTTGCATTATGAAAAGTTTTATAGAATCTAATTTTCAGAATGATTTTTTGCATGGACTTCCATAATAACCTTCCCTCCTAACATATATAAATGATCTTAAAAGTTTCGTATCATTTCGAACATTCCCCGATTTAAATTGAGTTTTGACCGAAACTAGTATAAATTCGTGTATAATATATTATGATTATTTGACCGAAACTTGCATTTTGAAACGTTTCATAGAATCTAATTTTCAGATGATTTTTTGCATGGACTTCCATCATAATATTCCCTCCTAACATATATAAATGATCTTAAAAGTTTTATTATTATTTACAACGGTCCCCGATTTAATTTGATTTTTTTACTGAAACTAGTATAAACAAGTGTATAATATATTATGATTTTTTGACCAAAACTTGCATTTTGAAAAGTTTCATAGAATCTAATTTTCAGAATGATTTTTTGCATATACTTCCATCACAACCTTCCCTCCTAACATATATAAATGATCTTAAATGTTTCGTACCATTTCGAACATTCCCCGATTTAAATTGAGTTTTGACCGAAACTAGTATAAATTCGTGTATAATATATTATGATTATTTGACCGAAACTTGCATATTGAAAAGTTTCATAAAATCTAATTTTCAGAATGATTTTTTGCATGGACTTCCATCATAACCTTCCCTCCTAACATATATAAATGCTCATAAAAGTTTCGTACCATTTCGAAATTTCCCCTATTTAATTTGAGTTTTGACCGAAACTAGTATAAACTAGTGTATAATATATTATGATTTTTTGAACGAAACTTGCATTTTGAAAAGTTTCATAGAATCTAATTTTCAGAATGATTTTTTGCATGGACTTCCATCATAACCTTCCCTCCTATCATATATAAATAATTTTAAAATTTTCGTATCATTTCGAACATTCCCCGATTTAAATATATTTTTGACCGAAACTAGTATAAATTCGTGTATAATATATTATGATTATTTGACCGAAACTTGCATTTTGAAACGTTTCATAGAATCTAATTTTCAGAGGATTATTTTGCATGGACTTCCTTCATAACCTTCCCTCCTAACATATATAAATGATCTTAAAAGTTTTTTTTTATCATTTCAAACAGTCCTCAATTTAAATTGATTTTTGACCGAAACTAGTATAAACTAGTGTATAATATATTATGAAATTTTGACCGAAACTTGCATTTTGAAAAGTTTCATAGAATCTAATTTTCAGAATGATTTTTTGCATGGACTTCCATCATAACCTTCCCTCCTAACATATATAAATGATCTTAAAAGTTTCGTATGATTTCGAACATTCCCCGATTTAAATTTATTTTTGACCGAAACTAGTATAAATTCGTGTATAATATATTATGATTTTTTGACCGAAACTTGCATTTTGAAACGTTTCATAGAATCTAATTTTTAGATGATTTTTTGCATTGACTTCCATCATAACATTCCCTCCTAACATATATAAATGATCTTAAATGTTTTTTATCATTTACAACCGTCCCCGATTTAATTTGATTTATGACAGAAACTAGTATAAACAAGTGTATAATATATTATGATTTTTTGACCAAAATTGCATTTTGAAAAGTTTCATAGAATCTAATTTTCAGAATGATTTTTTGCATGGACTTCCATAATAACCTTCCCTCCTAACATATATAAATGATCTTAAAAGTTTCGTATCATTTCGAACATTCCCCGATTTAAATTGAGTTTTGACCGAAACTAGTATAAATTCGTGTATAATATATTATGATTATTTGACCGAAACTTGCATATTGAAAAGTTTCATAAAATCTAATTTTCAGAATGATTTTTTGCATGGACTTCCATCATAACCTTCCCTCCTAACATATATAAATGCTCATAAAAGTTTCGTATCATTTCGAAATTTCCCCTATTTAATTTGAGTTTTGACCGAAACTAGTATAAACTAGTGTATAATATATTATGATTTTTTGAACGAAACTTGCATTTTGAAAAGTTTCATAGAATCTAATTTTCAGAATGATTTTTGGCATGGACTTCCATCATAACCTTCCCTCCTAACATATATAAATGATTTTAAAAGTTTCGTATCATTTCGAACATTCCCCGATTTAAATATATTTTTGACCGAAACTAGTATAAATTCGTGTATAATATATTATGATTATTTGACCGAAACTTGCATTTTGAAACGTTTCATAGAATCTAATTTTCAGATGATTATTTTGCATGGACTTCCTTCATAACCTTCCCTTCTAACATATATAAATGATCTTAAAAGTTTTTTTTATCATTTCAAACAGTCCTCGATTTAAATTGATTTTTGACCAAAACTAGTATAAACTAGTGTATAATATATTATGAAATTTTGACCGAAATTGCATTTTGAAAAGTTTCATAGAATCTAATTTTCAGAATGATTTTTTGTATGGACTTCCATCATAACCTTCCCTCCTAACATATATAAATAATCTTAAAAGATACGTATGATTTCAAACATTCCCCGATTTAAATTTATTTTTGACCGAAACTAGTATAAATTCGTGTATAATATATTATGATTATTTGACCGAAACTTGCATTTTGAAACGTTTCATAGAATCTAATTTTCAGATGATTTTTTGCATGGACTTCCATCATAACATTCCCTCCTAACATATATAAATGATCTTAAAAGTTTTTTTATCATTTACAACAGTCCCCGATTTAATTTGATTTTTGACAGAAACTAGTATAAACAAGTGTATAATATATTATGATTTTTGACCAAAACTTGCATTTTGCAAAGTTTCATAGAATCTAATTTTCAGAATGATTTTTTGCATGGACTTCCATCATAACCTTCCCTCCTAACATATATAAATGATATTTAAAGTTTCGTATTATTTCGAACATTCCCCGATTTAAATTGAGTTTTGACCGAAACTAGTATAAATTCGTGTATAATATATTTTGATTATTTGACCGAAACTTGCATTTTGAAACGTTTCATAGAATCTAATTTTCTGATGTTTTTTTGCATGGACTTTCATCATAACATTCCCTCCTAACATATATAAATGATCTTAAAAGTTTTTTTATCATTTACAACAGTCCCCGATTTAATTTGATTTTTGACAGAAACTAGTATAAACAAGTGTATAATATATTATGATTTTTTGACCAAAACTTGCATTTTGAAAAGTTTCATAGAATCTAATTTTCAGAATGATTTTTTGCATATACTTCCATCATAACCTTCCCTCCTAACATATATAAATGATCTTAAAAGTTTCGTATCATTTCGAACATTCCCCGATTTAAATTTATTTTTGACCGAAACTAGTATAAATTCGTGTATAATATATTATGATTATTTGACCGAAACTTGCATTTTGAAACGTTTCATAGAATCTAATTTTCAGATGATTTTTTGCATGGACTTCCTTCATAACCTTCCCTCCTAACATATATAAATGATCTTAAAAGTTTTTTTATCATTTCAAACAGTCCTCAATTTAATTTGATTTTTGACCGAAACTTGCATTTTGAAAAGTTTCATAGAATCTAATTTTCACAATGATTTTTTGAATGGACTTCCATCATAACCTTCCCTCCTAACATATATAAATGATCTTAAAAGTTTCGTATCATTTCGAACATTCCCCGATTTAAATTTATTTTTGACCGAAACTAGTATAAATTCATGTATAATATATTATGATTATTTGACCGAAACTTGCATTTTGAAACGTTTCATAGAATCTAATTTTCAGATAATTTTTTGCATGGACTTCCATCATAACCTTCCCTCCTAACATATATAAATGATCTTAAAAGTTTTTTTTATCATTTCAAGCAGTCCCCGATTTAATTTGATTTTTGACAGAAACTAGTATAAACTAGAGTATAATTTACTATGATTTTTTGACCAAAACTTGCATTTTGAAAAGTTTCATAGAATCTAATTTTCAGAATGATTTTTTGCGTGGACTTCCATCATAACCTTCCCTCCTAACATATATAAATGATCTTAAAAGTTTTTTATCATTTCAAACAGTCCCCGATTTAATTTGATTTTTGAAAGATACTAGTATAAACCAGTGTATAATATATTATGATTTTTTGACCAAAACTTGCATTTTGAAAAGTTTCATAGAATCTAATTTTCAGAATGATTTTTGGCATGGCCTTCCATCATTACCTTCCCTCCTAACATATATAAATGATCTTAAAAGTTTTTTTATCATTTCAAACAGTCCCCGATTTAATTTGATTTTTGACAGAAACTAGTATAAACTAGTGTATAATATATTATGATTTTTTGACCAAAACTTGCATTTTGAAAAGTTTCATAGAATCTAATTTTCAGAATGATTTTTTGCATATACTTCCATCATAACCTTCCCTCCTAACATATATAAATGATCTTAAAAGTTTCGTATCATTTCGAACATTCCCCGATTTAAATTTATTTTTGACCGAAACTAGTATAAATTCGTGTATAATATATTATGATTATTTGACCGAAACTTGCATTTTGAAACGTTTCATAGAATCTAATTTTCAGATGATTTTTTGCATGGACTTCCTTCATAACCTTCCCTCCTAACATATATAAATGATCTTAAAAGTTTTTTATCATTTCAAACAGTCCTCAATTTAATTTGATTTTTGACCGAAACTTGCATTTTGAAAAGTTTCATAGAATCTAATTTTCACAATGATTTTTTGAATGGACTTCCATCATAACCTTCCCTCCTAACATATATAAATGATCTTAAAAGTTTCGTATCATTTCGAACATTCCCCGATTTAAATTTATTTTTGACCGAAACTAGTATAAATTCATGTATAATATATTATGATTATTTGACCGAAACTTGCATTTTGAAACGTTTCATAGAATCTAATTTTCAGATAATTTTTTGCATGGACTTCCATCATAACCTTCCCTCCTAACATATATAAATGATCTTAAAAGTTTTTTTTATCATTTCAAGCAGTCCCCGATTTAATTTGATTTTTGACAGAAACTAGTATAAACTAGAGTATAATTTACTATGATTTTTTGACCAAAACTTGCATTTTGAAAAGTTTCATAGAATCTAATTTTCAGAATGATTTTTTGCGTGGACTTCCATCATAACCTTCCCTCCTAACATATATAAATGATCTTAAAAGTTTTTTATCATTTCAAACAGTCCCCGATTTAATTTGATTTTTGAAAGATACTAGTATAAACCAGTGTATAATATATTATGATTTTTTGACCAAAACTTGCATTTTGAAAAGTTTCATAGAATCTAATTTTCAGAATGATTTTTGGCATGGCCTTCCATCATTACCTTCCCTCCTAACATATATAAATGATCTTAAAAGTTTTTTTTATCATTTCAAACAGTCCCCGATTTAATTTGATTTTTGACAGAAACTAGTATAAACTAGTGTATAATATATTATGATTTTTTGACCAAAACTTGCATTACGAAAAGTTTCATAGAATCTAATTTTTTGAATGATTTTTTGCCTGGACTTCTATAATAACCTTCCCTCCTAACATATATAAATGATCTTAAAAGTTTCGTATCATTTCGAGTATTCCCTGATTTAAATTGAGTTTTGACCGAAACTAGTATAAATTCGTGTATAATATATTATGATTATTTAACCGAAACTTGCATTTTGAAAAATTTCATAGAATCTAATTTTCAGATGATTTTTTGCATGGACTTCCATCATATCCTTCCCTCCTAAGAAATATAAATGATCTTAAAAGTTTTTTATCATTTCAAACAGTCCTCGATTTAATTTGATTTTTGACCGAAACTAGTATAAACTAGTGTATAATATATTATGATTTTTTGACCGAAACTTCCATTTTGAAAAGTTTCATAGAATCTAATTTTCAAAATGATTTTTTGATTGGACTTCCATCATAACCTTCCCTCCTAACATATATAAATGATTTTAAAAGTTTCGTATCATTTCGAACATTCCCCGATTTAAATTGAGTTTTGACCGAAACTAGTATAAATTCGTGTATAATATATTTTGATTATTTGACCGAAACTTGCATTTTGAAACGTTTCATAGAATCTAATTTTCTGATGTTTTTTTGCATGGACTTTCATCATAACATTCCCTCCTAACATATATAAATGATCTTAAAAGTTTTTTTATCATTTACAACAGTCCCCGATTTAATTTGATTTTTGACAGAAACTAGTATAAACAAGTGTATAATATATTATGATTTTTTGACCAAAACTTGCATTTTGAAAAGTTTCATAGAATCTAATTTTCAGAATGATTTTTTGCATATACTTCCATCATAACCTTCCCTCCTAACATATATAAATGATCTTAAAAGTTTCGTATCATTTCGAACATTCCCCGATTTAAATTTATTTTTGACCGAAACTAGTATAAATTCGTGTATAATATATTATGATTATTTGACCGAAACTTGCATTTTGAAACGTTTCATAGAATCTAATTTTCAGATGATTTTTTGCATGGACTTCCTTCATAACCTTCCCTCCTAACATATATAAATGATCTTAAAAGTTTTTTTATCATTTCAAACAGTCCTCAATTTAATTTGATTTTTGACCGAAACTTGCATTTTGAAAAGTTTCATAGAATCTAATTTTCACAATGATTTTTTGAATGGACTTCCATCATAACCTTCCCTCCTAACATATATAAATGATCTTAAAAGTTTCGTATCATTTCGAACATTCCCCGATTTAAATTTATTTTTGACCGAAACTAGTATAAATTCATGTATAATATATTATGATTATTTGACCGAAACTTGCATTTTGAAACGTTTCATAGAATCTAATTTTCAGATAATTTTTTGCATGGACTTCCATCATAACCTTCCCTCCTAACATATATAAATGATCTTAAAAGTTTTTTTTATCATTTCAAGCAGTCCCCGATTTAATTTGATTTTTGACAGAAACTAGTATAAACTAGAGTATAATTTACTATGATTTTTTGACCAAAACTTGCATTTTGAAAAGTTTCATAGAATCTAATTTTCAGAATGATTTTTTGCATGGACTTCCATCATAACCTTCCCTCCTAACATATATAAATGATCTTAAAAGTTTTTTATCATTTCAAACAGTCCCCGATTTAATTTGATTTTTGAAAGATACTAGTATAAACCAGTGTATAATATATTATGATTTTTTGACCAAAACTTGCATTTTGAAAAGTTTCATAGAATCTAATTTTCAGAATGATTTTTGGCATGGCCTTCCATCATTACCTTCCCTCCTAACATATATAAATGATCTTAAAAGTTTTTTTTATCATTTCAAACAGTCCCCGATTTAATTTGATTTTTGACAGAAACTAGTATAAACTAGTGTATAATATATTATGATTTTTTGACCAAAACTTGCATTTTGAAAAGTTTCATAGAATCTAATTTTCAGAATGATTTTTTGCATATACTTCCATCATAACCTTCCCTCCTAACATATATAAATGATCTTAAAAGTTTCGTATCATTTCGAACATTCCCCGATTTAAATTTATTTTTGACCGAAACTAGTATAAATTCGTGTATAATATATTATGATTATTTGACCGAAACTTGCATTTTGAAACGTTTCATAGAATATAATTTTCAGATGATTTTTTGCATGGACTTCCTTTATAACCTTCCCTCCTAACATATATAAATGATCTTAAAAGTTTTTTATCATTTCAAACAGTCCTCAATTTAATTTGATTTTTGACCGAAACTTGCATTTTGAAAAGTTTCATAGAATCTAATTTTCACAATGATTTTTTGAATGGACTTCCATCATAACCTTCCCTCCTAACATATTTAAATGATCTTAAAAGTTTCATATCATTTCGAACATTCCCCGATTTAAATTGAGTTTTGACCGAAACTAGTATAAATTCATGTATAATATATTATGATTATTTGACCGAAACTTGCATTTTGAAACGTTTCATAGAATCTAATTTTCAGATAATTTTTTGCATGGACTTCCATCATAACCTTCCCTCCTAACATATATAAATGATCTTAAAAGTTTTTTTATCATTTACAACAGTCCCCGATTTAATTTGATTTTTGACAGAAACTAGTATAAACAAGTGTATAATATATTATGATTTTTTGACCAAAACTTGCATTTTGAAAAGTTTCATAGAATCTAATTTTCAGAATGATTTTTTGCGTGGACTTCCATCATAACCTTCCCTCCTAACATATATAAATGATCTTAAAAGTTTTTTATCATTTCAAACAGTCCCCGATTTAATTTGATTTTTGAAAGATACTAGTATAAACCAGTGTATAATATATTATGATTTTTTGACCAAAACTTGCATTTTGAAAAGTTTCATAGAATCTAATTTTCAGAATGATTTTTGGCATGGCCTTCCATCATTACCTTCCCTCCTAACATATATAAATGATCTTAAAAGTTTTTTTTATCATTTCAAACAGTCCCCGATTTAATTTGATTTTTGACAGAAACTAGTATAAACTAGTGTATAATATATTATGATTTTTTGACCAAAACTTGCATTACGAAAAGTTTCATAGAATCTAATTTTTTGAATGATTTTTTGCCTGGACTTCTATAATAACCTTCCCTCCTAACATATATAAATGATCTTAAAAGTTTCGTATCATTTCGAGTATTCCCTGATTTAAATTGAGTTTTGACCGAAACTAGTATAAATTCGTGTATAATATATTATGATTATTTAACCGAAACTTGCATTTTGAAAAATTTCATAGAATCTAATTTTCAGATGATTTTTTGCATGGACTTCCATCATATCCTTCCCTCCTAAGAAATATAAATGATCTTAAAAGTTTTTTATCATTTCAAACAGTCCTCGATTTAATTTGATTTTTGACCGAAACTAGTATAAACTAGTGTATAATATATTATGATTTTTTGACCGAAACTTCCATTTTGAAAAGTTTCATAGAATCTAATTTTCAAAATGATTTTTTGATTGGACTTCCATCATAACCTTCCCTCCTAACATATATAAATGATTTTAAAAGTTTCGTATCATTTCGAACATTCCCCGATTTAAATTGAGTTTTGACCGAAACTAGTATAAATTCGTGTATAATATATTTTGATTATTTGACCGAAACTTGCATTTTGAAACGTTTCATAGAATCTAATTTTCTGATGTTTTTTTGCATGGACTTTCATCATAACATTCCCTCCTAACATATATAAATGATCTTAAAAGTTTTTTTATCATTTACAACAGTCCCCGATTTAATTTGATTTTTGACAGAAACTAGTATAAACAAGTGTATAATATATTATGATTTTTTGACAAAAACTTGCATTTTGAAAAGTTTCATAGAATCTAATTTTCAGAATGATTTTTTGCATATACTTCCATCATAACCTTCCCTCCTAACATATATAAATGATCTTAAAAGTTTCGTATCATTTCGAACATTCCCCGATTTAAATTTATTTTTGACCGAAACTAGTATAAATTCGTGTATAATATATTATGATTATTTGACCGAAACTTGCATTTTGAAACGTTTCATAGAATCTAATTTTCAGATGATTTTTTGCATGGACTTCCTTCATAACCTTCCCTCCTAACATATATAAATGATCTTAAAAGTTTTTTTATCATTTCAAACAGTCCTCAATTTAATTTGATTTTTGACCGAAACTTGCATTTTGAAAAGTTTCATAGAATCTAATTTTCACAATGATTTTTTGAATGGACTTCCATCATAACCTTCCCTCCTAACATATATAAATGATCTTAAAAGTTTCGTATCATTTCGAACATTCCCCGATTTAAATTTATTTTTGACCGAAACTAGTATAAATTCATGTATAATATATTATGATTATTTGACCGAAACTTGCATTTTGAAACGTTTCATAGAATCTAATTTTCAGATAATTTTTTGCATGGACTTCCATCATAACCTTCCCTCCTAACATATATAAATGATCTTAAAAGTTTTTTTTATCATTTCAAGCAGTCCCCGATTTAATTTGATTTTTGACAGAAACTAGTATAAACTAGAGTATAATTTACTATGATTTTTTGACCAAAACTTGCATTTTGAAAAGTTTCATAGAATCTAATTTTCAGAATGATTTTTTGCATGGACTTCCATCATAACCTTCCCTCCTAACATATATAAATGATCTTAAAAGTTTTTTATCATTTCAAACAGTCCCCGATTTAATTTGATTTTTGAAAGATACTAGTATAAACCAGTGTATAATATATTATGATTTTTTGACCAAAACTTGCATTTTGAAAAGTTTCATAGAATCTAATTTTCAGAATGATTTTTGGCATGGCCTTCCATCATTACCTTCCCTCCTAACATATATAAATGATCTTAAAAGTTTTTTTTATCATTTCAAACAGTCCCCGATTTAATTTGATTTTTGACAGAAACTAGTATAAACTAGTGTATAATATATTATGATTTTTGACCAAAACTTGCATTTTGAAAAGTTTCATAGAATCTAATTTTCAGAATGATTTTTTGCATATACTTCCATCATAACCTTCCCTCCTAACATATATAAATGATCTTAAAAGTTTCGTATCATTTCGAACATTCCCCGATTTAAATTTATTTTTGACCGAAACTAGTATAAATTCGTGTATAATATATTATGATTATTTGACCGAAACTTGCATTTTGAAACGTTTCATAGAATCTAATTTTCAGATGATTTTTTGCATGGACTTCCTTTATAACCTTCCCTCCTAACATATATAAATGATCTTAAAAGTTTTTTATCATTTCAAACAGTCCTCAATTTAATTTGATTTTTGACCGAAACTTGCATTTTGAAAAGTTTCATAGAATCTAATTTTCACAATGATTTTTTGAATGGACTTCCATCATAACCTTCCCTCCTAACATATTTAAATGATCTTAAATGTTTCATATCATTTCGAACATTCCCCGATTTAAATTTATTTTTGACCGAAACTAGTATAAATTCATGTATAATATATTATGATTATTTGACCGAAACTTGCATTTTGAAACGTTTCATAGAATCTAATTTTCAGATAATTTTTTGCATGGACTTCCATCATAACCTTCCCTCCTAACATATATAAATGATCTTAAAAGTTTTTTTTATCATTTCAAGCAGTCCCCGATTTAATTTGATTTTTGACAGAAACTAGTATAAACTAGAGTATAATTTACTATGATTTTTTGACCAAAACTTGCATTTTGAAAAGTTTCATAGAATCTAATTTTCAGAATGATTTTTTGCGTGGACTTCCATCATAACCTTCCCTCCTAACATATATAAATGATCTTAAAAGTTTTTTATCATTTCAAACAGTCCCCGATTTAATTTGATTTTTGAAAGATACTAGTATAAACCAGTGTATAATATATTATGATTTTTTGACCAAAACTTGCATTTTGAAAAGTTTCATAGAATCTAATTTTCAGAATGATTTTTGGCATGGCCTTCCATCATTACCTTCCCTCCTAACATATATAAATGATCTTAAAAGTTTTTTTTATCATTTCAAACAGTCCCCGATTTAATTTGATTTTTGACAGAAACTAGTATAAACTAGTGTATAATATATTATGATTTTTTGACCAAAACTTGCATTACGAAAAGTTTCATAGAATCTAATTTTTTGAATGATTTTTTGCCTGGACTTCTATAATAACCTTCCCTCCTAACATATATAAATGATCTTAAAAGTTTCGTATCATTTCGAGTATTCCCTGATTTAAATTGAGTTTTGACCGAAACTAGTATAAATTCGTGTATAATATATTATGATTATTTAACCGAAACTTGCATTTTGAAAAATTTCATAGAATCTAATTTTCAGATGATTTTTTGCATGAACTTCCATCATATCCTTCCCTCCTAAGAAATATAAATGATCTTAAAAGTTTTTTATCATTTCAAACAGTCCTCGATTTAATTTGATTTTTGACCGAAACTAGTATAAACTAGTGTATAATATATTATGATTTTTTGACCGAAACTTCCATTTTGAAAAGTTTCATAGAATCTAATTTTCAAAATGATTTTTTGATTGGACTTCCATCATAACCTTCCCTCCTAACATATATAAATGATTTTAAAAGTTTCGTATCATTTCGAACATTCCCCGATTTAAATTGAGTTTTGACCGAAACTAGTATAAATTCGTGTATAATATATTATGATTATTTGACCGAAACATGCATTTTGAAACGTTTCATAGAATCTAATTTTCAGATGATTTTTTGCATGGACTTCCATCATAACCTTCCCTCCTAACAAATATAAATGATCTTAAAAGTTTTTTATCATTTCAAACAGTCCTCGATTTAATTTGATTTTTGACCGAAACTAGTATAAACTAGTGTATAGTATATTATGATTATTTGATCGAAACTTGCATTTTGAAACATTTCATAGAATCTAATTTTCGGATGATTTTTTGCATGGACTTCCATCATAACCTTCCCTCCTAACATATATAAAAGATCTTAAAAGTTTTTTATCATTTCAAACAGTCCCCGATTTAATTTGATTTTTGACAGATACTAGTATAAACCAGTGTATAATATATTATGATTTTTTGACCAAAACATGCATTTTGAAAAGTTTCATAGAATCTAATTTTCAGAATGATTTTTTGCATGGACTTCCATAATAACCTTTCCTCCTAACATATATAAATAATCTTACAAGTTTCGTATCATTTCAAACATTCCCCGATTTAAATTGAGTTTTGACCGAAACTAGTATAAATTCGTGTATATTATATTTTGATTATTTGACCGAAACTTGCATTTTGAAACGTTACATAGAATCTAATTTTCAGATGATTTTTTGCATGGACTTCCATCATAACATTCCCTCCTAACATATATAAATGATCTTAAAATTTTTTTTATCACTTACAACTGTCCACAATTTAATTTGATTTTTGATAGAAACTAGTATAAACAAATGTATAATATATTAAGATTTTTTGACCAAAACTTGCATTTAGAAAAGTTTCATAGAATCTATTTTTCAGAATGATTTTTTGCATATACTTCCATCATAACCTTCCCTCCTAACATATGTAAATGATCTTAAAAGTTTCGCACCATTTCGAACATTCCCCGATTTAAATTGAGTTTTGACCGAAACTAGTATAAATTCATGTATAATATATATTATGATTATTTGACCGAAACTTGCATATTGAAAAATTTCATAAAATCTAATATTCAGAATGATTTTTTGCATGGACATCCATCATAACCTTCCCTCCTAACATATATAAATGATCATAAAAGTTTCGTATCATTTCGAACTTTTCCCTATTTAATTTGAGTTTTGACCGAAACTAGTATAAACTAGTGTATAATATATTATGATTTTTTGACCGAAACTTGCATTTTGAAAAGTTTCATAGAATCTAATTTCAGAATGATTTTTTGCATGGACTTCCATCATAACCTTCTCTCCTAACATATATAAATGATTTTAAAAGTTTCGTATCATTTCGAACATTCCCCGATTTAAATATATTTTTGACCAAAACTAGTATATATTCGTGTATAATATATTATGATTATTTGACCGAAACATGCATTTTGAAATGTTTCATAGAATCTAATTTTTAGAGGATTTTTTGCATGGACTTCCTTCATAACCTTCCCTTCTAACATATATAAATGATCTTAAAATTTTTTTTATCATTTCAAACAGTCCCCGATTTAATTTGATTTTTGAAAGAAACTAGTATAAACTAGTGTATAATATATTATGATTTTTTGATCAAAACTTGCATTTTGAAAAGTTTCATAGAATCTAATTTTCAGAATGATTTTTTGCATGGACTTCCATAATAACCTTCCCTCCTAACATATATAAATGATCTTAAAAGTTTCGTATCATTTCGAACATTCCCCGATTTAAATTTATTTTTAACCGAAACTAGTATAAATTCATGTATAATATATTATGATTATTTGACCGAAACTTGCATTTTGAAACGTTTCATAGAATCTAATTTTCAGATGATTTTTTGCATGGACTTCCTTCATAACCTTCCCTCCTAACATATATAAATGATCTTAAAAGTTTTTTATCATTTCAAACAAACCTCAAATTAATTTGATTTTTGACCGAAACTAGTATAAACTAGTGTATTATATATTATGAAATATTGACCGAAACTTGCATTTTGAAAAGTTTCATAGAATCTAATTTTCACAATGATTTTTTGAATGGACTTCCATCATAACCTTCCCTCCTAACATATATAAATGATCTTAAAAGTTTCGTATCATTTCGAACATTCCCCGATTTAAATTTATTTTTTACCGAAACTAGTATAAATTCATGTATAATATATTATGATTATTTGACCGAAACTTGCATTTTGAAACGTTTCATAGAATCTAATTTTCAGATAATTTTTTGCATATACTTCCATCATAACCTTCCCTCCTAACATATATAAATGATCTTAAAAGTTTTTTTTATCATTTCAAGCAGTCCCCGATTTAATTTGATTTTTGACAGAAACTAGTATAAACTAGAGTATAATTTACTATGATTTTTTGACCAAAACTTGCATTTTGAAAAGTTTCATAGAATCTAATTTTCAGAATGATTTTTTGCATGGACTTCCATGATAACCTTCCCTCCTAACATATATAAATGATCTCAAAAGTTTTTTATCATTTCAAACAGTCCCCGATTTAATTTGATTTTTGAAAGATACTAGTATAAACCAGTGTATAATATATTATGATTTTTTGACCAAAACTTGCATTTTGAAAAGTTTCATAGAATCTAATTTTCAGAATGATTTTTTGCATGGCCTTCCATCATTACCTTCCCTCCTAACATATATAAATGATCTTAAAAGTTTTTTTTATCATTTCAAACAGTCCCCGATTTAATTTGATTTTTGACAGAAACTAGTATAAACTAGTGTATAATATATTATGATTTTTTTAACAAAACTTGCATTACGAAAAGTTTCATAGAATCTAATTTTTTGAATGATTTTTTGCCTGGACTTCTATAATAACCTTCCCTCCTAACATATATAAATGATCTTAAAAGTTTCGTATCATTTCGAGTATTCCCTGATTTAAATTGAGTTTTGACCGAAACTAGTATAAATTCGTGTATAATATATTATGATTATTTAACCGAAACTTGCATTTTGAAAAATTTCATAGAATCTAATTTTCAGATGATTTTTTGCATGGACTTCCATCATATCCCTCCCTCCTAAGAAATATAAATGATCTTAAAAGTTTATTATCATTTCAAACAGTCCTCGATTTAATTTGATTTTTGAACGAAACTAGTATAAACTAGTGTATAATATATTATGATTTTTTGACCGAAACTTCCATTTTGAAAAGTTTCATAGAATCTAATTTTCAAAATGATTTTTTGATTGGACTTCCATCATAACCTTCCCTCCTAACATATATAAATGATTTTAAAAGTTTCGTATCATTTCGAACATTCCCCGATTTAAATTGAGTTTTGACCGAAACTAGTATAAATTCGTGTATAATATATTATGATTATTTGACCGAAACATGCATTTTGAAACGTTTCATAGAATCTAATTTTCAGATGATTTTTTGCATGAACTTCCATCATAACCTTCCCTCCTAACAAATATAAATGATCTTAAAAGTTTTTTATCATTTCAAATAGTCCTCGATTTAATTTGATTTTTGACCGAAACTAGTATAAACTAGTGTATAGTATATTATGATTATTTGATCGAAACTTGCATTTTGAAACATTTCATAGAATCTAATTTTCGGATGATTTTTTGCATGGACTTCCATCATAACCTTCCCTCCTAACATATATAAAAGATCTTAAAAGTTTATTATCATTTCAAACAGTCCCCGATTTAATTTGATTTTTGATAGATACTAGTATAAACCAGTGTATAATATATTATGATTTTTTGACCAAAACTTGCATTTTGAAAAGTTTCATAGAATCTAATTTTCAGAATGATTTTTTGCATGGACTTCCATAATAACCTTCCCTCCTAACATATATAAATAATCTTACAAGTTTCGTATCATTTCAAACATTCCCCGATTTAAATTGAGTTTTGACCGAAACTAGTATAAATTCGTGTATATTATATTTTGATTATTTGACCGAAACTTGCATTTTGAAACGTTACATAGAATCTAATTTTCAGATGATTTTTTGCATGGACTTCCATCATAACATTCCCTCCTAACATATATAAATGATCTTAAAATTTTTTTTATCACTTACAACAGTCCCCAATTTAATTTGATTTTTGATAGAAACTAGTATAAACAAGTGTATAATATATTAAGATTTTTTGACCAAAACTTGCATTTAGAAAAGTTTCATAGAATCTATTTTTCTGAATGATTTTTTGCATATACTTCCATCATAACCTTCCCTCCTAACATATGTAAATGATCTTAAAAGTTTCGCACCATTTCGAACATTCCCCGATTTAAATTGAGTTTTGACCGAAACTAGTATAAATTCATGTATAATATATATTATGATTATTTGACCGAAACTTGCATATTGAAAAATTTCATAAAATCTAATATTCAGAATGATTTTTTGCATGGACATCCATCATAACCTTCCCTCCTAACATATATAAATGATCATAAAAGTTTCGTATCATTTCGAACTTTTCCCTATTTAATTTGAGTTTTGACCGAAACTAGTATAAACTAGTGTATGATATATTATGATTTTTTGACCGAAACTTGCATTTTGAAAAGTTTCATAGAATCTAATTTCAGAATGATTTTTTGCATGGACTTCCATCATAACTTTCTCTCCTAACATATATAAATGATTTTAAAAGTTTCGTATCATTTCGAACATTCCCCGATTTAAATATATTTTTGACCAAAACTAGTATATATTCGTGTATAATATATTATGATTATTTGACCGAAACATGCATTTTGAAATGTTTCATAGAATCTAATTTTTAGAGGATTTTTTGCATGGACTTCCTTCATAACCTTCCCTTCTAACATATATAAATGATCTTAAAATTTTTTTTATCATTTCAAACAGTCCCCGATTTAATTTGATTTTTGAAAGAAACTAGTATAAACTAGTGTATAATATATTATGATTTTTTGATCAAAACTTGAATTTTGAAAAGTTTCATAGAATCTAATTTTCAGAATGATTTTTTGCATGGACTTCCATAATAACCTTCCCTCCTAACATATATAAATGATCTTAAAAGTTTTGTATCATTTCGAACATTCCCCGATTTAAATTTATTTTTAACCGAAACTAGTATAAATTCATGTATAATATATTATGATTATTTGACCGAAACTTGCATTTTGAAACGTTTCATAGAATCTAATTTTCAGATGATTTTTTGCATGGACTTCCTTCATAACCTTCCCTCCTAACATATATAAATGATCTTAAAAGTTTTTTATCATTTCAAACAAACCTCAAATTAATTTGATTTTTGACCGAAACTAGTATAAACTAGTGTATAATATATTATGAAATATTGACCGAAACTTGCATTTTGAAAAGTTTCATAGAATCTAATTTTCACAATGATTTTTTGAATGGACTTCCATCATAACCTTCCCTCCTAACATATATAAATGATCTTAAAAGTTTCGTATCATTTCGAACATTCCCCGATTTAAATTTATTTTTTACCGAAACTAGTATAAATTCATGTATAATATATTATGATTATTTGACCGAAACTTGCATTTTGAAACGTTTCATAGAATCTAATTTTCAGATAATTTTTTGCATGGACTTCCATCATAACCTTCCCTCCTAACATATATAAATGATCTTAAAAGTTTTTTTTATCATTTCAAGCAGTCCCCGATTTAATTTGATTTTTGACAGAAACTAGTATAAACTAGAGTATAATTTACTATGATTTTTTGACCAAAACTTGCATTTTGAAAAGTTTCATAGAATCTAATTTTCAGAATGATTTTTTGCATGGACTTCCATGATAACCTTCCCTCCTAACATATATAAATGATCTTAAAAGTTTTTTATCATTTCAAACAGTCCCCGATTTAATTTGATTTTTGAAAGATACTAGTATAAACCAGTGTATAATATATTATGATTTTTTGACCAAAACTTGCATTTTGAAAAGTTTCATAGAATCTAATTTTCAGAATGATTTTTTGCATGGCCTTCCATCATTACCTTCCCTCCTAACATATATAAATGATCTTATAAGTTTTTTTTATCATTTCAAACAGTCCCCGATTTAATTTGATTTTTGACAGAAACTAGTATAAACTAGTGTATAATATATTATGATTTTTTTAACAAAACTTGCATTACGAAAAGTTTCATAGAATCTAATTTTTTGAATGATTTTTTGCCTGGACTTCTATAATAACCTTCCCTCCTAACATATATAAATGATCTTAAATGTTTCGTATCATTTCGAGTATTCCCTGATTTAAATTGAGTTTTGACCGAAACTAGTATAAATTCGTGTATAATATATTATGATTATTTAACCGAAACTTGCATTTTGAAAAATTTCATAGAATCTAATTTTCAGATGATTTTTTGCATGGACTTCCATCATATCCCTCCCTCCTAAGAAATATAAATGATCTTAAAAGTTAATTATCATTTCAAACAGTCCTCGATTTAATTTGATTTTTGAACGAAACTAGTATAAACTAGTGTATAATATATTATGATTTTTTGACCGAAACTTCCATTTTGAAAAGTTTCATAGAATCTAATTTTCAAAATGATTTTTTGATTGGACTTCCATCATAACCTTCCCTCCTAACATATATAAATGATTTTAAAAGTTTCGTATCATTTCGAACATTCCCCGATTTAAATTGAGTTTTGACCGAAACTAGTATAAATTCGTGTATAATATATTATGATTATTTGACCGAAACATGCATTTTGAAACGTTTCATAGAATCTAATTTTCAGATGATTTTTTGCATGAACTTCCATCATAACCTTCCCTCCTAACAAATATAAATGATCTTAAAAGTTTTTTATCATTTCAAATAGTCCTCGATTTAATTTGATTTTTGACCGAAACTAGTATAAACTAGTGTATAGTATATTATGATTATTTGATCGAAACTTGCATTTTGAAACATTTCATAGAATCTAATTTTCGGATGATTTTTTGCATGGACTTCCATCATAACCTTCCCTCCTAACATATATAAAAGATCTTAAAAGTTTATTATCATTTCAAACAGTCCCCGATTTAATTTGATTTTTGATAGATACTAGTATAAACCAGTGTATAATATATTATGATTTTTTGACCAAAACTTGCATTTTGAAAAGTTTCATAGAATCTAATTTTCAGAATGATTTTTTGCATGGACTTCCATAATAACCTTCCCTCCTAACATATATAAATAATCTTACAAGTTTCGTATCATTTCAAACATTCCCCGATTTAAATTGAGTTTTGACCGAAACTAGTATAAATTCGTGTATATTATATTTTGATTATTTGACCGAAACTTGCATTTTGAAACGTTACATAGAATCTAATTTTCAGATGATTTTTTGCAAGGACTTCCATTATAACATTCCCTCCTAACATATATAAATGATCTTAAAAATTTTTTTATCACTTACAACAGTCCCCAATTTAATTTGATTTTTGATAGAAACTAGTATAAACAAGTGTATAATATATTAAGATTTTTTGACCAAAACTTGCATTTAGAAAAGTTTCATAGAATCTATTTTTCTGAATGATTTTTTGCATATACTTCCATCATAACCTTCCCTCCTAACATATGTAAATGATCTTAAAAGTTTCGCACCATTTCGAACATTCCCCGATTTAAATTGAGTTTTGACCGAAACTAGTATAAATTCATGTATAATATATATTATGATTATTTGACCGAAACTTGCATATTGAAAAATTTCATAAAATCTAATATTCAGAATGATTTTTTGCATGGACATCCATCATAACCTTCCCTCCTAACATATATAAATGATCATAAAAGTTTCGTATCATTTCGAACTTTTCCCTATTTAATTTGAGTTTTGACCGAAACTAGTATAAACTAGTGTATAATATATTATGATTTTTTGACCGAAACTTGCATTTTGAAAAGTTTCATAGAATCTAATTTCAGAATGATTTTTTGCATGGACTTCCATCATAACCTTCTCTCCTAACATATATAAATGATTTTAAAAGTTTCGTATCATTTCGAACATTCCCCGATTTAAATATATTTTTGACCAAAACTAGTATATATTCGTGTATAATATATTATGATTATTTGACCGAAACATGCATTTTGAAATGTTTCATAGAATCTAATTTTTAGAGGATTTTTTGCATGGACTTCCTTCATAACCTTCCCTTCTAACATATATAAATGATCTTAAATTTTTTTTTATCATTTCAAACAGTCCCCGATTTAATTTGATTTTTGAAAGAAACTAGTATAAACAAGTGTATAATATATTATGATTTTTTGATCAAAACTTGCATTTTGAAAAGTTTCATAGAATCTAAATTTCAGAATGATTTTTTGCATGGACTTCCATAATAACCTTCCCTCCTAACATATATAAATGATCTTAAAAGTTTCGTATCATTTCGAACATTCCCCGATTTAAATTGAGTTTTGATCGAAACTAGTATAAATTCGTATATAATATAATATGATTATTTGACCGAAACTTGCATTTTGAAACGTTTCATAGAATCTAATTTACAGATGATTTTTTGCATGGACTTCCATCATAACCTTCCCTACTAACAAATATAAATGATCTTAAAAGTTTTTTATCATTTCAAACAGTCCTCAATTTAATTTGATTTTTGACCGAAACAAGTATAAACTAGTGTATAATATATTATGATTTTTTGACCGAAATTTGAATTTTGAAAAGTTTTATAGAATCTAATTTTCAGAATGATTTTTTGCATGGACTTCCATCATAACCTTCCCTCCTAACATATATAAATGATCTTAAAAGTTTTTTGTATCATTTCGAACATTCCCCGATTTAAATTTATTTTTGACCGAAACTAGTATAAATTCGTGTATAATATATTATGATTATTTGACCGAAACTTGCATTTTGAAACGTTTCATAGAATCTTATTTTCAGATGATTTTTTGCATGGACTTCCATCATAACCTTCCCTCCTAACATATATAAATGATCTTAAAAGTTTTTTTTTTATCATTTCAAACAGTCCCCGATTTAATTTGATTTTTGACAGAAACTAGTATAAACTAGAGTATAATTTACTATGATTTTTTTGACCAAAACTTGCATTTTGAAAAGTTTCATAGAATCTAATTTTCAGAATGATTTTTTGCATGGACTTCCATCATAACCTTCCCTCCTAACATATATAAATGATCTTAAAAGTTTTTTATAATTTCAAACAGTCTTCGATTTAATTTGATTTTTGACAGATACTAGTATAAACCAGTGTATAATATATTATGATTTTTTGACCAAAACTTGCATTATGAAAAGTTTCATAGAATCTAATTTTCAGAATGATTTTTTGCATGGCCTTCCATCATAACCTTCCCTCCTAACATATATAAATGATCTTAAAAGTTTTTTTTATCATTTCAAACAGTCCCCGATTTAATTTGATTTTTGACAGAAACTAGTATAAACTAGTGAATAATATATTATGATTTTTTGACCAAAACTTGCATTACGAAAAGTTTCATAGAATCTAATTTTTTGAATGATTTTTTGCATGGACTTCCATAATAACCTTTCCTTCTAACATATATAAATGATCTTAAAAGTTTCGTATCATTTCGAACATTCCCCGATTTAAATTGAGTTTTGACCGAAACTAATATAAATTCGTGTATAATATATTATGATTATTTGTCTGAAACTTGCATTTTGAAATGTTTCATAAATTCTAATTTTCAGAATGAGTTTTTGCATGGACTTCCATCATAACCTTCCCTCCTAACATATATAAATGATTTTAAAAGTTTCGTATCATTTCCAACAATCCCCTATTTAATTTGAATTTTGACCGAAATTAGTATAAACTAGTGTATAATATATTATGATTTTTTGACTGAAACATGCATATTGAAAAGTTTCATAAAATCTAATTTTCAGAATTATTTTTTGCATGGACTTCTATAATAACCTTCCCTCCTAACATATATAAATGATCTTAAAAGTTTCCTATCATTTCGAACATTCCCCGATTTAAATTAAGTTTTGACCGAAACTAGTATAAATTCGTGTATAATATATTATGATTATTTGACCGAAACTTGCATTTTGAAACGTTTCATAGAATCTAATTTTCAGATGATTTTTTGCATGGACTTCCATCATAACATTCCCTCCTAAAATATATAAATGATCTTAAAAGTTTTTTTTTTTCATTTACAACAGTCCCCGATTTAATTTGATTTTTGACTGAAACTAGTATAAACAAGTGTATAATATATTATGATTTTTTGACCAAAACTTGCATTTTGAAAAGTTTCATAGAATCTAATTTTCAGAATGATTTTTTGCATATACTTCCATCATAACCTTCCCTCCTAACATATGTAAATGATCTTAAAAGTTTCGCACCATTTCGAACATTCTCCGATTTAAATTGAGTTTTGACCGAAACTAGTATAAATTCGTGTATAATATATTATGATTATTTGACCGAAACTTGCATATTGAAAAGTTTCATAAAATCTAATTTTCCGAATGTTTTTTTGCATGGACTTCCATCATAACCTTCCCTCCTAACATATATAAATGATCATTAAAGTTTCGTATCATTTCGAACTTTCCCCTATTTAATTTAAGTTTTGACCGAAACTAGTATAAACTAGTGTATTATATATTATGATTTTTTGACCGAAACTTGCATTTTGAAACGTTTCATAGAATCTAATTTTCAGAATGATTTTTTGCATGGACTTCCATCAAAACCTTCTCTCCTAACATATATAAATGATTTTAAAAGTTTCGTATCATTTCGAACATTCCCCGATTTAAATATATTTTTGACCGAAACGAGTATAAATTCGTGTATAATATATTATGATTATTTGACCGTAACTTGCATTTTGAAACTTTTCATAGAATCTAATTTTCAGAGGATTTTTTGCATGGACTTCCTTCAAAACCTTCCCTTCTAACATATATAAATGATCTTAAAAGTTTTTTATCATTTCAAACAGTCCTCGATTTAATTTGATTTTTGACAGAAACTAGTATAAACTAGTGTATAATATATTTTGATTTTTAGACCAAAACATGCATTTTGAAAAGTTTCATAGAATCTAATTTTAAAAATGATTTTTTGCATGGACTTCCATAATAACCTTCCCTCCTAACATATATAAATGATCTTAAAAGTTTCGTATCATTTCGAACATTCCCCGAATTAAATTGAGTTTTGACCGAAACTAGTATAAATTCGTGTATAATATATTATGATTATTTGACCGAAACTTGCATTTTGAAACGTTTCATAGAATCTAATTTTCAGATGATTTTTTGCATGGACTTCCATCATAACCTTCCCTCCTAACAAATATAAATGATCTTAAAAGTTTTTTATCATTTCAAACAGTCCTCGATTTAATTTGATTTTTGACCAAAACTAGTATAAACTAGTGTATAATATATTATGATTATTTGATCGAAACTTGCATTTTGAAACGTTTCATAGAATCTAATTTTCGGATGATTTTTTGCATGGACTTTCATCATAACCTTCCCTCCTAACATATATAAATGATCTTAAAAGTTTCGTATCATTTCGAACAATCCCCGATTTAAATTTATTTTTGACCGAAACTAGTATAAATTCGTGTATAATATATTATGATTATTTGACCCTAACTTGCATTTTTAAACGTTTCATAGAATCTAATTTTCAGATGATTTTTTGCATGGCCTTCCATCATAACCTTCCCTCCTAACATATATAAATGATCTTAAAAGTATCGTATCATTTCGAACAATCCCCTATTTAATTTGAATTTTGACCGAAATTAGTATAAACTAGTGTATAATATATTATGATTTTTTGACTGAAACTTGCATTTTGAAAAGTTTAATAAAATCTAATTTTCAGAATGATTCTTTGCATGGACTTCCATCATAACCTTCCCTCCTAACATATATAAATGATATTAAAAGTTTTGTATCATTTCGAACATTCCCCGATTTAAATTGAGTTTTGACCGAAACTAGTATAAATTCTTGTATAATATATTTTGATTATTTGACCGAAACATGCATTTTGAAACGTTTCATAGAATCTAAATTTCAGATGACTTTTTGCATCGACTTCCATCATATCATTCCATCCTAACATATATAAATGATCTTAAAAGTTTTTTTTATCATTTACAACAGTCCCCGATTTAATTTGATTTTTGACAGAAACTAGTATAAACAAGTGTATATTATATTATGATTTTTTGACCAAAACTTGCATTTTGAAAAGTTTCATAGAATCTAATTTTCAGAATGATTTTTTGCATATACTTCCATCATAACCTTCCCTCCTAACATATATAAATGATCTTAAAAGTTTCGTACCATTTCGAACATTCCCCGATTTAAATTGAGTTTTGACCGAACTAGTATAAATTTGTGTATAATATATTATGATTATTTGACCGAAACATGCATATTGAAAAGTTTCATAAAATCTAATTTTCAGAATGATTTTTTGCATGGACTTCCATCATAACCTTCCCTCCTAACATATATAAATGATCATAAAAGTTTCGTATCATTTCGAACTTTCCCTTATTTAATTTGAATTTTGACCGAAACTAGTATAAACTAGTGTATAATATATTATGATTTTTTGACCGAAACTTGCATTTTGAAAAGTTTCATAGAATCTAATTTTCAGAATGATTTTTTGCATGAACTTCCATCATAACCTTCCCTCCTAACATGTATAAATGATTTTAAAAGTTTCGTATCATTTCGAACATTCCCCGATTTAAATATATTTTTGACCGAAACTAGTATAAATTCGTGTATAATATATTATGATTATTTGACCGAAACTTGCATTTTGAAACGTTTCATAGAATCTAATTTTCAGAGGATTTTTTGCATGGACTTCCTTAATAATCTTCCCTCCTTACATATATAAATGATCTTAAAAGTTTTTTTATCATTTCAAACAGTCCCCGATTTAATTTGATTTTTGACAGAAACTAGTATAAACTAGTGTATAATATATTATGATTTTTTGACCAAAACTTGCATTTTGAAAAGTTTCATAGAATCTAATTTTCAGAATTATTTTTTGCATGGACTTCTATAATAACCTTCCTTCCTAACATATATAAATGATCTTAAAAGTTTCGTATCATTTCGAACATTCCCCGATTTAAATTGAGTTTTGACCAAAACAAATATAAATTCGTGTATAATATATTATGATTATTTGACCGAAACTTGCATTTTGAAATGTTTCATAGATTCTAATTTTCAGAATGAGTTTTTGCATGGACTTCCATCATAACCTTCCCTCCTAACATATATAAATGATTTTAAAAGTTTCGTATCATTTCGAACAATCCCCTATTTAATTTGAATTTTGACCGAAATTAGTATAAACTAGTGTATAATATATTATGATTTTTTGACTGAAACTTGCATTTTGAAAAGTTTAATAAAATCTAATTTTCAGAATGATTTTTTGCATGGACTTCCATCATAACCTTCCCTCCTAACATATATAAATGATATTAAAAGTTTTGTATCATTTCGAACATTCCCCGATTTAAATTGAGTTTTGACCGAAACTAGTATAAATTCTTGTATAATATATTTTGATTATTTGACCGAAACATGCATTTTGAAACGTTTCATAGAATCTAAATTTCAGATGATTTTTTGCATCGACTTCCATCATAACATTCCCTCCTAACATATATAAATGATCTTAAAAGTTTTTTTTATCATTTACAACAGTCCCCGATTTAATTTGATTTTTGACAGAAACTAGTATAAACAAGTGTATATTATATTATGATTTTTTGACCAAAACTTGCATTTTGAAAAGTTTCATAGAATCTAATTTTCAGAATGATTTTTTGCATATACTTCCATCATAACCTTCCCTCCTAACATATATAAATGATCGTAAAAGTTTCGTACCATTTTGAACATTCCCCGATTTAAATTGAGTTTTGACCGAACTAGTATAAATTTGTGTATAATATATTATGATTATTTGACCGAAACATGCATATTGAAAAGTTTCATAAAATCTAATTTTCAGAATGATTTTTTGCATGGGCTTCCATCATAACCTTCCCTCCTAACATATATAAATGATCATAAAAGTTTCGTATCATTTTGAACTTTCCCTTATTTAATTTGAATTTTGACCGAAACTAGTATAAACTAGTGTATAATATATTATGATTTTTTGACCGAAACTTGCATTTTGAAAAGTTTCATAGAATCTAATTTTCAGAATGATTTTTTGCATGGACTTCCATCATAAACTTCCCTCCTGACATGTATAAATGATTTTAAAAGTTTCGTATCATTTCGAACATTCCCCGATTTAAATATATTTGTGACCGAAACTAGTATAAATTCGTGTATAATATATTATGATTATTTGACCGAAACTTGCATTTTGAAACGCTTCATAGAATCTAATTTTCAGAGGATTTTTTGCATGGACTTCCTTCATAATCTTCCCTCCTTACATATATAAATGATCTTAAAAGTTTTTTTATCATTTCAAACAGTCCCCGATTTAATTTGATTTTTGACAGAAACTAGTATAAACTATTGTATAATATATTATGATTTTTTGACCAAAACTTGCATTTTGAAAAGTTTCATAGAATCTAATTTTCAGAATTATTTTTTGCATGGACTTCTATAATAACCTTCCTTCCTAACATATATAAATGATCTTAAAAGTTTCGTATCATTTCGAACATTCCCCGATTTAAATTGAGTTTTGACCAAAACTAATATAAATTCGTGTATAATATATTATGATTATTTGACCGAAACTTGCATTTTGAAATGTTTCATAGATTCTAATTTTCAGAATGAGTTTTTGCATGGACTTCCATCATAACCTTCCCTCCTAACATATATAAATGATTTTAAAAGTTTCGTATCATTTCGAACAATCCCCGATTTAATTTGATTTTTGACAGAAACTAGTATAAACAAGTGTATAATATATTATGAATTTTTGACCAAAACTTGCATTTTGAAAAGTTTCATAGAATCTAATTTTCAGAATGATTTTTTGCATATACTTCCATCATAACCTTCCCTCCTAACATATGTAAATGATCTTAAAAGTTTCGCACCATTTCGAACATTCCCCGATTTAAATTGAGTTTTGACCGAAACTAGTATAAATTCGTGTATAATATATTATGATTATTTGACCGAAACTTGCATATTGAAAAGTTTCATTAAATCTAATTTTCTGATGATTTTTTGCATGGACTTCCATCATAACCTTCCCTCCTAACATATATAAATGATCATAAAAGTTTCGTATCATTTCAAACAGTCCTCGATTTAATTTGATTTTTGACTGAAACTAGTATAAACTAGTGTATAATATATTATGATTTTTTGACCGAAACTTGCATTTTGAAAAGTTTCATAGAATCTAATTTTCATAATGATTTTTTGCATGGACTTCCATCATAACCTTCCCTCCTAACATATATAAATGATCTTAAAAGTTTCGTATCATTTCGAACATTCCCCGATTTAAATTCATTTTTGACCGAAACTAGTATAAATTCGTGTATAAAATATTATGATTATTTGACCGAAACTTCCAATATGAAAAGTTTCATAGAATCTAATTTTCAGAATGATTTTTTGATTGGACTTCCATTATAACCTTCCCTCCTAACATATATAAATGATTTTAAAAGTTTCGTATCATTTCGAACATTCCCCGATTTAAATTGAGTTTTGACCGAAACTAGTATAAATTTGTGTATAATATATTATGATTATATGACCGAAACATGCATTTTGAAACGTTTCATAGAATCTAATTTTTAGATTATTTTTTGCATGGACTTCCATCATAACCTTCCCTCCTAACAAATATAAATGATCTTAAAAGTTTTTTATCATTTCAAACAGTCCTCGATTTAATTTGATTTTTGACCAAAACTAGTATAAACTAGTGTATAATATATTATGATTATTTGATCAAAACTTGCATTTTGAAACGTTTCATAGAGTCTAATTTTCGGATGATTTTTTGCGTGGACTTCCATCTTAACCTTCCCTCCTAACATATATAAATGATCTTAACATTTTTTTAACATTTCAAACAGTCTCCGATTTAATTTGATTTTTGACAGATACTAGTATAAACCAGTGTATAATATATTATGATTTTTTGACCAAAACTTGCATTTTGAAAAGTTTCATAGAATCTAATTTTCAGAATGATTTTTTGCATGGTCTTCCATCTTAACCTTCCCTCCTAACATATATCAATGATCTTAAAAGTTTCGTATCATTTCGAACATTCCCCGATTTAAATTGAGTTTTGACCGAAACTAGTATAAATTCGTGTATAATATATTATGATTATTTGACCGAAACTTGCATTTTGAAATGTTTCATAGATTCTAATTTTCAGAATGAGTTTTTGCATGGACTTCCATCATAACATTCCCTCCTAACATATATAAATGATTTTAAAAGTTTTGTATCATTTCGAACAATCCCCTATTTAATTTGAATTATGACCGAAATTAGTATAAACTAGTGTATAATATATTATGATTTTTTGACCGAAACTTGCATTTTGAAAAGTTTAATAAAATCTAATTTTCAGAATGATTTTTTGCATGGACTTCCATCATAACCTTCCCTCCTAACATATATAAATGATATTAAAAGTTTCGTATCATTTCGAACATTCCCCGATTTAAATTTATTATGATTATTTGACCGAAACTTGCATTTTGAAACGTTTCGTAAAATCTAATTTTCAGATGATTTTTTGCATGGCCTTCCATCATAACCTTCCCTCATAACATATATAAATGATCTTAAAAGTTTTTTTAATCATTTCAAACAGTCCCCTATTTAATTTGATTTTTGACAGAAACTAGTATAAACTAGTGTATAATATATTATGATTTTTTGACCAAAACTTGCATTACGAAAAGTTTCATAGAATCTAATTTTCAGAATGATTTTTTGCATGAACTTCCATCATAACCTTCCCTCCTAACATGTATAAATGATTTTAAAAGTTTCGTATCATTTTGAACATTCCCCGATTTAAATATATTTTTGACCGAAACTAGTATAAATTCGTGTATAATATATTATGATTATTTGACCGAAACTTGCATTTTGAAACGTTTCATAGAATCTAATTTTCAGAGGATTTTTTGCATGGACTTCCTTAATAATCTTCCCTCCTTACATATATAAATGATCTTAAAAGTTTTTTTATCATTTCAAACAGTCCCCGATTTAATTTGATTTTTGACAGAAACTAGTATAAACTAGTGTATAATATATTATGATTTTTTGACCAAAACTTGCATTTTGAAAAGTTTCATAGAATCTAATTTTCAGAATTATTTTTTGCATGGACTTCTATAATAACCTTCCTTCCTAACATATATAAATGATCTTAAAAGTTTCGTATCATTTCGAACATTCCCCGATTTAAATTGAATTTTGACCAAAACTAATATAAATTCGTGTATAATATATTATGATTATTTGACCGAAACTTGCATTTTGAAATGTTTCATAGATTCTAATTTTCAGAATGAGTTTTTGCATGGACTTCCATCATAACCTTCCCTCCTAACATATATAAATGATTTTAAAAGTTTCGTATCATTTCGAACAATCCCCTATTTAATTTGAATTTTGACCGAAATTAGTATAAACTAGTGTATAATATATTATGATTTTTTGACTGAAACTTGCATTTTGAAAAGTTTAATAAAATCTAATTTTCAGAATGATTCTTTGCATGGACTTCCATCATAACCTTCCCTCCTAACATATATAAATGATATTAAAAGTTTTGTATCATTTCGAACATTCCCCGATTTAAATTGAGTTTTGACCGAAACTAGTATAAATTCTTGTATAATATATTTTGATTATTTGACCGAAACATGCATTTTGAAACGTTTCATAGAATCTAAATTTCAGATGATTTTTTGCATCGACTTCCATCATAACATTCCATCCTAACATATATAAATGATCTTAAAAGTTTTTTTTATCATTTACAACAGTCCCCGATTTAATTTGATTTTTGACAGAAACTAGTATAAACAAGTGTATATTATATTATGATTTTTTGACCAAAACTTGCATTTTGAAAAGTTTCATAGAATCTAATTTTCAGAATGATTTTTTGCATATACTTCCATCATAACCTTCCCTCCTAACATATATAAATGATCTTAAAAGTTTCGTACCATTTCGAACATTCCCCGATTTAAATTGAGTTTTGACCGAACTAGTATAAATTTGTGTATAATATATTATGATTATTTGACCGAAACATGCATATTGAAAAGTTTCATAAAATCTAATTTTCAGAATGATTTTTTGCATGGACTTCCATCATAACCTTCCCTCCTAACATATATAAATGATCATAAAAGATTCGTATCATTTCGAACTTTCCCTTATTTAATTTGAGTTTTGACCGAAACTAGTATAAACTAGTGTATAATATATTATGATTTTTTGACCGAAACTTGCATTTTGAAAAGTTTCATAGAATCTAATTTTCAGAATGATTTTTTGCATGAACTTCCATCATAACCTTCCCTCCTAACATGTATAAATGATTTTAAAAGTTTCGTATCATTTCGAACATTCCCCGATTTAAATATATTTTTGACCGAAACTAGTATAAATTCGTGTATAATATATTATGATTATTTGACCGAAACTTGCATTTTGAAACGTTTCATAGAATCTAATTTTCAGAGGATTTTTTGCATGGACTTCCTTAATAATCTTCCCTCCTTACATATATAAATGATCTTAAAAGTTTTTTTATCATTTCAAACAGTCCCCGATTTAATTTGATTTTTGACAGAAACTAGTATAAACTAGTGTATAATATATTATGATTTTTTGACCAAAACTTGCATTTTGAAAAGTTTCATAGAATCTAATTTTCAGAATTATTTTTTGCATGGACTTCTATAATAACCTTCCTTCCTAACATATATAAATGATCTTAAAAGTTTCGTATCATTTCGAACATTCCCCGATTTAAATTGAATTTTGACCAAAACTAATATAAATTCGTGTATAATATATTATGATTATTTGACCGAAACTTGCATTTTGAAATGTTTCATAGATTCTAATTTTCAGAATGAGTTTTTGCATGGACTTCCATCATAACCTTCCCTCCTAACATATATAAATGATTTTAAAAGTTTCGTATCATTTCGAACAATCCCCTATTTAATTTGAATTTTGACCGAAATTAGTATAAACTAGTGTATAATATATTATGATTTTTTGACTGAAACTTGCATTTTGAAAAGTTTAATAAAATCTAATTTTCAGAATGATTCTTTGCATGGACTTCCATCATAACCTTCCCTCCTAACATATATAAATGATATTAAAAGTTTTGTATCATTTCGAACATTCCCCGATTTAAATTGAGTTTTGACCGAAACTAGTATAAATTCTTGTATAATATATTTTGATTATTTGACCGAAACATGCATTTTGAAACGTTTCATAGAATCTAAATTTCAGATGATTTTTTGCATCGACTTCCATCATAACATTCCATCCTAACATATATAAATGATCTTAAAAGTTTTTTTTATCATTTACAACAGTCCCCGATTTAATTTGATTTTTGACAGAAACTAGTATAAACAAGTGTATATTATATTATGATTTTTTGACCAAAACTTGCATTTTGATAAGTTTCATAGAATCTAATTTTCAGAATGATTTTTTGCATATACTTCCATCATAACCTTCCCTCCTAACATATATAAATGATCGTAAAAGTTTCGTACCATTTCGAACATTCCCCGATTTAAATTGAGTTTTGACCGAACTAGTATAAATTTGTGTATAATATATTATGATTATTTGACCGAAACATGCATATTGAAAAGTTTCATTAAATCTAATTTTCAGAATGATTTTTTGCATGGACTTCCATCATAACCTTCCCTCCTAACATATATAAATGATCATAAAAGATTCGTATCATTTCGAACTTTCCCTTATTTAATTTGAATTTTGACCGAAACTATTATAAACTAGTGTATAATATATTATGATTTTTTGACCGAAACTTGCATTTTGAAAAGTTTCATAGAATCTAATTTTCAGAATGATTTTTTGCATGAACTTCCATCATAACCTTCCCTCCTAACATGTATAAATGGTTTTAAAAGTTTCGTATCATTTCGAAAATTCCCCGATTTAAATATATTTTTGACCGAAACTAGTATAAATTCGTGTATAATATATTATGATTATTTGACCGAAACTTGCATTTTGAAACGCTTCATAGAATCTAATTTTCAGAGGATTTTTTGCATGGACTTCCTTCATAATCTTCCCTCCTTACATATATAAATGATCTTAAAAGTTTTTTTATCATTTCAAACAGTCCCCGATTTAATTTGATTTTTGACAGAAACTAGTATAAACTAGTGTATAATATATTATGATTTTTTGACCAAAACTTGCATTTTGAAAAGTTTCATAGAATCTAATTTTCAGAATTATTTTTTGCATGGACTTCTATAATAACCTTCCTTCCTAACATATATAAATGATCTTAAAAGTTTCGTATCATTTCGAACATTCCCCGATTTAAATTGAGTTTTGACCAAAACTAATATAAATTCGTGTATAATATATTATGATTATTTGACCGAAACTTGCATTTTGAAATGTTTCATAGATTCTAATTTTCAGAATGTGTTTTTGCATGGACTTCCATCATAACCTTCCCTCCTAACATATATAAATGATTTTAAAAGTTTCGTATCATTTCGAACAATCCCCTATTTAATTTGAATTTTGACCGAAATTAGTATAAACTAGTGTATAATATATTATGATTTTTTGACTGAAACTTGCATTTTGAAAAGTTTAATAAAATCTAATTTTCAGAATGATTTTTTGCATGGACTTCCATCATAACCTTCCCTCCTAACATATATAAATGATATTAAAAGTTTTGTATCATTTCGAACATTCCCCGATTTAAATTGAGTTTTGACCGAAACTAGTATAAATTCTTGTATAATATATTTTGATTATTTGACCGAAACATGCATTTTGAAACGTTTCATAGAATCTAAATTTCATATGATTTTTTGCATCGACTTCCATCATAACATTCCCTCCTAACATATATAAATGATCTTAAAAGCTTTTTTTATCATTTACAACAGTCCCCGATTTAATTTGATTTTTGACAGAAACTAGTATAAACAAGTGTATATTATATTATGATTTTTTGACCAAAACTTGCATTTTGAAAAGTTTCATAGAATCTAATTTTCAGAATGATTTTTTGCATATACTTCCATCATAACCTTCCCTCCTAACATATATAAATGATCGTAAAAGTTTCGTACCATTTCGAACATTCCCCGATTTAAATTGAGTTTTGACCGAACTAGTATAAATTTGTGTATAATATATTATGATTATTTGACCGAAACATGCATATTGAAAAGTTTCATAAAATCTAATTTTCAGAATGATTTTTTGCATGGACTTCCATCATAACCTTCCCTCCTAACATATATAAATGATCATAAAAGTTTCGTATCATTTCGAACTTTCCCTTATTTAATTTGAATTTTGACCGAAACTAGTATAAACTAGTGTATAATATCTTATGATTTTTTGACCGAAACTTGCATTTTGAAAAGTTTCATAGAATCTAATTTTCAGAATGATTTTTTGCATGGACTTCCATCATAACCTTCCCTCCTAACATATATAAATGATCTTAAAAGTTTCGTATCATTTCGAACATTCCCTGATTTAAATATATTTTTGACCGAAATTAGTATAAATTCGTGTATAATATATTATGATTATTTGACCGAAACTTGCATTTTGAAACGCTTCATAGAATCTAATTTTCAGAGGATTTTTTGCATGGACTTCCTTCATAATCTTCCCTCCTTACATATATAAATGATCTTAAAAGTTTTTTTATCATTTCAAACAGTCCCCGATTTAATTTGATTTTTGACAGAAACTAGTATAAACTAGTGTATAATATATTATGATTTTTTGACCAAAACTTGCATTTTGAAAAGTTTCATAGAATCTAATTTTCAGAATTATTTTTTGCATGGACTTTTATAATAACCTTCCTTCCTAGCATATATAAATGATCTTAAAAGTTTCGTATCATTTCGAACATTCCCCGATTTAAATTGAGTTTTGACCGAAACTAGTATAAATTCGTGTATAATATATTATGATTATTTGACCGAAACTTGCATTTTGAAACGTTTCATAGAATCTAATTTTCAGAAGATTTTTTGCATGGACTTCAATCATAACATTCCATCCAAACATATATAAATGATCTTAAAATTTTTTTTTTATCATTTACAACAGTCCCCGATTTAATTTGATTTTTGACAGAAACTAGTATAAACAAGTGTATAATATATTATGATTTTTTGACCAAAACTTGCATTTTGAAAAGTTTCATAGAATCTAATTTTCAGAATGATTTTTTGCATATACTTCCATCATAACCTTCCCTCCTAACATATGTAAATGATCTTAAAAGTTTCGCACCATTTCGAACATTCCCCGATTTAAATTGAGTTTTGACCGAAACTAGTATAAATTCGTGTATAATATATTATGATTATTTGACCGAAACTTGCATATTGAAAAGTTTCATTAAATCTAATTTTCTGATGATTTTTTGCATGGACTTCCATCATAACCTTCCCTCCTAACATATATAAATGATCATAAAAGTTTCTTATCATTTCAAACAGTCCTCGATTTAATTTGATTTTTGACTGAAACTAGTATAAACTAGTGTATAATATATTATGATTTTTTGACCGAAACTTGCATTTTGAAAAGTTTCATAGAATCTAATTTTCATAATGATTTTTTGCATGGACTTCCATCATAACCTTCCCTCCTAACATATATAAATGATCTTAAAAGTTTCGTATCATTTCGAACATTCCCCGATTTAAATTCATTTTTGACCGAAACTAGTATAAATTCGTGTATAAAATATTATGATTATTTGACCGAAACTTCCAATATGAAAAGTTTCATAGAATCTAATTTTCAGAATGATTTTTTGATTGGACTTCCATCATAACCTTCCCTCCTAACATATATAAATGATTTTAAAAGTTTCGTATCATTTCGAACATTTCCCGATTTAAATTGAGTTTTGACCGAAACTAGTATAAATTTGTGTATAATATATTATGATTATATGACCGAAACATGCATTTTGAAACGTTTCATAGAATCTAATTTTCAGATTATTTTTTGCATGGACTTCCATCATAACCTTCCCTCCTAACAAATATAAATGATCTTAAAAGTTTTTTATCATTGCAAACAGTCCTCGATTTAATTTGATTTTTGACCAAAACTAGTATAAACTAGTGTATAATATATTATGATTATTTGATCAAAACTTGCATTTTGAAACGTTTCATAGAGTCTAATTTTCGGATGATTTTTTGCGTGGACTTCCATCATAACCTTCCCTCCTAACATATATAAATGATCTTAACATTTTTTTAACATTTCAAACAGTCTCCGATTTAATTTGATTTTTGACAGATACTAGTATAAACCAGTGTATAATATATTATGATTTTTTGACCAAAACTTGCATTTTGAAAAGTTTCATAGAATCTAATTTTCAGAATGATTTTTTGCATGGTCTTCCATCATAACCTTCCCTCCTAACATATATAAATGATCTTAAAAGTTTCGTATCATTTCGAACATTCCCCGATTTAAATTGAGTTTTGACCGAAACTAGTATAAATTCGTGTATAATATATTATGATTATTTGACCGAAACTTGCATTTTGAAATGTTTCATAGATTCTAATTTTCAGAATGAGTTTTTGCATGGACTTCCATCATAACAATCCCTCCTAACATATATAAATGATTTTAAAAGTTTCGTATCATTTCGAACAATCCCCTATTTAATTTGAATTTTGACCGAAATTAGTATAAACTAGTGTATAATATATTATGATTTTTTGACCGAAACTTTCATTTTGAAAAGTTTAATAAAATCTAATTTTCAGAATGATTTTTTGCATGGACTTCCATCATAACCTTCCCTCCTAACATATATAAATGATATTAAAAGTTTCGTATCATTTCGAACATTCCCCGATTTAAATTTATTATGATTATTTGACCGAAACTTGCATTTTGAAACGTTTCATAGAATCTAATTTTCAGATGATTTTTGCATGGCCTTCCATCATAACCTTCCCTCATAACATATATAAATGATCTTAAAAGTTTTTTTAATCATTTCAAACAGTCCCCTATTTAATTTGATTTTTGACAGAAACTAGTATAAACTAGTGTATAATATATTATGATTTTTTGACCAAAACTTGCATTACGAAAAGTTTCATAGAATCTAATTTTCAGAATGATTTTTTGCATGGACTTCCATCATAACCTTCCCTCCTAACATATATAAATGATCTTAAAAGTTTCGTATCATTTCGAACATTCCCCGATTTAAATTATGTTTTGACCGAAACTAGTATAAATTCGTGTATAATATATTATGCTTATTTGACCGAAACTTGCATTTTGAAAAGTTGCATAGAATCTAATTTTCAGATGATTTTTTGCATGGACTTTCATTATAAGTTTCCCTCCTAACATATATAAATGATCTTAAAAGTTTCGTATCATTTCGAACAATCCCCTATTTGATTTGAATTTTGACCGAAATTAGTATAAACTAGTGTATAATATATTATGATTTTTTGACCGAAACTTGCATTTTGAAAATTTAAATAGAATCTAATTTTCAGAATGATTTTTTGCATGGACTTTCATCATAACCTTCCCTCCTAACATATATAAATGATCTTCAAAGTTTCGTATCATTTCGAACAATCCCCGATTTAAATTTATTTTTGACCGAAACTAGTATAAATTCGTGTATAATATATTATGATTATTTGACCCTAACTTGCATTTTTAAACGTTTCATAGAATCTAATTTTCAGATGATTTTTTGCATGGCCTTCCATCATAACCTTCCCTCCTAACATATATAAATGATCTTAAAAGTTTTTTTTATCATTTCAAACAGTCCCCGATTTAATTTGATTTTTGACATAAACTAGTATAAACTAGTGTATAATATATTATGATTTTTTGACCAAAACTTGCATTACGAAAAGTTTCATAGAATCTAATTTTCAGAATGATTTTTTGCATGGACTTCCATCATAACCTTCCCTTCTAACCTATATAAATGATCTTAAAAGTTTCGTATGATTTCGAACATTTCCTGATTTCAATTGAGTTTTGACTGAAACTAGTATAAATCCGTGTATAATATATAATGATTTTTTGACTAAAACTTGCATTTTAAAACGTTTCATAGAATCTAATTTTCAGATGATTTTTTGCATGGACTTCCATTATAAGTTTCCCTCCTAACATATATAAATGATCTTAAATTTTTTTTGTCATTTCAAACAGTCCCCGATTTAATTTGATTTTTGACAGAAACTAGTATAAACTAGTGTATAATACATTATAATTTTTTGACCGAAACTTGCATTACGAAAAGTTTCATAGAATCTAATTTTCAGAATGATTTTTTGCATGGACTTCCATCATAACCTTCCCTCCTAACATACATAAATGATCTTTTATGTTTCGTATCATTTCGAACTTTCCCCGATTTAAATTTATTTTTGACCGAAACTAGTATAAATTCGTGTATAATATATTATGATTATTTGACCGAAACTTGCATTTTGAAACGTTTCATAGAATCTAATTTTCAGATGATATTTTGCATGGACTTAAATCACAACCTTCCATCCTAACATATATAAATGATCTTACAAGTTTTTTTTATCATTTCAAACAGTCCCCGATTTAATTTGATTTTTGACAGAAACTAGTATAAACTAGTGTATAATATATTATGATTTTTTGACCAAAACTTGCATTTTGAAAAGTTTCTTAGAATCTAATTTTCAGAATGATTTTTTGCATTGACTTCCATCATAACCTTCCCTCCTAACATATGTAAATGATCTTAAAAGTTTCGTATCATTTCGAACATTCCCCGATTTAAATTGAGTTTTGACAGAAACTAATATAAATTCGTGTATAATATATTATGATTATTTGACCGAAACTTGCATTTTGAAACGTTTCATAGAATCTAATTTTCAGATGATTTTTTGCATGGACTTCCATCATAACCTTCCCTCCTAACATATATAAATGATCTTAAAAGTTTTTTATCATTTCAAACAGTCCTCGATTTAATTTGATTTTTGACAGAAACTAGTATAAACTAGTGTATAATATATTATGATTTTTTGACCGAAACTTGCATTTTGAAAAGTTTCATAGAATCTAATTTTCAGATTATTTTTTGCATGGACAATGATAACCTTCCCTTCTAACATATACAAATGATCTAAAAAGTTTCTTATCATTTCGAACATTCCCCTATTTAATTTGAGTTTTGACCGAAACTATTATAAATTAGTGTATAATATATTATGATTTTTTGACCGATACTTGCATTTCGAAAAGTTTCATAGAATCTAATTTTCAGAATTATTTTTTGCATGGACTTCCAACATAACTGTCGCTCCTCGGATTTCCATCCTGGTACAAACGCGAAAGTGGCGCAGAAAGAAGATAGAGTCGCCAGCCAGGCATTTTTATCCCGAAGGAACGAGAATGGTAATGCTGCATAAACCAGAAGAAAGAAGAGGAAGGACACGGGTCCTGCGAACCAAAGAGACTGAGTTCGGGAGTCGGTTACGAACTGGGAAGGTATTAGCACCCCAGATCGTCCGTCGTACCCGACGGGATCCACGCTTGCAAAGAAACTGTTTCAAAGGGTGAAGAAATGAAAGCTGCTGCAAAGAAAATAAACTGAACTGGATAAAAGAAAAGAAAAGGGAAATGAAAAGGAAAAATGTAGGGAAAATAAAGATTGTGCTTGAACGGGCCCTACCTCGCTGCCTACGTACCTCATCTGGACAATGAGGATCAGAGTCGCCGTAGTTCCCCTTACTAGGGGTGGAAAGGATTGCTTGTGTATTAAGGCTTGAACTGCCTATGTCAATCCTCAGGTGTTGCAAGCTCGGACGACGAGTGCGTGACTGTCTTGCAAAATGACAAGTAGGAGCAGGTTCGCGGACGAAGCGAAGGAGATGAGAAAAGAATTCCCGAAGGGAAGACGCTTATTGTTGGTTTGTGTTTTTTATGAGTTTTCTGTTTTGAATTTTGCATAGGTAAGTGTACCTAAGTCTTACTCACTGGGATGTGTACGTCTCACATCATCCCGAAATGGAATGCGCAAGAGGCACACCTATCTATGGAGGAAATCCCCAAATTTAGTCCCATAAGTGAAGGCTCAGACACACTGACCTACTGGCATTTATTAAGTGTTTTTGTGATTTTTGATTAAGAACTGTTTTTTATGCTTTTCTTTGTGAAGTAATCTCATGCTAAGACCTATCCACCACGAGGGATATCCTACACCTCGCCCCGAAACGGAACGCGTGCAAGTATCTCATAGCAAAGTCTCGTGTCACATGAGAAGACTCGTCATTTATTAAAGTGACTTAAAGTTAAGTTTGAAGATGAGAAGAGAGAGAGAGAGAGAGCACCAAAAGGATCTCAAAGGTAAAATCTAATGGGGGACTAATGAATCCTAATTGTTATCATGCATAGAAAATCCTAGGTTAGTGAGGTTTGCTATCCTAAAGGAGGAGAAGAAAGAAAAAGAGAAAGAGAAGAAAGAAGAATAGAAGAGGGAGGAAGTAAGGCCTAAGCCCCAACAATCACAAGATTAGTATTAATGAAGAAAAGAGAAGAGATAAAAATTGGAGATGTGGGAATCACATCCACACCTCTCACTTACCAAAGCCCCTGAAATGGTTAGTGACACAAACATAAATGAAACACAAAATGAACATAATGTCAAAACAAAGTCACACAACCAGAAGTGAAATCATAAACACAAATGCCAAATGCAAACTCAAAGCACAAGAATGAGAAGAGAACCACACAACTCAACATGAAGCATTATGAATCACTATGACAAAGCAAAGTGAACATGAGAGAATACAAAGCAAGATAGTCAAAGCAACATCACAAAGTGCCAAACCAGAACCCTAACATGTTAAGAAAGTGCCTAAGGATCACATGAGATGAAGAGAAGAAGTGCACATATTCAAGTATTTACATCATGAGAAGAAAGAAGAACAGGAAGTGAGGTAGATATGCATAGGAGTGAATGAACTTCAAAGGCAAACAATCACAAACTTTCTCAAGGCACAAACCACAACTCAAAACCAGAGGGGTATCAACAACCTAAGATGGCCCTAAACAACTTGAAGAAGTTGGCAAAAGTGCCCTTCTAAGCTAAGGAGTGAACATATGATCCAAAAGAAGCAAAAAAGGACAAGTAAGGAACAAAAATTCAAATTAATTCAAGTAAGCATCCAAAAATTCCACAAACTTGCACAAATGATCTTCAATCATACCATATCAACATGCCAAAAGGAGGGGATCAAAATCAGAAGCTTAACCATTCAAATAAAAGTTCAAACATGGATTAGGGTTAGAAAGCTTTATGCACAAGTTAGAGACCAAAATCAATTAAAAAATATTCTAAAAATCAGAACAAAAATCACCAATAAACTACATCTCAACATGAATCCAGAGCAAAACGAATCATCTAAAAATTCAAAATAATGACCAAGATAGAAAATGAACAAGTCAGCATGCTTCAAAATGAAATAAAAATAAATTAATTAAAAGAAACAATTAATTTCTGCGTGGCAATTAAAAATAAATGTAAAATAAAAAAACCAAAAATTAGAGAAAACTAAAAGAATCATTCCTGAAATTTTTTAGAATTTTTAATGACTTATTTCTATTTTTAATAATTAAAAACCAAACTGAAAATAAAATAAAAAAAAAGAAAAAGAAACGATGAGGCTGGGGGTGCAAACATCAACTAATCCAGTTCAAATAAGATGGGCCTAATGAGAGGGGAGGCGCGAATAGAACAATGAGGCCCAGGATTCTCAGTCAAACAAAAATGAGAAAGTATACACATCTAAAGGCTCGCGAGAAAAGTCATCAGATCCAAGGGCTTATGAGTGAAGTCAACAAGACTGGGAAGTATTCAGATCCAACACACCAAATTTAAATTCACTAATTAAATGAAATCTGACGGCTACGTTTTAAAGTTAAGGAAATCCTGATTAATTAAATAAATAAAACATAATTAAGTTAATTAACCTAGATCTGACGGCCAGGATCTAATCTGGACATGCTAAAACCCTAATTAACCCTAACCTAAACCCTACCGGCCGGAGAAGCGCCGATCGTCTTCTCCGGCGAGCCCCAAGTTGCAGAACTCTAAACCTCCATGAAAACGAGCAAATCGCACATCAAAATGATCCTTGAGCCAAGCATATCACAAATCAATCATCAAAATTACATAAACTAACACACATAAACTGAATCGAAGAGAAACAGTTTGGATCTAAAAAATTCAGATCCTCATCTTGCCCTCATTTCAACACCATTTCAAAATCTAACTATATCATTAGACTCAGGATAACACCCAGATCACAATGCACACAAGAGAATTCAAATCCAGGACGATGAATTTTGGAGCATACCTGAGTTTGCAGATCTTCAAATTCCACCAAGAAAACCAATCTCCAACTCCAGATGAACTTCTTGTGACCTCTATTCACAAAATAAATGTGAAGGAAACCTTAGAGAAGCTTGAATCTTGCTCTTCGAATGAAACTGAGCTGAAATTAGACTGGTGCAAAAACTCCTCTATGGATCAAAGTAAGGATTGATTTGTGATCTATGAAGCTTCAGGAAGAAGAATGTGAAGTTTGTTTGGTGAATGAATGCCTGGATGATGAAATTCTAAGGAAACTGCAGTGAGAGCAAGAACTTGAGAATGGGCAAATGGTGTGGATCTGAGGTGAAATGAAACCCTAGCCAGCTTATAAAGGGTGCATGCTTTCAGTGTTTTGAAATGCAAAGGGAATGCACGTGAGAGAAGGGTGTGAGGATGATTTTGCAAAAATACAAGATTGGTGTGAAGTGGTGAAACACTTGTGCTATCCTCTCTTTCCTTGCACATGTTCAATCACAATCCAGCCCTTGGTTCATAGCTGGAGGTATCCTGGCCCTTGGATGTGAGGGTCATGCATTTTGAGTGATCATGCAAATTTGCTTCTTGTGAAATACACCACATCCCATGCACGAATTTTATGGTATTTTTGGAGCAAAACAAACTTTATGCCATGCCTTGTAAGAATGTGACCTTATTTGGTCCATGAAACAGCTTAAAAATGAGTTTTTACAAATTCTTGCATTTGAAATTCATGTTATGCCCTAAAAATCAAGTGACTTTCGAAGGGCCTATCTCCCAATCCATAAGGGCTATGAAAAAGTACTTGTACTTTTTAAAAATGGGGGACCTTAATCTTCAACTTTCATGTTTGATGGCAATTCAGTTGAAGCTTTTTTCACCAAGTTATGTGACTTTGAAAATTAGGGCAAAAAGTTGCCAAAATTAGAAACTTCCATGACCAATCAAATGCCAAAAATGCAAAACACCTCAAAATATTTTGATTCTTGATCTTTGACCTTGCCAAACCTCTTCTAAGGTTATGAGAACATCCCTTGACTTGAAAAATAGGATTGGACCCTTTGAAATCTAACAGTTGACTTCTAGAATGCACAGTTGACCAATTTCTTCTTTTACAAGCAACTGAAGAAATACCTGACTTCCTCAAGGATTTTTCTCACCAAATTTCATCCCTAGGATCCTCTTATCATATGAAAGACTTTGCCCATATGAAATGGACAAAGTCACAAAGTTTTCATGCCTGGAACTCAAACCCTAATTTGGGATCATTGTGTAGGAGCTTGTCCTAGCTTGAATTCCCTGATGATCTCCTAATCTCCTGGGCTTTTGTGAATGATCTTGAACTTGTGAATGCAATGTAGATACCTCATAGGACTTGGACAAACCCATTAGGCCTCTTGTTATAGCTTGTAATGCTTCAAACCCCTCCACAGATGATCATATGCCTAATGCTAAGTCATGAGAATGTTATGCCTCATCTTTCCATGCAAAGATGCCAATGACATGGTATGCTTATGATGATAATGGTATGATGATGATGCTTAAAAAGAATAGGGAAAATTTGGGATGTTACAACTGCCCCTATTCAAGCAACTGTTAATCTGAAAAGGACGGTAGCACGGGCTATCGACCGTTCAAGATGAACTGTGGTTGAATACCAAGAAAACCTGAAATTTGCACTCTGCTGGAGAATGCAAGCACTGGGAAATAAACCCAACCAACTGACGCTTTGGTGACTGAAGTGAAGAAAAAGCAGACGAGCTCCTTCCAAGTTGAAACAGTTATTTTGGATAAAGATACTTTGACAGACGATTCTTCTTCAAATAAACCTGTTACGCCAGGAATTGCCATATGAGCCCTCATATACTTTGTAAAACATATGACTTAAGACAGACGAATCTCCTCCGGATAAACCTGTTACGCCAGGAACGATAATGCACTTAAGTCTGTGGGATAGACATGCATAATCAAGGTAGACGAACCCTCTTCATATATCCTCCGTGGATATATGGTTTAAGACAGACGAGCCTTCTTCGAGCAAACCTGTTACGCTAGGTGCAACAAAAATAAGCGATGTTTGAGATAGACGAATCTCCTTCGGATATACCTGTTACGCCAGGACCGGTAATCATTTTGACATTTACTCCCACAGTCAGGACCTCAAACCACTTCAACACATACGAGCGTTGGATGATCATCAAGAGAAACACAGACGAGTGCCATAAGTCAATGATACAAACGAATATCAGACGATGATCTAAGAAACACAGACGAGCACTTCAGGCGATGATACAGAAGAATATCAACCACTGGTACAGACGAATACCAGAAATTCAAACACAGTCGAGCATTTGGAGTAGCAATATAGACGAGTACCAGGGTAATTATCAAATCAACACACGTGGATATAAGCTAACACAGACGAGTGTGAGGGATGATACAGACGAGTATCCAAACAATGCAGACGAGCTTCAAGCAGATAAAAAAAACACAGACGAGCGTTGGAGAATGCAGACGAGCAACAAGAAAATATCAGACACAGACGAGTGTTGGGAAATGCAGATGAGCAACAACAATTATCAAACACAGACGAGTGTTGGGAAACACAGACGAGCAACAACAATTATCAAACACAAACGAGTGTTGGGAATTGCAAACGAGCAACAACAATTACAACCATGGGCAACTGCTGGGGAAAGCAAACGAGCAATACCAAAGTGATAACACAAACGAGTGTTGAGAAATGCAGACAAGCGGCCATAAAGTATGAACACAGACGAGTGCTGGAGAATACTTCCATGATGGTTGTATTTCAATCATGGAACTCTACGGGGAAATGACGATCTTTCAGCACGGCTGGGGAGATGCTTCCTCAAATATCCTTTGTTTGCGAAAAGAGTTTTGACAGTTAAACTCTGTGGGGAATGGGCCTCCCACTACCTGCTGAGCATACTCCACTTGTGGGAAAAAAACTGCTTGGTGATCCCACCTGCCATGACTTAGCTGGGGAAAATTCTATTTGGAAGAATGTGACGCCATCCTGCAAAACCTACAACAACAGAAAACACATATGTGCCCCGGGGATTTGCATGGTATGATCTATTCATCCATCGTCCTCCGCCACTCAAAGAGGATTTCAAATTTTTCTCTGCATTGTCAATTTCATTTTAGAAAACAAATCACCATGTTTTAAATGCAAAGCTCACTATTTTTGCCAAAAACGCAGGACATTTTTGCAAACAAAAGATAAACACAACACAACTTTTTGACTGAATATTCTTTTATTGAAAGGCCTCTGAATAGGCAAAGTTTTTACATCAGGAAGAAACCACCTAGAAAGAGGTAGCTACCATAAAAATTGAGAAAATAAACTATCCTAATGGCAATGTGCACGGCCTCCCAATGAGTTTCCTTCTTGCTATGACCAGCATGTCTTCAAAACTCTCCATTCTTGCCTTTGCTTTCTGAGAAGATGAGGGGACTGATTCTTATCCTTCTGATGTTGTCAGGCTGTACGAAACGATGATTTGGTTCAGATTACTCGGATCACAGTTGTTCGCTTATTCCCTTGTTTTGCGTGGATCGCCCTTTCGGGTTTTCAATCCACCGGGATACCCTTTTTTGCCTGAGCTGTCAAATGTGGCTTTTCAACTCAGCGGGTGTACATTGTTTTTTATTTGTTTTCCCTAACTTTTGCCCGAGCTTTTTATTCTGTTTTTAGCTCGCCGGGATGCCCTTTTCTTGCTTGGACTTTAATTCTGTTTTTGTGTCCAACGGGTCTTTTTATGCGAAGTATTTTTTAACTGCGTCCGAGTTAACAGGGGATTGGAAATTTTCTCCATCCATAGTGGTGAGCATCAGTGCTCCTCCCGAGAAAACTTTCTTCACTATGAATGGGCCTTCGTAGTTTGGGGTCCACTTGCCCCTGTGATCTGAACCTAGAGGAACGATCCTCTTAAGCACAAGCTCGCCTACTTGATACTCCCGAGTACGCACTCGTTGGTCGAATGCTCGCTTCATTCTCCTATGATAAAGCTGACCATGACAGATAGCCGCTAATCTTTTTTCCTCAATTAGACATAGCTGATTGTATCGAGCACGTACCCATTCAGCCTCATCAAGCTTCACATCCATCATCATACGCAATGAAGGAATTTCCACCTCAACAGGAAAGACTGCCTCCATACCATATACCAATGAGAAAGGAGTTGCCCCAGTTAACGTCCTGACTAACGTTCGGTACCCATGCAACGCAAATGGTAACATCTCATGCCAATCTTTGTAAGTGACAACCATTTTTTGCACAATCTTCTTGATATTCTTATTTGTTGCCTCTACCGCGCCATTCATCTTTGGTCGGTAAGGAGAAGAATTGTGATGCTGAATCTGGAAGTACCGGCATAACTCTGCCATCATCTTGTTGTTCAAATTAGAACCATTGTCTGTAATGATTCTTTCGGGCACTCCGTATCTGCAAATAATGTCTCTTTTCAAAAATATGGCTACCACTTGACGAGTGACATTGGTATAAGACGCTGCTTCAACCCACTTAGTGAAGTAATCGATTGCGACCAAGATGAAGCGATGACCATTTGAAGCAGTAGGCTCTATTTTCCCGATCATGTCAATGCCCCACATAGAAAAGGGCCAAGGAGATGACATGACATTGAGCGAGCTTGGAGGAACATGCACCTTGTCTGCGTAAATCTGGCACTTGTGGCACTTACGGGCGTACGAACAACAGTCTGTATCCATTGTACTCCAATAATACCCCGACCTCAACAACATCTTAGCCATAACATGCCCTCCTGCATGAGTACCGAAAGATCCCTCGTGGACTTCCTGCATTAACAGGCTTGCTTCGTGTCTATCCACGCATCTGAGCAAGACCATGTCAAAGTTCCTTTTATACAAAACCCCATCTATATTCAAGAAGAAACTAGCAGCAAGTCGTCTTAAGGTCTTCTTGTCGTTGGACGATGCCCCTGTTGGGTATTCTTGCTTTTCCAGGAAGAGCTTAATATCAAAGTACCAAGGTTTCTCATCAGACACTGCGTCTACAGAGAAAGCATGAGCTGGTGCGTCAAGCCTGGAAATGTCAATCCTGGGCACATAATTCCAACACAAGACTTTGATAGACGAAGAAAGAGTAGCCAAGGCATCGGCAAATTGATTCTCATCACGTGGTATATACTGAAGCTTAACCATTGTGAAGAACGTCAACAGTTTTCTGGCATAATCCCGATAAGGAATTAAGTGTTCTTGATGCGTATACCACTTGTCGGTAACCTGATTGATAACGAGGGCTGAATCTCCGAATATATCGAGGGTCTTAATCCGAAGATTAATAGCCTCCTCTATTCCTATTATGCACGCCTCGTATTCCGCTTCATTGTTGGTGCAGCCAAAAGTAATTATGGCAGCGAAGGGAAAGTGAACACCTTCAGGAGTGATAAGAACGGCACCAAATCCACGTCCGTTGATATTGACTGCCCCATCAAACATCAACTTCAATTTGGATTCAGGGTCTGGCCCCTCCTCCGGAAGTGGTTCCTCGCAATCTTTTGCTTTGAGGTACAATATGTCCTCATCAGGGAAGTCAAAGTTCATTGGCTGATAATCATCTTCAAGAGGTTGATGTGCAAGGTAATCCGACAATACACTTCCTTTGATGGCTTTCTGGTAAGTATATTGTATGTCATACTCTGTTAAGATCATTTGCCACCTAGCAACCCTTCCGATTAATGATGGTTTCTCAAAGATATACTTGACAGGATCCATTTTTGAGATTAGCAGTGTGGTATGGGTCAACATATACTGTCTCAGTCGGCGAGCAGCCCATACCAAAGCGCATCAAGTTTTCTCGAGCAGTGAGTAACGGGATTCACAGTCGGTAAAATTTTTGCTAAGGTAATAAATAGCGTACTCTTTTCGACCAGAATCGTCATGTTGGCCTAAAACACACCCGATTGACCCTTCTAGCACAGTCAAGTACATGATAAGCGGCCGTCCTGGAACTGGAGGCATTAGAATTGGAGGCTCCTGCAAATATTCTTTTATCTTTTCAATGGCTCTTTGGCAGTCCTCATTCCACCTGACTGTTTGCTGTTTTCTTAGCAATTTAAATATTGGCTCGCACGTGGCAGTTAGATGAGATATGAATCGTGAAATGTAGTTCAACCTCCCTAAAAACCCGCACACTTCTTTTTCTGTTTTCGGTGCAGGCATATCTTGTATTGCTTTCACTTTTGCAGGATCCACCTCGATTCCTTTCTGGCTAACAATGAAACCCAACAGTTTTCCGGAACGCACTCCGAAAGTGCACTTGTTTGGATTCAACCTCAGCTTATACTTTATCAGTCTATCAAACAGCTTCTTGAGATTGACCAGATGCTTTTCTTCGTCTCGGGACTTGGCAATCATATCGTCCACATAGCACTCTATCTCCTTGTGTATCATGTCGTGGAACAATGTGACCATAGCCCGCTGATACGTTGCCCCGGCGTTCTTCAAACCAAAGGGTATAACCTTGTAGCAGAATGTACCCCACGGGGTAATGAACGTTGTTTTCTCCATGTCTTCCGGTGCCATCTTAATCTGATTATACCCGGAGAAGCCATCCATGAAAGAAAATACCGAGAATTGAGCAATGTTATCTACCAGCACATCAATGTGAGGTAATGGAAAGTCATCCTTTGGACTTGCTCTGTTTAGATCCCGATAATCAACGCACATCCTAACTTTGCCGTCTTTCTTTGGTACAGGCACAATGTTAGCTACCCAAGGTGGGTAACTAGTTATGGCAAGGAATCTGACATCCCACTACTTCTGAACTTCCTCCTTGATCTTCATCGCCATGTCAGGACGAGTTCTTCTCAACTTTTGTTTTACCGGAGGACAGTCCTCTCTCAATGGTAGCTTATGCACCACAATGTCAGTATCTAACCGTGGCATATCTTGATACGACCAGGCGAAGATATCCACATATTCACGCAACATACCAATCAACTCTTTCTTTACTTCGGCCTACAGATTGGCCCCAATCTTTATCTCTTTCTTTGACTCTTCTGTCCCAATGTTGATGATCTCTATCTCTTCCTGATGAGGCTGAATGACCCTTTCCTCTTGTTTCAACAACCTGACCAATTCTTCGGGGAGTTCACAGTCTTCCTCAACCCCTTCATTAGCTTGGTAGATAGGATTGTCAAAGTCATGCGTGGTCATAGCAGGAACGTTATCACTAGAATCCGGATGATCAACCCTGCACAGATGATGTGCTCATTTCAGAATCTGTTTTTTTTTTCAAAAGAGACGCAAACACAAAAACAAAAAAGAAAAAACTCATTGCCATTTTTTTTGTGAAAAATTTAAAATGAAAGAAAGAGAACACAATTTGCTTGAAAATGTCCTTTATTTCATGGTAAAATAAATGCATAAAAAGCATGGTGGCCCTACAAATGGATCCATGCACCTTGGGCAGAGTGCAGGATTGACATGCAGCATGATAAAAAAAGAAACAAATAAATTACTCTGATTGCCAGGTGACTTGAACGATGTCTTCAGCATACCAGTTCTTGAGCTCCTCTCCGGGTGCACATGGATGAATCTAGTTGTCCCAGTCACAGTCACTATCTCCTTCTTCGCTTGTTGCACAAATGTGGTTGCGATCGAGCATCCCAACGCTTGTGAAAGTAATAGCTTTGCCACTTTGAGGCCCGTTAGACCCACCAGGCTGATAACCCAGACCAAACTTATCATCTTTCTTCTCTAATTCCAGCAACTTGCCCCAGCCCTGGGCGCTTCCCGACTGAACCACTTCCTTATCCTGCTTGTAGGAGTGAATGGAGGTCCATTCCTTCTCATTGTTCCTCTCTGTCGGAGCCAAAATGCTGACATTAACCGCTTCGAAGGCCTGACACAGCGTTTCATGGATCTCTCTGTCCATCTCCACATATTTGAAAGTTGATAGGTGGCTCACAAAGATATCTTCCTCTTCGCACACAGTGATTACTTGGCCATCAACCACGTACTTCAGCTTTTGATGCAAAGTGGATGTTACTGCTCCGGCAGCATGGATCCAAGGACGTCCCGGCAAGCAACTGTACGCGGGTTGAATATCCATGACGTAGAATGTGCTCTTGAATACTTGAGACCCTATTTTCACAGGTAACTCAACTTCTCCGAACACAGACCTTCTGGACCCATCAAAGGCTTTCACTATCAAATCACTGGGTCGCAAGATGATACCATCGACATTCAACTTCATTAAGGCTTTCTTCGGGAGTACATTAAGAGAAGAGCCTGTGTCAACCAGGACATGCAACAGAACAGCACCCTTACACTCCATAGTAATATGCAGTGCTTTGTTGTGATTACAACCTTCTGAAGTAAGGTCCCTATCTGTAAAGCCCAACCCATGGCTTGCATTCACACTGCCCACTACAGCCTCCAGTTGATTAACAGTTATCTCTTGAGGAACGTATGCCATCTGCAACACTTTCAGCAAGGCTTCTCTGTGAGCTAGAGAACACATCAGCAAAGACAGAATTGATATTTTGGACGGCGTCTGGTTCAACTGTTCAACTACCTTGTAGTCACTCTTCTTTATTATTCGCATAAATTCCTCCACTTCTTTCTCAAAGGTACCCTGTCCAGCAACAGGAGTTGTCGTTTCTTCAGTCGCTGTTTGCTTTCCTTTAGCCTTTGCCGCAGCTTCAGCCTCAGGATCTCCTCTCAGAACTGGGGGAGCAAAAAGACGACACTTCTCGTAAAACCTCTAACCCCTCCGACGTTCACCCCAGTCGGGTCAATTGTTACTGATTTTCTCTCGACCTTCTGTCCTTCCACGTACACATCTGAGCCGTAATGCCATGGGATGGCTTTATCATCAGTATAAGGAACAGGCCCAGGAACAATAATAGTAACAGGACTGACTTCAGGAGCATAAATAGTCACAAGTTCTCTTCTAGCAGGCATTTCAGATGGATCATAGTAGATGGTTATAGTGGACACACAATCACCTTCATTATCAACTTTATCAAACTGCAATGACCCCTCATTAATCAGATTCTGCAACCCCACCTTCAGGTCTTCACAGGCGTTCACTGAATTCAAACACTTTTCACACTTTGAACCACATCCCGGGAACACTTGTCCTTTTAGCAGCCTTTCTTTCACCGCCAGCAGTGGAGTTTTCACTTCTTCTACGCTCAGAATCAAACTTAACTTCTCACCACCATCAACAACATTTATTCTAACCCCTCCATGGTTTGGAATAGGGTTTGAGGTAACATTAGGCGGTGGTGCAAAGTTAATCGCCTTGGAGTCGATCAAATCTTGAACTTTATGTTGTAGCACCCTGCACTTCTCAGTTGAGTGCCCGGGTGCCCCTGAATGGAAAACGCATCTAGCATTGGCATCATACCCCACTGGAAGCTCTCTAGGTGGAGGTGGTGCTAACGTCCTCATTTGTATCAAGTTCAGGTCTAGCAATCTCTGCAGCAATGCAGTGTATGTCATGGGAATTGCTTCAAGCACCCTATTAGCCGGACGAACTTTTCTCGGTTGATAAGGTCTTTGTTGATAATTGCTACGTTGTGGCTGTTGTTGTTGTTGCTGTTGTTGTTGAGTCTGTACCTGCTGCACAGGACTGGAAGGGATAGTGACAGCTGCCACTTGCTCATATGATCTTATATATCCTCGGCCCCGTCCTCGGCCATACACAGCATTGGTTTCCCCTTCCCTTCTTCTCGGGGGTCCGTTGAAAGCTTTTCTTACACCGCTCGAGCTACTCGCACTGGTATCCTGAATTTTCCCCATCTTTAACAAAGTCTCGACCCTCTCGCCTGCTATTACTATATCATTGAACTTGGTTGCCGAACAGGACGCCAACCTTTCGATAAACACCCCTTGCAATGTTCCCATGAACATATCAGCCATCTCATTCTCCAGCAATGGTGGTTGTACTCTGGCAGAAAGTTGACGCCACCTTTGAGCATACTCCTTAAACCCCTCCTTAGCATTTTGAGACATGTTTTGCAGTTGAGTGCGATTTGGAGCCATGTCCAAATTGTACTGGTATTGCTTCACGAACGTCTCTGCCAAGTCCTTCCAGCTCTTAATGTTGACCCTACTCAGCTTCATATACCATTCCAAGGAAGCCCCCACCAGGCTATCCTGGAAATAATACATCCATAGCTTCTCGTCGTCAGTATGGGCAGCAATCCTCCTGATGCGTGTTTTTCGCAAGTGTACGAACACGTCAGAGTAATATAAAAGATTGTCGAATCCACAGAGACCAAGTGTCAATCTATCGTACCTGTTGTTATGGTGTGTATCTAAGGCAACTAATTTTAAGGGTTTTAGTAAGGGTGAAATGGTAAATAAAATTATAATTTTAAATAATAAATAAAAGACAGGCTCGAATGTAATTCACGTAATCAATGATAATCCAGTACTTGTTAATGGAACTACTTATGGGCAATGTTTTCTCCTTTGAAAAGAACTAATTTAACAGGAACTGTCGCTTTCGCGTATTCAGAACCGAGTTGTACTCTCTAATCAACCCCTCCTATTGTCACGGATAAAAAGGTGCGTACTGCGTTAGAGTAGTAAACCTATTTTTAAGAAATATAGTATCTTGACTAAGTTGAAAAGTATTTTAACCTGGACTTCTTAGCAAAAAGAGGTTCTTGTGAACCAGACTCTAAATCTCATAACGCGTCCGAAAATCGTTTTAAAATCTCTTTTCTTTTTAATCTAAAAACTCCTAATGAACTAGACAAAGCGCTTTTGGCTGTTTTTGAAATAGTTAAAAACAATTACTTGAATTGAAAGATAAAATAGCCCTTAGGTGTTTCCACGAACAATTATACGGATTACTCGTTTAATTACGATCCTTACATTCTAACCTTTATGGAATTAGTTAGACATGATAAAGTAAAGATTCTTTTTATAATTTTTCATAAAAGTAATTTAGTGCGAGTGCGAGAAATAAAGGGATTTAAAGCGAGTGCGAGAAATAAAGTAATTTAAAGCGAGTGCGAGTAATAAACAAAATAAAGTGCGAGTGCGGGAAATAAACAAAGTAAAGTGCGAGTGCGGGAAATAAACAAAGTAAAGTGCGAGTGTGGGAAATAAATAAAAGTAAAGCAATGCAGAAATAAATAAAGTAAAATACGAACTTGAATTAAAATGGCGGCAGGATTAACTTCCTCCAGAGTGCTCCAAAACTCGATCACACAGACAGATTACAGACTCGATCACTCGATTGCAGAAACACCCCGATGTGGAATGGTAACTGCTTTATAACTGATATATGCCTAGAGAAATCTAATTTTGGATGAAGAAAAACGAAAATCTAAGGTCCTATTTATAGGAAAACTGAAAGCATGAAATGACCGGGATGCCCCTCCACTAAAAAGTGGAGGTTACTGGATTTGGCCTTGTGGCGCCCGCCACAGGCCTATGGCGCCCGCCATGGTCCCTACAGGGGATTGTGGAGTGGGGATCGTGGGTCTTGGAGGTTGAGGAGTGGTCTTGAGACGTGGCCACGTCATGGCTAACCCTATGGCGCCCGCCACGGTGGGTGCCGTAAGTGCAAAACGCTGAATTTCTAGGTTTTCGTCCGTTTTCACTCCTTTTTCGCTCCTTTTCCCGATTCAAGCTCCGATTATTATAAAAACCTGAAAACATAAGAAAACAAAGCAATAACAAAGCAAAACAACAATAAAAGCTAAGAATGCATGCGAAATCGGAGTCAGAAATACGGTGAATTTTAGTGTGATCAAATTCTCCCACACTTAAACCTTTGCTTGTCCTCAAGCAAACATTAAAGCTTAAGAAAATATGGTGTCAACACGTGTCTTTGGGCTAAAGGGCTTCTAAGTTCAAGTCAGGATGCAGTGACAGATACTAACTAAGTGAACCAAGGGTACCATAGTAACACAAACACAAACTTCAATCCTATATTAACCACTCCATATCATCCCACAATACCTAGGCCTATCTTCTCATCTTTTTGTGTCCTTTTCATTCAGGCGCAATCACATTAAGCCCGTTATCCGTACATGCTTCATAGTAGAGTGACCGGTTAGTGATTCTGATCCATAACATAAGGTTTCTGGCACATAAGCATGTGTAAACCTGTTTTTATTTCGCCTAAATGTAGCTGCGGGGGATCGGATCGTAATCCGCCCTACCAAGTTCAGTGCCAGATACCTCTGAACCAACTAACAATAGGTGACTTGCAATTTTTTTTCTTTTTTTTTTGTGGCAAAATTTTTTTCTTCTCTTTTTTTCCGGTTTAAATGACTTTGTGAGGGTCACCTATACCAGAGTTTGCCTTTTTTCTTTTTCTTTTTTTTTTATTAGCACTGGATCATTCACTTATGTTCATCGGCCCCCTACGTAGAGCATGCTTAGGCCGGAGCTGACTGCTAGGATAAACTACTTAGGACAATTTTTTAAATGATAATAAAGGCCATGGTGGTGGGGTTTAGGAGTGATTCCTATATTCAAGAGGTCAATGGTGCTAAAATGGTGCTGATGTTTCAAAAAGTTGACCTAAGTCACCACATCCTAATCTAAACCTGTCTCAAAAGCCCAAAAAACATGTGAAACAACATTATTTTCTTTTTAAAATTTTTCTGGTAAGGCTAAGGAAATGGGAAAAAGTGAAGATGAACTAAAAATACACTATACTGGTGACTCGTCATACTCATGCATTATCTAAGAAAAATAAATTACTGAAAAGGGAAATAACTGAAAGGAAATACTTAACTAAAAAGGGAAATAACAGAAAGCAATAAAATCCCCTCCCACACTTAAATCGAACATTGTCCCCAATGTTTCGAAATAAGATAAGGGGGGTAACCTGGAAAAGACTACTGAGGAGGGGCACTGGTGCCTTCGCCGTCCTGATGTGATGGTCTGGAACGACGGGATCTACTACGATGCTGGTCCCTCCGGTCGAGTCGTGCTGATAAAGCAGCCTGAGCACTCCGGACCTCTCGAAGGTTACCCAAGATGGAACCCTGAGTAGCCTCTACAAGCTGGTAGTGTCGGCTGTTGAACTCTCTCTGACGGTTCTGCTCTAATGAAATATCGTTCAAGGTACGGCAAACGTTGCTATAAGCACGATCCGAAACCAATCGCGATTGTTGCCTGAAGCTCATGTTGTCCGTCAGCTGCTGTGAAATAATAGAGAGAAGGCCATCACGCCTTTCTTCTCTAGCTGTCATATCACGCCTGGATAGCGTTTTCTTCTTCTTTTCAAGGCATGAGGCTTTGCATATTTTTTTGTGAAGACAAAAATGAAAATATTTTTGTCTTATATTTTTTTTTTCTCTTTGCACGACAAAAATAAAATAATTAAAAATCAAAAAAGAAAAAGAAAAATTAACATTAGTGCATAATATGTATATATATATATAAGGAATTCAAAGTACTAGAAAATATAAAAGCTGCAATAAAGTAATATATGTCTGGAAATGCGATAAATAAAATAAAGCGTAAAAAGGAAATACTAGGGTAGCGATGTCAGTGTAGAATGAGTCATGTGGTAGGTTTCTTCTCCTGGCTTGATCCACGAATCTCAGCTATCTCCCTCCGAAGCTCTTCAATCGCCTGATGTAGAGCATCGACCTCTGAGGCATGAGTGAGATCAGAAACCTGCATCTGTAACTCCAAGTCTGCCACTTCCTGCTTGAGCAGGGCAGTCTCCTTACGGAGCTCATAAATCTGTGTTTGTAGGTCAGGTGGCTGCAGAGACATATTGTTAGACATAACAGTGATTCGGGGAGTAAGAGGTGTAGGAGTGTACTCAGCGGCGGGAGGCGATTTCGGCTCTTCGACAGTCTCTCCATAACCCTCTAGAGCATAACTCCAATTGGCAGGATCATGGACACTGGTCATCAGCGGATCTGGTAATGTAAAGTAGTGTATCGCTTCACCGTCGATCAACAATCTAAACATGTTGGGCTCAAAAGAAGCCCTCCTCATCAGTCCTCTATCAAGACAAAAATCAATATCCAGGGTGGTGTAGCAGCAGAAGGTCCTGAGGTGCAATAACTTGCGAGACAAACCCAATGCAGTAGCTATCTGTGTAACAATCCCACCGACATGGATGATGCCTACTGATGATCTGGCAACACTAGCAAGGCCCTTCAACAGAAAGTTGCCACAAGCAACAGGGCGAGACTGAGTCGCACAAAACAGTAGGAAAATCTCCTTTTCACTTAGCAGGGTCTCTGTATCTGGCAAACCTAGGAAAGAATGTGCTAGAATCATCTGGAAGTACCTCAATGCAGGGTTGTGGATTACCTGAGAAAACTGGGTAGAAGGATCTTGGCTCCCTCCGCCTGATATTTTAGTCCAAAACTTTTCCACTTCCCTGCTCATAAAATACCCCATCGGAGTCTCTGGAATAGCATCAGGAGTAGTCTGGAAACCTAGTAAATCACCAAACTCTTTGTGAGAGAATGAGTAGTTAATCCCGAACAACCTGAAAACAGCGAGTCCATCGGGTCCAGCCCAAGGGTCATGATGAAACGAGCTGAGGAACTCAAGAGTCAAGTTCCTATAAGTGTTGTTCCTGTCGTCAAACTGGTCCCACTGGAGTTGATGGCATAAAAATATGACGCTTGGCTCTATCCCTAAGGCATCCATGTAGTCATGGTCAGGGTACCTGGTAGGAGCCATAGGGCGTCTCATGTGGACATGGTAACGCTCTCTCTGTGCATCGTCTCTAAAGGCCACGTGCATGTCATCAGGGTTCTGCATCCTGTACAAGGTTAGCAAACAAGTCCTGAAAGCACATAAAACATTCAATCGTTAGTCCTGACATAATAATAAACAAATTAAAATAAAGTAAAAAATAAATAAAAAGTACATAAATAAGAAAACCATGGGTTGCCTCCCATGCAGCGCTTGTTTAACGTCATTAGCTCGACGACCGATTTTTAAACATCATTGGAAGGATATGGTGGATCACTCAGAGTATGGCAGGTGTATGTTGTTGGAATGTCACCTCCTTCGTAGGGCTTAAACCTCTGTCCATTGACGATGAACGGTTTACATGTCTGGTTCTTGATTTCAATAGCACCGGATCTTAGGATCTTAGATACTTCGAAAGGGACAGTCCATCTCGAACGGAGTTTACCTGGAAATAGTCGTAACCTAGAATCGAACAGGAGAACAGGATCGCCTATTTTGAAGTCTCTTCTTATGATTCTTTTGTCATGCCAAGCTTTTGTTCTTTCTTTGTATATGATGGCATTTTCGTAGGCAGATTGTCTGAGCTCTTCTAATTTGTGGATGTCAAGGATACGTTTCTCACCAGCTGTCAAGTAATCCAAATTCAAAGTTTTGATGGCCCAATAGGCCTTATGTTCCAACTCAAAAGGTAAGTGACAGGATTTTCCATAGACCAGTTGATAAGGGGTTGTTCCTATAGGAGTTTTGAAAGCGGTTCTATAGGCCCATAATGCTTCTTGAAGTTTCTGTGACCAATCCTTTCTAGATATAGAGACAGTCTTCTCAAGAATTTGTTTTATCTCCCTATTAGATACTTCCACTTGTCCATTGGTCTATTGGTGGTATGGTGTTGCTACTCTATGCTTAACTCCATACTTGCTTAAAAGTTTATCAAATATTCTCGATATGAAGTGTGATCCTCCATCACTTATGACTAAACGGGGGGTTCCAAACCTGGGAAATATATAATTTTTGAATAATTTGATGACTACTCTGGTGTCGTTTGTGGGTGCGGCGATAGCTTCAATCCATTTAGACACGTAGTCAACAGCTACTAATATGTACCGATTTCCAAAAGATGGTGGGAACGGTCCCATAAAGTCTATACCCCATACGTCGAAGAGTTCTACTTCTTGGATATTTCTTAACGGCATTTCATTACGTCTTGAGATATTTCCTGTGCGTTGGCATCTATCACACTTGACAATGAAAGCATGGACATCACGCCACATAGTAGGCCAGAATAGGCCGGCTTGAAGAATCTTGGCGTAGGTCTTAGATGTGCTTGCATGTCCACCATAGGGTGCGGAGTGACAATGCTCAATTATATTATTTACCTCTTCTTCTGGAACACAACGGCGGAAAATGCCATCTTTACCTCTCTTGAAAAGAAATGGTTCGTCCCAATAGAAGTTTCTCACATCACTATAGAACTTCTTCTTCCGGTGGTAGTTTAGATCAGGGGGTATGATGTCAGCGGCTAGATAATTAACAAAGTCTGCATACCAAGGTGCATTGCTTATAGCTAAGGATTTATGAAATTGCTCATGTGGGTCTGGGTTATCATCTTCAATAGTTTCTAGTTGGGCTATCAGTCTATCATAGGCAAAATCGTCATTTATGGGTACTGAATCAGGTTTCAGGTATTCTAGCCTAGATAGGTGATCAGCTACCACATTATCAGTGCCTTTCTTGTCACGGATATCCAAATCAAGCTCTTGTAATAATAGAATTCATCGAAGTAACCTAGGCTTGGCATCCTTTTTGCTTAGTAAGTAATGAATGGCAGCATGGTCGGTATAAACTATAATCTTGGCTCCTACTAGGTAAGATCTAAATTTGTCTATTGCAAAAACTACAGCTAGGAGCTCTTTTTCGGTTGTTGCGTAGTTGAGCTGTGCAGCGTCTAGGGTTCTACTGGCATAATAAATCACATGTAACTTTTTGTCTTTTCTCTGACCTAGAACGGCTCCAACAGCATAATCACTGGCGTCACACATTATCTCAAACGGTTCTGACCAATCAGGGGGTTTCATTATAGGTGCTGAAATCAGAGCTTGCTTCAGAAGATTAAATGCTTCAGTACATTTTTCATCGAAGATAAATTCAGCATCTTTCATTAAAAGACCAGTTAAGGGCTTTGTTATTTTGGAGAAATCCTTGATAAAACGTCGGTAAAATCCGGCATGTCCAAGAAAACTTCTTATCTCCCAGATAGTCTTCGGCGGTTTTAGATTCTCTATGACTTCTATTTTTGCTTTATCTACCTCTATACCTTTTTCGGAAACTATATGTCCTAAAACAATCCCTTCGGTGACCATGAAATGACATTTTTCCCAATTTAGCACAAGGTTTACCTCCACACATCTTTCCAGGATTTTCTCAAGGTTGATAAGACAACTTTTGAAATCTGATCCACAAACTGAGAAATCGTCCATAAATACTTCCATGATTCCATCCAAATAATCGGCAAAGATAGACATCATGCAGCGTTGGAAAGTGGCAGGAGCATTACAAAGTCCAAAAGGCATTCTTCTATAGGCAAAGGTTCCAACTGGGCATGTAAAGGTAGTTTTTTCTTGATCTTCGGGGTGAATAGGTATTTGGAAGAATCCTGAATATCCATCTAAGTAACAAAAGTAAGAGTGTCTGGCTAGGCGCTCCAACATTTGGTCTATGAATGGTAATGGGAAATGGTCCTTCCTAGTTGCTTTATTTAATTTTCTATAATCTATGCACATACGCCAACCTCCATCGGTTCTTTTTGCTACAGGTTCGCCCTTCTCGTTCTGCACGACTGTGATGCCTCCCTTTTTAGGTACTACATGCACATGACTCACCCATTTACTGTCCGAGATCTGATATATTATACCTGCCTCTAATAACTTAAGAACTTCAGTCTTAACTACAGTACTCATTATAGGATTTATTCTTCGTTGGTGTTCTCTGGAAGGTTTTGAATCTTCTTCAAGCAAAATCCGATGCATGCATACTGATGGGCTTATTCCTTTTAGATGAGAGATCTTATATCCTAAGGCTGAGGGGTACCTACGTAAAACTTCTAATAATTGATCGGTTTCTTCTTGGTTTAAGGCAGCACTGACTATAACTGGACGATTCATATCTTCATCAAGAAATTCATATCTCAGGTTTTTAGGCAGTTCCTTAAGTTTTACGGTCGGTTTCATAGGGCAAGGCATAGGATCTGGGGTAAGAGATAAACATTCGTGAAGGTTATCATTAATGTAGGGTCTTTTATAATTGTCATCTTCCAAAATAGGGGTTGATGCAATTTTATAGATTCAATTTCTTCTTCTTGTTCTAATTCCCTAATGCATTCTTCGATGATATCTAAGGCATAACAAGCATCTCCTATCACAGGTGCCATAAGAAATTTTGACAATATAAATTCTATTTTCTCGTTACCTACCTCAAAAGTTAGTTTTCCTTTTTTAACATCTATTACGGCTCCAGCAGTTGATAAGAACGGTCTACCTAGGAGGATTGGTATGTCGTCATCTTCTTTAATGTCCATGACAACAAAATCAGTAGGTATAAACAGCTGACCTATCCTAACAGGGACGTCTTCAAGTATGCCTATAGGGTATTTAATGGATCTATTGGCCAATTGAAGTGACATCTTAGTAGGTTGTAATTCTCCTAAGTTTAATCTCTCACAAACTGCTAAAGGCATTAAGCTTACACTAGCGCCTAAGTCTAGAAAAGCTTTTTCGATGACATGATTCCCCAAAATACAAGGAATGGAAAAATTTCCGGGATCTTTATCTTTCTTTGCTAACCTATTTTCAGAAATAGAATTACATTCCACGGGTTTCGGATCTTCAAGTCTACGTTTATTTGTAAGTATGTCTTTGAGAAACTTAGCGTAAGAAGGTATTTGGGTGATGGCTTCTGTAAAGGGGATTTCTACGTGAAGTTTTTCTATAACCTTAACGAATTTTTGATATTGATTATCGATTTGGGTTTTCTTTAATCTTTGAGGGTAAGGTATTGGTGGTTTATATGGAGGTGGTGGTACATATGTTTTATTTTTAGGTTCTTCTCCTTTTTCTTGACTTTCTGGGGTTTCAGGCTTCTCTGGTTCCTTCTCCTCATTCCTCTCAGAAGTTTCGGGCTCACTTAATCTAGGGTTTAAAGGTTCCTTATAAGCGGTTCCACTTCGTAGAGTAATGGCATTGGCTTGCCCTTTCGGGTTTTGTTGAGGTTGTCTAGGGAACTGTCCTCCAGGTGTAGTCTGTGGGGCTTGGTTTAACGCTACCTGATAGATCTGGGTTTCAAGCATCTTATTATGAGTAATGATTTGATCAACCTTGGTTCCTAACTGGGTAATCAGTTCGTTAACATGGACGTTTTGGTTCATGAACTCTTTGTTTTGTTTTACTTGAGCAGTGATAAAACTTTTTACACTTTCCTCAAAGCTCGGACTAGGTGGTACAGGTTGCATAGGTTGATTTGTTCTAGGGGCTTGGTAACCTTGTTGTCTCGGAGGTGCGGTATTTTGAATAGGGTTATTATTTTTGTAGGAGAAGTTTGGGTGATTCCACAATCCAGGGTTATATGTGTTTGAAAATGGGTTCCCTTGGGTATAGTTCACTTGCTCAGCGTTGGTTTCATTCAACAGATTGCATTCGGCGGATTGGTGTCCTTGCGTTCCACATATCTCACAATTCGGCGAAACTGCGGCTACAGTATTCGGAGTTGTACACATATGTTCGACTCTAAGGGCCAACGCGTCCATTTTAGCCTGCATCATGTCTATAGAGCTTAGCTCATGTATTCCTCCTTGGGCTTCCTTCTTTTCCACTGTCGCTCGTTCTACTCCCCATGATTGATGGTTTTGGGCCATATCCTCGATAAGGGCACTAGCTTCAGGGTAAGGTTTGTTCATCAGTGCGCCACCAGCGGCAGCGTCGATGGTCATTTTAGTGTTATAATGAAGTCCATTATAGAAGGTTTGAATGATTAGCCAATTCTCTAGGCCATGATGTGGGCATGCTCTTAATAGTTCTTTATATCTCTCCCAGGCTTCGAACAACGACTCTCCTTGGTGTTGGGTAAATCTAGTTATTAGGTTTCGAAGAAGAGCGGTCTTACTTGGGGGAAAATATCTAGCGAGGAAAACTTTCCTAAGCTCATCCCAAGTTGTTATTGAATTGGGTGGAAGGGAATCTAACCATGATAGAGCTTTATCTCTGAGGGAAAAGGGAAATAATCTTAAGCGTATCGCCTCAGGAGAAGCTCCATTGGTTTTAAAAGTGTCTGCTAACTGAAGAAAGTTTTTTAAATGTTGGTTTGGGTTATCAGTAGCGAGACCTGCGAATTGTCTCTGTTGCACTAATTGCAGCAGGGATGGTTTAAGTTCAAAATTATTGGCTGGGATAGCGGGGTTTACTATACTGGAACTAGGTTCCTCGTTTGATGGTTGGGCGAAGTCCTTAAGAGGTCTTCGGTTTTGATCTTCGGCCATAGCTCTCCTATTCCTATGGAAAAACAAACGTGCGCGAGCGTAACGTTCAGGTTCAGCTAGAGGGTCTACTAAACTTCCGGCACTGCGAGTCTTTCGCATTGACCGGTGGGTAACAACCTTAGTCTAAACGGTATAACTACAAGGTAATGAAATTTGACGATATTGATCCCCGGCAACGGCGCCAAAAACTTGATGCGTGTTTTTCGCAAGTGTACGAACACGTCAGAGTAATATAAAAGATTGTCAAATCCACAGAGACCAAGTGTCAATCTATCGTACCTGTTGTTATGGTGTGTATCTAAGGCAACTAATTTTAAGGGTTTTAGTAAGGGTGCAATGGTAAATAAAATTATAATTTTAAATAATAAATAAAAGACAGGCTCGAATGTAATTCACGTAATCAATGATAATCCAATACTTGTTAATGGAACTACTTATGGGCAATGTTTTCTCCTTTGAAAAGAACTAATTTAACAGGAACTGTCGCTTTCGCGTATTCAGAACCGAGTTGTACTCTCTAATCAACCCCTCCTATTGTCACGGATAAAAAGGTGCGTACTGCGTTAGAGTAGTAAACCTATTTTTAAGAAATATAGTATCTTGACTAAGTTGAAAAGTATTTTAACCTGGACTTCTTAGCAAAAAGAGGTTCTTGTGAACCAGACTCTAAATCTCATAACGCGTCCGAAAATCGTTTTAAAATCTCTTTTCTTTTTAATCTAAAAACTCCTAATGAACTAGACAAAGCGCTTTTGGCTGTTTTTGAAATAGTTAAAAACAATTACTTGAATTGAAAGATAAAATAGCCCTTAGGTGTTTCCACGAACAATTATACGGATTACTCGTTTAATTACGATCCTTACATTCTAACCTTTATGGAATTAGTTAGACATGATAAAGTAAAGATTCTTTTTATAATTTTTCATAAAAGTAATTTAGTGCGAGTGCGAGAAATAAAGGGATTTAAAGCGAGTGCGAGAAATAAAGTAATTTAAAGCGAGTGCGAGTAATAAACAAAATAAAGTGCGAGTGCGGGAAATAAACAAAGTAAAGTGCGAGTGCGGGAAATAAACAAAGTAAAGTGCGAGTGCGGGAAATAAATAAAAGTAAAGCAATGCAGAAATAAATAAAGTAAAATACGAACTTGAATTAAAATGGCGGCAGGATTAACTTCCTCCAGAGTGCTCCAAAACTCGATCACACAGACAGATTACAGACTCGATCACTCGATTGCAGAAACACCCCGATGTGGAATGGTAACTGCTTTATAACTGATATATGCCTAGAGAAATCTAATTTTGGATGAAGAAAAACGAAAATCTAAGGTCCTATTTATAGGAAAACTGAAAGCATGAAATGACCGGGATGCCCCTCCACTAAAAAGTGGAGGTTACTGGATTTGGCCTTGTGGCGCCCGCCATGGTCCCTACAGGGGATTGTGGAGTGGGGATCGTGGGTCTTGGAGGTTGAGGAGTGGTCTTGAGACGTGGCCACGTCATGGCTAACCCTATGGCGCCCGCCACGGTGGGTGCCGTAAGTGCAAAACGCTGAATTTCTAGGTTTTCGTCCGTTTTCACTCCTTTTTCGCTCCTTTTCCCGATTCAAGCTCCGATTATTATAAAAACCTGAAAACATAAGAAAACAAAGCAATAACAAAGCAAAACAACAATAAAAGCTAAGAATGCATGCGAAATCGGAGTCAGAAATACGGTGAATTTTAGTGTGATCACCTCCCTACAAAGGACTGGAGGTGAGTCTTTGGACACGCTGTGCCGTTGTACTTCTCGAAAGTCGGGACCTTGAACTTGTAAGGGATTCTAACCCCTAGAACCAAGCCCAAGTCAGTGATATCGAACCCCAGAGAGCTCTGAGATTGAATGGCCCTGATCTGCTCAGCCATCTCTTCAAATTTTCTATTCATATCAGCCCTTTGGCCTTCCGCTTCGTCCAGCAACGTAAACTGTTCGTCTTGACCATCCATCTATACGGTGTTCATGCCATCATTGATAATGGTGACCCCTGGATGTGACACAGGGATTTCAACTTGACGGGCGCCAACACCATTACGATTACCTCCATCAGCAGCCCTGTTGTTTTTGGCTTGACTATTTTCTACCATCTCACGTAAACGTTCCTGATTCTGACCCATCCCTGTCATAAGGGTCATGAAATTATCCATTATCAATCTCAAGTCCGCTAAATCAGCTTGCATTTGATCCATGACTCTTTCTCTGTTGACTCTTGTGGGATATCTGTGTATGATCGGCTGTTCTCGAACCTTCCTGGGAGCTATAGTGCCTGAAACAGAAAAGACATTAGGAACCTGTGGTCATACCTGCAAAACAAGAATAATGGTGATATGTATGCAATGCAATTGTTTATGCTTTAAAACTCCAGGTCATTCATGCCCCGATTCCGGTATTTAACAAAGATAACCAGATGGCTGTTGATCCTCAACCTTCAGAAACCTTTGCATGGAAATCAAGTTCAGATCACCATAACAGCATGCACAGAAAAATAGAGAACTGAATAAAACTGCATAAATCAGTCTACCAGGCAAAAGTAACAGAATTCCCCGTAGGGTACAAGTTTTCTAAAAAGAAAAACAAACAGCCAAGATTCCTACAACATGTCTGTAGGTAATCCAAATACTAAAAAGCAAGACTGCTGCTCGAAGACCCTGATCCTCCCTCACTAAGTCCCAGCTCAGCCCTAGCCTTATTGACTCCAGCCATCAACTTGAGGTCTTCAATCTCCTTAAGCGCTTCTTCTAAGGCTTGCTGACTCTTTGCCAGCTGCTGAGTCTTCTCTCTTCGGATCTGGTGGGCTTGTTCCACTTCTTCTTTCTTGAAAGTCATTTGTACTTCGAAAAACTCTTCTTTTTCTTTATACCTCTTATGCTCCTGTTCTCTCTGGCCCTGCAACCAAACAATGGGCTGGCGATCTTTCTTAAGAGTCTTCGAAGTCTTCTTTCGTTTCGCTTCTCTTTTTGATTCCATCAGACCCAATATCTGAAAGTGAGCTTCCCTTCCAGCAAACTCTTTCTCTTTAGCTTCCAAGGTGATCTGCATCTTCTGTAATTTTTGTTCTGCCTCATTCTTGGCACGATTGGCGAGGTGATACAAATTACCAATTTCAGCATTCTCTACCTTGACCTCGTGCAACTGTGTTTCCAACTTCTTGTATTCTTCTAAGGGAACAGTGGCATTAGACTCAGCAGTTGGAGGAACTGGAGGTGAGAATGACAGTAATACCATCTTAGCTCTATCCTTCAGCTAAGCCTTGTACTCCGGGAAAGTTTGATTGTTACACTTTCCAAAGCTAGCCACTCCTTCTCCTTTGATGCACTTCCAAGCCCCAACAGCTTTTCTCACTAAAGGCGTATTGTCCTTCACCGGGAAGTAGAAAATAGGGGTCAATTTCAACTCTTCTGGTACCTCTCTCAAGGCATACCCCAACTGTCTCCTCAACAAGATCGGGTTGTAATTGATTCCCCCAGTCACTCCCAACAGAGGTACACTGAGGTAACTCCCACAGCTGGTGATGAAACATGCACCCTGAAGCCTCTGAGTAATCCATCTAACATCCTTAGCAAACAACTTCTCCAGCTTCTGAGCCCACACCAAGGTATGGTCACTAAACACCCCAGTACTGGGCAAATGCCTCATGAACCACATATGGAATAAAGGAGCGCAGCAGTGAACTAAACCTCCCATTTTCTTTTCAGTCTTATAGTGCACCGAGTAATACAAATCTCTGAGCAACGTAGGCACCGGATTCTTCAGCAAGAATAGATGGATGGCATTCATGTCTGTGAACTTCTCCATATCTGCAAACAAAATGGTGCCATAAATAGAGAGATCCAGAATGGCACACACAGAATCCCACTCCTCTTTAACAGCCAGCTCTTCAACCTTCTTCACTAAAGCCTCGAAAGAGAAACCAGATACACCTCCTTTAATAATAGTCAGAGAATTCACAACAGAAGTGCTCAAATAAAGAGCCTTGGCAATTGCTTCAGGTGCAGGTCTAACCATCTCAGCATTGAATGGAATCTGGTCTCGAACAGGAACTCCCAAGATCAAAGCATACTCCTCCAGCAAAGGACCTAACTGGAAATCAGGAAAAGTGAAACATCGAAGTTGAGGATCATAGTACTGAAGTAGAGTGTTAATGGCACTTCTTTCAGAGGGATCTAACTCTACCACCATATCTAGAATGCTCCTATAAGCCTTCCTGAACCTCTCCACATGATTGGGCGTGATCAGCTTCACCATCTTCTTTAATAGGCCCACCTTAGTGTCGAAAAACTTGAAATGAATGTTCTGTTTGCGAGAATCTTCCATCTCTGAACAGGATACCGGAACCGGAAGCAAGGATATGAACCTGTGAATGAAAACAAAACATGATTAATGATGAAATGATGCAATGCAAATGCAAAGACACATGATCAATCTGGGACTGTCTGGATTCTGGATGTCAGAGCCAAGTGATCAGAAACCCCAAATCCTCTGGATAACAACCCATAAACACTCAGATAATCTCAGATAAACTCAATCAAGAACCAGATAAACTCAAGAACTCCGGAAACAAAGTAACCCTATCAGATCATAAGACTGTACTGGTAACGAGGGTATGATGAGGTCAAGGGTTCCTGCAAACCTGTAAACCTCTCCCAATCTCATGGGTGTGCTCCGGGTCAAACATCACGGACTCTCAAAGCCGAATAACAATAATACTTTCACCATTTCCGAGAAATGGCTCATGACCAGATCAGGGAATTGGTTTGGCATTATGTACTACGCAGGGAGGCCTCAGCTGAGTCCGGGAAAAACGAGCATCCCTTATAAGTCCCCAGCTTTGAGCGCTGAAATCGAGAAACAATAGTACATTCAGCCCGTAGGATACAGTACTATTGTCATACGACTAGATGCTTTGACTGAGTTCCTATAAGAGTACCAGGCCATCCTATGCGAGTCCCCAGTGGACCCTCGAGTGCGAATGGGTTTGCCACAAAATGTGGTCTGCCACTGTCACCACTGGAGAGGGTTGTTTCCACAAAGGTTCTCAATGATTGGTCCTCAGATGCACATAACTATCAAGGTCCTATCCCGAAGTGGAGGAAATCCCCACACAAGATATTTCCAAGACGGTCGCAGTCTGGGTGTAAAACACATCGCCACTCATCATGTCACATGTGAGTACAATATGTCCACTCTAATCCTATAGTGCACTCAAGCCGGGTATTTGGCTTATCTCTCAGAAACAGTATCACCCGAGCCCACCAAACAGAAAATCCAGTCCAGACAGTCCAGTATAGAGTATGATACAGAAAATAAATACTGAAAACTGTAAATAAAGCTATAAATAAAACTGTAAATAATAGTAAAATACAACACACAACAAAAAACAATCAACACCCAAAGAAACAGAAACACGCAAGCGCTAGGATTGACTCTCAAGGGAACCAGAGATTCTGGGTTCGGTCCCCAGTAGAGTCGCCAGCTGTCGTTCCCCGGATTTCCATCTTGGTACAAATGCGAAAGTGGCGCGGAAAGAAGATAGAGTCGCCAGCCAGGCATTTTTATCTCAAAGGAACAAGAATGGTAATGCTGCACAAACCAGAAGAAAGAAGAGGAAGGACACGGGTCTTGCGAACCAAAGAGACTGGGTTCGGGAGTCGGTTACGACCTGGGAAGGTATTAGCACCCCAGATCGTCCGCCGTACCCGATGGGATCCACGCTTGCAAAGAAATTGTTTCAAAGGGTGAAGAAATGAAAGCTGCTGCAAAGAAAATAAACTGAACTGGATAAAAGAAAAGAAAAGGGAAATGAAAAGGAAAAATGTAGGGAAAATAAAGATTGTGCTCGAACGGGCCCTACCCCGCTACCTACGTACCTCATCTGGACAATGAGGATCAGAGTCGCTGTAGTTCCCCTAACTAGGGGTGGAAAGGATTGCTTGTGTATTAAGGCTTGAACTACCTATGTCAATGCTCAGGTGTTGCAGGCTCGGACGACGAGTGCGTAACCGTCTTGCAAAATGACAAGTAGGAGCAGGTTCGCGGACGGAGCGAAGGAGATGAGAAAAGAATTCCTAAAGGGAAGACGTTTATTGTTGGTTTGTGTTTTTTATGAGTTTTCTGTTTTGAAGTTTGCATAGGTAAGTGTACCTAAGTCTTACTCACTAGGATGTGTACGTCTCACATCATCCCGAAATGGAATGCGCAAGAGGCACACCTATCTATGGAGGAAATCCCCAAATTTAGTCCCATAAGTGAAGGCTCAGACACACTGACCTACTGGCATTTATTAAGTGTTTTTGTGATTTTTGATTAAGAACTGTTTTTTATGCTTTTCTTTGTGAAGTAATCTCATGCTAAGACCTATCCACCACGAGGGATATCCTACACCTCGCCCCGAAACGGAACGCGTGCAAGTATCTCATAGCAAAGTCTCGTGTCACATGAGAAGACTCGTCATTTATTAAAGTGACTTAAAGTTAAGTTTGAAGATGAGAAGAGAGAGAGCACCAAAAGGATCTCAAAGGTAAAATCTAATGGGGGACTAATGAATCCTAATTGTTATCATGCATAGAAAATCCTAGGTTATTGAGGTTTGCTATCCTAAAGGAGGAGAAGAAAGAAAAAGAGAAAGATAAGAAAGAAGAATAGAAGAGGGAGGAAGTAAGGCCTAAGCCCCAACAATCATAAGATTAGTATTAATGAAGAAAGGAGAAGAGATAAGAATTGGAGATGTGGGAATTACATCCATACCTCTCACTTACCAAAGCCCCTGAAATGGTTAGTGACACAAACATAAATGAAACACAAAATGAACATAATGTCAAAACAAAGTCACACAACCAGAAGTGAAATCATAAACACAAATGCCAAATGCAAACTCAAAGCACAAGAATGAGAAGAGAACCACACAACTCAACATGAAGCATTATGAATCACTATGACAAAGCAAAGTGAACATGAGAGAATACAAAGCAAGATAGTCAAAGCAACATCAAAAAGTGCCAAACCAGAACCCTAACATGTTAAGAAAGTGACTAAGGATCACATGAGATGAAGAGAAGAAGTGCACATATTCAAGTATTTACATCATGAGAAGAAAGAAGCACAGGAAGTGAGGTGGATATGCATAGGAGTGAATGAACTTCAAAGGCAAACAATCACAAACTTTCTCAAGGAACAAACCACAACTCAAAACCATAGGGGTATCAACAACCTAAGATGGCCCTAAACAACTTGAAGAAGTTGGCACAAGTGCCCTTCTAAGCTAAGGAGTGAACATATAATCCAAAAGAAGCAAAAAAGGACAAGTAAGGAACAAAAATTCAAATTAATTCAAGTAAGCATCCAAAAATTCCACAAACTTGCACAAATGATCTTCAATCATACCATATCAACATGCCAAAAGGAGGGGATCAAAATCAGAAGCTTGACCATTCAAATAAAAGTTCAAACATGGATTAGGGTTAGAAAGCTTTATGCACAAGTTAGAGACCAAAATCAATTAAACAAAATTCTAAAAATCAGAACAAAAATCACCAATAAACTACATCTCAACATGAATCCAGAGCAAAAAGAATCATCTAAAAATTCAAAATAATGACCAAGATAGAAAATGAACAAGTCAGCATGCTTCAAAATGAAATAAAAATCAATTAATTAAAAGAAACAATTAATTTCTGCGTGGCAATTAAAAATAAATGAAAAATAAAAAAACCAAAAATTAGAGAAAACTAAAAGAATCATTCCTGAAATTTTTTAGAATTTTTAATGACTTATTTCTATTTTTAATAATTAAAAACCAAACTGAAAAAAAAATAAAAATAAAAGATGAGGCTGAGGGTGCAAACATCAACTAATCCAGTTCAAATAAGATGGGCCGAATGAGAGGGGAGGCGCGAATAGAACAATGAGGCCCAGGATTCTCAGTCAAACAAAAATGAGAAAGTATACACATCTAAAGGCTCATGAACAAAGTCATCAGATCCAAGGGCTTATGAGTGAAGTCAACAAGACTGGGAAGTATTCAGATCCACACACCAAATTTAAATTCACTAATTAAATGAAATCTGACGGCTACGTCTTAAAGTTAAGGAAATACTGATTAATTAAATAAATAAAACATAATTAAGTTAATTAACCTAGATCTGACGGCCATGATCTAATCTGGACATGCTAAAACCCTAATTAACCCTAACCTAAACCCTACCGGCCGGAGAAGCGCCGATCGTCTTCTCCGGCGAGCCCCAAGTTGCAGAACTCTAAACCTCCATGAAAACGAGCAAATCGCACATCAAAATGATCCTTGAGCGAAGCATATCACAAATCAATCATCAAAATCACATAAACTAACACACATAAACTGAATCGAAGAGAAACAGTTTGGATCTAAAAAATTTAGATCCTCAGCTTGCCCTCATTTCAACACCATTTCAAAATCTAACTATATCATTATACTCAGGATAACACGTAGATCACAATGCACACAAGAGAATTCAAATCTAGGACGATGAATTTTGGAGCATACCTGAGTTTGCAGATCTTTAAATTCCACCAAGAAAACCAATCTCCAGCTCCAGATGAACTTCTTGTGACCTCTATTCACAAAATAAATGTGAAGGAAACCTTAGAGCAGCTTGAATCTTGCTCTTCGAATGAAACTGAGCTGAGATTAGACTGGTGCAAAAACTCCTCTATGGATCAAAGTAAGGATTAATCTGTGATCTATGAAGCTTCAGGAAGAAGAATGTGAAGTTTGTTTGGTGAATGAATGCCTGGATGATGAAATTCGAAGGAAACTGCAGTGAGAGCAAGAACTTGAGAATGTGCAAATGGTGTGGATCTGAGGTAAAATGAAACCCTAGCCAGCTTATAAAGGGTGCATGCTTTCAGTGTTTTGAAATGTAAAGGGAATGCACGTGAGAGAAGGGTGTGAGGATGATTTTGCAAAAATACAAGATTGGTGTGAAGTGGTGAAACACTTGTGCTATCCTCTCTTTCCTTGCACATGTTCAATCACAATCCAGCCCTTTGTTCATAGCTGGAGGTATCCTGGCCCTTGGATGTGAAGGTCATGCATTTTGAGTGATCATGCAAATTTGCTTCTTGTGAAATACACCACATCCCATGCACGAATTTTATGGTATTTTTGGAGCAAAACAAACTTTATGCCATGCCTTGTAAGAATGTGACCTTATTTGGTCCATGAAACAGCTTAAAAATGAGTTTTACAAATTCTTGCATTTGAAATTCATGTTATGCCCTAAAAATCAAGTGACTTTCGAAGGGCCTATCTCCCAATCCATAAGGGCTATGAAAAAGTACTTGTACTTTTTAAAAATGGGGGACCTTAATCTTCAACTTTCATGTTTGATGGCAATTCAGTTGAAGCTTTTTTCACCAAGTTATGTGACTTTGAAAATTAGGGCAAAAAGTTGCCAAAATTAGAAACTTCCATGACCAATCACATGCCAAAAATGCAAAACACCTCAAAATATTTTGATTCTTGATCTTTGACCTTGCCAAACCTCTTCTAAGGTTATGAGAACATCCCTTGACTTGAAAAATAGGATTGGACCCTTTGAAATCTAACAGTTGACTTCTAGAATGCACAGTTGACCAATTTCTTCTTTTACAAGCAACTGAAGAAATACCTGACTTCCTCAAGGATTTTTCTCACCAAATTTCATCCCTAGGATCCTCTTATCATATGAAAGACTTTTCCCATATGAAATGGCCAAAATTACAAAGTTTTCATGCCTGGAACTCAAACCCTAATTTGGGATCATTGTGCAGGAGCTTGTCCTAGCTTGAATTCCCCGATGATCTCCCAATCTCCTGGGCTTTTGTGAATGATCTTGAACTTGTGAATGCAATGTAGATACCTCATAGGACTTGGACAAACCCATTAGGCCTCTTGTTATAGCTTGTAATGCTTCAAACCCCTCCACAGATGATCATATGCCTAATGCTAAGTCATGAGAATGTTATGCCTCATCTTTCCATGCAAAGATGCCAATGACATGGTATGCTTATTGTAACACCCCAAATTTGCCCTCTTCTTTTTAAGCATCATATCACATCATATTCATCATGAACATATCATATTCTTGGCATCCTAGCATGGAAAGATGAGGCATAACATCCTCATGACCTAGCATTAGGCATATGATCATCTGTGGAGAATTTTTGAAGCATCACAAGCTATGAAAAGGGGACCAATGGATTTGTACAAGTCCTATGAGGGGTCTACATTGAATTTACAAGTTCAAGTTCATTTACAAAAGCTCAGAAGGTTGGAAGATCATCAGAGAATCCACGCTAGGGCAAAGCTCCTACACAATGATCCCAAATTAGGGTTGAGTTTCAAGCATGAAAACCTCAAGACTTTGGCCATTTCATTTAGGCAAAGTCTTTTACATGTTAAGAGGATTCTAGGGATGAAATTTGGTGAGAAAATTCCTTGTGGAAGTCAAGTATTTCTTCAGTTGCTTGTAAATGAAGAAACTGGTCAACTGGGCCTTAGAAAAGTCAACTGTGAGATTTCAAGGGGCCCAACCCCATTTTTCTAGCCAAGGGATGTTCTTATAATGTTAAAAGAGGTTTGGAAAGATCAAAGATCAAGAATCATGAGGTTTTGAGGTGTTTTGCAAAATTGGTGTGAAGTTGGTCATGGAAAATGCCATTTTTAGCAAGTTTTTGCCCTAAATTTCAAGTGAGCATAACTTGGTGAAAAATTCTTCAAATGGACCAAAGCCAAACTTGAAAGTTGGAGATTAAAGCCTCCCATTTTCAAAAAGTACAAGTACTGTTTCATAGCCTTTATGGTTTGAAAGATAGGGCCCTCGAAAATTGCTTGAAAATTAGGGCAAGGCTTGAATTTTCAAGTGTACACAAATGCAAAAGGTCTTGAATTTCATTTTTGAGTATTGGTATGAACCAAATAAGGTTACAATGTTACAAAGCAATGCAAATGGTCCATTTTTCTCCAAGAATGACACCAAATTCGTGCATGATGTGAATTTTATTCCATAAGTGTAATATTTGCATGTTCATGAGAAGTGTGTGATACTTGCATCCAAAGGCCATAATCTTTTTTATTTAAATCAAGGGTGAGATTGTGAGTGCACATGGGAAAGAAAGAGGGCAGTGCATGAGTATTTCATGATATCACAACAAATTTTCAAATTGTGCAAATTCTCTCACACACTCTCTTCCCACGTGCAAAGGCTTGCATCCTTTCAGCATTGATTCATGATCTCATTTATAAGAGAATTAGGGTTTTAGAAGGGTTCAGATTTCTCTCATTTCACAGCTCTCAAGTTTTGGCTCACTTTTCATTTTCCTTCGAATCATTCTCTACACTTGCTCTCTTCACAAACCAACCACATATTCTTCATCCTTGAGAGCTCAGGATCACAAATCCATCCATTGTTCAAGCTGATTCTCAAGATTCAACACCTTGCCATTTAAGAGCAGCAAGCTTCAAGCTCTTAGATCCAGCAACTTTCAAGGCTTTAGTTGCATTTATTTTGCAACTAGAGTGTATTTGGAGTGGAATGGCATCTATTTCTTGGCTTCTAACAAGCTATTTCCAGATCTGCAAGTCTCAGGTAAGCTCCAAATTCTCAGATCTAAAAGTGAAAATAGATGTGTGCATTGTGATCTTCTGTTTGTGCTGATGATTCTGCTTGTTTTAGATTAGAAAATGATGTGTTATTGAGCTTTATATTTTGATTTGAATTTTCATGGTGCAACCTGTTTGCTTTTGATCCAGTCTATCCTTTGATCTATTGAGTTTTTTATGGCCATATTTGGATTCAGGGTGACTTAATGACCTAATCTGGAGCTTTTGGTGTATTATTATTGAGATTTGTTCATTGTATGCTTTTTCCGGTGCCGGAGCCCTAGCTCCGGTCACCAAATTCTGGACTGGTTCATTTTAGGGTTTGGACGAAGAAGAAGGTCTCATGACCATTATATCTTATCATCTGGATGCTTGTGGTTGTGCCCCCTCAATTAATGAGGATGTTATCCCTCACGTGCGTTTTTGGTTTTATATTTTCATTTTGATAATCCAAATGTCACGCACCCCATGTTAGTTAATGTGTACTCTCCCTCTGGTCCAATCATTTTGCTGACTAAGATTAATGAGTTGACTATTAGGATGCATTCTTTTGATCCTAAGGCCATTGTTTTTTCCAGTATTTTATGAATATCCACCCTTGCAATTGTGTGCTGCGCAGGACCCTGTGGGCCTGAATCACTATCCCCACCCCCCCTTTTGCTTGAGCCCAAATGATTTGAACTGAGTTTCCTTGCTCTTCACACCTCCCAGCCTCATCCTTTTATTTTCTTTTTTCTTTTTATCTCATTTTAATATCAATTTGCTTTTTAATTTTTAAAAATAGTTCTAAGTTTCAAAAAATTATGAAATAATTCATGGATGTCACTTTGAGTTTTCTTTAATTTTTAATATTTTTATTTTCCATTTATTTTTAATTGACACGTGTAAATTAATTCTCTCATTTAATTAATTCATTTTTATTCCATTTTTAAGCATGTTGTCTTGTCCATTTTCCATATTGATTCTCATTTTGAATTTTTGAGTGGTTCTTTTTGCTCTGGACTCTTGATAGAGTGTACTTCATGTGTGATTTTTTTTCTGATTTTTAGAAGCTTGTCCATTTGGTTTTGATCTTTGACTTGTGAATGAAGTTTCTTAATCCTAGTTGATGTTTGAGCCCTCATTTGACTTGTATAGCTTCTGAATTTCTTCCTCCTTTTTTGGCATGTTGTTATATCATGATTGAAGATCTCTTATCCAAGGTTGTGGAATTTTTGGGTGCATACTTGCTTTGATTTGAATTTTTGTTCTTAACTTGTCCCAATTTGTTTCTTTTTGATCATAAGTATTCTCTTTAGCTTAGAAGGGCACTTGTGCCAACTTCTTCATCTTATTTGGGGTCTCTTTAGGGCATTGATACCTTTCTGATCTTGGGTTGGGGTTTGTGTTTTGGAAATCTTGTATTTTGTTTACCTTTGAAGTTCTTCCATTCTTATGTACATCCACCTCACTTCTTTGCTTCTTTCTTCCCATAATGTGTTTGCTTGATCATATGCTTCTCTTCTCTTCATCTCTCTTGCTTCTTAAGCATTTCTTTAACTTGATTAGGGTTCTGGTCTTGTGCTTTGAGTTTGTGTTTTGTGTATTTTGCTTTGTATCTCATCAAGTTTGCTTTGCTTTGCCATGTTATTCATGTTGCTTCATATTGACTTGTATGCTTCTTTTCTCATTCTTGTGACTTGCATTTGCATTGAGCATTTGTGTGTATGACTTCACTTCTGTTTGTATGATGTTGGTATGACATTATGTTCATTTTGTTTTGCTTGTATGCTTGTGTCACTAACCATTTCAGGGGCTATGGTAAGTGAGAGATGTGGATGTGATTCCCACATCTCCAAATCTCATCTCTTCTCTTCTTATTCTTATTTTCTCTAACCTTGTGATTGTTGGGCTTAGGCCTTACTTCCTCTTCTTCTATTCTTCTTTCTTCTTCTTCTCTTCTTCTTTCTTTCTTCTTTAGGATAGTAAACCTCACTAACCTAGGATTTCCCATGCATGACAATACTTAGGATTCATTAGTCCCCCATTAGACTTTTGCCTTTGTGATCCTTTTGGTTTCTTTTCTCATCTCAAAACTCTAAAGAAGACACTTAATAAAGTTTGAAGTGATGCCTTGAGAAATAGCCTTATCCCATGAGATACTTGTAGTCTTCCCATCTTGGGATAGTACAAGCTTATCTTGTGATGCACAAGTCTGATCAAGATGTCATCTTCACCAAGAAAATCATAAAAAACACTTCTTCACTGTAAATACAAAACACTTAATAAGTCAATGAGTTAGTGAGCTTAGGCCCTAATCTCTGGGTTCAAGTTTTGGGGATCTTCTCCTTACTAGAGTGTTCTTGTTCTATTATTCCATCTTGGAATGTAGTGACAAGTGCACATTCCATGGAAGAGAGTTTGAGTTCACTTCCTTGTGGCACACTCATAAAAAGCTTCATAAAAAACACAAACCAACAATAAGCGTCTTTCCTTCGGGAATTCTTTTCTCATCTCCTTCGCTCCGTCCGTGAACTTGCTCCTACTTGTCATTCTGCAAGACGGTTACGCACTCGTCGTCCGAGCCTACCACCCTGAGCATTGATATAGGCAGTTCAAGCCTTAATTCACAAGCAATTTCTTTTCTACCCCTAGTTAGGGGAACTACGGCGACTCTGATCCTCATTGTCCAGATGAGGTACGTAGGCAGCGGGGTAGGGCCCGTTCGAGCACAATCTTTATTTGCCCTACATTTTTTCCTTTTCATTTCTTGTTCAGTTTCCTCTTATCTTCTTTGTATCCAGTTCAGTTCCTCTTTTTTTTGCAGCAGCTTTCATTTTTTCACCCTTTGAAACAGTTTCTTTGCAAGCGTGGATCCCTTCGGGTACGGCGGACGATCTGGGTGCTAATACCTTCCCAGGTCGTAACCGACTCCCGAACTCAGTCTCTTTGGTTCGCAGGACCCATGTCCTTTGTCTTCTTTTCTTCTGGTTTGTGCAGCATTACCATTCCAGTTCCTTCGGGATAAAAATGCCTGGCTGGCGACTCTATTCTTTTTCGCTCCACTTTCGCGTTTGTACCAGGATGGAAATCCGGGGAGCGACAGCTAGCGACTCTGCTGGGGATCGAACCCAGAATCTCTGTTTCCCCTGTGAGTCTCTCCTAGCGCTTGTTTGTTTCTGTTTCTTTTGGTGCTGGATGCTTGCTGTTGTGTGTTGTATTTTTTACTGTTGTTTGTTTACAGATTTATTTACAGCTTTATTTACAGTTTTCAATATTTATTTTCTACATCATATTATTACTGGACTGTCTGGACTGGATTTTCTGTTTGGTGGGTTTGGGTGATACTGTTTCTGAGAGATGAGCTCATTACCACGGCTCGAGTTCACCTTAGGAATTAGAGTGGTTCCACTTTAGCCTCATGAGATCTTGTCATGGGGGTAGTAGTGAGTTCCACGCCCAGATTTGCGACCGTCTTGGAAATGTTTTGATTTGGGGATCTTCCTCTCTCATTTCATAACCTTGACAGTTATGTGCAGCTGGGGACCGATCATTGAGAACCTTGTGGAAACCTCCCTCTCTAGTGGTGACAGTGGCAGACCACATTGTGTGGCAAACCCACTCGCACCCGAGGGCCCACCTGGAACTTGCATAGGATGACCTTGTTTTCCCGGACTCAGCTGAGGCCTCCCTGCGTAGTATACAATGCCAAACCGATTCCCTGATCTGGTCATGAGCCATTTCTCGGAAATGGTGAAAGTATTATTGCTATTCGGCTTTGAGAGTCCTTGATGTTTGACCTAGAGCATACCAGTGAGATTGGGAGGGGGTTATAGGTTTGCAGGAACCCTTGGCCTCTACATACCCTCATTATCAGTGGTCCTTGTTATGATTTTGGTCCTATGGTTCTGGTGTTCTGGTTTTCTTGGTACTATGGTTCTGAGATTTCTATCAGAGGGTTGTGACTCAGAGGATTTTGGTTTGCAGTTGATTAGAGGGTCCTTGTGTTCAGTTTCCAGTATACAGATGGTCCCAGATTGATCATATGCCTGCATTGCATTTGCATTTGCATCATTCCTACATTAATTGTTTATGTTTCCATTTTTCAGGTTATTGTTCATAGTCAGCTCCCAGTTCTGGTAAATCTTATCTCCAGATGGCAGAAGTTAGAAAAATTACAAGGAAAAAGAATGTTCACTGTACTTTTCTTCAACCTGAAGTCAGAAGTGTTCAGAAATTAGCAGGTTTGATGAATGACCAAGTCTTGGGGAATTTCAGGAAAAGATATGGCCAGATATTGAAGTATGTGGACAAACCCATTGCAGACCAGAAGGACAGTTTGCATACCTTGCTTCAGTTTTATGATCCCCTGCTGTGGTGCTTTGTGTTTCCATACTACATCTTGGCTCCTACCTTGGAGGAGATTGCCAGCATTCTGAATGTTCCAGTCAGAGATACCTTTCCTTTCTATGGGTCTGAGGTGGTGCTTAAGGAAGAGGACATAGCCAAAGTTTGTCGTTTACCAGTTGCTACAGTCAAGAAGGCTCTGAAGGATAGTGAAGGCAAAGGACTCCATTGGAGTGTGCTCATACCAGAGGCTGAGGAATATGCTAAAGAGGGTAAATGGGGTGACTTTGGTGCTCTGCTGGCTTTGATGGTGTATGGGTCTAGCTTGTTCCCGAGAGAGAAAGAATTTGTAAGCTTGGAAGTAATCTCCATCTTTGATAAAGGCAATCCTGTGCCAACTCTGTTGGGAGACTTCTACTACAACGTTCATTACCGGAATGAGAAAGGTAGAGGTGGACCAGTGGGCTGTTGTGCTTCTTTGTTTGCTGGGTGGTTTGCCAGACAATTGCCAAAATCAGGAGCTTTCAAGGAAATGAGGGATGAGTGGAGATGGTCTAGAAGGTTGATGGGGCTAACTGCTGAGGATATAGCCTGGGGATATGACAGAGATCTGCTGGGAAAAGAATTGTTGGTCAGTTGTGGAAGATTTGTTGGAGTGCCTTTGCTGGGAAGGAAGGGTGTGATCAGTTATCATCCAACATTATCCAGGAAGCAATTTGGTTATCCTTTGAGAGATCCACCACAGATGGAAGAGTTTGCTGAGTCTTTGTATTTTCCTGTGGAGGGAAACAAGGAGTTAGTTCTACAAGCATCTCAGGCTTGGGCTCATAGAGTGAGGAAGGGTAAGAAAGACTTTGGCAGAGTGGATCCCAAGACGTATCCTCCTTTTGCTACATGGTTGCAAAAATATGTAGAAGAAGTTCTCATGCCTTTCTCAGTAGAAGCTCCCCTTTATCCTAAAGAAGTGCCAAGCCAAAGTACTGTCTCCCTTGAAGATTATAAGAAATTAGAAGCTCAGCTGCATGAAGTTCGAGTGGAGAATGCTAAAATGGTCAATCTGTACCATCTTGCCAACCGGGCCAAAAATGAAGCAGAAGGAAAGCTGCAGAAGATACAAGCCTCTTTGGAAGCTAAAGAGAAAGACTTTGCTGGAAGGGAAGCTCACTTTCAAAGGATGGGTCTGATGGAGGCAAAAAGAGAAGCTGAACGCAAAAAGACTTTGAAGACTCTCAAGGAAGCTCGCCAATCCATTGTTTGGTTGCAAGGCCAAAGGGAGGAAGAGCAAAAGAAGTTTAAAGAAAAAGAAGAGTTTTTCGAGGTGCAAATGGCCTTTAAGAAGGAAGAGGTGGAGCAAGTCCACAACATATGGAGGGAAAAGACTCAGCAGTTAGCACAAAGCCAGTTAGCCTTAGAGGAGGCACGGAAGGAGATTGAAGAGCTTAAGCTAAGAGCAGGTGTAAAGAAGAACAGAGCAGAGGTGGCTGCAGAAGAACCTGGGTCTCTAGTTTAGTTTAGTTTATTTCTTTTAGACTACCTACAAACTTGTTGTAGGAGTCTTGCTTTATTTCTTTTGTCTTTTAATCATGTAATGACTTGTAACCCTTCAGGGAATATTTCTGTTTGTGCTCTAACTTTTTCCCGGCAGTGGGTTGTCCATGACATACATTGTTAATATGCAAATTATCATTTCTGAATGTGCAAGGCTCGTTTGTTTGATACTGCTAATATCTGAACACTCTTCAAAGAGAAAGTCTGAAAGTTAATACTGAAAGTGGCTGTCTGGAACAAATACCAGAACTGGGGCATACAAATGCTTAAAACTTGGGAACATGAGCAGTTACATTGCATACATATGACGTGTTTGTTTGTTTTGCAGGTAGTGCTTCAGTTTCTAATGTCTTTTCTGTTTCAGGCACTATAGCTCCCAGAAAAGTTTGAGAACAGCCAATCGCACACAGATATCCCACAAGAGTCAACAGAGAAAGAGTCATGGATCAAATGCAAGCTGATTTAGCTGACTTGAGACTGAGGATGGACAATTTTATGACCCTTATGGCAGGAATGGGTCAGAATCAGGAACGTCTGCGTGAGTTGGTTGAAAATAGTCAAGCCAGGAACAACGACACTGATGATGGAGGTGATCGTAACGGTGCGGGCGCCCGTCAAGGTGAAATCCCTGTAGCACAACCAAGGGTTACCATTATCAATGATGGACTAAACAATGTACAGATGGACGGTCAAGACGAACAGTTTACGTTGCTGGACGAAACTGAAGGCTAGGGGGCTGAAATGAACAGGAAGTTTGAAGAGATGGCAGAACAGATCAGGGCTATTCAATCTCAGAACTCCTTGGGGTTCGACATTACTGACTTGGGCTTGGTTCCAGGGGTTAGAATCTCTTACAAGTTCAAGGTCCCGAATTTCGAGAAGTACAACGGCACAGCGTGTCCAAAGACTCACCTTCAGTCCTTTGTAGGAAGGATTGCTGCCCACACTGATGATGAAAAGCTATGGATGTACTATTTCCAGGATAGCCTGGTTGGGGCCTCCTTGGAATGGTATATGAAGCTAAGTAGAGTCAACATTAAGAGCTGGAAGGACCTGGCAGAGGCTTTTGTGAAGCAATACCAGTACAATTTGGACATGGCTCCAAATTGCACTCAATTGCAAAACATGTCTCAAACTGCTAAGGAGGGGTTTAAAGAATATGCTCAAAGGTGGCTTCAGCTCGCTGCCAGAGTGCAACCACCATTGCTGGAGAATTAGATGGCTGATATGTTCATAGGGACATTGCAAGGAGTGTTTATCGAAAGATTGGCATCTTGTTCGGCTACCAAGTTCAATGATATAGTAATTGCTGGAGAGAGAGTCTAGACTTTGTTAAAGATGGGAAAGATTCAGGATACGAGTGCAAGCAGTTCGAATGGAGTAAGAAAAGCTTTCAGCGGACCTCCGAGAAGAAGAGAAGGTGAAACCAATGCTGTGTTTGGCTGAGGATGGGGCCGAGGTTATAGAAGATCATATGAGCAAGTCGCAACAGTCACTATCCCTGCCAGTCCTGTGCAGCAGGTACAACCTCAACAACAACAGCAACAACAACAACCACAACGTAACAACTATCAACAAAGACCTTATCAGCCAAGGCAGACTCGCCCGACTAATAGGGTGCTTGAGGCAATTCCCATGACATACGCTGCATTGCTACCAAGATTGCTGGACCTGAATTTGATACAACTGAGGACTTTGGCACCACCACCACCTGGAGAGCTTCCGGTGGGGTACGATGTTAATGCTAGATGCGCTTTCCATTCAGGGGCACCCGGGCACTCAACTGAGAAGTGCAGGGCGCTACAACACAAAGTTCAAGATTTGATCGACTCCAAGGCAATTAACTTCGCACCACCACCGAATGTTACTTCGAACCCTATTCCGAATCACGGAGGGGCTAGAATAAATGTTGTTGAGGGTGGTGAGAAGTTAAGTCTGATTCTGAGCATAGAAGAAGTGAAGACTCCGCTGTTGGTAGTGAAGGAGAGGCTGTTGAAAGGACAAGTGTTTCCGGGATGCAGTTCTGATTGTGAAAAATGTTTGAATTCAGTGAACGGTTGTGAAGATCTGAAGATGGGGTTGCAGAATCTGATTAATGAAGGATCTTTGCAGTTTGACAAAGTTGATAATGAAGTTGATGATGTGTCCACTATAACCATTTTCTATGATCCAGCTGAGATGCCTGCTAGAAGAGAACCTGTGACCATTTATGCTCCTGAAGTTAGTCCTGTGACTATCACTGTGCCTGGGCCTGTTCCTTATACAGATGATAAAGCCATCCCATGGCATTACGGCTCAGATGTATACGTGGAAGGACAGAAAGTGGAGAGTAAGTCAGTTGCTATTGACCCGACTATAGTGAACGTCGGAGGGGTTGGAGGTTTTACGAGAAGTGGTCGTCTATTTGCTCCCCCAGTTCTGAGAGGGGATCCTGAGGCTGAGGCTGAGGCAAAGGCTAAAGGAAAGCAAATAGCGACTGAGGAAGCAACAACTCCTGCTGCTGGACAGGGTACCTTTGAGAAAGAAGTGGAGGAATTTATGCGCATAATTAAAAAGAGTGGTTATAAGGTGGTCGAATAGTTGAACCAGACACCTTCCAAAATATCAATTCTGTCTTTGCTAATGTGTTCTCCTGCACATAGAGAAGCCTTGTTGAAAGTGTTGCAGATGGCCTATGTTCCTCAAGAAATAACTGTTAATCAACTGGAAGCCGTAGTGGGCAGTGTGAATGCAAGCCACGGTCTGGGCTTTACAGATAGAGACCTTACGTCAGAGGGCCGTAACCATAACAAAGCATTACATATTACTATAGAGTGCAAGGGTGCTGTTTTGTCGCATGTCCTTGTTGACACAGGCTCTTCTCTTAATGTACTTCTGAAGAAAGCATTAATGAAGCTCAATGTTGATGGTATCATCTTAAGACCCAGTGATTTGATAGTCAAAGCTTTTGATGGGTCCAGAAGGTCAGTGTTTGGAGAAGTTGAGTTACCCGTGAAAATAGGTTCTCAAGTATTCAAAAGCACCTTCTACGTCATGGACATTCAGCCCGCGTACAGTTGTTTGTTGGGACGTCCATGGATTCACGCTGCCGGAGCTGTAACTTCCACCCTGCATCAAAAGCTCAAATATGTGGTTGATGGCCAAGTAATCACTGTGTGCGGAGAGGAAGACATCTTTGTAAGCCACTTATCAACTTTCAAATATGTGGAGATGGATGGAGAGATCCACAAGACGCTGTGTCAAGCCTTCGAAGCAGTTAATGTTAGCATTTTGACTCCTGTAGAGAGAAGCAGTGAGAAAGAAGGTACCTCCATTCACTCCTATAAGCAGGCAAATGAAGTGGTTCAGTCAAGAAGCGCCCAAGGCTGGGGCAAATTGCTGGAGTTAGAGAAGAAAGACGACAAGTTTGGTTTGGGATATCAGCCTAGTGGGTCTAATTGGTATCCAAGTGGTAAAGCCATTACTTTTACAAGCGCTGGGATGCTTAACCGCAACCAGTCTGCAGGCCGAAGTAAAGAAAGAGTTGATTGGTATGCTGCGTGAGTATGTGGATATCTTTGCCTGGTCGTATCAAGATATGCCAGGGTGGGATACCGACATCGTTGTGCACAAGTTACCTTTGAGAGAAGAATGTCCTCCTGTGAAACAGAAGTTGAGAAGAACGCGTCCAGACATGGCGATGAAGATCAAGGAGGAAGTTCAGAAGCAATGGGATGTTCGATTCCTTGCCGTAACTAGTTACCCACCTTGGGTAGTGTTCTGGATCGGCCCAATCCCTACAATTGGGCCAAGAAAACCAATCCAATAGGCCTGCTCGACGTCGAGCACAATCATGAAAAGTGGTCCTTGTCGACCACAAGCAGTTCGACCACGACGAAGTTCCCTAACGGCTAGCCTTGACCGTTGCCTATTTTCACGGATTCCTCGATCCGCGCCTCACAAGATGGACCAATAATCTTCCACTTAGCCCCTTATATAAACCCTCTTATTTGAGAGGGTCAGGTATTCAATTTCTCTGACCTTTATACTTGTACTTGCCCACTCTTTGCTCGGTTACTTACTTTGGCATCGGAGTGCCTTGCAGGTACACCCCCTTTTTTTCCTCACCGACCGTCTCCATCAACTCTCGAGGCCAGCCGCATTGGATCCTGATCTCCAGGTACGATCAGGTGGCGCCGTCTGTGGGAAGCTGATTTCCCCGTTCTTCTTTCAAAATCTTCAAAGAACCAAAGTTTTAACAAGATCCATGGCTGCTCGGGACAACCAGGAAAACCGATCAAACGATGGCATGATTCTCACACAACGTGAGAGCAACATCCATCCTCCTTTACATGAGGAAACGGTGCAAGACCATCCGGACGGGAAGGCGGCATCACCTTCACCCGATCGCGACCAACCTTTGGAGAGTCGCCCAGAAACTCTTTTTCCTTCGACTCCTTCAGGGTCGGATTTCGCCTCATTGGCCGAGATCCTGAATCAGACAAACTTGCTGCTCCTCGCCCATGGCGAGAAAATCGCCCGTCTCGAAGATAATTCTCTTCGACCACAGTCTCCCGCGAGACCCCAAAGGGAGCATACTCCGTCTCTTGCCAAGAAGAAGAGGAAAGGGCACACCGACGAATCAACAGGCGACAAACGTTTTCGTCAGTCTTCCCCACAACCCTCTCCTAGAAGAAAATCAAGAAGGAGCAGATCAAGATCTACCTCTCCCCGACGAACAAAGAAACATGCTCACAGGTCTTCGTCGTTCAATTCCAGCGACGACGAGGACGCTCGGGTTCCCCTCTCGTCTGAAATCATGGCAGCCAAGCTTCCAAGAGGTTTAGAGAAACCCCCTCCGTTAGGCTCGTACGATGGGACCACAGACCCAGACGAGCACATCGAGAATATCGATACACTGCTCGACTATCGGGGTGTACGAGGGGCAATCAAATGTCGCCTCTTTCCTACAACGCTGAGGAAAGGAGCAATGACATGGTACAAAAGCCTCGAGGCCGAGTCCATCACCTCATGGAAACAACTTGGATGCACGTTCTCCAGGCACTTTACCGCATCAAGGCGGCACCCGAAGACAGAGGCTTCGCTCGAAGCGATCATCCAGGGGAGGGACGAGCCTTTACGAACTTACATCGAGAGGTTCAATAAAGAAGCGGTCCAAGTATCCACGACCGACGACATGAAAAAATACTTGCTGGAACGAGGGTTACGCCCCTCGATTGATTTTCATCGGGCGGTCGGCATTGAAACCCCGGCCACCCTCGACACATTCCTACTGAAAGCCCAAGCCTACATTCAGTATGAGGAAAAACAAGCGGCCAGTTCAGTAAGAGACGCTCGACGCCGTGAAGATGCCAAACCACACCGGGTCGATGAACCTTCGACATCTCGTCGAGGAGGAGACAAAAGAAAGGATGATCGCTCCCGTGAACCCCGGGAGCACCGGGCACCTATCGGTCGGTTCCACGAGTACATACCTCTCCTGGCCTCCAGGGAGAAAATTTTGTCTGAATGCGCCAATTCGGAATTCAAACAAGCAGGGGTACGTTTTCCGAGGCAACAACCTAGCAAGCCCGACACGGATAAAACGAAATACTCCAGATTCCACAAGAGTCACGGCCACAACACAGAGGATTGCATCCATCTCAAGGACGCGATCGAAATCCTCATCAAGGACGGGCACCTAAAGCAGTTCACCAAGTCCAGAGACACTCCTCGACAGGAAACACAGGAGACCCAGAAAGTCGAAGAAGCCATACCCATCCCTGCAGATGCTAACATGCAGGTCGCTCTAAGCATTTATCGCCCGGAAGACTTCTTCCTACCGGACCACGCCGAGAGTTCGGGGTACCTCTCCTCCCATTACCCATGGGAAGTTTTCCCTTCGGCAATGGTCATCTCGGGAGGAGGATTCAACAAAATCACGGTCGGATCCGTGAAACGGAAATTCGACCAGCTAATTGCTAAAGGGCCCGCGCAAAACGCCACCCTGGATCCACCAAGAGAGGGCTCTGTACCCCTTGCATTTTATCGAGAGGAACTCCTAGGAGGGGCACCCAACGCTAGCATTCCTCTGCTCATCCGAGCACGCATGGAGAACTTCGACGTGAGGAGGATCCTAGTGGACCAAGGTAGCTCCTGCGACATCATGTACTCCCAGCTGTTTTCGACACTCTAGCTAAACGAGACACACTTAACTCCATACGTCGGATCAGACCTGCAGGGTTTCAACGGAGCAGTATCCCGACCATGGGGCTACGTCGACCTATTTGTTACCTTCGGGGCGGGAGAGACAACCAGGACGGTCAGGGTCCAGTTCCTAGTCGTGGACTGCCCATCTCTGTACCAATGCATCCTAGGACGACCAACCTTAGCTGAGCTCATCGCTGTGCCATCCACCGTCCAACTGAAGATGAAGTAATACACTACTTCAGGTAAAGTCGCCACATTACACGGAGACGTCGACGCTGCCTGCAGGTGTTTCGAAGCAGCATCAAAAGGTCTCAGCTCAATATCTTACCAACCAAGTCCCCCGACATCAAATTCACCAGATATTCCCAGGGCTTTCCCTCAGGTAGACTCGATCGACCTAGACTGCAGATTTTCGGACAGTAGCGAGGGCGTCCAAAGGCCAACCGAATCGCTATCCCGACCAATACCAGATGGAGACTTCGAGCTAATTCCTTTGGGAGAAGACCCAACTCGGTGCGTTAAAATCGGGGCACATATGCCTGAGTTGGTGAAGCGACAATTGGAAGCTTGCCTCAAAGGGAACACAGATTTATTTGCCTGGAGCGCCGCAGAAATGCCAGGGCTCGACCCCGAGACAGCCTGCCACCACCTCTCCATTGACCCAACACACAAGGCGGTCGCTCAACGAAGGAGGAAGCAGTCGACTGAGAAGACCGAAGAAGCTGAATCTGCTGTTAAAGACCTCCTAGAGGCTAAATTTGTAACTGAGGCCAGGTACACGACCTGGCTCTCGAATGTTGTACTTGTGAAAAAATCTAGTGGAAAATGGAGGATGTGCGTTGATTATACCGATCTCAATCGGGCATGCCCGAAAGATGCATACTCTTTACCTAACATCGATAAATTGGTCGACAATTCGTCCGACTTTAAGCTATTATCCTTCATGGATGCATATTCAGGATATAATCAAATACCCATGGCCGTGTCTGACAAAAAATACACGGCATTCATGACCGAATCGGGCAATTACTTTTACAACGTTATGCCCTTCGGTCTAAAAAACGCGGGCGCAACATATCAGCGCATGATGAATAAGGTTTTCCGAGCTAAAATCGGAGATATGCTCGAAGTATACATGGATGACATGATCGTCAAATCTCAACAAGAAACGGACCACGCGTCCTACTTACGAAAAGTGTTCGATCAGGCACGAAAATGCAAAATGCGCTTCAACCCTGAAAAATGCACGTTCGGTGTCCGAGCAGGAAAATTCCTCAGATTCTACTTAACCGAACGAGGCATCGAGGCCAACCCTGACAAATGTCGGGCATTCGTGGAGCTCCCAACTCCCACTTCTAAAAAATCCATACAATCACTAAACGGGGTCCTTACCTCCCTCGCTCGGTTCGTAGCAAAGTCCGCTCAACACGCTCTCCCTTTTTACAAACTCCTCCGCAAAGAGGCAACTTTCGAGTGGACGGGGGAGTGCGAGCTAGCGTTGTCCCACCTAAAAAAGGCACTAAGTGAACCCCCAGTCTTATCCAGACCTGAAGAAGGGGAGATACTGTATCTCTACCTTGCAGTTGCAAACAAAGCAGTAAGGGCGACACTCGTGCGCGACCTACCCGAAGGGAAAAAACCTGTATATTTCACAAGTAAAGCACTCCATGGCCCAAAAATTCGATACCTCCAGATAGAAAAGGTGGCTTTGGCCCTCCTTCTCGCAACCAGAAGGCTACGCCATTACTTTCTGGCTCACACCATCATCGTAATAACCGATCAGCCCATAAGACAGTTGCTCGGTCGACCGAACATGGCCGGACGAATGCTAAAGTGGTCATTGGAACTATCCGAGTTTGACGTCAAATTTGAGGGAAGACAAGCTCTCAAAGCTCAAGCGCTGGCTGACTTCGTGGCTGAACTTACCTTCATCGAGCAAGACCCGAAAGTCTCATCCAGGTGGGTTATTTTCATGGACGGAGCATCTGGCCCGACGGGTAGCGGAGCCGGAATTATCTTGGAGAACGAAGAGGGGAACGTCATCGAAGTGTCCCTAACCCTATCTTTCCCCACTTCTAACAACCAGGCAGAGTACGAAGCTTTTCTAGCGGGCATACGACTCGTGACCGATCTGGAAGCAGAAGAGATCACAATCTGCATGGATTCTTAGTTGGTCGCAAGCCAGGTCCGAGGAGATTTTCAGGCTAAAAATGATAACATGGCCGAATATTTGGCCCTCGTAAGAGGCGAACTAAAACGGTTCAAAAGTGTGGAAGTCAAACACATCTTGAGAGAAAACAATGCCCGCGCAGACATCCTGTCCAAATTAGCGAGCACTAAAAGGAAAGGAAACAACAAGTCCGTCGTACAAAAAACGCTTCCCCGACCGAGTATCGGGCAATCGTCGGCCAGCGTAGACATTAACATCGTGGGCGACACGAGCTACTGGATGACCCCAGTATTTAACTATCTAACTAAAGGAGAATTACCGACCGACCCAAAAGAAGCTAGTAATATACGACGAAGGGCATGCTCATATTCTCTAGTAGGTGGACTTATGTATCGTCGAGGATTCTCTACACCCCTCCTCAGGTGCGTAAAAGAAGAAAATATCCCACACGTACTAAGGGAAGTCCATGAAGGAATCAATGCGCAACATCCTAGCGGACGGTCGTTGGCTCGAAAAATCCTACGGGCAGGATACTATTGGCCCACACTCCAACACGATGCGAAAGAGCACGTGAAGAGGTGAGACAAATGCCAACGACACGGAGACGTGCACGCAGCACCCCCATCCGAGCTAAAATCATTATCGTCACCTTGGCCATTCGCATGGTGGGGGATGGATATCTTAGGACCATTCGTCGTCGGGTCCGGTCAGAATAAATACTTAATTGTAGGTGTCGACTATTTCACCAAGTGGATAGAAGATGAGGCCTTAGCCAAAATCACTGCGCTCAACATACTACGTTTCTTCAAGAGAAACATCCTCACTCGGTTCGGGGTGCCCCTCGCCATCGTGACCGACAACGACACTCAGTTCACAGATAAACACTTCAAAGAATTTGTTGCATCAATGGGAACGAAGCAACATTTCGCTTAAGTCGAGCATCCCCAAACTAACGGGCAAGCAGAGGCCGCGAACAGGGTAATCCTAAGAGGTTTGAAACGAAGACTGGATGAGCATAAGAAGCATTGGGTCGAGGATCTACATAGCGTGCTATGGGCATATAGGACCACGCCCTACTCAACAACCGGGGAATCCCCATTTCGATTAGCATATGGAACCGAAGCGGTGATCCCTATAGAAATGCACGTCCTATCGAAGCGCACAGAATCCCCCATGGACCAAGATACCAATTCCGAAGCCTTGAGAGACGAGCTCGACATGATCGAAGAAGTTCGATCGGAAGCCTCTCTTCGAGAAACCGTTCTCAAACAAAAAATAGCCGCTCGGTATGATTCTAAGGTCATAAGGCGAACGTTCGAGGTAGGCAGCCTTGTCCTTAGAAGAAATCACAGAGATCCCCGCGAGGGAAAATTAACACCCAACTGGGAAGGCCCGTATCGCGTCCGAGCAAAAACCGAGAACGGAGCCTATTATTTGGAAAATCTACACGGGGAAGAGCTTGCTCGGCCCTGGAACGCCGAGAAACTCAAACAATACTACAGCTAAATCACAAAGTCACCCTGCTCAACTTTCAAGCAAGGAGAAAGGGGGACCGACTGAAAACTGCGTGCCTAGGTACGAGCACGACAGCCCAAATATAACAAAGTCAAGCAAGATCTCCTTTCAGGCAAAAGAGAAACTTGCCGCATAGACGGATACTCGAACGAGTCTGACGTCGCCTAAGTACCACGACCAGGAAGAACCCCAACTCGCGATGGGATGCTCAAGCCACGGAGCCCGGGCCATTATCTTGGCCCGGGCACCGACCAAGAGTAAGACTCCTAAATCTGATTGGTCCCCCTAACCAACAGATCACACACATACACCCCGTATTTATTCGACCACATCCAATTAATGCAAAGATGCATACCAAACACTTAGTAAAAATAACAAGTAAACTATGTCCTCCGACGGATGCATTGTTACGAGCAAATAAAACATAGAAACCGACCATCAAAGTCGCGCACATGAAATTAAAAATGAGACACCAAAGGGCCGACTTGTTCAGGATTACATACAAAGGGGGCCACGCCCCCCAAAAAAGAAAACATCATAAATTATCAGGCACATAGGCCATAAATTAATTACCCTCGCCTCCCGGGCGGCCTTCCTCTTCACAAGCTCCCTCCTGCTCCGGTTGCGCTTCAGGCTGGCCAGGCTGATCAGTCGACCCCGGCTGAGAATTATCCACCACCAAGTCTGAGGGGACCACGATCTGACCGTCCACGACCTTGTAGAGGTAGCTCATTCGACCAGCGTCCAAAGCCATGTCAGGATGAAGAACTCTCATTTGATCCACCGCGTTCTGGAAACTGAGCTCAGTCGATGAGTTCAGATCTTCCATATCCTGGTCAATCCGAGCGAGCAACTGAGCCCTCGTCACCAGACTCTTAGTCTCTTCATCCTCATCATCCTTCGGGCAAAAGGCGTCCTTCAGCTTTTTATTTTGCTCAAGCACCCTCTTCTTGTCGACCTCCAACTTGGCGATGACGGCGGCCCGTTCGGTCAACTCCTTGGTCGCAGCTTTAGCCTCCTTAGTGGCCGCTGCCAGCTTAGCCTCAGAAGCAGCCAGCTGCTCCTTAAGCCTGCTATTCTCTCGCTCCAGTCCGGGACTCCCTTCGGCCGTCAGCCAGGCCATTGTTAGGACCCGCATAACTGCGCTTGCGTCTTGGGCCAGAGATAATCGCCGAGCGGGACGGTCCATACCTTCCAAGAACAAAGAATCCACACGGTCCACCTCCATGCTCGTTCCCTCGAAGAAGTTGCGCATCACGAAACACGGAGGCAGCCCATGCTTCGGCTTTGGAGGAGTGTTAGCCATTAAATCCATAGTGGCCGCAGACTTATGCTTCTTCATCAAGGAGCCGGTCGATGCGCTCAGCGAACCCTGGACCAAGGGGCCCGACCCCGAGCCACTCGTCTCAGTCAGCTTGGTCTGCACGACCCTTGATCTTTTCCTCTGCTGCTGAACCATGCGTTCTTGAATTTTGTCCAATGGGTTCGTCAGGGAGCCTGAAAAAGGAAAAGGATCAGGTTAGTCATAGACAACAAAGTTAAAGCAAAAATTTAACTAACGCAAATAAACAAATACCAAAGAAGTCGGACACTTCCTGCCCGGTACGGCAAGCCAGCAACTCAGTAACATTGATCAAGGGACGCTCCACAACTTCCCCCCATCCTGATCAACTATAACCTTTCCATATCCGTCCAACAGGGGGGTCGGAGTGAAGGATGCTATTAATTTTCTGAAGGCCTCGAAACTGGCCGCATCATCATCACTCAATGTGTCCCCCACCTGAACGAACTCCCCGACAGGTTTCTCATAATGAGCATGACTCCAGGAAAATGGGAACAACCACAATCTCCTCGGGATCACCTGACCTTGATCGTCGAGCTTAGGCTCGTCATTCTCGTCAGTGTCTATTCCCAGAAAGCTCATTGCTCTCACGGCCACCCCGCTCTCGTGGGTTTTATCAGGAAGTAATCAGTTTTGAAGGCCCGAATAGATTCTGAATGGGCCTTAAAAATCTTCGTCCGCTGCTTGAAGGACACGAACACCTTTCGGTCAGTTCCTCGCCCGACTTGGCGCTGCAAGGAGAACAGGCGGAAGAAGAGGGGAAGTGTGGCACCAACACCCAGATGGGCGCACGTCATCTCGAACGCTCGTAGAAACGCGTACGAATTGGGGTGTAGCTGGGAAGGGGCGACGTAGAGATGCCCGAGCACGGCACTCACAAAGTCACTGAAAGGCAATGTTACCCCCAGGAACGAGATCGCGTATTCGTACATGGAGAAAGCCCGACCACAGAAATCTGAGAAGATACGGTCATCGTCCCCCGGGCAGGTTACAGCCCAATCGGCAGGGTCACCAACAACGGACAGTGGCTCCGTTCGAGGTCTTGAAAATGAGGACACCTTGTCCAACAAATCTTCCATCACCCATTCTTCGGGCGAGACCCTCGTCTGGTCAGGACATTGGGGCGAGTCTGTCGATGCTCCTGTAGTACTTGTATCCGAACTCTCCGAAGAACTCCCGGAACCAGAAGGAATGGACGCAGATGACACTGAATCTTCCGAGGACGTCTCTTCGGAAAGCACATCCAGCGGATTCACGAGCGAGTTTTCACCTGAAAAGCAGAGGAAAGGCGTCAGTGAATTTGATTAAGAATATCAAATCCACCCTTCCACCGCTCGACAAGTGAAAGGGCGCGCATCAGCTCAGAGACTATGTCCCGAGCTATAGCCCTGGATGACCATCGCTCGGAGCGACGGCTTACGCCCAACATTATAAGTCAAGGATCTAACCTAGGTATCTATCAAAACCCAAGTCTAAGTCGACCAATACCTACGTCGACCCTGAGCTAGGGTTTGCAACCGACCGACTACGGTGGCAGAAGTCCTAGGGTTTACCGGTTCCAAATCTAAAACCTACCGTCGAAACTATCCTAAGCCACATGCAAAATCTAAGCTATAAACACCTAGAAAGAAGAAAAAGATACGTACCTTGCGCTGGAGAAGACATTCTTGAAGAAAATAGCGTTCTGAAAGTGGTGGTCGGCAAAGAGAGGCGGTGGTCGACGGCTGGGACGGTGGCAGTTGAACGAGCAGAGCGTTGAAGAAGAAGATGAAGCGAAAAGTTCAGAATGGGCCCTGAGAATCCTATTTATAGGAAGGGGAACACGTGCAAGCACGCGTGACCCCTACACGCTAGCCCCTAGACTAGCCTTCAAATCATTAATAGGCGCGAATTCCCAGATATTCCAGCTTTTCGTTTCACATTCCTCTGTCGAGCAACGCATCATCTGCCCGTTCCCAGAAGATCGACAACATAGATTCCTGGCCCTAACGCTGCTCGTCGCCGAGCACAAAATCATTCTTAAGTCACTGCTCTACCACACGAGCAATGACTTGGGGGGCTCTTGTTCTGGATCGGCCCAATCCCTACAATTTGGCCAAGAAAACCAATCCAATAGGCCTGCTCGACGTCGAGCACAATCATGAAAAGTGGTCCTTGTCGACCACAAGCAGTCTGACCACGACGAAGTTCCCTAACGGCTAGCCTTGACCGTTGCCTATTTTCACGGATTCCTCGATCCGCGCCTCACAAGATGGACCAATAATATTCCACTTAGCCCTTTATATAAACCCTCTCATTTGAGAGGGTCAGGTATTCAATTTCTCTGACCTTTATACTTGTACTTGCCCACTCTTTGCTCAGTTACTTACTTTGGCATCGGAGTGCTTTGCAGGTACACCCCCTTTTTTTCCTCACCGACCGTCTCCATCAACTCTCGAGGCCAGCCGCATCAGATCCTGATCTCCAGGTACGATCAGGTAGCTAACATTGTACCTGTACCAAAGAAGGACGACAAGGTCCGGATGTGCGTTGATTACCGGGATTTAAACAGAGCGAGCCCAAAAGATGACTTCCCATTACCTCACATTGATGTGTTGGTAGATAATACTGCTCAATTCTCGGTATTTTCCTTCATGGATGGCTTCTCCGGGTATAATCAAATTAAGATGGCACCAGAAGACATGGAGAAAACAACGTTCATTACCCCGTGGGGAACATTCAGCTACAAGGTCATGCCTTTTGGTTTGAAGAACGCCGGGGCAACTTATCAGCGGGCTATGGTCACATTGTTCCACGACATGATACACATGGAGATAGAGTGTTATGTGGACGATATGATTGTTAAGTCCCGAGACGAAGAAGAGCATCTGGTCAACCTCAAGAAGCTGTTTGATAGACTGATAAAATATAAGCTGAGGTTGAATCCAAACAAGTGCACTTTCGGAGTGCGTTCCGGGAAACTGCTGGGTTTCATTGTTAGTCAGAAAGGAATTGAGGTAGATCCTGCAAAAGTAAAAGCAATTCAAGATATGCCTGCACCGAGAACAGAAAAAGAAGTGCGCAAGTTTTTAGGGAGGTTGAACTACATTTCACGGTTCATATCTCATCTAACTGCCACGTGCGAACCAATATTCAAATTGCTAAGAAAAGAGCAAACGGCCAGGTGGAATAAGGATTGCCAAAGAGCCTTTGATAAGATAAAAGAATATTTGCAGACACCTCCGATTCTAATGCCTCCAGTTCCAGGACGGCCGCTTATCATGTATTTGACTGTGCTAGAAGGGTCAATGGGGTGTGTTCTAGGCCAACATGACGAGTCTGGTCGAAAAGAGTACGCTATTTATTACCTTAGCAAAAAGTTTACCGACTGTGAATCCCGTTACTCACTGCTCGAGAAAACTTGCTGCGCTTTGGTATGGGCTGCTCGCCGACTGAGACAGTACATGTTGACTCATACCACACTGCTAATTTCCAAAATGGATCCTGTCAAGTACATCTTTGAGAAACCAGCGTTAACCGGAAGGGTTGCTAGGTGGCAAATGATCTTAACTGAATATGACATACAATATACTTCTCAGAAAGCCATCAAGGTAAGTGTATTGTTAGATTACCTTGCACAACAACCTCTTGAAGACGACGATTATCAGCCAATGAAGTTTGATTTCCCTGATGAGGACATCATGTACCTCAAAGCAAACGATTGCGAGGAACCACTTCCGGAGGAGGGGCCAGACCCCGAATCCAAATGGAAGTTGATGTTTGATGGGGCAGTCAGTATCAATGGACGTGGAGTTGGTGCTGTTCTTATTACTCCTGAAGGGGTTCACTTTCCCTTCGCTGCCAGAATTACTTTTGGCTGCACCAACAATGAAGCGGAATACGAGGCATGCATAATGGGAATAGAGGAGGCTATTAATCTTCGGATTAAGACCCTCGATATATTCAGAGATTCAACCCTCGTTATTAACCAGGTTACCGGCAAGTGGTATACGCATCAAGAACATCTAATTCCTTACAGGGATTATGCCAGAAAACTGTTGACGTTCTTCACGACAGTTAAGCTTTAGTACATACCACGTGATGAAAATCAATTTGCCGATGCATTGGCCACTCTTTCTTCGTCTATCAAAGTCTTGTGTTGGAATTATGTGCCCAGAATCGACATTTCCAGGCTTGACGCACCAGCTCATGCTTTCTCTGTAGACGCTGTGTCTGATGAGAAACCTTGGTACTTTGATATCAAGCTATTCCTGGAAAAGCAAGAATACCCAGCTGGGGCATCATCCAATGACAAGAAGACCTTAAGGCGACTTGCTGCTAGCTTCTTCTTGAATACAGACGGGGTTTTGTACAAGAGAAACTTTGACATGGTCTTGCTCAGATGCGTGGATAGACACGAAGCAAGCCTATTAATGCAGGAAGTCCATGAGGGATCTTTCGGTACCCATGCAGGAGGGCATGCTATGGCTAAGAAGTTGTTGAGATCGGGGTATTATTGGATGACAATGGATGCAGACTGTTGTTTATACGCCCGTAAATGCCACAAATGCCAGATTTATGCAGACAAGGTGCATATCCCTCCTAGCCCGCTCAACGTCATGTCATCTCCTTGGCCCTTTTCTATGTGGGGCATTAACATGATTGGAAAGATAGAGCCTACTGCTTCAAATGGTCATCGCTTCATCTTGGTCGCGATTGATTACTTCACTAAGTGGGTTGAAGCAACATCTTATGCCAACGTCACTCGTCAAGTGGTGGCCAGATTTTTGAAGAGAGACATCATTTGTAGATACGGAGTGCCCGAAAGGATCATTACTGACAATGGTTCTAACTTAAACAACAAGATGATGGCAGAGTTGTGTCGGGACTTCAAGATTCAGCATCACGATTATTCTCCTTACCGACCAAAGATGAATGGTGCGGCAGAGGCGGCAAACAAGAATATCAAGAAGATTGTGCAAAAGATGGTTGTCACTTTCAAAGATTGGCATGAGATGTTACCATTTGCACTACATGGGTACCGAACGTCAGTCAGGACGTCAACTGGGGCAACTCCCTTCTCATTGGTATATGGTATGGAGGCAGTCCTTCCTATTGAGGTAGAGATTCCTTCATTGCGTGTGATGATGGATGTGAAGCTTGATGAGGCTGAATGGGTGCGTGCTCGATACAATCAGCTATGTCTAATTGAGGAAAAGAGATTAGCGGCTATCTGTCATGGTCAGCTTTATCAGAGGAGAATGAAACGAGCATTCGACCAACAAGTACGTACTCGGGAGTATCAAGTGGGAAAGCTTGTGCTCAAAAGGATTGTTCCTCCAGGTTCAGATCACAGGGGCAAGTGGACCCCAAACTACGAAGGACCATTCATAGTGAAGAAAGTTTTCTCGGGAGGAGCACTGATGCTCACCACTATGGATGGAGAAGATTGCCAATCCCCTGTTAACTCGGATGCAGTTAAAAAATACTTCGCATAAATAGATCCGCTGGACATAAAAACAGAATTAAAGTCCAGGCAAGAAAAGGGCATCCCGGCGAGCTAAAAACAGAATAAAAAGCTCGGGCAAAAGTTAGGGAAAATAAATAAATAAATGTACACCCGCTGAGTTGAAAATCCACATCGGACAGCTCAGGCAAAAAAGGGTATCCCGGTGGATTGAAAACCCGAAAGGGCGATCCACGCAAAACAAGGGAATAAGCGAACAACTGCGATCCGAGTAATCTGAACCAAAACGTCGTTTCATACAGCTTGACAATATCAGAAGGGTAGGAATCAGTCCCCTCATCTTCTCAGAAAGCAAAAGCAAGAATGGAGAGTTTTAAAGACATGCTGGTCATAGCAGAATGGGAACTCATTGGGATGCCGTGCCCATTGCCATTAGGATAGTTTATTTTCACAATTTTATGGTAGCTACCTCTTTCCAGGTGGTTGCTTCCTGATGTAAATCTTTGCCTATTCAGAGGCCTTTCAATAAAAGAATATTCAGTCAAAAGCTGTGTTGTGTTTATTTTTGTTTGCAAAATGTCCTGAATTTTTGGCAAAAATAGCATTGCATTTAAAACATGGTGATAATTTGAAAGAAAATGACATTGCAGGGAAACATTTGAAATCCTCTTTGAGTGTCGGGGGACGATGGATGAACAGATCATACCATGCAAGTCCCCGGGGCACACTTGTGTTTTCTGTTGTTGCAGGTTGTAGGATGGCGTTACATTCTCCCAAGCAGATTTTCCCCCAACTAAGTCTTGGCAGGTAGCCCAAGCAGTTTATCTTCCCCAGGGGAGTATACCCAGCAAGCAGTGGGAGGCCCATTCCCCATAGAGTTCATCTGTCAGAGCTCTTTTCACTAACAAAGATATTTGAGGAAACATTCCCCATCACTCGTCTGTGTTCATGCTTTATTGTCGCTCATCTGCATTTCTCAGCACTCGTCTGTGTTGTCACTTTGGTATTGCTCGTTTGCTTTCCCCAACAGTGCCCTATGACTACTTTGTTGTTGCTCGTCTGCGCTTTCCAACACTCGTCTGTGTTTGGTATTATTGCTCGTCTGCACTTCCCAACACTCGTCTGTGTTTGATATCTAATATTTATTGCTCGTCTGCATTCTCCGGCACTCGTCTGTGTTTATTATCTGCTTGAAGCTCATCTGCATTGTTTGGATACTCGTCTGTATCATCCATAACACTCGTCTATGTTAGCCTATATCTGTATGTGTGGATTTGCTGATTATCCTGGTACTCGTCTGTATGGCTACTCCAAATGCTAGTCTGTGTTTGAATTTCTGGTATTCATCTGTACCAGTGGCTGACACTCGTCTGTATCATCACTTGAAGCGCTCGTCTGTGTTTCTTAGATCATTGTATGATACTCGTTTGTATCATTGACTTATGACACTCGTCTATGTTATCTTGATGATCATCCAATACTCGTCTGTATTGAAGAGGTTTGAAATCCTGACTGTGGGAATAAATGTCAAAATGGTTATCGGTCCTGGCGTAACAGGATTATCCAAAGGAGATTCGTCTATCTCAAGCACCAATTGTTAATGTTACACCTGGCGTAACAGGTTTGCTCGAAGAAGGCTCGTCTGTCTTAGACCATATATCCACGGATAGTATATGAAAAGGGTTCGTCTACCTTGATTATGCATGTCTATCCCACAGACTTTAGTGCATCACCGGTCCTGGCGTAACAGGTTTATCCGAAGGAGATTCGTCTGTCTCAAGTCATATGTTCTTGCAAAGTATGTGAGGACTCATATGTCCAGTTCCTGGCGTAACAGGATGGTTCGAAGAAGACTCGTCTGTCAAAGTATTCTGATTCTAGATATTAGTTTCAACTTGGAAGAAGCTCATCTGCTTTCTCTTCACTTCAGTCACCAAAGCATCATTTGGTTGGGTTTATTTCCCGGTTTCTGCATTCTTCGTCAGAGTGAAAATTCCAGGTCTTTTTGGTATTCAACCACAGTTTATCTTGAACGGTCGATAGCCCATGCTACCGTCCTTTTCAAATTAACTGTTGCTTGAATAGGGGAAGCTGTAACACCCCAAATTTGCCCTCTTCTTTTTAAGCATCATATCACATCATATTCATCATGAACATATCATATTCTTGGCATCCTAGCATGGAAAGAAGAGGCATAACATCCTCATGACCTAACATTAGGCATATGATCATATATGGAGGATTTTTGAAGCATAACAAGCTATGACAAGGGGCCCAATGGATTTTTACAAGTCCTATGAGGGGTCTACATTTCATTTACAAGTTCAAGTTCATTTACAAAAGCTCAGAAGGTTGGAAGATCATCAGAGAATCCAGGCTAGGGCAAAGCTCCTACACAATGATCCCAAATTAAGGTTGAGTTTCAAGCATGAAAACCTCAAGACTTTGGCCATTTCATTTGGGCAAAGTCTTTTACATGTTAATAGGATCCTAGGGATGAAATTTGGTGAGAAAATTCCTTGTGGAAGTCAAGTATTTCTTCAGTTGCTTGTAAATGAAGAAACTGGTCAACTGGGCCTTAGAAAAGTCAACTGTGAGATTTCAAGGGGTCCAACCCCATTTTTCTAGCCAAGGGATATTCTTATAATGTTAAAAGAGGTTTGGCAAGATCAAAGATCAAGAATCATGAGGTTTTGAGGTGTTTTGCAAAATTGGTGTGAAGTTGGTCATGGAAAATGCCATTTTTAGCAAGTTTTTGCCCTAAATTTCAAGTGAGCATAACTTGGTGAAAAATTCTTCAAATGGACCAAAGCCAAACATGAAAGTTGGAGATTGAAGCCTCCCATTTTCAAAAATTACAAGTAATTTTTCATAGCCTTTATGGTTTGAAAGATAGGCCCCTCGAAAATTGCTTGAAAAATAGGGCAAGGCTTGAATTTTCAAGTGTACACAAATGCAAAAGGTCTTGAATTTCATTTTTGAGTATTGGTATGAACCAAATAAGGTTACAATGTTACAAAGCAATGCAAATGATCCATTTTGCTCCAAGAATGACACCAAATTCGTGCATGATGTGAATTTTATTCCATAAGTGTAATATTTGCATGATCATGAGAAGTGTGTGATACTTGCATCCAAAGGCCAGAATCTTTTTGATTTAAACCAAGGGTGAGATTGTGAGTGCACATGGGCAAGAAAGAGGGCAGTGCATGAGTGTTTCATGATATCACAACAAATTTGCAAATTGTGCAAATTCTCTCACACACTCTCTTCCCACGTGCAAAGACTTGCATCCTTTCAGCATTGATTCATGATCTCATTTATAAGAGAATTAGGGTTTTAGAAGGGTTCAGATCTCTCTCATTTCACAGCTCTCAAGTTTTGGATCACTTTGCATTTTCCTTCGAATCATTCTCTACACTTGCTCTCTTCACAAACCAACCACATATTCTTCATCCTTGAGAGCTTAGGATCATAAATCCATCCATTGTTCAAGCTGATTCTCAAGATTCAACACCTTGCCATTTCAGAGCAGCAAGCTTCAAGCTTTTAGATCCAGCAACTTTCAAGGCTTTAGTTGCATTTATTTAGCAACTAGAGTGTATTTGGAGTGGAGTGGCATCTATTTCTTGGCTTCTAATAAGCTATTTCCAGATCTGCAAGTCTCGGGTAAACTCCAAATTCTCAGATCTAAAAGTGAAAATAGATGTGTGCATTGTGATCTTCTGTTTGTGCTGATGATTTTGCTTGTTTTAGATTAGAAAATGATGCATTATTGAGCTTTATATGTTGATTTGAATTTTCACGGTGCAACCTGTTTGCTTTCGATCCAGTCTATCCTTTGATCTATTGAGTCTTTTATGGCCATATTTGGATTCAGGGTGACTTAATGACCTAATCTGGAGCTTTTGGTGTATTATTATTTAGATTTGTTCATTGTATGCTTTTTCCGGTGCCGGAGCCCTAGCTCCGGTCACCAGATTCTGGACTGGTTCATTTTAGGGTTTGGACGAAGAAGAAGGTCTCATGACCATTTGATCTTATCATCTGGATGCTTGTGGTTATGCCACCTCAATTAATGAGGATGCTCTCCCTCACGTGCGTTTTTGGTTTTATATTTTCATTCTGATAATCCAAATGTAACGCACCCCATGTTAGTTAATGTGTACACTCCCTCTGGTCCAATCATTTTGCTGACTAAGATTAATGAGTTGACTATTAGGATGCGTTCTTTTGATCCTAAGGCCATTGTTTTTTCCAGTATTTTCTGAATATCCACCCTTGCAATTGTGTGCTGCGCAGGACCCAGTGGGCCTGAATCACTATCCCCACCCCCTTTTGCTTGAGCCCAAATGATTTGAACTGAGTTTCCTTGCTCTTCACACCTCCCAGCCTCATCCTTTTATTTTCTTTTTTCTTTTTTATCTCATTTTAATATCAATTTGGTTTTAATTTTTAAAAATAGTTCTAAGTTTCAAAAAATTATGAAATAATTCATGGATGTCACTTTGAGTTTTCTTTAATTTTTAATATTTTTATTTTCCATTTATTTTTAATTGACACGTGTAAATTAATTCTCTCATTTAATTAATTCATTTTTATTCCATTTTTAAGCATGTTGTCTTGTCCATTTTCCATATTGATTCTCATTTTGAATTTTTGAGTGGTTCTTTTTGCTCTGGACTCTTGATAGAGTGTACTTCATGTGTGAGCCCTCATTTGACTTGTATAGCTTCTGAATTTCTTCCTCCTTTTTTGGCATGTTGTTATATCATGATTGAAGATCTCTTATCCAAGGTTGTGGAATTTTTGGGTGCATACTTGCTTTGATTTGAATTTTTGTTCTTAACTTGTCCCAATTTGTTTCTTTTTGATCATAAGTATTCTCTTTAGCTTAGAAGGGCACTTGTGCCAACTTCTTCATCTTATTTGGGGTCTCTTTAGGGCATTGATACCTTTCTGATCTTGGGTTGGGGTTTGTGTTTTGGAAATCTTGTATTTTGTTTACCTTTGAAGTTCTTCCATTCTTATGTACATCCACCTCACTTCTTTGCTTCTTTCTTCCCATAATGTGATTGCTTGATCATATGCTTCTCTTCTCTTCATCTCTCTTGCTTCTTAAGCATTTCTTTAACTTGATTAGGGTTCTGGTCTTGTGCTTTGAGTTTGTGTTTTGTGTATTTTGCTTTGTATCTCATCAAGTTTGCTTTGCTTTTCCATGTGATTCATGTTGCTTCATATTGACTTGTATGCTTCTTTTCTCATTCTTGTGACTTGCATTTGCATTGAGCATTTGTGTGTATGACTTCACTTCTGTTTGTATGATGTTGGTATGACATTATGTTCATTTTGTTTTGCTTGTATGCTCGTGTCACTAACCATTTCAGGGGCTATGGTAAGTGAGAGATGTGGATGTGATTCCCACATCTCCAAATCTCATCTATTCTCTTCTTATTCTTATTTGCTCTAACCTTGTGATTGTTGGGCTTAGGCCTTACTTCCTCTTCTTCTATTCTTCTTTCTTCTTCTTCTCTTCTTCTTTCTTTCTTCTTTAGGATAGTAAACCTCACTAACCTAGGATTTCCCATGCATGACAATACTTAGGATTCATTAGTCCCCCATTAGACTTTTGCCTTTGTGATCCTTTTGGTTTCTTTTCTCATCTCAAAACTCTAAAGAAGACACTTAATAAAGTTTGAAGTGATGCCTTGAGCAATAGCCTTATCCCATGAGATACTTGTAGTCTTCCCATCTTGGGATAGTACAAGCTTATCTTGTGATGCACAAGTCTGATCAAGATGTCATCTTCACCAAGAAAATCATAAAAAACACTTCTTCACTGTAAATACAAAACACTTAATAAGTCAATGAGTTAGTGAGCTTAGGCCCTAATCTCTGGGTTCAAGTTTTGGGGAATTTCTCCTTACTTGAGTGTGCTTGTTCTATTATTCCATCTTGGAATGTAGTGACAAGTGCACATTCCATGGAAGAGAGTTTGAGTTCACTTCCTTGTGACACACTCATAAAAAGCTTCATAAAAAACACAAACCAACAATAAACGTCTTTCCTTTGGGAATTCTTTTCTCATCTCCTTCGCTCCGTCCGCGAACTTGCTCCTACTTGTCATTCTGCAAGACAGTTACGCACTCGTCGTCCGAGCCTGCCACACCTGAGCATTGACATAGGCAGTTCAAGCCTTAATTCATAAGCAATTTCTTTTCTACCCCTAGTTAGGGGAACTACGACGACTCTGATCCTCATTGTCCAGATGAGGTACGTAGGCAGCGGGGTAGGGCCCGTTCGAGCACAATCTTTATTTTCCCTACATTTTTTCATTTTCATTTCTTGTTCAGTTTCCTCTTATCTTCTTTGTATCCAGTTCAGTTCCTCTTTTTTTTTTTTGCAGCAACTTTCATTTTTTCACCCTTTGAAACAGTTTCTTTGCAAGCGTGGATCCCGTCGGGTACAGCGGACGATCTGGGTGTGTCGCTCCCGGGATTTTCATCCTAGTACAAACGCGAAAGTGGCGCGGAAAAGGTTAGAGTCGCCAGCCAGACATTTTTATCCCGAATGAATGGGAAAGGTAATGTTGCACAAACCCGAGGAAGAAGGAAATGACAAGGTCCTGCGAACCAAAAATCTGGGTTCGGGAGTCGGTTACGACCTGCGAAGGTATTAGCACCCCAGATCGTCCGTCGTACCCGACGGGATCCACGCTTGCTTGTTGTTTCAAAGGGTGAGAAATAAAGTTGCTGCTGAACAAATGAACTGCTAACTGGAATGGGAATGGAAATGAGAAAGGAATAAGAAAAGAGAATGGAAAGAAAGGGGAAAATGTAGGGAAAATAAAGAATGTGCTCGAACGGGCCCTACCCCGCTGCCTACGTACCTCATCGGGGTAATGAGGATCAGAGTCGACGTAGTTCGCCTAACTAAGGCGTGAACTATTTGTTTGTGTTTTTTATGTTGGGAATTGCGTATGTCTATGCTCAGGTGTTGCAGGCTCGTCTGGTACGAGTGCGTTTACTGTCTTGCATGAAAGACAAGTCGTCGCGAGTTCGCGTTGTGAATGAATGAGATGAGAAGAGAAGTTCCCGCAGGATAGTCACTTGTTATTTGTTTTTGTCTTTTAAAAGAAGTATTTTGAATTTGTTTGTGAACGGTCTTGTACTAAGACCTATCCATCACGGGAAGTATTTACACCTCGCCCCGAAACAGGACGCGTATAAACACTCCGCAACAAAGTCTCGTGTCGTACAAGATTGTTCGGTTTATCCTTAGATGTTTTATTATTTTTCTTTATGAGAAGAGAAAGAATGACTCAAATTGCAAAAGGGAAAATCTAATGGGAACTAAGACACACCCTAATTTTTATTGATTTATTTACAAGGGAAATCCTATGGTTTGTGAGGTTTTCTAAACCTAATGGAAAAACACTTAGAACTAATAGAATACAACTTACTTCCTAAGGAAGATGAGTTGATTCTAAAGCCAAGGGAAAACCTATAAGCAATTGAAATACTAATCAACATACCAAACATTAAAATTGAATGACAAAATAGAATTAAAAAACAATTCAATTAAAGGTACAAACTAAAATAGTCCTAATTTTTATTCTAAGTCTAATTAAAATGAATCCTAAGCCTAAGTTCTAAACTAAGGTCATACCTAATATTTTCCTTCTAAAAAATCAGAATCTAAACTAACCTAAGTCCATATTAGATTCTAAGATTAAATCTAATCTAAACTATTTTTTTGTTGAAATTTAATATACTAGCCTAAACTAATGGAAATTACATGTAACCAAGCCTAAGAATTAATATCCTAAAAAATAGCAAAACCTCTGGAAAAATTATGAAATTTAATCTATGGGGTCCTAAAACTACCTATAACATGTGTTAAAAGGAATTCTAAAAAATCATAATTTTGCTATACCTAAAAATTGTTTATTTACACCTAAGAATTATTCATCATTTTCTAAAGATTAAGCCACTAAAACTTAAGATAAAATGTCCTAAAAAATCCACTAAAATTACCCTAAATACTATTATAAGTCCTCTAAATATAGTAAAAAGAATGGGCTAAAAAAGTTACTGGAAGGTTAAAATATAAAATCTACAAGATCATGTATATTTGAAGAAAATCTAATAAGAACTATTTACATGAAAAATTCCACATAAAATCAAAAATAAGGCAAAAACAGAAAAATAAAGTTCCAAATATTTCTAATGTGAATTAAAAATCTACTTGAATTTTTATAGAATTTTTCTAGTCATTTTACTATTTTTGGTGAATTATTTTCTAAACTTATATGAAACTAAAAAAACTAAAATCTAAAAAATAGAAATAAAGATGGGGGGTGCTTTTAGTGATTTTTTCTAGTTGTTTTTGTAATTGGGCTCAATATGGTGGGTGTGAATAGAAAAAGCCAAGGCCCATACGCAGGATTATGAGGGAGTATGGTATGAGGTGCAGTCAATTATGTTGACTAGGCTTGGTGCGTTAGATCAAAAGACCACTAAAGTCTTTACATCAGACGACTATGGGGATGAAGGTACATGATAACATTGTGTACTAGTGCACGCGGTTGAGTTTTGACTGAAACTAGTATAAATTCGTGTAAAATATATTATGATTATTTGACCGAAAAATGCATTTTGGAATGTTTCATAGAATCTAATTTTTAGATGATTATTTGCATGGACTTCCATCATAAACTTCCCTCCTAACATATATAAATGATCTTAAAAGTTTTTTTTATCATATCAAACAGTCCCCGATTTAATTTAATTTTTGACAGAAACTAGTATAAACTAGTGTATAATATATTATGATTTTTTGACCAAAACTTGCATTTTGAAAAGTTTCATAGAATCTAATTTTCAGAATGATTTTTTGCATGGACTTCCATCATAACCTTCCCTCCTAACATATATAAATGATCTTAAAAGTTTCGTATCATTTCGAACGTTCCCCGATTTAAATTGAGTTTTGACCGAAACTAGTATAAATTCGTGTAAAATATATTATAATTATTTGACTGAAAAATGCATTTTGAAACGTTTCATAGAATCTAATTTTCAGATGATTATTTGCATGGACTTCCATCATAAACTTCCTTCCTAACATATATAAATGATCTTAAAAGTTTTTTTTATCATTTCAAACAGTCCCCGATTTAATTTAATTTTTGACAAAAACTAGTATAAACTAGTGTATAATATATTATGATTTTTTGACCAAAACGTGCATTTTGAAAAGTTTCATAGAATCTAATTTTCAGAATGATTTTTTGCATGGACTTCCATCATAACCTTCCCTCCTAACATATATAAATGATCTTAAAAGTTTCGTATCATTTCGAACATTCCCAGATTTAAATTGAGTTTTGACCGAAACTAGTATAAATTCGTGTATAATATATTATGATTATTTGACCGAAACTTGCATTTTGAAACGTTTCATAGAATCTAATTTTCAGATGATTATTTGCATGGACTTCCATCATAAACTTCCCTCCTAACATATATAAATGATCTTTAATGTTTTTTTATCATTTCAAACAGTCCACGATTTCATTTGATTTTTGACAGAAACTAGTATAAACTAGTGTATAATATATTATGATTTTTCGACCAAAACTTGCATTTTGAAAAGTTTCATAGAATCTAATTTTCAGAATGATTTTTTGCATGGACTTCCATCATAACCTTTCCTCCTAACATATATAAAAGATCTTAAAAGTTTCGTATCATTTCGAACACTCCCCGATTTAAATTGAGTTTATACTGAAACTAGTATAAATTCGTGTATAATATATTATGATTATTTGACCGAAACTTGCATTTTGAAACGTTTCATAGAATCCAATTTTCAGATGATTTTTTGCATGGACTTCCATCATAAACTTCCCTCCTAACATATATAAATGATCTTAAAAGTTTTTTTTTATCATTTCAAATAGTCCCCGATTTAATTTGATTTTTGACAGAAACTAGTATAAATTAGTGTATAATATATTATGATTTTTTGACCAAAACTTGCATTTTGAAAAGTTTCATAGAATCTAATTTTCAGAATGATTTTTTGCATGGACTTCCATCATAACCTTCACTCTTAACATATATAAATGATCTTAAAAGTTTCGTATCATTTCGAACATTCCCCGAATTAAATTGAGTTTTGAGCGAAACTAGTATAAATTCGTGTATAATATATTATGATTATTTGACCAAAACTTGCATTTTGAAACGTTTCATAGAATCTAATTTTCAGATGATTATTTGCATGGACTTCCATCATAAACTTCCCTCCTAACATATATAAATGATCTTAAAAGTTTTTTTTAATCATTTCAAACAGTCCACGATTTAATTTGATTTTTGACAGAAACTAGTATAAAATAGTGTATAATATATTATGATTTTTTGACCAAAACTTGCATTTTGAAAAGTTTCATAGAATCTAATTTTCAGAATGATTTTTTGCATGGACTTCCATCATAACCTTCCCTCCTTACATATATAAATGATCCTAAAAGTTTTGTATCATTTCGAACATTCCCCAATTTAAATTGAGTTTTGACCAAAACTAGTATAAATTCGTGTATAATATATTATGATTATTTGACCGAAACTTGCATTTTGAAACGTTTCATAGAATCTAATTTTCAGATGATTTTTTGCATGGACTTCCATCATAAACTTCCCTCCTAACATACATAAATGATCTTAAAAGTTTTTTTATCATTTCAAACAGTCCCCGATTTAATTTGATTTTTGACAGAAACTAGTATAAACTAGGGTATAATATATTATGATTTTTTGACCAAAACTTGCATTTTGAAAAGTTTCATAGAATCTAATTTTCAGATTTATTTTTAGATTGGACTTCCATCATAACCTTCCCTCCTAACATATATAAATAATCTTAAAAGTTTCGTATCCTTTCGAACATTCTCCGATTTAAATTGAGTTTTGACCAAAACTAGTATAAATTCGTGTATAATATATTATGATTATTTGATCGAAACTTTCATTTTGAAACGTTTCATAGAATCTAACTTTCAGATGATTATTTGGATGGACTTCCATCATAAACTTCCCTCCTAACATATATAAATGATCTTAAAAGTTTTTTTTATCATTTCAAACAATCCACGATTTAATTTGATTTTTGACAAAAACTAGTATACACTAGTGTATAATATATTATGATTTTTTGACCAAAACTTGCTTTTTGAAAAGTTTCATAGAATCTAATTTTCAGAATTATTTTTTGCATGGACTTCCATCATAACCTTCCCTTCTAACATATATAAATGATCTGAAAAGTTTCGTATCATTTCGAACCTTCCCCTATTTAATTTGAGTTTTGACCAAAACAATTACAAATTAGTGTAAAATATATTATGATTATTTGACCGAAATTTGCATTTTGAAAAGTTTCATAGAATCTAATTTTCAGAATGATTTTTTGCATGGACTTCCATCATAACCTTCCCTCCTAACATATATAAATGATCTTAAAAGTTTTTTTTATCATTTCAAACAGTCCCAGATTTAATTTGATTTTTGACAGAAACTAGTATAAACTAGTCTATAATAAATTATGATTTTTTGACCAAAACTTGCATTTTGAAAAGTTTCATAGAATCTAATTTTCAGAATTATTTTTTGCATGGACTTCCATCATAACCTTCCCTTCTAACATATTAAAATGATCTTGAAAGTTTCGTATCATTTCGATCATTCCCCTATTTAATTTGAGTTTTGACCGAAACAATTACAAATTAGTGTATAATATATTATGATTTTTTGACCGAAACTTGCATTTTGAAAAGTTTCATAGAATCTAATTTTCAGAATGATTTTTTGCATGGACTTCCATCATAACCTTCCCTCCTAACATATATAAATGATCTTAAAAGTTTCGTATCATTTCGAACATTCCCCGATTTAAATTGAGTTTTGACCGAAAATAGTATAAATTCGTGTATAATATATTATAATTATTTGACCGAAACTTGCATTTTGAAAAGTTTCATAGAATCTAATTTTCAGAAAGATTTTTTGCATGGACTTCCATCATAACCTTCCCTACTAACATATATAAATGATCTTAAAAGTTTTTTTAATCATTTCAAACAGTCCCCGATTTAATTTGATTTTTGATAGAAAATAGTATAAACTAGTGTATAATATATTATGATTTTTTTGACCAAAACTTGCATTAGTAAAGTTTCATAGAATCTAATTTTCAGAATGATTTTTTGCATGGACTTCCATCATAACCTTCCCTCCTAACATATATAAATGATCTTAAAAGTTTCGTATCATTTCGAACATTCCCCGATTTAAATTGAGTTTTGACCGAAACTAGTATAAATTCGTGTATAATATATTATGATTAATTGACCGAAACTTGTATTTTGAAAAGTTTCATAGAATCTAATTTTCAGAATGATTTTTTGCATGGACTTCCATCATAACCTTCCCTCCTAACATATATAAATGATCTTAAAAGTTTCGTATCATTTCAAACATTCCCGATTTAAATTAAGTTTTGACCGAAACTAGTATAAAATCTTGTATAATATATTATGATTTTTTGACCGAAACATGCATTTTGAAACGTTTCATAGAATCTAATTTTCAGATGATTTTTTGCATGGACTTCAATCATAACCTTCCCTCCTAACATATATAAATGATCTTAAAAGTTTTTTAATCATTTCAAACAATCCCCGATTTAATTTAATTTTTGACAGAAACTAGTATAAACTAGTGTATAATATATTATGATTTTTTGACCAAAACTTGCATTTTGAAAAGTTTCATAGAATCTAATTTTCAGAATTATTTTTTGCATGGACTTCCATCATAACCTTCCTTTCTAACATATAAAAATGATCTTAAAAGTTTCGTATCATTTCGAACATTCCCGATTTAAATTAAGTTTTGACCAAAACTAGAATAAATTCGTGTATAATATATTATGATTTTTTGACCGAAACTTGCATTTTAAAACATTTCATAGAACCTAATTTTCAGATGATTTTTTGCATGGACTTTCATCATAACCTTCGCTCCTAACATATATATATGATCATAAAAGTTTTTTATAATTTTAAACAGTCCCCGATTTAATTTAATTTTTGACAGAAACTAGTATAAACTAGTGTATAATATATTATAATTTTTTGATTGAAACTTGCATTTTGAAAAGTTTAATAGAATCTAATTTTCAGAATGAATTTTTGCATGGACTTCCATCATAACCTTCCCTCCTAACATATATAAATGATCTTAAGAGTTTCGTATCATTTCGAACATTCCCCTATTTAATTTGAGTTTTGACCGAAACAATTACAAATTAGTGTATAATATATTATGATTTTTTGACCGAAACTTGCATTTTGAAAAGTTTCATAGAATCTAATTTTCAGAATGATTTTTTGCATGGACTTCCATCATAACCTTCCCTCCTAACATATATAAATGATCTTAAAAGTTTCGTATCATTTCGAACATTCCCCGATTTAAATTGAGTTTTGACCGAAAATAGTATAAATTCGTGTATAATATATTATAATTATTTGACCGAAACTTGCATTTTGAAAAGTTTCATAGAATCTAATTTTCAGAATGATTTTTTGCATGGACTTCCATCATAACCTTCCCTCCTAACATATATAAATGATCTTAAAAGTTTTTTTTATCATTTCAAACAGTCCCCGATTTAATTTGATTTTTGACAGAAACTAGTATAAACTAGTGTATAATATATTATGATTTTTTGACCAAAACTTGCATTTTGAAAAGTTTCATAGAATCTAATTTTCAGAATGATTTTTTGCATGGACTTCCATCATAACCTTCCCTTCTAACATATATAAATGATCTTAAAAGTTTCGTATCATTTCGAACATTCCCGATTTAAATTGAGTTTTGACCAAAACTAGTATAAATTCGTGTATAATATATTATGATTTTTCAACCGAAACTTGCATTTTAAAACATTTCATAGAATCTAATTTTCAGATGATTTTTTGCATGGTCTTCCATCATAACCTTCCCTCCTAACATATATAAATGATCTTAAAAGTTTTTTTAATCATTTCAAACAGTCCCCGATTTAATTTGATTTTTGATAGAAAATAGTATAAACTAGTGTATAATATATTATGATTTTTTTGACCAAAACTTGCATTAGTAAAGTTTCATAGAATCTAATTTTCAGAATGATTTTTTGCATGGACTTCCATCATAACCTTCCCTCCTAACATATATAAATGATCTTAAAAGTTTCGTATCATTTCGAACATTCCCCGATTTAAATTGAGTTTTGACCGAAACTAGTATAAATTCGTGTATAATATATTATGATTATTTGACCGAAACTTGTATTTTGAAAAGTTTCATAGAATCTAATTTTCAGAATGATTTTTTGCATGGACTTCCATCATAACCTTCCCTCCTAACATATATAAATGATCTTAAAAGTTTCGTATCATTTCAAACATTCCCGATTTAAATTAAGTTTTGACCGAAACTAGTATAAATTCTTGTATAATATATTATGATTTTTTGACCGAAACTTGCATTTTGAAACGTTTCATAGAATCTAATTTTCAGATGATTTTTTGCATGGACTTCAATCATAACCTTCCCTCCTAACATATATAAATGATCTTTAAAGTTTTTTAATCATTTCAAACAGTCCCCGATTTAATTTAATTTTTGACAGAAACTAGTATAAACTAGTGTATAATATATTATGATTTTTTGACCAAAACTTGCATTTTGAAAAGTTTCATAGAATCTAATTTTCAGAATTATTTTTTGCATGGACTTCCATCATAACCTTCCCTCCTAACATATAAAAATGATCTTAAAAGTTTCGTATCATTTCGAACATTCCCGATTTAAATTAAGTTTTGACCAAAACTAGAATAAATTCGTGTATAATATATTATGATTTTTTGACCGAAACTTGCATTTTAAAACATTTCATAGAACCTAATTTTCAGATGATTTTTTGCATGGACTTTCATCATAACCTTCCCTCCTAACATATATATATGATCATCAAAGTTTTTTATAATTTTAAACAGTCCCCGATTTAATTTAATTTTTGACAGAAACTAGTATAAACTAGTGTATAATATATTATAATTTTTTTATTGAAATTTGCATTTTGAAAAGTTTAATAGAATCTAATTTTCAGAATGAATTTTTGCATGGACTTCCATCATAACCTTCCCTCCTAACAGATATAAATGATCTTAAAAGTTTCGTATCATTTCGAACATTCCCCTATTTAATTTGAGTTTTGACCGAAACAATTACAAATTAGTGTATAATATATTATGATTTTTTGACCGAAACTTGCATTTTGAAAAGTTTCATAGAATCTAATTTTCAGAATGATTTTTTGCATGGACTTCCATCATAACCTTCCCTCCTAACATATATAAATGATCTTAAAAGTTTCGTATCATTTCGAACCTTCCCCGTTTTAAATTGAGTTTTAACCGAAAATAGTATAAATTCGTGTATAATATATTATAATTATTTGACCGAAACTTGCATTTTGAAAAGTTTCATAGAATCTAATTTTCAGAATGATTTTTTGCATGGACTTCCATCATAACCGTCCCTCCTAACATATATAAATGATCTTAAAAGTTTTTTTTATCATTTCAAACAGTCCCCGATTTAATTTGATTTTTGACAGAAACTAGTATAAACTAGTGTATAATATATTATGATTTTTTGACCAAAACTTGCATTTTGAAAAGTTTCATAGAATCTAATTTTCAGAATGATTTTTTGCATGGACTTCCATCATAACCTTCCCTCTTAACATATATGAATGATCTTAAAAGTTTCGTATCATTTCGAACCTTCCCCTATTTAATTTGAGTTTTGACCGAAACAATTACAAATTAGTGTATAATATATTATGATTTTTTGACCGAAACTTGCATTTTGAAAAGTTTCATAGAATCTAATTTTCAGAATGATTTTTTGCATGGACTTCCATCATAACCTTCCCTCCTAACATATATAAATGATCTGAAAAGTTTCGTATCATTTCGAACATTCCCCGATTTAAATTGAGTTTTGACCGAAAATAGTATAAATTCGTGTATAATATATTATAATTATTTGACCGAAACTTGCATTTTGAAAAGTTTCATAGAATATAATTTTCAGAATGATTTTTTGCATGCACTTCCATCATAACCTTCCCTCCTAACATATATAAATGATCTTAAAAGTTTTCTTTTATAATTTCAAACAGTCCCCGATTTAATTTGATTTTTGACAGAAACTAGTATAAACTAGTGTATAATATATTATGATTTTTTTGACCAAAACTTGCATTTTGAAAAGGTTCATAGAATCTAATTTTCAGAATTATTTTTTGCATGGACTTCCATCATAACCTTCCCTTCTAACATATAAAAATGATCTTAAAAGTTTCGTATCATTTCGAACATTCCCGATTTAAATTAAGTTTTGACCATACCTAGTATAAATTCGTGTATAATATATTATGATTTTTCAACCGAAACTTGCATTTTAAAACATTTCATAGAATCTAATTTTCAGATGATTTTTTGCATGGACTTCCATCATAACCTTCCCTCCTAACATTTATATATTATCTTCAAAGTTTTTTTTTATCATTTTAAACAGTCCCCGATTTAATTTGATTTTTGACAGAAACTAGTATAAACTAGTGTATAATATATTATGATTTTTTGACCAAAACTTGCATTTTGAAAAGTTTAATAGAATCTAATTTTCAGAATGATTTTTTGCATGGACTTCCATCATAACCTTCCCTCCTAACATATATAAATGATCTTAAAAGTTTCGTATCATTTCGAACATTCCCCTATTTAATTTGAGTTTTGACCGAAACAATTAGAAATTAGTGTATAATATATTATGATTTTTTGACCGAAACTTGCATTTTGAAAAGTTTCATAGAATCTAATTTTCAGAATGATTTTTTGCATGGACTTCCATCTTAACCTTCCCTCTTAACATATATAAATGATCTGAAAAGTTTCGTATCATTTTGAACCTTCCCCTATTTAATTTGAGTTTTGACCGAAACAATTACAAATTAGTGTATAATATATTATGATTTTTTGACCGAAACTTGCATTTTGAAAAGTTTCATAGAATCTAATTTTCAGAATGATTTTTTGCATGGACTTCCATCATAACCTTCCCTCCTAACATATATAAATGATCTGAAAAGTTTCGTATCATTTCGAACATTCCCCGATTTAAATTGAGTTTTAACCGAAAATAGTATAAATTCGTGTATAATATATTATAATTATTTGACCGAAACTTGCATTTTGAAAAGTTTCATAGAATCTAATTTTCAGAATGATTTTTTGCATGGACTTCCATCATAACCTTCCCTCCTAACATATATAAATGATCTTAAAAGTTTTTTTTATCATTTCAAACAGTCCCCGATTTAATTTGATTTTTGACAGAAACTAGTATAAACTAGTGTATAATATATTATGATTTTTTGACCAAAACTTGCATTTTGAAAAGTTTCATAGAATCTAATTTTCAGAATGATTTTTTGCATGGACTTCCATCATAACCTTCCCTCCTAACATATATAAATGATCTGAAAAGTTTCGTATCATTTCGAACATTCCCCGATTTAAATTGAGTTTTGACCGAAAATAGTATAAATTCGTGTATAATATATTATAATTATTTGACCGAAACTTGCATTTTGAAAAGTTTCATAGAATCTAATTTTCAGAATGATTTTTTGCATGCACTTCCATCATAACCTTCCCTCCTAACATATATAAATGATCTTAAAAGTTTTCTTTTATTATTTCAAATAGTCCCCGATTTAATTTGATTTTTGACAGAAACTAGTATAAACTAGTGTATAATATATTATGATTTTTTGACCAAAACTTGCATTTTGAAAAGGTTCATAGAATCTAATTTTCAGAATTATTTTTTGCATGGACTTCCATCATAACCTTCCCTTCTAACATATAAAAATGATCTTAAAAGTTTCGTATCATTTCGAACATTCCCGATTTAAATTAAGTTTTGACCATAACAAGTATAAATTCGTGTATAATATATTATGATTTTTCAACCGAAACTTGCATTTTAAAACATTTCATAGAATCTAATTTTCAGATGATTTTTTGCATGGACTTCCATCATAACCTTCCCTCCTAACATTTATATATGATCTTAAAAGTTTTATTTTATCATTTTAAACAGTCCCCGATTTAATTTGATTTTTGACAGAAACTAGTATAAACTAGTGTATAATATATTATGATTTTTTGACCAAATCTTGCATTTTGAAAAGTTTAATAGAATCTAATTTTCAGAATGATTTTTTGCATGGACTTCCATCATAACCTTCCCTCCTAACATATATAAATGATCTTAAAAGTTTCGTATCATTTCGAACATTCCCCTATTTAATTTGAGTTTTGACCGAAACAATTAGAAATTAGTGTATAATATATTATGATTTTTTGACCGAAACTTGCATTTTGAAAAGTTTCATAGAATTTAATTTTCAGAATGATTTTTTGCATGGACTTCCATCATAACCTTCCCTCTTAACATATATGAATGATCTTAAAAGTTTCGTATCATTTCGAACCTTCCCCTATTTAATTTGAGTTTTGACCGAAACAATTACAAATTAGTGTATAATATATTATGATTTTTTGACCGAAACTTGCATTTTGAAAAGTTTCATAGAATCTAATTTTCAGAATGATTTTTTGCATGGACTTCCATCATAACCTTCCCTCCTAACATATATAAATGATCTGAAAAGTTTCGTATCATTTCGAACATTCCCCGATTTAAATTGAGTTTTGACCGAAAATAGTATAAATTCGTGTATAATATATTATAATTATTTGACCGAAACTTGCATTTTGAAAAGTTTCATAGAATCTAATTTTCAGAATGATTTTTTGCATGCACTTCCATCATAACCTTCCCTCCTAACATATATAAATGATCTTAAAAGTTTTCTTTTATTATTTCAAACAGTCCCCGATTTAATTTGATTTTTGACAGAAACTAGTATAAACTAGTGTATAATATATTATGATTTTTTGACCAAAACTTGCATTTTGAAAAGGTTCATAGAATCTAATTTTCAGAATTATTTTTTGCATGGACTTCCATCATAACCTTCCCTTCTAACATATAAAAATGATCTTAAAAGTTTCGTATCATTTCGAACATTCCCGATTTAAATTAAGTTTTGACCATAACTAGTATAAATTCGTGTATAATATATTATGATTTTTCAACCGAAACTTGCATTTTAAAACATTTCATAGAATCTAATTTTCAGATGATTTTTTGCATGGACTTCCATCATAACCTTCCCTCCTAACATTTATATATGATCTTAAAAGTTTTTTTTATCATTTTAAACAGTCCCCGATTTAATTTGATTTTTGACAGAAACTAGTATAAACTAGTGTATAATATATTATGATTTTTTGACCAAAACTTGCATTTTGAAAAGTTTAATAGAATCTAATTTTCAGAATGATTTTTTGCATGGACTTCCATCATAACCTTCCCTCCTAACATATATAAATGATCTTAAAAGTTTCGTATCATTTCGAACATTCCCCTATTTAATTTGAGTTTTGACCGAAACAATTAGAAATTAGTGTATAATATATTATGATTTTTTGACCGAAACTTGCATTTTGAAAAGTTTCATAGAATCTAATTTTCAGAATGATTTTTTGCATGGACTTCCATCTTAACCTTCCCTCTTAACATATATAAATGATCTGAAAAGTTTCGTATCATTTTGAACCTTCCCCTATTTAATTTGAGTTTTGACCGAAACAATTACAAATTAGTGTATAATATATTATGATTTTTTGACCGAAACTTGCATTTTGAAAAGTTTCATAGAATCTAATTTTCAGAATGATTTTTTGCATGGACTTCCATCATAACCTTCCCTCCTAACATATATAAATGATCTGAAAAGTTTCGTATCATTTCGAACATTCCCCGATTTAAATTGAGTTTTAACCGAAAATAGTATAAATTCGTGTATAATATATTATAATTATTTGACCGAAACTTGCATTTTGAAAAGTTTCATAGAATCTAATTTTCAGAATGATTTTTTGCATGGACTTCCATCATAACCTTCCCTCCTAACATATATAAATGATCTTAAAAGTTTTTTTTATCATTTCAAACAGTCCCCGATTTAATTTGATTTTTGACAGAAACTAGTATAAACTAGTGTATAATATATTATGATTTTTTGACCAAAACTTGCATTTTGAAAAGTTTCATAGAATCTAATTTTCAGAATGATTTTTTGCATGGACTTCCATCATAACCTTCCCTCCTAACATATATAAATGATCTGAAAAGTTTCGTATCATTTCGAACATTCCCCGATTTAAATTGAGTTTTGACCGAAAATAGTATAAATTCGTGTATAATATATTATAATTATTTGACCGAAACTTGCATTTTGAAAAGTTTCATAGAATCTAATTTTCAGAATGATTTTTTGCATGCACTTCCATCATAACCTTTCCTCCTAACATATATAAATGATCTTAAAAGTTTTCTTTTATTATTTCAAACAGTCCCCGATTTAATTTGATTTTTGACAGAAACTAGTATAAACTAGTGTATAATATATTATGATTTTTTGACCAAAACTTGCATTTTGAAAAGGTTCATAGAATCTAATTTTCAGAATTATTTTTTGCATGGACTTCCATCATAAACTTCCCTTCTAACATATAAAAATGATCTTAAAAGTTTCGTATCATTTCGAACATTCCCGATTTAAATTAAGTTTTGACCATAACTAGTATAAATTCGTGTATACTATATTATGATTTTTCAACCGAAACTTGCATTTTAAAACATTTCATAGAATCTAATTTTCAGATGATTTTTTGCATGGACTTCCATCATAACCTTCCCTCCTAACATTTATATATGATCTTAAAAGTTTTATTTTATCATTTTAAACAGTCCCCGATTTAATTTGATTTTTGACAGAAACTAGTATAAACTAGTGTATAATATATTATGATTTTTTGACCAAATCTTGCATTTTGAAAAGTTTAATAGAATCTAATTTTCAGAATGATTTTTTGCATGGACTTCCATCATAACCTTCCCTCCTAACATATATAAATGATCATAAAGTTTCGTATCATTTCGAACATTCCCCTATTTAATTTGAGTTTTGACCGAAACAATTAGAAATTAGTGTATAATATATTATGATTTTTTGACCGAAACTTGCATTTTGAAAAGTTTCATAGAATCTAATTTTCAGAATGATTTTTTGCATGGACTTCCATCATAACCTTCCCTCTTAACATATATGAATGATCTTAAAAGTTTCGTATCATTTCGAACCTTCCCCTATTTAATTTGAGTTTTGACCGAAACAATTACAAATTAGTGTATAATATATTATGATTTTTTGACCGAAACTTGCATTTTGAAAAGTTTCATAGAATCTAATTTTCAGAATGATTTTTTGCATGGACTTCCATCATAACCTTCCCTCCTAACATATATAAATGATCTGAAAAGTTTCGTATCATTTCGAACATTCCCCGATTTAAATTGAGTTTTGACCGAAAATAGTATAAATTCGTGTATAATATATTATAATTATTTGACCGAAACTTGCATTTTGAAAAGTTTCATAGAATCTAATTTTCAGAATGATTTTTTGCATGCACTTCCATCTTAAAAGTTTCGTATCATTTCGAACATTCCCGATTTAAAACTAATTTATTATGATTTTTTTGACCAAAACTTGCATTTTGAAAAGGTTCATAGAATCTAATTTTCAGAATTATTTTTTGCATGGACTTCCATCATAACCTTCCCTTCTAACATATAAAAATGATCTTAAAAGTTTCGTATCATTTCGAACATTCCCGATTTAAATTAGGTTTTGACCATAACTAGTATAAATTCGTGTATAATATATTATGATTTTTCAACCGAAACTTGCATTTTAAAACATTTCATAGAATCTAATTTTCAGATGATTTTTTGCATGGACTTCCATCATAACCTTCCCTCCTAACATTTATATATGATCTTAAAAGTTTTTTTTATCATTTTAAACAGTCCCCGATTTAATTTGATTTTTGACAGAAACTAGTATAAACTAGTGTATAATATATTATGATTTTTTGACCAAAACTTGCATTTTGAAAAGTTTAATAGAATCTAATTTTCAGAATGATTTTTTGCATGGACTTCCATCATAACCTTCCCTCCTAACATATATAAATGATCTTAAAAGTTTCGTATCATTTCGAACATTCCCCTATTTAATTTGAGTTTTGACCGAAACAATTAGAAATTAGTGTATAATATATTATGATTTTTTGACCGAAACTTGCATTTTGAAAAGTTTCATAGAATCTAATTTTCAGAATGATTTTTTGCATGGACTTCCATCTTAACCTTCCCTCTTAACATATATAAATGATCTGAAAAGTTTCGTATCATTTTGAACCTTCCCCTATTTAATTTGAGTTTTGACCGAAACAATTACAAATTAGTGTATAATATATTATGATTTTTTGACCGAAACTTGCATTTTGAAAAGTTTCATAGAATCTAATTTTCAGAATGATTTTTTGCATGGACTTCCATCATAACCTTCCCTCCTAACATATATAAATGATCTGAAAAGTTTCGTATCATTTCGAACATTCCCCGATTTAAATTGAGTTTTAACCGAAAATAGTATAAATTCGTGTATAATATATTATAATTATTTGACCGAAACTTGTATTTTGAAAAGTTTCATAGAATCTAATTTTCAGAATGATTTTTTGCATGGACTTCCATCATAACCTTCCCTCCTAACATATATAAATGATCTTAAAAGTTTTTTTTATCATTTCAAACAGTCCCCGATTTAATTTGATTTTTGACAGAAACTAGTATAAACTAGTGTATAATATATTATAATTTTTTGACCAAAACTTGCATTTTGAAAAGTTTCATAGAATCTAATTTTCAGAATGATTTTTTGCATGGACTTCCATCATAACCTTCCCTTCTAACATATATAAATGATCTTAAAAGTTTCGTATCATTTCGAACATTCCCGATTTAAATTGAGTTTTGACCAAAACTAGTATAAATTCGTGTATAATATATTATGATTTTTCAACCGAAACTTGCATTTTAAAACATTTCATAGAATCTAATTTTCAGATGATTTTTTGCATGGACTTCCATCATAACCTTCCCTCCTAACATTTATATATGATCTTAAAAGTTTTTTTATCATTTTAAACAGTCCCCGATTTAATTTGATTTTTGACAGAAACTAGTATAAACTAGTGTATAATATCTTATGATTTTTTGATCAAAACTTGCATTTTGAAAAGTTTAATAGAATCTAATTTTCAGAATGATTTTTTGCATGGACTTCCATCATAACCTTCCCTCCTAACATATATAAATGATCTTAAAAGTTTCGTATCATTTCGAACATTCCCCTATTTAATTTGAGTTTTGACCGAAACAATTAGAAATTAGTGTATAATATATTATGATTTTTTGACCGAAACTTGCATTTTGAAAAGTTTCATAGAATCTAATTTTCAGAATGATTTTTTGCATGGACTTCCATCTTAACCTTCCCTCTTAACATATATAAATGATCTGAAAAGTTTCGTATCATTTTGAACCTTCCCCTATTTAATTTGAGTTTTGACCGAAACAATTACAAATTAGTGTATAATATATTATGATTTTTTGACCGAAACTTGCATTTTGAAAAGTTTCATAGAATCTAATTTTCAGAATGATTTTTTGCATGGACTTCCATCATAACCTTCCCTCCTAACATATATAAATGATCTGAAAAGTTTCGTATCATTTCGAACATTCCCCGATTTAAATTGAGTTTTAACCGAAAATAATATAAATTCGTGTATAATATATTATAATTATTTGACCGAAACTTGCATTTTGAAAAGTTTCATAGAATCTAATTTTCAGAATGATTTTTTGCATGGACTTCCATCATAACCTTCCCTCCTAACATATATAAATGATCTTAAAAGTTTTTTTTATCATTTCAAACAGTCCCCGATTTAATTTGATTTTTGACAGAAACTAGTATAAACTAGTGTATAATATATTATGATTTTTTGACCAAAACTTGCATTTTGAAAAGTTTCATAGAATCTAATTTTCAGAATGATTTTTTGCATGGACTTCCATCATAACCTTCCCTTCTAACATATATAAATGATCTTAAAAGTTTCGTATCATTTCGAACATTCCCGATTTAAATTGAGTTTTGACCAAAACTAGTATAAATTCGTGTATAATATATTATGATTTTTCAACCGAAACTTGCATTTTAAAACATTTCATAGAATCTAATTTTCAGATGATTTTTTGCATGGACTTCCATCATAACCTTCCCTCCTAACATTTATATATGATCTTAAAAGTTTTTTTTATCATTTTAAACAGTCCCCGATTTAATTTGATTTTTGACAGAAACTAGTATAAACTAGTGTATAATATATTATGATTTTTTGACCAAAACTTGCATTTTGAAAAGTTTAATAGAATCTAATTTTCAGAATGATTTTTTGCATGGACTTCCATCATAACCTTCCCTCCTAACATATATAAATGATCTTAAAAGTTTCGTATCATTTCGAACATTCCCCTATTTAATTTGAGTTTTGACCGAAACAATTAGAAATTAGTGTATAATATATTATGATTTTTTGACCGAAACTTGCATTTTGAAAAGTTTCATAGAATCTAATTTTCAGAATGATTTTTTGCATGGACTTCCATCATAACCTTCCCTCCTAACATATATAAATGATCTGAAAAGTTTCGTATCATTTCGAACATTCCCCGATTTAAATTGAGTTTTAACCGAAAATAATATAAATTCGTGTATAATATATTATAATTATTTGACCGAAACTTGCATTTTGAAAAGTTTCATAGAATCTAATTTTCAGAATGATTTTTTGCATGGACTTCCATCATAACCTTCCCTCCTAACATATATAAATGATCTTAAAAGTTTTTTTTATCATTTCAAACAGTCCCCGATTTAATTTGATTTTTGACAGAAACTAGTATAAACTAGTGTATAATATATTATGATTTTTTGACCAAAACTTGCATTTTGAAAAGTTTCATAGAATCTAATTTTCAGAATGATTTTTTGCATGGACTTCCATCATAACCTTCCCTTCTAACATATATAAATGATCTTAAAAGTTTCGTATCATTTCGAACATTCCCGATTTAAATTGAGTTTTGACCAAAACTAGTATAAATTCGTGTATAATATATTATGATTTTTCAACCGAAACTTGCATTTTAAAACATTTCATAGAATCTAATTTTCAGATGATTTTTTGCATGGACTTCCATCATAACCTTCCCTCCTAACATTTATATATGATCTTAAAAGTTTTTTTATCATTTTAAACAGTCCCCGATTTAATTTGATTTTTGACAGAAACTATTATAAACTAGTGTATAATATCTTATGATTTTTTGATCAAAACTTGCATTTTGAAAAGTTTAATAGAATCTAATTTTCAGAATGATTTTTTGCATGGACTTCCATCATAACCTTCCCTCCTAACATATATAAATGATCTTAAAAGTTTCGTATCATTTCGAACATTCCCCTATTTAATTTGAGTTTTGACCGAAACAATTAGAAATTAGTGTATAATATATTATGATTTTTTGACCGAAACTTGCATTTTGAAAAGTTTCATAGAATCTAATTTTCAGAATGATTTTTTGCATGGACTTCCATCTTAACCTTCCCTCTTAACATATATAAATGATCTGAAAAGTTTCGTATCATTTTGAACCTTCCCCTATTTAATTTGAGTTTTGACCGAAACAATTACAAATTAGTGTATAATATATTATGATTTTTTGACCGAAACTTGCATTTTGAAAAGTTTCATAGAATCTAATTTTCAGAATGATTTTTTGCATGGACTTCCATCATAACCTTCCCTCCTAACATATATAAATGATCTGAAAAGTTTCGTATCATTTCGAACATTCCCCGATTTAAATTGAGTTTTAACCGAAAATAATATAAATTCGTGTATAATATATTATAATTATTTGACCGAAACTTGCATTTTGAAAAGTTTCATAGAATCTAATTTTCAGAATGATTTTTTGCATGGACTTCCATCATAACCTTCCCTCCTAACATATATAAATGATCTTAAAAGTTTTTTTTATCATTTCAAACAGTCCCCGATTTAATTTGATTTTTGACAGAAACTAGTATAAACTAGTGTATAATATATTATGATTTTTTGACCAAAACTTGCATTTTGAAAAGTTTCATAGAATCTAATTTTCAGAATGATTTTTTGCATGGACTTCCATCATAACCTTCCCTTCTAACATATATAAATGATCTTAAAAGTTTCGTATCATTTCGAACATTCCCGATTTAAATTGAGTTTTGACCAAAACTAGTATAAATTCGTGTATAATATATTATGATTTTTCAACCGAAACTTGCATTTTAAAACATTTCATAGAATCTAATTTTCAGATGATTTTTTGCATGGACTTCCATCATAACCTTCCCTCCTAACATTTATATATGATCTTAAAAGTTTTTTTTATCATTTTAAACAGTCCCCGATTTAATTTGATTTTTGACAGAAACTAGTATAAACTAGTGTATAATATATTATGATTTTTTGACCAAAACTTGCATTTTGAAAAGTTTAATAGAATCTAATTTTCAGAATGATTTTTTGCATGGACTTCCATCATAACCTTCCCTCCTAACATATATAAATGATCTTAAAAGTTTCGTATCATTTCGAACATTCCCCTATTTAATTTGAGTTTTGACCGAAACAATTAGAAATTAGTGTATAATATATTATGATTTTTTGACCGAAACTTGCATTTTGAAAAGTTTCATAGAATCTAATTTTCAGAATGATTTTTTGCATGGACTTCCATCATAACCTTCCCTCCTAACATATATAAATGATCTGAAAAGTTTCGTATCATTTCGAACATTCCCCGATTTAAATTGAGTTTTAACCGAAAATAATATAAATTCGTGTATAATATATTATAATTATTTGACCGAAACTTGCATTTTGAAAAGTTTCATAGAATCTAATTTTCAGAATGATTTTTTGCATGGACTTCCATCATAACCTTCCCTCCTAACATATATAAATGATCTTAAAAGTTTTTTTTATCATTTCAAACAGTCCCCGATTTAATTTGATTTTTGACAGAAACTAGTATAAACTAGTGTATAATATATTATGATTTTTTGACCAAAACTTGCATTTTGAAAAGTTTCATAGAATCTAATTTTCAGAATGATTTTTTGCATGGACTTCCATCATAACCTTCCCTTCTAACATATATAAATGATCTTAAAAGTTTCGTATCATTTCGAACATTCCCGATTTAAATTGAGTTTTGACCAAAACTAGTATAAATTCGTGTATAATATATTATGATTTTTCAACCGAAACTTGCATTTTAAAACATTTCATAGAATCTAATTTTCAGATGATTTTTTGCATGGACTTCCATCATAACCTTCCCTCCTAACATTTATATATGATCTTAAAAGTTTTTTTTATCATTTTAAACAGTCCCCGATTTAATTTGATTTTTGACAGAAACTAGTATAAACTAGTGTATAATATATTATGATTTTTTGACCAAAACTTGCATTTTGAAAAGTTTAATAGAATCTAATTTTCAGAATGATTTTTTGCATGGACTTCCATCATAACCTTCCCTCCTAACATATATAAATGATCTTAAAAGTTTCGTATCATTTCGAACATTCCCCTATTTAATTTGAGTTTTGACCGAAACAATTAGAAATTAGTGTATAATATATTATGATTTTTTGACCGAAACTTGCATTTTGAAAAGTTTCATAGAATCTAATTTTCAGAATGATTTTTTGCATGGACTTCCATCTTAACCTTCCCTCTTAACATATATAAATGATCTGAAAAGTTTCGTATCATTTTGAACCTTCCCCTATTTAATTTGAGTTTTGACCGAAACAATTACAAATTAGTGTATAATATATTATGATTTTTTGACCGAAACTTGCATTTTGAAAAGTTTCATAGAATCTAATTTTCAGAATGATTTTTTGCATGGACTTCCATCATAACCTTCCCTCCTAACATATATAAATGATCTGAAAAGTTTCGTATCATTTCGAACATTCCCCGATTTAAATTGAGTTTTAACCGAAAATAGTATAAATTCGTGTATAATATATTATAATTATTTGACCGAAACTTGCATTTTGAAAAGTTTCATAGAATCTAATTTTCAGAATGATTTTTTGCATGGACTTCCATCATAACCTTCCCTCCTAACATATATAAATGATCTTAAAAGTTTTTTTATCATTTCAAACAGTCCCCGATTTAATTTGATTTTTGACAGAAACTAGTATAAACTAGTGTATAATATATTATGATTTTTTGACCAAAACTTGCATTTTGAAAAGTTTCATAGAATCTAATTTTCAGAATGATTTTTTGCATGGACTTCCATCATAACCTTCCCTTCTAACATATATAAATGATCTTAAAAGTTTCGTATCATTTCGAACATTCCCGATTTAAATTGAGTTTTGACCAAAACTAGTATAAATTCGTGTATAATATATTATGATTTTTCGACCGAAACTTGCATTTTAAAACATTTCATAGAATCTAATTTTCAGATGATTTTTTGCATGGTCTTCCATCATAACCTTCCCTTCTAACATATATATATGATCTTAAAAGTTTTTTTTTATCATTTTAAACAGTCCCCGATTTAATTTGATTTTTGACAGAAACTAGTATAAACTAGTGTATAATATATTATGATTTTTTGACCAAAACTTGCATTTTGAAAAGTTTAATAGAATCTAATTTTCAGAATGATTTTTTGCTTGGACTTCCATCATAACCTTCCCTCCTAACATATATAAATGATCTTAAAAGTTTCGTATCATTTAGAACATTCCCCTATTTAATTTGAGTTTTGACCGAAACAATTAGAAATTAGTGTATAATATATTATGATTTTTTGACCGAAACTTGCATTTTGAAAAGTTTCATAGAATCTAATTTTCAGAATGATTTTTTGCATGGACTTCCATCTTAACCTTCCCTCTTAACATATATAAATGATCTGAAAAGTTTCGTATCATTTTGAACCTTCCCCTATTTAATTTGAGTTTTGACCGAAACAATTACAAATTAGTGTATAATATATTATGATTTTTTGACCGAAACTTGCATTTTGAAAAGTTTCATAGAATCTAATTTTCAGAATGATTTTTTGCATGGACTTCCATCATAACCTTCCCTCCTAACATATATAAATGATCTGAAAAGTTTCGTATCATTTCGAACATTCCCCGATTTAAATTGAGTTTTGACCGAAAATAGTATAAATTCGTGTATAATATATTATAATTATTTGACCGAAACTTGCATTTTGAAAAGTTTCATAGAATCTAATTTTCAGAATGATTTTTTGCATGCACTTCCATCATAACCTTCCCTTCTAACATATATAAATGATCTTAAAAGTTTCGTATCATTTCGAACATTCCCGATTTAAATTGAGTTTTGACCAAAACTAGTATAAATTCGTGTATAATATATTATGATTTTTCGACCGAAACTTGCATTTTAAAACATTTCATAGAATCTAATTTTCAGATGATTTTTTGCATGGTCTTCCATCATAACCTTCCCTCCTAACATATATATATGATCTTAAAAGTTTTTTTTATCATTTTAAACAGTCCCCGATTTAATTTGATTTTTGACAGAAACTAGTATAAACTAGTGTACAATATATTATGATTTTTTGACCAAAACTTGCATTTTGAAAAGTTTAATAGAATCTAATTTTCAGAATGATTTTTTGCTTGGACTTCCATCATAACCTTCCCTCCTAACATATATAAATGATCTTAAAAGTTTCGTATCATTTAGAACATTCCCCTATTTAATTTGAGTTTTGACCGAAACAATTAGAAATTAGTGTATAATATATTATGATTTTTTGACCGAAACTTGCATTTTGAAAAGTTTCATAGAATCTAATTTTCAGAATGATTTTTTGCATGGACTTCCATCATAACCTTCCCTTCTAACATATATAAATGATCTTAAAAGTTTCGTATCATTTCGAACATTCCCGATTTAATTTGATTTTTGACAGAAACTAGTATAAATTCGTGTATAATATATTATGATTTTTCGATCGAAACTTGCATTTTAAAACATTTCATAGAATCTAATTTTCAGATGATTTTTTGCATGGTCTTCCATCATAACCTTCCCTCCTAACATATATATATGATCTTAAAATTTTTTTTTATCATTTTAAACAGTCCCCGATTTAATTTGATTTTTGACAGAAACTAGTATAAACTAGTGTATAATATATTATGATTTTTTGACCAAAACTTGCATTTTGAAAAGTTTAATAGAATCTAATTTTCAGAATGATTTTTTGCATGGACTTCCATCATAACCTTCCCTCCTAACATATATAAATGATCTTAAAAGTTTCATATTATTTCGAACCTTCCCCTATTAAATTTGAGTTTTGACCGAAACAATTAGAAATTAGTGTATAATATATTATGATTTTTTGACTGAAACTTGCATTTTGAAAAGTTTCATAGAATTTAATTTTCAGAATGATTTTTTGCATGGACTTCCATCATAACCTTCCCTCTTAACATATATGAATGATCTTAAAAGTTTTGTATCATTTCGAACCTTCCCCTATTTAATTTGAGTTTTGACCGAAACAATTACAAATTAGTGTATAATATATTATGATTTTTTGACCGAAACTTGCATTTTGAAAAGTTTCATAGAATCTAATTTTCAGAATGATTTTTTGCATGGACTTCCATCATAACCTTCCCTCCTAACATATATAAATGATCTGAAAAGTTTCGTATCATTTCGAACATTCCCCGATTTAAATTGAGTTTTGACCGAAAATAGTATAAATTCGTGTATAATATATTATAATTATTTGACCGAAACTTGCATTTTGAAAAGTTTCATAGAATCTAATTTTCAGAATGATTTTTTGCATGCACTTCCATCATAACCTTCCCTCCTAACATATATAAATGATCTTAAAAGTTTTCTTTTATTATTTCAAACAGTCCCCGATTTAATTTGATTTTTGACAGAAACTAGTATAAACTAGTGTATAATATATTATGATTTTTTGACCAAAACTTGCATTTTGAAAAGGTTCATAGAATCTAATTTTCAGAATTATTTTTTGCATGGACTTCCATCATAACCTTCCCTTCTAACATATAAAAATGATCTTAAAAGTTTCGTATCATTTCGAACATTCCCGATTTAAATTAAGTTTAACCATAACTAGTATAAATTCGTGTATAATATATTATGATTTTTCAACCGAAACTTGCATTTTAAAACATTTCATAGAATCTAATTTTCAGATGATTTTTTGCATGGACTTCCATCATAACCTTCCCTCCTAACATTTATATATGATCTTAAAAGTTTTTTTTATCATTTTAAACAGTCCCCGATTTAATTTGATTTTTGACAGAAACTAGTATAAACTAGTGTATAATATATTATGATTTTTTGACCAAAACTTGCATTTTGAAAAGTTTAATAGAATCTAATTTTCAGAATGATTTTTTGCATGGACTTCCATCATAACCTTCCCTCCTAACATATATAAATGATCTTAAAAGTTTCGTATCATTTCGAACATTCCCCTATTTAATTTGATTTTTGACCGAAACAATTAGAAATTAGTGTATAATATATTATGATTTTTTGACCGAAACTTGCATTTTGAAAAGTTTCATAGAATCTAATTTTCAGAATGATTTTTTGCATGGACTTCCATCTTAACCTTCCCTCTTAACATATATAAATGATCTGAAAAGTTTCGTATCATTTTGAACCTTCCCCTATTTAATTTGAGTTTTGACCGAAACAATTACAAATTAGTGTATAATATATTATGATTTTTTGACCGAAACTTGCATTTTGAAAAGTTTCATAGAATCTAATTTTCAGAATGATTTTTTGCATGGACTTCCATCATAACCTTCCCTTCTAACATATATAAATGATCTTAAAAGTTTCGTATCATTTCGAACATTCCCGATTTAAATTGAGTTTTGACCAAAACTAGTATAAATTCGTGTATAATATATTATGATTTTTCGACCGAAACTTGCATTTTAAAACATTTCATAGAATCTAATTTTCAGATGATTTTTTGCATGGTCTTCCATCATAACCTTCCCTCCTAACATATATATATGATCTTAAAAGTTTTTTTTTATCATTTTAAACAGTCCCCGATTTAATTTGATTTTTGACAGAAACTAGTCTAAACTAGTGTATAATATATTATGATTTTTTGACCAAAACTTGCATTTTGAAAAGTTTAATAGAATCTAATTTTCAGAATGATTTTTTGCTTGGACTTCCATCATAACCTTCCCTCCTAACATATATAAATGATCTTAAAAGTTTCGTATCATTTAGAACATTCCCCTATTTAATTTGAGTTTTGACCGAAACAATTAGAAATTAGTGTATAATATATTATGATTTTTTGACCGAAACTTGCATTTTGAAAAGTTTCATAGAATCTAATTTTCAGAATGATTTTTTGCATGGACTTCCATCTTAACCTTCCCTCTTAACATATATAAATGATCTTAAAAGTTTCGTATCATTTTGAACCTTCCCCTATTTAATTTGAGTTTTGACCGAAACAATTACAAATTAGTGTATAATATATTATGATTTTTTGACCGAAACTTGCATTTTGAAAAGTTTCATAGAATCTAATTTTCAGAATGATTTTTTGCATGGACTTCCATCATAACCTTCCCTCCTAACATATATAAATGATCTTAAAAGTTTCGTATCATTTCGAACATTCCCCGATTTAAATTGAGTTTTGACCGAAAATAGTATAAATTCGTGTATAATATATTATAATTATTTGACCGAAACTTGCATTTTGAAAAGTTTCATAGAATCTAATTTTCAGAATGATTTTTTGCATGGACTTCCATCATAACCTTCCATTCTAACATATATAAATGATCTTAAAAGTTTCGTATCATTTCGAACATTCCCGATTTAATTTGATTTTTGACAGAAACTAGTATAAATTCGTGTATAATATATTATGATTTTTCGACCGAAACTTGCATTTTAAAACATTTCATAGAATCTAATTTTCAGATGATTTTTTGCATGGTCTCCCATCATAACCTTCCCTCCTAACATATATATATGATCTTAAAAGTTTTTTTTATCATTTTAAACAGTCCCCGATTTAATTTGATTTTTGACAGAAACTAGTATAAACTAGTGTATAATATATTATGATTTTTTGACCGAAACTTGCATTTTGAAAATTTTAATAGAATCTAATTTTCAGAATGATTTTTTGCATGGACTTCCATCATAACCTTCCCTCCTAACATATATAAATGATCTTAAAAGTTTCATATTATTTCGAACCTTCCCCTATTAAATTTGAGTTTTGACCGAAACAATTAGAAATTAGTGTATAATATATTATGATTTTTTGACCGAAACTTGCATTTTGAAAAGTTTCATAGAATCTAATTTTCAGAATGATTTTTTGCATGGACTTCCATCATAACCTTCCCTCTTAACATATATGAATGATCTTAAAAGTTTTGTATCATTTCGAACCTTCCCCTATTTAATTTGAGTTTTGACCGAAACAATTACAAATTAGTGTATAATATATTATGATTTTTTGACCGAAACTTGCATTTTGAAAAGTTTCATAGAATCTAATTTTCAGAATGATTTTTTGCATGGACTTCCATCATAACCTTCCCTCCTAACATATATAAATGATCTGAAAAGTTTCGTATCATTTCGAACATTCCCCGATTTAAATTGAGTTTTGACCGAAAATAGTATAAATTCGTGTATAATATATTATAATTATTTGACCGAAACTTGCATTTTGAAAAGTTTCATAGAATCTAATTTTCAGAATGATTTTTTGCATGCACTTCCATCATAACCTTCCCTCCTAACATATATAAATGATCTTAAAAGTTTTCTTTTATTATTTCAAACAGTCACCGATTTAATTTGATTTTTGACAGAAACTAGTATAAACTAGTGTAAAATATATTATGATTTTTTGACCAAAACTTGCATTTTGAAAAGGTTCATAGAATCTAATTTTCAGAATTATTTTTTGCATGGACTTCCATCATAACCTTCCCTTCTAACATATAAAAATGATCTTAAAAGTTTCGTATCATTTCGAACTTTCCCGATTTAAATTAAGTTTTGACCATAACTAGTATAAATTCGTGTATAATATATTATGATTTTTCAACCGAAACTTGCATTTTAAAACATTTCATAGAATCTAATTTTCAGATGATTTTTTGCATGGACTTCCATCATAACCTTCCCGCCTAACATTTATATATGATCTTAAAAGTTTTTTTTTATCATTTTAAACAGTCCCCGATTTAATTTGATTTTTTACAGAAACTAGTATAAACTAGTGTATAATATTATGATTTTTTGACCAAAACTTGCATTTTGAAAAGTTTAATAGAATCTAATTTTCAGAATGATTTTTTGCATGGACTTCCATCATAACCTTCCCTCCTAACATATATAAATGATCTTAAAAGTTTCGTATCATTTCGAACATTCCCCTATTTAATTTGATTTTTGACCGAAACAATTAGAAATTAGTGTATAATATATTATGATTTTTTGACCGAAACTTGCATTTTGAAAAGTTTCATAGAATCTAATTTTCAGAATGATTTTTTGCATGGACTTCCATCTTAACCTTCCCTCTTAACATATATAAATGATCTGAAAAGTTTCGTATCATTTTGAACCTTCCCCTATTTAATTTGAGTTTTGATCGAAACAATTACAAATTAGTGTATAATATATTATGATTTTTTGACCGAAACTTGCATTTTGAAAAGTTTCATAGAATCTAATTTTCAGAATGATTTTTTGCATGGACTTCCATCATAACCTTCCCTCCTAACATATATAAATGATCTTAAAAGTTTTGTATCATTTCGAACATTCCCCGATTTAAATTGAGTTTTGACCGAAAATAGTATAAATTCGTGTATAATATATTATAATTATTTGACCGAAACTTGTATTTTGAAAAGTTTCATAGAATCTAATTTTCAGAATGATTTTTTGCATGCACTTCCATCATAACTTTCCCTCCTAACATATATAAATGATCTTAAAAGTTTTTTTTTATCATTTCAAACAGTCCCCGATTTAATTTGATTTTTGACAGAAACTAGTATAAACTAGTGTATAATATATTATGATTTTTTGACCAAAACTTGCATTTTGAAAAGTTTCATAGAATCTAATTTTCATAATTATTTTTTGCATGGACTTCCATCATAACCTTCCCTCCTAACATTTATATATGATCTTAAAAGTTTTTTTTTATCATTTTAAACAGTCCCCGATTTAATTTGATTTTTGACAGAAACTAGTATAAACTAGTGTATAATATATTATGATTTTTTGACCAAAACTTGCATTTTGAAAATTTAATAGAATCTAATTTTCAGAATGATTTTTTGCATGGACTTCCATCATAACCTTCCCTCCTAACATATATAAATGATCTTAAAAGTTTCGTATCATTTCGAACATTCCCCTATTTAATTTGATTTTTGACCGAAACAATTAGAAATTAGTGTATAATATATTATGATTTTTTGACCGAAACTTGCATTTTGAAAAGTTTCATAGTATCTAATTTTCAGAATGATTTTTTGCATGGACTTCCATCTTAACCTTCCCTCTTAACATATATAAATGATCTGAAAAGTTTCGTATCATTTTGAACCTTCCCCTATTTAATTTGAGTTTTGACCTTAACAATTACAAATTAGTGTATAATATATTATGATTTTTTGACCGAAACTTGCATTTTGAAAAGTTTCATAGAATCTAATTTTCAGAATGATTTTTTGCATGGACTTCCATCATAACCTTCCCTCCTAACATATATAAATGATCTGAAAAGTTTCGTATCATTTCGAACATTCCCCGATTTAAATTGAGTTTTGACCGAAAATAGTATAAATTCGTGTATAATATATTATAATTATTTGACTGAAACTTGTATTTTGAAAAGTTTCATAGAATCTAATTTTCAGAATGATTTTTTGCATGCACTTCCATCATAACTTTCCCTCCTAACATATATAAATGATCTTAAAAGTTTTTTTTATCATTTCAAACAGTCCCCGATTTAATTTGATTTTTGACAGAAACTAGTATAAACTAGTGTATAATATATTATGATTTTTTGACCAAAACTTGCATTTTGAAAAGTTTCATAGAATCTAATTTTCAGAAATATTTTTTGCATGGACTTCCATCATAACCTTCCCTTCTAACATATAAAAATGATCTTAAAAGTTTCGTATCATTTCGAACATTCCCGATTTAAATTAAGTTTTGAACATAACTAGTATAAATTCGTGTATAATATATTATGATTTTTCAACCGAAACTTACATTTTAAAACATTTCATAGAATCTAATTTTCAGATGATTTTTTGGATGGACTTCCATCATAACCTTCCCTCCTAACATTTATATATGATCTTAAAAGTTTTCTTTTATTATTTCAAACAGTCCCCGATTTAATTTGATTTTTGACAGAAACTAGTATAAACTAGTGTATAATATATTATGATTTTTTGACCAAAACTTGCATTTTGAAAAGGTTCATAGAATCTAATTTTCAGAATTATTTTTTGCATGGACTTCCATCATAACCTTCCCTTCTAACATATAAAAATGATCTTAAAAGTTTCGTATCATTTCGAACATTCCCGATTTAAATTAAGTTTTGACCATAACTAGTATAAATTCGTGTATAATATATTATGATTTTTCAACCGAAACTTGCATTTTAAAACATTTCATAGAATCTAATTTTCAGATGATTTTTTGCATGGACTTCCATCATAACCTTCCCTCCTAACATTTATATATGATCTTAAAAGTTTTTTTTTATCATTTTAAACAGTCCCCGATTTAATTTGATTTTTGACAGAAACTAGTATAAACTAGTGTATAATATTATGATTTTTTGACCAAAACTTGCATTTTGAAAAGTTTAATAGAATCTAATTTTCAGAATGATTTTTTGCATGGACTTCCATCATAACCTTCCCTCCTAACATATATAAATGATCTTAAAAGATTCGTATCATTTCGAACATTCCCCTATTTAATTTGATTTTTGACCGAAACAATTAGAAATTAGTGTATAATATATTATGATTTTTTGACCGAAACTTGCATTTTGAAAAGTTTCATAGAATCTAATTTTCAGAATGATTTTTTGCATGGACTTCCATCTTAACCTTCCCTCTTAACATATATAAATGATCTGAAAAGTTTCGTATCATTTTGAACCTTCCCCTATTTAATTTGAGTTTTGACCGAAACAATTACAAATTAGTGTATAATATATTATGATTTTTTGACCGAAACTTGCATTTTGAAAAGTTTCATAGAATCTAATTTTCAGAATGATTTTTTGCATGGACTTCCATCATAACCTTCCCTCCTAACATATATAAATGATCTTAAAAGTTTCGTATCATTTCGAATATTCCCCGATTTAAATTGAGTTTTGACCGAAAATAGTATAAATTCGTGTATAATATATTATAATTATTTGACCGAAACTTGTATTTTGAAAAGTTTCATAGAATCTAATTTTCAGAATGATTTTTTGCATGCACTTCCATCATAACTTTCCCTCCTAACATATATAAATGATCTTAAAAGTTTTTTTTATCATTTCAAACAGTCCCCGATTTAATTTGATTTTTGACAGAAACTAGTATAAACTAGTGTATAATATATTATGATTTTTTGACCAAAACTTGCATTTTGAAAAGTTTCATAGAATCTAATTTTCATAATTATTTTTTGCATGGACTTCCATCATAACCTTCCCTCCTAACATTTATATATGATCTTAAAAGTTTTTTTTTATCATTTTAAACAGTCCCCGATTTAATTTGATTTTTGACAGAAACTAGTATAAACTAGTGTATAATATATTATGATTTTTTGACCAAAACTTGCATTTTGAAAAGTTTAATAGAATCTAATTTTCAGAATGATTTTTTGCATGGACTTCCATCATAACCTTCCCTCCTAACATATATAAATGATCTTAAAAGTTTCGTATCATTTCGAACATTCCCCTATTTAATTTGATTTTTGACCGAAACAATTAGAAATTAGTGTATAATATATTATGATTTTTTGACCGAAACTTGCATTTTGAAAAGTTTCATAGAATCTAATTTTCAGAATGATTTTTTGCATGGACTTCCATCTTAACCTTCCCTCTTAACATATATAAATGATCTGAAAAGTTTCGTATCATTTTGAACCTTCCCCTATTTAATTTGAGTTTTGACCTTAACAATTACAAATTAGTGTATAATATATTATGATTTTTTGACCGAAACTTGCATTTTGAAAAGTTTCATAGAATCTAATTTTCAGAATGATTTTTTGCATGGACTTCCATCATAACCTTCCCTCCTAACATATATAAATGATCTGAAAAGTTTCGTATCATTTCGAACATTCCCCGATTTAAATTGAGTTTTGAACGAAAATAGTATAAATTCGTGTATAATATATTATAATTATTTGACTGAAACTTGTATTTTGAAAAGTTTCATAGAATCTAATTTTCAGAATGATTTTTTGCATGCACTTCCATCATAACTTTCCCTCCTAACATATATAAATGATCTTAAAAGTTTTTTTTATCATTTCAAACAGTCCCCGATTTAATTTGATTTTTGACAGAAACTAGTATAAACTAGTGTATAATATATTATGATTTTTTGACCAAAACTTGCATTTTGAAAAGTTTCATAGAATCTAATTTTCAGAAATATTTTTTGCATGGACTTCCATCATAACCTTCCCTTCTAACATATAAAAATGATCTTAAAAGTTTCGTATCATTTCGAACATTCCCGATTTAAATTAAGTTTTGAACATAACTAGTATAAATTCGTGTATAATATATTATGATTTTTCAACCGAAACTTACATTTTAAAACATTTCATAGAATCTAATTTTCAGATGATTTTTTGCATGGACTTCCATCATAACCTTCCCTCCTAACATTTATATATGATCTTAAAAGTTTTCTTTTATTATTTCAAACAGTCCCCGATTTAATTTGATTTTTGACAGAAACTAGTATAAACTAGTGTATAATATATTATGATTTTTTGACCAAAACTTGCATTTTGAAAAGGTTCATAGAATCTAATTTTCAGAATTATTTTTTGCATGGACTTCCATCACAACCTTCCCTTCTAACATATAAAAATGATCTTAAAAGTTTCGTATCATTTCGAACATTCCCGATTTAAATTAAGTTTTGACCATAACTAGTATAAATTCGTGTATAATATATTATGATTTTTCAACCGAAACTTGCATTTTAAAACATTTCATAGAATCTAATTTTCAGATGATTTTTTGCATGGACTTCCATCATAACCTTCCCTCCTAACATTTATATATGATCTTAAAAGTTTTTTTTATCATTTTAAACAGTCCCCGATTTAATTTGATTTTTGACAGAAACTAGTATAAACTAGTGTATAATATATTATGATTTTTTGACCAAAACTTGCATTTTGAAAAGTTTAATAGAATCTAATTTTCAGAATGATTTTTTGCATGGACTTCCATCATAACCTTCCCTCCTAACATATATAAATGATCTTAAAAGTTTCGTATCATTTCGAACATTCCCCTATTTAATTTGATTTTTGACCGAAACAATTAGAAATTAGTGTATAATATATTATGATTTTTTGACCGAAACTTGCATTTTGAAAAGTTTCATAGAATCTAATTTTCAGAATGATTTTTTGCATGGACTTCCATCTTAACCTTCCCTCTTAACATATATAAATGATCTGAAATGTTTCGTATCATTTTGAACCTTCCCCTATTTAATTTGAGTTTTGACCGAAACAATTACAAATTAGTGTATAATATATTATGATTTTTTGACCGAAACTTGCATTTTGAAAAGTTTCATAGAATCTAATTTTCAGAATGATTTTTTGCATGGACTTCCATCATAACCTTCCCTCCTAACATATATAAATGATCTTAAAAGTTTCGTATCATTTCGAACATTACCCGATTTAAATTGAGTTTTGACCGAAAATAGTATAAATTCGTGTATAATATATTATAATTATTTGACCGAAACTTGTATTTTGAAAAGTTTCATAGAATCTAATTTTCAGAATGATTTTTTGCATGCACTTCCATCATAACTTTCCCTCCTAACATATATAAATGATCTTAAAAGTTTTTTTTATCATTTCAAACAGTCCCCGATTTAATTTGATTTTTGACAGAAACTAGTATAAACTAGTGTATAATATATTATGATTTTTTGACCAAAACTTGCATTTTGAAAAGTTTCATAGAATCTAATTTTCAGAATTAGTTTTTGCATGGACTTCCATCATAACCTTCCCTCCTAACATTTATATATGATCTTAAAAGTTTTTTTTTTATCATTTTAAACAGTCCCCGATTTAATTTGATTTTTGACAGAAACTAGTATAAACTAGTGTATAATATATTATGATTTTTTGACCAAAACTTGCATTTTGAAAAGTTTAATAGAATCTAATTTTCAGAATGATTTTTTGCATGGACTTCCATCATAACCTTCCCTCCTAACATATATAAATGATCTTAAAAGTTTCGTATCATTTCGAACATTCCCCTATTTAATTTGATTTTTGACCGAAACAATTAGAAATTTGTGTATAATATATTATGATTTTTTGACCGAAACTTGCATTTTGAAAAGTTTCATAGAATCTAATTTTCAGAATGATTTTTTGCATGGACTTCCATCTTAACCTTCCCTCTTAACATATATAAATGATCTGAAATGTTTCGTATCATTTTGAACCTTCCCCTATTTAATTTGAGTTTTGACCGAAACAATTACAAATTAGTGTATAATATATTATGATTTTTTGACCGAAACTTGCATTTTGAAAAGTTTCATAGAATCTAATTTTCAGAATGATTTTTTGCATGGACTTCCATCATAACCTTCCCTCCTAACATATATAAATGATCTTAAAAGTTTCGTATCATTTCGAACATTACCCGATTTAAATTGAGTTTTGACCGAAAATAGTATAAATTCGTGTATAATATATTATAATTATTTGACCGAAACTTGTATTTTGAAAAGTTTCATAGAATCTAATTTTCAGAATGATTTTTTGCATGCACTTCCATCATAACTTTCCCTCCTAACATATATAAATGATCTTAAAAGTTTTTTTTATCATTTCAAACAGTCCCCGATTTAATTTGATTTTTGACAGAAACTAGTATAAACTAGTGTATAATATATTATGATTTTTTGACCAAAACTTGCATTTTGAAAAGTTTCATAGAATCTAATTTTCAGAATTAGTTTTTGCATGGACTTCCATCATAACCTTCCCTCCTAACATTTATATATGATCTTAAAAGTTTTTTTTTTATCATTTTAAACAGTCCCCGATTTAATTTGATTTTTGACAGAAACTAGTATAAACTAGTGTATAATATATTATGATTTTTTGACCAAAACTTGCATTTTGAAAAGTTTAATAGAATCTAATTTTCAGAATGATTTTTTGCATGGACTTCCATCATAACCTTCCCTCCTAACATATATAAATGATCTTAAAAGTTTCGTATCATTTCGAACATTCCCCTATTTAATTTGATTTTTGACCGAAACAATTAGAAATTTGTGTATAATATATTATGATTTTTTGACCGAAACTTGCATTTTGAAAAGTTTCATAGAATCTAATTTTCAGAATGATTTTTTGCATGGACTTCCATCTTAACCTTCCCTCTTAACATATATAAATGATCTGAAAAGTTTCGTATCATTTTGAACCTTCCCCTATTTAATTTGAGTTTTGACCGAAACAATTACAAATTAGTGTATAATATATTATGATTTTTTGACCGAAACTTGCATTTTGAAAAGTTTCATAGAATCTAATTTTCAGAATGATTTTTTGCATGGACTTCCATCATAACCTTCCCTCCTAACATATATAAATGATCTTAAAAGTTTCGTATCATTTCGAACATTCCCCGATTTAAATTGAGTTTTGACCGAAAATAGTATAAATTCGTGTATAATATATTATAATTATTTGACCGAAACTTGTATTTTGAAAAGTTCTATAGAATCTAATTTTCAGAATGATTTTTTGCATGCACTTCCATCATAACTTTCCCTCCTAACATATATAAATGATCTTAAAAGTTTTTTTATCATTTCAAACAGTCCCCGATTTAATTTGATTTTTGACAGAAACTAGTATAAACTAGTGTATAATATATTATGATTTTTTGACCAAAACTTGCATTTTGAAAAGTTTCATAGAATCTAATTTTCAGAATTATTTTTTGCATGGACTTCCATCATAACCTTCCCTTCTAACATATAAAAATGATCTTAAAAGTTTCGTATCATTTCGAACATTCCCGATTTAAATTAAGTTTTGACCATAACTAGTATAAATTCGTGTATAATATATTATGATTTTTCAACCGAAACTTGCATTTTAAAACATTTCATAGAATCTAATTTTCAGATGATTTTTTGCATGGACTTCCATCATAACCTTCCCTCCTAACATTTATATATGATCTTAAAAGTTTTTTTTTATCATTTTAAACAGTCCCCGATTTAATTTGATTTTTGACAGAAACTAGTATAAACTAGTGTATAATATTATGATTTTTTGACCAAAACTTGCATTTTGAAAAGTTTAATAGAATCTAATTTTCAGAATGATTTTTTGCATGGACTTCCATCATAACCTTCCATCCTAACATATATAAATGATCTTAAAAGATTCGTATCATTTCGAACATTCCCCTATTTAATTTGATTTTTGACCGAAACAATTAGAAATTAGTGTATAATATATTATGATTTTTTGACCGAAACTTGCATTTTGAAAAGTTTCATAGAATCTAATTTTCAGAATGATTTTTTGCATGGACTTCCATCTTAACCTTCCCTCTTAACATATATAAATGATCTGAAAAGTTTCGTATCATTTTGAACCTTCCCCTATTTAATTTGAGTTTTGACCGAAACAATTACAAATTAGTGTATAATATATTATGATTTTTTGACCGAAACTTGCATTTTGAAAAGTTTCATAGAATCTAATTTTCAGAATGATTTTTTGCATGGACTTCCATCATAACCTTCCCTCCTAACATATATAAATGATCTTAAAAGTTTCGTATCATTTCGAACATTCCCCGATTTAAATTGAGTTTTGACCGAAAATAGTATAAATTCGTGTATAATATATTATAATTATTTGACCGAAACTTGTATTTTGAAAAGTTTCATAGAATCTAATTTTCAGAATGATTTTTTGCATGCACTTCCATCATAACTTTCCCTCCTAACATATATAAATGATCTTAAAAGTTTTTTTTATCATTTCAAACAGTCCCCGATTTAATTTGATTTTTGACAGAAACTAGTATAAACTAGTGTATAATATATTATGATTTTTTGACCAAAACTTGCATTTTGAAAAGTTTCATAGAATCTAATTTTCAGAATTATTTTTTGCATGGACTTCCATCATAACCTTCCCTCCTAACATTTATATATGATCTTAAAAGTTTTTTTTTATCATTTTAAACAGTCCCCGATTTAATTTGATTTTTGACAGAAACTAGTATAAACTAGTGTATAATATATTATGATTTTTTGACCAAAACTTGCATTTTGAAAAGTTTAATAGAATCTAATTTTCAGAATGATTTTTTGCATGGACTTCCATCATAACCTTCCCTCCTAACATATATAAATGATCTTAAAAGTTTCGTATCATTTCGAACATTCCCCTATTTAATTTGATTTTTGACCGAAACAATTAGAAATTAGTGTATAATATATTATGATTTTTTGACCGAAACTTGCATTTTGAAAAGTTTCATAGAATCTAATTTTCAGAATGATTTTTTGCATGGACTTCCATCTTAACCTTCCCTCTTAACATATATAAATGATCTGAAAAGTTTCGTATCATTTTGAACCTTCCCCTATTTAATTTGAGTTTTGACCTTAACAATTACAAATTAGTGTATAATATATTATGATTTTTTGACCGAAACTTGCATTTTGAAAAGTTTCATAGAATCTAATTTTCAGAATGATTTTTTGCATGGACTTCCATCATAACCTTCCCTCCTAACATATATAAATGATCTGAAAAGTTTCGTATCATTTCGAACATTCCCCGATTTAAATTGAGTTTTGAACGAAAATAGTATAAATTCGTGTATAATATATTATAATTATTTGACTGAAACTTGTATTTTGAAAAGTTTCATAGAATCTAATTTTCAGAATGATTTTTTGCATGCACTTCCATCATAACTTTCCCTCCTAACATATATAAATGATCTTAAAAGTTTTTTTTATCATTTCAAACAGTCCCCGATTTAATTTGATTTTTGACAGAAACTAGTATAAACTAGTGTATAATATATTATGATTTTTTGACCAAAACTTGCATTTTGAAAAGTTTCATAGAATCTAATTTTCAGAAATATTTTTTGCATGGACTTCCATCATAACCTTCCCTTCTAACATATAAAAATGATCTTAAAAGTTTCGTATCATTTCGAACATTCCCGATTTAAATTAAGTTTTGAACATAACTAGTATAAATTCGTGTATAATATATTATGATTTTTCAACCGAAACTTACATTTTAAAACATTTCATAGAATCTAATTTTCAGATGATTTTTTGCATGGACTTCCATCATAACCTTCCCTCCTAACATTTATATATGATCTTAAAAGTTTTCTTTTATTATTTCAAACAGTCCCCGATTTAATTTGATTTTTGACAGAAACTAGTATAAACTAGTGTATAATATATTATGATTTTTTGACCAAAACTTGCATTTTGAAAAGGTTCATAGAATCTAATTTTCAGAATTATTTTTTGCATGGACTTCCATCATAACCTTCCCTTCTAACATATAAAAATGATCTTAAAAGTTTCGTATCATTTCGAACATTCCCGATTTAAATTAAGTTTTGACCATAACTAGTATAAATTCGTGTATAATATATTATGATTTTTCAACCGAAACTTGCATTTTAAAACATTTCATAGAATCTAATTTTCAGATGATTTTTTGCATGGACTTCCATCATAACCTTCCCTCCTAACATTTATATATGATCTTAAAAGTTTTTTTTATCATTTTAAACAGTCCCCGATTTAATTTGATTTTTGACAGAAACTAGTATAAACTAGTGTATAATATATTATGATTTTTTGACCAAAACTTGCATTTTGAAAAGTTTAATAGAATCTAATTTTCAGAATGATTTTTTGCATGGACTTCCATCATAACCTTCCCTCCTAACATATATAAATGATCTTAAAAGTTTCGTATCATTTCGAACATTCCCCTATTTAATTTGATTTTTGACCGAAACAATTAGAAATTAGTGTATAATATATTATGATTTTTTGACCGAAACTTGCATTTTGAAAAGTTTCATAGAATCTAATTTTCAGAATGATTTTTTGCATGGACTTCCATCTTAACCTTCCCTCTTAACATATATAAATGATCTGAAATGTTTCGTATCATTTTGAACCTTCCCCTATTTAATTTGAGTTTTGACCGAAACAATTACAAATTAGTGTATAATATATTATGATTTTTTGACCGAAACTTGCATTTTGAAAAGTTTCATAGAATCTAATTTTCAGAATGATTTTTTGCATGGACTTCCATCATAACCTTCCCTCCTAACATATATAAATGATCTTAAAAGTTTCGTATCATTTCGAACATTACCCGATTTAAATTGAGTTTTGACCGAAAATAGTATAAATTCGTGTATAATATATTATAATTATTTGACCGAAACTTGTATTTTGAAAAGTTTCATAGAATCTAATTTTCAGAATGATTTTTTGCATGCACTTCCATCATAACTTTCCCTCCTAACATATATAAATGATCTTAAAAGTTTTTTTTATCATTTCAAACAGTCCCCGATTTAATTTGATTTTTGACAGAAACTAGTATAAACTAGTGTATAATATATTATGATTTTTTGACCAAAACTTGCATTTTGAAAAGTTTCATAGAATCTAATTTTCAGAATTAGTTTTTGCATGGACTTCCATCATAACCTTCCCTCCTAACATTTATATATGATCTTAAAAGTTTTTTTTTTATCATTTTAAACAGTCCCCGATTTAATTTGATTTTTGACAGAAACTAGTATAAACTAGTGTATAATATATTATGATTTTTTGACCAAAACTTGCATTTTGAAAAGTTTAATAGAATCTAATTTTCAGAATGATTTTTTGCATGGACTTCCATCATAACCTTCCCTCCTAACATATATAAATGATCTTAAAAGTTTCGTATCATTTCGAACATTCCCCTATTTAATTTGATTTTTGACCGAAACAATTAGAAATTTGTGTATAATATATTATGATTTTTTGACCGAAACTTGCATTTTGAAAAGTTTCATAGAATCTAATTTTCAGAATGATTTTTTGCATGGACTTCCATCTTAACCTTCCCTCTTAACATATATAAATGATCTGAAAAGTTTCGTATCATTTTGAACCTTCCCCTATTTAATTTGAGTTTTGACCGAAACAATTACAAATTAGTGTATAATATATTATGATTTTTTGACCGAAACTTGCATTTTGAAAAGTTTCATAGAATCTAATTTTCAGAATGATTTTTTTGCATGGACTTCCATCATAACCTTCCCTCCTAACATATATAAATGATCTTAAAAGTTTCGTATCATTTCGAACATTCCCCGATTTAAATTGAGTTTTGACCGAAAATAGTATAAATTCGTGTATAATATATTATAATTATTTGACCGAAACTTGTATTTTGAAAAGTTCTATAGAATCTAATTTTCAGAATGATTTTTTGCATGCACTTCCATCATAACTTTCCCTCCTAACATATATAAATGATCTTAAAAGTTTTTTTATCATTTCAAACAGTCCCCGATTTAATTTGATTTTTGACAGAAACTAGTATAAACTAGTGTATAATATATTATGATTTTTTGACCAAAACTTGCATTTTGAAAAGTTTCATAGAATCTAATTTTCAGAATTATTTTTTGCATGGACTTCCATCATAACCTTCCCTTCTAACATATAAAAATGATCTTAAAAGTTTCGTATCATTTCGAACATTCCCGATTTAAATTAAGTTTTGACCATAACTAGTATAAATTCGTGTATAATATATTATGATTTTTCAACCGAAACTTGCATTTTAAAACATTTCATAGAATCTAATTTTCAGATGATTTTTTGCATGGACTTCCATCATAACCTTCCCTCCTAACATTTATATATGATCTTAAAAGTTTTTTTTTATCATTTTAAACAGTCCCCGATTTAATTTGATTTTTGACAGAAACTAGTATAAACTAGTGTATAATATTATGATTTTTTGACCAAAACTTGCATTTTGAAAAGTTTAATAGAATCTAATTTTCAGAATGATTTTTTGCATGGACTTCCATCATAACCTTCCATCCTAACATATATAAATGATCTTAAAAGATTCGTATCATTTCGAACATTCCCCTATTTAATTTGATTTTTGACCGAAACAATTAGAAATTAGTGTATAATATATTATGATTTTTTGACCGAAACTTGCATTTTGAAAAGTTTCATAGAATCTAATTTTCAGAATGATTTTTTGCATGGACTTCCATCTTAACCTTCCCTCTTAACATATATAAATGATCTGAAAAGTTTCGTATCATTTTGAACCTTCCCCTATTTAATTTGAGTTTTGACCGAAACAATTACAAATTAGTGTATAATATATTATGATTTTTTGACCGAAACTTGCATTTTGAAAAGTTTCATAGAATCTAATTTTCAGAATGATTTTTTGCATGGACTTCCATCATAACCTTCCCTCCTAACATATATAAATGATCTTAAAAGTTTCGTATCATTTCGAACATTCCCCGATTTAAATTGAGTTTTGACCGAAAATAGTATAAATTCGTGTATAATATATTATAATTATTTGACCGAAACTTGTATTTTGAAAAGTTTCATAGAATCTAATTTTCAGAATGATTTTTTGCATGCACTTCCATCATAACTTTCCCTCCTAACATATATAAATGATCTTAAAAGTTTTTTTTATCATTTCAAACAGTCCCCGATTTAATTTGATTTTTGACAGAAACTAGTATAAACTAGTGTATAATATATTATGATTTTTTGACCAAAACTTGCATTTTGAAAAGTTTCATAGAATCTAATTTTCAGAATTATTTTTTGCATGGACTTCCATCATAACCTTCCCTCCTAACATTTATATATGATCTTAAAAGTTTTTTTTTATCATTTTAAACAGTCCCCGATTTAATTTGATTTTTGACAGAAACTAGTATAAACTAGTGTATAATATATTATGATTTTTTGACCAAAACTTGCATTTTGAAAAGTTTAATAGAATCTAATTTTCAGAATGATTTTTTGCATGGACTTCCATCATAACCTTCCCTCCTAACATATATAAATGATCTTAAAAGTTTCATATCATTTCGAACATTCCCCTATTTAATTTGATTTTTGACCGAAACAATTAGAAATTTGTGTATAATATATTATGATTTTTTGACCGAAACTTGCATTTTGAAAAGTTTCATAGAATCTAATTTTCAGAATGATTTTTTGCATGGACTTCCATCTTAACCTTCCCTCTTAACATATATAAATGATCTGAAAAGTTTCGTATCATTTTGAACCTTCCCCTATTTAATTTGAGTTTTGACCGAAACAATTACAAATTAGTGTATAATATATTATGATTTTTTGACCGAAACTTGGATTTTGAAAAGTTTCATAGAATCTAATTTTCAGAATGATTTTTTGCATGGACTTCCATCATAACCTTCCCTACTAACATATATAAATGATCTTAAAAGTTTCGTATCATTTCGAACATTCCCCGATTTAAATTGAGTTTTGACCGAAAATAGTATAAATTCGTGTATAATATATTATAATTATTTGACCGAAACTTGTATTTTGAAAAGTTCTATAGAATCTAATTTTCAGAATGATTTTTTGCATGCACTACCATCATAACTTTCCCTCCTAACATATATAAATGATCTTAAAAGTTTTTTTATCATTTCAAACAGTCCCCGATTTAATTTGATTTTTGACAGAAACTAGTATAAACTAGTGTATAATATATTATGATTTTTTGACCAAAACATGCATTTTGAAAAGTTTCATAGAATCTAATTTTCAGAATTATTTTTTGCATGGACTTCCATCATAACCTTCCCTTCTAACATATAAAAATGATCTTAAAAGTTTCGTATCATTTCGAACATTCCCGATTTAAATTATATTTTGACCAAAACTAGTATAAATTCGTGTATAATATATTATGATTTTTCGACCGAAACTTGCATTTTAAAACATTTCATAGAATCTAATTTTCAGATGATTTTTTGCATGGACTTCCATCATAACCTTCCCTCCTAACATTTATATATGATCTTAAAAGTTTCTTTTATCATTTTAAATAGTCCCCGATTTAATTTGATTTTTGACAGAAACTAGTATAAACTAGTGTATAATATATTATGATTTTTTGACCAAAACTTGCATTTTGAAAAGTTTAATAGAATCTAATTTTCAGAATGATTGTTTGCATGGACTTCCATCATAACCTTCCCTCCTAACATATATAAATGATCTTAAAAGTTTCGTATCATTTCGAACATTCCTCTATTTAATTTGAGTTTTGACCGAAACAATTAGAAATTACTGTATAATATATTATGATTTTTTGATCGAAACTTGCATTTTGAAAAGTTTCATAGAATCTAATTTTCAGAATGATTTTTTGCATGGACTTCCATCATAACCTTCCCTCCTAACATATATAAATGATCTTAAAAGTTTCGTATCATTTCGAACCTTCCCCTATTTAATTTGAGTTTTGACCGAAATAATTACAAATTAGTGTATAATATATTATGATTTTTTGACCGAAACTTGCATTTTGAAAAGTTTCACAGAATCTAATTTTCAGAATGATTTTTTGCATGGACTTCCATCATAACCTTCCCTCCTAACATATATAAATGATCTTAAAAGTTTCGTATCATTTCGAACATTCCCCGATTTAAATTGAGTTTTGACCGAAAATAGTATAAATTCGTGTATAATATATTATAATTATTTGACCGAAACTTGCATTTTGAAAAGTTTCATAGAATCTAATTTTCAGAATGATTTTTTGCATTGACTTCCATCATAACCTTCCCTCCTAACATATATAAATGATCTTAAAAGTTTTTTTTATCATTTCAAACAGTCCCCGATTTAATTTGATTTTTGACAGAAACTTGTATAAACTAGTGTATAATATATTATGATTTTTTGACAAAAACTTGCATTTTGAAAAGTTTCATAGAATCTAATTTTCAGAATTATTTTTTGCATGGACTTCCATCATAACCTTCCCTTCTAACATATAAAAATGATCTTAAAAGTTTCGTATCATTTTGAACATTCCCGATTTAAATTAATTTTTGACCAAAACTAGTATAAATTCGTGTATAATATATTATGATTTTTCGACCGAAACTTGCATTTTAAAACGTTTCATAGAATCTAATTTAAAGATGATTTTTTGCATGGACTTCCATCATAACCTTCCCTCCTAACATATATATATATATATGATCTTAAAAGTTTTTTTATCATTTTAAACAGTCCCCGATTTAATTTGATTTTTGACAGAAACTAGTATAAACTAGTGTATAATATATTATGATTTATTGACCAAAACTTGTATTTTGAAAAGTTTAATAGAATCTAATTTTCAGAATGATTTTTTGCATGGACTTCCATCATAACCTTCCCTCCAAACATATATAAATGATCTTAAAAGTTTCGTATCATCTCGAACATTCCCCTATTTAATTTGAGTTTTGACCGACACAATTAGAAATTAGTGTATAATATATTATGATTTTTTGACCGAAACTTGCATTTTGAAAAGTTTCATAGAATCTAATTTTCAGAATGATTTTTTGCATGGACTTCCATCATAACCTTCCCTTCTAACATATATAAATGATCTTAAAAGTTTTTTTTATCATTTCAAACAGTCCCCGATTTAATTTGATTTTTGATAGAAAATAGTATAAACTAGTGTATAATATATTATGATTTTTTTGACCAAAACTTGCATTAGTAAAGTTTCATAGAATCTAATTTTCAGAATGATTTTTTGCATGGACTTCCATCATAACCTTCCCTCCTAACATATATAAATGATCTTAAAAGTTTCGTATCATTTCGAACATTCCCCGATTTAATTTGATTTTTGACAGAAACTAGTATAAATTCGTGTATAATATATTATGATTATTTGACCGAAACTTGTATTTTGAAAAGTTTCATAGAATCTAATTTTCAGAATGATTTTTTGCATGGACTTCCATCATAACCTTCCCTCCTAACATATATAAATGATCTTAAAAGTTTTTTTTTTATCATTTCAAACAGTCCCCGATTTAATTTGATTTTTGACAGAAACTAGTATAAACTAGTGTATAATATATTATGATTTTTTGACCAAAACTTGCATTTTTAAAAGTTTCATAGAATCTAATTTTCAGAATTATTTTTTGCATGGACTTCCATCATAACCTTCCCTTCTAACATATAAAAATGATCTTAAAAGTTTCGTATCATTTCGAACATTCCCGATTTAAATTAAGTTTTGACCAAAACTAGAATAAATTCGTGTATAATATATTATGATTTTTTGACCGAAACTTGCATTTTAAAACATTTCATAGAACCTAATTTTCAGATGATTTTTTGCATGGACTTTCATCATAACCTTCCCTCCTAACATATATATATGATCATAAAAGTTTTTTATAATATTAAACAGTCCCCGATTTAATTTAATTTTTGACAGAAACTAGTATAAACTAGTGTATAATATATTATAATTTTTTTATTGAAACTTGCATTTTGAAAAGTTTAATAGAATCTAATTTTCAGAATGAATTTTTGCATGGACTTCCATTATAACCTTCCCTCCTAACATATATAAATGATCTTAAAAGTTTCGTATCATTTCGAACATTCCCCTATTTAATTTGAGTTTTGACCGAAACAATTAGAAATTAGTGTATAATATATTATGATTTTTTGACCGAAACTTGCATTTTGAAAAGTTTCATAGAATCTAATTTTCAGAATGATTATTTGCATGGACTTCCATCATAACCTTCCCTCCTAACATATATAAATGATCTTAAAAGATTTTTTTATCATTTCAAACAGTCCCCGATTTAATTTGATTTTTGATAGAAAATAGTATAAACTAGTGTATAATATATTATGATTTTTTTGACCAAAACATGCATTAGTAAAGTTTCATAGAATCTAATTTTCAGAATGATTTTTTGCATGGACTTCCATCATAACCTTCCCTCCTAACATATATAAATGATCTTAAAAGTTTCGTATCATTTCGAACATTCCCCGATTTAAATTGAGTTTTGACCGAAACTAGTATAAATTCGTGTATAATATATTATGATTATTTGACCGAAACTTGTATTTTGAAAAGTTTCATAGAATCTAATTTTCAGAATGATTTTTTGCATGGACTTCCATCATAACCTTCCCTCCTAACATATATAAATGATCTTAAAAGTTTTTTTTTAATCATTTCAAACAGTCCCCGATTTAATTTGATTTTTGACAGAAACTAGTATAAACTAGTGTATAATATATTATGATTTTTTGACCAAAACTTGCATTTTGAAAAGTTTCATAGAATCTAATTTTCAGAATTATTTTTTGCATGGACTTCCATCATAACCTTCCCTTCTAACATATAAAAATGATCTTAAAAGTTTCGTATCATTTCGAACATTCCCGATTTAAATTAAGTTTTGACCAAAACTAGAATAAATTCGTGTATAATATATAATGATTTTTTGACCGAAACTTGCATTTTAAAACATTTCATAGAATCTAATTTTCAGATGATTTTTTGCATGATCTTCCATCATAACCTTCCCTCCTAACATATATAAATGATCTTAAAAGTTTCGTATCATTTCGAACATTCCCCGATTTAAATTGAGTTTTGACCGAAACTAGTATAAATTCGTGTATAATATATTATGATTATTTGACCGAAACTTGTATTTTGAAAAGTTTCATAGAATCTAATTTTCCGAATGATTTTTTGCATGCACTTCTATCATAACCTTCCCTCCTAACATATATAAATGATCTTAAAAGTTTTTTTTTATCATTTCAAACAGTCCCCGATTTAATTTGATTTTTGACAGAAACTAGTATAAACTAGTGTATAATATATTATGATTTTTTGACCAAAACTTGCATTTTGAAATGTTTCATAGAATCTAATTTTCAGAATGATTTTTTGCATGGACTTCCATCATAACCTTCCCTCCTAACATATATAAATGATCTTAAAAGTTTCGTATCATTTCGAACATTCCCCGATTTAAATTGAGTTTTGACCGAAACTAGTATAAATTCGTGTATAATATATTATGATTATTTGACCGAAACTTGTATTTTGAAAAGTTTCATAGAATCTAATTTTCAGAATGATTTTTTGCATGGACTTCCATCATAACCTTCCCTCCTAACATATATAAATGATCTTAAAAGTTTTTTTTTATCATTTCAAACAGTCCCCGATTTAATTTGATTTTTGACAGAAACTAGTATAAACTAGTGTATAATATATTATGATTTTTTGACCAAAACTTGCATTTTGAAAAGTTTCATAGAATCTAATTTTCAGAATTATTTTTTGCATGGACTTCCATCATAACCTTCCCTTCTAACATATAAAAATGATCTTAAAAGTTTCGTATCATTTCGAACATTCCCGATTTAAATTAAGTTTTGACCAAAACTAGAATAAATTCGTGTATAATATATTCTGATTTTTTGACCGAAACTTGCATTTTAAAACATTTCATAGAACCTAATTTTCAGATGATTTTTTTCATGGACTTTCATCATAACCTTCCCTCCTAACATATATATATGATCATAAAAGTTTTTTATAATTTTAAACAGTCCCCGATTTAATTTAATTTTTGACAGAAACTAGTATAAACTAGTGTATAATATATTATAATTTTTTTATTGAAACTTGCATTTTGAAAAGTTTAATAGAATCTAATTTTCAGAATGAATTTTTGCACGGACTTCCATCATAACCTTCCCTCCTAACATATATAAATGATCTTAAAAGTTTCGTATCATTTCGAACATTCCCCTATTTAATTTGAGTTTTGACCGAAACAATTACAAATTAGTGTATAATATATTATGATTTTTTGACCGAAACTTGCATTTTGAAAAGTTTCATAGAATCTAATTTTCAGAATGATTTTTTGCATGGACTTCCATCATAACCTTCCCTCCTAACATATATAAATGATCTTAAAAGTTTCCTATCATTTCGAACATTCCCCGATTTAAATTGAGTTTTGACCGAAAATAGTATAAATTCGTGTATAATATATTATAATTATTTGACCGAAACTTGCATTTTGAAAAGTTTCATAGAATCTAATTTTCAGAATGATTTTTTGCATGGACTTCCATCATAACCTTCCCTCCTAACATATATAAATGATCTTAAAAGTTTTTTTTATCATTTCAAACAGTCCCCGATTTAATTTGATTTTTGACAGAAACTAGTATAAACTAGTGTATAATATATTATGATTTTTTGACCAAAACTTGCATTTTGAAAAGTTTCATAGAATCTAATTTTCAGAATGATTTTTTGCATGGACTTCCATCATAACCTTCCCTTCTAACATATATAAATGATCTTAAAAGTTTCGTATCATTTCGAACATTCCTGATTTAAATTGAGTTTTGACCAAAACTAGTATAAATTCGTGTATAATATATTATGATTTTTCGATCGAAACATGCATTTTAAAACATTTCATAGAATCTAATTTTCAGATGATTTTTTGCATGGTCTTCCGTCATAACCTTCCCTCCTAACATATATAAATGATCTTAAAAGTTTTTTTTATCATTTCAAACAGTCCCCGATTTAATTTGATTTTTGATAGAAAATAGTATAAACTAGTGTATAATATATTATGATTTTTTTGACCAAAACTTGCAGTAGTAAAGTTTCATAGAATCTACTTTTCAGAATGATTTTTTGCATGGACTTCCATCATAACCTTCCCTCCTAACATATATAAATGATCTTAAAAGTTTCGTATCATTTCGAACATTCCCCGATTTAAATTGAGTTTTGACCGAAACTAGTATAAATTCGTGTATAATATATTATGATTATTTGACCGAAACTTGTATTTTGAAAAGTTTCATAGAATCTAATTTTCAGAATGATTTTTTGCATGGACTTCCATCATAACCTTCCCTCCTAACATATATAAATGATCTTAAAAGTTTCGTATCATTTCAAACATTCCCGATTTAAATTAATTTTTGACCGAAACTAGTATAAATTCTTGTATAATATATTATGATTTTTTGACCGAAACTTGCATTTTGAAACGTTTCATAGAATCTAATTTTCAGATGATTTTTTGCATGGACTTCAATCATAACCTTCCCTCCTAACATATATAAATGATCTTAAAAGTTTTTTTTATCATTTCAAACAGTCCCCGATTTAATTTGATTTTTGACAGAAACTAGTATAAACTAGTGTATAATATATTATGATTTTTTGACCAAAACTTGCATTTTGAAAAGTTTCATAGAATCTAATTTTCAGAAGTATTTTTTGCATGGACTTCCATCATAACCTTCCCTTCTAACATATAAAAATGATCTTAAAAGTTTCGTATCATTTCGAACATTCCCCGATTTAAATTGAGTTTTGACCGAAACTAGTATAAATTCGTGTATAATATATTATGATTTTTCAACCGAAACTTGCATTTTAAAACATTTCATAGAATCTAATTTTCAGATGATTTTTTGCATGGACTTCCATCATAACCTTCCCTCCTAACATTTATATATGATCTTAAAAGTTTTTTTTATCATTTCAAACAGTCCCCGATTTAATTTGATTTTTGACAGAAACTAGTATAAACTAGTGTATAATATATTATGATTTTTTGACCAAAACTTGCATTTTGAAAAGTTTCATAGAATCTAATTTTCAGAATTATTTTTTGCATGGACTTCCATCATAACCTTCCCTTCTAACATATAAAAATGATCTTAAAAGTTTCGTATCATTTCGAACATTCCCGATTTAAATTAAGTTTTGACCAAAACTAGAATAAATTCGTGTATAATATATTCTGATTTTTTGACCGAAACTTGCATTTTAAAACATTTCATAGAACCTAATTTTCAGATGATTTTTTTCATGGACTTTCATCATAACCTTCCCTCCTAACATATATATATGATCATAAAAGTTTTTTATAATTTTAAACAGTCCCCGATTTAATTTAATTTTTGACAGAAACTAGTATAAACTAGTGTATAATATATTATAATTTTTTTATTGAAACTTGCATTTTGAAAAGTTTAATAGAATCTAATTTTCAGAATGAATTTTTGCACGGACTTCCATCATAACCTTCCCTCCTAACATATATAAATGATCTTAAAAGTTTCGTATCATTTCGAACATTCCCCTATTTAATTTGAGTTTTGACCGAAACAATTACAAATTAGTGTATAATATATTATGATTTTTTGACCGAAACTTGCATTTTGAAAAGTTTCATAGAATCTAATTTTCAGAATGATTTTTTGCATGGACTTCCATCATAACCTTCCCTCCTAACATATATAAATGATCTTAAAAGTTTCCTATCATTTCGAACATTCCCCGATTTAAATTGAGTTTTGACCGAAAATAGTATAAATTCGTGTATAATATATTATAATTATTTGACCGAAACTTGCATTTTGAAAAGTTTCATAGAATCTAATTTTCAGAATGATTTTTTGCATGGACTTCCATCATAACCTTCCCTCCTAACATATATAAATGATCTTAAAAGTTTTTTTTATCATTTCAAACAGTCCCCGATTTAATTTGATTTTTGACAGAAACTAGTATAAACTAGTGTATAATATATTATGATTTTTTGACCAAAACTTGCATTTTGAAAAGTTTCATAGAATCTAATTTTCAGAATGATTTTTTGCATGGACTTCCATCATAACCTTCCCTTCTAACATATATAAATGATCTTAAAAGTTTCGTATCATTTCGAACATTCCCGATTTAAATTGAGTTTTGACCAAAACTAGTATAAATTCGTGTATAATATATTATGATTTTTCGATCGAAACATGCATTTTAAAACATTTCATAGAATCTAATTTTCAGATGATTTTTTGCATGGTCTTCCGTCATAACCTTCCCTCCTAACATATATAAATGATCTTAAAAGTTTTTTTTATCATTTCAAACAGTCCCCGATTTAATTTGATTTTTGATAGAAAATAGTATAAACTAGTGTATAATATATTATGATTTTTTTGACCAAAACTTGCAGTAGTAAAGTTTCATAGAATCTAATTTTCAGAATGATTTTTTGCATGGACTTCCATCATAACCTTCCCTCCTAACATATATAAATGATCTTAAAAGTTTCGTATCATTTCGAACATTCCCCGATTTAAATTGAGTTTTGACCGAAACTAGTATAAATTCGTGTATAATATATTATGATTATTTGACCGAAACTTGTATTTTGAAAAGTTTCATAGAATCTAATTTTCAGAATGATTTTTTGCATGGACTTCCATCATAACCTTCCCTCCTAACATATATAAATGATCTTAAAAGTTTCGTATCATTTCAAACATTCCCGATTTAAATTAATTTTTGACCGAAACTAGTATAAATTCTTGTATAATATATTATGATTTTTTGACCGAAACTTGCATTTTGAAACGTTTCATAGAATCTAATTTTCAGATGATTTTTTGCATGGACTTCAATCATAACCTTCCCTCCTAACATATATAAATGATCTTAAAAGTTTTTTTTATCATTTCAAACAGTCCCCGATTTAATTTGATTTTTGACAGAAACTAGTATAAACTAGTGTATAATATATTATGATTTTTTGACCAAAACTTGCATTTTGAAAAGTTTCATAGAATCTAATTTTCAGAATTATTTTTTGCATGGACTTCCATCATAACCTTCCCTTCTAACATATAAAAATGATCTTAAAAGTTTCGTATCATTTCGAACATTCCCGATTTAAATTAAGTTTTGACCATAACTAGTATAAATTCGTGTATAATATATTATGATTTTTCAACCGAAACTTGCATTTTAAAACATTTCATAGAATCTAATTTTCAGATGATTTTTTGCATGGACTTCCATCATAACCTTCCCTCCTAACATTTATATATGATCTTAAAAGTTTTTTTTATCATTTCAAACAGTCCCCGATTTAATTTGATTTTTGACAGAAACTAGTATAAACTAGTGTATAATATATTATGATTTTTTGACCAAAACTTGCATTTTGAAAAGTTTCATAGAATCTAATTTTCAGAATTATTTTTTGCATGGACTTCCATCATAACCTTCCCTTCTAACATATAAAAATGATCTTAAAAGTTTCGTATCATTTCGAACATTCCCGATTTAAATTAAGTTTTGACCAAAACTAGAATAAATTCGTGTATAATATATTCTGATTTTTTGACCGAAACTTGCATTTTAAAACATTTCATAGAACCTAATTTTCAGATGATTTTTTTCATGGACTTTCATCATAACCTTCCCTCCTAACATATATATATGATCATAAAAGTTTTTTATAATTTTAAACAGTCCCCGATTTAATTTAATTTTTGACAGAAACTAGTATAAACTAGTGTATAATATATTATAATTTTTTTATTGAAACTTGCATTTTGAAAAGTTTAATAGAATCTAATTTTCAGAATGAATTTTTGCACGGACTTCCATCATAACCTTCCCTCCTAACATATATAAATGATCTTAAAAGTTTCGTATCATTTCGAACATTCCCCTATTTAATTTGAGTTTTGACCGAAACAATTACAAATTAGTGTATAATATATTATGATTTTTTGACCGAAACTTGCATTTTGAAAAGTTTCATAGAATCTAATTTTCAGAATGATTTTTTGCATGGACTTCCATCATAACCTTCCCTCCTAACATATATAAATGATCTTAAAAGTTTCCTATCATTTCGAACATTCCCCGATTTAAATTGAGTTTTGACCGAAAATAGTATAAATTCGTGTATAATATATTATAATTATTTGACCGAAACTTGCATTTTGAAAAGTTTCATAGAATCTAATTTTCAGAATGATTTTTTGCATGGACTTCCATCATAACCTTCCCTCCTAACATATATAAATGATCTTAAAAGTTTTTTTTTATCATTTCAAACAGTCCCCGATTTAATTTGATTTTTGACAGAAACTAGTATAAACTAGTGTATAATATATTATGATTTTTTGACCAAAACTTGCATTTTGAAAAGTTTCATAGAATCTAATTTTCAGAATGATTTTTTGCATGGACTTCCATCATAACCTTCCCTTCTAACATATATAAATGATCTTAAAAGTTTCGTATCATTTCGAACATTCCCGATTTAAATTGAGTTTTGACCAAAACTAGTATAAATTCGTGTATAATATATTATGATTTTTCGATCGAAACATGCATTTTAAAACATTTCATAGAATCTAATTTTCAGATGATTTTTTGCATGGACTTCCATCATAACCTTCCCTCCTAACATTTATATATGATCTTAAAAGTTTTTTTTATCATTTTAAACAGTCCCCGATTTAATTTGATTTTTGACAGAAACTATTATAAACTAGTGTATAATATATTATGATTTTTTGACCAAAACTTGCATTTTGAAAAGTTTCATAGAATCTAATTTTCAGAATTATTTTTTGCATGGACTTCCATCATAACCTTCCCTCCTAACATATAAAAATGATATTAAAAGTTTCATATCATTTCGAACATTCCCGATTTAAATTATGTTTTGACCAAAACTAGAATAAATTCGTGTATAATATATTATGATTTTTTGACCGAAACATGCATTTTAAAACATTTCATAGAACCTAATTTTCAGATGATTTTTTGCATGGACTTTCATCATAACCTTCCCTCCTAACATATATATATATGATCATAAAAGTTTTTTATAATTTTAAACAGTCCCCGATTTAATTTAATTTTTGACAGAAACTAGTATAAACTGGTGTATAATATATTATAATTTTTTTATTGAAACTTGCATTTTGAAAAGTTTAATAGAATCTAATTTTCAGAATGAATTTTTGCACGGACTTCCATCATAACCTTCCCTCCTAACATATATAAATGATCTTAAAAGTTTCGTATCATTTCGAACATTCCCCTATTTAATTTGAGTTTTGACCGAAACAATTACAAATTAGTGTATAATATATTATGATTTTTTGACCGAAACTTGCATTTTGAAAAGTTTCATAGAATCTAATTTTCAGAATGATTTTTTGCATGGACTTCCATCATAACCTTCCCTCCTAACATATATAAATGATCTTAAAAGTTTCCTATCATTTCGAACATTCCCCGATTTAAATTGAGTTTTGACCGAAAATAGTATAAATTCGTGTATAATATATTATAATTATTTGACCAAAACTTGCATTTTGAAAATTTTCATAGAATCTAATTTTCAGAATTATTTTTTGCATGGACTTCCATCATAACCTTCCCTTCTAACATATAAAAATGATCTTAAAAGTTTCGTATCATTTCGAACATTCCCGATTTAAATTAAGTTTTGACCATAACTAGTATAAATTCGTGTATAATATATTATGATTTTTCAACCGAAACTTGCATTTTAAAACATTTCATAGAATCTAATTTTCAGATGATTTTTTGCATGGACTTCCATCATAACCTTCCCTCCTAACATTTATATATGATCTTAAAAGTTTTTTTTATCATTTTAAACAGTCCCCGATTTAATTTGATTTTTGACAGAAACTATTATAAACTAGTGTATAATATATTATGATTTTTTGACCAAAACTTGCATTTTGAAAAGTTTCATAGAATCTAATTTTCAGAATTATTTTTTGCATGGACTTCCATCATAACCTTCCCTCCTAACATATAAAAATGATATTAAAAGTTTCATATCATTTCGAACATTCCCGATTTAAATTATGTTTTGACCAAAACTAGAATAAATTCGTGTATAATATATTATGATTTTTTGACCGAAACATGCATTTTAAAACATTTCATAGAACCTAATTTTCAGATGATTTTTTGCATGGACTTTCATCATAACCTTCCCTCCTAACATATATATATATGATCATAAAAGTTTTTTATAATTTTAAACAGTCCCCGATTTAATTTAATTTTTGACAGAAACTAGTATAAACTGGTGTATAATATATTATAATTTTTTTATTGAAACTTGCATTTTGAAAAGTTTAATAGAATCTAATTTTCAGAATGAATTTTTGCACGGACTTCCATCATAACCTTCCCTCCTAACATATATAAATGATCTTAAAAGTTTCGTATCATTTCGAACATTCCCCTATTTAATTTGAGTTTTGACCGAAACAATTACAAATTAGTGTATAATATATTATGATTTTTTGACCGAAACTTGCATTTTGAAAAGTTTCATAGAATCTAATTTTCAGAATGATTTTTTGCATGGACTTCCATCATAACCTTCCCTCCTAACATATATAAATGATCTTAAAAGTTTCCTATCATTTCGAACATTCCCCGATTTAAATTGAGTTTTGACCGAAAATAGTATAAATTCGTGTATAATATATTATAATTATTTGACCAAAACTTGCATTTTGAAAATTTTCATAGAATCTAATTTTCAGAATTATTTTTTGCATGGACTTCCATCATAACCTTCCCTTCTAACATATAAAAATGATCTTAAAAGTTTCGTATCATTTCGAACATTCCCGATTTAAATTAAGTTTTGACCATAACTAGTATAAATTCGTGTATAATATATTATGATTTTTCAACCGAAACTTGCATTTTAAAACATTTCATAGAATCTAATTTTCAGATGATTTTTTGCATGGACTTCCATCATAACCTTCCCTCCTAACATTTATATATGATCTTAAAAGTTTTTTTTATCATTTTAAACAGTCCCCGATTTAATTTGATTTTTGACAGAAACTATTATAAACTAGTGTATAATATATTATGATTTTTTGACCAAAACTTGCATTTTGAAAAGTTTCATAGAATCTAATTTTCAGAATTATTTTTTGCATGGACTTCCATCATAACCTTCCCTCCTAACATATAAAAATGATATTAAAAGTTTCATATCATTTCGAACATTCCCGATTTAAATTATGTTTTGACCAAAACTAGAATAAATTCGTGTATAATATATTATGATTTTTTGACCGAAACATGCATTTTAAAACATTTCATAGAACCTAATTTTCAGATGATTTTTTGCATGGACTTTCATCATAACCTTCCCTCCTAACATATATATATGATCATAAAAGTTTTTTATAATTTTAAACAGTCCCCGATTTAATTTAATTTTTGACAGAAACTAGTATAAACTAGTGTATAATATATTATAATTTTTTTATTGAAACTTGCATTTTGAAAAGTTTAATAGAATCTAATTTTCAGAATGAATTTTTGCACGGACTTCCATCATAACCTTCCCTCCTAACATATATAAATGATCTTAAAAGTTTCGTATCATTTCGAACATTCCCCTATTTAATTTGAGTTTTGACCGAAACAATTACAAATTAGTGTATAATATATTATGATTTTTTGACCGAAACTTGCATTTTGAAAAGTTTCATAGAATCTAATTTTCAGAATGATTTTTTGCATGGACTTCCATCATAACCTTCCCTCCTAACATATATAAATGATCTTAAAAGTTTCCTATCATTTCGAACATTCCCCGATTTAAATTGAGTTTTGACCGAAAATAGTATAAATTCGTGTATAATATATTATAATTATTTGACCAAAACTTGCATTTTGAAAAGTTTCATAGAATCTAATTTTCAGAATTATTTTTTGCATGGACTTCCATCATAACCTTCCCTTCTAACATATAAAAATGATCTTAAAAGTTTCGTATCATTTCGAACATTCCCGATTTAAATTAAGTTTTGACCATAACTAGTATAAATTCGTGTATAATATATTATGATTTTTCAACCGAAACTTGCATTTTAAAACATTTCATAGAATCTAATTTTCAGATGATTTTTTGCATGGACTTCCATCATAACCTTCCCTCCTAACATTTATATATGATCTTAAAAGTTTTTTTTATCATTTTAAACAGTCCCCGATTTAATTTGATTTTTGACAGAAACTATTATAAACTAGTGTATAATATATTATGATTTTTTGACCAAAACTTGCATTTTGAAAAGTTTCATAGAATCTAATTTTCAGAATTATTTTTTGCATGGACTTCCATCATAACCTTCCCTCCTAACATATAAAAATGATATTAAAAGTTTCATATCATTTCGAACATTCCCGATTTAAATTATGTTTTGACCAAAACTAGAATAAATTCGTGTATAATATATTATGATTTTTTGACCGAAACATGCATTTTAAAACATTTCATAGAACCTAATTTTCAGATGATTTTTTGCATGGACTTTCATCATAACCTTCCCTCCTAACATATATATATGATCATAAAAGTTTTTTATAATTTTAAACAGTCCCCGATTTAATTTAATTTTTGACAGAAACTAGTATAAACTAGTGTATAATATATTATAATTTTTTTATTGAAACTTGCATTTTGAAAAGTTTAATAGAATCTAATTTTCAGAATGAATTTTTGCATGGACTTCCATCATAACCTTCCCTCCTAACATATATAAATGATCTTAAAAGTTTCGTATCATTTCGAACATTCCCCTATTTAATTTGAGTTTTGACCGAAACAATTACAAATTAGTGTATAATATATTATGATTTTTTGACCGAAACTTGCATTTTGAAAAGTTTCATAGAATCTAATTTTCAGAATGATTTTTTGCATGGACTTCCATCATAACCTTCCCTCCTAACATATATAAATGATCTGAAAAGTTTCGTATCATTTCGAACATTCCCCGATTTAAATTGAGTTTTGAGCGAAAATAGTATAAATTCGTGTATAATATATTATAATTATTTGACCGAAACTTGCATTTTGAAAAGTTTCATAGAATCTAATTTTCAGAATGATTTTTTGCATGGACTTCCATCATAACCTTCCCTCCTAACATATATAAATGATCTTAAAAGTTTTTTTTATCATTTCAAACAGTCCCCGATTTAATTTGATTTTTGACAGAAACTAGTATAAACTAGTGTATAATATATTATGATTTTTTGACCAAAACTTGCATTTTGAAAAGTTTCATAGAATCTAATTTTCAGAATTATTTTTTGCATGGACTTCCATCATAACCTTCCCTTCTAACATATAAAAATGATCTTAAAAGTTTCGTATAATTTCGAACATTCCCGATTTAAATTAAGTTTTGACCATAACTAGTATAAATTCGTGTATAATATATTATGATTTTTCAACCGAAACTTGCATTTTAAAACATTTCATAGAATCTAATTTTCAGATGATTTTTTGCATGGACTTCCATCATAACCTTCCCTCCTAACATTTATATATGATCTTAAAAGTTTTTTTTATCATTTTAAACAGTCCCCGATTTAATTTGATTTTTGACAGAAACTATTATAAACTAGTGTATAATATATTATGATTTTTTGACCAAAACTTGCATTTTGAAAAGTTTCATAGAATCTAATTTTCAGAATTATTTTTTGCATGGACTTCCATCATAACCTTCCCTCCTAACATATAAAAATGATATTAAAAGTTTCATATCATTTCGAACATTCCCGATTTAAATTATGTTTTGACCAAAACTAGAATAAATTCGTGTATAATATATTATGATTTTTTGACCGAAACATGCATTTTAAAACATTTCATAGAACCTAATTTTCAGATGATTTTTTGCATGGACTTTCATCATAACCTTCCCTCCTAACATATATATATGATCATAAAAGTTTTTTATAATTTTAAACAGTCCCCGATTTAATTTAATTTTTGACAGAAACTAGTATAAACTAGTGTATAATATATTATAATTTTTTTATTGAAATTTGCATTTTGAAAAGTTTAATAGAATCTAATTTTCAGAATGAATTTTTGCATGGACTTCCATCATAACCTTCCCTCCTAACATATATAAATGATCTTAAAAGTTTCGTATCATTTCGAACATTCCCCTATTTAATTTGAGTTCTGACCGAAACAATTACAAATTAGTGTATAATATATTATGATTTTTTGACCGAAACTTGCATTTTGAAAAGTTTCATAGAATCTAATTTTCAGAATGATTTTTTGCATGGACTTCCATCATAACCTTCCCTCCTAACATATATAAATGATCTTAAAAGTTTCGTATCATTTCGAACATTCCCCGATTTAAATTGAGTTTTGACCGAAAATAGTATAAATTCGTGTATAATTTATTATAATTATTTGACCGAAACTTGCATTTTGAAAAGTTTCATAGAATCTAATTTTCAGAATGATTTTTTGCATGGACTTCCATCATAACCTTCCCTCCTAACATATATAAATGATCTTAAAAGTTTTTTTTATCATTTCAAACAGTCCCCGATTTAATTTGATTTTTGACAGAAACTAGTGTATAATATATTATGATTTTTCGACCGAAACTTGCATTTTAAAACATTTCATAGAATCTAATTTTCAGATGATTTTTTGCATGGTATTCCATCATAACCTTCCCTCCTAACATATATATATGATCTTAAAAGTTTTTTTTATCATTTTAAACAGTCCCCGATTTAATTTGATTTTTGACAGAAACTAGTATAAACTAGTGTATAATATATTATGATTTTTTGACCAAAACTTGCATTTTGAAAAGTTTAATAGAATCTAATTTTCAGAATGATTTTTTGCATGGACTTCCATCATAACCTTCCCTCCTAACATATATAAATGATCTTAAAAGTTTCGTATTATTTCGAACATTCCCCTATTAAATTTGAGTTTTGACCGAAACAATTAGAAATTAGTGTATAATATATTATGATTTTTTGACCGAAACTTGCATTTTGAAAAGTTTCATAGAATCTAATTTTCAGAATGATTTTTTGCATGGACTTCCATCATAACCTTCCCTCTTAACATATATGAATGATCTTAAAAGTTTCGTATCATTTCGAACCTTCCCCTATTTAATTTGAGTTTTGACCGAAACAATTACAAATTAGTGTATACTATATTATGATTTTTTGACCGAAACTTGCATTTTGAAAAGTTTCATAGAATCTAATTTTCAGAATGATTTTTTGCATGGACTTCCATCATAACCTTCCCTCCTAACATATATAAATGATCTGAAAAGTTTCGTATCATTTCGAACATTCCCCGATTTAAATTGAGTTTTGACCGAAAATAGTATAAATTCGTGTATAATATATTATAATTATTTGACCGAAACTTGCATTTTGAAAAGTTTCATAGAATCTAATTTTCAGAATGATTTTTTGCATGCACTTCCATCATAACCTTCCCTCCTAACATATATAAATGATCTTAAAAGTTTTCTTTTATTATTTCAAACAGTCCCCGATTTAATTTGATTTTTGACAGAAACTAGTATAAACTAGTGTATAATATATTATGATTTTTTGACCAAAACTTGCATTTTGAAAAGTTTCATAGAATCTAATTTTCAGAATTATTTTATGCATGGACTTCCATCATAACCTTCACTTCTAACATATAAAAATGATCTTAAAAGTTTCGTATCATTTCGAACATTCCCGATTTAAATTGAGTTTTGACCATAACTAGTATAAATTTGTGTATAATATATTATGATTTTTCAACCGAAACTTGCATTTTAAAACATTTCATAGAATCTAATTTTCATATGATTTTTTGCATGGACTTCCATCATAACCTTCCCTCCTAACATTAATATATGATCTTAAAAGTTTTTTTTATCATTTTAAACAGTCCCCGATTTAATTTGATTTTTGACAGAAACTAGTATAAACTAGTGTATAATATATTATGATTTTTTGACCAAAACTTGCATTTTGAAAAGTTTAATAGAATCTAATTTTCAGAATGATTTTTTGCTTGGACTTCCATCATAACCTTCCCTCCTAACATATATAAATGATCTTAAAAGTTTCGTATCATTTCGAACATTCCCCTATTTAATTTGAGTTTTGACCGAAACAATTAGAAATTAGTGTATAATATATTATGATTTTTTGACCGAAACTTGCATTTTGAAAAGTTTCATAGAATCTAATTTTCAGAATGATTTTTTGCATGGACTTCCATCTTAACCTTCCCTCTTAACATATATAAATGATCTTAAAAGTTTCGTATCATTTTGAACCTTCCCCTATTTAATTTGAGTTTTGACCGAAACAATTACAAATTAGTGTATAATATATTATGATTTTTTGACCGAAACTTGCATTTTGAAAAGTTTCATAGAATCTAATTTTCAGAATGATTTTTTGCATGGACTTCCATCATAACCTTCCCTCCTAACATATATAAATGATCTTAAAAGTTTCGTATCATTTCGAACATTCCCCGATTTAAATTGAGTTTTGACCGAAAATCGTATAAATTCGTGTATAATATATTATAATTATTTGACCGAAACTTGCATTTTGAAAAGTTTCATAGAATCTAATTTTCAGAATGATTTTTTGCATGCACTTCCATCATAACCTTCCCTCCTAACATATATAAATGATCTTAAAAGTTTTTTTTTATCATTTCAAACAGACCCCGATTTAATTTGATTTTTGACAGAAACCAGTATAAACTAGTGTATAATATATTATGATTTTTTGACCAAAACTTGCATTTTGAAAAGTTTCATAGAATCTAATTTTCAGAATTATTTTTTGCATGGACTTCCATCATAACCTTCCCTTCTAACATATAAAAATGATCTTAAAAGTTTCGTATCATTTCGAACATTCCCGATTTAAATTAAGTTTTGACCATAACTAGTATAAATTCGTGTATAATATATTATGATTTTTCAACCGAAACTTGCATTTTAAAACATTTCATAGAATCTAATTTTCAGATGATTTTTTGCTTGGACTTCCATCATAACCTTCCCTCCTAACATTTATATATGATCTTAAAAGTTTCTTTTATCATTTTAAACAGTCCCCGATTTAATTTGATTTTTGACAGAAACTAGTATAAACTAGTGTATAATATATTATGATTTTGTTGACCGAAACTTGCATTTTGAAAAGTTTCATAGAATCTAATTTTCAGAATGATTTTTTGCATGGACTTCCATCATAACCTTCCCTCCTAACATATATAAATGATCTTAAAAGTTTCGTATCATTTCGAACATTCCCCGATTTAAATTGAGTTTTGACCGAAAATAGTATAAATTCGTGTATAATATATTATAATTATTTGACCGAAACTTGTATTTTGAAAAGTTTCATAGAATCTAATTTTCAGAATGATTTTTTGCATGCACTTCCATCATAACCTTCCCTCCTAACATATATAAATGATCTTAAAAGTTTTTTTTATCATTTCAAACAGTCCCCGATTTAATTTGATTTTTGACAGAAACTAGTATAAACTAGTGTATAATATATTATGATTTTTTGACCAAAACTTGCATTTTGAAAAGTTTAATAGAATCTAATTTTCAGAATGATTTTTTGCATGGACTTCCATCATAACCTTCCCTCCTAACATATATAAATGATCTTAAAAGTTTCGTATTATTTCGAACATTCCCCTATTAAATTTGAGTTTTGACCGAAACAATTAGAAATTAGTGTATAATATATTATGATTTTTTGACCGAAACTTGCATTTTGAAAAGTTTCATAGAATCTAATTTTCAGAATGATTTTTTGCATGGACTTCCATCATAACCTTCCCTCTTAACATATATGAATGATCTTAAAAGTTTCGTATCATTTCGAACCTTCCCCTATTTAATTTGAGTTTTGACCGAAACAATTACAAATTAGTGTATAATATATTATGATTTTTTGACCGAAACTTGCATTTTGAAAAGTTTCATAGAATCTAATTTTCAGAATGATTTTTTGCATGGACTTCCATCATAACCTTCCCTCCTAACATATATAAATGATCTGAAAAGTTTCGTATCATTTCGAACATTCCCCGATTTAAATTGAGTTTTGACCGAAAATAGTATAAATTCGTTTATAATATATTATAATTATTTGACCGAAACTTGCATTTTGAAAAGTTTCATAGAATCTAATTTTCAGAATGATTTTTTGTATGCACTTCCATCATAACCTTCCCTCCTAACATATATAAATGATCTTAAAAGTTTTCTTTTATAATTTCAAACAGTCCCCGATTTAATTTGATTTTTGACAGGAACTAGTATAAACTAGTGTATAATATATTATGATTTTTTGACCAAAACTTGCATTTTGAAAAGTTTCATAGAATCTAATTTTCAGAATTATTTTTTGCATGGACTTCTATCATAACCTTCCCTTCTAACATATAAAAATGATCTTAAAAGTTTCGTATCATTTCGAACATTCCCGATTTAAATTAAGTTTTGACCATAACTAGTATAAATTCGTGTATAATATATTATGATTTTTCAACCGAAACTTGCATTTTAAAACATTTCATAGAATCTAATTTTCAGATGATTTTTTGCATGGACTTCCATCATAACCTTCCCTTCTAACATTAATATATGATCTTAAAAGTTTTTTTTATCATTTTAAACAGTCCCCGATTTAATTTGATTTTTGACAGAAACTAGTATAAACTAGTGTATAATATATTATGATTTTTTGACCAAAACTTGCATTTTGAAAAGTTTCATAGAATCTAATTTTCAGAATTATTTTTTGCATGGACTTCCATCATAACCTTCCCTTCTAACATATAAAAATGATCTTAAAAGTTTCGTATAATTTCGAACATTCCCGATTTAAATTAAGTTTTGACCATAACTAGTATAAATTCGTGTATAATATATTATGATTTTTCAACCGAAACTTGCATTTTAAAACATTTCATAGAATCTAATTTTCAGATGATTTTTTGCATGGACTTCCATCATAACCTTCCCTCCTAACATTTATATATGATCTTAAAAGTTTTTTTTATCATTTTAAACAGTCCCCGATTTAATTTGATTTTTGACAGAAACTATTATAAACTAGTGTATAATATATTATGATTTTTTGACCAAAACTTGCATTTTGAAAAGTTTCATAGAATCTAATTTTCAGAATTATTTTTTGCATGGACTTCCATCATAACCTTCCCTCCTAACATATAAAAATGATATTAAAAGTTTCATATCATTTCGAACATTCCCGATTTAAATTATGTTTTGACCAAAACTAGAATAAATTCGTGTATAATATATTATGATTTTTTGACCGAAACATGCATTTTAAAACATTTCATAGAACCTAATTTTCAGATGATTTTTTGCATGGACTTTCATCATAACCTTCCCTCCTAACATATATATATGATCATAAAAGTTTTTTATAATTTTAAACAGTCCCCGATTTAATTTAATTTTTGACAGAAACTAGTATAAACTAGTGTATAATATATTATAATTTTTTTATTGAAATTTGCATTTTGAAAAGTTTAATAGAATCTAATTTTCAGAATGAATTTTTGCATGGACTTCCATCATAACCTTCCCTCCTAACATATATAAATGATCTTAAAAGTTTCGTATCATTTCGAACATTCCCCTATTTAATTTGAGTTCTGACCGAAACAATTACAAATTAGTGTATAATATATTATGATTTTTTGACCGAAACTTGCATTTTGAAAAGTTTCATAGAATCTAATTTTCAGAATGATTTTTTGCATGGACTTCCATCATAACCTTCCCTCCTAACATATATAAATGATCTTAAAAGTTTCGTATCATTTCGAACATTCCCCGATTTAAATTGAGTTTTGACCGAAAATAGTATAAATTCGTGTATAATTTATTATAATTATTTGACCGAAACTTGCATTTTGAAAAGTTTCATAGAATCTAATTTTCAGAATGATTTTTTGCATGGACTTCCATCATAACCTTCCCTCCTAACATATATAAATGATCTTAAAAGTTTTTTTTATCATTTCAAACAGTCCCCGATTTAATTTGATTTTTGACAGAAACTAGTGTATAATATATTATGATTTTTCGACCGAAACTTGCATTTTAAAACATTTCATAGAATCTAATTTTCAGATGATTTTTTGCATGGTATTCCATCATAACCTTCCCTCCTAACATATATATATGATCTTAAAAGTTTTTTTTATCATTTTAAACAGTCCCCGATTTAATTTGATTTTTGACAGAAACTAGTATAAACTAGTGTATAATATATTATGATTTTTTGACCAAAACTTGCATTTTGAAAAGTTTAATAGAATCTAATTTTCAGAATGATTTTTTGCATGGACTTCCATCATAACCTTCCCTCCTAACATATATAAATGATCTTAAAAGTTTCGTATTATTTCGAACATTCCCCTATTAAATTTGAGTTTTGACCGAAACAATTAGAAATTAGTGTATAATATATTATGATTTTTTGACCGAAACTTGCATTTTGAAAAGTTTCATAGAATCTAATTTTCAGAATGATTTTTTGCATGGACTTCCATCATAACCTTCCCTCTTAACATATATGAATGATCTTAAAAGTTTCGTATCATTTCGAACCTTCCCCTATTTAATTTGAGTTTTGACCGAAACAATTACAAATTAGTGTATACTATATTATGATTTTTTGACCGAAACTTGCATTTTGAAAAGTTTCATAGAATCTAATTTTCAGAATGATTTTTTGCATGGACTTCCATCATAACCTTCCCTCCTAACATATATAAATGATCTGAAAAGTTTCGTATCATTTCGAACATTCCCCGATTTAAATTGAGTTTTGACCGAAAATAGTATAAATTCGTGTATAATATATTATAATTATTTGACCGAAACTTGCATTTTGAAAAGTTTCATAGAATCTAATTTTCAGAATGATTTTTTGCATGCACTTCCATCATAACCTTCCCTCCTAACATATATAAATGATCTTAAAAGTTTTCTTTTATTATTTCAAACAGTCCCCGATTTAATTTGATTTTTGACAGAAACTAGTATAAACTAGTGTATAATATATTATGATTTTTTGACCAAAACTTGCATTTTGAAAAGTTTCATAGAATCTAATTTTCAGAATTATTTTATGCATGGACTTCCATCATAACCTTCACTTCTAACATATAAAAATGATCTTAAAAGTTTCGTATCATTTCGAACATTCCCGATTTAAATTGAGTTTTGACCATAACTAGTATAAATTTGTGTATAATATATTATGATTTTTCAACCGAAACTTGCATTTTAAAACATTTCATAGAATCTAATTTTCATATGATTTTTTGCATGGACTTCCATCATAACCTTCCCTCCTAACATTAATATATGATCTTAAAAGTTTTTTTTATCATTTTAAACAGTCCCCGATTTAATTTGATTTTTGACAGAAACTAGTATAAACTAGTGTATAATATATTATGATTTTTTGACCAAAACTTGCATTTTGAAAAGTTTAATAGAATCTAATTTTCAGAATGATTTTTTGCTTGGACTTCCATCATAACCTTCCCTCCTAACATATATAAATGATCTTAAAAGTTTCGTATCATTTCGAACATTCCCCTATTTAATTTGAGTTTTGACCGAAACAATTAGAAATTAGTGTATAATATATTATGATTTTTTGACCGAAACTTGCATTTTGAAAAGTTTCATAGAATCTAATTTTCAGAATGATTTTTTGCATGGACTTCCATCTTAACCTTCCCTCTTAACATATATAAATGATCTTAAAAGTTTCGTATCATTTTGAACCTTCCCCTATTTAATTTGAGTTTTGACCGAAACAATTACAAATTAGTGTATAATATATTATGATTTTTTGACCGAAACTTGCATTTTGAAAAGTTTCATAGAATCTAATTTTCAGAATGATTTTTTGCATGGACTTCCATCATAACCTTCCCTCCTAACATATATAAATGATCTTAAAAGTTTCGTATCATTTCGAACATTCCCCGATTTAAATTGAGTTTTGACCGAAAATCGTATAAATTCGTGTATAATATATTATAATTATTTGACCGAAACTTGCATTTTGAAAAGTTTCATAGAATCTAATTTTCAGAATGATTTTTTGCATGCACTTCCATCATAACCTTCCCTCCTAACATATATAAATGATCTTAAAAGTTTTTTTTTATCATTTCAAACAGACCCCGATTTAATTTGATTTTTGACAGAAACCAGTATAAACTAGTGTATAATATATTATGATTTTTTGACCAAAACTTGCATTTTGAAAAGTTTCATAGAATCTAATTTTCAGAATTATTTTTTGCATGGACTTCCATCATAACCTTCCCTTCTAACATATAAAAATGATCTTAAAAGTTTCGTATCATTTCGAACATTCCCGATTTAAATTAAGTTTTGACCATAACTAGTATAAATTCGTGTATAATATATTATGATTTTTCAACCGAAACTTGCATTTTAAAACATTTCATAGAATCTAATTTTCAGATGATTTTTTGCTTGGACTTCCATCATAACCTTCCCTCCTAACATTTATATATGATCTTAAAAGTTTCTTTTATCATTTTAAACAGTCCCCGATTTAATTTGATTTTTGACAGAAACTAGTATAAACTAGTGTATAATATATTATGATTTTGTTGACCGAAACTTGCATTTTGAAAAGTTTCATAGAATCTAATTTTCAGAATGATTTTTTGCATGGACTTCCATCATAACCTTCCCTCCTAACATATATAAATGATCTTAAAAGTTTCGTATCATTTCGAACATTCCCCGATTTAAATTGAGTTTTGACCGAAAATAGTATAAATTCGTGTATAATATATTATAATTATTTGACCGAAACTTGTATTTTGAAAAGTTTCATAGAATCTAATTTTCAGAATGATTTTTTGCATGCACTTCCATCATAACCTTCCCTCCTAACATATATAAATGATCTTAAAAGTTTTTTTTATCATTTCAAACAGTCCCCGATTTAATTTGATTTTTGACAGAAACTAGTATAAACTAGTGTATAATATATTATGATTTTTTGACCAAAACTTGCATTTTGAAAAGTTTAATAGAATCTAATTTTCAGAATGATTTTTTGCATGGACTTCCATCATAACCTTCCCTCCTAACATATATAAATGATCTTAAAAGTTTCGTATTATTTCGAACATTCCCCTATTAAATTTGAGTTTTGACCGAAACAATTAGAAATTAGTGTATAATATATTATGATTTTTTGACCGAAACTTGCATTTTGAAAAGTTTCATAGAATCTAATTTTCAGAATGATTTTTTGCATGGACTTCCATCATAACCTTCCCTCTTAACATATATGAATGATCTTAAAAGTTTCGTATCATTTCGAACCTTCCCCTATTTAATTTGAGTTTTGACCGAAACAATTACAAATTAGTGTATAATATATTATGATTTTTTGACCGAAACTTGCATTTTGAAAAGTTTCATAGAATCTAATTTTCAGAATGATTTTTTGCATGGACTTCCATCATAACCTTCCCTCCTAACATATATAAATGATCTGAAAAGTTTCGTATCATTTCGAACATTCCCCGATTTAAATTGAGTTTTGACCGAAAATAGTATAAATTCGTTTATAATATATTATAATTATTTGACCGAAACTTGCATTTTGAAAAGTTTCATAGAATCTAATTTTCAGAATGATTTTTTGTATGCACTTCCATCATAACCTTCCCTCCTAACATATATAAATGATCTTAAAAGTTTTCTTTTATAATTTCAAACAGTCCCCGATTTAATTTGATTTTTGACAGGAACTAGTATAAACTAGTGTATAATATATTATGATTTTTTGACCAAAACTTGCATTTTGAAAAGTTTCATAGAATCTAATTTTCAGAATTATTTTTTGCATGGACTTCTATCATAACCTTCATTTCTAACATATAAAAATGATCTTAAAAGTTTCGTATCATTTCGAACATTCCCGATTTAAATTAAGTTTTGACCATAACTAGTATAAATTCGTGTATAATATATTATGATTTTTCAACCGAAACTTGCATTTTAAAACATTTCATAGAATCTAATTTTCAGATGATTTTTTGCATGGACTTCCATCATAACCTTCCCTTCTAACATTAATATATGATCTTAAAAGTTTTTTTTATCATTTTAAACAGTCCCCGATTTAATTTGATTTTTGACAGAAACTAGTATAAACTAGTGTATAATATATTATGATTTTTTGACCAAAACTTGCATTTTGAAAAGTTTAATAGAATCTAATTTTCAGAAAGATTTTTTGCTTGGACTTCCATCATAACCTTCCCTCCTAACATATATAAATGATCTTAAAAGTTTCGTATAATTTCGAACATTCCCCTATTTAATTTGAGTTTTGACCGAAACAATTAGAAATTAGTGTATAATATATTATGATTTTTTGACCGAAACGTGCATGTTGAAAAGTTTCATAGAATCTAATTTTCAGAATGATTTTTTGCATGGACTTCCATCTTAACCTTCCCTCTTAACATATATAAATGATCTTAAAAGTTTCATATCATTTTGAACCTTCCCCTATTTAATTTGAGTTTTGACCGAAACAATAACAAATTAGTGTATAATATATTATGATTTTTTGACCGAAACTTGCATTTTGAAAAGTTTCATAGAATCTAATTTTCAGAATGATTTTTTGCATGGACTTCCATCATAACCTTCCCTCCTAACATATATAAATGATCTTAAAAGTTTCGTATCATTTCGAACATTCCCCGATTTAAATTGAGTTTTGACCGAAAATAGTATAAATTCGTGTATAATATATTATAATTATTTGACCGAAACTTGTATTTTGAAAAGTTTCATAGAATCTAATTTTCAGAATGATTTTTTGCATGCACTTCCATCATAACCTTCCCTCCTAACATATATAAATGATCTTAAAAGTTTTTTTTTATCATTTCAAACAGACCCCGATATAATTTGATTTTTGACAGAAACTAGTATAAACTAGTTTATAATATATTATGATTTTTTGACCAAAACTTGCATTTTGAAAAGTTTCATAGAATCTAATTTTCAGAATTATTTTTTGCATGGACTTCCATCATAACCTTCCCTTCTAACATATAAAAATGATCTTAAAAGTTTCGTATCATTTCAAACATTCCCGATTTAAATTATGTTTTGACCAAAACAAGATTAAATTCGTGTATAATATATTATGATTTTTCGACCGAAACTTGCATTTTAAAACATTTCATAGAATCTAATTTTCAGATGATTTTTTGCATGGACTTCCATCATAACCTTCCCTCCTAACATTTATATATGATCTTAAAAGTTTCTTTTATCATTTTAAACAGTCCCCGATTTAATTTGATTTTTGACAGAAACTAGTATAAACTAGTGTATAATATATTATGATTTTTTGACCGAAACTTGCATTTTGAAACGTTTCATAGAATCTAATTTTCAGAATGATTTTTTGCATGGACTTCCATCATAACCTTCCCTCCTAACATATATAAATGATCTTAAAAGTTTCGTATCATTTCGAACATTCCCCGATTTAAATTGAGTTTTGACCGAAAATAGTATAAATTCGTGTATAATATATTATAATTATTTGACCGAAACTTGTATTTTGAAAAGTTTCATAGAATCTAATTTTCAGAATGATTTTTTGCATGCACTTCCATCATAACCTTCCCTCCTAACATATATAAATGATCTTAAAAGTTTTTTTTTATCATTTCAAACAGTCCCCGATTTAATTTGATTTTTGACAGAAACTAGTATAAACTAGTGTATAATATATTATGATTTTTTGACCAAAACTTGCATTTTGAAAAGTTTAATAGAATCTAATTTTCAGAATGATTTTTTGCATGGACTTCCATCATAACCTTCCCTCCTAACATATATAAATGATCTTAAAAGTTTCGTATCATTTCGAACATTCCCCGATTTAAATTGAGTTTTGACCGAAAATAGTATAAATTCGTGTATAATATATTATAATTATTTGACCGAAACTTGTATTTTGAAAAGTTTCATAGAATCTAATTTTCAGAATGATTTTTTGCATGCACTTCCATCATAACCTTCCCTCCTAACATATATAAATGATCTTAAAAGTTTTTTTTTATCATTTCAAACAGACCCCGATATAATTTGATTTTTGACAGAAACTAGTATAAACTAGTTTATAATATATTATGATTTTTTGACCAAAACTTGCATTTTGAAAAGTTTCATAGAATCTAATTTTCAGAATGATTTTTTGCATGCACTTCCATCATAACCTTCCCTCCTAACATATATAAATGATCTTAAAAGTTTTTTTTTATCATTTCAAACAGTCCCCGATTTAATTTGATTTTTGACAGAAACTAGTATAAACTAGTGTATAATATATTATGATTTTTTGACCAAAACTTGCATTTTGAAAAGTTTAATAGAATCTAATTTTCAGAATGATTTTTTGCATGGACTTCCATCATAACCTTCCCTCCTAACATATATAAATGATCTTAAAAGTTTCGTATCATTTCGAACATTCCCCGATTTAAATTGAGTTTTGACCGAAAATAGTATAAATTCGTGTATAATATATTATAATTATTTGACCGAAACTTGTATTTTGAAAAGTTTCATAGAATCTAATTTTCAGAATGATTTTTTGCATGCACTTCCATCATAACCTTCCCTCCTAACATATATAAATGATCTTAAAAGTTTTTTTTTATCATTTCAAACAGACCCCGATATAATTTGATTTTTGACAGAAACTAGTATAAACTAGTTTATAATATATTATGATTTTTTGACCAAAACTTGCATTTTGAAAAGTTTCATAGAATCTAATTTTCAGAATTATTTTTTGCATGGACTTCCATCATAACCTTCCCTTCTAACATATAAAAATGATCTTAAAAGTTTCGTATCATTTCAAACATTCCCGATTTAAATTATGTTTTGACCAAAACAAGATTAAATTCGTGTATAATATATTATGATTTTTCGACCGAAACTTGCATTTTAAAACATTTCATAGAATCTAATTTTCAGATGATTTTTTGCATGGACTTCCATCATAACCTTCCCTCCTAACATTTATATATGATCTTAAAAGTTTCTTTTATCATTTTAAACAGTCCCCGATTTAATTTGATTTTTGACAGAAACTAGTATAAACTAGTGTATAATATATTATGATTTTTTGACCGAAACTTGCATTTTGAAAAGTTTCATAGAATCTAATTTTCAGAATGATTTTTTGCATGGACTTCCATCATAACCTTCCCTCCTAACATATATAAATGATCTTAAAAGTTTCGTATCATTTCGAACATTCCCCGATTTAAATTGAGTTTTGACCGAAAATAGTATAAATTCGTGTATAATATATTATAATTATTTGACCGAAACTTGTATTTTGAAAAGTTTCATAGAATCTAATTTTCAGAATGATTTTTTGCATGCACTTCCATCATAACCTTCCCTCCTAACATATATAAATGATCTTAAAAGTTTTCTTTTATAATTTCAAACAGTCCCCGATTTAATTTGATTTTTGACAGGAACTAGTATAAACTAGTGTATAATATATTATGATTTTTTGACCAAAACTTGCATTTTGAAAAGTTTCATAGAATCTAATTTTCAGAATTATTTTTTGCATGGACTTCTATCATAACCTTCATTTCTAACATATAAAAATGATCTTAAAAGTTTCGTATCATTTCGAACATTCCCGATTTAAATTAAGTTTTGACCATAACTAGTATAAATTCGTGTATAATATATTATGATTTTTCAACCGAAACTTGCATTTTAAAACATTTCATAGAATCTAATTTTCAGATGATTTTTTGCATGGACTTCCATCATAACCTTCCCTTCTAACATTAATATATGATCTTAAAAGTTTTTTTTATCATTTTAAACAGTCCCCGATTTAATTTGATTTTTGACAGAAACTAGTATAAACTAGTGTATAATATATTATGATTTTTTGACCAAAACTTGCATTTTGAAAAGTTTAATAGAATCTAATTTTCAGAAAGATTTTTTGCTTGGACTTCCATCATAACCTTCCCTCCTAACATATATAAATGATCTTAAAAGTTTCGTATAATTTCGAACATTCCCCTATTTAATTTGAGTTTTGACCGAAACAATTAGAAATTAGTGTATAATATATTATGATTTTTTGACCGAAACGTGCATGTTGAAAAGTTTCATAGAATCTAATTTTCAGAATGATTTTTTGCATGGACTTCCATCTTAACCTTCCCTCTTAACATATATAAATGATCTTAAAAGTTTCATATCATTTTGAACCTTCCCCTATTTAATTTGAGTTTTGACCGAAACAATAACAAATTAGTGTATAATATATTATGATTTTTTGACCGAAACTTGCATTTTGAAAAGTTTCATAGAATCTAATTTTCAGAATGATTTTTTGCATGGACTTCCATCATAACCTTCCCTCCTAACATATATAAATGATCTTAAAAGTTTCGTATCATTTCGAACATTCCCCGATTTAAATTGAGTTTTGACCGAAAATAGTATAAATTCGTGTATAATATATTATAATTATTTGACCGAAACTTGTATTTTGAAAAGTTTCATAGAATCTAATTTTCAGAATGATTTTTTGCATGCACTTCCATCATAACCTTCCCTCCTAACATATATAAATGATCTTAAAAGTTTTTTTTTATCATTTCAAACAGACCCCGATATAATTTGATTTTTGACAGAAACTAGTATAAACTAGTTTATAATATATTATGATTTTTTGACCAAAACTTGCATTTTGAAAAGTTTCATAGAATCTAATTTTCAGAATTATTTTTTGCATGGACTTCCATCATAACCTTCCCTTCTAACATATAAAAATGATCTTAAAAGTTTCGTATCATTTCAAACATTCCCGATTTAAATTATGTTTTGACCAAAACAAGATTAAATTCGTGTATAATATATTATGATTTTTCGACCGAAACTTGCATTTTAAAACATTTCATAGAATCTAATTTTCAGATGATTTTTTGCATGGACTTCCATCATAACCTTCCCTCCTAACATTTATATATGATCTTAAAAGTTTCTTTTATCATTTTAAACAGTCCCCGATTTAATTTGATTTTTGACAGAAACTAGTATAAACTAGTGTATAATATATTATGATTTTTTGACCGAAACTTGCATTTTGAAAAGTTTCATAGAATCTAATTTTCAGAATGATTTTTTGCATGGACTTCCATCATAACCTTCCCTCCTAACATATATAAATGATCTTAAAAGTTTCGTATCATTTCGAACATTCCCCGATTTAAATTGAGTTTTGACCGAAAATAGTATAAATTCGTGTATAATATATTATAATTATTTGACCGAAACTTGTATTTTGAAAAGTTTCATAGAATCTAATTTTCAGAATGATTTTTTGCATGCACTTCCATCATAACCTTCCCTCCTAACATATATAAATGATCTTAAAAGTTTTTTTTTATCATTTCAAACAGTCCCCGATTTAATTTGATTTTTGACAGAAACTAGTATAAACTAGTGTATAATATATTATGATTTTTTGACCAAAACTTGCATTTTGAAAAGTTTAATAGAATCTAATTTTCAGAATGATTTTTTGCATGGACTTCCATCATAACCTTCCCTCCTAACATATATAAATGATCTTAAAAGTTTCGTATTATTTCGAACATTCCCCTATTAAATTTGAGTTTTGACCGAAACAATTAGAAATTAGTGTATAATATATTACGATTTTTTGACCGAAACTTGCATTTTGAAAAGTTTCATAGAATCTAATTTTCAGAATGATTTTTTGCATGGACTTCCATCATAACCTTCCCTCTTAACATATATGAATGATCTTAAAAGTTTCGTATCATTTTGAACCTTCCCCTATTTAATTTGAGTTTTGACCGAAACAATTACAAATTAGTGTATAATATATTATGATTTTTTGACCGAAACTTGCATTTTGAAAAGTTTCATAGAATCTAATTTTCAGAATGATTTTTTGCATGGACTTCCATCATAACCTTCCCTCCTAACATATATAAATGATCTGAAAAGTTTCGTATCATTTCGAACATTCCCCGATTTAAATTGAGTTTTGACCGAAAATAGTATAAATTCGTGTATAATATATTATAATTATTTGACCGAAACTTGCATTTTGAAAAGTTTCATAGAATCTAATTTTCAGAATGATTTTTTGCATGGACTTCCATCATAACCTTCCCTCCTAACATATATAAATGATCTTAAAAGTTTTTTTTTATCATTTCAAACAGACCCCGATTTAATTTGATTTTTGACAGAAACTAGTATAAACTAGTTTATAATATATTATGATTTTTTGACCAAAACTTGCATTTTGAAAAGTTTCATAGAATCTAATTTTCAGAATTATTTTTTGCATGGACTTCCATCATAACCTTCCCTCCTAACATATATAAATGATCTTAAAAGTTTCGTATAATTTCGAACATTCCCCTATTTAATTTGAGTTTTGACCGAAACAATTAGAAATTAGTGTATAATATATTATGATTTTTTGACTGAAACTTGCATTTTGAAAAGTTTCATAGAATCTAATTTTCAGAATGATTTTTTGCATGGACTTCCATCTTAACCTTCCCTCTTAACATATATAAATGATCTTAAAAGTTTCGTATCATTTTGAACCTTCCCCTATTTAATTTGAGTTTTGACCGAAACAATTACAAATTAGTGTATAATATATTATGATTTTTTGACCGAAACTTGCATTTTGAAAAGTTTCATAGAATCTAATTTTCAGAATGATTTTTTGCATGGACTTCCATCATAACCTTCCCTCCTAACATATATAAATGATCTTAAAAGTTTCGTATCATTTCGAACATTCCCCGATTTAAAATGAGTTTTGACCGAAAATCGTATAAATTCGTGTATAATATATTATAATTATTTGACCGAAACTTGCATTTTTAAAAGTTTCATAGAATCTAATTTTCAGAATGATTTTTTGCACGGACTTCCATCATAACCTTCCCTCCTAACTTATATAAATGATCTTAAAAGTTTTTTTTTATCATTTCAAACAGACCCCGATTTAATTTGATTTTTGACAGAAACCAGTATAAACTAGTGTATAATATATTATGATTTTTTGACCAAAACTTGCATTTTGAAAAGTTTCATAGAATCTAATTTTCAGAATTATTTTTTGCATGGACTTCCATCATAACCTTCCCTTCTAACATATAAAAATGATCTTAAAAGTTTCGTATCATTTCGAACATTCCCGATGTAAATTAAGGTTTGACCATAACTAGTATAAATTCGTGTATAATATATTATGATTTTTCAACCGAAACTTGCATTTTAAAACATTTCATAGAATCTAATTTTCAGATGATTTTTTGCTTGGACTTCCATCATAACCTTCCCTCCTAACATTTATATATGATCTTAAAAGTTTCTTTTATCATTTTAAACAGTCCCCGATTTAATTTGATTTTTGACAGAAACTAGTATAAACTAGTGTATAATATATTATGATTTTTTGACCGAAACTTGCATTTTGAAAAGTTTCATAGAATCTAATTTTCAGAATGATTTTTTGCATGGACTTCCATCATAACCTTCCCTCCTAACATATATAAATGATCTTAAAAGTTTCGTATCATTTCGAACATTCCCCGATTTAAATTGAGTTTTGACCGAAAATAGTATAAATTCGTGTATAATATATTATAATTATTTGACCGAAACTTGTATTTTGAAAAGTTTCATAGAATCTAATTTTCAGAATGATTTTTTGCATGCACTTCCATCATAACCTTCCCTCCTAACATATATAAATGATCTTAAAAGTTTTTTTTATCATTTCAAACAGTCCCCGATTTAATTTGATTTTTGACAGAAACTAGTATAAACTAGTGTATAATATATTATGATTTTTTGACCAAAACTTGCATTTTGAAAAGTTTAATAGAATCTAATTTTCAGAATGATTTTTTGCATGGACTTCCATCATAACCTTCCCTCCTAACATATATAAATGATCTTAAAAGTTTCGTATTATTTCGAACATTCCCCTATTAAATTTGAGTTTTGACCGAAACAATTAGAAATTAGTGTATAATATATTATGATTTTTTGACCGAAACTTGCATTTTGAAAAGTTTCATAGAATCTAATTTTCAGAATGATTTTTTGCATGGACTTCCATCATAACCTTCCCTCTTAACATATATGAATGATCTTAAAAGTTTCGTATCATTTCGAACCTTCCCCTATTTAATTTGAGTTTTGACCGAAACAATTACAAATTAGTGTATAATATATTATGATTTTTTGACCGAAACTTGCATTTTGAAAAGTTTCATAGAATCTAATTTTCAGAATGATTTTTTGCATGGACTTCCATCATAACCTTCCCTCCTAACATATATAAATGATCTTAAAAGTTTCGTATCATTTCGAACATTCCCCGATTTAAATTGAGTTTTGACCGAAAATAGTATAAATTCGTGTATAATATATTATAATTATTTGACCGAAACTTGTATTTTGAAAAGTTTCATAGAATCTAATTTTCAGAATGATTTTTTGCATGCACTTCCATCATAACCTTCCCTCCTAACATATATAAATGATCTTAAAAGTTTTTTTTATCATTTCAAACAGTCCCCGATTTAATTTGATTTTTGACAGAAACTAGTATAAACTAGTGTATAATATATTATGATTTTTTGACCAAAACTTGCATTTTGAAAAGTTTAATAGAATCTAATTTTCAGAATGATTTTTTGCATGGACTTCCATCATAACCTTCCCTCCTAACATATATAAATGATCTTAAAAGTTTCGTATTATTTCGAACATTCCCCTATTAAATTTGAGTTTTGACCGAAACAATTAGAAATTAGTGTATAATATATTATGATTTTTTGACCGAAACTTGCATTTTGAAAAGTTTCATAGAATCTAATTTTCAGAATGATTTTTTGCATGGACTTCCATCATAACCTTCCCTCTTAACATATATGAATGATCTTAAAAGTTTCGTATCATTTCGAACCTTCCCCTATTTAATTTGAGTTTTGACCGAAACAATTACAAATTAGTGTATAATATATTATGATTTTTTGACCGAAACTTGCATTTTGAAAAGTTTCATAGAATCTAATTTTCAGAATGATTTTTTGCATGGACTTCCATCATAACCTTCCCTCCTAACATATATAAATGATCTTAAAAGTTTCGTATCATTTCGAACATTCCCCGATTTAAATTGAGTTTTGACCGAAAATAGTATAAATTCGTGTATAATATATTATAATTATTTGACCGAAACTTGTATTTTGAAAAGTTTCATAGAATCTAATTTTCAGAATGATTTTTTGCATGCACTTCCATCATAACCTTCCCTCCTAACATATATAAATGATCTTAAAAGTTTTTTTTATCATTTCAAACAGTCCCCGATTTAATTTGATTTTTGACAGAAACTAGTATAAACTAGTGTATAATATATTATGATTTTTTGACCAAAACTTGCATTTTGAAAAGTTTAATAGAATCTAATTTTCAGAATGATTTTTTGCATGGACTTCCATCATAACCTTCCCTCCTAACATATATAAATGATCTTAAAAGTTTCGTATTATTTCGAACATTCCCCTATTAAATTTGAGTTTTGACCGAAACAATTAGAAATTAGTGTATAATATATTATGATTTTTTGACCGAAACTTGCATTTTGAAAAGTTTCATAGAATCTAATTTTCAGAATGATTTTTTGCATGGACTTCCATCATAACCTTCCCTCTTAACATATATGAATGATCTTAAAAGTTTCGTATCATTTCGAACCTTCCCCTATTTAATTTGAGTTTTGACCGAAACAATTACAAATTAGTGTATAATATATTATGATTTTTTGACCGAAACTTGCATTTTGAAAAGTTTCATAGAATCTAATTTTCAGAATTATTTTTTGCATGGACTTCCATCATAACCTTCCCTTCTAACATATAAAAATGATCTTAAAAGTTTCGTATCATTTCGAACATTCCCGATTTAAATTAAGTTTTGACCATAACTATTATAAATTCGTGTATAATATATTATGATTTTTCAACCGAAACTTGCATTTTAAAACATTTCATAGAATCTAATTTTCAGATGATTTTTTGCATGGACTTCCATCATAACCTTCCCTTCTAACATTAATATATGATCTTAAAAGTTTTTTTTATCATTTTAAACAGTCCCCGATTTAATTTGATTTTTGACAGAAACTAGTATAAACTAGTGTATAATATATTATGATTTTTTGACCAAAACTTGCATTTTGAAAAGTTTAATAGAATCTAATTTTCAGAAAGATTTTTTGCTTGGACTTCCATCATAACCTTCCCTCCTAACATATATAAATGATCTTAAAAGTTTCGTATAATTTCGAACATTCCCCTATTTAATTTGAGTTTTGACCGAAACAATTAGAAATTAGTGTATAATATATTATGATTTTTTGACCGAAACGTGCATGTTGAAAAGTTTCATAGAATCTAATTTTCAGAATGATTTTTTGCATGGACTTCCATCTTAACCTTCCCTCTTAACATATATAAATGATCTTAAAAGTTTCATATCATTTTGAACCTTCCCCTATTTAATTTGAGTTTTGACCGAAACAATTACAAATTAGTGTATAATATATTATGATTTTTTGACCGAAACTTGCATTTTGAAAAGTTTCATAGAATCTAATTTTCAGAATGATTTTTTGCATGGACTTCCATCATAACCTTCCCTCCTAACATATATAAATGATCTTAAAAGTTTCGTATCATTTCGAACATTCCCCGATTTAAATTGAGTTTTGACCAAAAATAGTATAAATTCGTGTATAATATATTATAATTATTTGACCGAAACTTGTATTTTGAAAAGTTTCATAGAATCTAATTTTCAGAATGATTTTTTGCATGCACTTCCATCATAACCTTCCCTCCTAACATATATAAATGATCTTAAAAGTTTTTTTTTATCATTTCAAACAGACCCCGATGTAATTTGATTTTTGACAGAAACTAGTATAAACTAGTTTATAATATATTATGATTTTTTGACCAAAACTTGCATTTTGAAAAGTTTCATAGAATCTAATTTTCAGAATTATTTTTTGCATGGACTTCCATCATAACCTTCCCTTCTAACATATAAAAATGATCTTAAAAGTTTCGTATCATTTCAAACATTCCCGATTTAAATTATGTTTTGACCAAAACAAGATTAAATTCGTGTATAATATATTATGATTTTTCGACCGAAACTTGCATTTTAAAACATTTCATAGAATCTAATTTTCAGATGATTTTTTGCATGGACTTCCATCATAACCTTCCCTCCTAACATTTATATATGATCTTAAAAGTTTCTTTTATCATTTTAAACAGTCCCCGATTTAATTTGATTTTTGACAGAAACTAGTATAAACTAGTGTATAATATATTATGATTTTTTGACCGAAACTTGCATTTTGAAAAGTTTCATAGAATCTAATTTTCAGAATGATTTTTTGCATGGACTTCCATCATAACCTTCCCTCCTAACATATATAAATGATCTTAAAAGTTTCGTATCATTTCGAACATTCCCCGATTTAAATTGAGTTTTGACCGAAAATAGTATAAATTTGTGTATAATATATTATAATTATTTGACCGAAACTTGTATTTTGAAAAGTTTCATAGAATCTAATTTTCAGAATGATTTTTTGCATGCACTTCCATCATAACCTTCCCTCCTAACATATATAAATGATCTTAAAAGTTTTTTTTATCATTTCAAACAGTCCCCGATTTAATTTGATTTTTGACAGAAACTAGTATAAACTAGTGTATAATATATTATGATTTTTTGACCAAAACTTGCATTTTGAAAAGTTTAATAGAATCTAATTTTCAGAATGATTTTTTGCATGGACTTCCATCATAACCTTCCCTCCTAACATATATAAATGATCTTAAAAGTTTCGTATTATTTCGAACATTCCCCTATTAAATTTGAGTTTTGACCGAAACAATTAGAAATTAGTGTATAATATATTATGATTTTTTGACCGAAACTTGCATTTTGAAAAGTTTCATAGAATCTAATTTTCAGAATGATTTTTTGCATGGACTTCCATCATAACCTTCCCTCTTAACATATATGAATGATCTTAAAAGTTTCGTATCATTTCGAACCTTCCCCTATTTAATTTGAGTTTTGACCGAAACAATTACAAATTAGTGTATAATATATTATGATTTTTTGACCGAAACTTGCATTTTGAAAAGTTTCATAGAATCTAATTTTCAGAATGATTTTTTGCATGGACTTCCATCATAACCTTCCCTCCTAACATATATAAATGATCTTAAAAGTTTCGTATCATTTCGAACATTCCCCGATTTAAATTGAGTTTTGACCGAAAATAGTATAAATTCGTGTATAATATATTATAATTATTTGACCGAAACTTGTATTTTGAAAAGTTTCATAGAATCTAATTTTCAGAATGATTTTTTGCATGCACTTCCATCATAACCTTCCCTCCTAACATATATAAATGATCTTAAAAGTTTTTTTTATCATTTCAAACAGTCCCCGATTTAATTTGATTTTTGACAGAAACTAGTATAAACTAGTGTATAATATATTATGATTTTTTGACCAAAACTTGCATTTTGAAAAGTTTAATAGAATCTAATTTTCAGAATGATTTTTTGCATGGACTTCCATCATAACCTTCCCTCCTAACATATATAAATGATCTTAAAAGTTTCGTATTATTTCGAACATTCCCCTATTAAATTTGAGTTTTGACCGAAACAATTAGAAATTAGTGTATAATATATTATGATTTTTTGACCGAAACTTGCATTTTGAAAAGTTTCATAGAATCTAATTTTCAGAATGATTTTTTGCATGGACTTCCATCATAACCTTCCCTCTTAACATATATGAATGATCTTAAAAGTTTCGTATCATTTCGAACCTTCCCCTATTTAATTTGAGTTTTGACCGAAACAATTACAAATTAGTGTATAATATATTATGATTTTTTGACCGAAACTTGCATTTTGAAAAGTTTCATAGAATCTAATTTTCAGAATTATTTTTTGCATGGACTTCCATCATAACCTTCCCTTCTAACATATAAAAATGATCTTAAAAGTTTCGTATCATTTCGAACATTCCCGATTTAAATTAAGTTTTGACCATAACTATTATAAATTCGTGTATAATATATTATGATTTTTCAACCGAAACTTGCATTTTAAAACATTTCATAGAATCTAATTTTCAGATGATTTTTTGCATGGACTTCCATCATAACCTTCCCTTCTAACATTAATATATGATCTTAAAAGTTTTTTTTATCATTTTAAACAGTCCCCGATTTAATTTGATTTTTGACAGAAACTAGTATAAACTAGTGTATAATATATTATGATTTTTTGACCAAAACTTGCATTTTGAAAAGTTTAATAGAATCTAATTTTCAGAAAGATTTTTTGCTTGGACTTCCATCATAACCTTCCCTCCTAACATATATAAATGATCTTAAAAGTTTCGTATAATTTCGAACATTCCCCTATTTAATTTGAGTTTTGACCGAAACAATTAGAAATTAGTGTATAATATATTATGATTTTTTGACCGAAACGTGCATGTTGAAAAGTTTCATAGAATCTAATTTTCAGAATGATTTTTTGCATGGACTTCCATCTTAACCTTCCCTCTTAACATATATAAATGATCTTAAAAGTTTCATATCATTTTGAACCTTCCCCTATTTAATTTGAGTTTTGACCGAAACAATTACAAATTAGTGTATAATATATTATGATTTTTTGACCGAAACTTGCATTTTGAAAAGTTTCATAGAATCTAATTTTCAGAATGATTTTTTGCATGGACTTCCATCATAACCTTCCCTCCTAACATATATAAATGATCTTAAAAGTTTCGTATCATTTCGAACATTCCCCGATTTAAATTGAGTTTTGACCAAAAATAGTATAAATTCGTGTATAATATATTATAATTATTTGACCGAAACTTGTATTTTGAAAAGTTTCATAGAATCTAATTTTCAGAATGATTTTTTGCATGCACTTCCATCATAACCTTCCCTCCTAACATATATAAATGATCTTAAAAGTTTTTTTTTATCATTTCAAACAGACCCCGATGTAATTTGATTTTTGACAGAAACTAGTATAAACTAGTTTATAATATATTATGATTTTTTGACCAAAACTTGCATTTTGAAAAGTTTCATAGAATCTAATTTTCAGAATTATTTTTTGCATGGACTTCCATCATAACCTTCCCTTCTAACATATAAAAATGATCTTAAAAGTTTCGTATCATTTCAAACATTCCCGATTTAAATTATGTTTTGACCAAAACAAGATTAAATTCGTGTATAATATATTATGATTTTTCGACCGAAACTTGCATTTTAAAACATTTCATAGAATCTAATTTTCAGATGATTTTTTGCATGGACTTCCATCATAACCTTCCCTCCTAACATTTATATATGATCTTAAAAGTTTCTTTTATCATTTTAAACAGTCCCCGATTTAATTTGATTTTTGACAGAAACTAGTATAAACTAGTGTATAATATATTATGATTTTTTGACCGAAACTTGCATTTTGAAAAGTTTCATAGAATCTAATTTTCAGAATGATTTTTTGCATGGACTTCCATCATAACCTTCCCTCCTAACATATATAAATGATCTTAAAAGTTTCGTATCATTTCGAACATTCCCCGATTTAAATTGAGTTTTGACCGAAAATAGTATAAATTTGTGTATAATATATTATAATTATTTGACCGAAACTTGTATTTTGAAAAGTTTCATAGAATCTAATTTTCAGAATGATTTTTTGCATGCACTTCCATCATAACCTTCCCTCCTAACATATATAAATGATCTTAAAAGTTTTTTTTATCATTTCAAACAGTCCCCGATTTAATTTGATTTTTGACAGAAACTAGTATAAACTAGTGTATAATATATTATGATTTTTTGACCAAAACTTGCATTTTGAAAAGTTTAATAGAATCTAATTTTCAGAATGATTTTTTGCATGGACTTCCATCATAACCTTCCCTCCTAACATATATAAATGATCTTAAAAGTTTCGTATTATTTCGAACATTCCCCTATTAAATTTGAGTTTTGACCGAAACAATTAGAAATTAGTGTATAATATATTATGATTTTTTGACCGAAACTTGCATTTTGAAAAGTTTCATAGAATCTAATTTTCAGAATGATTTTTTGCATGGACTTCCATCATAACCTTCCCTCTTAACATATATGAATGATCTTAAAAGTTTCGTATCATTTCGAACCTTCCCCTATTTAATTTGAGTTTTGACCGAAACAATTACAAATTAGTGTATAATATATTATGATTTTTTGACCGAAACTTGCATTTTGAAAAGTTTCATAGAATCTAATTTTCAGAATGATTTTTTGCATGGACTTCCATCATAACCTTCCCTCCTAACATATATAAATGATCTGAAAAGTTTCGTATCATTTCGAACATTCCCTGATTTAAATTGAGTTTTGACCGAAAATAGTATAAATTCGTGTATAATATATTATAATTATTTGACCGAAACTTGCATTTTGAAAAGTTTCATAGAATCTAATTTTCAGAATGATTTTTTGCATGCACTTCCATCATAACCTTCCCTCCTAACATATATAAATGATCTTAAAAGTTTTCTTTTATAATTTCAAACAGTCCCCGATTTAATTTGATTTTTGACAGGAACTAGTATAAACTAGTGTATAATATATTATGATTTTTTGACCAAAACTTGCATTTTGAAAAGTTTCATAGAATCAAATTTTCAGAATTATTTTTTGCATGGACTTCCATCATAACCTTCCCTTCTAACATATAAAAATGATCTTAAAAGTTTCGTATCATTTCGAACATTCCCGATTTAAATTAAGTTTTGACCATAACTAGTATAAATTCGTGTATAATATATTATGATTTTTCAACCGAAACTTGCATTTTAAAACATTTCATAGAATCTAATTTTCAGATGATTTTTTGCATGGACTTCCATCATAACCTTCCCTCCTAACATTTATATATGATCTTAAAAGTTTCTTTTATCATTTTAAACAGTCCCCGATTTAATTTGATTTTTGACAGAAACTAGTATAAACTAGTGTATAATATATTATGATTTTTTGACCGAAACTTGCATTTTGAAAAGTTTCATAGAATCTAATTTTCAGAATGATTTTTTGCATGGACTTCCATCATAACCTTCCCTCCTAACATATATAAATGATCTTAAAAGTTTCGTATCATTTCGAACATTCCCCGATTTAAATTGAGTTTTGACCGAAAATAGTATAAATTCGTGTATAATATATTATAATTATTTGACCGAAACTTGTATTTTGAAAAGTTTCATAGAATCTAATTTTCAGAATGATTTTTTGCATGCACTTCCATCATAACCTTCCCTCCTAACATATATAAATGATCTTAAAAGTTTTTTTTATCATTTCAAACAGTCCCCGATTTAATTTGATTTTTGACAGAAACTAGTATAAACTAGTGTATAATATATTATGATTTTTTGACCAAAACTTGCATTTTGAAAAGTTTAATAGAATCTAATTTTCAGAATGATTTTTTGCATGGACTTCCATCATAACCTTCCCTCCTAACATATATAAATGATCTTAAAAGTTTCGTATTATTTCGAACATTCCCCTATTAAATTTGAGTTTTGACCGAAACAATTAGAAATTAGTGTATAATATATTATGATTTTTTGACCGAAACTTGCATTTTGAAAAGTTTCATAGATTCTAATTTTCAGAATGAATTTTTGCATGGACTTCCATCATAACCTTCCCTCTTAACATATATGAATGATCTTAAAAGTTTCATATCATTTCGAACCTTCCCCTATTTAATTTGAGTTTTGACCGAAACAATTACAAATTAGTGTATAATATATTATGATTTTTTGACCGAAACTTGCATTTTGAAAAGTTTCATAGAATCTAATTTTCAGAATTATTTTTTGCATGGACTTCCATCATAACCTTCCCTTCTAACATATAAAAATGATCATAAAAGTTTCGTATCATTTCGAACATTCCCGATTTAAATTAAGTTTTGACCATAACTATTATAAATTCGTGTATAATATATTATGATTTTTCAACCGAAACTTGCATTTTAAAACATTTCATAGAATCTAATTTTCAGATGATTTTTTGCATGGACTTCCATCATAACCTTCCCTTCTAACATTAATATATGATCTTAAAAGTTTTTTTTATCATTTTAAACAGTCCCCGATTTAATTTGATTTTTGACAGAAACTAGTATAAACTAGTGTATAATATATTATGATTTTTTGACCAAAACTTGCATTTTGAAAAGTTTAATAGAATCTAATTTTCAGAAAGATTTTTTGCTTGGACTTCCATCATAACCTTCCCTCCTAACATATATAAATGATCTTAAAAGTTTCGTATAATTTCGAACATTCCCCTATTAAATTTGAGTTTTGACCGAAACAATTAGAAATTAGTGTATAATATATTATGATTTTTTGACCGAAACTTGCATTTTGAAAAGTTTCATAGAATCTAATTTTCAGAATGATTTTTTGCATGGACTTCCATCATAACCTTCCCTCTTAACATATATGAATGATCTTAAAAGTTTCATATCATTTCGAACCTTCCCCTATTTAATTTGAGTTTTGACCGAAACAATTACAAATTAGTGTATAATATATTATGATTTTTTGACCGAAACTTGCATTTTGAAAAGTTTCATAGAATCTAATTTTCAGAATTATTTTTTGCATGGACTTCCATCATAACCTTCCCTTCTAACATATAAAAATGATCATAAAAGTTTCGTATCATTTCGAACATTCCCGATTTAAATTAAGTTTTGACCATAACTATTATAAATTCGTGTATAATATATTATGATTTTTCAACCGAAACTTGCATTTTAAAACATTTCATAGAATCTAATTTTCAGATGATTTTTTGCATGGACTTCCATCATAACCTTCCCTTCTAACATTAATATATGATCTTAAAAGTTTTTTTTATCATTTTAAACAGTCCCCGATTTAATTTGATTTTTGACAGAAACTAGTATAAACTAGTGTATAATATATTATGATTTTTTGACCAAAACTTGCATTTTGAAAAGTTTAATAGAATCTAATTTTCAGAAAGATTTTTTGCTTGGACTTCCATCATAACCTTCCCTCCTAACATATATAAATGATCTTAAAAGTTTCGTATAATTTCGAACATTCCCCTATTTAATTTGAGTTTTGACCGAAACAATTAGAAATTAGTGTATAATATATTATGATTTTTTGACCGAAACGTGCATGTTGAAAAGTTTCATAGAATCTAATTTTCAGAATGATTTTTTGCATGGACTTCCATCTTAACCTTCCCTCTTAACATATATAAATGATCTTAAAAGTTTCATATCATTTTGAACCTTCCCCTATTTAATTTGAGTTTTGACCGAAACAATTACAAATTAGTGTATAATATATTATGATTTTTTGACCGAAACTTGCATTTTGAAAAGTTTCATAGAATCTAATTTTCAGAATGATTTTTTGCATGGACTTCCATCATAACCTTCCCTCCTAACATATATAAATGATCTTAAAAGTTTCGTATCATTTCGAACATTCCCCGATTTAAATTGAGTTTTGACCAAAAATAGTATAAATTCGTGTATAATATATTATAATTATTTGACCGAAACTTGTATTTTGAAAAGTTTCATAGAATCTAATTTTCAGAATGATTTTTTGCATGCACTTCCATCATAACCTTCCCTCCTAACATATATAAATGATCTTAAAAGTTTTTTTTTATCATTTCAAACAGACCCCGATGTAATTTGATTTTTGACAGAAACTAGTATAAACTAGTTTATAATATATTATGATTTTTTGACCAAAACTTGCATTTTGAAAAGTTTCATAGAATCTAATTTTCAGAATTATTTTTTGCATGGACTTCCATCATAACCTTCCCTTCTAACATATAAAAATGATCTTAAAAGTTTCGTATCATTTCAAACATTCCCGATTTAAATTATGTTTTGACCAAAACAAGATTAAATTCGTGTATAATATATTATGATTTTTCGACCGAAACTTGCATTTTAAAACATTTCATAGAATCTAATTTTCAGATGATTTTTTGCATGGACTTCCATCATAACCTTCCCTCCTAACATTTATATATGATCTTAAAAGTTTCTTTTATCATTTTAAACAGTCCCCGATTTAATTTGATTTTTGACAGAAACTAGTATAAACTAGTGTATAATATATTATGATTTTTTGACCGAAACTTGCATTTTGAAAAGTTTCATAGAATCTAATTTTCAGAATGATTTTTTGCATGGACTTCCATCATAACCTTCCCTCCTAACATATATAAATGATCTTAAAAGTTTCGTATCATTTCGAACATTCCCCGATTTAAATTGAGTTTTGACCGAAAATAGTATAAATTTGTGTATAATATATTATAATTATTTGACCGAAACTTGTATTTTGAAAAGTTTCATAGAATCTAATTTTCAGAATGATTTTTTGCATGCACTTCCATCATAACCTTCCCTCCTAACATATATAAATGATCTTAAAAGTTTTTTTTTATCATTTCAAACAGTCCCCGATTTAATTTGATTTTTGACAGAAACTAGTATAAACTAGTGTATAATATATTATGATTTTTTGACCAAAAATTGCATTTTGAAAAGTTTAATAGAATCTAATTTTCAGAATGATTTTTTGCATGGACTTCCATCATAACCTTCCCTCCTAACATATATAAATGATCTTAAAAGTTTCGTATCATTTCGAACATTCCCCGATTTAAATTGAGTTTTGACCAAAAATAGTATAAATTCGTGTATAATATATTATAATTATTTGACCGAAATTTGTATTTTGAAAAGTTTCATAGAATCTAATTTTCAGAATGATTTTTTGCATGCACTTCCATCATAACCTTCCCTCCTAACATATATAAATGATCTTAAAAGTTTTTTTTTATCATTTCAAACAGACCCCGATGTAATTTGATTTTTGACAGAAACTAGTATAAACTAGTTTATAATATATTATGATTTTTTGACCAAAACTTGCATTTTGAAAAGTTTCATAGAATCTAATTTTCAGAATTATTTTTTGCATGGACTTCCATCATAACCTTCCCTTCTAACATATAAAAATGATCTTAAAAGTTTCGTATCATTTCAAACATTCCCGATTTAAATTATGTTTTGACCAAAACAAGATTAAATTCGTGTATAATATATTATGATTTTTCGACCGAAACTTGCATTTTAAAACATTTCATAGAATCTAATTTTCAGATGATTTTTTGCATGGACTTCCATCATAACCTTCCCTCCTAACATTTATATATGATCTTAAAAGTTTCTTTTATCATTTTAAACAGTCCCCGATTTAATTTGATTTTTGACAGAAACTAGTATAAACTAGTGTATAATATATTATGATTTTTTGACCGAAACTTGCATTTTGAAAAGTTTCATAGAATCTAATTTTCAGAATGATTTTTTGCATGGACTTCCATCATAACCTTCCCTCCTAACATATATAAATGATCTTAAAAGTTTCGTATCATTTCGAACATTCCCCGATTTAAATTGAGTTTTGACCGAAAATAGTATAAATTTGTGTATAATATATTATAATTATTTGACCGAAACTTGTATTTTGAAAAGTTTCATAGAATCTAATTTTCAGAATGATTTTTTGCATGCACTTCCATCATAACCTTCCCTCCTAACATATATAAATGATCTTAAAAGTTTTTTTTTATCATTTCAAACAGTCCCCGATTTAATTTGATTTTTGACAGAAACTAGTATAAACTAGTGTATAATATATTATGATTTTTTGACCAAAACTTGCATTTTGAAAAGTTTAATAGAATCTAATTTTCAGAATGATTTTTTGCATGGACTTCCATCATAACCTTCCCTCCTAACATATATAAATGATCTTAAAAGTTTCGTATTATTTCGAACATTCCCCTATTAAATTTGAGCTTTGACCGAAACAATTAGAAATTAGTGTATAATATATTACGATTTTTTGACCGAAACTTGCATTTTGAAAAGTTTCATAGAATCTAATTTTTAGAATGATTTTTTGCATGGACTTCCATCATAACCTTCCCTCTTAACATATATGAATGATCTTAAAAGTTTCGTATCATTTTGAACCTTCCCCTATTTAATTTGAGTTTTGACCGAAACAATTACAAATTAGTGTATAATATATTATGATTTATTGACCGAAACATGCATTTTGAAAAGTTTCATAGAATCTAATTTTCAGAATGATTTTTTGCATGGACTTCCATCATAACCTTCCCTCCTAACATATATAAATGATCTGAAAAGTTTCGTATCATTTCGAACATTCCCCGATTTAAATTGAGTTTTGACCGAAAATAGTATAAATTCGTGTATAATATATTATAATTATTTGACCGAAACTTGCATTTTGAAAAGTTTCATAGAATCTAATTTTCAGAATGATTTTTTGCATGGACTTCCATCATAACCTTCCCTCCTAACATATATAAATGATCTTAAAAGTTTTTTTTTATCATTTCAAACAGACCCCGATTTAATTTGATTTTTGACAGAAACTAGTATAAACTAGTTTATAATATATTATGATTTTTTGACCAAAACTTGCATTTTGAAAAGTTTCATAGAATCTAATTTTCAGAATTATTTTTTGCATGGACTTCCATCATAACCTTCCCTTCTAACATATAAAAATGATCTTAAAAGTTTCGTATCATTTCAAACATTCCCGATTTAAATTATGTTTTGACCAAAACAAGATTAAATTCGTGTATAATATATTATGATTTTTCGACCGAAACTTGCATTTTAAAACATTTCATAGAATCTAATTTTCAGATGATTTTTTGCATGGACTTCCATCATAACCTTCCCTCCTAACATTTATATATGATCTTAAAAGTTTCTTTTATCATTTTAAACAGTCCCCGATTTAATTTGATTTTTGACAGAAACTAGTATAAACTAGTGTATAATATATTATGATTTTTTGACCGAAACTTGCATTTTGAAAAGTTTCATAGAATCTAATTTTCAGAATGATTTTTTGCATGGACTTCCATCATAACCTTCCCTCCTAACATATATAAATGATCTTAAAATTTTCGTATCATTTCGAACATTCCCCGATTTAAATTGAGTTTTGACCGAAAATAGTATAAATTCGTGTATAATATATTATAATTATTTGACCGAAACTTGTATTTTGAAAAGTTTCATAGAATCTAATTTCCAGAATGATTTTTTGCATGCACTTCCATCATAACCTTCCCTCCTAACATATATAAATGATCTTAAAAGTTTTTTTTTTATCATTCCAAACAGTCCCCGATTTAATTTGATTTTTGACAGAAACTAGTATAAACTAGTATATAATATATTATGATTTTTTGACCAAAACTTGCATTTTGAAAAGTTTAATAGAATCTAATTTTCAGAATGATTTTTTGCATGGACTTCCATGATAACCTTACCTCCTAACATATATAAATGATCTTAAAAGTTTCGTATTATTTCGAACATTCCCCTATTAAATTTGAGTTTTGACCGAAACAATTAGAAATTAGTGTATAATATATTATGATTTTTTGACCGAAACCTGCATTTTGAAAAGTTTCATAGAATCTAATTTTCAGAATGATTTTTTGCATGGACTTCCATCATAACCTTCCCTCTTAACATATATGAATGATCTTAAAAGTTTCGTATCATTTCGAACCTTCCCCTATTTAATTTGAGTTTTGACCGAAACAATTACAAATTAGTGTATAATATATTATGATTTTTTGACCGAAACTTGCATTTTGAAAAGTTTCATAGAATCTAATTTTCAGAATGATTTTTTGCATGGACTTCCATCATAACCTTCCCTCCTAACATATATAAATGATCTTAATAGTTTCGTATCATTTCGAACATTCCCCGATTTAAATTGAGTTTTGACCGAAAATAGTATAAATTCGTGTATAATATATTATAATTATTTGACCGAAACTTGCATTTTGAAAAGTTTCATAGAATCTAATTTTCAGAATGATTTTTTGCATGGACTTCCATCATAACCTTCCCTCCTAACATATATAAATGATCTTAAAAGTTTTTTTTATCATTTCAAACAGACCCCGATTTAATTTTATTTTTGACAGAAACTAGTATAAACTAGTGTATAATATATTATGATTTTTTGACCAAAACTTGCATTTTGAAAAGTTTCATAGAATCTAATTTTCAGAATTATTTTTTGCATGGACTTCCATCATAACCTTCCCTTCTAACATATAAAAATGATCTTAAAAGTTTCGTATCATTTCGAACATTCCCGATTTAAATTATGTTTTGACCAAAACTAGATTAAATTCGTGTATAATATATTATGATTTTTCGACCGAAACTTGCATTTTAAAACATTTCATAGAATCTAATTTTCAGATGATTTTTTGCATGGACTTCCATCATAACCTTCCCTCCTAACATTTATATATGATCTTAAAAGTTTCTTTTATCATTTTAAACAGTCCCCGATTTAATTTGATTTTTGACAGAAACTAGTATAAACTAGTGTATAATATATTATGATTTTTTGACCGAAACTTGCATTTTGAAAAGTTTCATAGAATCTAATTTTCAGAATGATTTTTTGCATGGACTTCCATCATAACCTTCCCTCCTAACATATATAAATGATCTTAAAATTTTCGTATCATTTCGAACATTCCCCGATTTAAATTGAGTTTTGACCGAAAATAGTATAAATTCGTGTATAATATATTATAATTATTTGACCGAAACTTGTATTTTGAAAAGTTTCATAGAATCTAATTTTCAGAATGATTTTTTGCATGCACTTCCATCATAACCTTCCCTCCTAACATATATAAATGATCTTAAAAGTTTTTTTTTATCATTTCAAACAGTCCCCGATTTAATTTGATTTTTGACAGAAACTAGTATAAACTAGTGTATAATATATTATGATTTTTTGACCAAAACTTGCATTTTGAAAAGTTTAATAGAATCTAATTTTCAGAATGATTTTTTGCATGGACTTCCATCATAACCTTCCCTCCTAACATATATAAATGATCTTAAAAGTTTCGTATTATTTCGAACATTCCCCTATTAAATTTGAGTTTTGACCGAAACAATTAGAAATTAGTGTATAATATATTATGATTTTTTGACCGAAACTTGCATTTTGAAAAGTTTCATAGATTCTAATTTTCAGAATGAATTTTTGCATGGACTTCCATCATAACCTTCCCTCTTAACATATATGAATGATCTTAAAAGTTTCGTATCATTTCGAACCTTCCCCTATTTAATTTGAGTTTTGACCGAAACAATTACAAATTAGTGTATAATATATTATGATTTTTTGACCGAAACTTGCATTTTGAAAAGTTTCATAGAATCTAATTTTCAGAATGATTTTTTGCATGGACTTCCATCATAACCTTCCCTCCTAACATATATAAATGATCTTAATAGTTTCGTATCATTTCGAACATTCCCCGATTTAAATTGAGTTTTGACCGAAAATAGTATAAATTCGTGTATAATATATTATAATTATTTGACCGAAACTTGTATTTTGAAAAGTTTCATAGAATCTAATTTTCAGAATGATTTTTTGCATGCACTTCCATCATAACCTTCCCTCCTAACATATATAAATGATCTTAAAAGTTTTTTTTTATCATTTCAAACAGTCCCCGATTTAATTTGATTTTTGACAGAAACTAGTATAAACTAGTGTATAATATATTATGATTTTTTGACCAAAACATGCATTTTGAAAAGTTTAATAGAATCTAATTTTCAGAATGATTTTTTGCATGGACTTCCATCATAACCTTCCCTCCTAACATATATAAATGATCTTAAAAGTTTCGTATTATTTCGAACATTCCCCTATTAAATTTGAGTTTTGACCGAAACAATTAGAAATTAGTGTATAATATATTATGATTTTTTGACCGAAACTTGCATTTTGAAAAGTTTCATAGATTCTAATTTTCAGAATGAATTTTTGCATGGACTTCCATCATAACCTTCCCTCTTAACATATATGAATGATCTTAAAAGTTTCGTATCATTTCGAACCTTCCCCTATTTAATTTGAGTTTTGACCGAAACAATTACAAATTAGTGTATAATATATTATGATTTTTTGACCGAAACTTGCATTTTGAAAAGTTTCATAGAATCTAATTTTCAGAATGATTTTTTGCATGGACTTCCATCATAACCTTCCCTCCTAACATATATAAATGATCTTAATAGTTTCGTATCATTTCGAACATTCCCCGATTTAAATTGAGTTTTGACCGAAAATAGTATAAATTCGTGTATAATATATTATAATTATTTGACCGAAACTTGCATTTTGAAAAGTTTCATAGAATCTAATTTTCAGAATGATTTTTTGCATGGACTTCCATCATAACCTTCCCTCCTAACATATATAAATGATCTTAAAAGTTTTTTTTATCATTTCAAACAGACCCCGATTTAATTTGATTTTTGACAGAAACTAGTATAAACTAGTGTATAATATATTATGATTTTTTGACCAAAACTTGCATTTTGAAAAGTTTCATAGAATCTAATTTTCAGAATTATTTTTTGCATGGACTTCCATCATAACCTTCCCTTCTAACATATAAAAATGATCTTAAAAGTTTCGTATCATTTCGAACATTCCCGATTTAAATTATGTTTTGACCAAAACTAGATTAAATTCGTGTATAATATATTATGATTTTTCGACCGAAACTTGCATTTTAAAACATTTCATAGAATCTAATTTTCAGATGATTTTTTGCATGGACTTCCATCATAACCTTCCCTCCTAACATTTATATATGATCTTAAAAGTTTCTTTTATCATTTTAAACAGTCCCCGATTTAATTTGATTTTTGACAGAAACTAGTATAAACTAGTGTATAATATATTATGATTTTTTGACCGAAACTTGCATTTTGAAAAGTTTCATAGAATCTAATTTTCAGAATGATTTTTTGCATGGACTTCCATCATAACCTTCCCTCCTAACATATATAAATGATCTTAAAATTTTCGTATCATTTCGAACATTCCCCGATTTAAATTGAGTTTTGACCGAAAATAGTATAAATTCGTGTATAATATATTATAATTATTTGACCGAAACTTGTATTTTGAAAAGTTTCATAGAATCTAATTTTCAGAATGATTTTTTGCATGCACTTCCATCATAACCTTCCCTCCTAACATATATAAATGATCTTAAAAGTTTTTTTTTATCATTTCAAACAGTCCCCGATTTAATTTGATTTTTGACAGAAACTAGTATAAACTAGTGTATAATATATTATGATTTTTTGACCAAAACTTGCATTTTGAAAAGTTTAATAGAATCTAATTTTCAGAATGATTTTTTGCATGGACTTCCATCATAACCTTCCCTCCTAACATATATAAATGATCTTAAAAGTTTCGTATTATTTCGAACATTCCCCTATTAAATTTGAGTTTTGACCGAAACAATTAGAAATTAGTGTATAATATATTATGATTTTTTGACCGAAACTTGCATTTTGAAAAGTTTCATAGATTCTAATTTTCAGAATGAATTTTTGCATGGACTTCCATCATAACCTTCCCTCTTAACATATATGAATGATCTTAAAAGTTTCGTATCATTTCGAACCTTCCCCTATTTAATTTGAGTTTTGACCGAAACAATTACAAATTAGTGTATAATATATTATGATTTTTTGACCGAAACTTGCCTTTTGAAAAGTTTTATAGAATCTAATTTTCAGAATGATTTTTTGCATGGACTTCCATCATAACCTTCCCTCCTAACATATATAAATGATCTTAATAGTTTCGTATCATTTCGAACATTCCCCGATTTAAATTGAGTTTTGACCGAAAATAGTATAAATTCGTGTATAATATATTATAATTATTTGACCGAAACTTGCATTTTGAAAAGTTTCATAGAATCTAATTTTCAGAATGATTTTTTGCATGGACTTCCATCATAACCTTCCCTCCTAACATATATAAATGATCTTAAAAGTTTTTTTTATCATTTCAAACAGACCCCGATTTAATTTGATTTTTGACAGAAACTAGTATAAACTAGTGTATAATATATTATGATTTTTTGACCAAAACTTGCATTTTGAAAAGTTTCATAGAATCTAATTTTCAGAATTATTTTTTGCATGGACTTCCATCATAACCTTCCCTTCTAACATATAAAAATGATCTTAAAAGTTTCGTATCATTTCGAACATTCCCGATTTAAATTATGTTTTGACCAAAACTAGATTAAATTCGTGTATAATATATTATGATTTTTCGACCGAAACTTGCATTTTAAAACATTTCATAGAATCTAATTTTCAGATGATTTTTTGCATGGACTTCCATCATAACCTTCCCTCCTAACATTTATATATGATCTTAAAAGTTTCTTTTATCATTTTAAACAGTCCCCGATTTAATTTGATTTTTGACAGAAACTAGTATAAACTAGTGTATAATATATTATGATTTTTTGACCGAAACTTGCATTTTGAAAAGTTTCATAGAATCTAATTTTCAGAATGATTTTTTGCATGGACTTCCATCATAACCTTCCCTCCTAACATATATAAATGATCTTAAAATTTTCGTATCATTTCGAACATTCCCCGATTTAAATTGAGTTTTGACCGAAAATAGTATAAATTCGTGTATAATATATTATAATTATTTGACCGAAACTTGTATTTTGAAAAGTTTCATAGAATCTAATTTTCAGAATGATTTTTTGCATGCACTTCCATCATAACCTTCCCTCCTAACATATATAAATGATCTTAAAAGTTTTTTTTTATCATTTCAAACAGTCCCCGATTTAATTTGATTTTTGACAGAAACTAGTATAAACTAGTGTATAATATATTATGATTTTTTGACCAAAACTTGCATTTTGAAAAGTTTAATAGAATCTAATTTTCAGAATGATTTTTTGCATGGACTTCCATCATAACCTTCCCTCCTAACATATATAAATGATCTTAAAAGTTTCGTATTATTTCGAACATTCCCCTATTAAATTTGAGTTTTGACCGAAACAATTAGAAATTAGTGTATAATATATTATGATTTTTTGACCGAAACTTGCATTTTGAAAAGTTTCATAGATTCTAATTTTCAGAATGAATTTTTGCATGGACTTCCATCATAACCTTCCCTCTTAACATATATGAATGATCTTAAAAGTTTCGTATCATTTCGAACCTTCCCCTATTTAATTTGAGTTTTGACCGAAACAATTACAAATTAGTGTATAATATATTATGATTTTTTTACCGAAACTTGCATTTTGAAAAGTTTCATAGAATCTAATTTTCAGAATGATTTTTTGCATGGACTTCCATCATAACCTTCCCTCCTAACATATATAAATGATCTTAATAGTTTCGTATCATTTCGAACATTCCCCGATTTAAATTGAGTTTTGACCGAAAATAGTATAAATTCGTGTATAATATATTATAATTATTTGACCGAAACTTGTATTTTGAAAAGTTTCATAGAATCTAATTTTCAGAATGATTTTTTGCATGCACTTCCATCATAACCTTCCCTCCTAACATATATAAATGATCTTAAAAGTTTTTTTTTATCATTTCAAACAGTCCCCGATTTAATTTGATTTTTGACAGAAACTAGTATAAACTAGTGTATAATATATTATGATTTTTTGACCAAAACTTGCATTTTGAAAAGTTTAATAGAATCTAATTTTCAGAATGATTTTTTGCATGGACTTCCATCATAACCTTCCCTCCTAACATATATAAATGATCTTAAAAGTTTCGTATTATTTCGAACATTCCCCTATTAAATTTGAGTTTTGACCGAAACAATTAGAAATTAGTGTATAATATATTATGATTTTTTGACCGAAACTTGCATTTTGAAAAGTTTCATAGATTCTAATTTTCAGAATGAATTTTTGCATGGACTTCCATCATAACCTTCCCTCTTAACATATATGAATGATCTTAAAAGTTTCGTATCATTTCGAACCTTCCCCTATTTAATTTGAGTTTTGACCGAAACAATTACAAATTAGTGTATAATATATTATGATTTTTTGACCGAAACTTGCCTTTTGAAAAGTTTTATAGAATCTAATTTTCAGAATGATTTTTTGCATGGACTTCCATCATAACCTTCCCTCCTAACATATATAAATGATCTTAATAGTTTCGTATCATTTCGAACATTCCCCGATTTAAATTGAGTTTTGACCGAAAATAGTATAAATTCGTGTATAATATATTATAATTATTTGACCGAAACTTGCATTTTGAAAAGTTTCATAGAATCTAATTTTCAGAATGATTTTTTGCATGGACTTCCATCATAACCTTCCCTCCTAACATATATAAATGATCTTAAAAGTTTTTTTTATCATTTCAAACAGACCCCGATTTAATTTGATTTTTGACAGAAACTAGTATAAACTAGTGTATAATATATTATGATTTTTTGACCAAAACTTGCATTTTGAAAAGTTTCATAGAATCTAATTTTCAGAATTATTTTTTGCATGGACTTCCATCATAACCTTCCCTTCTAACATATAAAAATGATCTTAAAAGTTTCGTATCATTTCGAACATTCCCGATTTAAATTATGTTTTGACCAAAACTAGATTAAATTCGTGTATAATATATTATGATTTTTCGACCGAAACTTGCATTTTAAAACATTTCATAGAATCTAATTTTCAGATGATTTTTTGCATGGACTTCCATCATAACCTTCCCTCCTAACATTTATATATGATCTTAAAAGTTTCTTTTATCATTTTAAACAGTCCCCGATTTAATTTGATTTTTGACAGAAACTAGTATAAACTAGTGTATAATATATTATGATTTTTTGACCGAAACTTGCATTTTGAAAAGTTTCATAGAATCTAATTTTCAGAATGATTTTTTGCATGGACTTCCATCATAACCTTCCCTCCTAACATATATAAATGATCTTAAAATTTTCGTATCATTTCGAACATTCCCCGATTTAAATTGAGTTTTGACCGAAAATAGTATAAATTCGTGTATAATATATTATAATTATTTGACCGAAACTTGTATTTTGAAAAGTTTCATAGAATCTAATTTTCAGAATGATTTTTTGCATGCACTTCCATCATAACCTTCCCTCCTAACATATATAAATGATCTTAAAAGTTTTTTTTTATCATTTCAAACAGTCCCCGATTTAATTTGATTTTTGACAGAAACTAGTATAAACTAGTGTATAATATATTATGATTTTTTGACCAAAACTTGCATTTTGAAAAGTTTAATAGAATCTAATTTTCAGAATGATTTTTTGCATGGACTTCCATCATAACCTTCCCTCCTAACATATATAAATGATCTTAAAAGTTTCGTATTATTTCGAACATTCCCCTATTAAATTTGAGTTTTGACCGAAACAATTAGAAATTAGTGTATAATATATTATGATTTTTTGACCGAAACTTGCATTTTGAAAAGTTTCATAGATTCTAATTTTCAGAATGAATTTTTGCATGGACTTCCATCATAACCTTCCCTCTTAACATATATGAATGATCTTAAAAGTTTCGTATCATTTCGAACCTTCCCCTATTTAATTTGAGTTTTGACCGAAACAATTACAAATTAGTGTATAATATATTATGATTTTTTTACCGAAACTTGCATTTTGAAAAGTTTCATAGAATCTAATTTTCAGAATGATTTTTTGCATGGACTTCCATCATAACCTTCCCTCCTAACATATATAAATGATCTTAATAGTTTCGTATCATTTCGAACATTCCCCGATTTAAATTGAGTTTTGACCGAAAATAGTATAAATTCGTGTATAATATATTATAATTATTTGACCGAAACTTGTATTTTGAAAAGTTTCATAGAATCTAATTTTCAGAATGATTTTTTGCATGCACTTCCATCATAACCTTCCCTCCTAACATATATAAATGATCTTAAAAGTTTTTTTTTATCATTTCAAACAGTCCCCGATTTAATTTGATTTTTGACAGAAACTAGTATAAACTAGTGTATAATATATTATGATTTTTTGACCAAAACATGCATTTTGAAAAGTTTAATAGAATCTAATTTTCAGAATGATTTTTTGCATGGACTTCCATCATAACCTTCCCTCCTAACATATATAAATGATCTTAAAAGTTTCGTATTATTTCGAACATTCCCCTATTAAATTTGAGTTTTGACCGAAACAATTAGAAATTAGTGTATAATATATTATGATTTTTTGACCGAAACTTGCATTTTGAAAAGTTTCATAGATTCTAATTTTCAGAATGAATTTTTGCATGGACTTCCATCATAACCTTCCCTCTTAACATATATGAATGATCTTAAAAGTTTCGTATCATTTCGAACCTTCCCCTATTTAATTTGAGTTTTGACCGAAACAATTACAAATTAGTGTATAATATATTATGATTTTTTGACCGAAACTTGCATTTTGAAAAGTTTCATAGAATCTAATTTTCAGAATGATTTTTTGCATGGACTTCCATCATAACCTTCCCTCCTAACATATATAAATGATCTTAATAGTTTCGTATCATTTCGAACATTCCCCGATTTAAATTGAGTTTTGACCGAAAATAGTATAAATTCGTGTATAATATATTATAATTATTTGACCGAAACTTGCATTTTGAAAAGTTTCATAGAATCTAATTTTCAGAATGATTTTTTGCATGGACTTCCATCATAACCTTCCCTCCTAACATATATAAATGATCTTAAAAGTTTTTTTTATCATTTCAAACAGACCCCGATTTAATTTGATTTTTGACAGAAACTAGTATAAACTAGTGTATAATATATTATGATTTTTTGACCAAAACTTGCATTTTGAAAAGTTTCATAGAATCTAATTTTCAGAATTATTTTTTGCATGGACTTCCATCATAACCTTCCCTTCTAACATATAAAAATGATCTTAAAAGTTTCGTATCATTTCGAACATTCCCGATTTAAATTATGTTTTGACCAAAACTAGATTAAATTCGTGTATAATATATTATGATTTTTCGACCGAAACTTGCATTTTAAAACATTTCATAGAATCTAATTTTCAGATGATTTTTTGCATGGACTTCCATCATAACCTTCCCTCCTAACATTTATATATGATCTTAAAAGTTTCTTTTATCATTTTAAACAGTCCCCGATTTAATTTGATTTTTGACAGAAACTAGTATAAACTAGTGTATAATATATTATGATTTTTTGACCGAAACTTGCATTTTGAAAAGTTTCATAGAATCTAATTTTCAGAATGATTTTTTGCATGGACTTCCATCATAACCTTCCCTCCTAACATATATAAATGATCTTAAAATTTTCGTATCATTTCGAACATTCCCCGATTTAAATTGAGTTTTGACCGAAAATAGTATAAATTCGTGTATAATATATTATAATTATTTGACCGAAACTTGTATTTTGAAAAGTTTCATAGAATCTAATTTTCAGAATGATTTTTTGCATGCACTTCCATCATAACCTTCCCTCCTAACATATATAAATGATCTTAAAAGTTTTTTTTTATCATTTCAAACAGTCCCCGATTTAATTTGATTTTTGACAGAAACTAGTATAAACTAGTGTATAATATATTATGATTTTTTGACCAAAACTTGCATTTTGAAAAGTTTAATAGAATCTAATTTTCAGAATGATTTTTTGCATGGACTTCCATCATAACCTTCCCTCCTAACATATATAAATGATCTTAAAAGTTTCGTATTATTTCGAACATTCCCCTATTAAATTTGAGTTTTGACCGAAACAATTAGAAATTAGTGTATAATATATTATGATTTTTTGACCGAAACTTGCATTTTGAAAAGTTTCATAGATTCTAATTTTCAGAATGAATTTTTGCATGGACTTCCATCATAACCTTCCCTCTTAACATATATGAATGATCTTAAAAGTTTCGTGTCATTTCGAACCTTCCCCTATTTAATTTGAGTTTTGACCGAAACAATTACAAATTAGTGTATAATATATTATGATTTTTTGACCGAAACTTGCATTTTGAAAAGTTTCATAGAATCTAATTTTCAGAATGATTTTTTGCATGGACTTCCATCATAACCTTCCCTCCTAACATATATAAATGATCTTAATAGTTTCGTATCATTTCGAACATTCCCCGATTTAAATTGAGTTTTGACCGAAAATAGTATAAATTCGTGTATAATATATTATAATTATTTGACCGAAACTTGTATTTTGAAAAGTTTCATAGAATCTAATTTTCAGAATGATTTTTTGCATGCACTTCCATCATAACCTTCCCTCCTAACATATATAAATGATCTTAAAAGTTTTTTTTTATCATTTCAAACAGTCCCCGATTTAATTTGATTTTTGACAGAAACTAGTATAAACTAGTGTATAATATATTATGATTTTTTGACCAAAACATGCATTTTGAAAAGTTTAATAGAATCTAATTTTCAGAATGATTTTTTGCATGGACTTCCATCATAACCTTCCCTCCTAACATATATAAATGATCTTAAAAGTTTCGTATTATTTCGAACATTCCCCTATTAAATTTGAGTTTTGACCGAAACAATTAGAAATTAGTGTATAATATATTATGATTTTTTGACCGAAACTTGCATTTTGAAAAGTTTCATAGATTCTAATTTTCAGAATGAATTTTTGCATGGACTTCCATCATAACCTTCCCTCTTAACATATATGAATGATCTTAAAAGTTTCGTATCATTTCGAACCTTCCCCTATTTAATTTGAGTTTTGACCGAAACAATTACAAATTAGTGTATAATATATTATGATTTTTTGACCGAAACTTGCATTTTGAAAAGTTTCATAGAATCTAATTTTCAGAATGATTTTTTGCATGGACTTCCATCATAACCTTCCCTCCTAACATATATAAATGATCTTAATAGTTTCGTATCATTTCGAACATTCCCCGATTTAAATTGAGTTTTGACCGAAAATAGTATAAATTCGTGTATAATATATTATAATTATTTGACCGAAACTTGCATTTTGAAAAGTTTCATAGAATCTAATTTTCAGAATGATTTTTTGCATGGACTTCCATCATAACCTTCCCTCCTAACATATATAAATGATCTTAAAAGTTTTTTTTATCATTTCAAACAGACCCCGATTTAATTTGATTTTTGACAGAAACTAGTATAAACTAGTGTATAATATATTATGATTTTTTGACCAAAACTTGCATTTTGAAAAGTTTCATAGAATCTAATTTTCAGAATTATTTTTTGCATGGACTTCCATCATAACCTTCCCTTCTAACATATAAAAATGATCTTAAAAGTTTCGTATCATTTCGAACATTCCCGATTTAAATTATGTTTTGACCAAAACTAGATTAAATTCGTGTATAATATATTATGATTTTTCGACCGAAACTTGCATTTTAAAACATTTCATAGAATCTAATTTTCAGATGATTTTTTGCATGGACTTCCATCATAACCTTCCCTCCTAACATTTATATATGATCTTAAAAGTTTCTTTTATCATTTTAAACAGTCCCCGATTTAATTTGATTTTTGACAGAAACTAGTATAAACTAGTGTATAATATATTATGATTTTTTGACCGAAACTTGCATTTTGAAAAGTTTCATAGAATCTAATTTTCAGAATGATTTTTTGCATGGACTTCCATCATAACCTTCCCTCCTAACATATATAAATGATCTTAAAATTTTCGTATCATTTCGAACATTCCCCGATTTAAATTGAGTTTTGACCGAAAATAGTATAAATTCGTGTATAATATATTATAATTATTTGACCGAAACTTGTATTTTGAAAAGTTTCATAGAATCTAATTTTTAGAATGATTTTTTGCATGCACTTCCATCATAACCTTCCCTCCTAACATATATAAATGATCTTAAAAGTTTTTTTTTATCATTTCAAACAGTCCCCGATTTAATTTGATTTTTGACAGAAACTAGTATAAACTAGTGTATAATATATTATGATTTTTTGACCAAAACTTGCATTTTGAAAAGTTTAATAGAATCTAATTTTCAGAATGATTTTTTGCATGGACTTCCATCATAACCTTCCCTCCTAACATATATAAATGATCTTAAAAGTTTCGTATTATTTCGAACATTCCCCTATTAAATTTGAGTTTTAACCGAAACAATTAGAAATTAGTGTATAATATATTATGATTTTTTGACCGAAACTTGCATTTTGAAAAGTTTCATAGATTCTAATTTTCAGAATGAATTTTTGCATGGACTTCCATCATAACCTTCCCTCTTAACATATATGAATGATCTTAAAAGTTTCGTATCATTTCGAACCTTCCCCTATTTAATTTGAGTTTTGACCGAAACAATTACAAATTAGTGTATAATATATTATGATTTTTTGACCGAAACTTGCCTTTTGAAAAGTTTTATAGAATCTAATTTTCAGAATGATTTTTTGCATGGACTTCCATCATAACCTTCCCTCCTAACATATATAAATGATCTTAATAGTTTCGTATCATTTCGAACATTCCCCGATTTAAATTGAGTTTTGACCGAAAATAGTATAAATTCGTGTATAATATATTATAATTATTTGACCGAAACTTGCATTTTGAAAAGTTTCATAGAATCTAATTTTCAGAATGATTTTTTGCATGGACTTCCATCATAACCTTCCCTCCTAACATATATAAATGATCTTAAAAGTTTTTTTTATCATTTCAAACAGACCCCGATTTAATTTGATTTTTGACAGAAACTAGTATAAACTAGTGTATAATATATTATGATTTTTTGACCAAAACTTGCATTTTGAAAAGTTTCATAGAATCTAATTTTCAGAATTATTTTTTGCATGGACTTCCATCATAACCTTCCCTTCTAACATATAAAAATGATCTTAAAAGTTTCGTATCATTTCGAACATTCCCGATTTAAATTATGTTTTGACCAAAACTAGATTAAATTCGTGTATAATATATTATGATTTTTCGACCGAAACTTGCATTTTAAAACATTTCATAGAATCTAATTTTCAGATGATTTTTTGCATGGACTTCCATCATAACCTTCCCTCCTAACATTTATATATGATCTTAAAAGTTTCTTTTATCATTTTATACAGTCCCCGATTTAATTTGATTTTTGACAGAAACTAGTATAAACTAGTGTATAATATATTATGATTTTTTGACCGAAACTTGCATTTTGAAAAGTTTCATAGAATCTAATTTTCAGAATGATTTTTTGCATGGACTTCCATCATAACCTTCCCTCCTAACATATATAAATGATCTTAAAATTTTCGTATCATTTCGAACATTCCCCGATTTAAATTGAGTTTTGACCGAAAATAGTATAAATTCGTGTATAATATATTATAATTATTTGACCGAAACTTGTATTTTGAAAAGTTTCATAGAATCTAATTTTCAGAATGATTTTTTGCATGCACTTCCATCATAACCTTCCCTCCTAACATATATAAATGATCTTAAAAGTTTTTTTTTATCATTTCAAACAGTCCCCGATTTAATTTGATTTTTGACAGAAACTAGTATAAACTAGTGTATAATATATTATGATTTTTTGACCAAAACTTGCATTTTGAAAAGTTTAATAGAATCTAATTTTCAGAATGATTTTTTGCATGGACTTCCATCATAACCTTCCCTCCTAACATATATAAATGATCTTAAAAGTTTCGTATTATTTCGAACATTCCCCTATTAAATTTGAGTTTTGACCGAAACAATTAGAAATTAGTGTATAATATATTATTATTTTTTGACCGAAACTTGCATTTTGAAAAGTTTCATAGAATCTAATTTTCAGAATGATTTTTTGCATGGACTTCCATCATAACCTTCCCTCTTAACATATATGAATGATCTTAAAAGTTTCGTATCATTTCGAACATTCCCCTATTTAATTTGAGTTTTGACCGAAACAATTACAAATTAGTGTATAATATATTATGAGTTTTTGACCGAAACTTGCATTTTGAAAAGTTTCATAGAATCTAATTTTCAGAATGATTTTTTGCATGGACTTCCATCATAACCTTCCCTCCTAACATATATAAATGATCTTAAAAGTTTCGTATCATTTCGACCATTCCCTGATTTAAATTGAGTTTTGACCGAAAATAGTATAAATTCGTGTATAATATATTATAATTATTTGACCGAAACTTGCATTTTGAAAAGTTTAATAGAATCTAATTTTCAGAATGATTTATTGCATGCACTTCCATCATAACCTTCCCTCCTAACATATATAAATGATCTTAAAAGTTTTCTTTTATTATTTCAAACAGTCCCCGATTTAATTTGATTTTTGACAGAAACTAGTATAAACTAGTGTATAATATATTATGATTTTTTGACCAAAACTTGCATTTTGAAAAGTTTCATAGAATCTAATTTTCAGAATTATTTTTTGCATGGACTTCCATCATAACCTTCCCTTCTAACATATAAAAATGATCTTAAAAGTTTCGTATCATTTCGAACATTCCCGATTTAAATTAAGTTTTGACCATAACTAGTATAAATTCGTGTATAATATATTATGATTTTTCAACCGAAACTTGCATTTTAAAACATTTCATAGAATCTAATTTTCAGATGATTTTTTGCATGGACTTCCATCATAACCTTCCCTCCTAACATTTATATATGATCTTAAAAGTTTTTTTTTATCATTTTAAACAGTCCCCGATTTAATTTGATTTTTGACAGAAACTAGTATAAACTAGTGTATAATATATTATGATTTTTTGACCAAAACTTGCATTTTGAAAAGTTTAATAGAATCTAATTTTCAGAATGATTTTTTGCATGGACTTCCATCATAACCTTCCCTCCTAACATATATAAATGATCTTAAAAGTTTCGTATTATTTCGAACATTCCCCTATTAAATTTGAGTTTTGACCGAAACAATTAGAAATTAGTGTATAATATATTATTATTTTTTGACCGAAACTTGCATTTTGAAAAGTTTCATAGAATGTAATTTTCAGAATGATTTTTTGCATGGACTTCCATCATAACCTTCCCTCTTAACATATATGAATGATCTTAAAAGTTTCGTATCATTTCGAACATTCCCCTATTTAATTTGAGTTTTGACCGAAACAATTACAAATTAGTGTATAATATATTATGATTTTTTGACCGAAACTTGCATTTTGAAAAGTTTCATAGAATCTAATTTTCAGAATGATTTTTTGCATGGACTTCCATCTTAACCTTCCCTCCTAACATATATAAATGATCTTAAAAGTTTCGTATCATTTCGAACATTCCCTGATTTAAATTGAGTTTTGACCGAAAATAGTATAAATTCGTGTATAATATATTATAATTATTTGACCGAAACTTGCATTTTGAAAAGTTTCATAGAATCTAATTTTCAGAATGATTTATTGCATGCACTTCCATCATAACCTTCCCTCCTAACATATATAAATGATCTTAAAAGTTTTTTTTTATTATTTCAAACAGTCCCCGATTTAATTTGATTTTTGACAGAAACTAGTATAAACTAGTGTATAATATATTATGATTTTTTGACCAAAACTTGCATTTTGAAAAGTTTCATAGAATCTAATTTTCAGAATTATTTTTTGCATTGACTTCCATCATAACCTTCCCTTCTAACATATAAAAATGATCTTAAAAGTTTCGTATCATTTCGAACATTCCCGATTTAAATTAAGTTTTGACCATAACTAGTATAAATTCGTGTATAATATATTATGATTTTTCAACCGAAACTTGCATTTTAAAACATTTCATAGAATCTAATTTTCAGATGATTTTTTGCATGGACTTCCATCATAACCTTCCCTCCTAACATTTATATATGATCTTAAAAGTTTTTTTTTATCATTTTAAACAGTCCCCGATTTAATTTGATTTTTGACAGAAACTAGTATAAACTAGTGTATAATATATTATGATTTTTTGACCAAAACTTGCATTTTGAAAAGTTTAATAGAATCTAATTTTCAGATGATTTTTTGCATGGACTTCCATCATAACCTTCCCTCCTAACATTTATATATGATCTTAAAAGTTTCTTTTATCATTTTAAACAGTCCCCGATTTAATTTGATTTTTGACAGAAACTAGTATAAACTAGTGTATAATATATTATGATTTTTTGACCGAAACTTGCATTTTGAAAAGTTTCATAGAATCTAATTTTCAGAATGATTTTTTGCATGGACTTCCATCATAACCTTCCCTCCTAACATATATAAATGATCTTAAAATTTTCGTATCATTTCGAACATTCCCCGATTTAAATTGAGTTTTGACCGAAAATAGTATAAATTCGTGTATAATATATTATAATTATTTGACCGAAACTTGTATTTTGAAAAGTTTCATAGAATCTAATTTTCAGAATGATTTTTTGCATGCACTTCCATCATAACCTTCCCTCCTAACATATATAAATGATCTTAAAAGTTTTTTTTTATCATTTCAAACAGTCCCCGATTTAATTTGATTTTTGACAGAAACTAGTATAAACTAGTGTATAATATATTATGATTTTTTGACCAAAACTTGCATTTTGAAAAGTTTAATAGAATCTAATTTTCAGAATGATTTTTTGCATGGACTTCCATCATAACCTTCCCTCCTAACATATATAAATGATCTTAAAAGTTTCGTATTATTTCGAACATTCCCCTATTAAATTTGAGTTTTGACCGAAACAATTAGAAATTAGTGTATAATATATTATTATTTTTTGACCGAAACTTGCATTTTGAAAAGTTTCATAGAATCTAATTTTCAGAATGATTTTTTGCATGGACTTCCATCATAACCTTCCCTCTTAACATATATGAATGATCTTAAAAGTTTCGTATCATTTCGAACATTCCCCTATTTAATTTGAGTTTTGACCGAAACAATTACAAATTAGTGTATAATATATTATGATTTTTTGACCGAAACTTGCATTTTGAAAAGTTTCATAGAATCTAATTTTCAGAATGATTTTTTGCATGGACTTCCATCATAACCTTCCCTCCTAACATATATAAATGATCTTAAAAGTTTCGTATCATTTCGAACATTCCCTGATTTAAATTGAGTTTTGACCGAAAATAGTATAAATTTGTGTATAATATATTATAATTATTTGACCGAAACTTGCATTTTGAAAAGTTTCATAGAATCTAATTTTCAGAATGATTTATTGCATGCACTTCCATCATAACCTTCCCTCCTAACATATATAAATGATCTTAAAAGTTTTTTTTTATTATTTCAAACAGTCCCCGATTTAATTTGATTTTTGACAGAAACTAGTATAAACTAGTGTATAATATATTATGATTTTTTGACCAAAACTTGCATTTTGAAAAGTTTCATAGAATCTAATTTTCAGAATTATTTTTTGCATTGACTTCCATCATAACCTTCCCTTCTAACATATAAAAATGATCTTAAAAGTTTCGTATCATTTCGAACATTCCCGATTTAAATTAAGTTTTGACCATAACTAGTATAAATTCGTGTATAATATATTATGATTTTTCAACCGAAACTTGCATTTTAAAACATTTCATAGAATCTAATTTTCAGATGATTTTTTGCATGGACTTCCATCATAACCTTCCCTCCTAACATTTATATATGATCTTAAAAGTTTTTTTTTATCATTTTAAACAGTCCCCGATTTAATTTGATTTTTGACAGAAACTAGTATAAACTAGTGTATAATATATTATGATTTTTATACCAAAACTTGCATTTTGAAAAGTTTAATAGAATCTAATTTTCAGATGATTTTTTGCATGGACTTCCATCATAACCTTCCCTCCTAACATTTATATATGATCTTAAAAGTTTCTTTTATCATTTTAAACAGTCCCCGATTTAATTTGATTTTTGACAGAAACTAGTATAAACTAGTGTATAATATATTATGATTTTTTGACCGAAACTTGCATTTTGAAAAGTTTCATAGAATCTAATTTTCAGAATGATTTTTTGCATGGACTTCCATCATAACCTTCCCTCCTAACATATATAAATGATCTTAAAATTTTCGTATCATTTCGAACATTCCCCGATTTAAATTGAGTTTTGACCGAAAATAGTATAAATTCGTGTATAATATATTATAATTATTTGACCGAAACTTGTATTTTGAAAAGTTTCATAGAATCTAATTTTCAGAATGATTTTTTGCATGCACTTCCATAATAACCTTCCCTCCTAACATATATAAATGATCTTAAAAGTTTTTTTTTATCATTTCAAACAGTCCCCGATTTAATTTGATTTTTGACAGAAACTAGTATAAACTAGTGTATAATATATTATGATTTTTTGACCAAAACTTGCATTTTGAAAAGTTTAATAGAATCTAATTTTCAGAATGATTTTTTGCATGGACTTCCATCATAACCTTCCCTCCTAACATATATAAATGATCTTAAAAGTTTCGTATTATTTCGAACATTCCCCTATTAAATTTGAGTTTTGACCGAAACAATTAGAAATTAGTGTATAATATATTATTATTTTTTGACCGAAACTTGCATTTTGAAAAGTTTCATAGAATCTAATTTTCAGAATGATTTTTTGCATGGACTTCCATCATAACCTTCCCTCTTAACATATATGAATGATCTTAAAAGTTTCGTATCATTTCGAACATTCCCCTATTTAATTTGAGTTTTGACCGAAACAATTACAAATTAGTGTATAATATATTATGATTTTTTGACCGAAACTTGCATTTTGAAAAGTTTCATAGAATCTAATTTTCAGAATGATTTTTTGCATGGACTTCCATCATAACCTTCCCTCCTAACATATATAAATGATCTTAAAAGTTTCGTATCATTTCGAACATTCCCTGATTTAAATTGAGTTTTGACCGAAAATAGTATAAATTTGTGTATAATATATTATAATTATTTGACCGAAACTTGCATTTTGAAAAGTTTCATAGAATCTAATTTTCAGAATGATTTATTGCATGCACTTCCATCATAACCTTCCCTCCTAACATATATAAATGATCTTAAAAGTTTTCTTTTATTATTTCAAACAGTCCCCGATTTAATTTGATTTTTGACAGAAACTAGTATAAACTAGTGTATAATATATTATGATTTTTTGACCAAAACTTGCATTTTGAAAAGTTTCATAGAATCTAATTTTCAGAATTATTTTTTGCATGGACTTCCATCATAACCTTCCCTTCTAACATATAAAAATGATCTTAAAAGTTTCGTATCATTTCGAACATTCCCGATTTAAATTAAGTTTTGACCATAACTAGTATAAATTCGTGTATAATATATTATGATTTTTCAACCGAAACTTGCATTTTAAAACATTTCATAGAATCTAATTTTCAGATGATTTTTTGCATGGACTTCCATCATAACCTTCCCTCCTAACATTTATATATGATCTTAAAAGTTTTTTTTTATCATTTTAAACAGTCCCCGATTTAATTTGATTTTTGACAGAAACTAGTATAAACTAGTGTATAATATATTATGATTTTTTGACCAAAACTTGCATTTTGAAAAGTTTAATAGAATCTAATTTTCAGAATGATTTTTTGCATGGACTTCCATCATAACCTTCCCTCCTAACATATATAAATGATCTTAAAAGTTTCGTATTATTTCGAACATTCCCCTATTAAATTTGAGTTTTGACCGAAACAATTAGAAATTAGTGTATAATATATTATTATTTTTTGACCGAAACTTGCATTTTGAAAAGTTTCATAGAATGTAATTTTCAGAATGATTTTTTGCATGGACTTCCATCATAACCTTCCCTCTTAACATATATGAATGATCTTAAAAGTTTCGTATCATTTCGAACATTCCCCTATTTAATTTGAGTTTTGACCGAAACAATTACAAATTAGTGTATAATATATTATGATTTTTTGACCGAAACTTGCATTTTGAAAAGTTTCATAGAATCTAATTTTCAGAATGATTTTTTGCATGGACTTCCATCTTAACCTTCCCTCCTAACATATATAAATGATCTTAAAAGTTTTGTATCATTTCGAACATTCCCTGATTTAAATTGAGTTTTGACCGAAAATAGTATAAATTCGTGTATAATATATTATAATTATTTGAACGAAACTTGCATTTTGAAAAGTTTCATAGAATCTAATTTTCAGAATGATTTATTGCATGCACTTCCATCATAACCTTCCCTCCTAACATATATAAATGATCTTAAAAGTTTTTTTTATTATTTCAAACAGTCCCCGATTTAATTTGATTTTTGACAGAAACTAGTATAAACTAGTGTATAATATATTATGATTTTTTGACCAAAACTTGCATTTTGAAAAGTTTCATAGAATCTAATTTTCAGAATTATTTTTTGCATTGACTTCCATCATAACCTTCCCTTCTAACATATAAAAATGATCTTAAAAGTTTCGTATCATTTCGAACATTCCCGATTTAAATTAAGTTTTGACCATAACTAGTATAAATTCGTGTATAATATATTATGATTTTTCAACCGAAACTTGCATTTTAAAACATTTCATAGAATCTAATTTTCAGATGATTTTTTGCATGGACTTCCATCATAACCTTCCCTCCTAACATTTATATATGATCTTAAAAGTTTTTTTTTATCATTTTAAACAGTCCCCGATTTAATTTGATTTTTGACAGAAACTAGTATAAACTAGTGTATAATATATTATGATTTTTTGACCAAAACTTGCATTTTGAAAAGTTTAATAGAATCTAATTTTCAGAATGATTTTTTGCATGGACTTCCATCATAACCTTCCCTCCTAACATATGTAAATGATCTTAAAAGTTTCGTATTATTTCGAACATTCCCCTATTAAATTTGAGTTTTGACCGAAACAATTAGAAATTAGTGTATAATATATTATTATTTTTTGACCGAAACTTGCATTTTGAAAAGTTTCATAGAATGTAATTTTCAGAATGATTTTTTGCATGGACTTCCATCATAACCTTCCCTCTTAACATATATGAATGATCTTAAAAGTTTCGTATCATTTCGAACATTCCCCTATTTAATTTGAGTTTTGACCGAAACAATTACAAATTAGTGTATAATATATTATGATTTTTTGACCGAAACTTGCATTTTGAAAAGTTTCATAGAATCTAATTTTCAGAATGATTTTTTGCATGGACTTCCATCTTAACCTTCCCTCCTAACATATATAAATGATCTTAAAAGTTTCGTATCATTTCGAACATTCCCTGATTTAAATTGAGTTTTGACCGAAAATAGTATAAATTCGTGTATAATATATTATAATTATTTGACCGAAACTTGCATTTTGAAAAGTTTCATAGAATCTAATTTTCAGAATGATTTATTGCATGCACTTCCATCATAACCTTCCCTCCTAACATATATAAATGATCTTAAAAGTTTTTTTTTATTATTTCAAACAGTCCCCGATTTAATTTGATTTTTGACAGAAACTAGTATAAACTAGTGTATAATATATTATGATTTTTTGACCAAAACTTGCATTTTGAAAAGTTTCATAGAATCTAATTTTCAGAATTATTTTTTGCATTGACTTCCATCATAACCTTCCCTTCTAACATATAAAAATGATCTTAAAAGTTTCGTATCATTTCGAACATTCCCGATTTAAATTAAGTTTTGACCATAACTAGTATAAATTCGTGTATAATATATTATGATTTTTCAACCGAAACTTGCATTTTAAAACATTTCATAGAATCTAATTTTCAGATGATTTTTTGCATGGACTTCCATCATAACCTTCCCTCCTAACATTTATATATGATCTTAAAAGTTTTTTTTTATCATTTTAAACAGTCCCCGATTTAATTTGATTTTTGACAGAAACTAGTATAAACTAGTGTATAATATATTATGATTTTTTGACCAAAACTTGCATTTTGAAAAGTTTAATAGAATCTAATTTTCAGAATGATTTTTTGCATGGACTTCCATCATAACCTTCCCTCCTAACATATATAAATGATCTTAAAAGTTTCGTATTATTTCGAACATTCCCCTATTAAATTTGAGTTTTGACCGAAACAATTAGAAATTAGTGTATAATATATTATTATTTTTTGACCGAAACTTGCATTTTGAAAAGTTTCATAGAATGTAATTTTCAGAATGATTTTTTGCATGGACTTCCATCATAACCTTCCCTCTTAACATATATGAATGATCTTAAAAGTTTCGTATCATTTCGAACATTCCCCTATTTAATTTGAGTTTTGACCGAAACAATTACAAATTAGTGTATAATATATTATGATTTTTTGACCGAAACTTGCATTTTGAAAAGTTTCATAGAATCTAATTTTCAGAATGATTTTTTGCATGGACTTCCATCTTAACCTTCCCTCCTAACATATATAAATGATCTTAAAAGTTTCGTATCATTTCGAACATTCCCTGATTTAAATTGAGTTTTGACCGAAAATAGTATAAATTCGTGTATAATATATTATAATTATTTGACCGAAACTTGCATTTTGAAAAGTTTCATAGAATCTAATTTTCAGAATGATTTATTGCATGCACTTCCATCATAACCTTCCCTCCTAACATATATAAATGATCTTAAAAGTTTTTTTTTATTATTTCAAACAGTCCCCGATTTAATTTGATTTTTGACAGAAACTAGTATAAACTAGTGTATAATATATTATGATTTTTTGACCAAAACTTGCATTTTGAAAAGTTTCATAGAATCTAATTTTCAGAATTATTTTTTGCATTGACTTCCATCATAACCTTCCCTTCTAACATATAAAAATGATCTTAAAAGTTTCGTATCATTTCGAACATTCCCGATTTAAATTAAGTTTTGACCATAACTAGTATAAATTCGTGTATAATATATTATGATTTTTCAACCGAAACTTGCATTTTAAAACATTTCATAGAATCTAATTTTCAGATGATTTTTTGCATGGACTTCCATCATAACCTTCCCTCCTAACATTTATATATGATCTTAAAAGTTTTTTTTTATCATTTTAAACAGTCCCCGATTTAATTTGATTTTTGACAGAAACTAGTATAAACTAGTGTATAATATATTATGATTTTTATACCAAAACTTGCATTTTGAAAAGTTTAATAGAATCTAATTTTCAGATGATTTTTTGCATGGACTTCCATCATAACCTTCCCTCCTAACATTTATATATGATCTTAAAAGTTTCTTTTATCATTTTAAACAGTCCCCGATTTAATTTGATTTTTGACAGAAACTAGTATAAACTAGTGTATAATATATTATGATTTTTTGACCGAAACTTGCATTTTGAAAAGTTTCATAGAATCTAATTTTCAGAATGATTTTTTGCATGGACTTCCATCATAACCTTCCCTCCTAACATATATAAATGATCTTAAAATTTTCGTATCATTTCGAACATTCCCCGATTTAAATTGAGTTTTGACCGAAAATAGTATAAATTCGTGTATAATATATTATAATTATTTGACCGAAACTTGTATTTTGAAAAGTTTCATAGAATCTAATTTTCAGAATGATTTTTTGCATGCACTTCCATAATAACCTTCCCTCCTAACATATATAAATGATCTTAAAAGTTTTTTTTTATCATTTCAAACAGTCCCCGATTTAATTTGATTTTTGACAGAAACTAGTATAAACTAGTGTATAATATATTATGATTTTTTGACCAAAACTTGCATTTTGAAAAGTTTAATAGAATCTAATTTTCAGAATGATTTTTTGCATGGACTTCCATCATAACCTTCCCTCCTAACATATATAAATGATCTTAAAAGTTTCGTATTATTTCGAACATTCCCCTATTAAATTTGAGTTTTGACCGAAACAATTAGAAATTAGTGTATAATATATTATTATTTTTTGACCGAAACTTGCATTTTGAAAAGTTTCATAGAATCTAATTTTCAGAATGATTTTTTGCATGGACTTCCATCATAACCTTCCCTCTTAACATATATGAATGATCTTAAAAGTTTCGTATCATTTCGAACATTCCCCTATTTAATTTGAGTTTTGACCGAAACAATTACAAATTAGTGTATAATATATTATGATTTTTTGACCGAAACTTGCATTTTGAAAAGTTTCATAGAATCTAATTTTCAGAATGATTTTTTGCATGGACTTCCATCATTACCTTCCCTCCTAACATATATAAATGATCTTAAAAGTTTCGTATCATTTCGAACATTCCCTGATTTAAATTGAGTTTTGACCGAAAATAGTATAAATTCGTGTATAATATATTATAATTATTTGACCGAAACTTGCATTTTGAAAAGTTTCATAGAATCTAATTTTCAGAATGATTTATTGCATGCACTTCCATCATAACCTTCCCTCCTAACATATATAAATGATCTTAAAAGTTTTCTTTTATTATTTCAAACAGTCCCCGATTTAATTTGATTTTTGACAGAAACTAGTATAAACTAGTGTATAATATATTATGATTTTTTGACCAAAACTTGCATTTTGAAAAGTTTCATAGAATCTAATTTTCAGAATTATTTTTTGCATGGACTTCCATCATAACCTTCCCTTCTAACATATAAAAATGATCTTAAAAGTTTCGTATCATTTCGAACATTCCCGATTTAAATTAAGTTTTGACCATAACTAGTATAAATTCGTGTATAATATATTATGATTTTTCAACCGAAACTTGCATTTTAAAACATTTCATAGAATCTAATTTTCAGATGATTTTTTGCATGGACTTCCATCATAACCTTCCCTCCTAACATTTATATATGATCTTAAAAGTTTTTTTTTATCATTTTAAACAGTCCCCGATTTAATTTGATTTTTGACAGAAACTAGTATAAACTAGTGTATAATATATTATGATTTTTTGACCAAAACTTGCATTTTGAAAAGTTTAATAGAATCTAATTTTCAGAATGATTTTTTGCATGGACTTCCATCATAACCTTCCCTCCTAACATATATAAATGATCTTAAAAGTTTCGTATTATTTCGAACATTCCCCTATTAAATTTGAGTTTTGACCGAAACAATTAGAAATTAGTGTATAATATATTATTATTTTTTGACCGAAACTTGCATTTTGAAAAGTTTCATAGAATGTAATTTTCAGAATGATTTTTTGCATGGACTTCCATCATAACCTTCCCTCTTAACATATATGAATGATCTTAAAAGTTTCGTATCATTTCGAACATTCCCCTATTTAATTTGAGTTTTGACCGAAACAATTACAAATTAGTGTATAATATATTATGATTTTTTGACCGAAACTTGCATTTTGAAAAGTTTCATAGAATCTAATTTTCAGAATGATTTTTTGCATGGACTTCCATCTTAACCTTCCCTCCTAACATATATAAATGATCTTAAAAGTTTCGTATCATTTCGAACATTCCCTGATTTAAATTGAGTTTTGACCGAAAATAGTATAAATTCGTGTATAATATATTATAATTATTTGACCGAAACTTGCATTTTGAAAAGTTTCATAGAATCTAATTTTCAGATTGATTTATTGCATGCACTTCCATCATAACCTTCCCTCCTAACATATATAAATGATCTTAAAAGTTTTTTTTTATTATTTCAAACAGTCCCCGATTTAATTTGATTTTTGACAGAAACTAGTATAAACTAGTGTATAATATATTATGATTTTTTGACCAAAACTTGCATTTTGAAAAGTTTCATAGAATCTAATTTTCAGAATTATTTTTTGCATTGACTTCCATCATAACCTTCCCTTCTAACATATAAAAATGATCTTAAAAGTTTCGTATCATTTCGAACATTCCCGATTTAAATTAAGTTTTGACCATAACTAGTATAAATTCGTGTATAATATATTATGATTTTTCAACCGAAACTTGCATTTTAAAACATTTCATAGAATCTAATTTTCAGATGATTTTTTGCATGGACTTCCATCATAACCTTCCCTCCTAACATTTATATATGATCTTAAAAGTTTTTTTTTATCATTTTAAACAGTCCCCGATTTAATTTGATTTTTGACAGAAACTAGTATAAACTAGTGTATAATATATTATGATTTTTTGACCAAAACTTGCATTTTGAAAAGTTTAATAGAATCTAATTTTCAGAATGATTTTTTGCAGTGACTTCCATCATAACCTTCCCTCCTAACATATATAAATGATCTTAAAAGTTTCGTATCATTTCGAACATTCCCCTATTTAATTTGAGTTTTGACCGAAACAATTAGAAATTAGTGTATAATATATTATGATTTTTTGACTGAAACTTGCATTTTGAAAAGTTTCATAGAATCTAATTTTCAGAATGATTTTTTGCATGGACTTCCATCTTAACCTTCCTTCTTAACATATATAAATGATCTTAAAAGTTTCGTATCATTTCGAACCTTCCCCTATTTAATTTGAGTTTTGACCGAAACAATTACAAATTAGTGTATAATATATTATGATTTTTTGACCGAAACTTGCATTTTGAAAAGTTTCATAGAATCTAATTTTCAGAATGATTTTTTGCATGGACTTCCATCTTAACCTTCCCTCCTAACATATATAAATGATCTTAAAAGTTTCGTATCATTTCGAACATTCCCCGATTTAAATTGAGTTTTGACCGAAAATAGTATAAATTCGTGTATAATATATTATAATTATTTGACCGAAACTTGTATTTTGAAAAGTTTCATAGAATCTAATTTTCAGAATGATTTTTTGCATGCACTTCCATCATAACCTTCCCTCCTAACATATATAAATGATCTTAAAATTTTTTTTTTATCATTTCAAACAGTCCCCGATTTAATTTGATTTTTGACAGAAACTAGTATAAACCAGTGTATAATATATTATGATTTTTTGACCAAAACTTGCATTTTGAAAAGTTTCATAGAATCTAATTTTCAGAATTATTTTTTGCATGGACTTCCATCATAACCTTCCCTTCTAACATATAAAAATGATCTTAAAAGTTTCGTATCATTTCGAACATTCCCGATTTAAATTAAGTTTTGACCATAACTAGTATAAATTCGTGTATAATATATTATGATTTTTCAACCGAAACTTGCATTTTTAAAAATTTCATAGAATCTAATTTTCAGATGATTTTTTGCATGGACTTCCATCATAACCTTCCCTCCTAACATTTATATATGATCTTAAAAGTTTTTTTTATCATTTTAAACAGTCCCCGATTTAATTTGATTTTTGACAGAAACTAGTATAAACTAGTGTATAATATATTATGATTTTTTGACCAAAACTTGCATTTTGAAAAGTTTAATAGAATCTAATTTTCAGAATGATTTTTTGCATGCACTTCCATCATAACCTTCCCTCCTAACATATATAAATGATCTTAAAAGTTTTTTTTTATCATTTCAAACAGTCCCCGATTTAATTTGATTTTTGACAGAAACTAGTATACACTAGTGTATAATATATTATGATTTTTTGACCAAAACTTGCATTTTGAAAAGTTTCATAGAATCTAATTTTCAGAATTATTTTTTGCATGGACTTCCATCATAACCTTCCCTTCAAACATATAAAAATGATCTTAAAAGTTTCGTATCATTTCTAACATTCCCGATTTAAATTAAGTTTTGACCATAACTAGTATAAATTCGTGTATAATATATTATGATTTTTCAACCGAAACTTGCATTTTGAAAAGTTTCATAGAATCTAATTTTCAGAATGATTTTTTGCATGGACTTCCATCATAACCTTCCCTCCTAACATATATAAATGATCTTAAAAGTTTTTTTTATCATTTCAAACAGACCCCGATTTAATTTGATTTTTGACAGAATCTAGTATAAACTAGTGTATAATATATTATGATTTTTTGACCAAAACTTGCATTTTGAAAAGTTTCATAGAATCTAATTTTCAGAATTATTTTTTGCATGGACTTCCATCATAACCTTCCCTTCTAACATATAAAAATGATCTTAAAAGTTTGGTATCATTTCAAACATTCCCGATTTAAATTATGTTTTGACCAAAACAAGATTAAATTCGTGTATAATATATTATGATTTTTCGACCGAAACTTGCATTTTAAAACATTTCATAGAATCTAATTTTCAGATGATTTTTTGCATGGACTTCCATCATAACCTTCCCTCCTAACATTTATATATGATCTTAAAAGTTTCTTTTATCATTTTAAACAGTCCCCGATTTAATTTAATTTTTGACAGAAACTAGTATAAACTAGTGTATAATATATTATGATTTTTTGACCGAAACTTGCATTTTGAAAAGTTTCATAGAATCTAATTTTCAGAATGATTTTTTGCATGGACTTCCATCATAACCTTCCCTCCTAACATATATAAATGATCTTAAAAGTTTCGTATCATTTCGAACATTCCCCGATTTAAATTGAGTTTTGACCGAAAATAGTATAAATTCGTGTATAATATATTATAATTATTTGACCGAAACTTGTATTTTGAAAAGTTTCATAGAATCTAATTTTCAGAATGATTTTTTGCATGCACTTCCATCATAACCTTCCCTCCTAACATATATAAATGATCTTAAAAGTTTTTTTTTATCATTTCAAACAGTCCCCGATTTAATTTGATTTTTGACAGAAACTAGTATAAACTAGTGTATAATATATTATGATTTTTTGACCAAAACTTGCATTTTGAAAAGTTTAATAGAATCTAATTTTCAGAATGATTTTTTGCATGGACTTCCATCATAACCTTCCCTCCTAACATATATAAATGATCTTAAAAGTTTCGTATTATTTCGAACATTCCCCTATTAAATTTGAGTTTTGACCGAAACAATTAGAAATTAGTGTATAATATATTACGATTTTTTGACCGAAACTTGCATTTTGAAAAGTTTCATAGAATCTAATTTTCAGAATGATTTTTTGCATGGACTTCCATCTTAACCTTCCTTCTTAACATATATAAATGATCTTAAAAGTTTCGTATCATTTCGAACCTTCCCCTATTTAATTTGAGTTTTGACCGAAACAATTACAAATTAGTGTATAATATATTATGATTTTTTGACCGAAACTTGCATTTTGAAAAGTTTCATAGAATCTAATTTTCAGAATGATTTTTTGCATGGACTTCCATCTTAACCTTCCCTCCTAACATATATAAATGATCTTAAAAGTTTCGTATCATTTCGAACATTCCCCGATTTAAATTGAGTTTTGACCGAAAATAGTATAAATTCGTGTATAATATATTATAATTATTTGACCGAAACTTGTATTTTGAAAAGTTTCATAGAATCTAATTTTCAGAATGATTTTTTGCATGCACTTCCATCATAACCTTCCCTCCTAACATATATAAATGATCTTAAAATTTTTTTTTTATCATTTCAAACAGTCCCCGATTTAATTTGATTTTTGACAGAAACTAGTATAAACCAGTGTATAATATATTATGATTTTTTGACCAAAACTTGCATTTTGAAAAGTTTCATAGAATCTAATTTTCAGAATTATTTTTTGCATGGACTTCCATCATAACCTTCCCTTCTAACATATAAAAATGATCTTAAAAGTTTCGTATCATTTCGAACATTCCCGATTTAAATTAAGTTTTGACCATAACTAGTATAAATTCGTGTATAATATATTATGATTTTTCAACCGAAACTTGCATTTTTAAAAATTTCATAGAATCTAATTTTCAGATGATTTTTTGCATGGACTTCCATCATAACCTTCCCTCCTAACATTTATATATGATCTTAAAAGTTTTTTTTATCATTTTAAACAGTCCCCGATTTAATTTGATTTTTGACAGAAACTAGTATAAACTAGTGTATAATATATTATGATTTTTTGACCAAAACTTGCATTTTGAAAAGTTTAATAGAATCTAATTTTCAGAATGATTTTTTGCATGCACTTCCATCATAACCTTCCCTCCTAACATATATAAATGATCTTAAAAGTTTTTTTTTATCATTTCAAACAGTCCCCGATTTAATTTGATTTTTGACAGAAACTAGTATACACTAGTGTATAATATATTATGATTTTTTGACCAAAACTTGCATTTTGAAAAGTTTCATAGAATCTAATTTTCAGAATTATTTTTTGCATGGACTTCCATCATAACCTTCCCTTCAAACATATAAAAATGATCTTAAAAGTTTCGTATCATTTCGAACATTCCCGATTTAAATTAAGTTTTGACCATAACTAGTATAAATTCGTGTATAATATATTATGATTTTTCAACCGAAACTTGCATTTTGAAAAGTTTCATAGAATCTAATTTTCAGAATGATTTTTTGCATGGACTTCCATCATAACCTTCCCTCCTAACATATATAAATGATCTTAAAAGTTTTTTTTATCATTTCAAACAGACCCCGATTTAATTTGATTTTTGACAGAATCTAGTATAAACTAGTGTATAATATATTATGATTTTTTGACCAAAACTTGCATTTTGAAAAGTTTCATAGAATCTAATTTTCAGAATTATTTTTTGCATGGACTTCCATCATAACCTTCCCTTCTAACATATAAAAATGATCTTAAAAGTTTGGTATCATTTCAAACATTCCCGATTTAAATTATGTTTTGACCAAAACAAGATTAAATTCGTGTATAATATATTATGATTTTTCGACCGAAACTTGCATTTTAAAACATTTCATAGAATCTAATTTTCAGATGATTTTTTGCATGGACTTCCATCATAACCTTCCCTCCTAACATTTATATATGATCTTAAAAGTTTCTTTTATCATTTTAAACAGTCCCCGATTTAATTTAATTTTTGACAGAAACTAGTATAAACTAGTGTATAATATATTATGATTTTTTGACCGAAACTTGCATTTTGAAAAGTTTCATAGAATCTAATTTTCAGAATGATTTTTTGCATGGACTTCCATCATAACCTTCCCTCCTAACATATATTAATGATCTTAAAAGTTTCGTATCATTTCGAACATTCCCCGATTTAAATTGAGTTTTGACCGAAAATAGTATAAATTCGTGTATAATATATTATAATTATTTGACCGAAACTTGTATTTTGAAAAGTTTCATAGAATCTAATTTTCAGAATGATTTTTTGCATGCACTTCCATCATAACCTTCCCTCCTAACATATATAAATGATCTTAAAAGTTTTTTTTTATCATTTCAAACAGTCCCCGATTTAATTTGATTTTTGACAGAAACTAGTATAAACTAGTGTATAATATATTATGATTTTTTGACCAAAACTTGCATTTTGAAAAGTTTAATAGAATCTAATTTTCAGAATGATTTTTTGCATGGACTTCCATCATAACCTTCCCTCCTAACATATATAAATGATCTTAAAAGTTTCGTATTATTTCGAACATTCCCCTATTAAATTTGAGTTTTGACCGAAACAATTAGAAATTAGTGTATAATATATTACGATTTTTTGACCGAAACTTGCATTTTGAAAAGTTTCATAGAATCTAATTTTCAGAATGATTTTTTGCATGGACTTCCATCATAACCTTCCCTCTTAACATATATGAATGATCTTAAAAGTTTCGTATCATTTTGAACCTTCCCCTATTTAATTTGAGTTTTGACCGAAACAATTACAAATTAGTGTATAATATATTATGATTTTTTGACCGAAACTTGCATTTTGAAAAGTTTCAAAGAATCTAATTTTCAGAATGATTTTTTGCATGGACTTCCATCATAACCTTCCCTCCTAACATATATAAATGATCTGAAAAGTTTCGTATCATTTCGAACATTCCCCGATTTAAATTGAGTTTTGACCGAAAATAGTATAAATTCGTGTATAATATATTATAATTATTTGACTGAAACTTGCATTTTGAAAAGTTTCATAGAATCTAATTTTCAGAATGATTTTTTGCATGGACTTCCATCATAACCTTCCCTCCTAACATATATAAATGATCTTAAAAGTTTTTTTTATCATTTCAAACAGACCCCGATTTAATTTGATTTATGACAGAAACTAGTATAAACTAGTGTATAATATATTATGATTTTTTGACCAAAACTTGCATTTTGAAAAGTTTCATAGAATCTAATTTTCAGAATTATTTTTTGCATGGACTTCCATCATAACCTTCCCTTCTAACATATAAAAATGATCTTAAAAGTTTCGTATCATTTCGAACATTCCCGATTTAAATTATGTTTTGACCAAAACTAGATTAAATTCGTGTATAATATATTATGATTTTTCGACCGAAACTTGAATTTTAAAACATTTCATAGAATCTAATTTTCAGATGATTTTTTGCATGGACTTCCATCATAACCTTCCCTCCTAACATTTATATATGATCTTAAAAGTTTCTTTTATCATTTTAAACAGTCCCCGATTAAATTTGATTTTTGACAGAAACTAGTATAAACTAGTGTATAATATATTATGATTTTTTGACCGAAACTTGCATTTTGAAAAGTTTCATAGAATCTAATTTTCAGAATGATTTTTTGCATGGACTTCCATCATAACCTTCCCTTCTAACATATATAAATGATCTTAAAATTTTCGTATCATTTCGAACATTCCCCGATTTAAATTGAGTTTTGACCGAAAATAGTATAAATTCGTGTATAATATATTATAATTATTTGACCGAAACTTGTATTTTGAAAAGTTTCATAGAATCTAATTTTCAGAATGATTTTTTGCATGCACTTCCATCATAACCTTCCCTCCTAACATATATAAATGATCTTAAAAGTTTTTTTTTATCATTTCAAACAGTCCCCGATTTAATTTTATTTTTGACAGAAACTAGTATAAACTAGTGTATAATATATTATGATTTTTTGACCAAAACTTGCATTTTGAAAAGTTTAATAGAATCTAATTTTCAGAATGATTTTTTGCATGGACTTCCATGATAACCTTCCCTCCTAACATATATAAATGATCTTAAAAGTTTCGTATTATTTCGAACATTCCCCTATTAAATTTGAGTTTTGACCGAAACAATTAGAAATTAGTGTATAATATATTATGATTTTTTGACCGAAACTTGCATTTTGAAAAGTTTCATAGAATCTAATTTTCAGAATGATTTTTTGCATGGACTTCCATCATAACCTTCCCTCTTAACATATATGAATGATCTTAAAAGTTTCGTATCATTTCGAACCTTCCCCTATTTAATTTGAGTTTTGACCGAAACAATTACAAATTAGTGTATAATATATTATGATTTTTTGACCGAAACTTGCATTTTGAAAAGTTTCATAGAATCTAATTTTCAGAATGATTTTTTGCATGGACTTCCATCATAACCTTCCCTCCTAACATATATAAATGATCTTAATAGTTTCGTATCATTTCGAACATTCCCCGATTTAAATTGAGTTTTGACCGAAAATAGTATAAATTCGTGTATAATATATTATAATTATTTGACCGAAACTTGCATTTTGAAAAGTTTCATAGAATCTAATTTTCAGAATGATTTTTTGCATGGACTTCCATCATAACCTTCCCTCCTAACATATATAAATGATCTTAAAAGTTTTTTTTATCATTTCAAACAGACCCCGATTTAATTTGATTTTTGACAGAAACTAGTATAAACTAGTGTATAATATATTATGATTTTTTGACCAAAACTTGCATTTTGAAAAGTTTCATAGAATCTAATTTTCAGAATTATTTTTTGCATGGACTTCCATCATAACCTTCCCTTCTAACATATAAAAATGATCTTAAAAGTTTTGTATCATTTCGAACATTCCCGATTTAAATTATGTTTTGACCAAAACTAGATTAAATTCGTGTATAATATATTATGATTTTTCGACCGAAACTTGCATTTTAAAACATTTCATAGAATCTAATTTTCAGATGATTTTTTGCATGGACTTCCATCATAACCTTCCCTCCTAACATTTATATATGATCTTAAAAGTTTCTTTTATCATTTTAAACAGTCCCCGATTTAATTTGATTTTTGACAGAAACTAGTATAAACTAGTGTATAATATATTATGATTTTTTGACCGAAACTTGCATTTTGAAAAGTTTCATAGAATCTAATTTTCAGAATGATTTTTTGCATGGACTTCCATCATAACCTTCCCTCCTAACATATATAAATGATCTTAAAATTTTCGTATCATTTCGAACATTCCCCGATTTAAATTGAGTTTTGACCGAAAATAGTATAAATTCGTGTATAATATATTATAATTATTTGACCGAAACTTGTATTTTGAAAAGTTTCATAGAATCTAATTTTCAGAATGATTTTTTGCATGCACTTCCATCATAACCTTCCCTCCTAACATATATAAATGATCTTAAAAGTTTTTTTTATCATTTCAAACAGTCCCCGATTTAATTTGATTTTTGACAGAAACTAGTATAAACTAGTGTATAATATATTATGATTTTTTGACCAAAACTTGCATTTTGAAAAGTTTAATAGAATCTAATTTTCAGAATGATTTTTTGCATGGACTTCCATCATAACCTTCCCTCCTAACATATATAAATGATCTTAAAAGTTTCGTATTATTTCGAACATTCCCCTATTAAATTTTAGTTTTGACCGAAACAATTAGAAATTAGTGTATAATATATTATTATTTTTTGACCGAAACTTGCATTTTGAAAAGTTTCATAGAATCGAATTTTCATAATGATTTTTTGCATGGACTTCCATCATAACCTTCCCTCTTAACATATATGAATGATCTTAAAAGTTTCGTATCATTTCGAACATTCCCCTATTTAATTTGAGTTTTGACCGAAACAATTACAAATTAGTGTATAATATATTATGATTTTTTGACCGAAACTTGCATTTTGAAAAGTTTCATAGAATCTAATTTTAAGAATGATTTTTTGCATGGACTTCCATCATAACCTTCCCTCCTAACATATATAAATGATCTTAAAAGTTTCGTATCATTTCGAACATTCCCTGATTTAAATTGAGTTTTGACCGAAAATAGTATAAATTCGTGTATAATATATTATAATTATTTGACCGAAACTTGCATTTTGAAAAGTTTCATAGAATCTAATTTTCAGAATGATTTATTGCATGCACTTCCATCATAACCTTCCCTCCTAACATATATAAATGATCTTAAAAGTTTTCTTTTATTATTTCAAACAGTCCCCGATTTAATTTGATTTTTGACAGAAACTAGTATAAACTAGTGTATAATATATTATGATTTTTTGACCAAAACTTGCATTTTGAAAAGTTTCATAGAATCTAATTTTCAGAATTATTTTTTGCATGGACTTCCATCATAACCTTCCCTTCAAACATATAAAAATGATCTTAAAAGTTTCGTATCATTTCGAACATTCCCGATTTAAATTAAGTTTTGACCATAACTAGTATAAATTCGTGTATAATATATTATGATTTTTCAACCGAAACTTGCATTTTGAAAAGTTTCATAGAATCTAATTTTCAGAATGATTTTTTGCATGGACTTCCATCATAACCTTCCCTCCTAACATATATAAATGATCTTAAAAGTTTTTTTTATCATTTCAAACAGACCCCGATTTAATTTGATTTTTGACAGAATCTAGTATAAACTAGTGTATAATATATTATGATTTTTTGACCAAAACTTGCATTTTGAAAAGTTTCATAGAATCTAATTTTCAGAATTATTTTTTGCATGGACTTCCATCATAACCTTCCCTTCTAACATATAAAAATGATCTTAAAAGTTTGGTATCATTTCAAACATTCCCGATTTAAATTATGTTTTGACCAAAACAAGATTAAATTCGTGTATAATATATTATGATTTTTCGACCGAAACTTGCATTTTAAAACATTTCATAGAATCTAATTTTCAGATGATTTTTTGCATGGACTTCCATCATAACCTTCCCTCCTAACATTTATATATGATCTTAAAAGTTTCTTTTATCATTTTAAACAGTCCCCGATTTAATTTAATTTTTGACAGAAACTAGTATAAACTAGTGTATAATATATTATGATTTTTTGACCGAAACTTGCATTTTGAAAAGTTTCATAGAATCTAATTTTCAGAATGATTTTTTGCATGGACTTCCATCATAACCTTCCCTCCTAACATATATTAATGATCTTAAAAGTTTCGTATCATTTCGAACATTCCCCGATTTAAATTGAGTTTTGACCGAAAATAGTATAAATTCGTGTATAATATATTATAATTATTTGACCGAAACTTGTATTTTGAAAAGTTTCATAGAATCTAATTTTCAGAATGATTTTTTGCATGCACTTCCATCATAACCTTCCCTCCTAACATATATAAATGATCTTAAAAGTTTTTTTTTATCATTTCAAACAGTCCCCGATTTAATTTGATTTTTGACAGAAACTAGTATAAACTAGTGTATAATATATTATGATTTTTTGACCAAAACTTGCATTTTGAAAAGTTTAATAGAATCTAATTTTCAGAATGATTTTTTGCATGGACTTCCATCATAACCTTCCCTCCTAACATATATAAATGATCTTAAAAGTTTCGTATTATTTCGAACATTCCCCTATTAAATTTGAGTTTTGACCGAAACAATTAGAAATTAGTGTATAATATATTACGATTTTTTGACCGAAACTTGCATTTTGAAAAGTTTCATAGAATCTAATTTTCAGAATGATTTTTTGCATGGACTTCCATCATAACCTTCCCTCTTAACATATATGAATGATCTTAAAAGTTTCGTATCATTTTGAACCTTCCCCTATTTAATTTGAGTTTTGACCGAAACAATTACAAATTAGTGTATAATATATTATGATTTTTTGACCGAAACTTGCATTTTGAAAAGTTTCAAAGAATCTAATTTTCAGAATGATTTTTTGCATGGACTTCCATCATAACCTTCCCTCCTAACATATATAAATGATCTGAAAAGTTTCGTATCATTTCGAACATTCCCCGATTTAAATTGAGTTTTGACCGAAAATAGTATAAATTCGTGTATAATATATTATAATTATTTGACTGAAACTTGCATTTTGAAAAGTTTCATAGAATCTAATTTTCAGAATGATTTTTTGCATGGACTTCCATCATAACCTTCCCTCCTAACATATATAAATGATCTTAAAAGTTTTTTTTATCATTTCAAACAGACCCCGATTTAATTTGATTTATGACAGAAACTAGTATAAACTAGTGTATAATATATTATGATTTTTTGACCAAAACTTGCATTTTGAAAAGTTTCATAGAATCTAATTTTCAGAATTATTTTTTGCATGGACTTCCATCATAACCTTCCCTTCTAACATATAAAAATGATCTTAAAAGTTTCGTATCATTTCGAACATTCCCGATTTAAATTATGTTTTGACCAAAACTAGATTAAATTCGTGTATAATATATTATGATTTTTCGACCGAAACTTGAATTTTAAAACATTTCATAGAATCTAATTTTCAGATGATTTTTTGCATGGACTTCCATCATAACCTTCCCTCCTAACATTTATATATGATCTTAAAAGTTTCTTTTATCATTTTAAACAGTCCCCGATTTAATTTGATTTTTGACAGAAACTAGTATAAACTAGTGTATAATATATTATGATTTTTTGACCGAAACTTGCATTTTGAAAAGTTTCATAGAATCTAATTTTCAGAATGATTTTTTGCATGGACTTCCATCATAACCTTCCCTTCTAACATATATAAATGATCTTAAAATTTTCGTATCATTTCGAACATTCCCCGATTTAAATTGAGTTTTGACCGAAAATAGTATAAATTCGTGTATAATATATTATAATTATTTGACCGAAACTTGTATTTTGAAAAGTTTCATAGAATCTAATTTTCAGAATGATTTTTTGCATGCACTTCCATCATAACCTTCCCTCCTAACATATATAAATGATCTTAAAAGTTTTTTTTTATCATTTCAAACAGTCCCCGATTTAATTTTATTTTTGACAGAAACTAGTATAAACTAGTGTATAATATATTATGATTTTTTGACCAAAACTTGCATTTTGAAAAGTTTAATAGAATCTAATTTTCAGAATGATTTTTTGCATGGACTTCCATGATAACCTTCCCTCCTAACATATATAAATGATCTTAAAAGTTTCGTATTATTTCGAACATTCCCCTATTAAATTTGAGTTTTGACCGAAACAATTAGAAATTAGTGTATAATATATTATGATTTTTTGACCGAAACTTGCATTTTGAAAAGTTTCATAGAATCTAATTTTCAGAATGATTTTTTGCATGGACTTCCATCATAACCTTCCCTCTTAACATATATGAATGATCTTAAAAGTTTCGTATCATTTCGAACCTTCCCCTATTTAATTTGAGTTTTGACCGAAACAATTACAAATTAGTGTATAATATATTATGATTTTTTGACCGAAACTTGCATTTTGAAAAGTTTCATAGAATCTAATTTTCAGAATGATTTTTTGCATGGACTTCCATCATAACCTTCCCTCCTAACATATATAAATGATCTTAATAGTTTCGTATCATTTCGAACATTCCCCGATTTAAATTGAGTTTTGACCGAAAATAGTATAAATTCGTGTATAATATATTATAATTATTTGACCGAAACTTGCATTTTGAAAAGTTTCATAGAATCTAATTTTCAGAATGATTTTTTGCATGGACTTCCATCATAACCTTCCCTCCTAACATATATAAATGATCTTAAAAGTTTTTTTTATCATTTCAAACAGACCCCGATTTAATTTGATTTTTGACAGAAACTAGTATAAACTAGTGTATAATATATTATGATTTTTTGACCAAAACTTGCATTTTGAAAAGTTTCATAGAATCTAATTTTCAGAATTATTTTTTGCATGGACTTCCATCATAACCTTCCCTTCTAACATATAAAAATGATCTTAAAAGTTTTGTATCATTTCGAACATTCCCGATTTAAATTATGTTTTGACCAAAACTAGATTAAATTCGTGTATAATATATTATGATTTTTCGACCGAAACTTGCATTTTAAAACATTTCATAGAATCTAATTTTCAGATGATTTTTTGCATGGACTTCCATCATAACCTTCCCTCCTAACATTTATATATGATCTTAAAAGTTTCTTTTATCATTTTAAACAGTCCCCGATTTAATTTGATTTTTGACAGAAACTAGTATAAACTAGTGTATAATATATTATGATTTTTTGACCGAAACTTGCATTTTGAAAAGTTTCATAGAATCTAATTTTCAGAATGATTTTTTGCATGGACTTCCATCATAACCTTCCCTCCTAACATATATAAATGATCTTAAAATTTTCGTATCATTTCGAACATTCCCCGATTTAAATTGAGTTTTGACCGAAAATAGTATAAATTCGTGTATAATATATTATAATTATTTGACCGAAACTTGTATTTTGAAAAGTTTCATAGAATCTAATTTTCAGAATGATTTTTTGCATGCACTTCCATCATAACCTTCCCTCCTAACATATATAAATGATCTTAAAAGTTTTTTTTATCATTTCAAACAGTCCCCGATTTAATTTGATTTTTGACAGAAACTAGTATAAACTAGTGTATAATATATTATGATTTTTTGACCAAAACTTGCATTTTGAAAAGTTTAATAGAATCTAATTTTCAGAATGATTTTTTGCATGGACTTCCATCATAACCTTCCCTCCTAACATATATAAATGATCTTAAAAGTTTCGTATTATTTCGAACATTCCCCTATTAAATTTTAGTTTTGACCGAAACAATTAGAAATTAGTGTATAATATATTATTATTTTTTGACCGAAACTTGCATTTTGAAAAGTTTCATAGAATCGAATTTTCATAATGATTTTTTGCATGGACTTCCATCATAACCTTCCCTCTTAACATATATGAATGATCTTAAAAGTTTCGTATCATTTCGAACATTCCCCTATTTAATTTGAGTTTTGACCGAAACAATTACAAATTAGTGTATAATATATTATGATTTTTTGACCGAAACTTGCATTTTGAAAAGTTTCATAGAATCTAATTTTAAGAATGATTTTTTGCATGGACTTCCATCATAACCTTCCCTCCTAACATATATAAATGATCTTAAAAGTTTCGTATCATTTCGAACATTCCCTGATTTAAATTGAGTTTTGACCGAAAATAGTATAAATTCGTGTATAATATATTATAATTATTTGACCGAAACTTGCATTTTGAAAAGTTTCATAGAATCTAATTTTCAGAATGATTTATTGCATGCACTTCCATCATAACCTTCCCTCCTAACATATATAAATGATCTTAAAAGTTTTCTTTTATTATTTCAAACAGTCCCCGATTTAATTTGATTTTTGACAGAAACTAGTATAAACTAGTGTATAATATATTATGATTTTTTGACCAAAACTTGCATTTTGAAAAGTTTCATAGAATCTAATTTTCAGAATTATTTTTTGCATGGACTTCCATCATAACCTTCCCTTCTAACATATAAAAATGATCTTAAAAGTTTCGTATCATTTCGAACATTCCCGATTTAAATTAAGTTTTGACCATAACTAGTATAAATTCGTGTATAATATATTATGATTTTTCAACCGAAACTTGCATTTTAAAACATTTCATAGAATCTAATTTTCAGATGATTTTTTGCATGGACTTCCATCATAACCTTCCCTCCTAACATTTATATATGATCTTAAAAGTTTTTTTTTTATCATTTTAAACAGTCCCCGATTTAATTTGATTTTTGACAGAAACTAGTATAAACTAGTGTATAATATATTATGATTTTTTGACCAAAACTTGCATTTTGAAAAGTTTAATAGAATCTAATTTTCAGAATGATTTTTTGCAGTGACTTCCATCATAACCTTCCCTCCTAACATATATAAATGATCTTAAAAGTTTCGTATCATTTCGAACATTCCCCTATTTAATTTGAGTTTTGACCGAAACAATTAGAAATTAGTGTATAATATATTATGATTTTTTGACTGAAACTTGCATTTTGAAAAGTTTCATAGAATCTAATTTTCAGAATGATTTTTTGCATGGACTTCCATCTTAACCTTCCTTCTTAACATATATAAATGATCTTAAAAGTTTCGTATCATTTCGAACCTTCCCCTATTTAATTTGAGTTTTGACCGAAACAATTACAAATTAGTGTATAATATATTATGATTTTTTGACCGAAACTTGCATTTTGAAAAGTTTCATAGAATCTTATTTTCAGAATGATTTTTTGCATGGACTTCCATCTTAACCTTCCCTCCTAACATATATAAATGATCTTAAAAGTTTCGTATCATTTCGAACCTTCCCCTTTTTAATTTGAGTTTTGACCGAAACAATTACAAATTAGTGTATAATATATTATGATTTTTTGACCGAAACTTGCATTTTGAAAAGTTTCATAGAATCTAATTTTCAGAATGATTTTTTGCATGGACTTCCATCATAACCTTCCCTCCTAACTTATATAAATGATCTTAATAGTTTCGTATCATTTCGAACATTCCCCGATTTAAATTGAGTTTTGACCGAAAATAGTATAAATTCGTGTATAATATATTATAATTATTTGACCGAAACTTGCATTTTGAAAAGTTTCATAGAATCTAATTTTCAGAATGATTTTTTGCATGGACTTCCATCATAACCTTCCCTCCTAACATATATAAATGATCTTAAAAGTTTTTTTTATCATTTCAAACAGACCCCGATTTAATTTGATTTTTGACAGAAACTAGTATAAACTAGTGTATAATATATTATGATTTTTTGACCAAAACATGCATTTTGAAAAGTTTCATAGAATCTAATTTTCAGAATTATTTTTTGCATGGACTTCCATCATAACCTTCCCTTCTAACATATAAAAATGATCTTAAAAGTTTTGTATCATTTCGAACATTCCCGATTTAAATTATGTTTTGACCAAAACTAGATTAAATTCGTGTTTAATATATTATGATTTTTCGACCGAAACTTGCATTTTAAAACATTTCATAGAATCTAATTTTCAGATGATTTTTTGCATGGACTTCCATCATAACCTTCCCTCCTAACATTTATATATGATCTTAAAAGTTTCTTTTATCATTTTAAACAGTCCCCGATTTAATTTGATTTTTGACAGAAACTAGTATAAACTAGTGTATAATATATTATGATTTTTTGACCGAAACTTGCATTTTGAAAAGTTTCATAGAATCTAATTTTCAGAATGATTTTTTGCATGGACTTCCATCATAACCTTCCCTCCTAACATATATAAATGATCTTAAAATTTTCGTATCATTTCGAACATTCCCCGATTTAAATTGAGTTTTGACCGAAAATAGTATAAATTCGTGTATAATATATTATAATTATTTGACCGAAACTTGTATTTTGAAAAGTTTCATAGAATCTAATTTTCAGAATGATTTTTTGCATGCACTTCCATCATAACCTTCCCTCCTAACATATATAAATGATCTTAAAAGTTTTTTTTATCATTTCAAACAGTCCCCGATTTAATTTGATTTTTGACAGAAACTAGTATAAACTAGTGTATAATATATTATGATTTTTTGACCAAAACTTGCATTTTGAAAAGTTTAATAGAATCTAATTTTCAGAATGATTTTTTGCATGGACTTCCATCATAACCTTCCCTCCTAACATATATAAATGATCTTAAAAGTTTCGTATTATTTCGAACATTCCCCTATTAAATTTGAGTTTTGACCGAAACAATTAGAAATTAGTGTATAATATATTATTATTTTTTGACCGAAACTTGCATTTTGAAAAGTTTCATAGAATCGAATTTTCATAATGATTTTTTGCATGGACTTCCATCATAACCTTCCCTCTTAACATATATGAATGATCTTAAAAGTTTCGTATCATTTCGAACATTCCCCTATTTAATTTGAGTTTTGACCGAAACAATTACAAATTAGTGTATAATATATTATGATTTTTTGACCGAAACTTGCATTTTGAAAAGTTTCATAGAATCTAATTTTCAGAATGATTTTTTGCATGGACTTCCATCATAACCTTCCCTCCTAACATATATAAATGATCTTAAAAGTTTCGTATCATTTCGAACATTCCCTGATTTAAATTGAGTTTTGACCGAAAATAGTATAAATTCGTGTATAATATATTATAATTATTTGACCGAAACTTGCATTTTGAAAAGTTTCATAGAATCTAATTTTCAGAATGATTTATTGCATGCACTTCCATCATAACCTTCCCTCCTAACATATATAAATGATCTTAAAAGTTTTCTTTTATTATTTCAAACAGTCCCCGATTTAATTTGATTTTTGACAGAAACTAGTATAAACTAGTGTATAATATATTATGATTTTTTGACCAAAACTTGCATTTTGAAAAGTTTCATAGAATCTAATTTTCAGAATTATTTTTTGCATGGACTTCCATCATAACCTTCCCTTCTAACATATAAAAATGATCTTAAAAGTTTCGTATCATTTCGAACATTCCCGATTTAAATTAAGTTTTGACCATAACTAGTATAAATTCGTGTATAATATATTATGATTTTTCAACCGAAACTTGCATTTTAAAACATTTCATAGAATCTAATTTTCAGATGATTTTTTGCATGGACTTCCATCATAACCTTCCCTCCTAACATTTATATATGATCTTAAAAGTTTTTTTTTTATCATTTTAAACAGTCCCCGATTTAATTTGATTTTTGACAGAAACTAGTATAAACTAGTGTATAATATATTATGATTTTTTGACCAAAACTTGCATTTTGAAAAGTTTAATAGAATCTAATTTTCAGAATGATTTTTTGCAGTGACTTCCATCATAACCTTCCCTCCTAACATATATAAATGATCTTAAAAGTTTCGTATCATTTCGAACATTCCCCTATTTAATTTGAGTTTTGACCGAAACAATTAGAAATTAGTGTATAATATATTATGATTTTTTGACTGAAACTTGCATTTTGAAAAGTTTCATAGAATCTAATTTTCAGAATGATTTTTTGCATGGACTTCCATCTTAACCTTCCTTCTTAACATATATAAATGATCTTAAAAGTTTCGTATCATTTCGAACCTTCCCCTATTTAATTTGAGTTTTGACCGAAACAATTACAAATTAGTGTATAATATATTATGATTTTTTGACCGAAACTTGCATTTTGAAAAGTTTCATAGAATCTAATTTTCAGAATGATTTTTTGCATGGACTTCCATCTTAACCTTCCCTCCTAACATATATAAATGATCTTAAAAGTTTCGTATCATTTCGAACCTTCCCCTTTTTAATTTGAGTTTTGACCGAAACAATTACAAATTAGTGTATAATATATTATGATTTTTTGACCGAAACTTGCATTTTGAAAAGTTTCATAGAATCTAATTTTCAGAATGATTTTTTGCATGGACTTCCATCATAACCTTCCCTCCTAACTTATATAAATGATCTTAATAGTTTCGTATCATTTCGAACATTCCCCGATTTAAATTGAGTTTTGACCGAAAATAGTATAAATTCGTGTATAATATATTATAATTATTTGACCGAAACTTGCATTTTGAAAAGTTTCATAGAATCTAATTTTCAGAATGATTTTTTGCATGGACTTCCATCATAACCTTCCCTCCTAACATATATAAATGATCTTAAAAGTTTTTTTTATCATTTCAAACAGACCCCGATTTAATTTGATTTTTGACAGAAACTAGTATAAACTAGTGTATAATATATTATGATTTTTTGACCAAAACATGCATTTTGAAAAGTTTCATAGAATCTAATTTTCAGAATTATTTTTTGCATGGACTTCCATCATAACCTTCCCTTCTAACATATAAAAATGATCTTAAAAGTTTTGTATCATTTCGAACATTCCCGATTTAAATTATGTTTTGACCAAAACTAGATTAAATTCGTGTTTAATATATTATGATTTTTCGACCGAAACTTGCATTTTAAAACATTTCATAGAATCTAATTTTCAGATGATTTTTTGCATGGACTTCCATCATAACCTTCCCTCCTAACATTTATATATGATCTTAAAAGTTTCTTTTATCATTTTAAACAGTCCCCGATTTAATTTGATTTTTGACAGAAACTAGTATAAACTAGTGTATAATATATTATGATTTTTTGACCGAAACTTGCATTTTGAAAAGTTTCATAGAATCTAATTTTCAGAATGATTTTTTGCATGGACTTCCATCATAACCTTCCCTCCTAACATATATAAATGATCTTAAAATTTTCGTATCATTTCGAACATTCCCCGATTTAAATTGAGTTTTGACCGAAAATAGTATAAATTCGTGTATAATATATTATAATTATTTGACCGAAACTTGTATTTTGAAAAGTTTCATAGAATCTAATTTTCAGAATGATTTTTTGCATGCACTTCCATCATAACCTTCCCTCCTAACATATATAAATGATCTTAAAAGTTTTTTTTATCATTTCAAACAGTCCCCGATTTAATTTGATTTTTGACAGAAACTAGTATAAACTAGTGTATAATATATTATGATTTTTTGACCAAAACTTGCATTTTGAAAAGTTTAATAGAATCTAATTTTCAGAATGATTTTTTGCATGGACTTCCATCATAACCTTCCCTCCTAACATATATAAATGATCTTAAAAGTTTCGTATTATTTCGAACATTCCCCTATTAAATTTGAGTTTTGACCGAAACAATTAGAAATTAGTGTATAATATATTATTATTTTTTGACCGAAACTTGCATTTTGAAAAGTTTCATAGAATCGAATTTTCATAATGATTTTTTGCATGGACTTCCATCATAACCTTCCCTCTTAACATATATGAATGATCTTAAAAGTTTCGTATCATTTCGAACATTCCCCTATTTAATTTGAGTTTTGACCGAAACAATTACAAATTAGTGTATAATATATTATGATTTTTTGACCGAAACTTGCATTTTGAAAAGTTTCATAGAATCTAATTTTCAGAATGATTTTTTGCATGGACTTCCATCATAACCTTCCCTCCTAACATATATAAATGATCTTAAAAGTTTCGTATCATTTCGAACATTCCCTGATTTAAATTGAGTTTTGACCGAAAATAGTATAAATTCGTGTATAATATATTATAATTATTTGACCGAAACTTGCATTTTGAAAAGTTTCATAGAATCTAATTTTCAGAATGATTTATTGCATGCACTTCCATCATAACCTTCCCTCCTAACATATATAAATGATCTTAAAAGTTTTCTTTTATTATTTCAAACAGTCCCCGATTTAATTTGATTTTTGACAGAAACTAGTATAAACTAGTGTATAATATATTATGATTTTTTGACCAAAACTTGCATTTTGAAAAGTTTCATAGAATCTAATTTTCAGAATTATTTTTTGCATGGACTTCCATCATAACCTTCCCTTCTAACATATAAAAATGATCTTAAAAGTTTCGTATCATTTCGAACATTCCCGATTTAAATTAAGTTTTGACCATAACTAGTATAAATTCGTGTATAATATATTATGATTTTTCAACCGAAACTTGCATTTTAAAACATTTCATAGAATCTAATTTTCAGATGATTTTTTGCATGGACTTCCATCATAACCTTCCCTCCTAACATTTATATATGATCTTAAAAGTTTTTTTTTTATCATTTTAAACAGTCCCCGATTTAATTTGATTTTTGACAGAAACTAGTATAAACTAGTGTATAATATATTATGATTTTTTGACCAAAACTTGCATTTTGAAAAGTTTAATAGAATCTAATTTTCAGAATGATTTTTTGCAGTGACTTCCATCATAACCTTCCCTCCTAACATATATAAATGATCTTAAAAGTTTCGTATCATTTCGAACATTCCCCTATTTAATTTGAGTTTTGACCGAAACAATTATAAATTAGTGTATAATATATTATGATTTTTTGACTGAAACTTGCATTTTGAAAAGTTTCATAGAATCTAATTTTCAGAATGATTTTTTGCATGGACTTCCATCTTAACCTTCCTTCTTAACATATATAAATGATCTTAAAAGTTTCGTATCATTTCGAACCTTCCCCTATTTAATTTGAGTTTTGACCGAAACAATTACAAATTAGTGTATAATATATTATGATTTTTTGACCGAAACTTGCATTTTGAAAAGTTTCATAGAATCTAATTTTCAGAATGATTTTTTGCATGGACTTCCATCTTAACCTTCCCTCCTAACATATATAAATGATCTTAAAAGTTTCGTATCATTTCGAACATTCCCCGATTTAAATTGAGTTTTGACCGAAAATAGTATAAATTCGTGTATAATATATTATAATTATTTGACCGAAACTTGTATTTTGAAAAGTTTCATAGAATCTAATTTTCAGAATGATTTTTTGCATGCACTTCCATCATAACCTTCCCTCCTAACATATATAAATGATCTTAAAAGTTTTTTTTTATCATTTCAAACAGTCCCCGATTTAATTTGATTTTTGACAGAAACTAGTATAAACTAGTGTATAATATATTATGATTTTTTGACCAAAACTTGCATTTTGAAAAGTTTCATAGAATCTAATTTTCAGAATTATTTTTTGCATGGACTTCCATCATAACCTTCCCTTCTAACATATAATAATGATCTTAAAAGTTTCGTATCATTTCGAACATTCCCGATTTAAATTAAGTTTTGACCATAACTAGTATAAATTCGTGTATAATATATTATGATTTTTCAACCGAAACTTGCATTTTTAAAAATTTCATAGAATCTAATTTTCAGATGATTTTTTGCATGGACTTCCATCATAACCTTCCCTCCTAACATTTATATATGATCTTAAAAGTTTTTTTTATCATTTTAAACAGTCCCCGATTTAATATTATTTTTGACAGAAACTAGTATAAACTAGTGTATAATATATTATGATTTTTTGACCAAAACTTGCATTTTGAAAAGTTTAATAGAATCTAATTTTCAGAATGATTTTTTGCATGCACTTCCATCATAACCTTCCCTCCTAACATATATAAATGATCTTAAAAGTTTTTTTTTTATCATTTTAAACAGTCCCCGATTTAATTTGATTTTTGACAGAAACTAGTATAAACTAGTGTATAATATATTATGATTTTTTGACCAAAACTTGCATTTTGAAAAGTTTAATAGAATCTAATTTTCAGAATGATTTTTTGCAGTGACTTCCATCATAACCTTCCCTCCTAACATATATAAATGATCTTAAAAGTTTCGTATCATTTCGAACATTCCCCTATTTAATTTGAGTTTTGACCGAAACAATTATAAATTAGTGTATAATATATTATGATTTTTTGACTGAAACTTGCATTTTGAAAAGTTTCATAGAATCTAATTTTCAGAATGATTTTTTGCATGGACTTCCATCTTAACCTTCCTTCTTAACATATATAAATGATCTTAAAAGTTTCGTATCATTTCGAACCTTCCCCTATTTAATTTGAGTTTTGACCGAAACAATTACAAATTAGTGTATAATATATTATGATTTTTTGACCGAAACTTGCATTTTGAAAAGTTTCATAGAATCTAATTTTCAGAATGATTTTTTGCATGGACTTCCATCTTAACCTTCCCTCCTAACATATATAAATGATCTTAAAAGTTTCGTATCATTTCGAACATTCCCCGATTTAAATTGAGTTTTGACCGAAAATAGTATAAATTCGTGTATAATATATTATAATTATTTGACCGAAACTTGTATTTTGAAAAGTTTCATAGAATCTAATTTTCAGAATGATTTTTTGCATGCACTTCCATCATAACCTTCCCTCCTAACATATATAAATGATCTTAAAAGTTTTTTTTTATCATTTCAAACAGTCCCCGATTTAATTTGATTTTTGACAGAAACTAGTATACACTAGTCTATAATATATTATGATTTTTTGACCAAAACTTGCATTTTGAAAAGTTTCATAGAATCTAATTTTCAGAATTATTTTTTGCATGGACTTCCATCATAACCTTCCCTTCAAACATATAAAAATGATCTTAAAAGTTTCGTATCATTTCGAACATTCCCGATTTAAATTAAGTTTTGACCATAACTAGTATAAATTCGTGTATAATATATTATGATTTTTCAACCGAAACTTGCATTTTGAAAAGTTTCATAGAATCTAATTTTCAGAATGATTTTTTGCATGGACTTCCATCATAACCTTCCCTCCTAACATATATAAATGATCTTAAAAGTTTTTTTTATCATTTCAAAAAAACCCCGATTTAATTTGATTTTTGACAGAGAACTAGTATAAACTAGTGTATAATATATTATGATTTTTTGACCAAAACTTGCATTTTGAAAAGTTTCATTGAATCTAATTTTCAGAATTATTTTTTGCATGGACTTCCATCATAATCTTCCCTTCTAACATATAAAAATGATCTTAAAAGTTTCGTATCATTTCGAACATTCCCGATTTAAATTATGTTTTGACCAAAACTAGATTAAATTCGTGTATAATATATTATGATTTTTCGACCGAAACTTGCATTTTAAAACATTTCATAGAATCTAATTTTCAGATGATTTTTTGCATGGACTTCCATCATAACCTTCCCTCCTAACATTTATATATGATCTTAAAAGTTTCTTTTATCATTTTAAACAGTCCCCGATTTAATTTGATTTTTGACAGAAACTAGTATAAACTAGTGTATAATATATTATGATTTTTTGACCGAAACTTGCATTTCGAAAAGTTTCATAGAATCTAATTTTCAGAATGATTTTTTGCATGGACTTCCATCATAACCTTCCCTCCTAACATATATAAATGATCTTAAAATTTTCGTATCATTTCGAACATTCCCCGATTTAAATTGAGTTTTGACCGAAAATAGTATAAATTCGTGTATAATATATTATAATTATTTGACCGAAACTTGTATTTTGAAAAGTTTCATAGAATCTAATTTTCAGAATGATTTTTTGCATGCACTTCCATCATAACCTTCCCTCATAACATATATAAATGATCTTAAAAGTTTTTTTTATTATTTCAAACAGTCCCCGATTTAATTTGATTTTTGACAGAAACTAGTATAAACTAGTGTATAATATATTATGATTTTTTGACCGAAACATGCATTTTGAAAAGTTTCATAGAATCTAATTTTCAGAATGATTTTTTGCATGGACTTCCATCATAACCTTCCCTCTTAACATATATGAATGATCTTAAAAGTTTCGTATCATTTCGAACATTCCCCTATTTAATTTGAGTTTTGACCGAAACAATTACAAATTAGTGTATAATATATTATGATTTTTTGACCGAAACTTGCATTTTGAAAAGTTTCATAGAATCTAATTTTCAGAATGATTTTTTGCATGGACTTCCATCATAACCTTCCCTCCTAACATATATAAATGATCTTAAAAGTTTCGTATCATTTCGAACATTCCCTGATTTAAATTGAGTTTTGACCGAAAATAGTATAAATTCGTGTATAATATATTATAATTATTTGACCAAAACTTGCATTTTGAAAAGTTTCATAGAATCTAATTTTCAGAATGATTTATTGCATACACTTCCATCATAACCTTCACTCCTAACATATATAAATGATCTTAAAAGTTTTCTTTTATTATTTCAAACAGTCCCCGATTTAATTTGATTTTCGACAGAAACTAGTATAAACTAGTGTATAATATATTATGATTTTTTGACCAAAACTTGCATTTTGAAAAGTTTCATAGAATCTAATTTTCAGAATTATTTTTTGCATGGACTTCCATCATAACCTTCCCTTCTAACATATAAAAATGATCTTAAAAGTTTCGTATCATTTCGAACATTCCCGATTTAAATTAAGTTTTGACCATAACTAGTATAAATTCGTGTATAATATATTATGATTTTTCAACCGAAACTTGCATTTTAAAACATTTCATAGAATCTAATTTTCAGATGATTTTTTGCATGGACTTCCATCATAACCTTCCCTCCTAACATTTATATATGATCTTAAAATTTTTTTTTATCATTTTAAACAGTCCCCGATTTAATTTGATTTTTGACAGAAACTAGTATAAACTAGTGTATAATATATTATGATTTTTTGACCAAAACTTGCATTTTGAAAAGTTTAATAGAATCTAATTTTCAGAATGATTTTTTGCAGTGACTTCCATCATAACCTTCCCTCCTAACATATATAAATGATCTTAAAAGTTTCGTATCATTTCGAACATTCCCCTATTTAATTTGAGTTTTGACCGAAACAATTAGAAATTAGTGTATAATATATTATTATTTTTTGACCGAAACTTGCATTTTGAAAAGTTTCATAGAATCTAATTTTCAGAATGATTTTTTGCATGGACTTCCATCATAACCTTCCCTCTTAACACATATGAATGATCTTAAAAGTTTCGTATCATTTCGAACATTCCCCTATTTAATTTGAGTTTTGACCGAAACAATTACAAATTAGTGTATAATATATTATGATTTTTTGACCGAAACTTGCATTTTGAAAAGTTTCATAGAATCTAATTTTCAGAATGATTTTTTGCATGGACTTCCATCATAACCTTCCCTCCTAACATATATAAATGATCTTAAAAGTTTCGTATCATTTCGAACATTCCCTGATTTAAATTGAGTTTTGACCGAAAATAGTATAAATTCGTGTATAATATATTATAATTATTTGACCGAAACTTGCATTTTGAAAAGTTTCATAGAATCTAATTTTCAGAATGATTTAATGCATACACTTCCATCATAACCTTCACTCCTAACATATATAAATGATCTTAAAAGTTTTCTTTTATTATTTCAAACAGTCCCCGATTTAATTTGATTTTTGACAGAAACTAGTATAAACTAGTGTATAATATATTATGATTTTTTGACCAAAACTTGCATTTTGAAAAGTTTCATAGAATCTAATTTTCAGAATTATTTTTTGCATGGACTTCCATCATAACCTTCCCTTCTAACATATAAAAATGATCATAAAAGTTTCGTATCATTTCGAACATTCCCGATTTAAATTAAGTTTTGACCATAACTAGTATAAATTCGTGTATAATATATTATGATTTTTCAACCGAAACTTGCATTTTAAAACATTTCATAGAATCTAATTTTCAGATGATTTTTTGCATGGACTTCCATCATAACCTTCCCTCCTAACATTTATATATGATCTTAAAAGTTTTTTTTTATCATTTTAAACAGTCCCCGATTTAATTTGATTTTTGACAGAAACTAGTATAAACTAGTGTATAATATATTATGATTTTTTGACCAAAACTTGCATTTTGAAAAGTTTAATAGAATCTAATTTTCAGAATGATTTTTTGCAGTGACTTCCATCATAACCTTCCCTCCTAACATATATAAATGATCTTAAAAGTTTCGTATCATTTCGAACATTCCCCTATTTAATTTGAGTTTTGACCGAAACAATTAGAAATTAGTGTATAATATATTATGATTTTTTGACTGAAACTTGCATTTTGAAAAGTTTCATAGAATCTAATTTTCAGAATGATTTTTTGCATGGACTTCCATCTTAACCTTCCTTCTTAACATATATAAATGATCTTAAAAGTTTCGTATCATTTCGAACCTTCCCCTATTTAATTTGAGTTTTGACCGAAACAATTACAAATTAGTGTATAATATATTATGATTTTTTGACCGAAACTTGCATTTTGAAAAGTTTCATAGAATCTAATTTTCAGAATGATTTTTTGCATGGACTTCCATCATAACCTTCCCTCCTAACATATATAAATGATCTTAAAAGTTTCGTATCATTTCGAACATTCCCCGATTTAAATTGAGTTTTGACCGAAAATAGTATAAATTCGTGTATAATATATTATAATTATTTGACCGAAACTTGTATTTTGAAAAGTTTCATAGAATCTAATTTTCAGAATGATTTTTTGCATGCACTTCCATCATAACCTTTCCTCCTAACATATATAAATGATCTTCAAAGTTCTTTTTTATCATTTCAAACAGTCCCCGATTTAATTTGATTTTTGACAGAAACTAGTATAAACTAGTGTATAATATATTATGATTTTTTGACCAAAACATGCATTTTGAAAAGTTACATAGAATCTAATTTTCAGAATTATTTTTTGCATGGACTTCCATCATAACCTTCCCTTCTAACATATAAAAATGATCTTAAAAGTTTTGTATCATTTCGAACATTCCCGATTTAAATTAAGTTTTGACCATAACTAGTATAAATTCGTGTATAATATATTATGATTTTTCAACCGAAACTTGCATTTTTAAAAATTTCATAGAATCTAATTTTCAGAATGATTTTTTGCATGGACTTCCATCATAACCTTCCCTCCTAACATATATAAATGATCTTATAAGTTTTTTTTTATCATTTCAAACTGTCCCCAATTTAATTTGATTTTTGACAGAAACTAGTATAAACTAGTGTATAATATATTATGATTTTTTGACCAAAACTTGCATTTTGAAAAGTTTCATAGAATCTAATTTTCAGAATTATTTTTTGCATGGACCTCCATCATAACCTTCCCTCCTAACATATAAAACTGATCTTAAAAGTTTCGTATCATTTCGAACATTCCCGATTTAAATTATGTTTTGACCAAAACTAGTATAAATTCGTGTATAATATATTATGATTTTTCGACCGAAACTTGCATTTTAAAACATTTCATAGAATCTAATTTTCAGATGATTTTTTGCATGGACTTCCATCATAACCTTCCCTCCTAACATTTATATATGATCTTAAAAGTTTCTTTTATCATTTTAAACAGTCCCCTATTTAATTTGAGTTTTGACCGAAACAATTACAAATTAGTGTATAATATATTATGATTTTTTGACCGAAACTTGCATTTTGAAAAGTTTCATAGAATCTAATTTTCAGAATGATTTTTTGCATGGACTTCCATCATAACCTTCCCTCCTAACATATATAAATGATCTTAAAAGTTTCGTATCATTTCGAACATTCCCCGATTTAAATTGAGTTTTGACCGAAAATAGTATAAATTCGTGTATAATATATTATAATTATTTGACCGAAACTTGTATTTTGAAAAGTTTCATAGAATCTAATTTTCAGAATGATTTTTTGCATGCACTTCCATCATAACCTTCCCTCCTAACATATATAAATGATCTTAAAAGTTTTTTTTTATCATTTCAAACAGTCCCCGATTTAATTTGATTTTTGACAGAAACTAGTATAAACTAGTGTATAATATATTATGATTTTTTGACCAAAACTTGCATTTTGAAAAGTTTCATAGAATCTAATTTTCAGAATTATTTTTTGCATGGACTTCCATCATAACCTTCCCTTCTAACATATAAAAATGATCTTAAAAGTTTCGTATCATTTCGAACATTCCCGATTTAAATTAAGTTTTGACAATAACTAGTATAAATTCGTGTATAATATATTATGATTTTTCAACCGAAACTTGCATTTTTAAAAATTTCATAGAATCTAATTTTCAGATGATTTTTTGCATGGACTTCCATCATAACCTTCCCTCCTAACATTTATATATGATCTTAAAAGTTTTTTTTATCATTTTAAACAGTCCCCGATTTAATTTGATTTTTGACAGAAACTAGTATAAACTAGTGTATAATATATTATAATTTTTTGACCGAAACTTGCATTTTGAAAAGTTTCATAGAATCTAATTTTCAGAATGATTTTTTGCTTGGACTTCCATCATAACCTTCCCTCCTAACATATATAAATGATCTTAAAATTTTTTTTTATCATTTCAAACAGACCCCGATTTAATTTGATTTTTGACAGAAACTAGTATAAACTAGTGTATAATATATTATGATTTTTTGACCAAAACTTGCATTTTGAAAAGTTTCATAGAATCTAATTTTCAGAATTATTTTTTGCATGGACTTCCATCATAACCTTCCCTTCTAACATATAAAACTGATCTTAAAAGTTTCGTATCATTTCGAACATTCCCGATTTAAATTATGTTTTGACCAAAACTAGTATAAATTCGTGTATAATATATTATAATTTTTCGACCGAAACTTGCATTTTAAAACATTTCATAGAATCTAATTTTCAGATGATTTTTTGCATGGACTTCCATCATAACCTTCCCTCCTAACATTTATATATGATCTTAAAAGTTTCTTTTATCATTTTAAACAGTCCCCGATTTAATTTGATTTTTGACAGAAACTAGTATAAACTAGTGTATAATATATTATGATTTTTTGACCGAAACTTGCATTTTGAAAAGTTTCATAGAATCTAATTTTCAGAATGATTTTTTGCATGGACTTCCATCATAACCTTCCCTCCTAACATATATAAATGATCTTAAAAGTTTCGTATCATTTCGAACATTCCCCGATTTAAATTGAGTTTTGACCGAAAATAGTATAAATTCGTGTATAATATATTATAATTATTTGACCGAAACTTGCATTTTGAAAAGTTTCATAGAATCTAATTTTCAGAATGATTTTTTGCATGCACTTCCATCATAACCTTCCCTCCTAACATATATAAATGATCTTATAAGTTTTTTTTTATCATTTCAAACTGTCCCCGATTTAATTTGATTTTTGACAGAAACTAGTATAAACTAGTGTATAATATATTATGATTTTTTGACCAAAACTTGCATTTTGAAAAGTTTCATAGAATCTAATTTTCAGAATTATTTTTTGCATGGACCTCCATCATAACCTTCCCTCCTAACATATAAAACTGATCTTAAAAGTTTCGTATCATTTCGAACATTCCCGATTTAAATTATGTTTTGACCAAAACTAGTATAAATTCGTGTATAATATATTATGATTTTTCGACCGAAACTTGCATTTTAAAACATTTCATAGAATCTAATTTTCAGATGATTTTTTGCATGGACTTCCATCATAACCTTCCCTCCTAACATTTATATATGATCTTAAAAGTTTCTTTTATCATTTTAAACAGTCCCCTATTTAATTTGAGTTTTGACCGAAACAATTACAAATTAGTGTATAATATATTATGATTTTTTGACCGAAACTTGCATTTTGAAAAGTTTCATAGAATCTAATTTTCAGAATGATTTTTTGCATGGACTTCCATCATAACCTTCCCTCCTAACATATATAAATGATCTTAAAAGTTTCGTATCATTTCGAACATTCCCCGATTTAAATTGAGTTTTGACCGAAAATAGTATAAATTCGTGTATAATATATTATAATTATTTGACCGAAACTTGTATTTTGAAAAGTTTCATAGAATCTAATTTTCAGAATGATTTTTTGCATGCACTTCCATCATAACCTTCCCTCCTAACATATATAAATGATCTTAAAAGTTTTTTTTTATCATTTCAAACAGTCCCCGATTTAATTTGATTTTTGACAGAAACTAGTATAAACTAGTGTATAATATATTATGATTTTTTGACCAAAACTTGCATTTTGAAAAGTTTCATAGAATCTAATTTTCAGAATTATTTTTTGCATGGACTTCCATCATAACCTTCCCTTCTAACATATAAAAATGATCTTAAAAGTTTCGTATCATTTCGAACATTCCCGATTTAAATTAAGTTTTGACAATAACTAGTATAAATTCGTGTATAATATATTATGATTTTTCAACCGAAACTTGCATTTTTAAAAATTTCATAGAATCTAATTTTCAGATGATTTTTTGCATGGACTTCCATCATAACCTTCCCTCCTAACATTTATATATGATCTTAAAAGTTTTTTTTTATCATTTTAAACAGTCCCCGATTTAATTTGATTTTTGACAGAAACTAGTATAAACTAGTGTATAATATATTATAATTTTTTGACCGAAACTTGCATTTTGAAAAGTTTCATAGAATCTAATTTTCAGAATGATTTTTTGCTTGAACTTCCATCATAACCTTCCCTCCTAACATATATAAATGATCTTAAAATTTTTTTTTATCATTTCAAACAGACCCCGATTTAATTTGATTTTTGACAGAAACTAGTATAAACTAGTGTATAATATATTATGATTTTTTGACCAAAACTTGCATTTTGAAAAGTTTCATAGAATCTAATTTTCAGAATTATTTTTTGCATGGACTTCCATCATAACCTTCCCTTATAACATATAAAACTGATCTTAAAAGTTTCGTATCATTTCGAACATTCCCGATTTAAATTATGTTTTGACCAAAACTAGTATAAATTCGTGTATAATATATTATGATTTTTCGACCGAAACTTGCATTTTAAAACATTTCATAGAATCTAATTTTCAGATGATTTTTTGCATGGACTTCCATCATAACCTTCCCTCCTAACATTTATATATGATCTTAAAAGTTTCTTTTATCATTTTAAACAGTCCCCGATTTAATTTGATTTTTGACAGAAACTAGTATAAACTAGTGTATAATATATTATGATTTTTTGACCGAAACTTGCATTTTGAAAAGTTTCATAGAATCTAATTTTCAGAATGATTTTTTGCATGGACTTCCATCATAACCTTCCCTCCTAACATATATAAATGATCTTAAAAGTTTCGTATCATTTCGAACATTCCCCGATTTAAATTGTGTTTTGACCGAAAATAGTATAAATTCGTGTATAATATATTATAATTATTTGACCGAAACTTGCATTTTGAAAAGTTTCATAGAATCTAATTTTCAGAATGATTTTTTGCATGCACTTCCATCATAACCTTCCCTCCTAACATATATAAATGATCTTAAAAGTTTTTTTTTATCATTTCAAACAGTCCCCGATTTAATTTGATTTTTGACAGAAACTAGTATAAACTAGTGTATAATATATTATGATTTTTTGACCAAAACTTGCATTTTGAAAAGTTTCATAGAATCTAATTTTCAGAATTATTTTTTGCATGGACCTCCATCATAACCTTCCCTTCTAACATATAAAACTGATCTTAAAAGTTTCGTATCATTTCGAACATTCCCGATTTAAATTATGTTTTGACCAAAACTAGTATAAATTCGTGTATAATATATTATGATTTTTCGACCGAAACTTGCATTTTAAAACATTTCATAGAATCTAATTTTCAGATGATTTTTTGCATGGACTTCCATCATAACCTTCCCTCCTAACATTTATATATGATCTTAAAAGTTTCTTTTATCATTTTAAACAGTTCCCTATTTAATTTGAGTTTTGACCGAAACAATTACAAATTAGTGTATAATATATTATGATTTTTTGACCGAAACTTGCATTTTGAAAAGTTTCATAGAATCTAATTTTCAGAATGATTTTTTGCATGGACTTCCATCATAACCTTCCCTCCTAACATATATAAATGATCTTAAAAGTTTCGTATCATTTCGAACATTCCCCGATTTAAATTGAGTTTTGACCGAAAAAAGTATAAATTCGTGTATAATATATTATAATTATTTGACCGAAACTTGTATTTTGAAAAGTTTCATAGAATCTAATTTTCAGAATGATTTTTTGCATGCACTTCCATCATAACCTTCCCTCCTAACATATATAAATGATCTTAAAAGTTTTTTTTTATCATTTCAAACAGTCCCCGATTTAATTTGATTTTTGACAGAAACTAGTATAAACTAGTGTATAATATATTATGATTTTTTGACCAAAACTTGCATTTTGAAAAGTTTCATAGAATCTAATTTTCAGAATTTTTTTTTGCATGGACTTCCATCATAACCTTCCCTTCTAACATATAAAAATGATCTTAAAAGTTTCGTATCATTTCGAACATTCCCGATTTAAATTAAGTTTTGACAATAACTAGTATAAATTCGTGTATAATATATTATGATTTTTCAACCGAAACTTGCATTTTTAAAAATTTCATAGAATCTAATTTTCAGATGATTTTTGCATGGACTTCCATCATAACCTTCCCTCCTAACATTTATATATGATCTTAAAAGTTTTTTTTATCATTTTAAACAGTCCCCGATTTAATTTGATTTTTGACAGAAACTAGTATAAACTAGTGTATAATATATTATAATTTTTTGACCGAAACTTGCATTTTGAAAAGTTTCATAGAATCTAATTTTCAGAATGATTTTTTGCTTGGACTTCCATCATAACCTTCCCTCCTAACATATATAAATGATCTTAAAATTTTTTTTTATCATTTCAAACAGACCCCGATTTAATTTGATTTTTGACAGAAACTAGTATAAACTAGTGTATAATATATTATGATTTTTTGACCAAAACTTGCATTTTGAAAAGTTTCATAGAATCTAATTTTCAGAATTATTTTTTGCATGGACTTCCATCATAACCTTCCCTTCTAACATATAAAACTGATCTTAAAAGTTTCGTATCATTTCGAACATTCCCGATTTAAATTATGTTTTGACCAAAACTAGTATAAATTCGTGTATAATATATATTATGATTTTTCGACCGAAACTTGCATTTTAAAACATTTCATAGAATCTAATTTTCAGATGATTTTTTGCATGGACTTCCATCATAACCTTCCCTCCTAACATTTATATATGATCTTAAAAGTTTCTTTTATCATTTTAAACAGTCCCCTATTTAATTTGAGTTTTGACCGAAACAATTACAAATTAGTGTATAATATATTATGATTTTTTGACCGAAACTTGCATTTTGAAAAGTTTCATAGAATCTAATTTTCAGAATGATGTTTTGCATGGACTTCCATCATAACCTTCCCTCCTAACATATATAAATGATCTTAAAAGTTTCGTATCATTTCGAACATTCCCCGATTTAAATTGAGTTTTGACCGAAAATAGTATAAATTCGTGTATAATATATTATAATTATTTGACCGAAACTTGTATTTTGAAAAGTTTCATAGAATCTAATTTTCAGAATGATTTTTTGCATGCACTTCCATCATAACCTTCCCTCCTAACATATATAAATGATCTTAAAAGTTTGTTTTTATCATTTCAAACAGTCCCCGATTTAATTTGATTTTTGACAGAAACTAGTATAAACTAGTGTATAATATATTATGATTTTTTGACCAAAACTTGCATTTTGAAAAGAGTCATAGAATCTAATTTTCAGAATTATTTTTTGCATGGACTTCCATCATAACCTTCCCTTCTAACATATAAAAATGATCTTAAAAGTTTCGTATCATTTCGAACATTCCCGATTTAAATTAAGTTTTGACAATAACTAGTATAAATTCGTGTATAATATATTATGATTTTTCAACCGAAACTTGCATTTTTAAAAATTTCATAGAATCTAATTTTCAGATGATTTTTTGCTTGGACTTCCATCATAACCTTCCCTCCTAACATTTATATATGATCTTAAAAGTTTTTTTTATCATTTTAAACAGTCCCCGATTTAATTTGATTTTTGACAGAAACTAGTATAAACTAGTGTATAATATATTATGATTTTTTGACCGAAACTTGCATTTTGAAAAGTTTCATAGAATCTAATTTTCAGAATGATTTTTTGCTTGGACTTCCATCATAACCTTCCCTCCTAACATATATAAATGATCTTAAAATTTTTTTTTTATCATTTCAAACAGACCCCGATTTAATTTGATTTTTGACAGAAACTAGTATAAACTAGTGTATAATATATTATGATTTTTTGACCAAAACTTGCATTTTGAAAAGTTTCATATAATCTAATTTTCAGAATTATTTTTTGCATGGACTTCCATCATAACCTTCCCTTCTAACATATAAAACTGATCTTAAAAGTTTCGTATCATTTCGAACATTCCCGATTTAAATTATGTTTTGACCAAAACTAGTATAAATTCGTGTATAATATATTATGATTTTTCGACCGAAACTTGCATTTTAAAACATTTCATAGAATCTAATTTTCAGATGATTTTTTGCATGGACTTCCATCATAACCTTCCCTCCTAACATTTATATATGATCTTAAAAGTTTCTTTTATCATTTCGAACCTTCCCCTATTTAATTTGAGTTTTGACAGAAACTAGTACAAATTAGTGTATAATATATTATGATTTTTTGACCGAAACTTGCATTTTGAAAAGTTTCATAGAATCTAATTTTCAGAATGATTTTTTGCATGGACTTCCATCATAACCTTCCCTCCTAACATATATAAATGATCTTAAAAGTTTCGTATCATTTCGAACATTCCCCGATTTAAATTGAGTTTTGACCGAAAATAGTATAAATTCGTGTATAATATATTATAATTATTTGACCAAAACTTGCATTTTGAAAAGTTTCATAGAATCTAATTTTCAGAATGATTTTTTGCATGCACTTCCATCATAACCTTCCCTCCTAACATATATAAATGATCTTAAAAGTTTTTTTTTTATCATTTCAAACAGTCCCCGATTTAATTTGATTTTTGACAGAAACTAGTATAAACTAGTGTATAATATATTATGATTTTTTGACCAAAACTTGCATTTTGAAAAGTTTCATAGAATCTAATTTTCAGAATTATTTTTTGCATGGACTTCCATCATAACCTTCCCTTCTAACATATAAAACTGATCTTAAAAGTTTCGTATCATTTCGAACATTCCCGATTTAAATTATGTTTTGACCAAAACTAGTATAAATTCGTGTATAATATATTATGATTTTTCGACCGAAACTTGCATTTTAAAACATTTCATAGAATCTAATTTTCAGATGATTTTTTGCATGGACTTCCATCATAACCTTCCCTCCTAACATTTATATATGATCTTAAAAGTTTCTTTTATCATTTTAAACAGTCCCCTATTTAATTTGAGTTTTGACCGAAACAATTACAAATTAGTGTATAATATATTATGATTTTTTGACCGAAACTTGCATTTTGAAAAGTTTCATAGAATCTAATTTTCAGAATGATTTTTTGCATGGACTTCCATCATAACCTTCCCACCTAACATATATAAATGATCTTAAAAGTTTCGTATCATTTCGAACATTCCCCGATTTAAATTGAGTTTTGACCGAAAATAGTATAAATTCGTGTATAATATATTATAATTATTTGACCGAAACTTGTATTTTGAAAAGTTTCATAGAATCTAATTTTCAGAATGATTTTTTGCATGCACTTCCATCATAACCTTCCCTCCTAACATATATAAATGATCTTAAAAGTTTTTTTTTATCATTTCAAACAGTCCCCGATTTAATTTGATTTTTGACAGAAACTAGTATAAACTAGTGTATAATATATTATGATTTTTTGACCAAAACTTGCATTTTGAAAAGTTTCATAGAATCTAATTTTCAGAATTATTTTTTGCATGGACTTCCATCATAACCTTCCCTTCTAACATATAAAAATGATATTAAAAGTTTCGTATCATTTCGAACATTCCCGATTTAAATTAAGTTTTGACAATAACTAGTATAAATTCGTGTATAATATATTATGATTTTTCAACCGAAACTTGCATTTTTAAAAATTTCATAGAATCTAATTTTCAGATGATTTTTTGCATGGACTTCCATCATAACCTTCCCTCCTAACATTTATATATGATCTTAAAAGTTTTTTTTATCATTTTAAACAGTCCCCGATTTAATTTGATTTTTGACAGAAACTAGTATAAACTAGTGTATAATATATTATAATTTTTTGACCGAAACTTGCATTTTGAAAAGTTTCATAGAATCTAATTTTCAGAATGATTTTTTGCTTGGACTTCCATCATAACCTTCCCTCCTAACATATATAAATGATCTTAAAATTTTTTTTTATCATTTCAAACAGACCCCGATTTAATTTGATTTTTGACAGAAACTAGTATAAACTAGTGTATAATATATTATGATTTTTTGACCAAAACTTGCATTTTGAAAAGTTTCATAGAATCTAATTTTCAGAATTATTTTTTGCATGGACTTCCATCATAACCTTCCCTTCTAACATATAAAACTGATCTTAAAAGTTTCGTATCATTTCGAACATTCCCGATTTAAATTATGTTTTGACCAAAACTAGTATAAATTCGTGTATAATATATTATGATTTTTCGACCGAAACTTGCATTTTAAAACATTTCATAGAATCTAATTTTCAGATGATTTTTTGCATGGACTTCCATCATAACCTTCCCTCCTAACATTTATATATGATCTTAAAAGTTTCTTTTATCATTTTAAACAGTCCCCGATTTAATTTGATTTTTGACAGAAACTAGTATAAACTAGTGTATAATATATTATGATTTTTTGACCGAAACTTGCATTTTGAAAAGTTTCATAGAATCTAATTTTCAGAATGATTTTTTGCATGGACTTCCATCATAACCTTCCCTCCTAAAATATATAAATGATCTTAAAAGTTTCGTATCATTTCGAACATTCCCCGATTTAAATTGAGTTTTGACCGAAAATAGTATAAATTCGTGTATAATATATTATAATTATTTGACCGAAACATGCATTTTGAAAAGTTTCATAGAATCTAATTTTCAGAATGATTTTTTGCATGCACTTCCATCATAACCTTCCCTCCTAACATATATAAATGATCTTAAAAGTTTTTTTTTATCATTTCAAACAGTCCCCGATTTAATTTGATTTTTGACAGAAACTAGTATAAACTAGTGTATAATATATTATGATTTTTTGACCAAAACTTGCATTTTGAAAAGTTTCATAGAATCTAATTTTCAGAATTATTTTTTGCATCGACTTCCATCATAACCTTCCCTTCTAACATATAAAACTGATCTTAAAAGTTTCGTATCATTTCGAACATTCCCGATTTAAATTATGTTTTGACCAAAACTAGTATAAATTCGTGTATAATATATTATGATTTTTCGACCGAAACTTGCATTTTAAAACATTTCATAGAATCTAATTTTCAGATGATTTTTTGCATGGACTTCCATCATAACCTTCCCTCCTAACATTTATATATGATCTTAAAAGTTTCTTTTATCATTTTAAACAGTCCCCGATTTAATTTGATTTTTGACAGAAACTAGTATAAACTAGTGTATAATATATTATGATTTTTTGACCGAAACTTGCATTTTGAAAAGTTTCATAGAATCTAATTTTCAGAATGATTTTTTGCATGGACTTCCATCATAACCTTCCCTCCTAACATATATAAATGATCTTAAAAGTTTCGTATCATTTCGAACATTCCCCGATTTAAATTGAGTTTTGACCGAAAATAGTATAAATTCGTGTATAATTTATTATAATTATTTGACCGAAACTTGTATTTTGAAAAGTTTCATAGAATCTAATTTTCAGAATGATTTTTTGCATGTACTTCCATCATAACCTTCCCTCCTAACATATATAAATGATCTTAAAAGTTTTTTTTATCATTTCAAACAGTCCCCGATTTAATTTGATTTTTGACAGAAACTAGTATAAACTAGTGTATAATATATTATGATTTTTTGACCAAAACTTGCATTTTGAAAAGTTTCATAGAATCTAATTTTCAGAATTATTTTTTGCATGGACTTCCATCATAACCTTCCCTTCTAACATATAAAAATGATCTTAAAAGTTTCGTATCATTTCGAACATTCCTGATTTAAATTAAGTTTTGACCATAACTAGTATAAATTCGTGTATAATATATTATGATTTTTCTACCGAAACTTGCATTTTAAAACATTTCATAGAATCTAATTTTCAGATGATTTTTTGCATGGACTTCCATCATAACCTTCCCTCCTAACATTTATATATGATCTTAAAAGTTTTTTTATCATTTTAAACAGTCCCCGATTTAATTTGATTTTTGACAGAAACTAGTATAAACTAGTGTATAATATATTATGATTTTTTGACCAAAACTTGCATTTTGAAAAGTTTAATAGAATCTAATTTTCAGAATGATTTTTTGCATGGACTTCCATCATAACCTTCCCTCCTAACATATATAAATGATCTTAAAAGTTTCGTATCATTTCGAACATTCCCCTATTTAATTTGAGTTTTGACGGAAACAATTAGAAATTAGTGTATAATATATTATGATTTTTTGACCGAAACTTGCATTTTGAAAAGTTTCATAGAATCTAATTTTCAGAATGATTTTTTGCATTGACTTCCATCTTAACCTTCCCTCTTAACATATATAAATGATCTTAAAAGTTTCGTATCATTTTGAACCTTCCCCTATTTAATTTGAGTTTTGACCGAAACAATTACAAATTAGTGTATAATATATTATGATTTTTTGACCGAAACTTGCATTTTGAAAAGTTTCATAGAATCTAATTTTCAGAATGATTTTTTGCATGGACTTCCATCATAACCTTCCCTCCTAACATATATAAATGATCTTAAAAGTTTCGTATCATTTCGAACATTCCCCGATTTAAATTGAGTTTTGACCGAAAATAGTATAAATTCGTGTATAATATATTATAATTATTTGACCGAAACTTGTATTTTGAAAAGTTTCATAGAATCTAATTTTCAGAATGATTTTTTGCATGCACTTCCATCATAACCTTCCCTCCTAACATATATAAATGATCTTAAAAGTTTTTTTTATCATTTCAAACAGTCCCCGATTTAATTTGATTTTTGACAGAAACTAGTATAAACTAGTGTATAATATATTATGATTTTTTGACCAAAACATGCATTTTGAAAAGTTTCATAGAATCTAATTTTCAGAATTATTTTTTGCATGGACTTCCATCATAACCTTCCCTTCTAACATATAAAAATGATCTTAAAAGTTTCGTATCATTTCGAACATTCCCGATTTAAATTATGTTTTGACCATAACTAGTATAAATTCGTGTATAATATATTATGATTTTTCAACCGAAACTTGCATTTTAAAACATTTCATAGAATCTAATTTTCAGATGATTTTTTGCATGGACTTCCATCATAACCTTCCCTCCTAACATTTATATATGATCTTAAAATTTTTTTTTTATCATTTTAAACAGTCCCCGATTTAATTTGATTTTTGACAGAAACTAGTATAAACTAGTCTATAATATATTATGAGTTTTTGACCAAAACTTGCATTTTGAAAAGTTTAATAGAATCTAATTTTCAGAATGATTTTTTGCATGGACTTCCATCATAACCTTCCCTCCTAACATATATAAATGATCTTAAAAGTTTCGTATCATTTCGAACATTCCCCTATTTAATTTCAGTTTTGACCGAAACAATTAGAAATTAGTGTATAATATATTATGATTTTTTGACCGAAACTTGCATTTTGAAAAGTTTCATAGAATCTAATTTTCAGAATGATTTTTTGCATGGACTTCCATCTTAACCTTCCCTCTTAACATATATAAATGATCTTAAAAGTTTCGTATCATTTCGAACCTTCCCCTATTTAATTTGAGTTTTGACCGAAACAATTACAAATTAGTGTATAATATATTATGATTTTTTGACCGAAACTTGCATTTTGAAAAATTTCATAGAATCTAATTTTCAGAATGATTTTTTGCATGGACTTCCATCATAACCTTCCCTCCTAACATATATAAATGATCTTAAAAGTTTCGTATCATTTCGAACATTCCCCGATTTAAATTGAGTTTTGACCGAAAATAGTATAAATTCGTGTATAATATTTTATAATTATTTGACCGAAACTTGTATTTTGAAAAGTTTCATAGAATCTAATTTTCAGAATGATTTTTTGCATGCACTTCCATCATAACCTTCCCTCCTAACATATATAAATGATCTTAAAAGTTTTTTTTATCATTTCAAACAGTCCCCGATTTAATTTGATTTTTGACAGAAACTAGTATAAACTAGTGTATAATATATTATGATTTTTTGACCAAAACTTGCATTTTGAAAAGTTTCATAGAATCTAATTTTCAGAATTATTTTTTGCATGGACTTCCATCATAACCTTCCCTTCTAACATATAAAAATGATCTTAAAAATTTCGTATCATTTCGAACATTCCCGATTTAAATTAAGTTTCGACCATAACTAGTATAAATTCGTGTATAATATATTATGAGTTTTCAACCGAAACTTGCATTTTAAAACATTTCATAGAATCTAATTTTCAGATGATTTTTTGCATGGACTTCCATCATAACCTTCTCTCCTAACATTTATATATGATCTTAAATTTTTTTTTTTATCATTTTAAACAGTCCCCGATTTAATTTGATTTTTGACAGAAACTAGTATAAACTAGTCTATAATATATTATGAGTTTTTGACCAAAACTTGCATTTTGAAAAGTTTAATAGAATCTAATTTTCAGAATGATTTTTTGCATGGACTTCCATCATAACCTTCCCTCCTAACATATATAAATGATCTTAAAAGTTTCGTATCATTTCGAACATTCCCCTATTTAATTTGAGTTTTGACCGAAACAATTAGAAATTAGTGTATAATATATTATGATTTTTTGACCGAAACTTGCATTTTGAAAAGTTTCATAGAATCTAATTTTCAGAATGATTTTTTGCATGGACTTCCATTTTAACCTTCCCTCTTAACATATATAAATGATCTTAAAAGTTTCGTATCATTTCGAACCTTCCCCTATTTAATTTGAGTTTTGACCGAAACAATTACAAATTAGTGTATAATATATTATGATTTTTTGACCGAAACTTGCATTTTGAAAAATTTCATAGAATCTAATTTTCAAAATGATTTTTTGCATGGACTTCCATCATAACCTTCCCTCCTAACATATATAAATGATCTTAAAAGTTTCGTATCATTTCGAACATTCCCCGATTTAAATTGAGTTTTGACCGAAAATAGTATAAATTCGTGTATAATATATTATAATTATTTGACCGAAACTTGTATTTTGAAAAGTTTCATAGAATCTAATTTTCAGAATGATTTTTTGCATGCACTTCCATCATAACCTTCCCTCCTAACATATATAAATGATCTTAAAAGTTTTTTTTATCATTTCAAACAGTCCCCGATTTAATTTGATTTTTGACAGAAACTAGTATAAACTAGTGTATAATATATTATGATTTTTTGACCAAAACTTGCATTTTGAAAAGTTTCATAGAATCTAATTTTCATAATTATTTTTTGCATGGACTTCCATCATAACCTTCCCTTCTAACATATAAAAATGATCTTAAAAGTTTCGTATCATTTCGAACATTCCCGATTTAAATTAAGTTTTGACCATAACTAGTATAAATTCGTGTATAATATATTATGATTTTTCAACCGAAACTTGCATTTTAAAACATTTCATAGAATCTAATTTTCAGATGATTTTTTGCATGGACTTCCATCATAACCTTCCCTCCTAACATTTATATATGATCTTAAAATTTTTTTTTTATCATTTTAAACAGTCCCCGATTTAATTTGATTTTTGACAGAAACTAGTATAAACTAGTCTATAATATATTATGAGTTTTTGACCAAAACTTGCATTTTGAAAAGTTTAATAGAATCTAATTTTCAGAATGATTTTTTGCATGGACTTCCATCATAACCTTCCCTCCTAACATATATAAATGATCTTAAAAGTTTCGTATCATTTCGAACATTCCCCTATTTAATTTGAGTTTTGACCGAAACAATTAGAAATTAGTGTATAATATATTATGATTTTTTGACCGAAACTTGCATTTTGAAAAGTTTCATAGAATCTAATTTTCAGAATGATTTTTTGCATGGACTTCCATCTTAACCTTCCCTCTTAACATATATAAATGATCTTAAAAGTTTCGTATCATTTCGAACCTTCCCCTATTTAATTTGAGTTTTGACCGAAACAATTACAAATTAGTGTATAATATATTATGATTTTTTGACCGAAACTTGTATTTTGAAAAGTTTCATAGAATCTAATTTTCAGAATGATTTTTTGCATGGACTTCCATCATAACCTTCCCTCCTAACATATATAAATGATCTTAAAAGTTTCGTATCATTTCGAACATTCCCCGATTTAAATTGAGTTTTGACCGAAAATAGTATAAATTCGTGTATAATATATTATAATTATTTGACCGAAACTTGTATTTTGAAAAGTTTCATAGAATCTAATTTTCAGAATGATTTTTTGCATGCACTTCCATCATAACCTTCCCTCCTAACATATATAAATGATCTTAAAAGTTTTTTTTATCATTTCAAACAGTCCCCGATTTAATTTGATTTTTGACAGAAACTAGTATAAACTAGTGTATAATATATTATGATTTTTTGACCAAAACTTGCATTTTGAAAAGTTTCATAGAATCTAATTTTCAGAATTATTATTTGCATGGACTTCCATCATAACCTTCCCTTCTAACATATAAAAATGATCTTAAAAGTTTCGTATCATTTCGAACATTCTCGATTTAAATTATGTTTTGACCATAACTAGTATAAATTCGTGTATAATATATTATGATTTTTCAACCGAAACTTGCATTTTAAAACATTTCATAGAATCTAATTTTCAGATGATTTTTTGCATGGACTTCCATCATAACCTTCCCTCCTAACATTTATATATGATCTTAAAAGTTTTTATATTCATTTTAAACAGTCCCCGATTTAATTTGATTTTTGACAGAAACTAGTATAAACTAGTGTATAATATATTATGAGTTTTTGACCAAAACTTGCATTTTGAAAAGTTTAATAGAATCTAATTTTCAGAATGATTTTTTGCTTGGACTTCCATCATAACCTTCCCTCCTAACATATATAAATGATCTTAAAAGTTTCGTATCATTTCGAACATTCCCCTATTTAATTTGAGTTTTGACCGAAACAATTAGAAATTAGTGTATAATATATTATGATTTTTTGACCGAAACTTGCATTTTGAAAAGTTTCATAGAATCTAATTTTCAGAATGATTTTTTGCATGGACTTCCATCTTAACCTTCCCTCTTAACATATATAAATGATCTTAAAAGTTTCGTATCATTTCGAACCTTCCCCTATTTAATTTGAGTTTTGACCGAAACAATTACAAATTAGTGTATAATATATTATGATTTTTTGACCGAAACTTGCATTTTGAAAAGTTTCATAGAATCTAATTTTCAGAATGATTTTTTGCATGGACTTCCATCATAACCTTCCCTCCTAACATATATAAATGATCTTAAAAGTTTCGTATCATTTCGAACATTCCCCGATTTAAATTGAGTTTTGACCGAAAATAGTATAAATTCGTGTATAATATATTATAATTATTTGACCGAAACTTGTATTTTGAAAAGTTTCATAGAATCTAATTTTCAGAATGATTTTTTGCATGCACTTCCATCATAACCTTCCCTCCTAACATATATAAATGATCTTAAAAGTTTTTTTTATCATTTCAAACAGTCCCCGATTTAATTTGATTTTTGACAGAAACTAGTATAAACTAGTGTATAATATATTATGATTTTTTGACCAAAACTTGCATTTTGAAAAGTTTCATAGAATCTAATTTTCAGAATTATTTTTTGCATGGACTTCCATCATAACCTTCCCTTCTAACATATAAAAATGATCTTAAAAGTTTCGTATCATTTCGAACATTCTCGATTTAAATTATGTTTTGACCATAATTAGTATAAATTCGTGTATAATATATTATGATTTTTCAACCGAAACTTGCATTTTAAAACATTTCATAGAATCTAATTTTCAGATGATTTTTTGCATGGACTTCCATCATAACCTTCCCTCCTAACATTTATATATGATCTTAAAAGTTTTTATATTCATTTTAAACAGTCCCCGATTTAATTTGATTTTTGACAGAAACTAGTATAAACTAGTGTATAATATATTATGAGTTTTTGACCAAAACTTGCATTTTGAAAAGTTTAATAGAATCTAATTTTCAGAATGATTTTTTGCTTGGACTTCCATCATAACCTTCCCTCCTAACATATATAAATGATCTTAAAAGTTTCGTATCATTTCGAACATTCCCCTATTTAATTTGAGTTTTGACCGAAACAATTAGAAATTAGTGTATAATAGATTATGATTTTTTGACCGAAACTTGCATTTTGAAAAGTTTCATAGAATCTAATTTTCAGAATGATTTTTTGCATGGACTTCCATCTTAACCTTCCCTCTTAACATATATAAATGATCTTAAAAGTTTCGTATCATTTCGAACCTTCCCCTATTTAATTTGAGTTTTGACCGAAACAATTACAAATTAGTGTATAATATATTATGATTTTTTGACCGAAACTTGCATTTTGAAAAATTTCATAGAATCTAATTTTCAGAATGATTTTTTGCATGGACTTCCATCATAACCTTCCCTCCTAACATATATAAATGATCTTAAAAGTTTCGTATCATTTCGAACATTCCCCGATTTAAATTGAGTTTTGACCGAAAATAGTATAAATTCGTGTATAATATATTATAATTATTTGACCGAAACTTGTATTTTGAAAAGTTTCATAGAATCTAATTTTCAGAATGATTTTTTGCATGCACTTCCATCATAACCTTCCCTCCTAACATATATAAATGATCTTAAAAGTTTTTTTTATCATTTCAAACAGTCCCCGATTTAATTTGATTTTTGACAGAAACTAGTATAAACTAGTGTATAATATATTATGATTTTTTGACCAAAACTTGCATTTTGAAAAGTTTCATAGAATCTAATTTTCAGAATTATTATTTGCATGGACTTCCATCATAACCTTCCCTTCTAACATATAAAAATGATCTTAAAAGTTTCGTATCATTTCGAACATTCTCGATTTAAATTATGTTTTGACCATAACTAGTATAAATTCGTGTATAATATATTATGATTTTTCAACCGAAACTTGCATTTTAAAACATTTCATAGAATCTAATTTTCAGATGATTTTTTGCATGGACTTCCATCATAACCTTCCCTCCTAACATTTATATATGATCTTAAAAGTTTTTATATTCATTTTAAACAGTCCCCGATTTAATTTGATTTTTGACAGAAACTAGTATAAACTAGTGTATAATATATTATGAGTTTTTGACCAAAACTTGCATTTTGAAAAGTTTAATAGAATCTAATTTTCAGAATGATTTTTTGCTTGGACTTCCATCATAACCTTCCCTCCTAACATATATAAATGATCTTAAAAGTTTCGTATCATTTCGAACATTCCCCTATTTAATTTGAGTTTTGACCGAAACAATTAGAAATTAGTGTATAATATATTATGATTTTTTGACCGAAACTTGCATTTTGAAAAGTTTCATAGAATCTAATTTTCAGAATGATTTTTTGCATGGACTTCCATCTTAACCTTCCCTCTTAACATATATAAATGATCTTAAAAGTTTCGTATCATTTCGAACCTTCCCCTATTTAATTTGAGTTTTGACCGAAACAATTACAAATTAGTGTATAATATATTATGATTTTTTGACCGAAACTTGCATTTTGAAAAGTTTCATAGAATCTAATTTTCAGAATGATTTTTTGCATGGACTTCCATCATAACCTTCCCTCCTAACATATATAAATGATCTTAAAAGTTTCGTATCATTTCGAACATTCCCCGATTTAAATTGAGTTTTGACCGAAAATAGTATAAATTCGTGTATAATATATTATAATTATTTGACCGAAACTTGTATTTTGAAAAGTTTCATAGAATCTAATTTTCAGAATGATTTTTTGCATGCACTTCCATCATAACCTTCCCTCCTAACATATATAAATGATCTTAAAAGTTTTTTTTATCATTTCAAACAGTCCCCGATTTAATTTGATTTTTGACAGAAACTAGTATAAACTAGTGTATAATATATTATGATTTTTTGACCAAAACTTGCATTTTGAAAAGTTTCATAGAATCTAATTTTCAGAATTATTTTTTGCATGGACTTCCATCATAACCTTCCCTTCTAACATATAAAAATGATCTTAAAAGTTTCGTATCATTTCGAACATTCTCGATTTAAATTATGTTTTGACCATAATTAGTATAAATTCGTGTATAATATATTATGATTTTTCAACCGAAACTTGCATTTTAAAACATTTCATAGAATCTAATTTTCAGATGATTTTTTGCATGGACTTCCATCATAACCTTCCCTCCTAACATTTATATATGATCTTAAAAGTTTTTATATTCATTTTAAACAGTCCCCGATTTAATTTGATTTTTGACAGAAACTAGTATAAACTAGTCTATAATATATTATGAGTTTTTGACCAAAACTTGCATTTTGAAAAGTTTAATAGAATCTAATTTTCAGAATGATTTTTTGCTTGGACTTCCATCATAACCTTCCCTCCTAACATATATAAATGATCTTAAAAGTTTCGTATCATTTCGAACATTCCCCTATTTAATTTGAGTTTTGACCGAAACAATTAGAAATTAGTGTATAATATATTATGATTTTTTGACCGAAACTTGCATTTTGAAAAGTTTCATAGAATCTAATTTTCAGAATGATTTTTTGCATGGACTTCCATCTTAACCTTCCCTCTTAACATATATAAATGATCTTAAAAGTTTCGTATCATTTCGAACCTTCCCCTATTTAATTTGAGTTTTGACCGAAACAATTACAAATTAGTGTATAATATATTATGATTTTTTGACCGAAACTTGCATTTTGAAAAGTTTCATAGAATCTAATTTTCAGAATGATTTTTTGCATGGACTTCCATCATAACCTTCCCTCCTAACATATATAAATGATCTTAAAAGTTTCGTATCATTTCGAACATTCCCCGATTTAAATTGAGTTTTGACCGAAAATAGTATAAATTCGTGTATAATATATTATAATTATTTGACCGAAACTTGTATTTTGAAAAGTTTCATAGAATCTAATTTTCAGAATGATTTTTTGCATGCACTTCCATCATAACCTTCCCTCCTAACATATATAAATGATCTTAAAAGTTTTTTTTATCATTTCAAACAGTCCCCGATTTAATTTGATTTTTGACAGAAACTAGTATAAACTAGTGTATAATATATTATGATTTTTTGACCAAAACTTGCATTTTGAAAAGTTTCATAGAATCTAATTTTCAGAATTATTTTTTGCATGGACTTCCATCATAACCTTCCCTTCTAACATATAAAAATGATCTTAAAAGTTTCGTATCATTTCGAACATTCCCGATTTAAATTAAGTTTTGACCATAACTAGTATAAATTCGTGTATAATATATTATGATTTTTCAACCGAAACTTGCATTTTAAAACATTTCATAGAATCTAATTTTCAGATGATTTTTTGCATGGACTTCCATCATAACCTTCCCTCCTAACATTTATATATGATCTTAAAATTTTTTTTTTATCATTTTAAACAGTCCCCGATTTAATTTGATTTTTGACAGAAACTAGTATAAACTAGTCTATAATATATTATGAGTTTTTGACCAAAACTTGCATTTTGAAAAGTTTAATAGAATCTAATTTTCAGAATGATTTTTTGCATGGACTTCCATCATAACCTTCCCTCCTAACATATATAAATGATCTTAAAAGTTTCGTATCATTTCGAACATTCCCCTATTTAATTTGAGTTTTGACCGAAACAATTAGAAATTAGTGTATAAATATATTATGATTTTTTGACCAAAACTTGCATTTTGAAAAGTTTCATAGAATCTAATTTTCAGAATGATTTTTTGCATGGACTTCCATCTTAACCTTCCCTCTTAACATATATAAATGATCTTAAAAGTTTCGTATCATTTCGAACCTTCCCCTATTTAATTTGAGTTTTGACCGAAACAATTACAAATTAGTGTATAATATATTATGATTTTTTGACCGAAACTTGCATTTTGAAAAATTTCATAGAATCTAATTTTCAGAATGATTTTTTGCATGGACTTCCATCATAACCTTCCCTCCTAACATATATAAATGATCTTAAAAGTTTCGTATCATTTCGAACATTCCCCGATTTAAATTGAGTTTTGACCGAAAATAGTATAAATTCGTGTATAATATATTATAATTATTTGACCGAAACTTGTATTTTGAAAAGTTTCATAGAATCTAATTTTCAGAATGATTTTTTGCATGCACTTCCATCATAACCTTCCCTCCTAACATATATAAATGATCTTAAAAGTTTTTTTTATCATTTCAAACAGTCCCCGATTTAATTTGATTTTTGACAGAAACTAGTATAAACTAGTGTATAATATATTATGATTTTTTGACCAAAACTTGCATTTTGAAAAGTTTCATAGAATCTAATTTTCAGAATTATTATTTGCATGGACTTCCATCATAACCTTCCCTTCTAACATATAAAAATGATCTTAAAAGTTTCGTATCATTTCGAACATTCTCGATTTAAATTATGTTTTGACCATAACTAGTATAAATTCGTGTATAATATATTATGATTTTTCAACCGAAACTTGCATTTTAAAACATTTCATAGAATCTAATTTTCAGATGATTTTTTGCATGGACTTCCATCATAACCTTCCCTCCTAACATTTATATATGATCTTAAAAGTTTTTATATTCATTTTAAACAGTCCCCGATTTAATTTGATTTTTGACAGAAACTAGTATAAACTAGTGTATAATATATTATGAGTTTTTGACCAAAACTTGCATTTTGAAAAGTTTAATAGAATCTAATTTTCAGAATGATTTTTTGCTTGGACTTCCATCATAACCTTCCCTCCTAACATATATAAATGATCTTAAAAGTTTCGTATCATTGAGAACATTCCCCTATTTAATTTGAGTTTTGACCGAAACAATTAGAAATTAGTGTATAATATATTATGATTTTTTGACCGAAACTTGCATTTTGAAAAGTTTCATAGAATCTAATTTTCAGAATGATTTTTTGCATGGACTTCCATCTTAACCTTCCCTCTTAACATATATAAATGATCTTAAAAGTTTCGTATCATTTCGAACCTTCCCCTATTTAATTTGAGTTTTGACCGAAACAATTACAAATTAGTGTATAATATATTATGATTTTTTGACCGAAACTTGCATTTTGAAAAGTTTCATAGAATCTAATTTTCAGAATGATTTTTTGCATGGACTTCCATCATAACCTTCCCTCCTAACATATATAAATGATCTTAAAAGTTTCGTATCATTTCGAACATTCCCCGATTTAAATTGAGTTTTGACCGAAAATAGTATAAATTCGTGTATAATATATTATAATTATTTGACCGAAACTTGTATTTTGAAAAGTTTCATAGAATCTAATTTTCAGAATGATTTTTTGCATGCACTTCCATCATAACCTTCCCTCCTAACATATATAAATGATCTTAAAAGTTTTTTTTATCATTTCAAACAGTCCCCGATTTAATTTGATTTTTGACAGAAACTAGTATAAACTAGTGTATAATATATTATGATTTTTTGACCAAAACTTGCATTTTGAAAAGTTTCATAGAATCTAATTTTCAGAATTATTTTTTGCATGGACTTCCATCATAACCTTCCCTTCTAACATATAAAAATGATCTTAAAAGTTTCGTATCATTTCGAACATTCCCGATTTAAATTAAGTTTTGACCATAACTAGTATAAATTCGTGTATAATATATTATGATTTTTCAACCGAAACTTGCATTTTAAAACATTTCATAGAATCTAATTTTCAGATGATTTTTTGCATGGACTTCCATCATAACCTTCCCTCCTAACATTTATATATGATCTTAAAATTTTTTTTTTATCATTTTAAACAGTCCCCGATTTAATTTGATTTTTGACAGAAACTAGTATAAACTAGTCTATAATATATTATGAGTTTTTGACCAAAACTTGCATTTTGAAAAGTTTAATAGAATCTAATTTTCAGAATGATTTTTTGCATGGACTTCCATCATAACCTTCCCTCCTAACATATATAAATGATCTTAAAAGTTTCGTATCATTTCGAACATTCCCCTATTTAATTTGAGTTTTGACCGAAACAATTAGAAATTAGTGTATAATATATTATGATTTTTTGACCAAAACTTGCATTTTGAAAAGTTTCATAGAATCTAATTTTCAGAATGATTTTTTGCATGGACTTCCATCTTAACCTTCCCTCTTAACATATATAAATGATCTTAAAAGTTTCGTATCATTTCGAACCTTCCCCTATTTAATTTGAGTTTTGACCGAAACAATTACAAATTAGTGTATAATATATTATGATTTTTTGACCGAAACTTGCATTTTGAAAAGTTTCATAGAATCTAATTTTCAGAATGATTTTTTGCATGGACTTCCATCATAACCTTCCCTCCTAACATATATAAATGATCTTAAAAGTTTCGTATCATTTCGAACATTCCCCGATTTAAATTGAGTTTTGACCGAAAATAGTATAAATTCGTGTATAATATATTATAATTATTTGACCGAAACTTGTATTTTGAAAAGTTTCATAGAATCTAATTTTCAGAATGATTTTTTGCATGCACTTCCATCATAACCTTCCCTCCTAACATATATAAATGATCTTAAAAGTTTTTTTTATCATTTCAAACAGTCCCCGATTTAATTTGATTTTTGACAGAAACTAGTATAAACTAGTGTATAATATATTATGATTTTTTGACCAAAACTTGCATTTTGAAAAGTTTCATAGAATCTAATTTTCAGAATTATTTTTTGCATGGACTTCCATCATAACCTTCCCTTCTAACATATAAAAATGATCTTAAAAGTTTCGTATCATTTCGAACATTCCCGATTTAAATTAAGTTTTGACCATAACTAGTATAAATTCGTGTATAATATATTATGATTTTTCAACCGAAACTTGCATTTTAAAACATTTCATAGAATCTAATTTTCAGATGATTTTTTGCATGGACTTCCATCATAACCTTCCCTCCTAACATTTATATATGATCTTAAAATTTTTTTTTTATCATTTTAAACAGTCCCCGATTTAATTTGATTTTTGACAGAAACTAGTATAAACTAGTCTATAATATATTATGAGTTTTTGACCAAAACTTGCATTTTGAAAAGTTTAATAGAATCTAATTTTCAGAATGATTTTTTGCATGGACTTCCATCATAACCTTCCCTCCTAACATATATAAATGATCTTAAAAGTTTCGTATCATTTCGAACATTCCCCTATTTAATTTGAGTTTTGACCGAAACAATTAGAAATTAGTGTATAATATATTATGATTTTTTGACCAAAACTTGCATTTTGAAAAGTTTCATAGAATCTAATTTTCAGAATGATTTTTTGCATGGACTTCCATTTTAACCTTCCCTCTTAACATATATAAATGATCTTAAAAGTTTCGTATCATTTCGAACCTTCCCCTATTTAATTTGAGTTTTGACCGAAACAATTACAAATTAGTGTATAATATATTATGATTTTTTGACCGAAACTTGCATTTTGAAAAATTTCATAGAATCTAATTTTCAAAATGATTTTTTGCATGGACTTCCATCATAACCTTCCCTCCTAACATATATAAATGATCTTAAAAGTTTCGTATCATTTCGAACATTCCCCGATTTAAATTGAGTTTTGACCGAAAATAGTATAAATTCGTGTATAATATATTATAATTATTTGACCGAAACTTGTATTTTGAAAAGTTTCATAGAATCTAATTTTCAGAATGATTTTTTGCATGCACTTCCATCATAACCTTCCCTCCTAACATATATAAATGATCTTAAAAGTTTTTTTTATCATTTCAAACAGTCCCCGATTTAATTTGATTTTTGACAGAAACTAGTATAAACTAGTGTATAATATATTATGATTTTTTGACCAAAACTTGCATTTTGAAAAGTTTCATAGAATCTAATTTTCAGAATTATTTTTTGCATGGACTTCCATCATAACCTTCCCTTCTAACATATAAAAATGATCTTAAAAGTTTCGTATCATTTCGAACATTCCCGATTTAAATTAAGTTTTGACCATAACTAGTATAAATTCGTGTATAATATATTATGATTTTTCAACCGAAACTTGCATTTTAAAACATTTCATAGAATCTAATTTTCAGATGATTTTTTGCATGGACTTCCATCATAACCTTCCCTCCTAACATTTATATATGATCTTAAAATTTTTTTTTTATCATTTTAAACAGTCCCCGATTTAATTTGATTTTTGACAGAAACTAGTATAAACTAGTCTATAATATATTATGAGTTTTTGACCAAAACTTGCATTTTGAAAAGTTTAATAGAATCTAATTTTCAGAATGATTTTTTGCATGGACTTCCATCATAACCTTCCCTCCTAACATATATAAATGATCTTAAAAGTTTCGTATCATTTCGAACATTCCCCTATTTAATTTGAGTTTTGACCGAAACAATTAGAAATTAGTGTATAATATATTATGATTTTTTGACCGAAACTTGCATTTTGAAAAGTTTCATAGAATCTAATTTTCAGAATGATTTTTTGCATGGACTTCCATCTTAACCTTCCCTCTTAACATATATAAATGATCTTAAAAGTTTCGTATCATTTCGAACCTTCCCCTATTTAATTTGAGTTTTGACCGAAACAATTACAAATTAGTGTATAATATATTATGATTTTTTGACCGAAACTTGCATTTTGAAAAATTTCATAGAATCTAATTTTCAGAATGATTTTTTGCATGGACTTCCATCATAACCTTCCCTCCTAACATATATAAATGATCTTAAAAGTTTCGTATCATTTCGAACATTCCCCGATTTAAATTGAGTTTTGACCGAAAATAGTATAAATTCGTGTATAATATATTATAATTATTTGACCGAAACTTGTATTTTGAAAAGTTTCATAGAATCTAATTTTCAGAATGATTTTTTGCATGCACTTCCATCATAACCTTCCCTCCTAACATATATAAATGATCTTAAAAGTTTTTTTTATCATTTCAAACAGTCCCCGATTTAATTTGATTTTTGACAGAAACTAGTATAAACTAGTGTATAATATATTATGATTTTTTGACCAAAACTTGCATTTTGAAAAGTTTCATAGAATCTAATTTTCAGAATTATTATTTGCATGGACTTCCATCATAACCTTCCCTTCTAACATATAAAAATGATCTTAAAAGTTTCGTATCATTTCGAACATTCTCGATTTAAATTATGTTTTGACCATAACTAGTATAAATTCGTGTATAATATATTATGATTTTTCAACCGAAACTTGCATTTTAAAACATTTCATAGAATCTAATTTTCAGATGATTTTTTGCATGGACTTCCATCATAACCTTCCCTCCTAACATTTATATATGATCTTAAAAGTTTTTATATTCATTTTAAACAGTCCCCGATTTAATTTGATTTTTGACAGAAACTAGTATAAACTAGTGTATAATATATTATGAGTTTTTGACCAAAACTTGCATTTTGAAAAGTTTAATAGAATCTAATTTTCAGAATGATTTTTTGCTTGGACTTCCATCATAACCTTCCCTCCTAACATATATAAATGATCTTAAAAGTTTCGTATCATTGAGAACATTCCCCTATTTAATTTGAGTTTTGACCGAAACAATTAGAAATTAGTGTATAATATATTATGATTTTTTGACCGAAACTTGCATTTTGAAAAGTTTCATAGAATCTAATTTTCAGAATGATTTTTTGCATGGACTTCCATCTTAACCTTCCCTCTTAACATATATAAATGATCTTAAAAGTTTCGTATCATTTCGAACCTTCCCCTATTTAATTTGAGTTTTGACCGAAACAATTACAAATTAGTGTATAATATATTATGATTTTTTGACCGAAACTTGCATTTTGAAAAGTTTCATAGAATCTAATTTTCAGAATGATTTTTTGCATGGACTTCCATCATAACCTTCCCTCCTAACATATATAAATGATCTTAAAAGTTTCGTATCATTTCGAACATTCCCCGATTTAAATTGAGTTTTGACCGAAAATAGTATAAATTCGTGTATAATATATTATAATTATTTGACCGAAACTTGTATTTTGAAAAGTTTCATAGAATCTAATTTTCAGAATGATTTTTTGCATGCACTTCCATCATAACCTTCCCTCCTAACATATATAAATGATCTTAAAAGTTTTTTTTATCATTTCAAACAGTCCCCGATTTAATTTGATTTTTGACAGAAACTAGTATAAACTAGTGTATAATATATTATGATTTTTTGACCAAAACTTGCATTTTGAAAAGTTTCATAGAATCTAATTTTCAGAATTATTTTTTGCATGGACTTCCATCATAACCTTCCCTTCTAACATATAAAAATGATCTTAAAAGTTTCGTATCATTTCGAACATTCCCGATTTAAATTAAGTTTTGACCATAACTAGTATAAATTCGTGTATAATATATTATGATTTTTCAACCGAAACTTGCATTTTAAAACATTTCATAGAATCTAATTTTCAGATGATTTTTTGCATGGACTTCCATCATAACCTTCCCTCCTAACATATATATATGATCTTAAAATTTTTTTTTTATCATTTTAAACAGTCCCCGATTTAATTTGATTTTTGACAGAAACTAGTATAAACTAGTCTATAATATATTATGAGTTTTTGACCAAAACTTGCATTTTGAAAAGTTTAATAGAATCTAATTTTCAGAATGATTTTTTGCATGGACTTCCATCATAACCTTCCCTCCTAACATATATAAATGATCTTAAAAGTTTCGTATCATTTCGAACATTCCCCTATTTAATTTGAGTTTTGACCGAAACAATTAGAAATTAGTGTATAATATATTATGATTTTTTGACCAAAACTTGCATTTTGAAAAGTTTCATAGAATCTAATTTTCAGAATGATTTTTTGCATGGACTTCCATCTTAACCTTCCCTCTTAACATATATAAATGATCTTAAAAGTTTCGTATCATTTCGAACCTTCCCCTATTTAATTTGAGTTTTGACCGAAACAATTACAAATTAGTGTATAATATATTATGATTTTTTGACCGAAACTTGCATTTTGAAAAGTTTCATAGAATCTAATTTTCAGAATGATTTTTTGCATGGACTTCCATCATAACCTTCCCTCCTAACATATATAAATGATCTTAAAAGTTTCGTATCATTTCGAACATTCCCCGATTTAAATTGAGTTTTGACCGAAAATAGTATAAATTCGTGTATAATATATTATAATTATTTGACCGAAACTTGTATTTTGAAAAGTTTCATAGAATCTAATTTTCAGAATGATTTTTTGCATGCACTTCCATCATAACCTTCCCTCCTAACATATATAAATGATCTTAAAAGTTTCTTTTATCATTTCAAACAGTCCCCGATTTAATTTGATTTTTGACAGAAACTAGTATAAACTAGTGTATAATATATTATGATTTTTTGACCAAAACTTGCATTTTGAAAAGTTTCATAGAATCTAATTTTCAGAATTATTTTTTGCATGGACTTCCATCATAACCTTCCCTTCTAACATATAAAAATGATCTTAAAAGTTTCGTATCATTTCGAACATTCCCGATTTAAATTAAGTTTTGACCATAACTAGTATAAATTCGTGTATAATATATTATGATTTTTCAACCGAAACTTGCATTTTAAAACATTTCATAGAATCTAATTTTCAGATGATTTTTTGCATGGACTTCCATCATAACCTTCCCTCCTAACATTTATATATGATCTTAAAATTTTTTTTTATCATTTTAAACAGTCCCCGATTTAATTTGATTTTTGACAGAAACTAGTATAAACTAGTCTATAATATATTATGAGTTTTTGACCAAAACTTGCATTTTGAAAAGTTTAATAGAATCTAATTTTCAGAATGATTTTTTGCATGGACTTCCATCATAACCTTCCCTCCTAACATATATAAATGATCTTAAAAGTTTCGTATCATTTCGAACATTCCCCTATTTAATTTGAGTTTTGACCGAAACAATTAGAAATTAGTGTATAATATATTATGATTTTTTGACCAAAACTTGCATTTTGAAAAGTTTCATAGAATCTAATTTTCAGAATGATTTTTTGCATGGACTTCCATCTTAACCTTCCCTCTTAACATATATAAATGATCTTAAAAGTTTCGTATCATTTCGAACCTTCCCCTATTTAATTTGAGTTTTGACCGAAACAATTACAAATTAGTGTATAATATATTATGATTTTTTGACCGAAACTTGCATTTTGAAAAATTTCATAGAATCTAATTTTCAGAATGATTTTTTGCATGGACTTCCATCATAACCTTCCCTCCTAACATATATAAATGATCTTAAAAGTTTCGTATCATTTCGAACATTCCCCGATTTAAATTGAGTTTTGACCGAAAATAGTATAAATTCGTGTATAATATATTATAATTATTTGACCGAAACTTGTATTTTGAAAAGTTTCATAGAATCTAATTTTCAGAATGATTTTTTGCATGCACTTCCATCATAACCTTCCCTCCTAACATATATAAATGATCTTAAAAGTTTTTTTTATCATTTCAAACAGTCCCCGATTTAATTTGATTTTTGACAGAAACTAGTATAAACTAGTGTATAATATATTATGATTTTTTGACCAAAACTTGCATTTTGAAAAGTTTCATAGAATCTAATTTTCAGAATTATTATTTGCATGGACTTCCATCATAACCTTCCCTTCTAACATATAAAAATGATCTTAAAAGTTTCGTATCATTTCGAACATTCTCGATTTAAATTATGTTTTGACCATAACTAGTATAAATTCGTGTATAATATATTATGATTTTTCAACCGAAACTTGCATTTTAAAACATTTCATAGAATCTAATTTTCAGATGATTTTTTGCATGGACTTCCATCATAACCTTCCCTCCTAACATTTATATATGATCTTAAAAGTTTTTATATTCATTTTAAACAGTCCCCGATTTAATTTGATTTTTGACAGAAACTAGTATAAACTAGTGTATAATATATTATGATTTTTTGACCAAAACTTGCATTTTGAAAAGTTTAATAGAATCTAATTTTCAGAATGATTTTTTGCTTGGACTTCCATCATAACCTTCCCTCCTAACATATATAAATGATCTTAAAAGTTTCGTATCATTTCGAACATTCCCCTATTTAATTTTAGTTTTGACCGAAACAATTAGAAATTAGTGTATAATATATTATGATTTTTTGACCGAAACTTGCATTTTGAAAAGTTTCATAGAATCTAATTTTCAGAATGATTTTTTGCATGGACTTCCATCTTAACCTTCCCTCTTAACATATATAAATGATCTTAAAAGTTTCGTATCATTTTGAACCTTCCCCTATTTAATTTGAGTTTTGACCGAAACAATTACAAATTAGTGTATAATATATTATGATTTTTTGACCGAAACTTGCATTTTGAAAAGTTTCATAGAATCTAATTTTCAGAATGATTTTTTGCATGGACTTCCATCATAACCTTCCCTCCTAACATATATAAATGATCTTAAAATTTCGTATCATTTCGAACATTCCCCGATTTAAATTGAGTTTTGACCGAAAATAGTATAAATTCGTGTATAATATATTATAATTATTTGACCGAAACTTGCATTTTGAAAAGTTTCATAGAATCTAATTTTCAGAATGATTTTTTGCATGGACTTCCATCATAACCTTCCCTCCTAACATATATAAATGATCTTAAAATTTTTTTTTATCATTTCAAACAGACCCCGATTTAATTTGATTTTTGACAGAAACTAGTATAAACTAGTGTATAATATATTATGATTTTTTGACCAAAACTTGCATTATGAAAAGTTTCATAGAATCTAATTTTCAGAATTATTTTTTGAATGGACTTCCATCATAACCTTCCCTTCTAACATATAAAAATGATCTTAAAAGTTTCGTATCATTTCGAACATTCCCGATTTAAATTATGTTTTGACCAAAACTAGTATAAATTCGTGTATAATATATTATGATTTTTCGACCGAAACTTGCATTTTAAAACATTTCATAGAATCTAATTTTCAGATGATTTTTTGCATGGACTTCCATCATAACCTTCCCTCCTAACATTTATATATGATCTTAAAAGTTTCTTTTATCATTTTAAACAGTCCCCGATTTAATTTGATTTTTGACAGAAACTAGTATAAACTAGTGTATAATATATTATGATTTTTTGACCGAAACTTGCATTTTGAAAAGTTTCATAGAATCTAATTTTCAGAATGATTTTTTGCATGGACTTCCATCATAACCTTCCCTCCTAACATATATAAATGATCTTAAAATTTCGTATCATTTCGAACATTCCCCGATTTAAATTGAGTTTTGACCGAAAATAGTATAAATTCGTGTATAATATATTATAATTATTTGACCGAAACTTGCATTTTGAAAAGTTTCATAGAATCTAATTTTCAGAATGATTTTTTGCATGGACTTCCATCATAACCTTCCCTCCTAACATATATAAATGATCTTAAAATTTTTTTTTATCATTTCAAACAGACCCCGATTTAATTTGATTTTTGACAGAAACTAGTATAAACTAGTGTATAATATATTATGATTTTTTGACCAAAACTTGCATTATGAAAAGTTTCATAGAATCTAATTTTCAGAATTATTTTTTGAATGGACTTCCATCATAACCTTCCCTTCTAACATATAAAAATGATCTTAAAAGTTTCGTATCATTTCGAACATTCCCGATTTAAATTATGTTTTGACCAAAACTAGTATAAATTCGTGTATAATATATTATGATTTTTCGACCGAAACTTGCATTTTAAAACATTTCATAGAATCTAATTTTCAGATGATTTTTTGCATGGACTTCCATCATAACCTTCCCTCCTAACATTTATATATGATCTTAAAAGTTTCTTTTATCATTTTAAACAGTCCCCGATTTAATTTGATTTTTGACAGAAACTAGTATAAACTAGTGTATAATATATTATGATTTTTTGACCGAAACTTGCATTTTGAAAAGTTTCATAGAATCTAATTTTCAGAATGATTTTTTGCATGGACTTCCATCATAACCTTCCCTCCTAACATATATAAATGATCTTAAAAGTTTCGTATCATTTCGAACATTCCCCGATTTAAATTGAGTTTTGACCGAAAATAGTATAAATTCGTGTATAATTTATTATAATTATTTGACCGAAACTTGTATTTTGAAAAGTTTCATAGAATCTAATTTTCAGAATGATTTTTTGCATGTACTTCCATCATAACCTTCCCTCCTAACATATATAAATGATCTTAAAAGTTTTTTTTATCATTTCAAACAATCCCCGATTTAATTTGATTTTTGACAGAAACTAGTATAAACTAGTGTATAATATATTATGATTTTTTGACCAAAACTTGCATTTTGAAAAGTTTCATAAAATCTAATTTTCAGAATTATTTTTTGCATGGACTTCCATCATAACCTTCCCTTCTAACATATAAAAATGATCTTAAAATTTTCGTATCATTTCGAACATTCCCGATTTAAATTAAGTTTTGACCATAACTAGTATAAATTCGTGTATAATATATTATGATTTTTCTACCGAAACTTGCATTTTAAAACATTTCATAGAATCTAATTTTCAGATGATTTTTTGCTTGGACTTCCATCATAACCTTCCCTCCTAACATTTATATATGATCTTAAAATTTTTTTTTTATCATTTTAAACAGTCCCCGATTTAATTTGATTTTTGACAGAAACTTAGTATAAACTAGTCTATAATATATTATGAGTTTTTGACCAAAACTTGCATTTTGAAAAGTTTAATAGAATCTAATTTTCAGAATGATTTTTTGCATGGACTTCCATCATAACCTTCCCTCCTAACATATATAAATGATCTTAAAAGTTTCGTATCATTTCGAACATTCCCCTATTTAATTTGAGTTTTGACCGAAACAATTAGAAATTAGTGTATAATATATTATGATTTTTTGACCGAAACTTGCATTTTGAAAAGTTTCATAGAATCTAATTTTCAGAATGATTTTTTGCATGGACTTCCATCTTAACCTTCCCTCTTAACATATATAAATGATCTTAAAAGTTTCGTATCATTTCGAACCTTCCCCTATTTAATTTGAGTTTTGACCGAAACAATTACAAATTAGTGTATAATATATTATGATTTTTTGACCGAAACTTGCATTTTGAAAAATTTCATAGAATCTAATTTTCAGAATGATTTTTTGCATGGACTTCCATCATAACCTTCCCTCCTAACATATATAAATGATCTTAAAAGTTTCGTATCATTTCGAACATTCCCCGATTTAAATTGAGTTTTGACCGAAAATAGTATAAATTCGTGTATAATATATTATAATTATTTGACCGAAACTTGTATTTTGAAAAGTTTCATAGAATCTAATTTTCAGAATGATTTTTTGCATGCACTTCCATCATAACCTTCCCTCCTAACATATATAAATGATCTTAAAAGTTTTTTTTATCATTTCAAACAGTCCCCGATTTAATTTGATTTTTGACAGAAACTAGTATAAACTAGTGTATAATATATTATGATTTTTTGACCAAAACTTGCATTTTGAAAAGTTTCATAGAATCTAATTTTCAGAATTATTTTTTGCATGGACTTCCATCATAACCTTCCCTTCTAACATATAAAAATGATCTTAAAAGTTTCGTATCATTTCGAACATTCCCGATTTAAATTAAGTTTTGACCATAACTAGTATAAATTCGTGTATAATATATTATGATTTTTCAACCGAAACTTGCATTTTAAAACATTTCATAGAATCTAATTTTCAGATGATTTTTTGCATGGACTTCCATCATAACCTTCCCTCCTAACATTTATATATGATCTTAAAATTTTTTTTTTATCATTTTAAACAGTCCCCGATTTAATTTGATTTTTGACAGAAACTAGTATAAACTAGTCTATAATATATTATGAGTTTTTGACCAAAACTTGCATTTTGAAAAGTTTAATAGAATCTAATTTTCAGAATGATTTTTTGCATGGACTTCCATCATAACCTTCCCTCCTAACATATATAAATGATCTTAAAAGTTTCGTATCATTTCGAACATTCCCCTATTTAATTTGAGTTTTGACCGAAACAATTAGAAATTAGTGTATAATATATTATGATTTTTTGACCGAAACTTGCATTTTGAAAAGTTTCATAGAATCTAATTTTCAGAATGATTTTTTGCATGGACTTCCATCTTAACCTTCCCTCTTAACATATATAAATGATCTTAAAAGTTTCGTATCATTTCGAACCTTCCCCTATTTAATTTGAGTTTTGACCGAAACAATTACAAATTAGTGTATAATATATTATGATTTTTTGACCGAAACTTGCATTTTGAAAAATTTCATAGAATCTAATTTTCAGAATGATTTTTTGCATGGACTTCCATCATAACCTTCCCTCCTAACATATATAAATGATCTTAAAAGTTTCGTATCATTTCGAACATTCCCCGATTTAAATTGAGTTTTGACCGAAAATAGTATAAATTCGTGTATAATATATTATAATTATTTGACCGAAACTTGTATTTTGAAAAGTTTCATAGAATCTAATTTTCAGAATGATTTTTTGCATGCACTTCCATCATAACCTTCCCTCCTAACATATATAAATGATCTTAAAAGTTTTTTTTATCATTTCAAACAGTCCCCGATTTAATTTGATTTTTGACAGAAACTAGTATAAACTAGTGTATAATATATTATGATTTTTTGACCAAAACTTGCATTTTGAAAAGTTTCATAGAATCTAATTTTCAGAATTATTATTTGCATGGACTTCCATCATAACCTTCCCTTCTAACATATAAAAATGATCTTAAAAGTTTCGTATCATTTCGAACATTCTCGATTTAAATTATGTTTTGACCATAACTTAGTATAAATTCGTGTATAATATATTATGATTTTTCAACCTAAACTTGCATTTTAAAACATTTCATAGAATCTAATTTTCAGATGATTTTTTGCATGGACTTCCATCATAACCTTCCCTCCTAACATTTATATATGATCTTAAAAGTTTTTATATTCATTTTAAACAGTCCCCGATTTAATTTGATTTTTGACAGAAACTAGTATAAACTAGTGTATAATATATTATGATTTTTTGACCAAAACTTGCATTTTGAAAAGTTTAATAGAATCTAATTTTCAGAATGATTTTTTGCTTGGACTTCCATCATAACCTTCCCTCCTAACATATATAAATGATCTTAAAAGTTTCGTATCATTTCGAACATTCCCCTATTTAATTTTAGTTTTGACCGAAACAATTAGAAATTAGAGTATAATATATTATGATTTTTTGACCGAAACTTGCATTTTGAAAAGTTTCATAGAATCTAATTTTCAGAATGATTTTTTGCATGGACTTCCATCTTAACCTTCCCTCTTAACATATATAAATGATCTTAAAAGTTTCGTATCATTTTGAACCTTCCCCTATTTAATTTGAGTTTTGACCGAAACAATTACAAATTAGTGTATAATATATTATGATTTTTTGACCGAAACTTGCATTTTGAAAAGTTTCATAGAATCTAATTTTCAGAATGATTTTTTGCATGGACTTCCATCATAACCTTCCCTCCTAACATATATAAATGATCTTAAAATTTCGTATCATTTCGAACATTCCCCGATTTAAATTGAGTTTTGACCGAAAATAGTATAAATTCGTGTATAATATATTATAATTATTTGACCGAAACTTGCATTTTGAAAAGTTTCATAGAATCTAATTTTCAGAATGATTTTTTGCATGGACTTCCATCATAACCTTCCCTACTAACATATATAAATGATCTTAAAATTTTTTTTTATCATTTCAAACAGACCCCGATTTAATTTGATTTTTGACAGAAACTAGTATAAACTAGTGTATAATATATTATGATTTTTTGACCAAAACTTGCATTTTGAAAAGTTTCATAGAATCTAATTTTCAGAATTATTTTTTGAATGGACTTCCATCATAACCTTCCCTTCTAACATATAAAAATGATCTTAAAAGTTTCGTATCATTTCGAACATTCCCGATTTAAATTATGTTTTGACCAAAACTAGTATAAATTCGTGTATAATATATTATGATTTTTCGACCGAAACTTGCATTTTAAAACATTTCATAGAATCTAATTTTCAGATGATTTTTTGCATGGACTTCCATCATAACCTTCCCTCCTAACATTTATATATGATCTTAAAAGTTTCTTTTATCATTTTAAACAGTCCCCGATTTAATTTGATTTTTGACAGAAACTAGTATAAACTAGTGTATAATATATTATGATTTTTTGACCGAAACTTGCATTTTGAAAAGTTTCATAGAATCTAATTTTCAGAATGATTTTTTGCATGGAATTCCATCATAACCTTCCCTCCTAACATATATAAATGATCTTAAAAGTTTCGTATCATTTCGAACATTCCCCGATTTAAATTGAGTTTTGACCGAAAATAGTATAAATTCGTGTATAATATATTATAATTATTTGACCGAAACTTGTATTTTGAAAAGTTTCATAGAATCTAATTTTCAGAATGATTTTTTGCATGCACTTCCATCATAACCTTCCCTCCTAACATATATAAATGATCTTAAAAGTTTTTTTTATCATTTCAAACAGTCCCCGATTTAATTTGATTTTTGACAGAAACTAGTATAAACTAGTGTATAATATATTATGATTTTTTGACCAAAACTTGCATTTTGAAAAGTTTCATAGAATCTAATTTTCAGAATTATTATTTGCATGGACTTCCATCATAACCTTCCCTTCTAACATATAAAAATGATCTTAAAAGTTTCGTATCATTTCGAACATTCTCGATTTAAATTATGTTTTGACCATAACTTAGTATAAATTCGTGTATAATATATTATGATTTTTCAACCGAAACTTGCATTTTAAAACATTTCATAGAATCTAATTTTCAGATGATTTTTTGCATGGACTTCCATCATAACCTTCCCTCCTAACATTTATATATGATCTTAAAAGTTTTTATATTCATTTTAAACAGTCCCCGATTTAATTTGATTTTTGACAGAAACTAGTATAAACTAGTGTATAATATATTATGATTTTTTGACCAAAACTTGCATTTTGAAAAGTTTAATAGAATCTAATTTTCAGAATGATTTTTTGCTTGGACTTCCATCATAACCTTCCCTCCTAACATATATAAATGATCTTAAAAGTTTCGTATCATTTCGAACATTCCCCTATTTAATTTTAGTTTTGACCGAAACAATTAGAAATTAGAGTATAATATATTATGATTTTTTGACCGAAACTTGCATTTTGAAAAGTTTCATAGAATCTAATTTTCAGAATGATTTTTTGCATGGACTTCCATCTTAACCTTCCCTCTTAACATATATAAATGATCTTAAAAGTTTCGTATCATTTTGAACCTTCCCCTATTTAATTTGAGTTTTGACCGAAACAATTACAAATTAGTGTATAATATATTATGATTTTTTGACCGAAACTTGCATTTTGAAAAGTTTCATAGAATCTAATTTTCAGAATGATTTTTTGCATGGACTTCCATCATAACCTTCCCTCCTAACATATATAAATGATCTTAAAATTTCGTATCATTTCGAACATTCCCCGATTTAAATTGAGTTTTGACCGAAAATAGTATAAATTCGTGTATAATATATTATAATTATTTGACCGAAACTTGCATTTTGAAAAGTTTCATAGAATCTAATTTTCAGAATGATTTTTTGCATGGACTTCCATCATAACCTTCCCTACTAACATATATAAATGATCTTAAAATTTTTTTTTATCATTTCAAACAGACCCCGATTTAATTTGATTTTTGACAGAAACTAGTATAAACTAGTGTATAATATATTATGATTTTTTGACCAAAACTTGCATTTTGAAAAGTTTCATAGAATCTAATTTTCAGAATTATTTTTTGAATGGACTTCCATCATAACCTTCCCTTCTAACATATAAAAATGATCTTAAAAGTTTCGTATCATTTCGAACATTCCCGATTTAAATTATGTTTTGACCAAAACTAGTATAAATTCGTGTATAATATATTATGATTTTTCGACCGAAACTTGCATTTTAAAACATTTCATAGAATCTAATTTTCAGATGATTTTTTGCATGGACTTCCATCATAACCTTCCCTCCTAACATTTATATATGATCTTAAAAGTTTCTTTTATCATTTTAAACAGTCCCCGATTTAATTTGATTTTTGACAGAAACTAGTATAAACTAGTGTATAATATATTATGATTTTTTGACCGAAACTTGCATTTTGAAAAGTTTCATAGAATCTAATTTTCAGAATGATTTTTTTGCATGGAATTCCATCATAACCTTCCCTCCTAACATATATAAATGATCTTAAAAGTTTCGTATCATTTCGAACATTCCCCGATTTAAATTGAGTTTTGACCGAAAATAGTATAAATTCGTGTATAATATATTATAATTATTTGACCGAAACTTGTATTTTGAAAAGTTTCATAGAATCTAATTTTCAGAATGATTTTTTGCATGCACTTCCATCATAACCTTCCCTCCTAACATATATAAATGATCTTAAAAGTTTTTTTTATCATTTCAAACAGTCCCCGATTTAATTTGATTTTTGACAGAAACTAGTATAAACTAGTGTATAATATATTATGATTTTTTGACCAAAACTTGCATTTTGAAAAGTTTCATAGAATCTAATTTTCAGAATTATTATTTGCATGGACTTCCATCATAACCTTCCCTTCTAACATATAAAAATGATCTTAAAAGTTTCGTATCATTTCGAACATTCTCGATTTAAATTATGTTTTGACCATAACTTAGTATAAATTCGTGTATAATATATTATGATTTTTCAACCGAAACTTGCATTTTAAAACATTTCATAGAATCTAATTTTCAGATGATTTTTTGCATGGACTTCCATCATAACCTTCCCTCCTAACATTTATATATGATCTTAAAAGTTTTTATATTCATTTTAAACAGTCCCCGATTTAATTTGATTTTTGACAGAAACTAGTATAAACTAGTGTATAATATATTATGATTTTTTGACCAAAACTTGCATTTTGAAAAGTTTAATAGAATCTAATTTTCAGAATGATTTTTTGCTTGGACTTCCATCATAACCTTCCCTCCTAACATATATAAATGATCTTAAAAGTTTCGTATCATTTCGAACATTCCCCTATTTAATTTTAGTTTTGACCGAAACAATTAGAAATTAGAGTATAATATATTATGATTTTTTGACCGAAACTTGCATTTTGAAAAGTTTCATAGAATCTAATTTTCAGAATGATTTTTTGCATGGACTTCCATCTTAACCTTCCCTCTTAACATATATAAATGATCTTAAAAGTTTCGTATCATTTTGAACCTTCCCCTATTTAATTTGAGTTTTGACCGAAACAATTACAAATTAGTGTATAATATATTATGATTTTTTGACCGAAACTTGCATTTTGAAAAGTTTCATAGAATCTAATTTTCAGAATGATTTTTTGCATGGACTTCCATCATAACCTTCCCTCCTAACATATATAAATGATCTTAAAATTTCGTATCATTTCGAACATTCCCCGATTTAAATTGAGTTTTGACCGAAAATAGTATAAATTCGTGTATAATATATTATAATTATTTGACCGAAACTTGCATTTTGAAAAGTTTCATAGAATCTAATTTTCAGAATGATTTTTTGCATGGACTTCCATCATAACCTTCCCTCCTAACATATATAAATGATCTTAAAATTTTTTTTTATCATTTCAAACAGACCCCGATTTAATTTGATTTTTGACAGAAACTAGTATAAACTAGTGTATAATATATTATGATTTTTTGACCAAAACTTGCATTTTGAAAAGTTTCATAGAATCTAATTTTCAGAATTATTTTTTGAATGGACTTCCATCATAACCTTCCCTTCTAACATATAAAAATGATCTTAAAAGTTTCGTATCATTTCGAACATTCCCGATTTAAATTATGTTTTGACCAAAACTAGTATAAATTCGTGTATAATATATTATGATTTTTCGACCGAAACTTGCATTTTAAAACATTTCATAGAATCTAATTTTCAGATGATTTTTTGCATGGACTTCCATCATAACCTTCCCTCCTAACATTTATATATGATCTTAAAAGTTTCTTTTATCATTTTAAACAGTCCCCGATTTAATTTGATTTTTGACAGAAACTAGTATAAACTAGTGTATAATATATTATGATTTTTTGACCGAAACTTGCATTTTGAAAAGTTTCATAGAATCTAATTTTCAGAATGATTTTTTGCATGGAATTCCATCATAACCTTCCCTCCTAACATATATAAATGATCTTAAAAGTTTCGTATCATTTCGAACATTCCCCGATTTAAATTGAGTTTTGACCGAAAATAGTATAAATTCGTGTATAATATATTATAATTATTTGACCGAAACTTGTATTTTGAAAAGTTTCATAGAATCTAATTTTCAGAATGATTTTTTGCATGCACTTCAATCATAACCTTCCCTCCTAACATATATAAATGATCTTAAAAGTTTTTTTTATCATTTCAAACAGTCCCCGATTTAATTTGATTTTTGACAGAAACTAGTATAAACTAGTGTATAATATATTATGATTTTTTGACCAAAACTTGCATTTTGAAAAGTTTCATCGAATCTAATTTTCAGAATTATATTTTGCATGGACTTCCATCATAACCTTCCCTTCTAACATATAAAAATGATCTTAAAAGTTTCGTATCATTTCGAACATTCCCGATTTAAATTAAGTTTTGACCATAACTAGTATAAATTCGTGTATAATATATTATGATTTTTCAACCGAAACTTGCATTTTAAAACATTTCATAGAATCTAATTTTCAGATGATTTTTTGCATGGACTTCCATCATAACCTTCCCTCCTAACATTTATATATGATCTTAAAAGTTTTTTTTATGATTTTAAACAGTCCCCGATTTAATTTGATTTTTGACAGAAACTATTATAAACTAGTGTATAATATATTATGATTTTTTGACCAAAACTTGCATTTTGAAAAGTTTAATAGAATCTAATTTTCAGAATGATTTTTTGCTTGGACTTCCATCATAACCTTCCCCCCTATAATATATAAATGATCTTAAAAGTTTCGTATCATTTCGAACATTCCCCTATTTAATTTGAGTTTTGACCGAAACAATTAGAAATTAGTGTATAATATATTATGATTTTTTGACCGAAACTTGCATTTTGAAAAGTTTCATAGAATCTAATTTTCAGAATGATTTTTTGCATGGACTTCCATCTTAACCTTCCCTCTTAACATATATAAATGATCTTAAAAGTTTCGTATCATTTTGATCCTTCCCCTATTTAATTTGAGTTTTGACCGAAACAATTACAAATTAGTGTATAATATATTATGATTTTTTGACCGAAACATGCATTTTGAAAAGTTTCATAGAATTTAATTTTTCAGAATGATTTTTTTGCATGGACTTCCATCTTAACCTTCCCTCTTAACATATATAAATGATCTTAAAAGTTTCGTATCATTTCGAACCTTCCCCTATTTTATTTGAGTTTTGACCGAAACAATTACAAATTAGTGTATAATATATTATGATTTTTTGACCGAAACATGCATTTTGAAAAATTTCATAGAATCTAATTTTCAGAATGATTTTTTGCATGGACTTCCATCATAACCTTCCCTCCTAACATATATAAATGATCTTAAAAGTTTCGTATCATTTCGAACATTCCCCGATTTAAATTGAGTTTTGACCGAAAATAGTATAAATTCGTGTATAATATATTATAATTATTTGACCGAAACTTGTATTTTGAAAAGTTTCATAGAATCTAATTTTCAGAATGATTTTTTGCATGCACTTCCATCATAACCTTCCCTCCTAACATATATAAATGATCTTAAAAGTTTTTTTTTATCATTTCAAATAGTCCCCGATTTGATTTGATTTTTGACAGAAACTAGTATAAACTAGTGTATAATATATTATGATTTTTTGACCAAAACTTGCATTTTGAAAAGTTTCATAGAATCTAATTTTCAGAATTATTTTTTGCATGGACTTCCATCATAACCTTCCCTTCTAACATATAAAAATGATCTTAAACGTTTCGTATCATTTCGAACATTCCCGATTTAAATTATGTTTTGACCATAACTAGTATAAATTCGTGTATAATATATTATGATTTTTCAACCGAAACTTGCATTTTAAAACATTTCATAGAATCTAATTTTCAGATGATTTTTTGCATGGACTTCCATCATAACCTTCCCTCCTAACATATATAAATGATCTTAAAAGTTTCGTATCATTTTGAACCTTCCCCTATTTAATTTGAGTTTTGACCGAAACAATTACAAATTAGTGTATAATATATTATGATTTTTTGACCGAAACTTGCATTTTGAAAAGTTTCATAGAATCTAATTTTCAGAATGATTTTTTGCATGGACTTCCATCATAACCTTCCCTCCTAACATATATAAATGATCTTAAAATTTCGTATCATTTCGAACATTCCCCGATTTAAATTGAGTTTTGACCGAAAATAGTATAAATTCGTGTATAATATATTATAATTATTTGACCGAAACTTGCATTTTGAAAAGTTTCATAGAATCTAATTTTCAGAATGATTTTTTGCATGGACTTCCATCATAACCTTCCCTTCTAACATATATAAATGATCTTAAAATTTTTTTTTATCATTTCAAACAGACCCCGATTTAATTTGATTTTTGACAGAAACTAGTATAAACTAGTGTATAATATATTATGATTTTTTGACCAAAACTTGCATTTTGAAAAGTTTCATAGAATCTAATTTTCAGAATTATTTTTTGAATGGACTTCCATCATAACCTTCCCTTCTAACATATAAAAATGATCTTAAAAGTTTCGTATCATTTCGAACATTCCCGATTTAAATTATGTTTTGACCAAAACTAGTATAAATTCGTGTATAATATATTATGATTTTTCGACCGAAACTTGCATTTTAAAACATTTCATAGAATCTAATTTTCAGATGATTTTTTGCATGGACTTCCATCATAACCTTCCCTCCTAACATTTATATATGATCTTAAAAGTTTCTTTTATCATTTTAAACAGTCCCCGATTTAATTTGATTTTTGACAGAAACTAGTATAAACTAGTGTATAATATATTATGATTTTTTGACCGAAACTTGCATTTTGAAAAATTTCATAGAATCTAATTTTCAGAATGATTTTTTGCATGGACTTCCATCATAACCTTCCCTCCTAACATATATAAATGATCTTAAAAGTTTCGTATCATTTCGAACATTCCCCGATTTAAATTGAGTTTTGACCGAAAATAGTATAAATTCGTGTATAATATATTATAATTATTTGACCGAAACTTGTATTTTGAAAAGTTTCATAGAATCTAATTTTCAGAATGATTTTTTGCATGCACTTCAATCATAACCTTCCCTCCTAACATATATAAATGATCTTAAAAGTTTTTTTTATCATTTCAAACAGTCCCCGATTTAATTTGATTTTTGACAGAAACTAGTATAAACTAGTGTATAATATATTATGATTTTTTGACCAAAACTTGCATTTTGAAAAGTTTCATCGAATCTAATTTTCAGAATTATTTTTTGCATGGACTTCCATCATAACCTTCCCTTCTAACATATAAAAATGATCTTAAAAGTTTCGTATCATTTCGAACATTCCCGATTTAAATTACGTTTTGACCATAACTAGTATAAATTCGTGTATAATATATTATGATTTTTCAACCGAAACTTGCATTTTAAAACATTTCATAGAATCTAATTTTCAGATGATTTTTTGCATGGACTTCCATCATAACCTTCCCTCCTAACATTTATATATGATCTTAAAAGTTTTTTTTATCATTTTAAACAGTCCCCGATTTAATTTGATTTTTGACAGAAACTATTATAAACTAGTGTATAATATATTATGATTTTTTGACCAAAACTTGCATTTTGAAAAGTTTAATAGAATCTAATTTTCAGAATGATTTTTTGCTTGGACTTCCATCATAACCTTCCCCCCTAACATATATAAATGATCTTAAAAGTTTCGTATCATTTCGAACATTCCCCTATTTAATTTGAGTTTTGACCGAAACAATTAGAAATTAGTGTATAATATATTATGATTTTTTGACCGAAACTTGCATTTTGAAAAGTTTCATAGAATCTAATTTTCAGAATGATTTTTTGCATGGACTTCCATCTTAACCTTCCCTCTTAACATATATAAATGATCTTAAAAGTTTCGTATCATTTTGATCCTTCCCCTATTTAATTTGAGTTTTGACCGAAACAATTACAAATTAGTGTATAATATATTATGATTTTTTGACCGAAACATGCATTTTGAAAAGTTTCATAGAATCTAATTTTTCAGAATGATTTTTTTGCATGGACTTCCATCTTAACCTTCCCTCTTAACATATATAAATGATCTTAAAAGTTTCGTATCATTTCGAACCTTCCCCTATTTTATTTGAGTTTTGACCGAAACAATTACAAATTAGTGTATAATATATTATGATTTTTTGACCGAAACATGCATTTTGAAAAATTTCATAGAATCTAATTTTCAGAATGATTTTTTGCATGGACTTCCATCATAACCTTCCCTCCTAACATATATAAATGATCTTAAAAGTTTCGTATCATTTCGAACATTCCCCGATTTAAATTGAGTTTTGACCGAAAATAGTATAAATTCGTGTATAATATATTATAATTATTTGACCGAAACTTGTATTTTGAAAAGTTTCATAGAATCTAATTTTCAGAATGATTTTTTGCATGCACTTCCATCATAACCTTCCCTCCTAACATATATAAATGATCTTAAAAGTTTTTTTTTATCATTTCAAATAGTCCCCGATTTGATTTGATTTTTGACAGAAACTAGTATAAACTAGTGTATAATATATTATGATTTTTTGACCAAAACTTGCATTTTGAAAAGTTTCATAGAATCTAATTTTCAGAATTATTTTTTGCATGAACTTCCATCATAACCTTCCCTTCTAACATATAAAAATGATCTTAAACGTTTCGTATCATTTCGAACATTCCCGATTTAAATTAAGTTTTGACCATAACTAGTATAAATTCGTGTATAATATATTATGATTTTTCAACCGAAACTTGCATTTTAAAACATTTCATAGAATCTAATTTTCAGATGATTTTTTGCATGGACTTCCATCATAACCTTCCCTCCTAACATATATAAATGATCTTAAAAGTTTCGTATCATTTTGAACCTTCCCCTATTTAATTTGAGTTTTGACCGAAACAATTACAAATTAGTGTATAATATATTATGATTTTTTGACCGAAACTTGCATTTTGAAAAGTTTCATAGAATCTAATTTTCAGAATGATTTTTTGCATGGACTTCCATCATAACCTTCCCTCCTAACATATATAAATGATCTTAAAATTTCGTATCATTTCGAACATTCCCCGATTTAAATTGAGTTTTGACCGAAAATAGTATAAATTCGTGAATAATATATTATAATTATTTGACCGAAACTTGCATTTTGAAAAGTTTCATAGAATCTAATTTTCAGAATGATTTTTTGCATGGACTTCCATCATAACCTTCCCTCCTAACATATATAAATGATCTTAAATTTTTTTTTTATCATTTCAAACAGACCCCGATTTAATTTGATTTTTGACAGAAACTAGTATAAACTAGTGTATAATATATTATGATTTTTTGACCAAAACTTGCATTTTGAAAAGTTTCATAGAATCTAATTTTCAGAATTATTTTTTGAATGGACTTCCATCATAACCTTCCCTTCTAACATATAAAAATGATCTTAAAAGTTTCGTATCATTTCGAACATTCCCGATTTAAATTATGTTTTGACCAAAACTAGTATAAATTCGTGTATAATATATTATGATTTTTCGACCGAAACTTGCATTTTAAAACATTTCATAGAATCTAATTTTCAGATGATTTTTTGCATGGACTTCCATCATAACCTTCCCTCCTAACATTTATATATGATCTTAAAAGTTTCTTTTATCATTTTAAACAGTCCCCGATTTAATTTGATTTTTGACAGAAACTAGTATAAACTAGTGTATAATATATTATGATTTTTTGACCGAAACTTGCATTTTGAAAAGTTTCATAGAATCTAATTTTCAGAATGATTTTTTGCATGGAATTCCATCATAACCTTCCCTCCTAACATATATAAATGATCTTAAAAGTTTCGTATCATTTCGAACATTCCCCGATTTAAATTGAGTTTTGACCGAAAATAGTATAAATTCGTGTATAATATATTATAATTATTTGACCGAAACTTGTATTTTGAAAAGTTTCATAGAATCTAATTTTCAGAATGATTTTTTGCATGCACTTCAATCATAACCTTCCCTCCTAACATATATAAATGATCTTAAAAGTTTTTTTTATCATTTCAAACAGTCCCCGATTTAATTTGATTTTTGACAGAAACTAGTATAAACTAGTGTATAATATATTATGATTTTTTGACCAAAACTTGCATTTTGAAAAGTTTCATCGAATCTAATTTTCAGAATTATTTTTTGCATGGACTTCCATCATAACCTTCCCTTCTAACATATAAAAATGATCTTAAAAGTTTCGTATCATTTCGAACATTCCCGATTTAAATTAAGTTTTGACCATAACTAGTATAAATTCGTGTATAATATATTATGATTTTTCAATCGAAACTTGCATTTTAAAACATTTCATAGAATCTAATTTTCAGATGATTTTTTGCATGGACTTCCATCATAACCTTCCCTCCTAACATTTATATATGATCTTAAAAGTTTTTTTTATGATTTTAAACAGTCCCCGATTTAATTTGATTTTTGACAGAAACTATTATAAACTAGTGTATAATATATTATGATTTTTTGACCAAAACTTGCATTTTGAAAAGTTTAATAGAATCTAATTTTCAGAATGATTTTTTGCTTGGACTTCCATCATAACCTTCCCCCCTAACATATATAAATGATCTTAAAAGTTTCGTATCATTTCGAACATTCCCCTATTTAATTTGAGTTTTGACCGAAACAATTAGAAATTAGTGTATAATATATTATGATTTTTTGACCGAAACTTGCATTTTGAAAAGTTTCATAGAATCTAATTTTCAGAATGATTTTTTGCATGGACTTCCATCTTAACCTTCCCTCTTAACATATATAAATGATCTTAAAAGTTTCGTATCATTTTGATCCTTCCCCTATTTAATTTGAGTTTTGACCGAAACAATTACAAATTAGTGTATAATATATTATGATTTTTTGACCGAAACATGCATTTTGAAAAGTTTCATAGAATCTAATTTTTCAGAATGATTTTTTTGCATGGACTTCCATCTTAACCTTCCCTCTTAACATATATAAATGATCTTAAAAGTTTCGTATCATTTCGAACCTTCCCCTATTTTATTTGAGTTTTGACCGAAACAATTACAAATTAGTGTATAATATATTATGATTTTTTGACCGAAACATGCATTTTGAAAAATTTCATAGAATCTAATTTTCAGAATGATTTTTTGCATGGACTTCCATCATAACCTTCCCTCCTAACATATATAAATGATCTTAAAAGTTTCGTATCATTTCGAACATTCCACGATTTAAATTGAGTTTTGACCGAAAATAGTATAAATTCGTGTATAATATATTATAATTATTTGACCGAAACTTGTATTTTGAAAAGTTTCATAGAATCTAATTTTCAGAATGATTTTTTGCATGCACTTCCATCATAACCTTCCCTCCTAACATATATAAATGATCTTAAAAGTTTTTTTTTATCATTTCAAATAGTCCCCGATTTGATTTGATTTTTGACAGAAACTAGTATAAACTAGTGTATAATATATTATGATTTTTTGACCAAAACTTGCATTTTGAAAAGTTTCATAGAATCTAATTTTCAGAATTATTTTTTGCATGGACTTCCATCATAACCTTCCCTTCTAACATATAAAAATGATCTTAAACGTTTCGTATCATTTCGAACATTTCCGATTTAAATTAAGTTTTGACCATAACTAGTATAAATTCGTGTATAATATATTATGATTTTTCAACCGAAACTTGCATTTTAAAACATTTCATAGAATCTAATTTTCAGATGATTTTTTGCATGGACTTCCATCATAACCTTCCCTCCTAACATATATAAATGATCTTAAAAGTTTCGTATCATTTCGAACATTCCCCGATTTAAATTGAGTTTTGACCGAAAATAGTATAAATTCGTGTATAATATATTATAATTATTTGACCGAAACTTGTATTTTGAAAAGTTTCATAGAATCTAATTTTCAGAATGATTTTTTGCATGCACTTCCATCATAACCTTCCCTCCTAACATTTATATATGATCTTAAAAGTTTTTTTTATCATTTTAAACAGTCCCCGATTTAATTTGATTTTTGACAGAAACTAGTATAAACTAGTGTATAATATATTATGATTTTTTGACCAAAACTTGCATTTTGAAAAGTTTAATAGAATCTAATTTTCAGAATGATTTTTTGCTTGGACTTCCATCATAACCTTCCCCCCTAACATATATAAATGATCTTAAAAGTTTTGTATCATTTCGAACATTCCCCTATTTAATTTGAGTTTTGACCGAAACAATTAGAAATTAGTGTATAATATATTATGATTTTTTGACCGAAACTTGCATTTTGAAAAGTTTCATAGAATCTAATTTTCAGAATGATTTTTTGAATGGACTTCCATCTTAACCTTCCCTCTTAACATATATAAATGATCTTAAAAGTTTCGTATCATTTTGATCCTTCCCCTATTTAATTTGAGTTTTGACCGAAACAATTACAAATTATTGTATAATATATTATGATTTTTTGACCGAAACTTGCATTTTGAAAAGTTTCATAGAATCTAATTTTCAGAATGATATTTTTGCATGGACTTCCATCTTAACCTTCCCTCTTAACATATATAAATGATCTTAAAAGTATCGTATCATTTCGAACCTTCCCCTATTTTATTTGAGTTTTGACCGAAACAATTACAAATTAGTGTATAATATATTATGATTTTTTGACCGAAACATGCATTTTGAAAAATTTCATAGAATCTTGATTTTTTGCATGGACTTCCATCATAACCTTCCCTCCTAACATATATAAATGATCTTAAAAGTTTCGTATCATTTCGAACATTCCCCGATTTAAATCGAGTTTTGACCGAAAATAGTATAAATTCGTGTATAATATATTATAATTATTTGACCGAAACTTGTATTTTGAAAAGTTTCATAGATTCTAATTTTCAGAATGATTTTTTTCATGCACTTCCATCATAACCTTCCCTCCTAACATATATAAATGATCTTAAAAGTTTTTTTTATCATTTCAAATAGTCCCCGATTTAATTTGATTTTTGACAGAAACTAGTATAAACTAGTGTATAATATATTATGATTTTTTGACCAAAACTTGCATTTTGAAAAGTTTCATAGAATCTAATTTTCAGAATTATTTTTTGCATGGACTTCCATCATAACCTTCCCTTCTAACATATAAAAATGATCTTAAAAGTTTCGTATCATTTCGAACATTCCCGATTTAAATTAAGTTTTGACCATAACTAGTATAAATTCGTGTATAATATATTATGATTTTTCAACCGAAACTTGCATTTTAAAACATTTCATAGAATCTAATTTTCAGATGATTTTTTGTATGGACTTCCATCATAACCTTCCCTCCTAACATTTATATATGATCTTAAAAGATTCTTTTATCATTTTAAATAGTCCCCGATTTAATTTGATTTTTGACAGAAACTAGTATAAACTAGTGTATAATATATTATGATTTTTTGACCGAAACTTGCATTTTGAAAAGTTTAATAGAATCTAATTTTCAGAATGATTTTTTGCTTGGACTTCCATCATAACCTTCTCCCCTAACATATATAAATGATCTTAAAAGTTTCGTATCATTTCGAACATTCCCCTATTTAATTTGAGTTTTGACCGAAACAATTAGAAATTAGTGTATAATATATTATGATTTTTTGACCGAAACTTGCATTTTGAAAAGTTTCATAGAATCTAATTTTCAGAATGATTTTTTGCATGGACTACCATCTTAACCTTCCCTCTTAACATATATAAATGATCTTAAAAGTTTCGTATCATTTTGATCCTTCCCCTATTTAATTTGAGTTTTGACCGAAACAATTACAAATTAGTGTATAATATATTATGATTTTTTGACCGAAACTTGCATTTTGAAAAGTTTCATAGAATCTAATTTTCAGAATGATTTTTTGCATGGACTTCCATCATAACCTTCCCTCCTAACATATATAAATGATCTTAAAAGTTTCGTATCATTTCGAACATTCCCCGATTTAAATTGAGTTTTGACCGAAAATAGTATAAATTCGTGTATAATATATTATAATTATTTGACCGAAACTTGTATTTTGAAAAGTTTCATAGAATCTAATTTTCAGAATGATTTTTTGCATGCACTTCCATCACAACCTTCCCTCCTAACATATATAAATGATCTTAAAAGTTTTTTTTAATCATTTCAAACAGTCCCCGATTTAATTTGATTTTTGACAGAAACTAGTATAAACTAGTGTATAATATATTATGATTTTTTGACCGAAACTTGCATTTTGAAAAGTTTCATAGAATCTAATTTTCAGAATGATTTTTTGCATGGACTTCCATCATAACCTTCCCTCTTAACATATATGAATGATCTTAAAAGTTTCGTATCATTTCGAACCTTCCCCTATTTAATTTGAGTTTTGACCGAAACAATTACAAATTAGTGTATAATATATTATGATTTTTTGACCGAAACTTGCATTTTGAAAAGTTTCATAGAATCTAATTTTCAGAATGATTTTTTGCATGGACTTCCATCATAACCTTCCCTCCTAACATATATAAATGATCTTAAAATTTCGTATCATTTCGAACATTCCCCGATTTAAATTGAGTTTTGACCGAAAATAGTATAAATTCGTGTATAATATATTATAATTATTTGACCGAAACTTGCATTTTGAAAAGTTTCATAGAATCTAATTTTCAGAATGATTTTTTGCATGGACTTATCATAACCTTCCCTCCTAACATATATAAATGATCTTAAAATTTTTTTTTATCATTTCAAACAGACCCCGATTTAATTTGATTTTTGACAAAAACTAGTATAAACTAGTGTATAATATATTATGATTTTTTGACCAAAACTTGCATTTTGAAAAGTTTCATAGAATCTAATTTTCAGAATTATTTTTTGCATGGACTTCCATCATAACCTTCCCTTCTAACATATAAAAATGATCTTATAAGTTTCGTATCATTTCGAACATTCCCGATTTAAATTATGTTTTGACCAAAACTAGTATAAATTCGTGTATAATATATTATGATTTTTCGACCGAAACTTGCATTTTAAAACATTTCATAGAATCTAATTTTCAGATGATTTTTTGCATGGACTTCCATCATAACCTTCCCTCCTAACATTTATATATGATCTTAAAAGTTTCTTTTATCATTTTAAACAGTCCCCGATTTAATTTGATTTTTGACAGAAACTAGTATAAACTAGTGTATAATATATTATGATTTTTTGACCGAAACTTGCATTTTGAAAAGTTTCATAGAATCTAATTTTCAGAATGATTTTTTGCATGGACTTCCATCATAACCTTCCCTCCTAACATATATAAATGATCTTAAAAGTTTCGTATCATTTCGAACATTCCCCGATTTAAATTGAGTTTTGACCGAAAATAGTATAAATTCGTGTATAATATATTATAATTATTTGACCGAAACTTGTATTTTGAAAAGTTTCATAGAATCTAATTTTCAGAATGATTTTTTGCATGCACTTCCATCATAACCTTCCCTCCTAACATATATAAATGATCTTAAAAGTTTTTTTTAATCATTTCAAACAGTCCCCGATTTAATTTGATTTTTGACAGAAACTAGTATAAACTAGTGTATAATATATTATGATTTTTTGACCAAAACTTGTATTTTGAAAAGTTTAATAGAATCTAATTTTCAGAATGATTTTTTGCATGGACTTCCATCATAACCTTCCCTCCTAACATATATAAATGATCTTAAAAGTTTCGTATTATTTCGAACATTCCCCTATTAAATTTGAGTTTTGACCGAAACAATTAGAAATTAGTGTATAATATATTATGATTTTTTGACCGAAACTTGCATTTTGAAAAGTTTCATAGAATCTAATTTTCAGAATGATTTTTTGCATGGACTTCCATCATAACCTTCCCTCTTAACATATATGAATGATCTTAAAAGTTTCGTATCATTTCGAACCTTCCCCTATTTAATTTGAGTTTTGACCGAAACAATTACAAATTAGTGTATAATATATTATGATTTTTTGACCGAAACTTGCATTTTGAAAAGTTTCATAGAATCTAATTTTCAGAATGATTTTTTGCATGGACTTCCATCATAACCTTCCCTCCTAACATATATAAATGATCTTAAAAGTTTCGTCTCATTTCGAACATTCCCCGATTTAAATTGAGTTTTGACCGAAAATAGTATAAATTCGTGTATAATATATTATAATTATTTGACCGAAACTTGCATTTTGAAAAGTTTCATAGAATCTAATTTTCAGAATGATTTTTTGCATGCACTTCCATCATAACCTTCCCTCCTAACATATATAAATGATCTTAAAAGTTTTTTTTTATCATTTCAAACAGTCCCCGATTTAATTTGATTTTTGACAGAAACTAGTATAAACTAGTGTATAATATATTATGATTTTTTGACCAAAACTTGCATTTTGAAAAGTTTCATAGAATCTAATTTTCAGAATTATTTTTTGCATGGACTTCCATCATAACCTTCCCTTCTAACATATAAAAATGATCTTAAAAGTTTCGTATCATTTCGAACATTCCCGATTTAAATTAAGTTTTGACCATAACTAGTATAAATTCGTGTATAATATATTATGATTTTTCAACCGAAACTTGCATTTTAAAACATTTCATAGAATCTAATTTTCAGATGATTTTTTGCATGGACTTCCATCATAACCTTCCCTCCTAACATTTATATATGATCTTAAAAGTTTTTTTTATCATTTTAAACAGTCCCCGATTTAATTTGATTTTTGACAGAAACTAGTATAAACTAGTGTATAATATATTATGATTTTTTGACCAAAACTTGCATTTTGAAAAGTTTAATAGAATCTAATTTTCAGAATGATTTTTTGCTTGGACTTCCATCATAACCTTCCCTCCTAACATATATAAATGATCTTAAAAGTTTCGTATCATTTCGAACATTCCCCTATTTAATTTGAGTTTTGACCGAAACAATTAGAAATTAGTGTATAATATATTATGATTTTTTGACCGAAACTTGCATTTTGAAAAGTTTCATAGAATCTAATTTTCAGAATGATTTTTTGCATGGACTTCCATCTTAACCTTCCCTCTTAACATATATAAATGATCTTAAAAGTTTCGTATCATTTCGAACCTTCCCCTATTTAATTTGAGTTTTGACCGAAACAATTACAAATTAGTGTATAATATATTATGATTTTTTGACCGAAACTTGCATTTTGAAAAGTTTCATAGAATCTAATTTTCAGAATGATTTTTTGCATGGACTTCCATCATAACCTTCCCTCCTAACATATATAAATGATCTTAAAAGTTTCGTATCATTTCGAACATTCCCCGATTTAAATTGAGTTTTGACCGAAAATAGTATAAATTCGTGTATAATATATTATAATTATTTGACCGAAACTTGTATTTTGAAAAGTTTCATAGAATCTAATTTTCAGAATGATTTTTTGCATGCACTTCCATCATAACCTTCCCTCCTAACATATATAAATGATCTTAAAAGTTTTTTTTTATCATTTCAAACAGTCCCCGATTTAATTTGATTTTTGACAGAAACTAGTATAAACTAGTGTATAATATATTATGATTTTTTGACCAAAACTTGCATTTTGAAAAGTTTCATAGAATCTAATTTTCAGAATTATTTTTTGCATGGACTTCCATCATAACCTTCCCTTCTAACATATAAAAATGATCTTAAAAGTTTCGTATCATTTCGAACATACCCGATTTAAATTAAGTTTTGACCATAACTAGTATAAATTCGTGTATAATATATTATGATTTTTCAACCGAAACTTGCATTTTAAAACATTTCATAGAATCTAATTTTCAGATGATTTTTTGCATGGACTTCCATCATAACCTTCCCTCCTAACATTTATATATGATCTTAAAAGTTTTATTTATCATTTTAAACAGTTCCCGATTTAATTTGATTTTTGACAGAAACTAGTATAAACTAGTGTATAATATATTATGATTTTTTGACCAAAACTTGCATTTTGAAAAGTTTAATAGAATCTAATTTTCAGAATGATTTTTTGCTTGGACTTCCATCATAACCTTCCCTCCTAACATATATAAATGATCTTAAAAGTTTCGTATCATTTCGAACATTCCCCTATTTAATTTGAGTTTTGACCGAAACAATTAGAAATTAGTGTATAATATATTATGATTTTTTGACCGAAACTTGCATTTTGAAAAGTTTCATAGAATCTAATTTTCAGAATGATTTTTTGCATGGACTTCCATCTTAACCTTCCCTCTTAACATATATAAATGATCTTAAAAGTTTCGTATCATTTTGAAACTTCCCCTATTTAATTTGAGTTTTGACCGAAACAATTACAAATTAGTGTATAATATATTATGATTTTTTGACCGAAACTTGCATTTTGAAAAGTTTCATAGAATCTAATTTTCAGAATGATTTTTTGCATGGACTTCCATCATAACCTTTCCTCCTAACATATATAAATGATCTTAAAAGTTTCGTATCATTTCGAACATTCCCCGATTTAAATAGAGTTTTGACCGAAAATAGTATAAATTCGTGTATAATATATTATAATTATTTGACCGAAACTTGCATTTTGAAAAGTTTCATAAAATCTAATTTTCAGAATGATTTTTTGCATGGACTTCCATCATAACCTTCCCTCCTAACATATATAAATGATCTTAAAAGTTTCGTATCATTTCGAACATTCCCCGATTTAAATTGAGTTTTGACCGAAAATAGTATAAATTCGTGTATAATATATTATAATTATTTGACCGAAACTTGTATTTTGAAAAGTTTCATAGAATCTAATTTTCAGAATGATTTTTTGCCTGCACTTCCATCATAACCTTCCCTCCTAACATATATAAATGATCTTAAAATTTTTTTTTATCATTTCAAACAGACCCCGATTTAATTTGATTTTTTACAGAAACTAGTATAAACTAGTGTATAATATATTATTATTTTTTGACCGAAACATGCATTTTGAAAAGTTTCATAGAATCTAATTTTCAGAATGATTTTTTGCATGGACTTCCATCATAACCTTCCCTCCTAACATATATAAATGATCTTAAAAGTTTCGTATTATTTCGAACATTCCCCTATTAAATTTGAGTTTTGACCGAAACAATTAGAAATTAGTGTATAATATATTATGATTTTTTGACCGAAACTTGCATTTTGAAAAGTTTCATAGAATCTAATTTTCAGAATGATTTTTTGCATGGACTTCCATCATAACCTTCCCTCTTAACATATATGAATGATCTTAAAAGTTTCGTATCATTTCAAACCTTCCCCTATTTAATTTGAGTTTTGACCGAAACAATTACAAATTAGTGTATAATATATTATGATTTTTTGACAAAAACTTGCATTTTGAAAAGTTTCATAGAATCTAATTTTCAGAATTATTTTTTGCATGGACTTCCATCATAACCTTCCCTTCTAACATATAAAAATGATCTTAAAAGTTTCGTATCATTTCGAACATTCCCGATTTAAATTAAGTTTTGACCATAACTAGTATAAATTCGTGTATAATATATTATGATTTTTCAACCGAAACTTGCATTTTAAAACATTTCATAGAATCTAATTTTCAGATGATTTTTTGCATGGACTTCCATCATAACCTTCCCTCCTAACATTTATATATTATCTTTAAAGTTTTTTTTATCATTTTAAACAGTCCCTGATTTAATTTGATTTTTGACAGAAACTAGTATAAACTAGTGTATAATATATTATGATTTTTTGACCAAAACTTGCATTTTGAAAAGTTTAATAGAATCTAATTTTCAGAATGATTTTTTGCTTGGACTTCCATCATAACCTTCCCTCCTAACATATATAAATGATCTTAAAAGTTTCGTATCATTTCGAACATTCCCCTATTTAATTTGAGTTTTGACCGAAACAATTAGAAATTAGTGTATAATATCTTATGATTTTTTGACCGAAACTTGCATTTTGAAAAGTTTCATAGAATCTAATTTTCAGAATGATTTTTTGCATGGACTTCCATCTTAACCTTCCCTCTTAACATATATAAATGATCTTAAAAGTTTCGTATCATTTCGAACCTTCCCCTATTTAATTTGAGTTTTGACCGAAACAATTACAAATTAGTGTATAATATATTATGATTTTTTGACCGAAACTTGCATTTTGAAAAGTCTCATAGAATCTAATTTTCATAATGATTTTTTGCATGGACTTCCATCATAACCTTCCCTCCTAACATATATAAATGATCTTAAAAGTTTCGTATCATTTCGAACATTCCCCGATTTAAATTGAGTTTTGACCGAAAATAGTATAAATTCGTGTATAATATATTATAATTATTTGACCGAAACTTGTATTTTGAAAAGTTTCATAGAATCTAATTTTCAGAATGATTTTTTGCATGCACTTCCATCATAACCTTCCCTCCTAACATATATAAATGATCTTAAAAGTTTTTTTTTATCATTTCAAACAGTCCCCGATTTAATTTGATTTTTGACAGAAACTAGTATAAACTAGTGTATAATATATTATGATTTTTTGACCAAAACTTGCATTTTGAAAAGTTTCATAGAATCTAATTTTCAGAATTATTTTTTGCATGGACTTCCATCATAACCTTCCCTTCTAACATATAAAAATGATCTTAAAAGTTTCGTATCATTTCGAACATTCCCGATTTAAATTAAGTTTTGACCATAACTAGTATAAATTCGTGTATAATATATTATGATTTTTCAACCGAAACTTGCATTTTAAAACATTTCATAGAATCTAATTTTCAGATGATTTTTTGCATGGACTTCCATCATAACCTTCCCTCCTAACATTTATATATTATCTTAAAAGTTTTTCTTATCATTTTAAACAGTCCCTGATTTAATTTGATTTTTGACAGAAACTAGTATAAACTAGTGTATAATATATTATGATTTTTTGACCAAAACTTGCATTTTGAAAAGTTTAATAGAATCTAATTTTCAGAATGATTTTTTGCTTGGACTTCCATCATAACCTTCCCTCCTAACATATATAAATGATCTTAAAAGTTTCGTATCATTTCGAACATTCCCCTATTTAATTTGAGTTTTGACCGAAACAATTAGAAATTAGTGTATAATATATTATGATTTTTTGACCGAAACTTGCATTTTGAAAAGTTTCATAGAATCTAATTTTCAGAATGATTTTTTGCATGGACTTCCATCTTAACCTTCCCTCTTAACATATATAAATGATCTTAAAAGTTTCGTATCATTTTGAACCTTCCCCTATTTAATTTGAGTTTTGACCGAAACAATTACAAATTAGTGTATAATATATTATGATTTTTTGACCGAAACTTGCATTTTGAAAAGTCTCATAGAATCTAATTTTCATAATGATTTTTTTGCATGGACTTCCATCATAACCTTCCCTCCTAACATATATAAATGATCTTAAAAGTTTCGTATCATTTCGAACATTCCCCGATTTAAATTGAGTTTTGACCGAAAATAGTATAAATTCGTGTATAATATATTATAATTATTTGACCGAAACTTGTATTTTGAAAAGTTTCATAGAATCTAATTTTCAGAATGATTTTTTGCATGCACTTCCATCATAACCTTCCCTCCTAACATTTATATATTATCTTAAAAGTTTTTTTTATCATTTTAAACAGTCCCTGATTTAATTTGATTTTTGACAGAAACTAGTATAAACTAGTGTATAATATATTATGATTTTTTGACCAAAACTTGCATTTTGAAAAGTTTAATAGAATCTAATTTTCAGAATGATTTTTTGCTTGGACTTCCATCATAACCTTCCCTCCTAACATATATAAATGATCTTAAAAGTTTCGTATCATTTCGAACATTCCCCTATTTAATTTGAGTTTTGACCGAAACAATTAGAAATTAGTGTATAATATCTTATGATTTTTTGACCGAAACTTGCATTTTGAAAAGTTTCATAGAATCTAATTTTCAGAATGATTTTTTGCATGGACTTCCATCTTAACCTTCCCTCTTAACATATATAAATGATCTTAAAAGTTTCGTATCATTTCGAACCTTCCCCTATTTAATTTTAGTTTTGACCGAAACAATTACAAATTAGTGTATAATATATTATGATTTTTTGACCGAAACATGCATTTTGAAAAGTCTCATAGAATCTAATTTTCATAATGATTTTTTGCATGGACTTCCATCATAACCTTCCCTCCTAACATATATAAATGATCTTAAAAGTTTCGTATCATTTCGAACATTCCCCGATTTAAATTGAGTTTTGACCGAAAATAGTATAAATTCGTGTATAATATATTATAATTATTTGACCGAAACTTGCATTTTAAAACATTTCATAGAATCTAATTTTCAGATGATTTTTTGCATGGACTTCCATCATAACCTTCCCTCCTAACATTTATATATTATCTTTAAAGTTTTTTTTATCATTTTAAACAGTCCCTGATTTAATTTGATTTTTGACAGAAACTAGTATAAACTAGTGTATAATATATTATGATTTTTTGACCAAAACTTGCATTTTGAAAAGTTTAATAGAATCTAATTTTCAGAATGATTTTTTGCTTGGACTTCCATCATAACCTTCCCTCCTAACATATATAAATGATCTTAAAAGTTTCGTATCATTTCGAACATTCCCCTATTTAATTTGAGTTTTGACCGAAACAATTAGAAATTAGTGTATAATATCTTATGATTTTTTGACCGAAACTTGCATTTTGAAAAGTTTCATAGAATCTAATTTTCAGAATGATTTTTTGCATGGACTTCCATCTTAACCTTCCCTCTTAACATATATAAATGATCTTAAAAGTTTCGTATCATTTCGAACCTTCCCCTATTTAATTTGAGTTTTGACCGAAACAATTACAAATTAGTGTATAATATATTATGATTTTTTGACCGAAACTTGCATTTTGAAAAGTCTCATAGAATCTAATTTTCATAATGATTTTTTGCATGGACTTCCATCATAACCTTCCCTCCTAACATATATAAATGATCTTAAAAGTTTCGTATCATTTCGAACATTCCCCGATTTAAATTGAGTTTTGACCGAAAATAGTATAAATTCGTGTATAATATATTATAATTATTTGACCGAAACTTGTATTTTGAAAAGTTTCATAGAATCTAATTTTCAGAATGATTTTTTGCATGCACTTCCATCATAACCTTCCCTCCTAACATATATAAATGATCTTAAAAGTTTTTTTTTATCATTTCAAACAGTCCCCGATTTAATTTGATTTTTGACAGAAACTAGTATAAACTAGTGTATAATATATTATGATTTTTTGACCAAAACTTGCATTTTGAAAAGTTTCATAGAATCTAATTTTCAGAATTATTTTTTGCATGGACTTCCATCATAACCTTCCCTTCTAACATATAAAAATGATCTTAAAAGTTTCGTATCATTTCGAACATTCCCGATTTAAATTAAGTTTTGACCATAACTAGTATAAATTCGTGTATAATATATTATGATTTTTCAACCGAAACTTGCATTTTAAAACATTTCATAGAATCTAATTTTCAGATGATTTTTTGCATGGACTTCCATCATAACCTTCCCTCCTAACATTTATATATTATCTTAAAAGTTTTTTTTATCATTTTAAACAGTCCCTGATTTAATTTGATTTTTGACAGAAACTAGTATAAACTAGTGTATAATATATTATGATTTTTTGACCAAAACTTGCATTTTGAAAAGTTTAATAGAATCTAATTTTCAGAATGATTTTTTGCTTGGACTTCCATCATAACCTTCCCTCCTAACATATATAAATGATCTTAAAAGTTTCGTATCATTTCGAACATTCCCCTATTTAATTTGAGTTTTGACCGAAACAATTAGAAATTAGTGTATAATATCTTATGATTTTTTGACCGAAACTTGCATTTTGAAAAGTTTCATAGAATCTAATTTTCAGAATGATTTTTTGCATGGACTTCCATCTTAACCTTCCCTCTTAACATATATAAATGATCTTAAAAGTTTCGTATCATTTCGAACCTTCCCCTATTTAATTTGAGTTTTGACCGAAACAATTACAAATTAGTGTATAATATATTATGATTTTTTGACCGAAACTTGCATTTTGAAAAGTCTCATAGAATCTAATTTTCATAATGATTTTTTGCATGGACTTCCATCATAACCTTCCCTCCTAACATATATAAATGATCTTAAAAGTTTCGTATCATTTCGAACATTCCCCGATTTAAATTGAGTTTTGACCGAAAATAGTATAAATTCGTGTATAATATATTATAATTATTTGACCGAAACTTGTATTTTGAAAAGTTTCATAGAATCTAATTTTCAGAATGATTTTTTGCATGCACTTCCATCATAACCTTCCCTCCTAACATATATAAATGATCTTAAAAGTTTTTTTTTATCATTTCAAACAGTCCCCGATTTAATTTGATTTTTGACAGAAACTAGTATAAACTAGTGTATAATATATTATGATTTTTTGACCAAAACTTGCATTTTGAAAAGTTTCATAGAATCTAATTTTCAGAATTATTTTTTGCATGGACTTCCATCATAACCTTCCCTTCTAACATATAAAAATGATCTTAAAAGTTTCGTATCATTTCGAACATTCCCGATTTAAATTAAGTTTTGACCATAACTAGTATAAATTCGTGTATAATATATTATGATTTTTCAACCGAAACTTGCATTTTAAAACATTTCATAGAATCTAATTTTCAGATGATTTTTTGCATGGACTTCCAACATAACCTTCCCTCCTAACATTTATATATTATCTTAAAAGTTTTTTTTATCATTTTAAACAGTCCCTGATTTAATTTGATTTTTGACAGAAACTAGTATAAACTAGTGTATAATATATTATGATTTTTTGACCAAAACTTGCATTTTGAAAAGTTTAATAGAATCTAATTTTCAGAATGATTTTTTGCTTGGACTTCCATCATAACCTTCCCTCCTAACATATATAAATGATCTTAAAAGTTTCGTATCATTTCGAACATTCCCCTATTTAATTTGAGTTTTGACCGAAACAATTAGAAATTAGTGTATAATATATTATGATTTTTTGACCGAAACTTGCATTTTGAAAAGTTTCATAGAATCTAATTTTCAGAATGATTTTTTGCATGGACTTCCATCTTAACCTTCCCTCTTAACATATATAAATGATCTTAAAAGTTTCGTATCATTTTGAACCTTCCCCTATTTAATTTGAGTTTTGACCGAAACAATTACAAATTAGTGTATAATATATTATGATTTTTTGACCGAAACTTGCATTTTGAAAAGTCTCATAGAATCTAATTTTCATAATGATTTTCTTGCATGGACTTCCATCATAACCTTCCCTCCTAACATATATAAATGATCTTAAAAGTTTCGTATCATTTCGAACATTCCCCGATTTAAATTGAGTTTTGACCGAAAATAGTATAAATTCGTGTATAATATATTATAATTATTTGACCGAAACTTGTATTTTGAAAAGTTTCATAGAATCTAATTTTCAGAATGATTTTTTGCATGCACTTCCATCATAACCTTCCCTCCTAACATTTATATATTATCTTAAAAGTTTTTTTTATCATTTTAAACAGTCCCTGATTTAATTTGATTTTTGACAGAAACTAGTATAAACTAGTGTATAATATATTATGATTTTTTGACCAAAACTTGCATTTTGAAAAGTTTAATAGAATCTAATTTTCAGAATGATTTTTTGCTTGGACTTCCATCATAACCTTCCCTCCTAACATATATAAATGATCTTAAAAGTTTCGTATCATTTCGAACATTCCCCTATTTAATTTGAGTTTTGACCGAAACAATTAGAAATTAGTGTATAATATCTTATGATTTTTTGACCGAAACTTGCATTTTGAAAAGTTTCATAGAATCTAATTTTCAGAATGATTTTTTGCATGGACTTCCATCTTAACCTTCCCTCTTAACATATATAAATGATCTTAAAAGTTTCGTATCATTTCGAACCTTCCCCTATTTAATTTGAGTTTTGACCGAAACAATTACAAATTAGTGTATAATATATTATGATTTTTTGACCGAAACATGCATTTTGAAAAGTCTCATAGAATCTAATTTTCATAATGATTTTTTGCATGGACTTCCATCATAACCTTCCCTCCTAACATATATAAATGATCTTAAAAGTTTCGTATCATTTCGAACATTCCCCGATTTAAATTGAGTTTTGACCGAAAATAGTATAAATTCGTGTATAATATATTATAATTATTTGACCGAAACTTGTATTTTGAAAAGTTTCATAGAATCTAATTTTCAGAATGATTTTTTGCATGCACTTCCATCATAACCTTCCCTCCTAACATATATAAATGATATTAAAAGTTTTTTTTTATCATTTCAAACAGTCCCCGATTTAATTTGATTTTTGACAGAAACTAGTATAAACTAGTGTATAATATATTATGATTTTTTGACCAAAACTTGCATTTTGAAAAGTTTCATAGAATCTAATTTTCAGAATTATTTTTTGCATGGACTTCCATCATAACCTTCCCTTCTAACATATAAAAATGATCTTAAAAGTTTCGTATCATTTCGAACATTCCCGATTTAAATTAAGTTTTGACCATAACTAGTATAAATTCGTGTATAATATATTATGATTTTTCAACCGAAACTTGCATTTTAAAACATTTCATAGAATCTAATTTTCAGATGATTTTTTGCATGGACTTCCATCATAACCTTCCCTCCTAACATTTATATATTATCTTAAAAGTTTTTTTTATCATTTTAAACAGTCCCTGATTTAATTTGATTTTTGACAGAAACTAGTATAAACTAGTGTATAATATATTATGATTTTTTGACCAAAACTTGCATTTTGAAAAGTTTAATAGAATCTAATTTTCAGAATGATTTTTTGCTTGGACTTCCATCATAACCTTCCCTCCTAACATATATAAATGATCTTAAAAGTTTCGTATCATTTCGAACATTCCCCTATTTAATTTGAGTTTTGACCGAAACAATTAGAAATTAGTGTATAATATATTATGATTTTTTGACCGAAACTTGCATTTTGAAAAGTTTCATAGAATCTAATTTTCAGAATGATTTTTTGCATGGACTTCCATCTCAACCTTCCCTCTTAACATATATAAATGATCTTAAAAGTTTCGTATCATTTTGAACCTTCCCCTATTTAATTTGAGTTTTGACCGAAACAATTACAAATTAGTGTATAATATATTATGATTTTTTGACCGAAACTTGCATTTTGAAAAGTCTCATAGAATCTAATTTTCATAATGATTTTTTGCATGGACTTCCATCATAACCTTCCCTCCTAACATATATAAATGATCTTAAAAGTTTCGTATCATTTCGAACATTCCCCGATTTAAATTGAGTTTTGACCGAAAATAGTATAAATTCGTGTATAATATATTATAATTATTTGACCGAAACTTGTATTTTGAAAAGTTTCATAGAATCTAATTTTCAGAATGATTTTTTGCATGCACTTCCATCATAACCTTCCCTCCTAACATATATAAATGATCTTAAAAGTTTTTTTTTATCATTTCAAACAGTCCCCGATTTAATTTGATTTTTGACAGAAACTAGTATAAACTAGTGTATAATATATTATGATTTTTTGACCAAAACTTGCATTTTGAAAAGTTTCATAGAATCTAATTTTCAGAATTATTTTTTGCATGGACTTCCATCATAACCTTCCCTTCTAACATATAAAAATGATCTTAAAAGTTTCGTATCATTTCGAACATTCCCGATTTAAATTAAGTTTTGACCATAACTAGTATAAATTCGTGTATAATATATTATGATTTTTCAACCGAAACTTGCATTTTAAAACATTTCATAGAATCTAATTTTCAGATGATTTTTTGCATGGACTTCCATCATAACCTTCCCTCCTAACATTTATATATGATCTTAAAAGTTTTTTTTATCATTTTAAACAGTCCCCGATTTAATTTGATTTTTGACAGAAACTAGTATAAACTAGTGTATAATATATTATGATTTTTTGACCAAAACTTGCATTTTGAAAAGTTTAATAGAATCTAATTTTCAGAATGATTTTTTGCTTGGACTTCCATCATAACCTTCCCTCCTAACATATATAAATGATCTTAAAAGTTTCGTATCATTTCGAACATTCCCCTATTTAATTTGAGTTTTGACCGAAACAATTAGAAATTAGTGTATAATATATTATGATTTTTCGACCGAAACTTGCATTTTGAAAAGTTTCATAGAATCTAATATTCAGAATGATTTTTTGCATGGACTTCCATCTTAACCTTCCCTCTTAACATATATAAATGATCTTAAAAGTTTCGTATCATTTTGAACCTTCCCCTATTTAATTTGAGTTTTGACCGAAACAATTACAAATTTGTGTATAATATATTATGATTTTTTGACCGAAACTTGCATTTTGAAAAGTTTCATAGAATCTAATTTTTAGAATGATTTTTTGCATGGACTTCCATCATAACCTTCCCTCCTAACATATATAAATGATCTTAAAAGTTTCGTATCATTTCGAACATTCCCCGATTTAAATTGAGTTTTGACCGAAAATAGTATAAATTCGTGTATAATATATTATAATTATTTGAACGTAACTTGCATTTTGAAAAGTTTCATAGAATCTAATTTTCAGAATGATTTTTTGCATGGACTTCCATCATAACCTTCCCTCCTAACATATATAAATGATCTTAAAAGTTTTTTTTATCATTTCAAACAGACCCCGATTTAATTTGAATTTTGACAAAAACTAGTATAAACTAGTGTATAATATATTATGATTTTTTGACCAAAACTTGCATTTTGAAAAGTTTCATAGAATCTAATTTTCAGAATTATTTTTTGCATGGACTTCCATCATAACCTTCCCTTCTAACATATAAAAATGATCTTAAAAGTTTCGTATCATTTCGAACATTCCCGATTTAAATTATGTTTTGACCAAAACTAGTATAAATTCGTGTATAATATATTATGATTTTTCGACCGAAACTTGCATTTTAAAACATTTCATAGAATCTAATTTTCAAATGATTTTTTGCATGGACTTCCATCATAACCTTCCCTCCTAACATTTATATATGATCTTAAAAGTTTCTTTTATCATTTTAAACAGTCCCCGATTTAATTTGATTTTTGACAGAAACTAGTATAAACTAGTGTATAATATATTATAATTTTTTGACCGAAACATGCATTTTGAAAAGTTTCATAGAATCTAATTTTCAGAATGATTTTTTGCATGGACTTCCATCATAACCTTCCCTCCTAACATATATAAATGATCTTAAAAGTTTCGTATCATTTCGAACATTCCCCGATTTAAATTGAGTTTTGACCGAAAATAGTATAAATTCGTGTATAATATATTATAATTATTTGACCGAAACTTGTATTTTGAAAAGTTTCATAGAATCTAATTTTCAGAATGATTTTTTGCATGCACTTCCATCATAACCTTCCCTCCTAACATATATAAATGATATTAAAAGTTTTTTTTTATCATTTCAAACAGTCCCCGATTTAATTTGATTTTTGACAGAAACTAGTATAAACTAGTGTATAATATATTATGATTTTTTGACCAAAACTTGCATTTTGAAAAGTTTCATAGAATCTAATTTTCAGAATTATTTTTTGCATGGACTTCCATCATAACCTTCCCTTCTAACATATAAAAATGATCTTAAAAGTTTCGTATCATTTCGAACATTCCCGATTTAAATTAAGTTTTGACCATAACTAGTATAAATTCGTGTATAATATATTATGATTTTTCAACCGAAACTTGCATTTTAAAACATTTCATAGAATCTAATTTTCAGATGATTTTTTGCATGGACTTCCATCATAACCTTCCCTCCTAACATTTATATATTATCTTAAAAGTTTTTTTTATCATTTTAAACAGTCCCTGATTTAATTTGATTTTTGACAGAAACTAGTATAAACTAGTGTATAATATATTATGATTTTTTGACCAAAACTTGCATTTTGAAAAGTTTAATAGAATCTAATTTTCAGAATGATTTTTTGCTTGGACTTCCATCATAACCTTCCCTCCTAACATATATAAATGATCTTAAAAGTTTCGTATCATTTCGAACATTCCCCTATTTAATTTGAGTTTTGACCGAAACAATTAGAAATTAGTGTATAATATATTATGATTTTTTGACCGAAACTTGCATTTTGAAAAGTTTCATAGAATCTAATTTTCAGAATGATTTTTTGCATGGACTTCCATCTCAACCTTCCCTCTTAACATATATAAATGATCTTAAAAGTTTCGTATCATTTTGAACCTTCCCCTATTTAATTTGAGTTTTGACCGAAACAATTACAAATTAGTGTATAATATATTATGATTTTTTGACCGAAACTTGCATTTTGAAAAGTCTCATAGAATCTAATTTTCATAATGATTTTTTGCATGGACTTCCATCATAACCTTCCCTCCTAACATATATAAATGATCTTAAAAGTTTCGTATCATTTCGAACATTCCCCGATTTAAATTGAGTTTTGACCGAAAATAGTATAAATTCGTGTATAATATATTATAATTATTTGACCGAAACTTGTATTTTGAAAAGTTTCATAGAATCTAATTTTCAGAATGATTTTTTGCATGCACTTCCATCATAACCTTCCCTCCTAACATATATAAATGATCTTAAAAGTTTTTTTTTATCATTTCAAACAGTCCCCGATTTAATTTGATTTTTGACAGAAACTAGTATAAACTAGTGTATAATATATTATGATTTTTTGACCAAAACTTGCATTTTGAAAAGTTTCATAGAATCTAATTTTCAGAATTATTTTTTGCATGGACTTCCATCATAACCTTCCCTTCTAACATATAAAAATGATCTTAAAAGTTTCGTATCATTTCGAACATTCCCGATTTAAATTAAGTTTTGACCATAACTAGTATAAATTCGTGTATAATATATTATGATTTTTCAACCGAAACTTGCATTTTAAAACATTTCATAGAATCTAATTTTCAGATGATTTTTTGCATGGACTTCCATCATAACCTTCCCTCCTAACATTTATATATGATCTTAAAAGTTTTTTTTATCATTTTAAACAGTCCCCGATTTAATTTGATTTTTGACAGAAACTAGTATAAACTAGTGTATAATATATTATGATTTTTTGACCAAAACTTGCATTTTGAAAAGTTTAATAGAATCTAATTTTCAGAATGATTTTTTGCTTGGACTTCCATCATAACCTTCCCTCCTAACATATATAAATGATCTTAAAAGTTTCGTATCATTTCGAACATTCCCCTATTTAATTTGAGTTTTGACCGAAACAATTAGAAATTAGTGTATAATATATTATGATTTTTCGACCGAAACTTGCATTTTGAAAAGTTTCATAGAATCTAATATTCAGAATGATTTTTTGCATGGACTTCCATCTTAACCTTCCCTCTTAACATATATAAATGATCTTAAAAGTTTCGTATCATTTTGAACCTTCCCCTATTTAATTTGAGTTTTGACCGAAACAATTACAAATTTGTGTATAATATATTATGATTTTTTGACCGAAACTTGCATTTTGAAAAGTTTCATAGAATCTAATTTTTAGAATGATTTTTTGCATGGACTTCCATCATAACCTTCCCTCCTAACATATATAAATGATCTTAAAAGTTTCGTATCATTTCGAACATTCCCCGATTTAAATTGAGTTTTGACCGAAAATAGTATAAATTCGTGTATAATATATTATAATTATTTGAACGTAACTTGCATTTTGAAAAGTTTCATAGAATCTAATTTTCAGAATGATTTTTTGCATGGACTTCCATCATAACCTTCCCTCCTAACATATATAAATGATCTTAAAAGTTTTTTTTATCATTTCAAACAGACCCCGATTTAATTTGAATTTTGACAAAAACTAGTATAAACTAGTGTATAATATATTATGATTTTTTGACCAAAACTTGCATTTTGAAAAGTTTCATAGAATCTAATTTTCAGAATTATTTTTTGCATGGACTTCCATCATAACCTTCCCTTCTAACATATAAAAATGATCTTAAAAGTTTCGTATCATTTCGAACATTCCCGATTTAAATTATGTTTTGACCAAAACTAGTATAAATTCGTGTATAATATATTATGATTTTTCGACCGAAACTTGCATTTTAAAACATTTCATAGAATCTAATTTTCAAATGATTTTTTGCATGGACTTCCATCATAACCTTCCCTCCTAACATTTATATATGATCTTAAAAGTTTCTTTTATCATTTTAAACAGTCCCCGATTTAATTTGATTTTTGACAGAAACTAGTATAAACTAGTGTATAATATATTATAATTTTTTGACCGAAACATGCATTTTGAAAAGTTTCATAGAATCTAATTTTCAGAATGATTTTTTGCATGGACTTCCATCATAACCTTCCCTCCTAACATATATAAATGATCTTAAAAGTTTCGTATCATTTCGAACATTCCCCGATTTAAATTGAGTTTTGACCGAAAATAGTATAAATTCGTGTATAATATATTATAATTATTTGACCGAAACTTGTATTTTGAAAAGTTTCATAGAATCTAATTTTCAGAATGATTTTTTGCATGCACTTCCATCATAACCTTCCCTCCTAACATATATAAATGATCTTAAAAGTTTTTTTTATCATTTCAAACAGTCCCCGATTTAATTTGATTTTTGACAGAAACTAGTATAAACTAGTGTATAATATATTATGATTTTTTGACCAAAACTTGCATTTTGAAAAGTTTAATAGAATCTAATTTTCAGAATGATTTTTTGCTTGGACTTCCATCATAACCTTCCCTCCTAACATATATAAATGATCTTAAAAGTTTCGTATCATTTCGAACATTCCCCTATTTAATTTGAGTTTTGACCGAAACAATTAGAAATTAGTGTATAATATATTATGATTTTTCGACCGAAACTTGCATTTTGAAAAGTTTCATAGAATCTAATTTTCAGAATGATTTTTTGCATGGACTTCCATCTTAACCTTCCCTCTTAACATATATAAATGATCTTAAAAGTTTCGTATCATTTTGAACCTTCCCCTATTTAATTTGAGTTTTGACCGAAACAATTACAAATTAGTGTATAATATATTATGATTTTTTGACCGAAACTTGCATTTTGAAAAGTTTCATAGAATCTAATTTTCAGAATGATTTTTTGCATGGACTTCCATCATAACCTTCCCTCCTAACATATATAAATGATCTTAAAAGTTTCGTATCATTTCGAACATTCCCCGATTTAAATTGAGTTTTGACCGAAAATAGTATAAATTCGTGTATAATATATTATAATTATTTGACCGAAACTTGTATTTTGAAAAGTTTCATAGAATCTAATTTTCAGAATGATTTTTTGCATGGACTTCCATCATAACCTTCCCTCCTAACATATATAAATGATCTTAAAAGTTTTTTTTATCATTTCAAACAGACCCCGATTTAATTTGATTTTTGACAAAAACTAGTATAAACTAGTGTATAATATATTATGATTTTTTGACCAAAACTTGCATTTTGAAAAGTTTCATAGAATCTAATTTTCAGAATTATTTTTTGCATGGACTTCCATCATAACCTTCCCTTCTAACATATAAAAATGATCTTAAAAGTTTCGTATCATTTCGAACATTCCCGATTTAAATTATGTTTTGACCAAAACTAGTATAAATTCGTGTATAATATATTATGATTTTTCGACCGAAACATGCATTTTAAAACATTTCATAGAATCTAATTTTCAAATGATTTTTTGCATGGACTTCCATCATAACCTTCCCTCCTAACATTTATATATGATCTTAAAAGTTTCTTTTATCATTTTAAACAGTCCCCGATTTAATTTGATTTTTGACAGAAACTAGTATAAACTAGTGTATAATATATTATGATTTTTTGACCGAAACATGCATTTTGAAAAGTTTCATAGAATCTAATTTTCAGAATGATTTTTTGCATGGACTTCCATCATAACCTTCCCTCCTAACATATATAAATGATCTTAAAAGTGTCGTATCATTTCGAACATTCCCCGATTTAAATTGAGTTTTGACCGAAAATAGTATAAATTCGTGTATAATATATTATAATTATTTGACCAAAACTTGCATTTTGAAAAGTTTAATAGAATCTAATTTTCAGAATGATTTTTTGCATGGACTTCCATCATAACCTTCCCTCCTAACATATATAAATGATCTTAAAAGTTTCGTATTATTTCGAACATTCCCCTATTAAATTTGAGTTTTGACCGAAACAATTAGAAATTAGTGTATAATATATTATGATTTTTTGACCAAAACTTGCATTTTGAAAAGTTTAATAGAGTCTAATTTTCAGAATGATTTTTTGCATGGACTTCCATCATAACCTTCCCTCCTAACATATATAAATGATCTTAAAAGTTTCGTATCATTTCGAACATTCCCCTATTTAAATTGAGTTTTGACCGAAAATAGTATAAATTCGTGTATAATATATTATAATTATTTGACCGAAACTTGTATTTTGAAAAGTTTCATAGAATCTAATTTTCAGAATGATTTTTTGCATGGACTTCCATCATAACCTTCCCTCCTAACATATATAAATGATCTTAAAAGTTTTTTTTATCATTTCAAACAGACCCCGATTTAATTTGATTTTTGACAAAAACTAGTATAAACTAGTGTATAATATATTATGATTTTTTGACCAAAACTTGCATTTTGAAAAGTTTCATAGAATCTAATTTTCAGAATTATTTTTTGCATGGACTTCCATCATAACCTTCCCTTCTAACATATAAAAATGATCTTAAAAGTTTCGTATCATTTCGAACATTCCCGATTTAAATTATGTTTTGACCAAAACTAGTATAAATTCGTGTATAATATATTATGATTTTTCGACCGAAACTTGCATTTTAAAACATTTCATAGAATCTAATTTTCAAATGATTTTTTGCATGGACTTCCATCATAACCATCCCTCCTAACATTTATATATGATCTTAAAAGTTTCTTTTATCATTTTAAACAGTCCCCGATTTAATTTGATTTTTGACAGAAACTAGTATAAACTAGTGTATAATATATTATGATTTTTTGACAGAAACATGCATTTTGAAAAGTTTCATAGAATCTAATTTTCAGAATGATTTTTTGAATGGACTTCCATCATAACCTTCCCTCCTAACATATATAAATGATCTTAAAAGTTTTTTTTATCATTTCAAACAGACCCCGATTTAATTTGATTTTTGACAAAAACTAGTATAAACTAGTGTATAATATATTATGATTTTTTGACCAAAACTTGCATTTTGAAAAGTTTCATAGAATCTAATTTTCAGAATTATTTTTTGCATGGACTTCCATCATAACCTTCCCTTCTAACATATAAAAATGATCTTAAAAGTTTCGTATCATTTCGAACATTCCCGATTTAAATTATGTTTTGACCAAAACTAGTATAAATTCGTGTATAATATATTATGATTTTTCGACCGAAACTTGCATTTTAAAACATTTCATAGAATCTAATTTTCAAATGATTTTTTGCATGGACTTCCATCATAACCATCCCTCCTAACATTTATATATGATCTTAAAAGTTTCTTTTATCATTTTAAACAGTCCCCGATTTAATTTGATTTTTGACAGAAACTAGTATAAACTAGTGTATAATATATTATGATTTTTTGACCGAAACATGCATTTTGAAAAGTTTCATAGAATCTAATTTTCAGAATGATTTTTTGCATGGACTTCCATCATAACCTTCCCTCCTAACATATATAAATGATCTTAAAAGTTTTTTTTATCATTTCAAACAGACCCCGATTTAATTTGATTTTTGACAAAAACTAGTATAAACTAGTGTATAATATATTATGATTTTTTGACCAAAACTTGCATTTTGAAAAGTTTCATAGAATCTAATTTTCAGAATTATTTTTTGCATGGACTTCCATCATAACCTTCCCTTCTAACATATAAAAATGATCTTAAAAGTTTCGTATCATTTCGAACATTCCCGATTTAAATTATGTTTTGACCAAAACTAGTATAAATTCGTGTATAATATATTATGATTTTTCGACCGAAACTTGCATTTTAAAACATTTCATAGAATCTAATTTTCAAATGATTTTTTGCATGTACTTCCATCATAACCTTCCCTCCTAACATTTATATATGATCTTAAAAGTTTCTTTTATCATTTTAAATAGTCCCCGATTTAATTTGATTTTTGACAGAAACTAGTATAAACTAGTGTATAATATATTATGATTTTTTGACCGAAACTTGCATTTTGAAAAGTTTAATAGAATCTAATTTTCAGAATGATTTTTTGCTTGGACTTCCATCATAACCTTCCCTCCTAACATATATAAATGATCTTAAAAGTTTCGTATCATTTCGAACATTCCCCTATTTAATTCTAGTTTTGACCGAAATAATTAGAAATTAGTGTATAATATATTATGATTTTTCGACCGAAACTTGCATTTTGAAAAGTTTCATAGAATCTAATTTTCAGAATGATTTTTTGCATGGACTTCCATCTTAACCTTCCCTCTTAACATATATAAATGATCTTAAAAGTTTCGTATCATTTTGAACCTTCCCCTATTTAATTTGAGTTTTGACCGAAACAATTACAAATTAGTGTATAATATATTATGATTTTTTGACCGAAACTTGCATTTTGAAAAGTTTCATAGAATCTAATTTTCAGAATGATTTTTTGCATGGACTTCCATCATAACCTTCCCTCCTAACATATATAAATGATCTTAAAAGTTTCGTATCATTTCGAACATTCCCCGATTTAAATTGAGTTTTGACCGAAAATAGTATAAATTCGTGTATAATATATTATAATTATTTGACCGAAACTTGCATTTTGAAAAGTTTCATAGAATCTAATTTTCAAAATGATTTTTTGCATGGACTTCCATCATAACCTTCCCTCCTAACATATATAAATGATCTTAAAAGTTTTTTTTATCATTTCAAACAGACCCCGATTTAATTTGATTTTTGACAAAAACTAGTATAAACTAGTGTATAATATATTATGATTTTTTGACCAAAACTTGCATTTTGAAAAGTTTCATAGAATCTAATTTTCAGAATTATTTTTTGCATGGACTTCCATCATAACCTTCCCTTCTAACATATAAAAATGATCTTAAAAGTTTCGTATCATTTCGAACAATCCCGATTTAAATTATGTTTTGACCAAAACTAGTATAAATTCGTGTATAATATATTATGATTTTTCGACCGAAACTTGCAATTTAAAACATTTCATAGAATCTAATTTTCAAATGATTTTTTGCATGGACTTCCATCATAACCATCCCTCCTAACATTTATATATGATCTTAAAAGTTTCTTTTATCATTTTAAACAGTCCCCGATTTAATTTGATTTTTGACAGAAACTAGTATAAACTAGTGTATAATATATTATGATTTTTTGACCGAAACATGCATTTTGAAAAGTTTCATAGAATCTAATTTTCAGAATGATTTTTTGCATGGACTTCCATTATAACCTTCCCTCCTAACATATATAAATGATCTTAAAAGTTTCGTATCATTTCGAACATTCCCCGATTTAATTTGAGTTTTGACCGAAAATAGTATAAATTCGTGTATAATATATTATAATTATTTGACCGAAACATGTATTTTGAAAAGTTTCATAGAATCTAATTTTCAGAATGATTTTTTGCATGCACTTCCATCATAACCTTCCCTCCTAACATATATAAATGATCTTACAAGTTTTTTTTTATCATTTCAAACAGTCCCCGATTTAATTTGATTTTTGACAGAAACTAGTATAAACTAGTGTATAATATATTATGATTTTTTGACCAAAACTTGCATTTTGAAAAGTTTCATAGAATCTAATTTTCAGAATTATTTTTTGCATGGACTTCCATCATAACCTTCCCTTCTAACATATAAAAATGATCTTAAAAGTTTCGTATCATTTCGAACATTCCCGATTTAAATTAAGTTTTGACCATAACTAGTATAAATTCGTGTATAATATATTACGATTTTTCAACCGAAACTTGCATTTTAAAACATTTCATAGAATCTAATTTTCAGATGATTTTTTGCATGGACTTCCATCATAACCTTCCCTCCTAACATTTATATATGATTTTAAAAGTTTTTTTTATCATTTTAAACAGTCCCCGATTTAATTTGATTTTTGACAGAAACTAGTATAAACTAGTGTATAATATATTATGATTTTTTGACCAAAACTTGCATTTTGAAAAGTTTAATAGAATCTAATTTTCAGAATGATTTTTTGCTTGGACTTCCATCATAACCTTCCCTCCTAACATATATAAATGATCTTAAAAGTTTCGTATCATTTCGAACATTCCCCTATTTAATTTGAGTTTTGACCGAAACAATTAGAAATTAGTGTATAATATATTATGATTTTTCGACCGAAACTTGCATTTTGAAAAGTTTCATAGAATCTAATTTTCAGAATGATTTTTTGCATGGACTTCCATCTTAACCTTCCCTCTTAACATATATAAATGATCTTAAAAGTTTCGTATCATTTTGAACCTTCCCCTATTTAATTTGAGTTTTGACCGAAACAATTACAAATTAGTGTATAATATATTATGATTTTTTGACCGAAACTTGCATTTTGAAAAGTTTCATAGAATCTAATTTTCAGAATGATTTTTTGCATGGACTTCCATCATAACCTTCCCTCCTAACATATATAAATGATCTTAAAAGTTTCGTATCATTTCGAACATTCCCCGATTTAAATTGAGTTTTGACCGAAAATAGTATAAATTCGTGTATAATATATTATAATTATTTGACCGAAACTTGTATTTTGAAAAGTTTCATAGAATCTAATTTTCAGAATGATTTTTTGCATGCACTTCCATCATAACCTTCCCTCCTAACATATATAAATGATCTTAAAAGTTTTTTTTAATCATTTCAAACAGTCCCCGATTTAATTTGATTTTTGATAGAAACTAGTATAAACTAGTGTATAATATATTATGATTTTTTGACCAAAACTTGCATTTTGAAAAGTTTAATAGAATCTAATTTTCAGAATGATTTTTTGCATGGACTTCCATCATAACCTTCCCTCCTAACATATATAAATGATCTTAAAAGTTTCGTATTATTTCGAACATTCCCCTATTAAATTTGAGTTTTGACCGAAACAATTAGAAATTAGTGTATAATATATTATGATTTTTTGACCGAAACTTGCATTTTGAAAAGTTTCATAGAATCTAATTTTCAGAATGATTTTTTGCATGGACTTCCATCATAACCTTCCCTCTTAACATATATGAATGATCTTAAAAGTTTCGTATCATTTCGAACCTTCCCCTATTTAATTTGAGTTTTGACCGAAACAATTACAAATTAGTGTATAATATATTATGATTTTTTGACCGAAACTTGCATTTTGAAAAGTTTCATAGAATCTAATTTTCAGAATGATTTTTTGCATGGACTTCCATCATAACCTTCCCTCCTAACATATATAAATGATCTTAAAAGTTTCGTATCATTTCGAACATTCCCCGATTTAAATTGAGTTTTGACCGAAAATAGTATAAATTCGTGTATAATATATTATAATTATTTGACCGAAACTTGCATTTTGAAAAGTTTCATAGAATATAATTTTCAGAATTATTTTTTGCATGCACTTCCATCATAACCTTCCCTCCAAACATATATAAATGATCTTAAAAGTTTTCTTTTATTATTTCAAACAGTCCCCGATTTAATTTGATTTTTGACAGAAACTAGTATAAACTAGTGTATAATATATTATGATTTTTTGACCAAAACTTGCATTTTGAAAAGTTTCATAGAATCTAATTTTCAGAATGATTTTTTGCATGGACTTCCATCATAACCTTCCCTCCTAACATATATAAATGATCTTAAAAGTTTCGTATCATTTCGAACATTCCCCGATTTAAATTGAGTTTTGACCGAAAATAGTATAAATTCGTGTATAATATATTATAATTATTTGACCGAAACTTGTATTTTGAAAAGTTTCATAGAATCTAATTTTCAGAATGATTTTTTGCATGCACTTCCATCATAACCTTCCCTCCTAACATATATAAATGATCTTAAAAGTTTTTTTTTATCATTTCAAACAGTCCCCGATTTAATTTAATTTTTGACAGAAACTAGTATAAACTAGTGTATAATATATTATGATTTTTTGACCAAAACTTGCATTTTGAAAAGTTTCATAGAATCTAATTTTCAGAATTATTTTTTGCATGGACTTCCATCATAACCTTCCCTTCTAACATATAAAAATGATCTTAAAAGTTTCGTATCATTTCAAACATTCCCGATTTAAATTAAGTTTTGACCATAACTAGTATAAATTCGTGTATAATATATTATGATTTTTCAACCGAAACTTGCATTTTAAAACATTTCATAGAATCTAATTTTCAGATGATTTTTTGCATGGACTTCCATCATAACCTTCCCTCCTAACATTTATATATGATCTTAAAAGTTTTTTTTATCATTTTAAACAGTCCCCGATTTAATTTGATTTTTGACAGAAACTAGTATAAACTAGTGTATAATATATTATGATTTTTTGACCAAAACTTGCATTTTGAAAAGTTTAATAGAATCTAATTTTCAGAATGATTTTTTGCTTGGACTTCCATCATAACCTTCCCTCCTAACATATATAAATGATCTTAAAAGTTTCGTATCATTTCGAACATTCCCCTATTTAATTTGAGTTTTGACCGAAACAATTAGAAATTAGTGTATAATATATTATGATTTTTTGACCGAAACTTGCATTTTGAAAAGTTTAATAGAATCTAATTTTCAGAATGATTTTTTGCTTGGACTTCCATCATAACCTTCCCTCCTAACATATATAAATGATCTTAAAAGTTTCGTATCATTTCGAACATTCCCCTATTTAATTTGAGTTTTGACCGAAACAATTAGAAATTAGTGTATAATATATTATGATTTTTCGACCGAAACTTGCATTTTGAAAAGTTTCATAGAATCTAATTTTCAGAATGATTTTTTGCATGGACTTCCATCATAACCTTCCCTCCTAACATATATAAATGATCTTAAAAGTTTCGTATCATTTCGAACATTCCCCGATTTAAATTGAGTTTTGACCGAAAATAGTATAAATTCGTGTATAATATATTATAATTATTTGACCGAAACTTGTATTTTGAAAAGTTTCATAGAATCTAATTTTCAGAATGATTTTTTGCATGCACTTCCATCATAACCTTCCCTCCTAACATATATAAATGATCTTAAAAGTTTTTTTTAATCATTTCAAACAGTCCCCGATTTAATTTGATTTTTGATAGAAACTAGTATAAACTAGTGTATAATATATTATGATTTTTTGACCAAAACTTGCATTTTGAAAAGTTTAATAGAATCTAATTTTCAGAATGATTTTTTGCATGGACTTCCATCATAACCTTCCCTCCTAACATATATAAATGATCTTAAAAGTTTCGTATTATTTCGAACATTCCCCTATTAAATTTGAGTTTTGACCGAAACAATTAGAAATTAGTGTATAATATATTATGATTTTTTGACCGAAACTTGCATTTTGAAAAGATTCATAGAATCTAATTTTCAGAATGATTTTTTGCATGGACTTCCATCATAACCTTCCCTCTTAACATATATGAATGATCTTAAAAGTTTCGTATCATTTCGAACCTTCCCCTATTTAATTTGAGTTTTGACCGAAACAATTACAAATTAGTGTATAATATATTATGATTTTTTGACCGAAACTTGCATTTTGAAAAGTTTCATAGAATCTAATTTTCAGAATGATTTTTTGCATGGACTTCCATCATAACCTTCCCTCCTAACATATATAAATGATCTTAAAAGTTTCGTATCATTTCGAACATTCCCCGATTTAAATTGAGTTTTGACCGAAAATAGTATAAATTCGTGTATAATATATTATAATTATTTGACCGAAACTTGCATTTTGAAAAGTTTCATAGAATATAATTTTCAGAATTATTTTTTGCATGCACTTCCATCATAACCTTCCCTCCTAACATATATAAATGATCTTAAAAGTTTTCTTTTATTATTTCAAACAGTCCCCGATTTAATTTGATTTTTGACAGAAACTAGTATAAACTCGTGTATAATATATTATGATTTTTTGACCAAAACTTGCATTTTGAAAAGTTTCATAGAATCTAATTTTCAGAATGATTTTTTGCATGGACTTCCATCATAACCTTCCCTTCTAACATATAAAAATGATCTTAAAAGTTTCGTATCATTTCGAACATTCCCGATTTAAATTAAGTTTTGACCATAACTAGTATAAATTCGTGTATAATATATTATGATTTTTCAACCGAAACTTGCATTTTAAAACATTTCATAGAATCTAATTTTCAGATGATTTTTTGCATGGACTTCCATCATAACCTTCCCTCCTAACATTTATATATGATCTTAAAAGTTTTTTTTATCATTTTAAACATTCCCCGATTTAATTTGATTTTTGACAGAAACTAGTATAAACTAGTGTATAATATATTATGATTTTTTGACCAAAACTTGCATTTTGAAAAGTTTAATAGAATCTAATTTTCAGAATGATTTTTTGCTTGGACTTCCATCATAACCTTCCCTCCTAACATATATAAATGATCTTAAAAGTTTCGTATCATTTCGAACATTCCCCTATTTAATTTGAGTTTTGACCGAAACAATTAGAAATTAGTGTATAATATATTATGATTTTTCGACCGAAACTTGCATTTTGAAAAGTTTCATAGAATCTAATTTTCAGAATGATTTTTTGCATGGACTTCCATCTTAACCTTCCCTCTTAACATATATAAATGATCTTAAAAGTTTCGTATCATTTTGAACCTTCCCCTATTTAATTTGAGTTTTGACCGAAACAATTACAAATTAGTGTATAATATATTATGATTTTTTGACCGAAACTTGCATTTTGAAAAGTTTCATAGAATCTAATTTTCAGAATGATTTTTTGCATGGACTTCCATCATAACCTTCCCTCCTAACATATATAAATGATCTTAAAAGTTTCGTATCATTTCGAACATTCCCCGATTTAAATTGAGTTTTGACCGAAAATAGTATAAATTCGTGTATAATATATTATAATTATTTGACCGAAACTTGCATTTTGAATAGTTTCATAGAATATAATTTTCAGAATTATTTTTTGCATGCACTTCCATCATAACCTTCCCTCCTAACATATATAAATGATCTTAAAAGTTTTCTTTTATTATTTCAAACAGTCCCCGATTTAATTTGATTTTTGACAGAAACTAGTATAAACTAGTGTATAATATATTATGATTTTTTGACCAAAACTTGCATTTTGAAAAGTTTCATAGAATCTAATTTTCAGAATTATTTTTTGCATGGACTTCCATCATAACCTTCCCTTCTAACATATAAAAATGATCTTAAAAGTTTCGTATCATTTCGAACATTCCCGATTTAAATTAAGTTTTGACCATAACTAGTATAAATTCGTGTATAATATATTATGATTTTTCAACCGAAACTTGCATTTTAAAACATTTCATAGAATCTAATTTTCAGATGATTTTTTGCATGGACTTCCATCATAACCTTCCCTCCTAACATTTATATATGATCTTAAAAGTTTTTTTTATCATTTTAAACAGTCCCCGATTTAATTTGATTTTTGACAGAAACTAGTATAAACTAGTGTATAATATATTATGATTTTTTGACCAAAACTTGCATTTTGAAAAGTTTAATAGAATCTAATTTTCAGAATGATTTTTTGCTTGGACTTCCATCATAACCTTCCCTCCTAACATATATAAATGATCTTAAAAGTTTCGTATCATTTCGAACATTCCCCTATTTAATTTGAGTTTTGACCGAAACAATTAGAAATTAGTGTATAATATATTATGATTTTTCGACCGAAACTTGCATTTTGAAAAGTTTCATAGAATCTAATTTTCAGAATGATTTTTTGCATGGACTTCCATCTTAACCTTCTCTCTTAACATATATAAATGATCTTAAAAGTTTCGTATCATTTTGAACCTTCCCCTATTTAATTTGAGTTTTGACCGAAACAATTACAAATTAGTGTATAATATATTATGATTTTTTGACCGAAACTTGCATTTTGAAAAGTTTCATAGAATCTAATTTTCAGAATGATTTTTTGCATGGACTTCCATCATAACCTTCCCTCCTAACATATATAAATGATCTTAAAAGTTTTCTTTTATTATTTCAAACAGTCCCCGATTTAATTTGATTTTTGACAGAAACTAGTATAAACTAGTGTATAATATATTATGATTTTTTGACCAAAACTTGCATTTTGAAAAGTTTCATAGAATCTAATTTTCAGAATTATTTTTTGCATGGACTTCCATCATAACCTTCCCTCCTAACATATAAAAATGATCTTAAAAGTTTCGTATCATTTCGAACATTCCCGATTTAAATTAAGTTTTGACCATAACTAGTATAAATTCGTGTATAATATATTATGATTTTTCAACCGAAACTTGCATTTTAAAACATTTCATAGAATCTAATTTTCAGATGATTTTTTGCATGGACTTCCATCATAACCTTCCCTCCTAACATTTATATACGATCTTAAAAGTTTTTTTTATCATTTTAAACATTCCCCGATTTAATTTGATTTTTGACAGAAACTAGTATAAACTAGTGTATAATATATTATGATTTTTTGACCAAAACTTGCATTTTGAAAAGTTTCATAGAATCTAATTTTCAGAATTATTTTTTGCATGGACTTCCATCATAACCTTCCCTTCTAACATATAAAAATGATCTTAAAAGTTTCGTATCATTTCGAACATTCCCGATTTAAATTAAGTTTTGACTATAACTAGTATAAATTCGTGTATAATATATTATGATTTTTCAACCGAAACTTGCATTTTAAAACATTTCATAGAATCTAATTTTCAGATGATTTTTTGCATGGACTTCCATCATAACCTTCCCTCCTAACATTTATATATGATCTTAAAAGTTTTTTTTATCATTTTAAACAGTCCCCGATTTAATTTGATTTTTGACAGAAACTAGTATAAACTAGTGTATAATATATTATGATTTTTTGACCAAAACTTGCATTTTGAAAAGTTTAATAGAATCTAATTTTCAGAATGATTTTTTGCTTGGACTTCCATCATAACCTTCCCTCCTAACATATATAAATGATCTTAAAAGTTTCGTATCATTTCGAACATTCCCCTATTTAATTTGAGTTTTGACCGAAACAATTAGAAATTAGTGTATAATATATTATGATTTTTCGACCGAAACTTGCATTTTAAAAAGTTTCATAGAATCTAATTTTCAGAATGATTTTTTGCATGGACTTCCATCTTAACCTTCCCTCTTAACATATATAAATGATCTTAAAAGTTTCGTATCATTTTGAACCTTCCCCTATTTAATTTGAGTTTTGACCGAAACAATTACAAATTAGTGTATAATATATTATGATTTTTTGACCGAAACTTGCATTTTGAAAAGTTTCATAGAATCTAATTTTCAGAATGATTTTTTGCATGGACTTCCATCATAACCTTCCCTCCTAACATATATAAATGATCTTAAAAGTTTCGTATCATTTCGAACATTCCCCGATTTAAATTGAGTTTTGACCGAAAATAGTATAAATTCGTGTATAATATATTATAATTATTTGACCGAAACTTGTATTTTGAAAAGTTTCATAGAATCTAATTTTCAGAATGATTTTTTGCATGCACTTCCATCATAACCTTCCCTCCTAACATATATAAATGATCTTAAATGTTTTTTTTAATCATTTCAAACAGTCCCCGATTTAATTTGATTTTTGATAGAAACTAGTATAAACTAGTGTATAATATATTATGATTTTTTGACCAAAACTTGCATTTTGAAAAGTTTAATAGAATCTAATTTTCAGAATGATTTTTTGCATGGACTTCCATCATAACCTTCCCTCCTAACATATATAAATGATCTTAAAAGTTTCGTATTATTTCGAACATTCCCCTATTAAATTTGAGTTTTGACCGAAACAATTAGAAATTAGTGTATAATATATTATGATTTTTTGACCGAAACTTGCATTTTGAAAAGTTTCATAGAATCTAATTTTCAGAATGATTTTTTGCATGGACTTCCATCATAACCTTCCCTCTTAACATATATGAATGATCTTAAAAGTTTCGTATCATTTCGAACCTTCCCCTATTTAATTTGAGTTTTGACCGAAACAATTACAAATTAGTGTATAATATATTATGATTTTTTGACCGAAACTTGCATTTTGAAAAGTTTCATAGAATCTAATTTTCAGAATGATTTTTTGCATGGACTTCCATCATAACCTTCCCTCCTAACATATATAAATGATCTTAAAAGTTTCGTATCATTTCGAACATTCCCCGATTTAAATTGAGTTTTGACCGAAAATAGTATAAATTCGTGTATAATATATTATAATTATTTGACCGAAACTTGCATTTTGAAAAGTTTCATAGAATCTAATTTTCAGAATTATTTTTTGCATGCACTTCCATCATAACCTTCCCTCCTAACATATATAAGATCTTAAAAGTTTTCTTTTATTATTTCAAACAGTCCCCGATTTAATTTGATTTTTGACAGAAACTAGTATAAACTAGTGTATAATATATTATGATTTTTTGACCAAAACTAGCATTTTGAAAAGTTTCATAGAATCTAATTTTCAGAATTATTTTTTGCATGGACTTCCATCATAACCTTCCCTTCTAACATATAAAAATGATCTTAAAAGTTTCGTATCATTTCGAACATTCCCGATTTAAATTAAGTTTTGACCATAACTAGTATAAATTCGTGTATAATATATTATGATTTTTCAACCGAAACTTGCATTTTAAAACATTTCATAGAATCTAATTTTCAGATGATTTTTTGCATGGACTTCCATCATAACCATCCCTCCTAACATTTATATATGATCTTAAAAGTTTCTTTTATCATTTTAAACAGTCCCCGATTTAATTTGATTTTTGACAGAAACTAGTATAAACTAGTGTATAATATATTATGATTTTTTGACCGAAACATGCATTTTGAAAAGTTTCATAGAATCTAATTTTCAGAATGATTTTTTGCATAGACTTCCATTATAACCTTCCCTCCTAACATATATAAATGATCTTAAAAGTTTCGTAACATTTTGAACATTCCCCGATTTAATTTGAGTTTTGACCGAAAATAGTATAAATTCGTGTATAATATATTATAATTATTTGACCGAAACATGTATTTTGAAAAGTTTCATAGAATCTAATTTTCAGAATGATTTTTTGCATGCACTTCCATCATAACCTTCCCTCCTAACATATATAAATGATCTTACAAGTTTTTTTTTATCATTTCAAACAGTCCCCGATTTAATTTGATTTTTGACAGAAACTAGTATAAACTAGTGTATAATATATTATGATTTTTTGACCAAAACTTGCATTTTGAAAAGTTTCATAGAATCTAATTTTCAGAATTATTTTTTGCATGGACTTCCATCATAACCTTCCCTTCTAACATATAAAAATGATCTTAAAAGTTTCGTATCATTTCGAACATTCCCGATTTAAATTAAGTTTTGACCATAACTAGTATAAATTCGTGTATAATATATTATGATTTTTCAACCGAAACTTGCATTTTAAAACATTTCATAGAATCTAATTTTCAGATGATTTTTTGCATGGACTTCCATCATAACCTTCCCTCCTAACATTTATATATGATCTTAAAAGTTTTTTTTATCATTTTAAACAGTCCCCGATTTAATTTGATTTTTGACAGAAACTAGTATAAACTAGTGTATAATATATTATGATTTTTTGACCAAAACTTGCATTTTGAAAAGTTTAATAGAATCTAATTTTCAGAATGATTTTTTGCTTGGACTTCCATCATAACCTTCCCTCCTAACATATATAAATGATCTTAAAAGTTTCGTATCATTTCGAACATTCCCCTATTTAATTTGAGTTTTGACCGAAACAATTAGAAATTAGTGTATAATATATTAGGATTTTTTGACCGAAACTTGCATTTTGAAAAGTTTCATAGAATCTAATTTTCAGAATGATTTTTTGCATGGACTTCCATCATAACCTTCCCTCTTAACATATATGAATGATCTTAAAAGTTTCGTATCATTTCGAACCTTCCCCTATTTAATTTGAGTTTTGACCGAAACAATTACAAATTAGTGTATAATATATTATGATTTTTTGACCGAAACTTGCATTTTGAAAAGTTTCATAGAATCTAATTTTCAGAATGATTTTTTGCATGGACTTCCATCATAACCTTCCCTCCTAACATATATAAATGATCTTAAAAGTTTCGTATCATTTCGAACATTCCCCGATTTAAATTGAGTTTTGACCGAAAATAGTATAAATTCGTGTATAATATATTATAATTATTTGACCGAAACTTGCATTTTGAAAAGTTTCATAGAATATAATTTTCAGAATTATTTTTTGCATGCACTTCCATCATAACCTTCCCTCCTAACATATATAAATGATCTTAAAAGTTTTCTTTTATTATTTCAAACAGTCCCCGATTTAATTTGATTTTTGACAGAAACTAGTATAAACTAGTGTATAATATATTATGATTTTTTGACCAAAACTTGCATTTTGAAAAGTTTCATAGAATCTAATTTTCAGAATGATTTTTTGCATGTACTTCCATCATAACCTTCCCTCCTAACATATATAAATGATCTTAAAAGTTTCGTATCATTTCGAACATTCCCCGATTTAAATTGAGTTTTGACCGAAAATAGTATAAATTCGAGTATAATATATTATAATTATTTGACCGAAACTTGTATTTTGAAAAGTTTCATAGAATCTAATTTTCAGAATGATTTTTTGCATGCACTTCCATCATAACCTTCCCTCCTAACATATATAAATGATCTTAAAAGTTTTTTTTTATCATTTCAAACAGTCCCCGATTTAATTTGATTTTTGACAGAAACTAGTATAAACTAGTGTATAATATATTATGATTTTTTGACCAAAACTTGCATTTTGAAAAGTTTCATAGAATCTAATTTTCAGAATTATTTTTTGCATGGACTTCCATCATAACCTTCCCTTCTAACATATAAAAATGATCTTAAAAGTTTCGTATCATTTCGAACATTCCCGATTTAAATTAAGTTTTGACTATAACTAGTATAAATTCGTGTATAATATATTATGATTTTTCAACCGAAACTTGCATTTTAAAACATTTCATAGAATCTAATTTTCAGATGATTTTTTGCATAGACTTCCATCATAACCTTCCCTCCTAACATTTATATATGATCTTAAAAGTTTTTTTTATCATTTTAAACAGTCCCCGATTTAATTTGATTTTTGACAGAAACTAGTATAAACTAGTGTATAATATATTATGATTTTTTGACCAAAACTTGCATTTTGAAAAGTTTAATAGAATCTAATTTTCAGAATGATTTTTTGCTTGGACTTCCATCATAACCTTCCCTCCTAACATATATAAATGATCTTAAAAGTTTCGTATCATTTCGAACATTCCCCTATTTAATTTGAGTTTTGACCGAAACAATTAGAAATTAGTGTATAATATATTATGATTTTTCGACCGAAACTTGCATTTTAAAAAGTTTCATAGAATCTAATTTTCAGAATGATTTTTTGCATGGACTTCCATCTTAACCTTCCCTCTTAACATATATAAATGATCTTAAAAGTTTCGTATCATTTTGAACCTTCCCCTATTTAATTTGAGTTTTGACCGAAACAATTACAAATTAGTGTATAATATATTATGATTTTTTGACCGAAACTTGCATTTTGAAAAGTTTCATAGAATCTAATTTTCAGAATGATTTTTTGCATGGACTTCCATCATAACCTTCCCTCCTAACATATATAAATGATCTTAAAAGTTTCGTATCATTTCGAACATTCCACGATTTAAATTGAGTTTTGACCGAAAATAGTATAAATTCGTGTATAATATATTATAATTATTTGACCGAAACTTGTATTTTGAAAAGTTTCATAGAATCTAATTTTCAGAATGATTTTTTGCATGCACTTCCATCATAACCTTCCCTCCTAACATATATAAATGATCTTAAATGTTTTTTTTAATCATTTCAAACAGTCCCCGATTTAATTTGATTTTTGATAGAAACTAGTATAAACTAGTGTATAATATATTATGATTTTTTGACCAAAACTTGCATTTTGAAAAGTTTAATAGAATCTAATTTTCAGAATGATTTTTTGCATGGACTTCCATCATAACCTTCCCTCCTAACATATATAAATGATCTTAAAAGTTTCGTATTATTTCGAACATTCCCCTATTAAATTTGAGTTTTGACCGAAACAATTAGAAATTAGTGTATAATATATTATGATTTTTTGACCGAAACTTGCATTTTGAAAAGTTTCATAGAATCTAATTTTCAGAATGATTTTTTGCATGGACTTCCATCATAACCTTCCCTCTTAACATATATGAATGATCTTAAAAGTTTCGTATCATTTCGAACCTTACCCTATTTAATTTGAGTTTTGACCGAAACAATTACAAATTAGTGTATAATATATTATGATTTTTTGACCGAAACTTGCATTTTGAAAAGTTTCATAGAATCTAATTTTCAGAATGATTTTTTGCATGGACTTCCATCATAACCTTCCCTCCTAACATATATAAATGATCTTAAAAGTTTCGTATCATTTCGAACATTCCCCGATTTAAATTGAGTTTTGACCGAAAATAGTATAAATTCGTGTATAATATATTATAATTATTTGACCGAAACTTGCATTTTGAAAAGTTTCATAGAATCTAATTTTCAGAATTATTTTTTGCATGCACTTCCATCATAACCTTCCCTCCTAACATATATAAGATCTTAAAAGTTTTCTTTTATTATTTCAAACAGTCCCCGATTTAATTTGATTTTTGACAGAAACTAGTATAAACTAGTGTATAATATATTATGATTTTTTGACCAAAACTTGCATTTTGAAAAGTTTCATAGAATCTAATTTTCAGAATTATTTTTTGCATGAACTTCCATCATAACCTTCCCTTCTAACATATAAAAATGATCTTAAAAGTTTCGTATCATTTCGAACATTCCCGATTTAAATTAAGTTTTGACCATAACTAGTATAAATTCGTGTATAATATATTATGATTTTTCAACCGAAACTTGCATTTTAAAACATTTCATAGAATCTAATTTTCAGATGATTTTTTGCATGGACTTCCATCATAACCTTCCCTCCTAACATTTATATATGATCTTAAAAGTTTTTTTTTATCATTTTAAACAGTCCCCGATTTAATTTGATTTTTGACAGAAACTAGTATAAACTCGTGTATAATATATTATGATTTTTTGACCAAAACTTGCATTTTGAAAAGTTTAATAGAATCTAATTTTCAGAATTATTTTTTGCATGGACTTCCATCATAACCTTCCCTCCTAACATATATAAATGATCTTAAAAGTTTCGTATCATTTCGAACATTCCCCTATTTAATTTGAGTTTTGACCGAAACAATTAGAAATTAGTGTATAATATATTATGATTTTTTGACCGAAACTTGCATTTTGAAAAGTTTCATAGAATCTAATTTTCAGAATGATTTTTTGCATGGACTTCCATCTTAACCTTCCCTCTTAACATATATAAATGATCTTAAAAGTTTCGTATCATTTCGAACCTTCCCCTATTTAATTTGAGTTTTGACCGAAACAATTACAAATTAGTGTATAATATATTATGATTTTTTGACCGAAACTTGCATTTTGAAAAGTTTCATAGAATCTAATTTTCAGAATGATTTTTTGCATGGACTTCCATCATAACCTTCCCTTCTAACATATATAAATGATCTTAAAAGTTTCGTATCATTTCGAACATTCCCCGATTTAAATTGAGTTTTGACCGAAAATAGTATAAATTCGTGTATAATATATTATAATTATTTGACCGAAACTTGTATTTTGAAAAGTTTCATAGAATCTAATTTTCAGAATGATTTTTTGCATGCACTTCCATCATAACCTTCCCTCCTAACATATATAAATGATCTTAAGAGTTTTTTTTTATCATTTCAAACAGTCCCCGATTTAATTTGATTTTTGACAGAAACTAGTATAAACTAGTGTATAATATATTATGATTTTTTGACCAAAACTTGCATTTTGAAAAGTTTCATAGAATCTAATTTTCAGAATTATTTTTTGCATGGACTTCCATCATAACCTTCCCTTCTAACATATAAAAATGATCTTAAAAGTTTCGTATCATTTCGAACATTCCCGATTTAAATTAAGTTTTGACCATAACTAGTATAAATTCGTGTATAATATATTATGATTTTTCAACCGAAACTTGCATTTTAAAACATTTCATAGAATCTAATTTTCAGATGATTTTTTGCATGGACTTCCATCATAACCTTCCCTCCTAACATTTATATATGATCTTAAATGTTTTTTTTTATCATTTTAAACAGTCCCCCATTTAATTTGATTTTTGACAGAAACTAGTATAAACTAGTGTATAATATATTATGATTTTTTGACCAAAACTTGCATTTTGAAAAGTTTAATAGAATCTAATTTTCAGAATGATTTTTTGCATGGACTTCCATCATAACCTTCCCTCCTAACATATATAAATGATCTTAAAAGTTTCGTATCATTTCGAACATTCCCCTATTTAATTTGAGTTTTGACCGAAACAATTAGAAATTAGTGTATAATATATTATGATTTTTTGACCGAAACTTGCATTTTGGAAAGTTCCATAGAATCTAATTTTCAGAATGATTTTTTGGATGGACTTCCATCTTAACCTTCCCTCTTAACATATATAAATGATCTTAAAAGTTTCGTATCATTTCGAACCTTCCCCTATTTAATTTGAGTTTTGACCGAAACAATTACAAATTAGTGTATAATATATTATGATTTTTTGACCGAAACTTGCATTTTGAAAAGTTTCATAGAATCTAATTTTCAGAATGATTTTTTGCATGGACTTCCATCATAACCTTCCCTCCTAACATATATAAATGATCTTAAAAGTTTCGTATCATTTTGAACATTCCCCGATTTAAATTGAGTTTTGACCGAAAATAGTATAAATTCGTGTATAATATATTATAATTATTTGACCGAAATTTGTATTTTGAAAAGTTTCATAGAATCTAATTTTCAGAATGATTTTTTGCATGCACTTCCATCATAACCTTCCCTCCTAACATATATAAATGATCTTAAAAGTTTTTTTTTATCATTTCAAACAGTCCCCGATTTAATTTGATTTTTGACAGAAACTAGTATAAACTAGTGTATAATATATTATGATTTTTTGAACAAAACTTGCATTTTGAAAAGTTTCATAGAATCTAATTTTCAGAATTATTTTTTGCATGGACTTCCATCATAACCTTCCCTTCTAACATATAAAAATGATCTTAAAAGTTTCGTATCATTTCGAACATTCCCGATTTAAATTAAGTTTTGACCATAACTAGTATAAATTAGTGTATAATATATTATGATTTTTCAACCGAAACTTGCATTTTAAAACATTTCATAGAATCTAATTTTCAGATGATTTTTTGCATGGACTTCCATCATAACCTTCCCTCCTAACATTTATATATGATCTTAAAAGTTTTTTTTTATCATTTTAAACAGTCCCCCATTTAATTTGATTTTTGACAGAAACTAGTATAAACTAGTGTATAATATATTATGATTTTTTGACCAAAACTTGCATTTTGAAAAGTTTAATAGAATCTAATTTTCAGAATGATTTTTTGCATGGACTTCCATCATAAACTTCCCTCCTAACATATATAAATGATCTTAAAAGTTTCTTTTATCATTTTAAACAGTCCCCGATTTAATTTGATTTTTGACAGAAACTAGTATAAACTAGTGTATAATATATTATGATTTTTTGACCGAAACTTGCATTTTGAAAAGTTTCATAGAATCTAATTTTCAGAGTAATTTTTTGCATGGACTTCCATCATAACCTTCCCTCCTAACATATATAAATGATCTTAAAAGTTTCGTATCATTTCGAACATTCCCCGATTTAAATTGAGTTTTGACCGAAAATAGTATAAATTCGTGTATAATATATTATAATTATTTGACCGAAACTTGTATTTTGAAAAGTTTCATAGAATCTAATTTTCAGAATGATTTTTTGCATGCACTTCCATCATAACCTTCCCTCCTAACATATATAAATGATCTTAAAAGTTTTTTTTTATCATTTCAAACAGTCCCCGATTTAATTTGATTTTTGACAGAAACTAGTATAAACTAGTGTATAATATATTATGATTTTTTGAACAAAACTTGCATTTTGAAAAGTTTCATAGAATCTAATTTTCAGAATTATTTTTTGCATGGACTTCCATCATAACCTTCCCTTCTAACATATAAAAATGATCTTAAAAGTTTCGTATCATTTCGAACATTCCCGATTTAAATTAAGTTTTGACCATAACTAGTATAAATTCGTGTATAATATATTATGATTTTTCAACCGAAACTTGCATTTTAAAACATTTCATAGAATCTAATTTTCAGATGATTTTTTGCATGGACTTCCATCATAACCTTCCCTCCTAACATTTATATATGATCTTAAAAGTTTTTTTTATCATTTTAAACAGTCCCTGATTTAATTTGATTTTTGACAGAAACTAGTATAAACTAGTGTATAATATATTATGATTTTTTGACCAAAACTTGCATTTTGAAAAGTTTAATAGAATCTAATTTTCAGAATGATTTTTTGCATGGACTTCCATCATAAACTTCCCTCCTAACATATATAAATGATCTTAAAAGTTTCTTTTATCATTTTAAACAGTCCCCGATTTAATTTGATTTTTGACAGAAACTAGTATAAACTAGTGTATAATATATTATGATTTTTTGACCGAAACTTGCATTTTGAAAAGTTTCATAGAATCTAATTTTCAGAGTAATTTTTTGCATGGACTTCCATCATAACCTTCCCTCCTAACATATATAAATGATCTTAAAAGTTTCGTATCATTTCGAACATTCCCCGATTTAAATTGAGTTTTGACCGAAAATAGTATAAATTCGTGTATAATATATTATAATTATTTGACCGAAACTTGTATTTTGAAAAGTTTCATAGAATCTAATTTTCAGAATGATTTTTTGCATGCACTTCCATCATAACCTTCCCTCCTAACATATATAAATGATCTTAAAAGTTTTTTTTTTATCATTTCAAACAGTCCCCGATTTAATTTGATTTTTGACAGAAACTAGTATAAACTAGTGTATAATATATTATGATTTTTTGACCAAAACTTGCATTTTGAAAAGTTTCATAGAATCTAATTTTCAGAATTATTTTTTGCATGGACTTCCATCATAACCTTCCCTTCTAACATATATAAATGATCTTAAAAGTTTCGTATCATTTCGAACATTCCCGATTTAAATTAAGTTTTGACCATAACTAGTATAAATTCGTGTATAATATATTATGATTTTTCAACCGAAACTTGCATTTTAATACATTTCATAGAATCTAATTTTCAGATGATTTTTTGCATGGACTTCCATCATAACCTTCCCTCCTAACATTTATATATGATCTTAAAAGTTTTTTTTTATCATTTTAAACAGTCCCCGATTTAATTTGATTTTTGACAGAAACTAGTATAAACTAGTGTATAATATATTATGATTTTTTGACCAAAACTTGCATTTTGAAAAGTTTAATAGAATCTAATTTTCAGAATGATTTTTTGCATGGACTTCCATCATAACCTTCCCTCCTAACATATATAAATAATCTTAAAAGTTTCGTATCATTTCGAACATTCCCCTATTTAATTTGAGTTTTGACCGAAACAATTAGAAATTAGTGTATAATATATTATGATTTTTTGACCGAAACTTGCATTTTGAAAAGTTTCATAGAATCTAATTTTCAGAATAATTTTTTGCATGGACTTCCATCTTAACCTTCCCTCTTATCATATATAAATGATCTTAAAAGTTTCGTATCATTTCGAACCTTCCCCTATTTAATTTGAGTTTTGACCGAAACAATTACAAATTAGTGTCATACCCCAAATTTGTCCTACCCACTCCATTTTATTCTACTATCTAACCATTGTCTCGAAAAACCCAAAAAAAAATATGTAGTAATTTATTTTTTCTCCGTATGATATTCGAAAATAAAAATAATGGATCTATTCCTTTTTAAAATTAATTTTTTATTTTATATCATAAGTATTTTATTTATTTCATGGTTTAGTCATTATCGAAAAGTTACAAAAATTTATTATTATCTCCTCATTATTTTCTACTTTTATCAAAAAAAAAATATTATTTTCGTTTATTTTTTCGTTACTTTATTTTTTTTTTAAATTAAAATATTTATTTCCAACAACTTTTTATTTATTTATCTCCATTATCATTTTTCTTTATTATTATTATTTTCTATTTATTTATTACTATTTCTCTATTTACAATTATTATAATGTTCTGTTATTTATTTTTATTAGTGTTATTTCTATTCTTTTTTTTATCAGTATTTTTGTTTATTGTAATTACAATTATGATTAGTTTTTTATTATTGTTGTTAATAATGTTATTACTCAATTCCATGGTCCCACCACACTTTTCCAGCAACAAATTACACTCCCACTCACTCTCACTGCCAGCCCATTATTAACGGATAACCCCAAATCCCGCACAACGTTGCAAACAAATACAACCTGTCTCTCTCATTTATCTGATCCTCCACCAACAGAATTCCACTACACCACTACACCAAATCTGCAGCACACAACATCAAAAAATATATCCTTTTCATCACCAGCTGTAATTTCTTTGAACTCCTCAATTTACCCTTCACCTCATAACAGCTCAACCTTATTCTTATAAATCACCTTAGATCTCTCTTCCATGTTTTCACTATTTTTTTCCTACGCACATAACCTTCACTTTATTTCTTAAATCCTCTGTCAACACATAACAAGCACCAAAATATTGAATAAACAATTAACCCTTTTTTTTTCTTTTTCCAATCCACACAAATCACTCATCATAAACCTTCATAAAAACTTAGAGAAAAAAATTCGCCATTCTCATCATCACCATCACACAAAATTTCAAAACATAAATAAAACCATAGAGCTTCTGCAAAATCATAGCAAACACAGAAAAACAAAAAAAAATCATTTCTTCTTCTAAAAACCTCAACATTCATATACTCACCTTTCCTCATTTCATCATTGCTATTCACCAATAAACAACCCTTTGTTCATAACGCATCACAAACCAGAAACAAAACCACCCATTCATCGTCGTGCAAAAAACAGAACGAGTGAGAACACGCTTCAAAACTCATCACCCCATCCGCAACTCACCTTGAATCGCGTGAAACCCGGCCACCACACCAGACGCGAAACCCAGCCGCCGCTCACCGAGAACCACCTTCCACCGGAAACCACCACTTACCTTCGTCGCAAAGCCTTTGGTCACCATCAAAACCGCGAACCGCCTTTCTTTCCTCAAACAACCACCACCGGACCCGTTTCTTCTTTTTAAACCGCATAAAGCCACCGTCGCCAGACCGGACGAACACCGGTCACCTCTGAAACCAGCCGAACGAACCACAAACGCGAACCGTTCCGCCGCAGATCCAAAACACCAAAGCAGAACGCGAGAGAGACTGAGCGAGGCCGTGTAGAGTGTGAATCCGAGATTGAGAAGGTTTAAGCCGCTGCCGTCATAAGCCCTTTGCTGTTGGTGGGTTTGTTTTTTATGTTTCATGAAGGTGACGATTTTGTTTTTACTTTTATCACTGACTTTGCTTTGCTTTTCAAAATAACTTTTCCTGTTATTATTTCACGGTTCATGGTGTTGAACCTTTTGTTTCTCACTAAGTTTATATTTATTTTTTCTTTCTATTTTATTCTTATTCATTAAGACTTATTTAATGTGACTTTTGGGCCTCTGAGTCACATTGTAGGCTCATATACATTTACTGTTTCTTTTACACATCCAGGAGCTTCCCACCTTTTCTTTTTAATGTTCTTTTATTTCTTTTCTATTTTTTTGTTTTGTTAGATTATTTTGTTTTGTTTTACAACTTATCATACTTAATAAATTTTGATATATTATTTGCATTATTATTATTATTTTTCATAAAAGGGCCGATGATATTACAAAAGGCCGTTTTCGCCCGATTACATTTAATCGGTGATGAGCGGTCAATATGAGGCCCACTTTTTATTTTATTCTATTATTTTTTATTCTGAACAAAAACTTGTAATATAATTTAACTCATTTTATTCATTATTTTATTCATTATTATTTTATTCAATTATTCAATTTATTATTTCATTTAATATTTCGCAATTTATTTATTCATTCAATTTATTCATTTAAAATTACGTTTCGACTCCTTATAGAATGGTTCCCATTTTGAACCGATTCTAAGGCAGTTCACGAACAAAATTTCGTCGCGTCCCAAAAGGTCCAACGCCTTCGAATAGTTGCGCTCGAAAAAGGTCCAACGCCTTCGAATAGTTGCGTCCCGAATAAACAGGCCGAACGCCTTCGAATAGTTCAAACACACTGCACACACGCTTTCTCTTGGGCTAATTACAACGAGACCATTTATTTTTCGCAATCCCCTGTATTTATTTTGTATCCCTCTCCCCTTACTTTGTACGCATTTTATTTTCCGCATCTTATTTAATTTCGAATCCTTGGTCCAACGCCAAGCGATTGCACTTGCACACTTGCACTTTATTTTCCAGTTATCTTTTTTTCCGTTTATTAGGATCCACCTTACCTTGCGAGCCGAGCGATTCGTGCCTCGCTAACAAAACCACAAAAATAACCTCCACTTGCATTTACCCTTTAACCTCCAAAAAACCAAAACGTTTCGAGTAGATCCGAACCCTTGATCCAACGTCAAGCGGTCTTAGGAAATAAAACACATTCTAATAATACGAGAAGATTTGTACGCCACGAGCCTTAAGCGGTAGAAAGGGGGATAACGAGCTTTCGTTACTCGCTCCGATTATTTCGACGCAGGACACCCGTCTTGTTGGGCGAGATAAACTATCCATAGTCTTTAGTACATTTCAACTCCTAAACCCTTTCATCGACGAAAGGTAATAAAATCAACAACCATTACCCTTAGTAGGCCGAACTACGAGGCTCTGACTTTCCCATTGCACACGGGAGTACGTAGGCACGAGGATCTCCATCCTTGCCGAGCACCTAGGTCCAATCTAACTTATAATTCAACTCATTTCCCTCTAGCAAGCAATTCGTTTAAGCATAGACATCCTTTCTCGCGCGTTAACTTAGATGGTTCCCATCGAGTACGATGGATGTAGGGGGTGCTAATACCTTCCCCCTGCATAACCGACTCCCGAACCCAGGCAATGGTTCCGTTGACCTTTGTCCTCGTCCTTCTCTTCCCGGGTTGTATCTATATCTTCCCTTTCCCTCTTCGGGAATAAATAGAATTAGGTGGCGACTCTTCAGTCAGTCCGGCGCGCGGCTCCGTCCATTTCGGATCGCGTGAGGTCGTATTTTTCGGGGTACGACAGCTGGCGACTCTGCTGGGGACTGGTTCACCCCTATGCGAGTCAAGCCTAGTCTAGGTTTTCGCGCTTGTTTTGATGTTTTCTTTTATGCCTTGCTTGTTTATTTTTATCGCTTTCTTTATCGCATTCCATCTTATATATCTTGTGGCTCCTTGGTACTATAATTTGGATCGATGCTTTGCAAAAGAATTTGAGGGAAAAAGCTCTATACCCGGGCTTACGAGTACAAACTTAAGTTAGCGAGGTTGTGTAGTATGGGCTCCCGAGAGAACCTCTCTCGTGGGTTGTCGATACGAAAACCTCACTTGGAGTAGATTCTGATGAGAATACTGACGACCGTCAAGCTTTTGGCGTGTGTGCTCAGCTGCTTTCATTAGAGTCATCAACTCTGAGGACCTTTAGAACCTTTTGGTTAAAACATCGGTTGATGGTTGCGTAGTATTGGGCACCAGGGTTCACCCTTGCGTGGCTCGGTACGAAAACCTCACTTGGAATAGACTTACTCAATGGAGTTGATTGACTGTCAAGAATGTATGAAATTGACACGTGCATCAAACAGTTGAGAAAGTTCCATAACTCCAGGACTTTGTTTTAAACCTTGTGTCGATGATCACGTAGTATGGACTCCCGAGAAAACTTTGAAGGTGGCAAAACACAAGGAAGGGGGGTTGGAATTGGGTTTTCTGGAACAATTTAAATTAACATCTAATGACACGTTTACTTTATCCTGGTTCGTTTGAACTCAAACTACATCCAGTCCACCCGCCAAGGTGATTTTGCCTCTACTGAGGTCTTAATCCACTATTCAATAAGAATACACACAAAGACCTATAATCAATGTCTTCTTGAGTCTTCTGACTAAACTTAGTCACTCAAGGAAAAAAAATAATTATTACAAGAATAATAATAAGGACGTAACTGAAAATGCTTCTAGATAAGCAGGTATCACTAAGTGATAGTTACAACAATAAGCACAAGATAAAATGACTAGCTTGAATATATGAGATACGTTGTAATGCGTTGCGTTCGTTGCACATTTCTTCAAATGATGTCCTTTATATATAGTTCTTGATAAAGTAGCCGTTGGAGACATCTTGATCCAAATTAGGATATACTTTAATACCTTAATTTCTTTCCATAAGAAGAGATACTTGTCTTTGTATATTAAAGAGCATATTCTTTAATTAAAGTCTTTTAATATGGATACCAGCATCTTCTAAGCGGAAATCAGAGATAATGAATAAGAGATGCGCAGCCAATAAATGTGCCATTTAATGCTGGATTCTTCTTTGAGCGTATCTTCTATAATGGTTCTCCTTAGCTTGTACGGATTACTTAAATAAGTTTTACTTCTACATAAAATAAGTATATTCATTAGAACTTTTAATATAAAGGACTTTGTTATCATCAAAACATTTAGAGGTTCAGAACCATATTTGTTCTAACAATCTCCCCCTTTTTGATGATGACAAAACATTTTACTTTAAGAGAATAGAGTTTAATGAATTTAAGTGAACTCCCTTAGATTAGAAGAAAAAACTTCTTTCAGATGTTCTATGATCCTTAGCTCCCCCTGAGTTGATTACTTGACCTGTTTCTTTCCATGGTAACAACTCAAATAATTTTATCAGAATATGTAAGAGGCAGATTATGGTAAACTGCTATGGATCAGAATCATTTACGTTTCTCCCCCTTTTTGTCATAATCAAAAAGATGTAGAGCAAGAGAGAAAAGAAAGTATAAACCAAAACCAATAGATATAAAATACTAGAAGCAAACGCAAAAACCAGTAGAAGTTCAAAGAGTGATGCATAAACAGAAGTTAAAATAGCAAAAAAAAAATTAATGCAGAAGATAAGAAAATCAGGTGTTCATCTTAGTGACTAAAGTCTCCAGCAAGGATTTAATGTCTGATGAAGATTCCACTTGCTTGGTGAGTAGAGTCTTCATTTCAGCAGTTGTTTCTTCTTGCTTGTCTAGACGTTCTTTCACTAGTTGATTTTCCTTCTTCAATTCTTGCAGAGTTTGTAAAACAAAATTTGTTTCCAGAGGTTCTTCACTTTGTGGAGCAGCTTGATTATCAGGACCATCAGCATTTTCTTCTACAGAAGATACTAAAACCATCTGAAGTGCTGAGAGTTTATCCAGAGGTTCTGATTCTTTCCAGGGCTTGTTGTCCAGCAGAGGTGGTTTAGTTTGTGCAACATTTGAGACTACTGCTTGAAGGTACTCACAGAAGTTCTGATGAGCAACATCATAGCAGATGTCTTTGAGTCTTTTGGACTCAGCATTAAACCATTTTCTGAGGTCAGCCCATAGAAAATCAGACGCAGCAGGATCAGTAAGCTCTGCACAAGCAGTCTTCAGATCTTCTAATTTTAATTTCAAAACTGTTTCGAAAGCCAGCAGTAAAGTGGAAATGTCTGATTTGGATGGTTTAGGTTTTGGGACGGGAATAGCTCTTTTGTTGGATACAGAGGAAAGTTTTTGGAGTGCTTCAAAGTCAATTGTAGTTCTAAGGGGATTTTCATTTTCAGTCAAAGTTTCTTCGGGTGAATCAGGAATTTTTATGATAGAAGGTGAATTTTGGGGTGTTGAAATGTTATGGGAAATTGAGGCAGCATCTGAGTCTTGATAGTGTTCAAGATCAAGATCAAGAGCAGCTTTCAAGGCAGATTGTGTTTCATTTGTAGGGGAGTAGTCAATATCAGAAGGTGGAGTGTCATCAATTGGTATGTCAAAATCAGCAAAAGTTTGGGGTTGATGGTTTTCTGTTTCTGTTTCTGGTGGATATAATGTGGATAGGATAGATGCAATAACAGAAGTTGCAGGAATTTCAGTTTGAATGGGACTAATATTCTGAGGTGGTTCAGGATCAGGAATTTTTTCAGGAGGGATATCAGTAGAAGATGGTTGGCTAGAAGGTTGTTCAGACACTTCTACAGTTACAGCTTCTACTACAGTAATGGAATCAGGATTAGAAGCAGAAGACTTACCTGTTGTCTTAGATGATTTTTGCATCTTCTGAGAAGGGTCTTCAGCAGTCTTCCTTTTCTTTAATCTGAGAGAGGCAACATCTGGAATTTGTTGTTGGAGTTCTTTTGGGTTGAAATCAGGTACCGTACCTTGACGCTTGCAGATATCCATATAGTTGAGAACAACATCTGCTGGTGTATCAGAGGAAAAGAGAGGAAAGCCTTCCAGAGGGATTCTTCTGGTGCTGATAACTTCTCTAGATTGAAGAGTGGGTTCTTGCTGAATAGATGTGATGAACTTCATCTTCTTCAGGTTTTTAGCATTCAAGGGTTTTCCAACGTCTGTTTCCAAAAGTTCAGTTTGTTTTAATTCTGCTAGGAAGTCCACTAGCTTGTTCTGACAAAGAATATCAGAAATTAATCGTCCAAAAGGAATCCAATCCCGTTTGGTCTTCTCCCCATCCCTTGTTTCTTTCACAGCAACTCTGAGATTCTGAAAGAGTGTATGGGCAAGATTGATTTTCTTTTGCTTGGAAATGAAGTAAATGAGGAATTGTTGATCCAGATTGATGTAGTCTGGAGAATTTGTAGGTTTCCTGTGACAGATTGTCCCAAGAATTATTTTTGCCCAAATACGCAGAGGAGTCTTTAGGTCTTTGATCTTATTTGATGGTTTTCCAGCGGTGAAAATTTCTTTAGCAATCACAACAGCGTCAGATACTCTATCCATATCACTACATTTGATACCATTGCCATCAGTTTCAAAGAGTTTGGCAATGTGATCTTCAGAGATGATAATCTGTTTACCAAGCACATAAGAGGTAACTTGTGCATCATTTGGATAGGCATACATCCAAAATTCTTTAACCAGTTTAGGGAAGACTGGTCCCATTATCCTGTCAAAGTATTTGTCCCAGCCCTGAGCTTCAACCCGAGGGAGGAGGTCAAAACCATTTTCCTTCAAGCTTGCGAAATCCACGAACAACTCACACAATACTTCCAGTTTATCAGCAGGAATGGAAAGAGTCTTTGAGGGTTCAACATAGTTATCATCAGAGAAATCTTTGCGTTGAGATGATGAAGCCATTTAGTTACTAAGATGAACTGTTAGGGTTTAGGGTTTTTAGAGAACAAAATGAGGAAGCACAAGAGACTGAGAAAAATTCAGAGAGAGTAAGATGCGGGTAAAATTTGAAAATGAGAAATACACTTGACATTTATAAAAAATTAAAGCAATTAATTAATTGAGAAATTAGTGGGAAACAATTAAGTTTGAAAACATAATGATTAACAACATTAAATACGCTGACATGGGGTAAAGCGTAAACGATTCTGGAACAGTTACCCAAGAGATTTTCTTGCCTTTTTGGTGTCAAACCTAGCCGTATCAGATTCCAGAATCTCAACAGTTATCCTTCTGAGCGAACAGTTGCCAAGGCACGTTCTGTCACTCTGTAGAATTTGGACACGTGTTTTGATTCTGATGGAAGTCCTTAGAGCTTTGTTGACAGTTGTTTGATATGAAGATCTGCAAGTTAATCTTTTGAACAAAAGTTCTAAGAGTAAAAAGTTAGAGCATAGAATCTTCTGTGATAATCATATAGAAGATAAATATCAGAACTTCGAGTGATAAAACATATGATTAAGTCATTTTCATTCTGGACATAATTTCATGCTAAGGTTGGTTAGAATGAAATTAAATCTATCTTCAGAGAGGGGTTTTGTAAAAATATCAGCCCATTGGTGATTTGTATCTATAAATTTTAACATTAAAATTCCCTTCTGAGTATAGTCCCTAATGAAGTGATGTTTAACTTCTATGTGTTTAGCTCTAGAATGTAAAATGGGATTTTTAGAGAGACAAATAGCAGAAGTATTGTCACAGAGGATTGGAATGTTACTCTCATAGATATTGAAATCTTCAAGCTGATTTTTCATCCAGAGCATCTGAGTACTGCATCCAGCAGCTGCAATGTATTCAGCTTCTGCAGTTGATAATGATATGGTTGGTTGTCTTTTGCTAGACCAAGAGATTAGATTGTCTCCTAGAAATTGACAGCTTCCAGAAGTACTTTTTCTTTCTGTTCTGTCTCCAGCAAAGTCAGCGTCACAATATCCTACAAGTTTATACTTTTCTGATCTTCTGTAATACAGACCAAGATTAGTAGTACCTTTCAGATATCTAAAGATTCTCTTAACTGCTGTTAAGTGAGTTTCTCTAGGATCTGATTGGAATCTAGCACATAAACATACACTGTATAGAATGTCTGGTCTAGAAGCAGTAAGATATAGAAGTGATCCAATCATACCTCTGTAGAGCTTCTGATCTACTTTCTTACTTACCTCTTCTTTCTCCAAGATACACGTAGGATGCATGGGAGTTTTGGATATTGAGCTTTCTGATAAATCAAATTTCTTCAGAAGTTCTTTTACATATTTGCTTTGATGGATATATGTTCCTTCAGATGTTTGATTTATTTGAATTCCCAGAAAGAACTTTAATTCTCCCATCATGCTCATTTCAAATTCTGCCTGCATAGATTTAGCAAATTCCTTTCCCAAGGCACTTTTAGTGGAACCAAAAATTATATCATCTACATAAATTTGACATATCAGAAGATCATTTTTAATGTTTTTACTGAAAAGAGTTGTATCCACTTTCCCTCTGATGAATTTATTTTCCAGTAGAAAATTACTTAACCTTTCATACCAAGCTCTGGGAGCTTGTTTTAAACCATATAAAGATTTTTTGAGTTTGTAAACATGTTCTGGAAATTTTGTATTTTCAAAACCAGGGGGTTGGTGTACATACACTTCTTCATCAATATAACCATTTAAAAATGCACTTTTGACATCCATTTGATATAGAATGATATTGTGATTTACAGCAAATGATATTAGAAGTCTTATTGATTCTAACCTGGCGACTGGTGCATAGGTTTCTGTATAGTCAATTCCTTCTTGTTGACTATAACCTTGTGCAACCAGTCTTGCTTTGTTTCTGACAACTTCTCCTTGCTCATTGAGTTTGTTTCTGAATACCCATTTGGTGCCAATGATGTTGAATCCTCTGGGTCTAGGAACTAGATCCCACACATCATTTCTGGTGAATTGATTAAGTTCTTCTTGCATAGCCAGAATCCAATCATTTTCTGATAGAGCTTCTTCTACAGAAGATGGTTCAATCAGAGAGACAAGTCCTAGTAGCGTCTCTTCAGAGTTTTTGAAAATTTGCCTTTCTGACATGCTTCACATAGAGCTTCTGAGTTGAACTTCAAATTTGGAAGTCCTCTGACTAGATTGAGTTTGTTAAGTTGATATAATCTTCTCATATTAACATGTCCCAATCTTCTGTGCCAGACCCATTGCTCAGTTTCCACAGACATTAGACATTTTACATTTTGAATTTTTAATTCTGAAAGCTTTATTTTATAAATGTTGTTCTTTCTCTTTCCACTAAAAAGGATTGTTCCATCTTTCTGACTAACAGCTTTACAGAACTTTTGATTAAAGATTATGTCATAGCCATTATCACTTAATTGACTTATGGATAATAAATTATGCATTAATCCTTCTACAAGTAGAACATTAGATATAGAAGGAAGATTTCCATTACCAATAGTTCCGGAGCCAATAATTCTTCCTTTTTGATTGCCCCCAAAACCTACGTGGCCTCCATCTTTTAATTCAAGACTTTGGAACATATGCTTTCTTCCCGTCATGTGACGTGAGCATCCAGAGTCCAGGTACCATGATTGGTGTTTCAGTTTTGCTGTTAAAGACATCTGCAACATACACAATTTTATCCTTGGGTACCCATATTCTTCTGGGTCCTTGTTTGTTAGATTTTACAAACTTCTGATTTATTTTGGGTTTTAAATCAGAACTTGTAGAGCAAGATGACTCACTAGTGTATATAAGATCATTATTATGACCGTAGGTGAAATGAGAGCTTAGAGGAGTATTAGTATTTATGACAATGCCATCAATATTTTTTAATTTCAGAGTTTCATTATTTTTCACATAGCCTATGCCTCTTCTTTCATTTCTGCTAACACCATAGATCATAGAAGCAATTTTACTTCTATCTAAGCTTTTAGTAATAAATTGTTGAAAACTATAATCATATTGTTTTATGATATTATCAGAATTGATTAGATCTTCTAATTCAGATTTCTTCTGAGCTTTGAGCTTCTCAAAAGAGTTTTTACATTCAAAGAGATTTTCTTTCAGCTCAGAGTTTTCTGTTTTTAGTTTTCTAACATCTTCTAATTCAGACACTAGACTTTGTTTAACGTCTTTGTATTTGAATTGAAGCTTCTGATATTTTTCAAGAATTTCTGAAAGACTAGCTTCTAACTCAGATCTAGAGAATTTAGAAAATACCTCTTCTGAGTCTGATTCTAACTCTGATTCTGATGAGTGATCATCTTCTGGTATATTTGCCATTAATGCAATATTAGCTTGTTCATCTTCAGAATCTGACTCTGCTTCAGATGATTCAGAATCATCCCATGTTGCCATGAGACTCTTTTTATTTTCTTTGCTGAATCTGTTTCTGGGTTTGTCTTTCTGAAGTTTTGGACATTCACTTTTATAGTGTCCTGGTTCTTTGCATTCGTATCACACAACTTCTTTGCTTCTGGGTTTCTTGTGACTGAATGTTGATTCAGAATAATTGTTTGATCTTCTGGTATTTCTGAACTTCTTCTGACGATGCTTCCAGAGTTGTTGAACTCTTCTTGACAGGAGAGATAATTCATCTTCTTCTGATGAGCATCCAGAGCTTTCTTCTTCTTCTGCCTGTAAAGCTTTAGAAACATGTTTGTTAGATTTAAGAGCTACAGACTTACCTTTCTTCTGGGGCTCATCTTCTTCTAATTCAATCTCATGACTTCTCAAGGAGCTGATCAGTTCTTCTAAGGAAATTTCATTCAGATTTTTTGATAATTTTAAAGCAGTGACCATGGGTCTCCAGGCTTTTGGTAAACTTCTGATGATTTTCTTCACATGATCAGCTGTTGAGTAGCCTTTGTCCAGAACTTTTAGTCCAGCAACCAGAATTTGGAACCTTGAAAACATTTTTTCAATGGTTTCATCTTCTTCCATCTTGAAAGCTTCATACTTCTGGATGAGAGCTAGAGCTTTGGTCTCCTTGACTTGAGAGTTGCCTTCATGTGTCATCCTTAGAGAATCAAACATGTGTTTGGCTGAATCCCTGTTTGTGATCTTCTCATATTCTGTGTATGAGATGGCACTTAGAAGTATGGTCCTAGCTTTGTGATGATTTCTGAATTCCTTCTTCTGTTGAACTGTCATATTCTTTCTTTCAATCTTCTGACCATCTTCTCCAACAGGATGAATATATCCATCTGTCACTATGTCCCAGAGATCTCCATCTAGAGCTAGAAAGAAACTCTCTAGAACATCCTTCCAGTAGTCAAAGTTGTCACCATTGAACATTGGTGGTTTAGCGTTGATCTTGTCATTCTGATAGTCATTGTTAATTCCAGTTTCTGCCATGTGTTTATCTTCTGGATCTTTTACTGACACGGTTAAGTGTAATACTCAGAACCTAGCGCTCTGATGCCAATTGAAGGTGGCAAAACACAAGGAAGGGGGTTGGAATTGGGTTTTCTGGAATAATTTAAATTAACTTCTAATGACACGTTTACTTTATCCTGGTTCGTTTGAACTCAAACTACATCCAGTCCACCCGCCAAGGTGATTTTGCCTCTACTGAGGTCTTAATCCACTATTCAATAAGAATACACACAAAGACCTATAATCAATGTCTTCTTGAGTCTTCTGACTAAACTTAGTCACTCAAGGAAAAAAAATAATTATTACAAGAATAATAATAAGGACGTAACTGAAAATGCTTCTAGATAAGCAGGTATCACTAAGTGATAGTTACAACAATAAGCACAAGATAAAATGACTAGCTTGAATATATGAGATACGTTGTAATGCGTTGCGTTCGTTGCACATTTCTTCAAATGATGTCCTTTATATATAGTTCTTGATAAAGTAGCCGTTGGAGACATCTTGATCCAAATTAGGATATACTTTAATACCTTAATTTCTTTCCATAAGAAGAGATACTTGTCTTTGTATATTAAAGAGCATATTCTTTAATTAAAGTCTTTTAATAAGGATACCAGCATCTTCTAAGCGGAAATCAGAGATAATGAATAAGAGATGCGCAGCCAATAAATGTGCCATTTAATGCTGGATTCTTCTTTGAGCGTATCTTCTATAATGGTTCTCCTTAGCTTGTACGGATTACTTAAATAAGTTTTACTTCTACATAAAATAAGTATATTCATTAGAACTTTTAATATAAAGGACTTTGTTATCATCAAAACATTTAGAGGTTCAGAACCATATTTGTTCTAACAAACTTTTCTCTCGTGGGTTGTCGATACGAAGATCTCACCCAAAATAGATTCATATGGCGGAGTCAATCAACCGTCATGCTTATGGCGCGTGTGATGAACAGCCATATGAATTGATAACTTTGGGATCCCTAAACTTTAGAGTCTACCCAGTGAGTCTTTGATCAGAGTATCTTCCGGCTGTACCTTGGACTCATGAGACCTTGATCTTGTGATCCTGGATTCTGACATTGCATATCATTACATTTGCATCATTTATTCATCTTGCATTTCATTCCAAAACCAAAAAACTCATTTCATGTTCCTCTATCTTCAGTAAATCAAGTTGGTTTCCCGACGCCCGTATCGAGCTAGACGACCGTACCTAACTCGAGCCCACACTAGAAGACTGATGGATCAGATTCGACAAGAACAAGCTGCTATGAGGGGAGTGATTGACTCAATCAAGAGCAAGATTGATCGTATTCATGAGGCCATGCAAGCCCTGGCCAGGATGGTTGTGTCCCATCAGCCTGTTCCTTCAATGCCCGTTCATCCAGCTATTCAAGCTCTGCTTCCGCCTCCGATGGCTTATCAACCACGTCCACCTCCAATGGGTGCAGCTGCGCAATATGGACCTAGAACATGCCAGCAACCGGCATATCCATATCAGCAACCGGCTTATCCATACCAGCAACCGGCTTATCAACAACGGCCCGGTCAACAACAACGCGCTCCTCAACAGCGTCCACCATATCAAAAAAGAGGATCGGAGAGACACTTTGATCCATTGCCTATGTCATATGGAGAAATCTTCAACGGACTGATGGCAAAAGGAACTCTTGTGTTGAAGGACATGCCACCTCAAACTGGTAACGCTCAAGATTATGATGCCAATGCTCGCTGTGAGTATCACAAGGGTGCTCCAGGTCACACAATTGACAACTACAGGGTATTCAAGCACAAAGTTCAAGACCTGATCAACTCTAAGGACCTCACCTTTACTCAGAAGGGTCTGAATGTCCAGAGTAATCCTTTGTCGCCACAAGTGGCCCCTCAACAAACGCTTTCGAAGAAGTTGCCGAAGACCAAAGCTGAGTAGTCTCCAACTTTGAAGCATTCAATCAAGAGAAGTTCATTCCTCAAATCAAGGCAGCCATCGCCATTTATAATTTCTGCGTTCCTGTTGTTTTGTACTGTTTGTTTAAATACTATTTGCTCTGAACATTGTTATCGTTTGTACTTGGTTATGTTAATGTTATGTTTATGCATGTTTTGAATCAATTATTTCGCATTCGCTCATCATTTATCATTTATCACAAAAATCAAAAAAAGATTCCCTCACTTCACTTTAGCAAATATTTGAGGGAGGATGATGAAAACGAAATACCCATAACTATTGCGGTATGCTTTCGGATAAAACCTCGTCAATGATGTACAGGCATTCTTTCAAATCCCCAAACACTGGAGATATAAGGAGTTAATCCCTAGTCAACCACTTCGAGCCTAGAAGTAGGAGTTTCTTTCGGATACAACCCTTACATTTAACCCGGGGCAGGGTAGTTGTTCAGTTAACATGACTACACCTTCGAATCGCAAGATGAGACATCCCGTCGGAGGACCATCAACAAATGACTTGGCAGTCACAATATTCAAACAAAAAAAAGGAAAAGAAAAAACCACTAAGTTGAGCACCCAAAGGGAGACTTAGTCGGAAAAAAAACAAATCAAAAGAGGAACTCAAATCCTCAGCAAAAGCAAAACAAGTATCAGTGATCCCTAAATCAAGAATCAAAGGGTCACCAACATCAAAACAAAAAAAGGATGACTGCCATTTCCAAGCGAACTTTAAAGCTTCATCTTCACTCAAGCAAAGTCAAAACAAATGCAAAGTTAACTGAACGTAGGACTGGAGAACAATACGAAGAAGGGGTGGGTACAAATCAAACTTTGAGCCTTATATCCTTTATTTCTCAAACCATTAACCAGACCATGTTACAACCCTCAAAAGTCCTAATTGAGGCAGGGTTTATTCTGAAAGCATGTTACCAACAAGGTTGCGTAATATGACTCCTATGTATTTGCTAATATTCAATCTTAATTGCACATTATTCTTGCTGCATCTTTCACGCAATTTCTAAATCAGCCCCTCGTTTGGACTAACAGTCCATTCGTCACACTTCCACAGCATTCAAATAAATTGATTTTTTTCAAAACTTACATGAACTTTACATTAACACTTCCACTTGTGTATGAACAATTTAATTGCAATTCAGTGCTTGACATCAGTACAATCCCAACAAGGGGAAATCAAAAGAGAAACTTGAACTTCATTGCCAATATGAATCAAGAATACTTCAGCAGTCCAATCAGGGGCATTTCATCTTCAAACAGCCCAATCAGGGGCAAGATCACCTTCAAAGGCTCAATCAGGGGCAAATCATGTCGTGGTCATTGTCAAAGCTTCCCTACCAGATTTATTTCAAATACCTTGCAGACAGGGGCAAGCAAACAAGGAGCAAATCTTCCTATTTCTTCTCCCCAGCTAAACAAGCAGTCCTTGCTAGACATTGGCAATCGTTCAAAGTAAAATCAGTCTTCATGTGTCAATTAAGTCACTTCGCTCATCAGCAGATAACCAAACTTGGAGCTTTCAGATCCATCTTCTGATCATGCACCGTCAAAGATCGAGTGTCGGGGAATCAGTCCCTCCACCCACCCAAAGTCCAATCATTATTGGCAACTACCAGACCAAAAGTCCACCAAGCTGGCACCTTTCATTCCAATCGCTCATATGCATCATTATGCATCATCAATATCATACACATCATTTGCATCAATCGTTTACAACATGTGCATCATATGCATACCCAAAAAAAAAACCTTTTATTTTCTCCAACATTTTCAACCTACATCTCAGTGCATAAGCATTTGCATCGTATCTCCACCTTTATGGAATACCATTTCAAAACAATCAGCATACGTGCATAATTCAGGATCCAGGATCATACAAGTTTCCAGTCCTTTCCCCAGCGGAGGATCACATCAATCAGATTCCAGGCATCCTCTTGGCGGATTCAATAGCCGTGTATAAATCTCAGTCCATTTGCCTTATCACCCTCCGGGGATAAGTGATTTTATTTTTCAGTTGTTTGCCTTATCATCCTCTGTTGATAAGTGAGTTTATTTTTCTGTTTATTGCCTTATCTTCCTCTGTTGATAAGTGAGTTTGTTTTCAGTTTATTGCCTTATCATCCTCTGTTGATAAGTGAGTTTGTTTTCAGTTTATTGCCTTATCTTCCTCTGTTGATAAGTGAGTTTGTTTTCAGTTTATTGCCTTATCATCCTCTGTTGATAAGTGAGTTTATTTTTCTGTTTATTGCCTTATCATCCTCTGGTGATAAGTGATTTACTTTGTCAATTTGTTTTTGCTGTGTCACCCATCATTTCCAATTTTTTGTCATTTGTTATTTTCATAATTTCTTTCTTTGTCGGACAAATTTGGAGTCTGTTAATATCTAATTATCTTATACCTTGAAAGACTGAACACGAGCCAGTTCATTTTACTCGGTCTAAGCTAATTCTATAGGGGCATCTGTCATACCCCAAATTTGTCCTACCCACTCCATTTTATTCTACTATCTAACCATTGTCTCGAAAAACCCAAAAAAAAATATGTAGTAATTTATTTTTTCTCCGTATGATATTCGAAAATAAAAATAATGGATCTATTCCTTTTTAAAATTAATTTTTTATTTTATATCATAAGTATTTTATTTATTTCATGGTTTAGTCATTATCGAAAAGTTACAAAAATTTATTATTATCTCTTCATTATTTTCTACTTTTATCAAAAAAAAAATATTATTTTCGTTTATTTTTTCGTTACTTTATTTTTTTTTTAAATTAAAATATTTATTTCCAACAACTTTTTATTTATTTATCTCCATTATCATTTTTCTTTATTATTATTATTTTCTATTTATTTATTACTATTTCTCTATTTACAATTATTATAATGTTCTGTTATTTATTTTTATTAGTGTTATTTCTATTCTTTTTTTTATCAGTATTTTTGTTTATTGTAATTACAATTATGATTAGTTTTTTATTATTGTTGTTAATAATGTTATTACTCAATTCCATGGCCCCACCACACTTTTCCAGCAACAAATTCCACTCCCACTCACTCTCACTGCCAGCCCATTATTAACGGATAACCCCAAATCCCGCACAACGTTGCAAACAAATACAACCTGTCTCTCTCATTTATCTGATCCTCCACCAACAGAATTCCACTACACCACTACACCAAATCTGCAGCACACAACATCAAAAAATATATCCTTTTCATCACCAGCTGTAATTTCTTTGAACTCCTCAATTTACCCTTCACCTCATAACAGCTCAACCTTATTCTTATAAATCACCTTAGATCTCTCTTCCATGTTTTCACTATATTTTTCCTACGCACATAACCTTCACTTTATTTCTTAAATCCTCTGTCAACACATAACAAGCACCAAAATATTGAATAAACAATTAACCCTTTTTTTTTCTTTTTCCAATCCACACAAATCACTCATCATAAACCTTCATAAAAACTTAGAGAAAAAAATTCGCCATTCTCATCATCACCATCACACAAAATTTCAAAACATAAATAAAACCATAGAGCTTCTGCAAAATCATAGCAAACACAGAAAAAAAAATCATTTCTTCTTCTAAAAACCTCAACATTCATATACTCACCTTTTCTCATTTCATCATTGCTATTCACCAGTAAACAACCCTTTGTTCATAACGCATCACAAACCAGAAACAAAACCACCCATTCATCGTCGTGCAAAAAACAGAACGAGTGAGAACACGCTACAAAACTCATCACCCCATCCGCAACTCACCTTGAATCGCGTGAAACCCGGCCACCACACCAGACGCGAAACCCAGCCGCCGCTCACCGAGAACCACCTTCCACCGGAAACCACCACTTACCTTCGTCGCAAACCCTTTGGTCACCATCAAAACCGCGAACCGCCTTTCTTTCCTCAAACAACCACCACCGGACCTGTTTCTTCTTTTTAAACCGCATAAAGCCACCGTCGCCAGACCGGACGAACACCGGTCACCTCTGAAACCAGCCGAACGAACCACAAACGCGAACCGTTCCGCCGCAGATCCAAAACACCAAAGCAGAACGCGAGAGAGACTGAGCGAGGCCGTGGAGAGTGTGAATCCGAGATTGAGAAGGTTTAAGCCGCTGCCGTCATAAGCCCTTTGCTGTTGGTGGGTTTGTTTTTTATGTTTCATGAAGGTGACGATTTTGTTTTTACTTTTATCACTGACTTTGCTTTGCTTTTCAAAATAACTTTTCCTGTTATTATTTCACGGTTCATGGTGTTGAACCTTTTGTTTCTCACTAAGTTTATATTTATTTTTTCTTTCTATTTTATTCTTATTCATTAAGACTTATTTAATGTGACTTTTGGGCCTCTGAGTCACATTGTAGGCTCATATACATTTACTGTTTCTTTTACACATCCAGGAGCTTACCACCTTTTCTTTTTAATGTTCTTTTACTTCTTTTCTATTTTTTTGTTTTGTTAGATTATTTTGTTTTGTTTTACAACTTATCATACTTAATAAATTTTGATATATTATTTGCATTATTATTATTATTTTTCATAAAAGGGCCGATGATATTACAAAAGGCCGTTTTCGCCCGATTACATTTAATCGGTGATGAGCGGTCAATATGAGGCCCACTTTTTATTTTATTCTATTATTTTTTATTCTGAACAAAAACTTGTAATATAATTTAACTCATTTTATTCATTATTTTATTCATTATTATTTTATTCAATTATTCAATTTATTATTTCATTTAATATTTCGCAATTTATTTATTCATTCAATTTATTCATTTAAAATTACGTTTCGACTCCTTATAGAATGGTTCCCATTTTGAACCGATTCTAAGGCAGTTCACGAACAAAATTTCGTCGCGTCCCAAAAGGTCCAACGCCTTCGAATAGTTGCGCTCGAAAAAGGTACAACGCCTTCGAATAGTTGCGTCCCGAATAAACAGGTTGAACGCCTTCGAATAGTTCAAACACACTGCACACACGCTTTCTCTTGGGCTAATTACAACGAGACCATTTATTTTTCGCAATCCCCTGTATTTATTTTGTATCCCTCTCCCCTTACTTTGTACGCATTTTATTTTCCGCATCTTAATTAATTTCGAATCCTTGGTCCAACGCCAAGCGATTGCACTTGCACACTTGCACTTTATTTTCCAGTTATCTTTTTTTCCGTTTATTAGGATCCACCTTACCTTGCGAGCCGAGAGATTCGTGCCTCGCTAACAAAACCACAAAAATAACCTCCACTTGCATTTACCCTTTAACCTCCAAAAAACCAAAACGTTTCGAGTAGATCCGAACCCTTGATCCAACGTCAAGCGGTCTTAGGAAATAAAACACATTCTAATAATACGAGAAGATTTGTACGCCACGAGCCTTAAGCGGTAGAAAGGGGGATAACGAGCTTTCGTTACTCACTCCGATTATTTCGACGCAGGACACCCGTCTTGTTGGGCGAGATAAACTATCCATAGTCTTTAGTACATTTCAACTCCTAAACCCTTTCATCGACGAAAGGTAATAAAATCAACAACCATTACCCTTAGTAGGCCGAACTACGAGGCTCTGACTTTCCCATTGCACACGGGAGTACGTAGGCACGAGGATCTCCATCCTTGCCGAGCACCTAGGTCCAATCTAACTTATAATTCAACTCATTTCCCTCTAGCAAGCAATTCGTTTAAGCATAGACATCCTTTCTCGCGCGTTAACTTAGATGGTTCCCATCGAGTACGATGGATGTAGGGGGTGCTAATACCTTCCCCCTGCATAACCGACTCCCGAACCCAGGCAATGGTTCCGTTGACCTTTGTCCTCGTCCTTCTCTTCCCGGGTTGTATCTATATCTTCCCTTTCCCTCTTCGGGAATAAATAGAATTAGGTGGCGACTCTTCAGTCAGTCCGGCGCGCGGCTCCGTCCATTTCGGATCGCGTGAGGTTGTATTTTTCGGGGTACGACAATTAGTGTATAATATATTATGATTTTTTGACCGAAACTTGCATTTTGAAAAGTTTCATAGAATCTAATTTTCAGAATGATTTTTTGCATGGACTTCCATCATAACCTTCCTTCCTAACATATATAAATGATCTTAAAAGTTTCGTATCATTTCGAACATTCCCCGATTTAAATTGAGTTTTGACCGAAAATAGTATAAATTCGTGTATAATATATTATAATTATTTGACCGAAACTTGTATTTTGAAAAGTTTCATAGAATCTAATTTTCAGAATGATTTTTTGCGTGCACTTCCATCATAACCTTCCCTCCTAACATATATAAATGATCTTAAAAGTTTTTGTTTATCATTTCAAACAGTCCCCGATTTAATTTGATTTTTGACAGAAACTAGTATAAACTAGTGTATAATATATTATGATTTTTTGACCAAAACTTGCATTTTGAAAAGTTTCATAGAATCTAATTTTCAGAATTATTTTTTGCATGGACTTCCATCATAACCTTCCCTTCTAACATATAAAAATGATCTTAAAAGTTTCGTATCATTTCGAACATTCCCGATTTAAATTAAGTTTTGACCATAACTAGTATAAATTCGTGTATAATATATTATGATTTTTCAACCGAAACTTGCATTTTAAAACATTTCATAGAATCTAATTTTCAGATGATTTTTTGCATGGACTTCCATCATAACCTTCCCTCCTAACATTTATATATGATCTTAAAAGTTTTTTTTTATCATTTTAAACAGTCCCCGATTTAATTTGATTTTTGACAGAAACTAGTATAAACTAGTGTATAATATATTATGATTTTTTGACCAAAACTTGCATTTTGAAAAGTTTAATAGAATCTAATTTTCAGAATGATTTTTTGCATGGACTTCCATCATAAACTTCCCTCCTAACATATATAAATGATCTTAAAAGTTTCTTTTATCATTTTAAACAGTCCCCGATTTAATTTTATTTTTGACAGAAACTAGTATAAACTAGTGTATAATATATTATGATTTTTTGACCGAAACTTGCATTTTGAAAAGTTTCATAGAATCTAATTTTCAGAATGATTTTTTGCATGGACTTCCATCATAACCTTCCCTCCTAACATATATAAATGATCTTAAAAGTTTCGTATCATTTCGAACATTCCCCGATTTAAATTGAGTTTTGACCGAAAATAGTATAAATTCGTGTATAATATATTATAATTATTTGACCGAAACTTGTATTTTGAAAAGTTTCATAGAATCTAATTTTTAGAATGATTTTTTGCATGCACTTCCATCATAACCTTCCCTCCTAACATATATAAATGATCTTAAAAGTTTTTTTTTATCATTTCAAACAGTCCCCGATTTAATTTGATTTTTGACAGAAACTAGTATAAACTAGTGTATAATATATTATGATTTTTTGACCAAAACTTGCATTTTGAAAAGTTTCATAGAATCTAATTTTCAGAATTATTTTTTGCATGGACTTCCATCATAACCTTCCCTCCTAACATATATAAATGATCTTAAAAGTTTCGTATCATTTCGAACATTCCCCTATTTAATTTGAGTTTTGACCGAAACAATTACAAATTAGTGTATAATATATTATGATTTTTTGACCGAAACTTGCATTTTGAAAAGTTTAATAGAATCTAATTTTCAGAATAATTTTTTGCTTGGACTTCCATCATAACCTTCCCTCCTAACATATATAAATGATCTTAAAAGTTTCGTATCATTTCGAACATTCCCTTATTTAATTTGAGTTTTGACCGAAACAATTAGAAATTAGTGTATAATATATTATGATTTTTTGACCGAAACTTGCATTTTGAAAAGTTTCATAGAATCTAATTTTCAGAATGATTTTTTGCATGGACTTCCATCTTAACCTTCCCTTTTAACATATATAAATGATCTTAAAAGTTTCGTATCATTTCGAACCTTCCCCTATTTAATTTGAGTTTTGAGCGAAACAATTACAAATTAGTGTATAATATATTATGATTTTTTGACCGAAACTTGCATTTTGAAAAGTTTCATAGAATCTAATTTTCAGAATGATTTTTTGCATGGACTTCCATCAAAACCTTCCCTCCTAACATATATAAATGATCTTAAAAGTTTCGTATCATTTCGAACATTCCCTTATTTAATTTGAGTTTTGACCGAAACAATTAGAAATTAGTGTATAATATATTATGATTTTTTGACCGAAACTTGCATTTTGAAAAGTTTCATAGAATCTAATTTTCAGAATGATTTTTTGCATGGACTTCCATCTTAACCTTCCCTCTTAACATATATAAATGATCTTAAAAGTTTCGTATCATTTTGAACCTTCCCCTATTTAATTTGAGTTTTGACCGAAACAATTACAAATTAGTGTATAATATATTATGATTTTTTGACCGAAACTTGCATTTTGAAAAGTTTCATAGAATCAAATTTTCAGAATGATTTTTTGCATGGACTTCCATCATAACCTTCCCTCCTAACATATATAAATGATCTTAAAAGTTTCGTATCATTTCGAATATTCCCCTATTTAATTTGAGTTTTGACCGAAACAATTAGAAATTAGTGTATAATATATTATGATTTTTTGACCGAAACTTGCATTTTGAAAAGTTTCATAGAATCTTATTTTCAGAATGATTTTTTGCATGGACTTCCATCTTAACCTTCCCTCTTAACATATATAAATGATCTTAAAAGTTTCGTATCATTTTGAACCTTCCCCTATTTAATTTGAGTTTTGACCGAAACAATTACAAATTAGTGTATAATATATTATGATTTTTTGACCGAAACTTGCATTTTGAAAAGTTTCATAGAATCTAATTTTCAGAATGATTTTTTGCATGGACTTCCATCATAACCTTCCCTCCTAACATATATTAATGATCTTAAAAGTTTCGTATCATTTCGAACATTCCCCGATTTAAATTGAGTTTTGACCGAAAATAGTATAAATTCGTGTATAATATATTATAATTATTTGACCGAAACTTGCATTTTGAAAAGTTTCATAGAATCTAATTTTCAGAATGATTTTTTGCATGGACTTCCATCATAACCTTCCCTCCTAACATATATAAATGATCTTAAAAGTTTTTTTTATCATTTCAAACAGACCCCGATTTAATTTGATTTTTGACAGAAACTAGTATAAACTAGTGTATAATATATTATGATTTTTTGACCAAAACTTGCATTTTGAAAAGTTTCATAGAATCTAATTTTCAGAATTATTTTTTGCATGGACTTCCATCATAACCTTCCCTTCTAACATATAAAAATGATCTTAAAAGTTTCGTATCATTTCGAACATTCCCGATTTAAATTATGTTTTGACCAAAACTAATATAAATTCGTGTATAATATATTATGATTTTTCGACTGAAACTTGCATTTTAAAACATTTCATAGAATCTAATTTTCAGATGATTTTTTGCATGGACTTCCATCATAACCTTCCCTCCTAACATATATAAATGATCTTAAAAGTTTTTTTTTATCATTTCAAACAGTCCCCGATTTAATTTGATTTTTGACAGAAACTAGTATAAACTAGTGTATAATATATTGTGATTTTTTGACCAAAACATGCATTTTGAAAAGTTTCATAGAATCTAATTTTCAGAATTATTTTTTGCATGGACTTCCATCATAACCTTCCCTTCTAACATATAAAAATGATCTTAAAAGTTTCGAATCATTTCGAACATTCCCGATTTAAATTAAGTTTTGACCATAACTAGTATAAATTCGTGTATAATATATTATGATTTTTCAACCGAAACTTGCATTTTAAAACATTTCATAGAATCTAATTTTCAGATGATTTTTTGCATGCACTTCCATCATAACCTTCCCTCCTAACATTTATAAATGATCTTAAAAGTTTTTTTTATCATTTTAAACAGTCCCCGATTTAATTTGATTTTTGACAGAAACTAGTATAAACTAGTGTATAATATATTATGATTTTTTGACCAAAACTTGCATTTTGAAAAGTTTAATAGAATCTAATTTTCAGAATGATTTTTTGCTTGGACTTCCATCATAACCTTCCCTCCTAACATATATAAATGATCTTAAAAGTTTCGTATCATTTCGAACATTCCCTTATTTAATTTGAGTTTTGACCGAAACAATTAGAAATTAGTGTATAATATATTATGATTTTTTGACCGAAACTTGCATTTTGAAAAGTTTCATAGAATCTAATTTTCAGAATGATTTTTTGCATGGACTTCCATCTTAACCTTCCCTCTTAACATATATAAATGATCTTAAAAGTTTCGTATCATTTTGAACCTTCCCCTATTTAATTTGAGTTTTGACCGAAACAATTACAAATTAGTGTATAATATATTATGATTTTTTGACCGAAACTTGCATTTTGAAAAGTTTCATAGAATCTAATTTTCAGAATGATTTTTTGCATGGACTTCCATCATAACCTTCCCTCCTAACATATATAAATGATCTTAAAAGTTTCGTATCATTTCGAATATTCCCCTATTTAATTTGAGTTTTGACCGAAACAATTAGAAATTAGTGTATAATATATTATGATTTTTTGACCGAAACTTGCATTTTGAAAAGTTTCATAGAATCTAATTTTCAGAATGATTTTTTGCATGGACTTCCATCTTAACCTTCCCTCTTAACATATATAAATGATCTTAAAAGTTTCGTATCATTTTGAACCTTCCCCTATTTAATTTGAGTTTTGACCGAAACAATTACAAATTAGTGTATAATATATTATGATTTTTTGACCGAAACTTGCATTTTGAAAAGTTTCATAGAATCTAATTTTCAGAATGATTTTTTGCATGGACTTCCATCATAACCTTCCCTCCTAACATATATTAATGATCTTAAAAGTTTCGTATCATTTCGAACATTCCCCGATTTAAATTGAGTTTTGACCGAAAATAGTATAAATTCGTGTATAATATATTATAATTATTTGACCGAAACTTGCATTTTGAAAAGTTTCATAGAATCTAATTTTCAGAATGATTTTTTGCATGGACTTCCATCATAACCTTCCCTCCTAACATATATAAATGATCTTAAAAGTTTTTTTTATCATTTCAAACAGACCCCGATTTAATTTGATTTTTGACAGAAACTAGTATAAACTAGTGTATAATATATTATGATTTTTTGACCAAAACATGCATTTTGAAAAGTTTCATAGAATCTAATTTTCAGAATTATTTTTTGCATGGACTTCCATCATAACCTTCCCTTCTAACATATAAAAATGATCTTAAAAGTTTCGTATCATTTCGAACATTCCCGATTTAAATTATGTTTTGACCAAAACTAATATAAATTCGTGTATAATATATTATGATTTTTCGACTGAAACTTGCATTTTAAAACATTTCATAGAATCTAATTTTCAGATGATTTTTTGCATGGACTTCCATCATAACCTTCCCTCCTAACATATATAAATGATCTGAAAAGTTTCGTATCATTTCGAACATTCCCCGATTTAAATTGAGTTTTAACCGAAAATAGTATAAATTCGTGTATAATATATTATAATTATTTGACCGAAACTTGCATTTTGAAAAGTTTCATAGAATCTAATTTTCAGAATGATTTTTTGCATGGACTTCCATCATAACCTTCCCTTCTAACATATAAAAATGATCTTAAAAGTTTCGAATCATTTCGAACATTCCCGATTTAAATTAAGTTTTGACCATAACTAGTATAAATTCGTGTATAATATATTATGATTTTTCAACCGAAACTTGCATTTTAAAACATTTCATAGAATCTAATTTTCAGATGATTTTTTGCATGCACTTCCATCATAACCTTCCCTCCTAACATTTATATATGATCTTAAAAGTTTTTTTTTATCATTTTAAACAGTCCCCGATTTAATTTGATTTTTGACAGAAACTAGTATAAACTAGTGTATAATATATTATGATTTTTTGAACAAAACTTGCATTTTGAAAAGTTTAATAGAATCTAATTTTCAGAATGATTTTTTGCTTGGACTTCCATCATAACCTTCCCTCCTAACATATATAAATGATCTTAAAAGTTTCGTATCATTTCGAACATTCCCTTATTTAATTTGAGTTTTGACCGAAACAATTAGAAATTAGTGTATAATATATTATGATTTTTTGACCGAAACTTGCATTTTGAAAAGTTTCATAGAATCTAATTTTCAGAATGATTTTTTGCATGGACTTCCATCTTAACCTTCCCTCTTAACATATATAAATGATCTTAAAAGTTTCGTATCATTTTGAACCTTCCCCTATTTAATTTGAGTTTTGACCGAAACAATTACAAATTAGTGTATAATATATTATGATTTTTTGACCGAAACTTGCATTTTGAAAAGTTTCATAGGATCTAATTTTCAGAATGATTTTTTGCATGGACTTCCATCATAACCTTCCCTCCTAACATATATAAATGATCTTAAAAGTTTCGTATCATTTCGAATATTCCCCTATTTAATTTGAGTTTTGACCGAAACAATTAGAAATTAGTGTATAATATATTATGATTTTTTGACCGAAACTTGCATTTTGAAAAGTTTCATAGAATCTAATTTTCAGAATGATTTTTTGCATGGACTTCCATCATAACCTTCCCTCCTAACATATATAAATGATCTTAAAAGTTTTTTTTATCATTTCAAACAGACCCCGATTTAATTTGATTTTTGACAGAAACTAGTATAAACTAGTGTATAATATATTATGATTTTTTGACCAAAACATGCATTTTGAAAAGTTTCATAGAATCTAATTTTCAGAATTATTTTTTGCATGGACTTCCATCATAACCTTCCCTTCTAACATATAAAAATGATCTTAAAAGTTTCGTATCATTTCGAACATTCCCGATTTAAATTATGTTTTGACCAAAACTAATATAAATTCGTGTATAATATATTATGATTTTTCGACTGAAACTTGCATTTTAAAACATTTCATAGAATCTAATTTTCAGATGATTTTTTGCATGGACTTCCATCATAACCTTTCCTCCTAACATATATAAATGATCTGAAAAGTTTCGTATCATTTCGAACATTCCCCGATTTAAATTGAGTTTTAACCGAAAATAGTATAAATTCGTGTATAATATATTATAATTATTTGACCGAAACTTGCATTTTGAAAAGTTTCATAGAATCTAATTTTCAGAATGATTTTTTGCATGGACTTCCATCATAACCTTCCCTTCTAACATATAAAAATGATCTTAAAAGTTTCGAATCATTTCGAACATTCCCGATTTAAATTAAGTTTTGACCATAACTAGTATAAATTCGTGTATAATATATTATGATTTTTCAACCGAAACTTGCATTTTAAAACATTTCATAGAATCTAATTTTCAGATGATTTTTTGCATGCACTTCCATCATAACCTTCCCTCCTAACATTTATATATGATCTTAAAAGTTTTTTTTTATCATTTTAAACAGTCCCCGATTTAATTTGATTTTTGACAGAAACTAGTATAAACTAGTGTATAATATATTATGATTTTTTGAACAAAACTTGCATTTTGAAAAGTTTAATAGAATCTAATTTTCAGAATGATTTTTTGCTTGGACTTCCATCATAACCTTCCCTCCTAACATATATAAATGATCTTAAAAGTTTCGTATCATTTCGAACATTCCCTTATTTAATTTGAGTTTTGACCGAAACAATTAGAAATTAGTGTATAATATATTATGATTTTTTGACCGAAACTTGCATTTTGAAAAGTTTCATAGAATCTAATTTTCAGAATGATTTTTTGCATGGACTTCCATCTTAACCTTCCCTCTTAACATATATAAATGATCTTAAAAGTTTCGTATCATTTTGAACCTTCCCCTATTTAATTTGAGTTTTGACCGAAACAATTACAAATTAGTGTATAATATATTATGATTTTTTGACCGAAACTTGCATTTTGAAAAGTTTCATAGGATCTAATTTTCAGAATGATTTTTTGCATGGACTTCCATCATAACCTTCCCTCCTAACATATATAAATGATCTTAAAAGTTTCGTATCATTTCGAATATTCCCCTATTTAATTTGAGTTTTGACCGAAACAATTAGAAATTAGTGTATAATATATTATGATTTTTTGACCGAAACTTGCATTTTGAAAAGTTTCATAGAATCTAATTTTCAGAATGATTTTTTGCATGGACTTCCATCATAACCTTCCCTCCTAACATATATAAATGATCTTAAAAGTTTTTTTTATCATTTCAAACAGACCCCGATTTAATTTGATTTTTGACAGAAACTAGTATAAACTAGTGTATAATATATTATGATTTTTTGACCAAAACATGCATTTTGAAAAGTTTCATAGAATCTAATTTTCAGAATTATTTTTTGCATGGACTTCCATCATAACCTTCCCTTCTAACATATAAAAATGATCTTAAAAGTTTCGTATCATTTCGAACATTCCCGATTTAAATTATGTTTTGACCAAAACTAATATAAATTCGTGTATAATATATTATGATTTTTCGACTGAAACTTGCATTTTAAAACATTTCATAGAATCTAATTTTCAGATGATTTTTTGCATGGACTTCCATCATAACCTTTCCTCCTAACATATATAAATGATCTGAAAAGTTTCGTATCATTTCGAACATTCCCCGATTTAAATTGAGTTTTAACCGAAAATAGTATAAATTCGTGTATAATATATTATAATTATTTGACCGAAACTTGCATTTTGAAAAGTTTCATAGAATCTAATTTTCAGAATGATTTTTTGCATGGACTTCCATCATAACCTTCCCTTCTAACATATAAAAATGATCTTAAAAGTTTCGAATCATTTCGAACATTCCCGATTTAAATTAAGTTTTGACCATAACTAGTATAAATTCGTGTATAATATATTATGATTTTTCAACCGAAACTTGCATTTTAAAACATTTCATAGAATCTAATTTTCAGATGATTTTTTGCATGCACTTCCATCATAACCTTCCCTCCTAACATTTATATATGATCTTAAAAGTTTTTTTTTATCATTTTAAACAGTCCCCGATTTAATTTGATTTTTGACAGAAACTAGTATAAACTAGTGTATAATATATTATGATTTTTTGAACAAAACTTGCATTTTGAAAAGTTTAATAGAATCTAATTTTCAGAATGATTTTTTGCTTGGACTTCCATCATAACCTTCCCTCCTAACATATATAAATGATCTTAAAAGTTTCGTATCATTTCGAACATTCCCTTATTTAATTTGAGTTTTGACCGAAACAATTAGAAATTAGTGTATAATATATTATGATTTTTTGACCGAAACTTGCATTTTGAAAAGTTTCCTAGAATCTAATTTTCAGAATGATTTTTTGCATGGACTTCCATCTTAACCTTCCCTCTTAACATATATAAATGATCTTAAAAGTTTCGTATCATTTTGAACCTTCCCCTATTTAATTTGAGTTTTGACCGAAACAATTACAAATTAGTGTATAATATATTATGATTTTTTGACCGAAACTTGCATTTTGAAAAGTTTCATAGGATCTAATTTTCAGAATGATTTTTTGCATGGACTTCCATCATAACCTTCCCTCCTAACATATATAAATGATCTTAAAAGTTTCGTATCATTTCGAATATTCCCCTATTTAATTTGAGTTTTGACCGAAACAATTAGAAATTAGTGTATAATATATTATGATTTTTTGACCGAAACTTGCATTTTGAAAAGTTTCATAGAATCTAATTTTCAGAATGATTTTTTGCATGGACTTCCATCATAACCTTCCCTCCTAACATATATAAATGATCTTAAAAGTTTTTTTTATCATTTCAAACAGACCCCGATTTAATTTGATTTTTGACAGAAACTAGTATAAACTAGTGTATAATATATTATGATTTTTTGACCAAAACATGCATTTTGAAAAGTTTCATAGAATCTAATTTTCAGAATTATTTTTTGCATGGACTTCCATCATAACCTTCCCTTCTAACATATAAAAATGATCTTAAAAGTTTCGTATCATTTCGAACATTCCCGATTTAAATTATGTTTTGACCAAAACTAATATAAATTCGTGTATAATATATTATGATTTTTCGACTGAAACTTGCATTTTAAAACATTTCATAGAATCTAATTTTCAGATGATTTTTTGCATGGACTTCCATCATAACCTTTCCTCCTAACATATATAAATGATCTGAAAAGTTTCGTATCATTTCGAACATTCCCCGATTTAAATTGAGTTTTAACCGAAAATAGTATAAATTCGTGTATAATATATTATAATTATTTGACCGAAACTTGCATTTTGAAAAGTTTCATAGAATCTAATTTTCAGAATGATTTTTTGCATGGACTTCCATCATAACCTTCCCTTCTAACATATAAAAATGATCTTAAAAGTTTCGAATCATTTCGAACATTCCCGATTTAAATTAAGTTTTGACCATAACTAGTATAAATTCGTGTATAATATATTATGATTTTTCAACCGAAACTTGCATTTTAAAACATTTCATAGAATCTAATTTTCAGATGATTTTTTGCATGCACTTCCATCATAACCTTCCCTCCTAACATTTATATATGATCTTAAAAGTTTTTTTTTATCATTTTAAACAGTCCCCGATTTAATTTGATTTTTGACAGAAACTAGTATAAACTAGTGTATAATATATTATGATTTTTTGAACAAAACTTGCATTTTGAAAAGTTTAATAGAATCTAATTTTCAGAATGATTTTTTGCTTGGACTTCCATCATAACCTTCCCTCCTAACATATATAAATGATCTTAAAAGTTTCGTATCATTTCGAACATTCCCTTATTTAATTTGAGTTTTGACCGAAACAATTAGAAATTAGTGTATAATATATTATGATTTTTTGACCGAAACATGCATTTTGAAAAGTTTCATAGAATCTAATTTTCAGAATGATTTTTTGCATGGACTTCCATCTTAACCTTCCCTCTTAACATATATAAATGATCTTAAAAGTTTCGTATCATTTTGAACCTTCCCCTATTTAATTTGAGTTTTGACCGAAACAATTACAAATTAGTGTATAATATATTATGATTTTTTGACCGAAACTTGCATTTTGAAAAGTTTCATAGGATCTAATTTTCAGAATGATTTTTTGCATGGACTTCCATCATAACCTTCCCTCCTAACATATATAAATGATCTTAAAAGTTTCGTATCATTTCGAATATTCCCCTATTTAATTTGAGTTTTGACCGAAACAATTAGAAATTAGTGTATAATATATTATGATTTTTTGACCGAAACTTGCATTTTGAAAAGTTTCATAGAATCTAATTTTCAGAATGATTTTTTGCATGGACTTCCATCTTAACCTTCCCTCTTAACATATATAAATGATCTTAAAAGTTTCGTATCATTTTGAACCTTCCCCTATTTAATTTGAGTTTTGACCGAAACAATTACAAATTAGTGTATAATAAATTATGATTTTTTGACCGAAACTTGCATTTTGAAAAGTTTCATAGAATCTAATTTTCAGAATGATTTTTTGCATGGACTTCCATCATAACCTTCCCTCCTAACATATATAAATGATCTTAAAAGTTTCGTATCATTTCGAACATTCCCCGATTTAAATTGAGTTTTGACCGAAAATAGTATAAATTCGTGTATAATATATTATAATTATTTGACCGAAACTTGCATTTTGAAAAGTTTCATAGAATCTAATTTTCAGAATGATTTTTTGCATGGACTTCCATCATAACCTTCCCTCCTAACATATATAAATGATCTTAAAAGTTTTTTTTATCATTTCAAACAGACCCCGATTTAATTTGATTTTTGACAAAAACTAGTATAAACTAGTGTATAATATATTATGATTTTTTGACCAAAACTTGCATTTTGAAAAGTTTCATAGAATCTAATTTTCAGAATTATTTTTTGCATGGACTTCCATCATAACTTTCCCTTCTAACATATAAAAATGATCTTAAAAGTTTCGTATCATTTCGAACATTCCCGATTTAAATTATGTTTTGACCAAAACTAATATAAATTCGTGTATAATATATTATGATTTTTCGACTGAAACTTGCATTTTAAAACATTTCATAGAATCTAATTTTCAGATGATTTTTTGCATGGACTTCCATCATAACCTTCCCTCCTAACATTTATATATGATCTTAAAAGTTACTTTTATCATTTTAAACAGTCCCCGATTTAATTTGATTTTTGACAGAAACTAGTATAAACTAGTGTATAATATATTATGATTTTTTGACCGAAACTTGCATTTTGAAAAGTTTCATAGAATCTAATTTTCAGAATGATTTTTTGCATGGACTTCCATCATAACCTTCCCTCCTAACATATATAAATGATCTTAAAAGTTTCGTATCATTTCGAACATTCCCCGATTTAAATTGAGTTTTGACCGAAAATAGTATAAATTCGTGTATAATATATTATAATTATTTGACCGAAACTTGTATTTTGAAAAGTTTCATAGAATCTAATTTTCAGAATGATTCTTTGCATGCACTTCCATCATAACCTTCCCTCCTAACATATATAAATGATCTTAAAAGTTTTTTTTATCATTTCAAACAGACCCCGATTTAATTTGATTTTTGACAGAAACTAGTATAAACTAGTGTATAATATATTATGATTTTTTGACCAAAACATGCATTTTGAAAAGTTTCATAGAATCTAATTTTCAGAATTATTTTTTGCATGGACTTCCATCATAACCTTCCCTTCTAACATATAAAAATGATATTAAAAGTTTCGTATCATTTCGAACATTCCCGATTTAAATTATGTTTTGACCAAAACTAGTATAAATTCGTGTATAATATATTATGATTTTTCGACCGAAACTTGCATTTTAAAACATTTCATAGAATCTAATTTTCAGATGATTTTTTGCATGGACTTCCATCATAACCTTCCCTCCTAACATTTATATATGATCTTAAAAGTTTCTTTTAGCATTTTAAACAGTCCCCGATTTAATTTGATTTTTGACAGAAACTAGTATAAACTAGTGTATAATATATTATGATTTTTTGACCGAAACTTGCATTTTGAAAAGTTTCATAGAATCTAATTTTCAGAATGATTTTTTGCATGGACTTCCATCATAACCTTCCCTCCTAACATATATAAATGATCTTAAAAGTTTCGTATCATTTCGAACATTCCCCGATTTAAATTGAGTTTTGACCGAAAATAGTATAAATTCGTGTATAATATATTATAATTATTTGACCGAAACTTGTATTTTGAAAAGTTTCATAGAATCTAATTTTCAGAATGATTTTTTGCATGCACTTCCATCATAACCTTCCCTCCTAACATATATAAATGATCTTAAAAGTTTTTTTTTATCATTTCAAACAGTCCCCGATTTAATTTGATTTTTGACAGAAACTAGTATAAACTAGTGTATAATATATTATGATTTTTTGACCAAAACTTGCATTTTGAAAAGTTTCATAGAATCTAATTTTCAGAATTATTTTTTGCATGGACTTCCATCATAACCTTCCCTTCTAACATATAAAAATGATCTTAAAAGTTTCGTATCATTTCGAACATTCCCGATTTAAATTAAGTTTTGACCATACTAGTATAAATTCGTGTATAATATATTATGATTTTTCAACCGAAACTTGCATTTTAAAACATTTCATAGAATCTAATTTTCAGATGATTTTTTGCATGGACTTCCATCATAACCTTCCCTCCTAACATTTATATATGATCTTAAAAGTTTTTTTTATCATTTTAAACAGTCCCCGATTTAATTTGATTTTTGACAGAAACTAGTATAAACTAGTGTATAATATATTACGATTTTTTGACCAAAACTTGCATTTTGAAAAGTTTAATAGAATCTAATTTTCAGAATGATTTTTTGCTTGGACTTCCATCATAACCTTCCCTCCTAACATATATAAATGATCTTAAAAGTTTCGTATCATTTCTAACATTCCCCTATTTAATTTGAGTTTTGACCGAAACAATTAGAAATTAGTGTATAATATATTATGATTTTTTGACCGAAACTTGCATTTTGAAAAGTTTCATAGAATCTAATTTTCAGAATGATTTTTTGCATGGACTTCCATCTTAACCTTCCCTCTTAACATATATAAATGATCTTAAAAGTTTCGTATCATTTTGAACCTTCCCCTATTTAATTTGAGTTTTGACCGAAACAATTACAAATTAGTGTATAATATATTATGATTTTTTGACCGAAACTTGCATTTTGAAAAGTTTCATAGAATCTAATTTTCAGAATGATTTTTTGCATGGACTTCCATCATAACCTTCCCTCCTAACATATATAAATGATCTTAAATGTTTCGTATCATTTCGAACATTCCCCGATTTAAATTGAGTTTTGACCGAAAATAGTATAAATTCGTGTATAATATATTATAATTATTTGACCGAAACTTGTATTTTGAAAAGTTTCATAGAATCTAATTTTCAGAATGATTTTTTGCATGCACTTCCATCATAACCTTCCCTCCTAACATATATAAATGATCTTAAAAGTTTTTTTTATCATTTCAAACAGTCCCCGATTTAATTTGATTTTTGACAGAAACTAGTATAAACTAGTGTATAATATATTATGATTTTTTGACCAAAACTTGCATTTTGAAAAGTTTCATCGAATCTAATTTTCAGAATTATTTTTTGCATGGACTTCCATCATAACCTTCCCTTCTAACATATAAAAATGATCTTAAAAGTTTCGTATCATTTCGAACATTCCCGATTTAAATTAAGTTTTGACCATAACTAGTATAAATTCGTGTATAATATATTATGATTTTTCAACCGAAACTTGCATTTTAAAACATTTCATAGAATCTAATTTTCAGATGATTTTTTGCATGGACTTCCATCATAACCTTCCCTCCTAACATTTATATATGATCTTAAAAGTTTTTTTTATCATTTTAAACAGTCCCCGATTTAATTTGATTTTTGACCGAAACTAGTATAAACTAGTGTATAATATATTATGATTTTTTGACCAAAACTTGCATTTTGAAAAGTTTAATAGAATCTAATTTTCAGAATGATTTTTTGCTTGGACTTCCATCATAACCTTCCCTCCTAACATATATAAATGATCTTAAAAGTTTCGTATCATTTCGAACATTCCCCTATTTAATTTGAGTTTTGACCGAAACAATTAGAAATTAGTGTATAATATATTATGATTTTTCGACCGAAACTTGCATTTTGAAAAGTTTCATAGAATCTAATTTTCAGAATGATTTTTTGCATGGACTTCCATCTTAACCTTCCCTCTTAACATATATAAATGATCTTAAAAGTTTCGTATCATTTTGAACCTTCCCCTATTTAATTTGAGTTTTGACCGAAACAATTACAAATTAGTGTATAATATATTATGATTTTTTGACCGAAACTTGCATTTTGAAAAGTTTCATAGAATCTAATTTTCAGAATGATTTTTTGCATGGACTTCCATCATAACCTTCCCTCCTAACATATATAAATGATCTTAAAAGTTTCGTATCATTTCGAACATTCCCCGATTTAAATTGAGTTTTGACCGAAAATAGTATAAATTCGTGTATAATATATTATAATTATTTGACCGAAACTTGTATTTGTAAAAGTTTCATAGAATCTAATTTTCAGAATGATTTTTTGCATGCACTTCCATCATAACCTTCCCTCCTAACATATATAAATGATCTTAAAAGTTTTTTTAATCATTTCAAACAGTCCCCGATTTAATTTGATTTTTGACAGAAACTAGTATAAACTAGTGTATAATATATTATGATTTTTTGACTAAAACTTGCATTTTGAAAAGTTTAATAGAATCTAATTTTCAGAATGATTTTTTGCATGGACTTCCATCATAACCTTCCCTCCTAACATATATAAATGATCTTAAAAGTTTCGTATTATTTCGAACATTCCCCTATTAAATTTGAGTTTTGACCGAAACAATTAGAAATTAGTGTATAATATATTATGATTCTTTGACCGAAACTTGCATTTTGAAAAGTTTCATAGAATCTAATTTTCAGAATGATTTTTTGCATGGACTTCCATCATAACCTTCCCTCTTAACATATATGAATGATCTTAAAAGTTTCGTATCATTTCGAACCTTCCCCTATTTAATTTGAGTTTTGACCGAAACAATTACAAATTAGTGTATAATATATTATGATTTTTTGACCGAAACTTGCATTTTGAAAAGTTTCATAGAATCTAATTTTCAGAATGATTTTTTGCATGGACTTCCATCATAACCTTCCCTCCTAACATATATAAATGATCTTAAAAGTTTCGTATCATTTCGAACATTCCCCGATTTAAATTAAGTTTTGACCGAAAATAGTATAAATTCGTGTAAAATATTATATAATTATTTGACCGAAACTTGCATTTTGAAAAGTTTCATAGAATCTAATTTTCAGAATTATTTTTTGCATGCACTTCCATCATAACCTTCCCTCCTAACATATATAAATGATCTTAAAAGTTTTCTTTTATTATTTCAAAAAGTCCCCGATTTAATTTGATTTTTGACAGAAACTAGTATAAACTAGTGTATAATATATTATGATTTTTTGACCAAAACTTGCATTTTGAAAAGTTTCATAGAATCTAATTTTCAGAATTATTTTTTGCATGGACTTCCATCATAACCTTCCCTTCTAACATATAAAAATGATCTTAAAAGTTTCGTATCATTTCGAACATTCCCGATTTAAATTAAGTTTTGACCATAACTAGTATAAATTCGTGTATAATATATTATGATTTTTCAACCGAAACTTGCATTTTAAAACATTTCATAGAATCTAATTTTCAGAAGATTTTTTGCATGGACTTCCATCATAACCTTCCCTCCTAACATTTATATATGATCTTAAAAGTTTTTTTTTTATCATTTTAAACAGTCCCCGATTTAATTTGATTTTTGACAGAAACTAGTATAAACTAGTGTATAATATATTATGATTTTTTGACCAAAACTTGCATTTTGAAAAGTTTAATAGAATCTAATTTTCAGAATGATTTTTTGCTTGGACTTCCATCATAACCTTCCCTCCTAACATATATAAATGATCTTAAAAGTTTCGTATCATTTCGAACATTCCCCTATTTAATTTGAGTTTTGACCGAAACAATTAGAAATTAGTGTATAATATATTATGATTTTTCAACCGAAACTTGCATTTTGAAAAGTTTCATAGAATCTAATTTTCAGAATGATTTTTTGCATGGACTTCCATCTTAACCTTCCCTCTTAACATATATAAATGATCTTAAAAGTTTCGTATCATTTTGAACCTTCCCCTATTTAATTTGAGTTTTGACCGAAACAATTACAAATTAGTGTATAATATATTATGATTTTTTGACCGAAACTTGCATTTTGAAAAGTTTCATAGAATCTAATTTTCAGAATGATTTTTTGCATGGACTTCCATCATAACCTTCCCTCCTAACATATATAAATGATCTTAAAAGTTTCGTATCATTTCGAACATTCCCCGATTTAAATTGAGTTTTGACCGAAAATAGTATAAATTCGTGTATAATATATTATAATTATTTGACCGAAACTTGTATTTGTAAAAGTTTCATAGAATCTAATTTTCAGAATGATTTTTTGCATGCACTTCCATCATAACCTTCCCTCCTAACATATATAAATGATCTTAAAAGTTTTTTTAATCATTTCAAACAGTCCCCGATTTAATTTGATTTTTGACAGAAACTAGTATAAACTAGTGTATAATATATTATGATTTTTTGACTAAAACTTGCATTTTGAAAAGTTTAATAGAATCTAATTTTCAGAATGATTTTTTGCATGGACTTCCATCATAACCTTCCCTCCTAACATATATAAATGATCTTAAAAGTTTCGTATTATTTCGAACATTCCCCTATTAAATTTGAGTTTTGACCGAAACAATTAGAAATTAGTCTATAATATATTATGATTCTTTGACCGAAACTTGCATTTTGAAAAGTTTCATAGAATCTAATTTTCAGAATGATTTTTTGCATGGACTTCCATCATAACCTTCCCTCTTAACATATATGAATGATCTTAAAAGTTTCGTATCATTTCGAACCTTCCCCTATTTAATTTGAGTTTTGACCGAAACAATTACAAATTAGTGTATAATATATTATGATTTTTTGACCGAAACTTGCATTTTGAAAAGTTTCATAGAATCTAATTTTCAGAATGATTTTTTGCATGGACTTCCATCATAACCTTCCCTCCTAACATATATAAATGATCTTAAAAGTTTCGTATCATTTCGAACATTCCCCGATTTAAATTGAGTTTTGACCGAAAATAGTATAAATTCGTGTATAATATTATATAATTATTTGACCGAAACTTGCATTTTGAAAAGTTTCATAGAATCTAATTTTCAGAATTATTTTTTGCATGCACTTCCATCATAACCTTCCCTCCTAACATATATAAATGATCTTAAAAGTTTTCTTTTATTATTTCAAAAAGTCCCCGATTTAATTTGATTTTTGACAGAAACTAGTATAAACTAGTGTATAATATATTATGATTTTTTGACCAAAACTTGCATTTTGAAAAGTTTCATAGAATCTAATTTTCAGAATTATTTTTTGCATGGACTTCCATCATAACCTTCCCTTCTAACATATAAAAATGATCTTAAAAGTTTCGTATCATTTCGAACATTCCCGATTTAAATTAAGTTTTGACCATAACTAGTATAAATTCGTGTATAATATATTATGATTTTTCAACCGAAACTTGCATTTTAAAACATTTCATAGAATCTAATTTTCAGAAGATTTTTTGCATGGACTTCCATCATAACCTTCCCTCCTAACATTTATATATGATCTTAAAAGTTTTTTTTTTATCATTTTAAACAGTCCCCGATTTAATTTGATTTTTGACAGAAACTAGTATAAACTAGTGTATAATATATTATGATTTTTTGACCAAAACTTGCATTTTGAAAAGTTTAATAGAATCTAATTTTCAGAATGATTTTTTGCTTGGACTTCCATCATAACCTTCCCTCCTAACATATATAAATGATCTTAAAAGTTTCGTATCATTTCGAACATTCCCCTATTTAATTTGAGTTTTGACCGAAACAATTAGAAATTAGTGTATAATATATTATGATTTTTCAACCGAAACTTGCATTTTGAAAAGTTTCATAGAATCTAATTTTCAGAATGATTTTTTGCATGGACTTCCATCTTAACCTTCCCTCTGAACATATATAAATGATCTTAAAAGTTTCGTATCATTTTGAACCGTCCCCTATTTAATTTGAGTTTTGACCGAAACAATTACAAATTAGTGTATAATATATTATGATTTTTTGACCGAAACTTGCATTTTGAAAAGTTTCATAGAATATAATTTTCAGAATGATTTTTTGCATGGACTTCCATCATAACCTTCCCTCCTAACATATATAAATGATCTTAAAAGTTTCGTATCATTTCGAACATTCCCCGATTTAAATTGAGTTTTGACCGAAAATAGTATAAATTCGTGTATAATATATTATAATTATTTGACCGAAACTTGTATTTTGAAAAGTTTCATAGAATCTAATTTTCAGAATGATTTTTTGCATGCACTTCCATCATAACCTTCCCTCCTAACATATATAAATGATCTTAAAAGTTTTTTTTAATCATTTCAAACAGTCCCCGATTTAATTTGATTTTTGACAGAAACTAGTATAAACTAGTGTATAATATATTATGATTTTTTGAACAAAACTTGCATTTTGAAAAGTTTAATAGAATCTAATTTTCAGAATGATTTTTTGCATGGACTTCCATCATAACCTTCCCTCCTAACATATATAAATGATCTTAAAAGTTTCATATTATTTCGAACATTCCCCTATTAAATTTGAGTTTTGACCGAAACAATTAGAAATTAGTCTATAATATATTATGATTTTTTGACCGAAACTTGCATTTTGAAAAGTTTCATAGAATCTAATTTTCAGAATGATTTTTTGCATGGACTTCCATCATAACCTTCCCTCTTAACATATATGAATGATCTTAAATGTTTCGTATCATTTCGAACCTTCCCCTATTTAATTTGAGTTTTGACCGAAACAATTACAAATTAGTGTATAATATATTATGATTTTTTGACCGAAACTTGCATTTTGAAAAGTTTCATAGAATCTAATTTTCAGAATGATTTTTTGCATGGACTTCCATCATAACCTTCCCTCCTAACATATATAAATGATCTTAAAAGTTTCGTATCATTTCGAACATTCCCCGATTTAAATTGAGTTTTGACCGAAAATAGTATAAATTCGTGTATAATATTATATAATTAGTTGACCGAAACTTGCATTTTGAAAAGTTTCATAGAATCTAATTTTCAGAATTATTTTTTGCATGCACTTCCATCATAACCTTCCCTCCTAACATATATAAATGATCTTAAAAGTTTTCTTTTATTATTTCAAACAGTCCCCGATTTAATTTGATTTTTGACAGAAACTAGTATAAACTAGTGTATAATATATTATGATTTTTTGACCAAGACTTGCATTTTGAAAAGTTTCATAGAATCTAATTTTCAGAATTATTTTTTGCTTGGACTTCCATCATAACCTTCCCTCCTAACATATATAAATGATCTTAAAAGTTTCGTATCATTTCGAACATTCCCCTATTTAATTTGAGTTTTGACCGAAACAATTAGAAATTAGTGTATAATATATTATGATTTTTCGACCGAAACTTGCATTTTGAAAAGTTTCATAGAATCTAATTTTCAGAATGATTTTTTGCATGGACTTCCATCTTAACCTTCCCTCTTAACATATATAAATGATCTTAAAAGTTTCGTATCATTTTGAACCTTCCCCTATTTAATTTGAGTTTTGACCGAAACAATTACAAATTAGTGTATAATATATTATGATTTTTTGACCGAAACTTGCATTTTGAAAAGTTTCATAGAATCTAATTTTCAGAATGATTTTTTGCATGGACTTCCATCATAACCTTCCCTCCTAACATATATAAATGATCTTAAAAGTTTCGTATCATTTCGAACATTCCCCGATTTAAATTGAGTTTTGACCGAAAATAGTATAAATTCGTGTATAATATATTATAATTATTTGACCGAAACTTGTATTTTGAAAAGTTTCATAGAATCTAATTTTCAGAATGATTTTTTGCATGCACTTCCATCATAACCTTCCCTCCTAACATATATAAATGATCTTAAAAGTTTTTTTAATCATTTCAAACAGTCCCCGATTTAATTTGATTTTTGACAGAAACTAGTATAAACTAGTGTATAATATATTATGATTTTTTGACCAAAACTTGCATTTTGAAAAGTTTAATAGAATCTAATTTTCAGAATGATTTTTTGCATGGACTTCCATCATAACCTTCCCTCCTAACATATATAAATGATCTTAAAAGTTTCGTATTATTTCGAACATTCCCCTATTACATTTGAGTTTTGACCGAAACAATTAGAAATTAGTGTATAATATATTATGATTTTTTGACCGAAACTTGCATTTTGAAAAGTTTCATAGAATCTAATTTTCAGAATGATTTTTTGCATGGACTTCCATCATAACCTTCCCTCTTAACATATATGAATGATCTTAAAAGTTTCGTATCATTTCGAACCTTCCCCTATTTAATTTGAGTTTTGACCGAAACAATTACAAATTAGTGTATAATATATTATGATTTTTTGACCGAAACTTGCATTTTGAAAAGTTTCATAGAATCTAATTTTCAGAATGATTTTTTGCATGGACTTCCATCATAACCTTCCCTCCTAACATATATAAATGATCTTAAAAGTTTCGTATCATTTCGAACATTCCCCGATTTAAATTGAGTTTTGACCGAAAATAGTATAAATTCGTGTATAATATTATATAATTATTTGACCGAAACTTGCATTTTGAAAAGTTTCATAGAATCTAATTTTCAGAATTATTTTTTGCATGCACTTCCATCATAACCTTCCCTCCTAACATATATAAATGATCTTAAAAGTTTTCTTTTATTATTTCAAAAAGTCCCCGATTTAATTTGATTTTTGACAGAAACTAGTATAAACTAGTGTATAATATATTATGATTTTTTGACCAAAACTTGCATTTTGAAAAGTTTCATAGAATCTAATTTTCAGAATTATTTTTTGCATGGACTTCCATCATAACCTTCCCTTCTAACATATAAAAATGATCTTAAAAGTTTCGTATCATTTCGAACATTCCCGATTTAAATTAAGTTTTGACCATAACTAGTATAAATTCGTGTATAATATATTATGATTTTTCAACCGAAACTTGCATTTTAAAACATTTCATAGAATCTAATTTTCAGATGATTTTTTGCATGGACTTCCATCATAACCTTCCCTCCTAACATTTATATATGATCTTAAAAGTTTTTTTTTTATCATTTTAAACATCCCCGATTTAATTTGATTTTTGACAGAAACTAGTATAAACTAGTGTATAATATATTATGATTTTTTGACCAAAACTTGCATTTTGAAAAGTTTAATAGAATCTAATTTTCAGAATGATTTTTTGCTTGGACTTCCATCATAACCTTCCCTCCTAACATATATAAATGATCTTAAAAGTTTCGTATCATTTCGAACATTCCCCTATTTAATTTGAGTTTTGACCGAAACAATTAGAAATTAGTGTATAATATATTATGATTTTTCAACCGAAACTTGCATTTTGAAAAGTTTCATAGAATCTAATTTTCAGAATGATTTTTTGCATGGACTTCCATCTTAACCTTCCCTCTGAACATATATAAATGATCTTAAAAGTTTCGTATCATTTTGAACCGTCCCCTATTTAATTTGAGTTTTGACCGAAACAATTACAAATTAGTGTATAATATATTATGATTTTTTGACCGAAACTTGCATTTTGAAAAGTTTCATAGAATATAATTTTCAGAATGATTTTTTGCATGGACTTCCATCATAACCTTCCCTCCTAACATATATAAATGATCTTAAAAGTTTCGTATCATTTCGAACATTCCCCGATTTAAATTGAGTTTTGACCGAAAATAGTATAAATTCGTGTATAATATATTATAATTATTTGACCGAAACTTGTATTTTGAAAAGTTTCATAGAATCTAATTTTCAGAATGATTTTTTGCATGCACTTCCATCATAACCTTCCCTCCTAACATATATAAATGATCTTAAAAGTTTTTTTTAATCATTTCAAACAGTCCCCGATTTAATTTGATTTTTGACAGAAACTAGTATAAACTAGTGTATAATATATTATGATTTTTTGAACAAAACTTGCATTTTGAAAAGTTTAATAGAATCTAATTTTCAGAATGATTTTTTGCATGGACTTCCATCATAACCTTCCCTCCTAACATATATAAATGATCTTAAAAGTTTCGTATTATTTCGAACATTCCCCTATTAAATTTGAGTTTTGACCGAAACAATTAGAAATTAGTCTATAATATATTATGATTTTTTGACCGAAACTTGCATTTTGAAAAGTTTCATAGAATCTAATTTTCAGAATGATTTTTTGCATGGACTTCCATCATAACCTTCCCTCTTAACATATATGAATGATCTTAAATGTTTCGTATCATTTCGAACCTTCCCCTATTTAATTTGAGTTTTGACCGAAACAATTACAAATTAGTGTATAATATATTATGATTTTTTGACCGAAACTTGCATTTTGAAAAGTTTCATAGAATCTAATTTTCAGAATGATTTTTTGCATGGACTTCCATCATAACCTTCCCTCCTAACATATATAAATGATCTTAAAAGTTTCGTATCATTTCGAACATTCCCCGATTTAAATTGAGTTTTGACCGAAAATAGTATAAATTCGTGTATAATATATTATAATTATTTGACCGAAACTTGTATTTTGAAAAGTTTCATAGAATCTAATTTTCAGAATGATTTTTTGCATGCACTTCCATCATAACCTTCCCTCCTAACATATATAAATGATCTTAAAAGTTTTTTTTTATCATTTCAAACAGTCCCCGATTTAATTTGATTTTTGACAGAAACTAGTATTAACTAGTGTATAATATATTATGATTTTTTGACCAAAACTTGCATTTTGAAAAGTTTCATAGAATCTAATTTTCAGAATTATTTTTTGCATGGACTTCCATCATAACCTTCCCTCTTAACATATATAAATGATCTTAAAAGTTTCGTATCATTTTGAACCTTCCCCTATTTAATTTGAGTTTTGACCGAAACAATTACAAATTAGTGTATAATATATTATGATTTTTTGACCGAAACTTGCATTTTGAAAAGTTTCATAGAATCTAATTTTCAGAATGATTTTTTGCATGGACTTCCATCATAACCTTCCCTCCTAACATATATAAATGATCTTAAAAGTTTCGTATCATTTCGAACATTCCCCGATTTAAATTGAGTTTTGACCGAAAATAGTATAAATTCGTGTATAATATATTATAATTATTTGACCGAAACTTGTATTTTGAAAAGTTTCATAGAATCTAATTTTCAGAATGATTTTTTGCATGCACTTCCATCATAACCTTCCCTCCTAACATATATAGATGATCTTAAAAGTTTTTTTTAATCAATTCAAACAGTCCCCGATTTAATTTGATTTTTGACAGAAACTAGTATAAACTAGTGTATAATATATTATGATTTTTTGACCAAAACTTGCATTTTGAAAAGTTTAATAGAATCTAATTTTCAGAATTATTTTTTGCATGGAGTTCCATCATAAACTTCCCTCCTAACATATATAAATGATCTTAAAAGTTTCTTTTATCATTTTAAACAGTCCCCGATTTAATTTGATTTTTGACAGAAACTAGTATAAACTAGTGTATAATATATTATGATTTTTTGACCGAAACTTGCATTTTGAAAAGTTTCATAGAATCTAATTTTCAGAATGATTTTTTGCATGGACTTCCATCATAACCTTCCCTCCTAACATATATAAATGATCTTAAAAGTTTCGTATCATTTCGAACATTCCCCGATTTAAATTGAGTTTTGACCGAAAATAGTATAAATTCGTGTATAATATATTATAATTATTTGACCGAAACTTGTATTTTGAAAAGTTTCATAGAATCTAATTTTCAGAATGATTTTTTGCATGCACTTCCATCATAACCTTCCCTCCTAACATATATAAATGATCTTAAAAGTTTTTTTTTATCATTTCAAACAGTCCCCGATTTAATTTGATTTTTGACAGAAACTAGTATTAACTAGTGTATAATATATTATGATTTTTTGACCAAAACTTGCATTTTGAAAAGTTTCATAGAATCTAATTTTCAGAATTATTTTTTGCATGGACTTCCATCATAACCTTCCCTCTTAACATATATAAATGATCTTAAAAGTTTCGTATCATTTTGAACCTTCCCCTATTTAATTTGAGTTTTGACCGAAACAATTACAAATTAGTGTATAATATATTATGATTTTTTGACCTAAACTTGCATTTTGAAAAGTTTCATAGATTCTAATTTTCAGAATGATTTTTTGCATGGACTTCCATCATAACCTTCCCTCCTAACATATATAAATGATCTTAAAAGTTTCGTATCATTTCGAACATTCCCCGATTTAAATTGAGTTTTGACCGAAAATAGTATAAATTCGTGTATAATATATTATAATTATTTGACCGAAACTTGTATTTTGAAAAGTTTCATAGAATCTAATTTTCAGAATGATTTTTTGCATGCACTTCCATCATAACCTTCCCTCCTAACATATATAAATGATCTTAAAAGTTTTTTTTAATCAATTCAAACAGTCCCCGATTTAATTTGATTTTTGACAGAAACTAGTATAAACTAGTGTATAATATATTATGATTTTTTGACCAAAACTTGCATTTTGAAAAGTTTAATAGAATCTAATTTTCAGAATGATTTTTTGCATGGACTTCCATCATAAACTTCCCTCCTATATATAAATGATCTTAAAAGTTTCGTATCATTTCGAACATTCCCCTATTTAATTTGAGTTTTGACCGAAACAATTAGAAATTAGTGTATAATATATTATGATTTTTCGACCGAAACTTGCATTTTGAAAAGTTTCATAGAATCTAATTTTCAGAATGATTTTTTGCATGGACTTCCATCTTAACCTTCCCTCCTAACATTTATATATGATCTTAAAAGTTTTTTTTTATCATTTTAAACAGTCCCCGATTTAATTTGATTTTTGACAGAAACTAGTATAAACTAGTGTATAATATATTATGATTTTTTGACCAAAACTTGCATTTTGAAAAGTTTAATAGAATCTAATTTTCAGAATGATTTTTTGCTTGGACTTCCATCATAACCTTCCCTCCTATATATAAATGATCTTAAAAGTTTCGTATCATTTCGAACATTCCCCTATTTAATTTGAGTTTTGACCGAAACAATTAGAAATTAGTGTATAATATATTATGATTTTTCGACCGAAACTTGCATTTTGAAAAGTTTCATAGAATCTAATTTTCAGAATGATTTTTTGCATGGACTTCCATCTTAACCTTCCCTCTTAACATATATAAATGATCTTAAAAGTTTCGTATCATTTTGAACCTTCCCCTATTTAATTTGAGTTTTGACCGAAACAATTACAAATTAGTGTATAATATATTATGATTTTTTAACCGAAACTTGCATTTTGAAAAGTTTCATAGAATCTAATTTTCAGAATGATTTTTTGCATGGACTTCCATCATAACCTTCCCTCCTAACATATATAAATGATCTTAAAAGTTTCGTATCATTTCGAACATTCCCCGATTTAAATTGGGTTTTGACCGAAAATAGTATAAATTCGTGTATAATATATTATAATTATTTGACCGAAACTTGTATTTTGAAAAGTTTCATAGAATCTAATTTTCAGAATGATTTTTTGCATGCACTTCCATCATAACCTTCCCTCCTAACATATATAGATGATCTTAAAAGTTTTTTTTAATCAATTCAAACAGTCCCCGATTTAATTTGATTTTTGACAGAAACTAGTATAAACTAGTGTATAATATATTATGATTTTTTGACCAAAACTTGCATTTTGAAAAGTTTAATAGAATCTAATTTTCAGAATGATTTTTTGCATGGACTTCCATCATAAACTTCCCTCCTAACATATATAAATGATCTTAAAAGTTTCTTTTATCATTTTAAACAGTCCCCGATTTAATTTGATTTTTGACAGAAACTAGTATAAACTAGTGTATAATATATTATGATTTTTTGACCGAAACTTGCATTTTGAAAAGTTTCATAGAATCTAATTTTCAGAATTATTTTTTGCATGGACTTCCATCATAACCTTCCCTCCTAACATATATAAATGATCTTAAAAGTTTCGTATCATTTCGAACATTCCCCGATTTAAATTGAGTTTTGACCGAAAATAGTATAAATTCGTGTATAATATATTATAATTATTTGACCGAAACTTGTATTTTGAAAAGTTTCATAGAATCTAATTTTCAGAATGATTTTTTGCATGCACTTCCATCATAACCTTCCCTCCTAACATATATAAATGATCTTAAAAGTTTTTTTTTATCATTTCAAACAGTCCCCGATTTAATTTGATTTTTGACAGAAACTAGTATTAACTAGTGTATAATATATTATGATTTTTTGACCAAAACTTGCATTTTGAAAAGTTTCATAGAATCTAATTTTCAGAATTATTTTTTGCATGGACTTCCATCATAACCTTCCCTCTTAACATATATAAATGATCTTAAAAGTTTCGTATCATTTTGAACCTTCCCCTATTTAATTTGAGTTTTGACCGAAACAATTACAAATTAGTGTATAATATATTATGATTTTTTGACCTAAACTTGCATTTTGAAAAGTTTCATAGATTCTAATTTTCAGAATGATTTTTTGCATGGACTTCCATCATAACCTTCCCTCCTAACATATATAAATGATCTTAAAAGTTTCGTATCATTTCGAACATTCCCCGATTTAAATTGAGTTTTGACCGAAAATAGTATAAATTCGTGTATAATATATTATAATTATTTGACCGAAACTTGTATTTTGAAAAGTTTCATAGAATCTAATTTTCAGAATGATTTTTTGCATGCACTTCCATCATAACCTTCCCTCCTAACATATATAAATGATCTTAAAAGTTTTGTTTAATCAATTCAAACAGTCCCCGATTTAATTTGATTTTTGACAGAAACTAGTATAAACTAGTGTATAATATATTATGATTTTTTGACCAAAACTTGCATTTTGAAAAGTTTAATAGAATCTAATTTTCAGAATGATTTTTTGCATGGACTTCCATCATAAACTTCCCTCCTAACATATATAAATGATCTTAAAAGTTTCTTTTATCATTTTAAACAGTCCCCGATTTAATTTGATTTTTGACAGAAACTAGTATAAACTAGTGTATAATATATTATGATTTTTTGACCGAAACTTGCATTTTGAAAAGTTTCATAGAATCTAATTTTCAGAATGATTTTTTGCATGGACTTCCATCATAACCTTCCCTCCTAACATATATAAATGATCTTAAAAGTTTCGTATCATTTCGAACATTCCCCGATTTAAATTGAGTTTTGACCGAAAATAGTATAAATTCGTGTATAATATATTATAATTATTTGACCGAAACTTGCATTTTGAAAAGTTTCATAGAATCTAATTTTCAGAATTATTTTTTGCATGCACTTCCATCATAACCTTCCCTCCTAACATATATAAATGATCTTAAAAGTTTTTTTTTATCATTTCAAACAGTCCCCGATTTAATTTGATTTTTGACAGAAACTAGTATAAACTAGTGTATAATATATTATGATTTTTTGAACAAAACTTGCATTTTGAAAAGTTTAATAGAATCTAATTTTCAGAATGATTTTTTGCATGGACTTCCATCATAACCTTCCCTCCTAACATATATAAATGATCTTAAAAGTTTCGTATTATTTCGAACATTCCCCTACTAAATTTGAGTTTTGACCGAAACAATTAGAAATTAGTCTATAATATATTATGATTTTTTGACCGAAACTTGCATTTTGAAAAGTTTCATAGAATCTAATTTTCAGAATGATTTTTTGCATGGACTTCCATCATAACCTTCCCTCTTAACATATATGAATGATCTTAAATGTTTCGTATCATTTCGAACCTTCCCCTATTTAATTTGAGTTTTGACCGAAACAATTACAAATTAGTGTATAATATATTATGATTTTTTGACCGAAACTTGCATTTTGAAAAGTTTCATAGAATCTAATTTTCAGAATGATTTTTTGCATGGACTTCCATCATAACCTTCCCTCCTAACATATATAAATGATCTTAAAAGTTTCGTATCATTTCGAACATTCCCCGATTTAAATTGAGTTTTGACCGAAAATAGTATAAATTCGTGTATAATATTATATAATTAGTTGACCGAAACTTGCATTTTGAAAAGTTTCATAGAATCTAATTTTCAGAATTATTTTTTGCATGCACTTCCATCATAACCTTCCCTCCTAACATATATAAATGATCTTAAAAGTTTTCTTTTATTATTTCAAACAGTCCCCGATTTAATTTGATTTTTGACAGAAACTAGTATAAACTAGTGTATAATATATTATGATTTTTTGACCAAAACTTGCATTTTGAAAAGTTTCATAGAATCTAATTTTCAGAATTATTTTTTGCTTGGACTTCCATCATAACCTTCCCTCCTAACATATATAAATGATCTTAAAAGTTTCGTATCATTTCGAACATTCCCCTATTTAATTTGAGTTTTGACCGAAACAATTAGAAATTAGTGTATAATATATTATGATTTTTCGACCGAAACTTGCATTTTGAAAAGTTTCATAGAATCTAATTTTCAGAATGATTTTTTGCATGGACTTCCATCTTAACCTTCCCTCTTAACATATATAAATGATCTTAAAAGTTTCGTATCATTTTGAACCTTCCCCTATTTAATTTGAGTTTTGACCGAAACAATTACAAATTAGTGTATAATATATTATGATTTTTTGACCGAAACTTGCATTTTGAAAAGTTTCATAGAATCTAATTTTCAGAATGATTTTTTGCATGGACTTCCATCATAACCTTCCCTCCTAACATATATAAATGATCTTAAAAGTTTCGTATCATTTCGAACATTCCCCGATTTAAATTGAGTTTTGACCGAAAATAGTATAAATTCGTGTATAATATATTATAATTATTTGACCGAAACTTGTATTTTGAAAAGTTTCATAGAATCTAATTTTCAGAATGATTTTTTGCATGCACTTCCATCATAACCTTCCCTCCTAACATATATAAATGATCTTAAAAGTTTTTTTAATCATTTCAAACAGTCCCCGATTTAATTTGATTTTTGACAGAAACTAGTATAAACTAGTGTATAATATATTATGATTTTTTGACCAAAACTTGCATTTTGAAAAGTTTAATAGAATCTAATTTTCAGAATGATTTTTTGCATGGACTTCCATCATAACCTTCCCTCCTAACATATATAAATGATCTTAAAAGTTTCGTATCATTTCGAACATTCCCCGATTTAAATTGAGTTTTGACCGAAAATAGTATAAATTCGTGTATAATATATTATAATTATTTGACCGAAACTTGTATTTTGAAAAGTTTCATAGAATCTAATTTTCAGAATGATTTTTTGCATGCACTTCCATCATAACCTTCCCTCCTAACATATATAAATGATCTTAAAAGTTTTTTTTTATCATTTCAAACAGTCCCCGATTTAATTTGATTTTTGACAGAAACTAGTATAAACTAGTGTATAATATATTATGATTTTTTGACCAAAACTTGCATTTTGAAAAGTTTCATAGAATCTAATTTTCAGAATTATTTTTTGCATGGACTTCCATCATAACCTTCCCTTCTAACATATAAAAATGATCTTAAAAGTTTCGTATCATTTCGAACATTCCCGATTTAAATTAAGTTTTGACCATAACTAGTATAAATTCGTGTATAATATATTATGATTTTTCAACCGAAACTTGCATTTTAAAACATTTCATAGAATCTAATTTTCAGATGATTTTTTGCATGGACTTCCATCATAACCTTCCCTCCTAACATTTATATATGATCTTAAAAGTTTTTTTTTTTATCATTTTAAACAGTCCCCGATTTAATTTGATTTTTGACAGAAACTAGTATAAACTAGTGTATAATATATTATGATTTTTTGACCAAAACTTGCATTTTGAAAAGTTTAATAGAATCTAATTTTCAGAATGATTTTTTGCTTGGACTTCCATCATAACCTTCCCTCCTAACATATATAAATGATCTTAAAAGTTTCGTATCATTTCGAACATTCCCCTATTTAATTTGAGTTTTGACCGAAACAATTAGAAATTAGTGTATAATATATTATGATTTTTCAACCGAAACTTGCATTTTGAAAAGTTTCATAGAATCTAATTTTCAGAATGATTTTTTGCATGGACTTCCATCTTAACCTTCCCTCTGAACATATATAAATGATCTTAAAAGTTTCGTATCATTTTGAACCGTCCCCTATTTAATTTGAGTTTTGACCGAAACAATTACAAATTAGTGTATAATATATTATGATTTTTTGACCGAAACTTGCATTTTGAAAAGTTTCATAGAATATAATTTTCAGAATGATTTTTTGCATGGACTTCCATCATAACCTTCCCTCCTAACATATATAAATGATCTTAAAAGTTTCGTATCATTTCGAACATTCCCCGATTTAAATTGAGTTTTGACCGAAAATAGTATAAATTCGTGTATAATATTATATAATTATTTGACCGAAACTTGCATTTTGAAAAGTTTCATAGAATCTAATTTTCAGAATTATTTTTTGCATGCACTTCCATCATAACCTTCCCTCCTAACATATATAAATGATCTTAAAAGTTTTCTTTTATTATTTCAAAAAGTCCCCGATTTAATTTGATTTTTGACAGAAACTAGTATAAACTAGTGTATAATATATTATGATTTTTTGACCAAAACTTGCATTTTGAAAAGTTTCATAGAATCTAATTTTCAGAATTATTTTTTGCATGGACTTCCATCATAACCTTCCCTTCTAACATATAAAAATGATCTTAAAAGTTTCGTATCATTTCGAACATTCCCGATTTAAATTAAGTTTTGACCATAACTAGTATAAATTCGTGTATAATATATTATGATTTTTCAACCGAAACTTGCATTTTAAAACATTTCATAGAATCTAATTTTCAGATGATTTTTTGCATGGACTTCCATCATAACCTTCCCTCCTAACATTTATATATGATCTTAAAAGTTTTTTTTTTATCATTTTAAACAGTCCCCGATTTAATTTGATTTTTGACAGAAACTAGTATAAACTAGTGTATAATATATTATGATTTTTTGACCAAAACTTGCATTTTGAAAAGTTTAATAGAATCTAATTTTCAGAATGATTTTTTGCTTGGACTTCCATCATAACCTTCCCTCCTAACATATATAAATGATCTTAAAAGTTTCGTATCATTTCGAACATTCCCCTATTTAATTTGAGTTTTGACCGAAACAATTAGAAATTAGTGTATAATATATTATGATTTTTCAACCGAAACTTGCATTTTGAAAAGTTTCATAGAATCTAATTTTCAGAATGATTTTTTGCATGGACTTCCATCTTAACCTTCCCTCTGAACATATATAAATGATCTTAAAAGTTTCGTATCATTTTGAACCGTCCCCTATTTAATTTGAGTTTTGACCGAAACAATTACAAATTAGTGTATAATATATTATGATTTTTTGACCGAAACTTGCATTTTGAAAAGTTTCATAGAATATAATTTTCAGAATGATTTTTTGCATGGACTTCCATCATAACCTTCCCTCCTAACATATATAAATGATCTTAAAAGTTTCGTATCATTTCGAACATTCCCCGATTTAAATTGAGTTTTGACCGAAAATAGTATAAATTCGTGTATAATATATTATAATTATTTGACCGAAACTTGTATTTTGAAAAGTTTCATAGAATCTAATTTTCAGAATGATTTTTTGCATGCACTTCCATCATAACCTTCCCTCCTAACATATATAAATGATCTTAAAAGTTTTTTTTAATCATTTCAAACAGTCCCCGATTTAATTTGATTTTTGACAGAAACTAGTATAAACTAGTGTATAATATATTATGATTTTTTGAACAAAACTAGCATTTTGAAAAGTTTAATAGAATCTAATTTTCAGAATGATTTTTTGCATGGACTTCCATCATAACCTTCCCTCCTAACATATATAAATGATCTTAAAAGTTTCGTATTATTTCGAACATTCCCCTATTAAATTTGAGTTTTGACCGAAACAATTAGAAATTAGTCTATAATATATTATGATTTTTTGACCGAAACTTGCATTTTGAAAAGTTTCATAGAATCTAATTTTCAGAATGATTTTTTGCATGGACTTCCATCATAACCTTCCCTCTTAACATATATGAATGATCTTAAATGTTTCGTATCATTTCGAACCTTCCCCTATTTAATTTGAGTTTTGACCGAAACAATTACAAATTAGTGTATAATATATTATGATTTTTTGACCGAAACTTGCATTTTGAAAAGTTTCATAGAATCTAATTTTCAGAATGATTTTTTGCATGGACTTCCATCATAACCTTCCCTCCTAACATATATAAATGATCTTAAAAGTTTCGTATCATTTCGAACATTCCCCGATTTAAATTGAGTTTTGACCGAAAATAGTATAAATTCGTGTATAATATTATATAATTATTTGACCGAAACTTGCATTTTGAAAAGTTTCATAGAATCTAATTTTCAGAATTATTTTTTGCATGCACTTCCATCATAACCTTCCCTCCTAACATATATAAATGATCTTAAAAGTTTTCTTTTATTATTTCAAACAGTCCCCGATTTAATTTGATTTTTGACAGAAACTAGTATAAACTAGTGTATAATATATTATGATTTTTTGACCAAAACTTGCATTTTGAAAAGTTTCATAGAATCTAATTTTCAGAATTATTTTTTGCATGGACTTCCATCATAACCTTCCCTTCTAACATATAAAAATGATCTTAAAAGTTTCGTATCATTTCGAACATTCCCGATTTAAATTAAGTTTTGACCATAACTAGTATAAATTTGTGTATAATATATTATGATTTTTCAACCGAAACTTGCATTTTAAAACATTTCATAGAATCTAATTTTCAGATGATTTTTTGCATGGACTTCCATCATAACCTTCCCTCCTAACATTTATATATGATCTTAAAAGTTTTTTTTTATCATTTTAAACAGTCCCCGATTTAATTTGATTTTTGACAGAAACTAGTATAAACTAGTGTATAATATATTATGATTTTTTGACCAAAACTTGCATTTTGAAAAGTTTAATAGAATCTAATTTTCAGAATGATTTTTTGCTTGGACTTCCATCATAACCTTCCCTCCTATATATAAATGATCTTAAAAGTTTCGTATCATTTCGAACATTCCCCTATTTAATTTGAGTTTTGACCGAAACAATTAGAAATTAGTGTATAATATATTATGATTTTTCGACCGAAACTTGCATTTTGAAAAGTTTCATAGAATCTAATTTTCAGAATGATTTTTTGCATGGACTTCCATCTTAACCTTCCCTCTTAACATATATAAATGATCTTAAAAGTTTCGTATCATTTTGAACCTTCCCCTATTTAATTTGAGTTTTGACCGAAACAATTACAAATTAGTGTATAATATATTATGATTTTTTGACCGAAACTTGCATTTTGAAAAGTTTCATAGAATCTAATTTTCAGAATGATTTTTTGCATGGACTTCCATCATAACCTTCCCTCCTAACATATATAAATGATCTTAAAAGTTTCGTATCATTTCGAACATTCCCCGATTTAAATTGAGTTTTGACCGAAAATAGTATAAATTCGTGTATAATATATTATAATTATTTGACCAAAACTTGCATTTTGAAAAGTTTAATAGAATCTAATTTTCAGAATGATTTTTTGCATGGACTTCCATCATAAACTTCCCTCCTAACATATATAGATGATCTTAAAAGTTTCTTTTATCATTTTAAACAGTCCCCGATTTAATTTGATTTTTGACAGAAACTAGTATAAACTAGTGTATAATATATTATGATTTTTTGACCGAAACTTGCATTTTGAAAAGTTTCATAGAATCTAATTTTCAGAATGATTTTTTGCATGGACTTCCATCATAACCTTCCCTCCTAACATATATAAATGATCTTAAAAGTTTCGTATCATTTCGAACATTCCCCGATTTAAATTGAGTTTTGACCGAAAATAGTATAAATTCGTGTATAATATATTATAATTATTTGACCGAAACTTGTATTTTGAAAAGTTTCATAGAATCTAATTTTCAGAATGATTTTTTGCATGCACTTCCATCATAACCTTCCCTCCTAACATATATAAATGATCTTAAAAGTTTTTTTTTATCATTTCAAACAGTCCCCGATTTAATTTGATTTTTGACAGAAACTAGTATTAACTAGTGTATAATATATTATGATTTTTTGACCAAAACTTGCATTTTGAAAAGTTTCATAGAATCTAATTTTCAGAATTATTTTTTGCATGGACTTCCATCATAACCTTCCCTCTTAACATATATAAATGATCTTAAAAGTTTCGTATCATTTTGAACCTTCCCCTATTTAATTTGAGTTTTGACCGAAACAATTACAAATTAGTGTATAATATATTATGATTTTTTGACCTAAACTTGCATTTTGAAAAGTTTCATAGAATCTAATTTTCAGAATGATTTTTTGCATGGACTTCCATCATAACCTTCCCTCCTAACATATATAAATGATCTTAAAAGTTTCGTATCATTTCGAACATTCCCCGATTTAAATTGAGTTTTGACCGAAAATAGTATAAATTCGTGTATAATATATTATAATTATTTGACCGAAACTTGTATTTTGAAAAGTTTCATAGAATCTAATTTTCAGAATGATTTTTTGCATGCACTTCCATCATAACCTTCCCTCCTAACATATATAAATGATCTTAAAAGTTTTTTTTAATCAATTCAAACAGTCCCCGATTTAATTTGATTTTTGACAGAAACTAGTATAAACTAGTGTATAATATATTATGATTTTTTGACCAAAACTTGCATTTTGAAAAGTTTAATAGAATCTAATTTTCAGAATGATTTTTTGCATGGACTTCCATCATAAACTTCCCTCCTAACATATATAAATGATCTTAAAAGTTTCTTTTATCATTTTAAACAGTCCCCGATTTAATTTGATTTTTGACAGAAACTAGTATAAACTAGTGTATAATATATTATGATTTTTTGACCGAAACTTGCATTTTGAAAAGTTTCATAGAATCTAATTTTCAGAATGATTTTTTGCATGGACTTCCATCATAACCTTCCCTCCTAACATATATAAATGATCTTAAAAGTTTCGTATCATTTCGAACATTCCCCGATTTAAATTGAGTTTTGACCGAAAATAGTATAAATTCGTGTATAATATATTATAATTATTTGACCGAAACTTGTATTTTGAAAAGTTTCATAGAATCTAATTTTCAGAATGATTTTTTGCATGCACTTCCATCATAACCTTCCCTCCTAACATATATAAATGATCTTAAAAGTTTTTTTTTATCATTTCAAACAGTCCCCGATTTAATTTGATTTTTGACAGAAACTAGTATTAACTAGTGTATAATATATTATGATTTTTTGACCAAAACTTGCATTTTGAAAAGTTTCATAGAATCTAATTTTCAGAATTATTTTTTGCATGGACTTCCATCATAACCTTCCCTCTTAACATATATAAATGATCTTAAAAGTTTCGTATCATTTTGAACCTTCCCCTATTTAATTTGAGTTTTGACCGAAACAATTACAAATTAGTGTATAATATATTATGATTTTTTGACCTAAACTTGCATTTTGAAAAGTTTCATAGAATCTAATTTTCAGAATGATTTTTTGCATGGACTTCCATCATAACCTTCCCTCCTAACATATATAAATGATCTTAAAAGTTTCGTATCATTTCGAACATTCCCCGATTTAAATTGAGTTTTGACCGAAAATAGTATAAATTCGTGTATAATATATTATAATTATTTGACCGAAACTTGTATTTTGAAAAGTTTCATAGAATCTAATTTTCAGAATGATTTTTTGCATGCACTTCCATCATAACCTTCCCTCCTAACATATATAAATGATCTTAAAAGTTTTTTTTAATCAATTCAAACAGTCCCCGATTTAATTTGATTTTTGACAGAAACTAGTATAAACTAGTGTATAATATATTATGATTTTTTGACCAAAACTTGCATTTTGAAAAGTTTAATAGAATCTAATTTTCAGAATGATTTTTTGCATGGACTTCCATCATAAACTTCCCTCCTAACATATATAAATGATCTTAAAAGTTTCTTTTATCATTTTAAACAGTCCCCGATTTAATTTGATTTTTGACAGAAACTAGTATAAACTAGTGTATAATATATTATGATTTTTTGACCGAAACTTGCATTTTGAAAAGTTTCATAGAATCTAATTTTCAGAATGATTTTTTGCATGGACTTCCATCATAACCTTCCCTCCTAACATATATAAATGATCTTAAAAGTTTCGTATCATTTCGAACATTCCCCGATTTAAATTGAGTTTTGACCGAAAATAGTATAAATTCGTGTATAATATATTATAATTATTTGACCGAAACTTGTATTTTGAAAAGTTTCATAGAATCTAATTTTCAGAATGATTTTTTGCATGCACTTCCATCATAACCTTCCCTCCTAACATATATAAATGATCTTAAAAGTTTTTTTTTATCATTTCAAACAGTCCCCGATTTAATTTGATTTTTGACAGAAACTAGTATTAACTAGTGTATAATATATTATGATTTTTTGACCAAAACTTGCATTTTGAAAAGTTTCATAGAATCTAATTTTCAGAATTATTTTTTGCATGGACTTCCATCATAACCTTCCCTCTTAACATATATAAATGATCTTAAAAGTTTCGTATCATTTTGAACCTTCCCCTATTTAATTTGAGTTTTGACCGAAACAATTACAAATTAGTGTATAATATATTATGATTTTTTGACCTAAACTTGCATTTTGAAAAGTTTCATAGAATCTAATTTTCAGAATGATTTTTTGCATGGACTTCCATCATAACCTTCCCTCCTAACATATATAAATGATCTTAAAAGTTTCGTATCATTTCGAACATTCCCCGATTTAAATTGAGTTTTGACCGAAAATAGTATAAATTCGTGTATAATATATTATAATTATTTGACCGAAACTTGTATTTTGAAAAGTTTCATAGAATCTAATTTTCAGAATGATTTTTTGCATGCACTTCCATCATAACCTTCCCTCCTAACATATATAAATGATCTTAAAAGTTTTTTTTAATCAATTCAAACAGTCCCCGATTTAATTTGATTTTTGACAGAAACTAGTATAAACTAGTGTATAATATATTATGATTTTTTGACCAAAACTTGCATTTTGAAAAGTTTAATAGAATCTAATTTTCAGAATGATTTTTTGCATGGACTTCCATCATAAACTTCCCTCCTAACATATATAAATGATCTTAAAAGTTTCTTTTATCATTTTAAACAGTCCCCGATTTAATTTGATTTTTGACAGAAACTAGTATAAACTAGTGTATAATATATTATGATTTTTTGACCAAAACTTGCATTTTGAAAAGTTTAATAGAATCTAATTTTCAGAATGATTTTTTGCATGGACTTCCATCATAAACTTCCCTCCTAACATATATAAATGATCTTAAAAGTTTCTTTTATCATTTTAAACAGTCCCCGATTTAATTTGATTTTTGACAGAAACTAGTATAAACTAGTGTATAATATATTATGATTTTTTGACCGAAACTTGCATTTTGAAAAGTTTCATAGAATCTAATTTTCAGAATGATTTTTTGCATGGACTTCCATCATAACCTTCCCTCCTAACATATATAAATGATCTTAAAAGTTTCGTATCATTTCGAACATTCCCCGATTTAAATTGAGTTTTGACCGAAAATAGTATAAATTCGTGTATAATATATTATAATTATTTGACCGAAACTTGCATTTTGAAAAGTTTCATAGAATCTAATTTTCAGAATTATTTTTTGCATGCACTTCCATCATAACCTTCCCTCCTAACATATATAAATGATCTTAAAAGTTTTTTTTTATCATTTCAAACAGTCCCCGATTTAATTTGATTTTTGACAGAAACTAGTATAAACTAGTGTATAATATATTATGATTTTTTGACCAAAACTTGCATTTTGAAAAGTTTCATAGAATCTAATTTTCATAATTATTTTTTGCATGGACTTCCATCATAACCTTCCCTTCTAACATATAAAAATGATCTTAAAAGTTTCGTATCATTTCGAACATTCCCGATTTAAATTAAGTTTTGACCATAACTAGTATAAATTCGTGTATAGTATATTATGATTTTTCAACCGAAACTTGCATTTTAAAACATTTCATAGAATCTAATTTTCAGATGATTTTTTGCATGGACTTCCATCATAACCTTCCCTCCTAACATTTATATATGATCTTAAAAGTTTTTTTTTATCATTTTAAACAGTCCCCGATTTAATTTGATTTTTGACAGAAACTAGTATAAACTAGTGTATAATATATTATGATTTTTTGACCAAAACTTGCATTTTGAAAAGTTTAATAGAATCTAATTTTCAGAATGATTTTTTGCTTGGACTTCCATCATAACCTTCCCTCCTAACATATATAAATGATCTTAAAAGTTTCATATCAATTCGAACATTCCCCTATTTAATTTGAGTTTTGACCGAAACAATTAGAAATTAGTGTATAATATATTATGATTTTTCGACCGAAACTTGCATTTTGAAAAGTTTCATAGAATCTAATTTTCAGAATGATTTTTTGCATGGACTTCCATCTTAACCTTCCCTCTTAACATATATAAATGATCTTAAAAGTTTCGTATCATTTTGAACCTTCCCCTATTTAATTTGAGTTTTGACCGAAACAATTACAAATTAGTGTATAATATATTATGATTTTTTGACCTAAACTTGCATTTTGAAAAGTTTCATAGAATCTAATTTTCAGAATGATTTTTTGCATGGACTTCCATCATAACCTTCCCTCCTAACATATATAAATGATCTTAAAAGTTTCGTATCATTTCGAACATTCCCCAATTTAAATTGAGTTTTGACCGAAAATAGTATAAATTCGTGTATAATATATTATAATTATTTGACCGAAACTTGTATTTTGAAAAGTTTCATAGAATCTAATTTTCAGAATGATTTTTTGCATGCACTTCCATCATAACCTTCCCTCCTAACATATATAAATGATCTTAAAAGTTTTTTTTAATCAATTCAAACAGTCCCCGATTTAATTTGATTTTTGACAGAAACTAGTATAAACTAGTGTATAATATATTATGATTTTTTGACCAAAACTTGCATTTTGAAAAGTTTAATAGAATCTAATTTTCAGAATGATTTTTTGCATGGACTTCCATCATAAACTTCCCTCCTAACATATATAAATGATCTTAAAAGTTTCTTTTATCATTTTAAACAGTCCCCGATTTAATTTGATTTTTGACAGAAACTAGTATAAACTAGTGTATAATATATTATGATTTTTTGACCGAAACTTGCATTTTGAAAAGTTTCTTAGAATCTAATTTTCAGAATGATTTTTTGCATGGACTTCCATCATAAACTTCCCTCCTAACATATATAAATGATCTTAAAAGTTTCGTATCATTTCGAACATTCCCGATTTAAATTAAGTTTTGACCATAACTAGTATAAATTCGTGTATAATATATTATGATTTTTCAACCGAAACTTGCATTTTAAAACATTTCATAGAATCTAATTTTCAGATGATTTTTTGCATGGACTTCCATCATAACCTTCCCTCCTAACATTTATATATGATCTTAAAAGTTTTTTTTATCATTTTAAACAGTCCCCGGTTTAATTTGATTTTTGACAGAAACTAGTATAAACTAGTGTATAATATATTATGATTTTTTGACCACAACTTGCATTTTGAAAAGTTTAATAGAATCTAATTTTCAGAATGATTTTTTGCTTGGACTTCCATCATAACCTTCCCTCCTAACATATATAAATGATCTTAAAAGTTTCGTATTATTTCGAACATTCCCCTATTTAATTTGAGTTTTGACCGAAACAATTAGAAATTAGTGTATAATATATTATGATTTTTCGACCGAAACTTGCATTTTGAAAAGTTTCATAGAATCTAATTTTCAGAATGATTTTTTGCATGGACTTCCATCTTAACCTTCCCTCTTAACATATATAAATGATCTTAAAAGTTTCGTATCATTTTGAACCTTCCCCTATTTAATTTGAGTTTTGACCGAAACAATTACAAATTAGTGTATAATATATTATGATTTTTTGACCTAAACTTGCATTTTGAAAAGTTTCATAGAATCTAATTTTCAGAATGATTTTTTGCATGGACTTCCATCATAACCTTCCCTCCTAACATATATAAATGATCTTAAAAGTTTCGTATCATTTCGAACATTCCCCAATTTAAATTGAGTTTTGACCGAAAATAGTATAAATTCGTGTATAATATATTATAATTATTTGACCGAAACTTGTATTTTGAAAAGTTTCATAGAATCTAATTTTCAGAATGATTTTTTGCATGCACTTCCATCATAACCTTCCCTCCTAACATATATAAATGATCTTAAAAGTTTTTTTTAATCAATTCAAACAGTCCCCGATTTAATTTGATTTTTGACAGAAACTAGTATAAACTAGTGTATAATATATTATGATTTTTTGACCAAAACTTACATTTTGAAAAGTTTAATAGAATCTAATTTTCAGAATGATTTTTTGCATGGACTTCCATCATAAACTTCCCTCCTAACATATATAAATGATCTTAAAAGTTTCTTTTATCATTTTAAACAGTCCCCGATTTAATTTGATTTTTGACAGAAACTAGTATAAACTAGTGTATAATATATTATGATTTTTTGACCGAAACTTGCATTTTGAAAAGTTTCTTAGAATCTAATTTTCAGAATGATTTTTTGCATGGACTTCCATCATAAACTTCCCTCCTAACATATATAAATGATCTTAAAAGTTTCGTATCATTTCGAACATTCCCGATTTAAATTAAGTTTTGACCATAACTAGTATAAATTCGTGTATAATATATTATGATTTTTCAACCGAAACTTGCATTTTAAAACATTTCATAGAATCTAATTTTCAGATGATTTTTTGCATGGACTTCCATCATAACCTTCCCTCCTAACATTTATATATGATCTTAAAAGTTTTTTTTATCATTTTAAACAGTCCCCGATTTAATTTGATTTTTGACAGAAACTAGTATAAACTAGTGTATAATATATTATGATTTTTTGACCAAAACTTGCATTTTGAAAAGATTAATAGAATCTAATTTTCAGAATGATTTTTTGCTTGGACTTCCATCATAACCTTCCCTCCTAACATATATAAATGATCTTAAAAGTTTCGTATCATTTCGAACATTCCCCTATTTAATTTGAGTTTTGACCGAAACAATTAGAAATTAGTGTATAATATATTATGATTTTTCGACCGAAACTTGCATTTTGAAAAGTTTCATAGAATCTAATTTTCAGAATGATTTTTTGCATGGACTTCCATCTTAACCTTCCCTCTTAACATATATAAATGATCTTAAAAGTTTCGTATCATTTTGAACCTTCCCCTATTTAATTTGAGTTTTGACCGAAACAATTACAAATTAGTGTATAATATATTATGATTTTTTGACCTAAACTTGCATTTTTAAAAGTTTCATAGAATCTAATTTTCAGAATGATTTTTTGCATGGACTTCCATCATAACCTTCCCTCCTAACATATATAAATGATCTTAAAAGTTTCGTATCATTTCGAACATTCCCCAATTTAAATTGAGTTTTGACCGAAAATAGTATAAATTCGTGTATAATATATTATAATTATTTGACCGAAACTTGTATTTTGAAAAGTTTCATAGAATCTAATTTTCAGAATGATTTTTTGCATGCACTTCCATCATAACCTTCCCTCCTAACATATATAGATGATCTTAAAAGTTTTTTTTAATCAAGTCAAACAGTCCCCGATTTAATTTGATTTGACAGAAACTAGTATAAACTAGTGTATAATATATTATGATTTTTTGACCAAAACCTTCATTTTGAAAAGTTTAATAGAATCTAATTTTCAGAATGATTTTTTGCATGGACTTCCATCATAAACTTCCCTCCTAACATATATAAATGATCTTAAAAGTTTCTTTTATCATTTTAAACAGTCCCCGATTTAATTTGATTTTTGACAGAAACTAGTATAAACTAGTGTATAATATATTATGATTTTTTGACCGAAACTTGCATTTTGAAAAGTTTCATAGAATCTAATTTCCAGAATGATTTTTTGCATGGACTTCCATCATAACCTTCCCTCCTAACATATATAAATGATCTTAAAAGTTTCGTATCATTTCGAACATTCCCCGATTTAAATTGAGTTTTGACCGAAAATAGTATAAATTCGTGTATAATATATTATAATTATTTGACCGAAACTTGTATTTTGAAAAGTTTCATAGAATCTAATTTTCAGAATGATTTTTTGCATGCACTTCCATCATAACCTTCCCTCCTAACATATATAAATGATCTTAAAAGTTTTTTTTTATCATTTCAAACAGTCCCCGATTTAATTTGATTTTTGACAGAAACTAGTATTAACTAGTGTATAATATATTATGATTTTTTGACCAAAACTTGCATTTTGAAAAGTTTCATAGAATCTAATTTTCAGAATTATTTTTTGCATGGACTTCCATCATAACCTTCCCTTCTAACATATAAAAATGATCTTAAAAGTTTCGTATCATTTCGAACATTCCCGATTTAAATTAAGTTTTGACCATAACTAGTATAAATTCGTGTATAATATATTATGATTTTTCAACCGAAACTTGCATTTTAAAACATTTCATAGAATCTAATTTTCAGATGATTTTTTGCATGGACTTCCATCATAACCTTCCCTCCTAACATTTATATATGATCTTAAAAGTTTTTTTTTATCATTTTAAACAGTCCCCGATTTAATTTGATTTTTGACAGAAACTAGTATAAACTAGTTTATAATATATTATGATTTTTTGACCAAACTTGCATTTTGAAAAGTTTAATAGAATCTAATTTTCAGAATGATTTTTTGCTTGGACTTCCATCATAACCTTCCCTCCTAACATATATAAATGATCTTAAAAGTTTCATATCAATTCGAACATTCCCCTATTTAATTTGAGTTTTGACCGAAACAATTAGAAATTAGTGTATAATATATTATGATTTTTCGACCGAAACTTGCATTTTGAAAAGTTTCATAGAATCTAATTTTCAGAATGATTTTTTGCATGGACTTCCATCTTAACCTTCCCTCTTAACATATATAAATGATCTTAAAAGTTTCGTATCATTTTGAACCTTCCCCTATTTAATTTGAGTTTTGACCGAAACAATTACAAATTAGTGTATAATATATTATGATTTTTTGACCTAAACTTGCATTTTGAAAAGTTTCATAGAATCTAATTTTCAGAATGATTTTTTGCATGGACTTCCATCATAACCTTCCCTCCTAACATATATAAATGATCTTAAAAGTTTCGTATCATTTCGAACATTCCCCAATTTAAATTGAGTTTTGACCGAAAATAGTATAAATTCGTGTATAATATATTATAATTATTTGACCGAAACTTGTATTTTGAAAAGTTTCATAGAATCTAATTTTCAGAATGATTTTTTGCATGCACTTCCATCATAACCTTCCCTCCTAACATATATAAATGATCTTAAAAGTTTTTTTTAATCAATTCAAACAGTCCCCGATTTAATTTGATTTTTGACAGAAACTAGTATAAACTAGTGTATAATATATTATGATTTTTTGACCAAAACTTGCATTTTGAAAAGTTTAATAGAATCTAATTTTCAGAATGATTTTTTGCATGGACTTCCATCATAAACTTCCCTCCTAACATATATAAATGATCTTAAAAGTTTCTTTTATCATTTTAAACAGTCCCCGATTTAATTTGATTTTTGACAGAAACTAGTATAAACTAGTGTATAATATATTATGATTTTTTGACCGAAACTTGCATTTTGAAAAGTTTCTTAGAATCTAATTTTCAGAATGATTTTTTGCATGGACTTCCATCATAAACTTCCCTCCTAACATATATAAATGATCTTAAAAGTTTCGTATCATTTCGAACATTCCCGATTTAAATTAAGTTTTGACCATAACTAGTATAAATTCGTGTATAATATATTATGATTTTTCAACCGAAACTTGCATTTTAAAACATTTCATAGAATCTAATTTTCAGATGATTTTTTGCATGGACTTCCATCATAACCTTCCCTCCTAACATTTATATATGATCTTAAAAGTTTTTTTTATCATTTTAAACAGTCCCCGATTTAATTTGATTTTTGACAGAAACTAGTATAAACTAGTGTATAATATATTATGATTTTTTGACCAAAACTTGCATTTTGAAAAGTTTAATAGAATCTAATTTTCAGAATGATTTTTTGCTTGGACTTCCATCATAACCTTCCCTCCTAACATATATAAATGATCTTAAAAGTTTCGTATCATTTCGAACATTCCCCTATTTAATTTGAGTTTTGACCGAAACAATTAGAAATTAGTGTATAATATATTATGATTTTTCGACCGAAACTTGCATTTTGAAAAGTTTCATAGAATCTAATTTTCAGAATGATTTTTTGCATGGACTTCCATCTTAACCTTCCCTCTTAACATATATAAATGATCTTAAAAGTTTCGTATCATTTTGAACCTTCCCCTATTTAATTTGAGTTTTGACCGAAACAATTACAAATTAGTGTATAATATATTATGATTTTTTGACCTAAACTTGCATTTTGAAAAGTTTCATAGAATCTAATTTTCAGAATGATTTTTTGCATGGACTTCCATCATAACCTTCCCTCCTAACATATATAAATGATCTTAAAAGTTTCGTATCATTTCGAACATTCCCCAATTTAAATTGAGTTTTGACTGAAAATAGTATAAATTCGTGTATAATATATTATAATTATTTGACCGAAACTTGTATTTTGAAAAGTTTCATAGAATCTAATTTTCAGAATGATTTTTTGCATGCACTTCCATCATAACCTTCCCTCCTAACATATATAAATGATCTTAAAAGTTTTTTTTAATCAATTCAAACAGTCCCCGATTTAATTTGATTTTTGACAGAAACTAGTATAAACTAGTGTATAATATATTATGATTTTTTGACCAAAACTTGCATTTTGAAAAGTTTAATAGAATCTAATTTTCAGAATGATTTTTTGCATGGACTTCCATCATAAACTTCCCTCCTAACATATATAAATGATCTTAAAAGTTTCTTTTATCATTTTAAACAGTCCCCGATTTAATTTGATTTTTGACAGAAACTAGTATAAACTAGTGTATAATATATTATGATTTTTTGACCGAAACTTGCATTTTGAAAAGTTTCTTAGAATCTAATTTTCAGAATGATTTTTTGCATGGACTTCCATCATAAACTTCCCTCCTAACATATATAAATGATCTTAAAAGTTTCGTATCATTTCGAACATTCCCGATTTAAATTAAGTTTTGACCATAACTAGTATAAATTCGTGTATAATATATTATGATTTTTCAACCGAAACTTGCATTTTAAAACATTTCATAGAATCTAATTTTCAGATGATTTTTTGCATGGACTTCCATCATAACCTTCCCTCCTAACATTTATATATGATCTTAAAAGTTTTTTTTATCATTTTAAACAGTCCCCGATTTAATTTGATTTTTGACAGAAACTAGTATAAACTAGTGTATAATATATTATGATTTTTTGACCAAAACTTGCATTTTGAAAAGATTAATAGAATCTAATTTTCAGAATGATTTTTTGCTTGGACTTCCATCATAACCTTCCCTCCTAACATATATAAATGATCTTAAAAGTTTCGTATCATTTCGAACATTCCCCTATTTAATTTGAGTTTTGACCGAAACAATTAGAAATTAGTGTATAATATATTATGATTTTTCGACCGAAACTTGCATTTTGAAAAGTTTCATAGAATCTAATTTTCAGAATGATTTTTTGCATGGACTTCCATCTTAACCTTCCCTCTTAACATATATAAATGATCTTAAAAGTTTCGTATCATTTTGAACCTTCCCCTATTTAATTTGAGTTTTGACCGAAACAATTACAAATTAGTGTATAATATATTATGATTTTTTGACCTAAACTTGCATTTTTAAAAGTTTCATAGAATCTAATTTTCAGAATGATTTTTTGCATGGACTTCCATCATAACCTTCCCTCCTAACATATATAAATGATCTTAAAAGTTTCGTATCATTTCTAACATTCCCCAATTTAAATTGAGTTTTGACCGAAAATAGTATAAATTCGTGTATAATATATTATAATTATTTGACCGAAACTTGTATTTTGAAAAGTTTCATAGAATCTAATTTTCAGAATGATTTTTTGCATGCACTTCCATCATAACCTTCCCTCCTAACATATATAGATGATCTTAAAAGTTTTTTTTAATCAATTCAAACAGTCCCCGATTTAATTTGATTTTTGACAGAAACTAGTATAAACTAGTGTATAATATATTATGATTTTTTGACCAAAACTTGCATTTTGAAAAGATTAATAGAATCTAATTTTCAGAATGATTTTTTGCTTGGACTTCCATCATAACCTTCCCTCCTAACATATATAAATGATCTTAAAAGTTTCGTATCATTTCGAACATTCCCCTATTTAATTTGAGTTTTGACCGAAACAATTAGAAATTAGTGTATAATATATTATGATTTTTCGACCGAAACTTGCATTTTGAAAAGTTTCATAGAATCTAATTTTCAGAATGATTTTTTGCATGGACTTCCATCTTAACCTTCCCTCTTAACATATATAAATGATCTTAAAAGTTTCGTATCATTTTGAACCTTCCCCTATTTAATTTGAGTTTTGACCGAAACAATTACAAATTAGTGTATAATATATTATGATTTTTTGACCTAAACTTGCATTTTTAAAAGTTTCATAGAATCTAATTTTCAGAATGATTTTTTGCATGGACTTCCATCATAACCTTCCCTCCTAACATATATAAATGATCTTAAAAGTTTCGTATCATTTCGAACATTCCCCAATTTAAATTGAGTTTTGACCGAAAATAGTATAAATTCGTGTATAATATATTATAATTATTTGACCGAAACTTGTATTTTGAAAAGTTTCATAGAATCTAATTTTCAGAATGATTTTTTGCATGCACTTCCATCATAACCTTCCCTCCTAACATATATAGATGATCTTAAAAGTTTTTTTTAATCAATTCAAACAGTCCCCGATTTAATTTGATTTTTGACAGAAACTAGTATAAACTAGTGTATAATATATTATGATTTTTTGACCGAAACTTGCATTTTGAAAAGTTTCATAGAATCTAATTTCCAGAATGATTTTTTGCATGGACTTCCATCATAACCTTCCCTCCTAACATATATAAATGATCTTAAAAGTTTCTTTTATCATTTTAAACAGTCCCCGATTTAATTTGATTTTTGACAGAAACTAGTATAAACTAGTGTATAATATATTATGATTTTTTGACCGAAACTTGCATTTTGAAAAGTTTCATAGAATCTAATTTTCAGAATGATTTTTTGCATGGACTTCCATCATAACCTTCCCTCCTAACATATATAAATGATCTTAAAAGTTTCGTATCATTTCGAACATTCCCCGATTTAAATTAAGTTTTGACCGAAAATAGTATAAATTCGTGTATAATATATTATAATTATTTGACCGAAACTTACATTTTGAAAAGTTTCATAGAATCTAATTTTCAGAATGATTTTTTGCATGCACTTCCATCATAACCTTCCCTCCTAACTTATATAAATGATATTAATTTTTTTTTATCATTTCAACAAGTCCCCGATTTAATTTGATTTTTGACAGAAACTAGTATAAACTAGTGTATAATATATTATGATTTTTTGAACAAAACTTGCATTTTGAAAAGTTTCATAGAATCTAATTTTCAGAATTATTTTTTGCATGGACTTCCATCATAACCTTCCCTCCTAACATATATAAATGATCCTAAAAGTTTCGTATCATTTCGAACATTCCCCGATTTAAATTGTGTTTTGACCGAAACTAGTATAAATTCGTGTATAATATATTATGATTATTTGACCGAAACTTGAATTTTGAAACGTTTCATAGAATCTAATTTTCAGATGATTTTTTGCATGGACTTCCATCATAAACTTCCCTCCTAACATATATAAATGATCTTAAAAGTTTTTTTTATCATATCAAACAATCACCGATTTAATTTGATTTTTGACAGAAACTAGTATAAACTAGTGTATAATATATTATGTTTTTTTAACCAAAACATGCATTTTGAAAAGTTTCATAGAATCTAATTTTTAGATTTATTTTTTGCATGGACTTCCATCATAACCTTCCCTCCTAACATATATAAATGATCTTAAAAGTTTCGTATCATTTCGAACATTCCCCGATTTAAATTGAGTTTTGAACAAAATTAGTATAAATTCATGTATAATATATTATGATTATTTGACCGAAACTTTTATTTTGAAACGTTTCATAGAATCTAATTTTCAGATGATTATTTGCATGGACTTCCATCATAAGCTTCCCTCCTAACATATATAAATGATCTTAAAAGTTTTTTTATCATATCAAACAGTCCCCGATTTAATTTGATTTTTGACAGAAACTAGTATAAACTAGTGTATAATATATTATGATCTTTTGACCAAAACTTGCATTTTGAAAAGTTTCATAGAATCTGATTTTCAGATTTATTTTTTGCATGGAGTTCCATCATAACCTTCCCTCCTAACATATATAAATGATCTTAAAAGTTTCGTATCATTTCGAACATTCCCCGATTTAAATTGAGTTTTGACCGAAACTAGTATAAATTCGTGTATATTTATTATGATTATTTGACCGAAACTTGCATTTGAAACGTTTCATAGAATCTAATTTTTAGATGATTTTTTGCATGACCTTCCATCATAACCTTCCCTCCTAACATATATAAATGATCTTAAAAGTTTCGTATCATTTCGAACATTCCCCGATTTAAATTGAGTTTTGACCGAAACTAGTATAAATTCGTGTATAATATATTATGATTATTTGACCGAATTTGCATTTTGAAACGTTTCATAAAATCTAATTTTCAGATGAATTTTTGCATGGACTTCCATCATAAACTTCCCTCCTAACATATATAAATGATCTTAAAAGTTTTTTTATCATTTCAAACACTCCCCGATTTAATTTGATTTTTGACAGAAACTAGTATAAACTAGTGTATAATATATTATGATTTTTTGACCAAAACTTGCATTTTGAAAAGTTTCATAGAATCTGATTTTCAGATTTATTTTTTGCATGGAGTTCCATCATAACCTTCCCTCCTAACATATATAAATGATCTTAAAAGTTTCGTATCATTTCGAACATTCCCCGATTTAAATTGAGTTTTGACCGAAACTAGTATAAATTCGTGTATATTTATTATGATTATTTGACCGAAACTTGCATTTGAAACGTTTCATAGAATCTAATTTTTAGATGATTATTTGCATGGACTTCCATCATAAACTTCCCTCCTAACATATATAAATGATCTTAAAAGTTTTTTTATCATTTCAAACAGTCCCCGATTTAATTTGATTTTTGACAGAAACTAGTATAAACTAGTGTATAATATATTATGATTTTTTGACCAAAACTTGCATTTTGAAAAGTTCCATAGAATCTAATTTTCAGAATAATTTTTTGCATGGACTTCCATCATAACCTTCCCTCCTAACATATATAAATGATCCTAAAAGTTTCGTATCATTTCGAACATTCCCCGATTTAAATTGAGTTTTGTCCGAAACTAGTATAAATTTGTGTATAATATATTATGATTATTTGACCGAAACTTGCATTTTGAAACGTTTCATAAAATCTATTTTTCAGATGATTTTTTGCATGGACTTCCATCATAAACTTCCGTCCTAACATATATAAATGATCTTAAAAGTTTTTTTATCATTTCAAACAGTCCCCGATTTAATTTTATTTTTGACAGAAACTAGTATAAACTAGTGTATAATATATTATGATTTTTTGACCAAAACTTGCATTTTGAAAAGTTTCATAGAATCTAATTTTCAGAATGATTTTTTGCATGGACTTCCATCATAACCTTCCCTCCTAACATATATAAATGATCCTAAAAGTTTCGTATCATTTCGAACATTCCCCGATTTAAATTGAGTTTTGTCCGAAACTAGTATAAATTCGCGTATAATATATTATGATTATTTGACCGAAACTTGCATTTTGAAACGTTTCATAAAATCTAATTTTCAGATGATTTTTTGCATGGACTTCCATCATAAACTTCCCTCCTAACATATATAAATGATCTTAAAAGTTTTTTTATCATTTCAAACAGTCCCCGATTTAATTTTATTTTTGACAGAAACTAGTATAAACTAGTGTATAATATATTATAATTTTTTGACCAAAACTTGCATTTTGAAAAGTTTCATAGAATCTAATTTTCAGAATGATTTTTTGCATGGACTTCCATCATAACCTTCCCTCCTAACATATATAAATGATCCTAAAAGTTTCGTATCATTTCGAACATTCCTCGATTTAAATTGAGTTTTGTCCGAAACTAGTATAAATTCGCGTATAATATATTATGATTATTTGACCGAAACTTGCATTTTGAAACGTTTCATAAAATCTAATTTTCAGAATGTTTTTTTGCATGGACTTCCATCATAAACTTCCCTCTTAACATATATAAATGATATTAAAAGTTTTTTTATCATTTCAAACAGTCCCCGATTTAATTTTATTTTTGACAGAAACTAGTATAAAGTAGTGTATAATATATTATGATTTTTTGACCAAAACTTGCATTTTGAAAAGTTTCATAGAATCTAATTTTCAGAATTATTTTTTGCATGAACTTCCATCATAACCTTCCCTCCTAACATATATAAATGATCTTAAAAGTTTCGTATCATTTCGAACATTCCCCGATTTAAATTGAGGTTTGACCGAAACTAGTATAAATTCGTGTATAATATATTATGATTATTTGACCGAAACTTGCATTTTGAAACGTTTCATAGAATCTAATTTTCAGATGATTTTTTTCATGGACTTCCATCATAAACTTCCCTCCTAACATATATAAATGATCTTAAAAGTTTTTTTATCATTTCAAACAATCACCGATTTAATTTGATTTTTGACAGAAACTAGTATAAACTAGTGTATAATATATTATGATTTTTTAACCAAAACATGCATTTTGAAAAGTTTCATAGAATCTAATTTTTAGATTTATTTTTTGCATGGACTTCCATCATAACCTTCCCTCCTAACATATATAAATGATCTTAAAAGTTTCGTATCATTTCGAACATTCCCCGATTTAAATTGAGTTTTGACCAAAATTAGTATAAAATCATGTATAATATATTATGATTATTTGACCGAAACTTTTATTTTGAAACGTTTCATAGAATCTAATTTTCAGATGATTATTTGCATGGACTTCCATCATAAGCTTCCCTCCTAACATATATAAATGATCTTAAAAGTTTTTTTATCATATCAAACAGTCCCCGATTTAATTTGATTTTTGACAGAAACTAGTATAAACTAGTGTATAATATATTATGATTTTTTGACCAAAACTTGCATTTTGAAAAGTTTCATAGAATCTAATTTTCAGAATGATTTTTTGCATGGACTTCCATCATAACCTTCCCTCCTAACATATATAAATGATCCTAAAAGTTTCGTATCATTTCGAACATTCCCCGATTTAAATTGAGGTTTGACCGAAACTAGTATAAATTCGTGTATAATATATTATGTTTATTTGACCGAAACTTGCATTTTGAAACGTTTCATAGGATCTAATTTTCAGATGATTTTTTGCATGGACTTCCATCATAAACTTCCCTCCTAACATATATAAATGATCTTAAAAGTTTTTTTTATCATTTCAAACAGTCCCCGATTTAATTTGATTTTTATCAGAAACTAGTATAAACTAGTTTATAATATATTATGATTTTTTGACCAAAACTTGCATTTTGAAAAGTTTCGTAGAATCTAATTTTTAGAATGATTTTTTGCATGGACTTCCATCATAACCTTCCATCCTAACATATATAAATGATCCTAAAAGTTTCGTATCATTTCGAACATTCCCCGATTTAAATTGAGGTTTGACCGAAACTAGTATAAATTCGTGTATAATATATTATGATTATTTGACCGAAACTTGCATTTTGAAACGTTTCATAGGATCTAATTTTCAGATGATTTTTTGCATGGACTTCCATCATAAACTTCCCTCCTAACATATATAAATGATCTTAAAAGTTTTTTTATCATTTCAAATAGTCCCCGATTTAATTTGATTTTTATCAGAAACTAGTATAAACTAGTTTATAATATATTATGATTTTTTGACCAAAATTTGCATTTCGAAAAGTTTCATAGAATCTAATTTTTAGAATGATTTTTTGCATGGACTTCCATCATAACCTTCCATCCTAACATATATAAATGATCCTAAAAGTTTCGTATCATTTCGAACATTCCCCGATTTAAATTGAGGTTTGACCGAAACTAGTATAAATTCGTGTATAATATATTATGATTATTTGACCGAAACTTGCATTTTGAAACGTTTCATAGGATCTAATTTTCAGATGATTTTTTTCATGGACTTCCATCATAAACTTCCCTCCTAACATATATAAATGATCTTAAAAGTTTTTTTTATCATTTCAAACAGTCCCCGATTTAATTTGATTTTTATCAGAAACTAGTATAAACTAGTTTATAATATATTATGATTTTTTTACCAAAACTTTTATTTTGAAAAGTTTAATAGAATCTAATTTTCTGAATGATTTTTTGCATGACCTTCCATCATAACCTTCCCTCCTAACATATATAAATGATCTTAAAAGTTTCGTATCATTTCGAACATTCCCCGATTTAAATTGAGTTTTGACCGAAACTAGTATAAATTCGTGTATAATATATTATGATTATTTGACCGAAACATGCATTTTGAAACGTTTCATAGAATCTAATTTTCAGATGATTTTTTGCATGGACTTCCATCATAAACTTCCCTCCTAACATATATAAATGATCTAAAAAGTTTTTTTATCATTTCAAACAGTCCCCGATTTAATTTGATTTTTGACAGAAACTAGTATAAACTAGTGTATAATATATTATGATTTTTTGACCAAAACTTGCATTTTGAAAAGTTCCATAGAATCTAATTTTCAGAATAATTTTTTGCATGGACTTCCATCATAACCTTCCCTCCTAACATATATAAATGATCCTAAAAGTTTCGTATCATTTCGAACATTCCCCGATTTAAATTGAGTTTTGTCCGAAACTAGTATAAATTTGTGTATAATATATTATGATTATTTGACCGAAACTTGCATTTTGAAACGTTTCATAAAATCTAATTTTCAGATGATTTTTTGCATGGACTTCCATCATAAACTTCCGTCCTAACATATATAAATGATCTTAAAAGTTTTTTTATCATTTCAAACAGTCCCCGATTTAATTTTATTTTTGACAGAAACTAGTATAAACTAGTGTATAATATATTATAATTTTTTGACCAAAACTTGCATTTTGAAAAGTTTCATAGAATCTAATTTTCAGAATTATTTTTTGCATGGACTTCCATCATAACGTTCACTTCTAACATATATAAATGATCTTAAAAGTTTAGTATCATTTCGAACCTTCCCCTATTTAATTTGAGTTTTGACCGAAACAATTACAAATTAGTGTATAATATATTATGATTTTTTGACCAAAACTTGCATTTTGAAAAGTTTCATAGAATCTAATTTTCAGAATGATTTTTTGCATGGACTTCCATCATAACCTTCCCTCCTAACATATATAAATGATCCTAAAAGTTTCGTATCATTTCGAACATTCCCCGATTTAAATTGAGTTTTGTCCGAAACTAGTATAAATTCGCGTATAATATATTATGATTATTTGACCGAAACTTGCATTTTGAAACGTTTCATAAAATCTAATTTTCAGAATGTTTTTTTGCATGGACTTCCATCATAAACTTCCCTCCTAACATATATAAATGATCTTTAAAGTTTTTTTATCATTTCAAACAGTCCCCGATTTAATTTTATTTTTGACAGAAACTAGTATAAAGTAGTGTATAATATATTATGATTTTTTGACCAAAACTTGCATTTTGAAAAGTTTCATAGAATCTAATTTTCAGAATTATTTTTTGCATGGACTTCCATCATAACCTTCCCTCCTAACATATATAAATGATCTTAAAAGTTACGTATCATTTCGAACATTCCCCGATTTAAATTGAGTTTTGACCAAAACTAGTATAAATTCGTGTATAATATATTATGATTATTTGACCGAAACTTTTATTTTGAAACGTTTCATAGAATCTAATTTTCAGATGATTATTTGCATGGACTTCCATCATAAGCTTCCCTCCTAACATATATAAATGATCTTAAAAGTTTTTTTATCATATCAAACAGTCCCCGATTTAATTTGATTTTTGACAGAAACTAGTATAAACTAGTGTATAATATATTATGATTTTTTGACCAAAACTTGCATTTTGAAAAGTTTCATAAAATCTAATTTTCAGAATGATTTTTTGCATGGACTTCCATCATAACCTTCCCTCCTAACATATATAAATGATCTTAAAAGTTTCGTATCATTTCGAACATTCCCCGATTTAAATTGAGTTTTGACCGAAACTAGTATAAATTCGTGTATATTTATTATGATTATTTGACCGAAACTTGCATTTGAAACGTTTCATAGAATCTAATTTTTAGATGATTATTTGCATGGACTTCCATCATAAACTTCCCTCCTAACATATATAAATGATCTTAAAAGTTTTTTTATCATTTCAAACAGTCCCCGATTTAATTTGATTTCTGACAGAAACTAGTATAAACTAGTGTATAATATATTATGATTTTTTGACCAAAACTTGCATTTTGAAAAGTTCCATAGAATCTAATTTTCAGAATAATTTTTTGCATGGACTTCCATCATAACCTTCCCTCCTAACATATATAAATGATCCTAAAAGTTTCGTATCATTTCGAACATTCCCCGATTTAAATTGAGTTTTGTCCGAAACTAGTATAAATTTGTGTATAATATATTATGATTATTTGACCGAAACTTGCATTTTGAAACGTTTCATAAAATCTATTTTTCAGATGATTTTTTGCATGGACTTCCATCATAAACTTCCGTCCTAACATATATAAATGATCTTAAAAGTTTTTTTATCATTTCAAACAGTCCCCGATTTAATTTTATTTTTGACAGAAACTAGTATAAACTAGTGTATAATATATTATGATTTTTTGACCAAAACTTGCATTTTGAAAAGTTTCATAGAATCTAATTTTCAGAATGATTTTTTGCATGGACTTCCATCATAACGTTCACTTCTAACATATATAAATGATCTTAAAAGTTTAGTATCATTTCGAACCTTCCCCTATTTAATTTGAGTTTTGACCGAAACAATTACAAATTAGTGTATAATATATTATGATTTTTTGACCAAAACTTGCATTTTGAAAAGTTTCATAGAATCTAATTTTCAGAATGATTTTTTGCATGGACTTCCATCATAACCTTCCCTCCTAACATATATAAATGATCCTAAAAGTTTCGTATCATTTCGAACATTCCCCGATTTAAATTGAGTTTTGTCTGAAACTAGTATAAATTCGCGTATAATATATTATGATTATTTGACCGAAACTTGCATTTTGAAACGTTTCATAAAATCTAATTTTCAGAATGTTTTTTTGCATGGACTTCCATCATAAACTTCCCTCCTAACATATATAAATGATCTTTAAAGTTTTTTTATCATTTCAAACAGTCCCCGATTTAATTTTATTTTTGACAGAAACTAGTATAAAGTAGTGTATAATATATTATGATTTTTTGACCAAAACTTGCATTTTGAAAAGTTTCATAGAATCTAATTTTCAGAATTATTTTTTGCATGGACTTCCATCATAACCTTCCCTCCTAACATATATAAATGATCTTAAAAGTTACGTATCATTTCGAACATTCCCCGATTTAAATTGAGTTTTGACCAAAACTAGTATAAATTCGTGTATAATATATTATGATTATTTGACCGAAACTTTTATTTTGAAACGTTTCATAGAATCTAATTTTCAGATGATTATTTGCATGGACTTCCATCATAAGCTTCCCTCCTAACATATATAAATGATCTTAAAAGTTTTTTTATCATATCAAACAGTCCCCGATTTAATTTGATTTTTGACAGAAACTAGTATAAACTAGTGTATAATATATTATGATTTTTTGACCAAAACTTGCATTTTGAAAAGTTTCATAAAATCTAATTTTCAGAATGATTTTTTGCATGGACTTCCATCATAACCTTCCCTCCTAACATATATAAATGATCTTAAAAGTTTCGTATCATTTCGAACATTCCCCGATTTAAATTGAGTTTTGACCGAAACTAGTATAAATTCGTGTATATTTATTATGATTATTTGACCGAAACTTGCATTTGAAACGTTTCATAGAATCTAATTTTTAGATGATTATTTGCATGGACTTCCATCATAAACTTCCCTCCTAACATATATAAATGATCTTAAAAGTTTTTTTATCATTTCAAACAGTCCCCGATTTAATTTGATTTCTGACAGAAACTAGTATAAACTAGTGTATAATATATTATGATTTTTTGACCAAAACTTGCATTTTGAAAAGTTCCATAGAATCTAATTTTCAGAATAATTTTTTGCATGGACTTCCATCATAACCTTCCCTCCTAACATATATAAATGATCCTAAAAGTTTCGTATCATTTCGAACATTCCCCGATTTAAATTGAGTTTTGTCCGAAACTAGTATAAATTTGTGTATAATATATTATGATTATTTGACCGAAACTTGCATTTTGAAACGTTTCATAAAATCTAATTTTCAGATGATTTTTTGCATGGACTTCCATCATAAACTTCCGTCCTAACATATATAAATGATCTTAAAAGTTTTTTTATCATTTCAAACAGTCCTCGATTTAATTTTTTTTTTGACAGAAACTAGTATAAACTAGTGTATAATATATTATGATTTTTTGACCAAAACTTGCATTTTGAAAAGTTTCATAGAATCTAATTTTCAGAATGATTTTTTGCATGGACTTCCATCATAACCTTCCCTCCTAACATATATAAATGATCTTAAAAGTTTTTTTTATCATTTCAAACAGTCCCCGATTTAATTTGATTTTTATCAGAAACTAGTATAAACTAGTTTATAATATATTATGATTTTTTTACCAAAACTTGCATTTTGAAAAGTTTAATAGAATCTAATTTTCTGAATGATTTTTTGCATGACCTTCCATCATAACCTTCCCTCCTAACATATATAAATGATCTTAAAAGTTTCGTATCATTTCGAACATTCCCCGATTTAAATTGAGTTTTGACCGAAACTAGTATAAATTCGTGTATAATATATTATGATTATTTGACCGAAACATGCATTTTGAAACGTTTCATAGAATCTAATTTTCAGATGATTTTTTGCATGGACTTCCATCATAAACTTCCCTCCTAACATATATAAATGATCTAAAAAGTTTTTTTTATCATTTCAAACAGTCCCCGATTTAATTTGATTTCTGACAGAAACTAGTATAAACTAGTGTATAATATATTATGATTTTTTGACCAAAACTTGCATTTTGAAAAGTTCCATAGAATCTAATTTTCAGAATAATTTTTTGCATGGACTTCCATCATAACCTTCCCTCCTAACATATATAAATGATCCTAAAAGTTTCGTATCATTTCGAACATTCCCCGATTTAAATTGAGTTTTGTCCGAAACTAGTATAAATTTGTGTATAATATATTATGATTATTTGACCGAAACTTGCATTTTGAAACGTTTCATAAAATCTAATTTTCAGATGATTTTTTGCATGGACTTCCATCATAAACTTCCGTCCTAACATATATAAATGATCTTAAAAGTTTTTTTATCATTTCAAACAGTCCCCGATTTAATTTTATTTTTGACAGAAACTAGTATAAACTAGTGTATAATATATTATAATTTTTTGACCAAAACTTGCATTTTGAAAAGTTTCATAGAATCTAATTTTCAGAATTATTTTTTGCATGGACTTCCATCATAACGTTCACTTCTAACATATATAAATGATCTTAAAAGTTTAGTATCATTTCGAACCTTCCCCTATTTAATTTGAGTTTTGACCGAAACAATTACAAATTAGTGTATAATATATTATGATTTTTTGACCAAAACTTGCATTTTGAAAAGTTTCATAGAATCTAATTTTCAGAATGATTTTTTGCATGGACTTCCATCATAACCTTCCCTCCTAACATATATAAATGATCCTAAAAGTTTCGTATCATTTCGAACATTCCCCGATTTAAATTGAGTTTTGTCCGAAACTAGTATAAATTCGCGTATAATATATTATGATTATTTGACCGAAACTTGCATTTTGAAACGTTTCATAAAATCTAATTTTCAGAATGTTTTTTTGCATGGACTTCCATCATAAACTTCCCTCCTAACATATATAAATGATCTTTAAAGTTTTTTTATCATTTCAAACAGTCCCCGATTTAATTTTATTTTTGACAGAAACTAGTATAAAGTAGTGTATAATATATTATGATTTTTTGACCAAAACTTGCATTTTGAAAAGTTTCATAGAATCTAATTTTCAGAATTATTTTTTGCATGGACTTCCATCATAACCTTCCCTCCTAACATATATAAATGATCTTAAAAGTTACGTATCATTTCGAACATTCCCCGATTTAAATTGAGTTTTGACCAAAACTAGTATAAATTCGTGTATAATATATTATGATTATTTGACCGAAACTTGCATTTTGAAATGTTTTATAGAATCTAATTTTCAGATGATTATTTGCATGGACTTCCATCATAAACTTCCCTCCTAACATATATAAATGATCTTAAAAGTTTTTTTATCATTTCAAACACTCCCCGGTTTAATTTGATTTTTGACAGAAACTAGTATAAACTAGTGTATAATATATTATGATTTTTTGACCAAAACTTGCATTTTGAAAAGTTTCATAGAATCTGATTTTCAGATTTATTTTTTGCATGGAGTTCCATCATAACCTTCCCTCCTAACATATATAAATGATCTTAAAAGTTTCGTATCATTTCGAACATTCCCCGATTTAAATTGAGTTTTGACCGAAACTAGTATAAATTCGTGTATATTTATTATGATTATTTGACCGAAACTTGCATTTGAAACGTTTCATAGAATCTAATTTTTAGATGATTTTTTGCATGACCTTCCATCATAACCTTCCCTCCTAACATATATAAATGATCTTAAAAGTTTCGTATCATTTCGAACATTCCCCGATTTAAATTGAGTTTTGACCGAAACTAGTATAAATTCGTGTATAATATATTATGATTATTTGACCGAATTTGCATTTTGAAACGTTTCATAAAATCTAATTTTCAGATGAATTTTTGCATGGACTTCCATCATAAACTTCCCTCCTAACATATATAAATGATCTTAAAAGTTTTTTTATCATTTCAAACACTCCCCGATTTAATTTGATTTTTGACAGAAACTAGTATAAACTAGTGTATAATATATTATGATTTTTTGACCAAAACTTGCATTTTGAAAAGTTTCATAGAATCTGATTTTCAGATTTATTTTTTGCATGGAGTTCCATCATAACCTTCCCTCCTAACATATATAAATGATCTTAAAAGTTTCGTATCATTTCGAACATTCCCCGATTTAAATTGAGTTTTGACCGAAACTAGTATAAATTCGTGTATATTTATTATGATTATTTGACCGAAACTTGCATTTGAAACGTTTCATAGAATCTAATTTTAGATGATTATTTGCATGGACTTCCATCATAAACTTCCCTCCTAACATATATAAATGATCTTAAAAGTTTTTTTATCATTTCAAACAGTCCCCGATTTAATTTGATTTTTGACAGAAACTAGTATAAACTAGTGTATAATATATTATGATTTTTTGACCAAAACTTGCATTTTGAAAAGTTCCATAGAATCTAATTTTCAGAATAATTTTTTGCATGGACTTCCATCATAACCTTCCCTCCTAACATATATAAATGATCCTAAAAGTTTCGTATCATTTCGAACATTCCCCGATTTAAATTGAGTTTTGTCCGAAACTAGTATAAATTTGTGTATAATATATTATGATTATTTGACCGAAACTTGCATTTTGAAACGTTTCATAAAATCTATTTTTCAGATGATTTTTTGCATGGACTTCCATCATAAACTTCCGTCCTAACATATATAAATGATCTTAAAAGTTTTTTTATCATTTCAAACAGTCCCCGATTTAATTTTATTTTTGACAGAAACTAGTATAAACTAGTGTATAATATATTATGATTTTTTGACCAAAACTTGCATTTTGAAAAGTTTCATAGAATCTAATTTTCAGAATGATTTTTTGCATGGACTTCCATCATAACCTTCCCTCCTAACATATATAAATGATCCTAAAAGTTTCGTATCATTTCGAACATTCCCCGATTTAAATTGAGTTTTGTCCGAAACTAGTATAAATTCGCGTATAATATATTATGATTATTTGACCGAAACTTGCATTTTGAAACGTTTCATAAAATCTAATTTTCAGATGATTTTTTGCATGGACTTCCATCATAAACTTCCCTCCTAACATATATAAATGATCTTAAAAGTTTTTTTATCATTTCAAACAGTCCCCGATTTAATTTTATTTTTGACAGAAACTAGTATAAACTAGTGTATAATATATTATAATTTTTTGACCAAAACTTGCATTTTGAAAAGTTTCATAGAATCTAATTTTCAGAATGATTTTTTGCATGGACTTCCATCATAACCTTCCCTCCTAACATATATAAATGATCCTAAAAGTTTCGTATCATTTCGAACATTCCTCGATTTAAATTGAGTTTTGTCCGAAACTAGTATAAATTCGCGTATAATATATTATGATTATTTGACCGAAACTTGCATTTTGAAACGTTTCATAAAATCTAATTTTCAGAATGTTTTTTTGCATGGACTTCCATCATAAACTTCCCTCTTAACATATATAAATGATATTAAAAGTTTTTTTATCATTTCAAACAGTCCCCGATTTAATTTTATTTTTGACAGAAACTAGTATAAAGTAGTGTATAATATATTATGATTTTTTGACCAAAACTTGCATTTTGAAAAGTTTCATAGAATCTAATTTTCAGAATTATTTTTTGCATGAACTTCCATCATAACCTTCCCTCCTAACATATATAAATGATCTTAAAAGTTTCGTATCATTTCGAACATTCCCCGATTTAAATTGAGGTTTGACCGAAACTAGTATAAATTCGTGTATAATATATTATGATTATTTGACCGAAACTTGCATTTTGAAACGTTTCATAGAATCTAATTTTCAGATGATTTTTTTCATGGACTTCCATCATAAACTTCCCTCCTAACATATATAAATGATCTTAAAAGTTTTTTTATCATTTCAAACAATCACCGATTTAATTTGATTTTTGACAGAAACTAGTATAAACTAGTGTATAATATATTATGATTTTTTAACCAAAACTTGCATTTTGAAAAGTTTCATAGAATCTAATTTTTAGATTTATTTTTTGCATGGACTTCCATCATAACCTTCCCTCCTAACATATATAAATGATCTTAAAAGTTTCGTATCATTTCGAACATTCCCCGATTTAAATTGAGTTTTGACCAAAATTAGTATAAAATCATGCATAATATATTATGATTATTTGACCGAAACTTTTATTTTGAAACGTTTCATAGAATCTAATTTTCAGATGATTATTTGCATGGACTTCCATCATAAGCTTCCCTCCTAACATATATAAATGATCTTAAAAGTTTTTTTATCATATCAAACAGTCCCCGATTTAATTTGATTTTTGACAGAAACTAGTATAAACTAGTGTATAATATATTATGATTTTTTGACCAAAACTTGCATTTTGAAAAGTTTCATAGAATCTAATTTTCAGAATGATTTTTTGCATGGACTTCCATCATAACCTTCCCTCCTAACATATATAAATGATCCTAAAAGTTTCGTATCATTTCGAACATTCCCCGATTTAAATTGAGGTTTGACCGAAACTAGTATAAATTCGTGTATAATATATTATGTTTATTTGACCGAAACTTGCATTTTGAAACGTTTCATAGGATCTAATTTTCAGATGATTTTTTGCATGGACTTCCATCTTAAACTTCCCTCCTAACATATATAAATGATCTTAAAAGTTTTTTTTATCATTTCAAACAGTCCCCGATTTAATTTGATTTTTATCAGAAACTAGTATAAACTAGTTTATAATATATTATGATTTTTTGACCAAAACTTGCATTTTGAAAAGTTTCGTAGAATCTAATTTTTAGAATGATTTTTTGCATGGACTTCCATCATAACCTTCCATCCTAACATATATAAATGATCCTAAAAGTTTCGTATCATTTCGAACATTCCCCGATTTAAATTGAGGTTTGACCGAAACTAGTATAAATTCGTGTATAATATATTATGATTATTTGACCGAAACTTGCATTTTGAAACGTTTCATAGGATCTAATTTTCAGATGATTTTTTGCATGGACTTCCATCATAAACTTCCCTCCTAACATATATAAATGATCTTAAAAGTTTTTTTATCATTTCAAATAGTCCCCGATTTAATTTGATTTTTATCAGAAACTAGTATAAACTAGTTTATAATATATTATGATTTTTTGACCAAAACTTGCATTTCGAAAAGTTTCATAGAATCTAATTTTTAGAATTATTTTTTGCATGGACTTCCATCATAACCTTCCATCCTAACATATATAAATGATCCTAAAAGTTTCGTATCATTTCGAACATTCCCCGATTTAAATTGAGGTTTGACCGAAACTAGTATAAATTCGTGTATAATATATTATGATTATTTGACCGAAACTTGCATTTTGAAACGTTTCATAGGATCTAATTTTCAGATGATTTTTTTCATGGACTTCCATCATAAACTTCCCTCCTAACATATATAAATGATCTTAAAAGTTTTTTTTATCATTTCAAACAGTCCCCGATTTAATTTGATTTTTATCAGAAACTAGTATAAACTAGTTTATAATATATTATGATTTTTTTACCAAAACTTTCATTTTGAAAAGTTTAATAGAATCTAATTTTCTGAATGATTTTTTGCATGACCTTCCATCATAACCTTCCCTCCTAACATATATAAATGATCTTAAAAGTTTCGTATCATTTCGAACATTCCCCGATTTAAATTGAGTTTTGACCGAAACTAGTATAAATTCGTGTATAATATATTATGATTATTTGACCGAAACATGCATTTTGAAACGTTTCATAGAATCTAATTTTCAGATGATTTTTTGCATGGACTTCCATCATAAACTTCCCTCCTAACATATATAAATGATCTAAAAAGTTTTTTTATCATTTCAAACAGTCCCCGATTTAATTTGATTTTTGACAGAAACTAGTATAAACTAGTGTATAATATATTATGATTTTTTGACCAAAACTTGCATTTTGAAAAGTTCCATAGAATCTAATTTTCAGAATAATTTTTTGCATGGACTTCCATCATAACCTTCCCTCCTAACATATATAAATGATCCTAAAAGTTTCGTATCATTTCGAACATTCCCCGATTTAAATTGAGTTTTGTCCGAAACTAGTATAAATTCGCGTATAATATATTATGATTATTTGACCGAAACTTGCATTTTGAAACGTTTCATAAAATCTAATTTTCAGAATGTTTTTTTGCATGGACTTCCATCATAAACTTCCCTCCTAACATATATAAATGATCTTTAAAGTTTTTTTATCATTTCAAACAGTCCCCGATTTAATTTTATTTTTGACAGAAACTAGTATAAAGTAGTGTATAATATATTATGATTTTTTGACCAAAACTTGCATTTTGAAAAGTTTCATAGAATCTAATTTTCAGAATTATTTTTTGCATGGACTTCCATCATAACCTTCCCTCCTAACATATATAAATGATCTTAAAAGTTACGTATCACTTCGAACATTCCCCGATTTAAATTGAGTTTTGACCAAAACTAGTATAAATTCGTGTATAATATATTATGATTATTTGACCGAAACTTTTATTTTGAAACGTTTCATAGAATCTAATTTTCAGATGATTATTTGCATGGACTTCCATCATAAGCTTCCCTCCTAACATATATAAATGATCTTAAAAGTTTTTTTATCATATCAAACAGTCCCCGATTTAATTTGATTTTTGACAGAAACTAGTATAAACTAGTGTATAATATATTATGATTTTTTGACCAAAACTTGCATTTTGAAAAGTTTCATAAAATCTAATTTTCAGAATGATTTTTTGCATGGACTTCCATCATAACCTTCCCTCCTAACATATATAAATGATCTTAAAAGTTTCGTATCATTTCGAACATTCCCCGATTTAAATTGAGTTTTGACCGAAACTAGTATAAATTCGTGTATATTTATTATGATTATTTGACCGAAACTTGCATTTGAAACGTTTCATAGAATCTAATTTTTAGATGATTATTTGCATGGACTTCCATCATAAACTTCCCTCCTAACATATATAAATGATCTTAAAAGTTTTTTTATCATTTCAAACAGTCCCCGATTTAATTTGATTTCTGACAGAAACTAGTATAAACTAGTGTATAATATATTATGATTTTTTGACCAAAACTTGCATTTTGAAAAGTTCCATAGAATCTAATTTTCAGAATAATTTTTTGCATGGACTTCCATCATAACCTTCCCTCCTAACATATATAAATGATCCTAAAAGTTTCGTATCATTTCGAACATTCCCCGATTTAAATTGAGTTTTGTCCGAAACTAGTATAAATTTGTGTATAATATATTATGATTATTTGACCGAAACTTGCATTTTGAAACGTTTCATAAAATCTATTTTTCAGATGATTTTTTGCATGGACTTCCATCATAAACTTCCGTCCTAACATATATAAATGATCTTAAAAGTTTTTTTATCATTTCAAACAGTCCCCGATTTAATTTTATTTTTGACAGAAACTAGTATAAACTAGTGTATAATATATTATGATTTTTTGACCAAAACTTGCATTTTGAAAAGTTTCATAGAATCTAATTTTCAGAATGATTTTTTGCATGGACTTCCATCATAACCTTCCCTCCTAACATATATAAATGATCCTAAAAGTTTCGTATCATTTCGAACATTCCCCGATTTAAATTGAGTTTTGTCCGAAACTAGTATAAATTCGCGTATAATATATTATGATTATTTGACCGAAACTTGCATTTTGAAACGTTTCATAAAATCTAATTTTCAGAATGTTTTTTTGCATGGACTTCCATCATAAACTTCCCTCCTAACATATATAAATGATCTTTAAAGTTTTTTTATCATTTCAAACAGTCCCCGATTTAATTTTATTTTTGACAGAAACTAGTATAAAGTAGTGTATAATATATTATGATTTTTTGACCAAAACTTGCATTTTGAAAAGTTTCATAGAATCTAATTTTCAGAATTATTTTTTGCATGGACTTCCATCATAACCTTCCCTCCTAACATATATAAATGATCTTAAAAGTTACGTATCACTTCGAACATTCCCCGATTTAAATTGAGTTTTGACCAAAACTAGTATAAATTCGTGTATAATATATTATGATTATTTGACCGAAACTTTTATTTTGAAACGTTTCATAGAATCTAATTTTCAGATGATTATTTGCATGGACTTCCATCATAAGCTTCCCTCCTAACATATATAAATGATCTTAAAAGTTTTTTTATCATATCAAACAGTCCCCGATTTAATTTGATTTTTGACAGAAACTAGTATAAACTAGTGTATAATATATTATGATTTTTTGACCAAAACTTGCATTTTGAAAAGTTTCATAAAATCTAATTTTCAGAATGATTTTTTGCATGGACTTCCATCATAACCTTCCCTCCTAACATATATAAATGATCTTAAAAGTTTCGTATCATTTCGAACATTCCCCGATTTAAATTGAGTTTTGACCGAAACTAGTATAAATTCGTGTATATTTATTATGATTATTTGACCGAAACTTGCATTTGAAACGTTTCATAGAATCTAATTTTTAGATGATTATTTGCATGGACTTCCATCATAAACTTCCCTCCTAACATATATAAATGATCTTAAAAGTTTTTTTATCATTTCAAACAGTCCCCGATTTAATTTGATTTCTGACAGAAACTAGTATAAACTAGTGTATAATATATTATGATTTTTTGACCAAAACTTGCATTTTGAAAAGTTCCATAGAATCTAATTTTCAGAATAATTTTTTGCATGGACTTCCATCATAACCTTCCCTCCTAACATATATAAATGATCCTAAAAGTTTCGTATCATTTCGAACATTCCCCGATTTAAATTGAGTTTTGTCCGAAACTAGTATAAATTTGTGTATAATATATTATGATTATTTGACCGAAACTTGCATTTTGAAACGTTTCATAAAATCTATTTTTCAGATGATTTTTTGCATGGACTTCCATCATAAACTTCCGTCCTAACATATATAAATGATCTTAAAAGTTTTTTTATCATTTCAAACAGTCCCCGATTTAATTTTATTTTTGACAGAAACTAGTATAAACTAGTGTATAATATATTATGATTTTTTGACCAAAACTTGCATTTTGAAAAGTTTCATAGAATCTAATTTTCAGAATGATTTTTTGCATGGACTTCCATCATAACCTTCCCTCCTAACATATATAAATGATCCTAAAAGTTTCGTATCATTTCGAACATTCCCCGATTTAAATTGAGTTTTGTCCGAAACTAGTATAAATTCGCGTATAATATATTATGATTATTTGACCGAAACTTGCATTTTGAAACGTTTCATAAAATCTAATTTTCAGATGATTTTTTGCATGGACTTCCATCATAAACTTCCCTCCTAACATATATAAATGATCTTAAAAGTTTTTTTATCATTTCAAACAGTCCCCGATTTAATTTTATTTTTGACAGAAACTAGTATAAACTAGTGTATAATATATTATAATTTTTTGACCAAAACTTGCATTTTGAAAAGTTTCATAGAATCTAATTTTCAGAATGATTTTTTGCATGGACTTCCATCATAACCTTCCCTCCTAACATATATAAATGATCCTAAAAGTTTCGTATCATTTCGAACATTCCTCGATTTAAATTGAGTTTTGTCCGAAACTAGTATAAATTCGCGTATAATATATTATGATTATTTGACCGAAACTTGCATTTTGAAACGTTTCATAAAATCTAATTTTCAGAATGTTTTTTTGCATGGACTTCCATCATAAACTTCCCTCTTAACATATATAAATGATATTAAAAGTTTTTTTATCATTTCAAACAGTCCCCGATTTAATTTTATTTTTGACAGAAACTAGTATAAAGTAGTGTATAATATATTATGATTTTTTGACCAAAACTTGCATTTTGAAAAGTTTCATAGAATCTAATTTTCAGAATTATTTTTTGCATGAACTTCCATCATAACCTTCCCTCCTAACATATATAAATGATCTTAAAAGTTTCGTATCATTTCGAACATTCCCCGATTTAAATTGAGGTTTGACCGAAACTAGTATAAATTCGTGTATAATATATTATGATTATTTGACCGAAACTTGCATTTTGAAACGTTTCATAGAATCTAATTTTCAGATGATTTTTTTCATGGACTTCCATCATAAACTTCCCTCCTAACATATATAAATGATCTTAAAAGTTTTTTTATCATTTCAAACAATCACCGATTTAATTTGATTTTTGACAGAAACTAGTATAAACTAGTGTATAATATATTATGATTTTTTAACCAAAACTTGCATTTTGAAAAGTTTCATAGAATCTAATTTTTAGATTTATTTTTTGCATGGACTTCCATCATAACCTTCCCTCCTAACATATATAAATGATCTTAAAAGTTTCGTATCATTTCGAACATTCCCCGATTTAAATTGAGTTTTGACCAAAATTAGTATAAAATCATGCATAATATATTATGATTATTTGACCGAAACTTTTATTTTGAAACGTTTCATAGAATCTAATTTTCAGATGATTATTTGCATGGACTTCCATCATAAGCTTCCCTCCTAACATATATAAATGATCTTAAAAGTTTTTTTATCATATCAAACAGTCCCCGATTTAATTTGATTTTTGACAGAAACTAGTATAAACTAGTGTATAATATATTATGATTTTTTGACCAAAACTTGCATTTTGAAAAGTTTCATAGAATCTAATTTTCAGAATGATTTTTTGCATGGACTTCCATCATAACCTTCCCTCCTAACATATATAAATGATCCTAAAAGTTTCGTATCATTTCGAACATTCCCCGATTTAAATTGAGGTTTGACCGAAACTAGTATAAATTCGTGTATAATATATTATGTTTATTTGACCGAAACTTGCATTTTGAAACGTTTCATAGGATCTAATTTTCAGATGATTTTTTGCATGGACTTCCATCTTAAACTTCCCTCCTAACATATATAAATGATCTTAAAAGTTTTTTTTATCATTTCAAACAGTCCCCGATTTAATTTGATTTTTATCAGAAACTAGTATAAACTAGTTTATAATATATTATGATTTTTTGACCAAAACTTGCATTTTGAAAAGTTTCGTAGAATCTAATTTTTAGAATGATTTTTTGCATGGACTTCCATCATAACCTTCCATCCTAACATATATAAATGATCCTAAAAGTTTCGTATCATTTCGAACATTCCCCGATTTAAATTGAGGTTTGACCGAAACTAGTATAAATTCGTGTATAATATATTATGATTATTTGACCGAAACTTGCATTTTGAAACGTTTCATAGGATCTAATTTTCAGATGATTTTTTGCATGGACTTCCATCATAAACTTCCCTCCTAACATATATAAATGATCTTAAAAGTTTTTTTATCATTTCAAATAGTCCCCGATTTAATTTGATTTTTATCAGAAACTAGTATAAACTAGTTTATAATATATTATGATTTTTTGACCAAAACTTGCATTTCGAAAAGTTTCATAGAATCTAATTTTTAGAATGATTTTTTGCATGGACTTCCATCATAACCTTCCATCCTAACATATATAAATGATCCTAAAAGTTTCGTATCATTTCGAACATTCCCCGATTTAAATTGAGGTTTGACCGAAACTAGTATAAATTCGTGTATAATATATTATGATTATTTGACCGAAACTTGCATTTTGAAACGTTTCATAGGATCTAATTTTCAGATGATTTTTTTCATGGACTTCCATCATAAACTTCCCTCCTAACATATATAAATGATCTTAAAAGTTTTTTTTATCATTTCAAACAGTCCCCGATTTAATTTGATTTTTATCAGAAACTAGTATAAACTAGTTTATAATATATTATGATTTTTTTACCAAAACTTTCATTTTGAAAAGTTTAATAGAATCTAATTTTCTGAATGATTTTTTGCATGACCTTCCATCATAACCTTCCCTCCTAACATATATAAATGATCTTAAAAGTTTCGTATCATTTCGAACATTCCCCGATTTAAATTGAGTTTTGACCGAAACTAGTATAAATTCGTGTATAATATATTATGATTATTTGACCGAAACATGCATTTTGAAACGTTTCATAGAATCTAATTTTCAGATGATTTTTTGCATGGACTTCCATCATAAACTTCCCTCCTAACATATATAAATGATCTAAAAAGTTTTTTTATCATTTCAAACAGTCCCCGATTTAATTTGATTTTTGACAGAAACTAGTATAAACTAGTGTATAATATATTATGATTTTTTGACCAAAACTTGCATTTTGAAAAGTTCCATAGAATCTAATTTTCAGAATAATTTTTTGCATGGACTTCCATCATAACCTTCCCTCCTAACATATATAAATGATCCTAAAAGTTTCGTATCATTTCGAACATTCCCCGATTTAAATTGAGTTTTGTCCGAAACTAGTATAAATTTGTGTATAATATATTATGATTATTTGACCGAAACTTGCATTTTGAAACGTTTCATAAAATCTAATTTTCAGATGATTTTTTGCATGGACTTCCATCATAAACTTCCGTCCTAACATATATAAATGATCTTAAAAGTTTTTTTATCATTTCAAACAGTCCCCGATTTAATTTTATTTTTGACAGAAACTAGTATAAACTAGTGTATAATATATTATAATTTTTTGACCAAAACTTGCATTTTGAAAAGTTTCATAGAATCTAATTTTCAGAATTATTTTTTGCATGGACTTCCATCATAACGTTCACTTCTAACATATATAAATGATCTTAAAAGTTTAGTATCATTTCGAACCTTCCCCTATTTAATTTGAGTTTTGACCGAAACAATTACAAATTAGTGTATAATATATTATGATTTTTTGACCAAAACTTGCATTTTGAAAAGTTTCATAGAATCTAATTTTCAGAATGATTTTTTGCATGGACTTCCATCATAACCTTCCCTCCTAACATATATAAATGATCCTAAAAGTTTCGTATCATTTCGAACATTCCCCGATTTAAATTGAGTTTTGTCCGAAACTAGTATAAATTCGCGTATAATATATTATGATTATTTGACCGAAACTTGCATTTTGAAACGTTTCATAAAATCTAATTTTCAGAATGTTTTTTTGCATGGACTTCCATCATAAACTTCCCTCCTAACATATATAAATGATCTTTAAAGTTTTTTTATCATTTCAAACAGTCCCCGATTTAATTTTATTTTTGACAGAAACTAGTATAAAGTAGTGTATAATATATTATGATTTTTTGACCAAAACTTGCATTTTGAAAAGTTTCATAGAATCTAATTTTCAGAATTATTTTTTGCATGGACTTCCATCATAACCTTCCCTCCTAACATATATAAATGATCCTAAAAGTTTCGTATCATTTCGAACATTCCCCGATTTAAATTGAGTTTTGACCAAAACTAGTATAAATTCGTGTATAATATATTATGATTATTTGACCGAAACTTGCATTTTGAAACGTTTCATAGAATCTAATTTTCAGATGATTTTTTGCATGGACTTCCATCATAAACTTCCGTCCTAACATATATAAATGATATTAAAAGTTTTTTTATCATTTCAAACAATCACCGATTTAATTTGATTTTTGACAGAAACTAGTATAAACTAGTGTATAATATATTATGATTTTTTGACCAAAACTTGCATTTTGAAAAGTTTCATAGAATCTAATTTTCAGAATTATTTTTTGCATGGACTTCCATCATAACGTTCACTTCTAACATATATAAATGATCTTAAAAGTTTTGTATCATTTCGAACCTTCCCCTATTTAATTTGAGTTTTGACCGAAACAATTACAAATTAGTGGATAATATATTATGATTTTTTGACCAAAACTTGCATTTTGAAAAGTTTCATAGAATCTAATTTTCAGAATGATTTTTTGCATCGACTTCCATCATAACCTTCCCTCCTAACATATATAAATGATCCTAAAAGTTTCGTATCATTTCGAACATTCCTCGATTTAAATTGAGTTTTGTCCGAAACTAGTATAAATTCGCGTATAATATATTATGATTATTTGAACGAAACTTGCATTTTGAAACGTTTCATAAAATCTAATTTTCAGAATGTTTTTTTGCATGGACTTCCATCATAAACTTCCCTCTTAACATATATAAATGATATTAAAAGTTTTTTTATCATTTCAAACAGTCCCCGATTTAATTTTATTTTTGACAGAAACTAGTATAAACTAGTGTATAATATATTATGATTTTTTGACCAAAACTTGCATTTTGAAAAGTTTCATAGAATCTAATTTTCAGAATTATTTTTTGCATGGACTTCCATCATAACCTTCCTTCCTAACATATATAAATGATCTTAAAAGTTTCGTATCATTTCAAACATTCCCCGATTTAAATTGAGGTTTGACCGAAACTAGTATAAATTCGTGTATAATATATTATGATTATTTGACCGAAACATGCATTTTGAAACGTTTCATAGAATCTAATTTTCAGATGATTTTTTGCATGGACTTCCATCATAAACTTCCCTCCTAACATATATAAATGATCTTAAAAGTTTTTTTATCATTTCAAACAATCACCGATTTAATTTGATTTTTGACAGAAACTAGTATAAACTAGTGTATAATATATTATGATTTTTTAACCAAAACTTGCATTTTGAAAAGTTTCATTGAATCTAATTTTTAGATTTATTTTTTGCATGGACTTCCATCATAACCTTCCCTCCTAACATATATAAATGATCTTAAAAGTTTCGTATCATTTCGAACATTCCCCGATTTAAATTGAGTTTTGACCAAAATTAGTATAAATTCATGTATAATATATTATGATTATTTGACCGAAACTTTTATTTTGAAACGTTTCATAGAATCTAATTTTCAGATGATTATTTGCATGGACTTCCATCATAAGCTTCCCTCATAACATATATAAATGATCTTAAAAGTTTTTTTATCATATCAAACAGTCCCCGATTTAATTTGATTTTTGACAGAAACTAGTATAAACTAGTGTATAATATTTTATGATTTTTTGACCAAAACTTGCATTTTGAAAAGTTTCATAGAATCTAATTTTCAGAATGATTTTTTGCATGGACTTCCATCATAACCTTCCCTCCTAACATATATAAATGATCCTAAAAGTTTCGTATCATTTCGAACATTCCCCGATTTAAATTGAGGTTTGACCGAAACTAGTATAAATTCGTGTATAATATATTATGTTTATTTGACCGAAACTTGCATTTTGAAACGTTTCATAGGATCTAATTTTCAGAATGTTTTTTTGCATGGACTTCAATCATAAACTTCCCTCTTAACATATATAAATGATATTAAAAGTTTTTTTATCATTTCAAACAGTCCCCGATTTAATTTTATTTTTGACAGAAACTAGTATAAATTCGTGTATAATATATTATGATTTTTTGACCAAAACTTGCATTTTGAAAAGTTTCATAGAATCTAATTTTCAGAATGATTTTTTGCATCGACTTCCATCATAACCTTCCCTCCTAACATATATAAATGATCCTAAAAGTTTCGTATCATTTCGAACATTCCTCGATTTAAATTGAGTTTTGTCCGAAACTAGTATAAATTCGCGTATAATATATTATGATTATTTGACCGAAACTTGCATTTTGAAACGTTTCATAAAATCTAATTTTCAGAATGTTTTTTTGCATGGACTTCCATCATAAACTTCCCTCTTAACATATATAAATGATATTAAAAGTTTTTTTATCATTTCAAACAGTCCCCGATTTAATTTTATTTTTGACAGAAACTAGTATAAACTAGTGTATAATATATTATGATTTTTTGACCAAAACTTGCATTTTGAAAAGTTTCATAGAATCTAATTTTCAGAATTATTTTTTGCATGGACTTCCATCATAACCTTCCCTCCTAACATATATAAATGATCTTAAAAGTTTCGTATCATTTCAAACATTCCCCGATTTAAATTGAGGTTTGACCGAAACTAGTATAAATTCGTGTATAATATATTATGATTATTTGACCGAAACATGCATTTTGAAACGTTTCATAGAATCTAATTTTCAGATGATTTTTTGCATGGACTTCCATCATAAACTTCCCTCCTAACATATATAAATGATCTTAAAAGTTTTTTAATCATTTCAAACAATCACCGATTTAATTTGATTTTTGACAGAAACTAGTATAAACTAGTGTATAATATATTATGATTTTTTAACCAAAACTTGCATTTTGAAAAGTTTCATAGAATCTAATTTTTAGATTTATTTTTTGCATGGACTTCCATCATAACCTTCCCTCCTAACATATATAAATGATCTTAAAAGTTTCGTATCATTTCGAACATTCCCCGATTTAAATTGAGTTTTGACCAAAATTAGTATAAATTCATGTATAATATATTATGATTATTTGACCGAAACTTTTATTTTGAAACGTTTCATAGAATCTAATTTTCAGATGATTATTTGCATGGACTTCCATCATAAGCTTCCCTCATAACATATATAAATGATCTTAAAAGTTTTTTTATCATATCAAACAGTCCCCGATTTAATTTGATTTTTGACAGAAACTAGTATAAACTAGTGTATAATATATTATGATTTTTTGACCAAAACTTGCATTTTGAAAAGTTTCATAGAATCTAATTTTCAGAATGATTTTTTGCATCGACTTCCATCATAACCTTCCCTCCTAACATATATAAATGATCCTAAAAGTTTCGTATCATTTCGAACATTCCTCGATTTAAATTGAGTTTTGTCCGAAACTAGTATAAATTCGCGTATAATATATTATGATTATTTGACCGAAACTTGCATTTTGAAACGTTTCATAAAATCTAATTTTCAGAATGTTTTTTTGCATGGACTTCCATCATAAACTTCCCTCTTAACATATATAAATGATATTAAAAGTTTTTTTATCATTTCAAACAGTCCCCGATTTAATTTTATTTTTGACAGAAACTAGTATAAACTAGTGTATAATATATTATGATTTTTTGACCAAAACTTGCATTTTGAAAAGTTTCATAGAATCTAATTTTCAGAATTATTTTTTGCATGGACTTCCATCATAACCTTCCCTCCTAACATATATAAATGATCTTAAAAGTTTCGTATCATTTCAAACATTCCCCGATTTAAATTGAGGTTTGACCGAAACTAGTATAAATTCGTGTATAATATATTATGATTATTTGACCGAAACATGCATTTTGAAACGTTTCATAGAATCTAATTTTCAGATGATTTTTTGCATGGACTTCCATCATAAACTTCCCTCCTAACATATATAAATGATCTTAAAAGTTTTTTAATCATTTCAAACAATCACCGATTTAATTTGATTTTTGACAGAAACTAGTATAAACTAGTGTATAATATATTATGATTTTTTAACCAAAACTTGCATTTTGAAAAGTTTCATAGAATCTAATTTTTAGATTTATTTTTTGCATGGACTTCCATCATAACCTTCCCTCCTAACATATATAAATGATCTTAAAAGTTTCGTATCATTTCGAACATTCCCCGATTTAAATTGAGTTTTGACCAAAATTAGTATAAATTCATGTATAATATATTATGATTATTTGACCGAAACTTTTATTTTGAAACGTTTCATAGAATCTAATTTTCAGATGATTATTTGCATGGACTTCCATCATAAGCTTCCCTCATAACATATATAAATGATCTTAAAAGTTTTTTTATCATATCAAACAGTCCCCGATTTAATTTGATTTTTGACAGAAACTAGTATAAACTAGTGTATAATATATTATGATTTTTTGACCAAAACTTGCATTTTGAAAAGTTTCATAGAATCTAATTTTCAGAATGATTTTTTGCATGGACTTCCATCATAACCTTCCCTCCTAACATATATAAATGATCCTAAAAGTTTCGTATCATTTCGAACATTCCCCGATTTAAATTGAGGTTTGACCGAAACTAGTATAAATTCGTGTATAATATATTATGTTTATTTGACCGAAACTTGCATTTTGAAACGTTTCATAGGATCTAATTTTCAGATGATTTTTTGCATGGACTTCCATCATAAACTTCCCTCCTAACATATATAAATGATCTTAAAAGTTTTTTTATCATTTCAAATAGTCCCCGATTTAATTTGATTTTTATCAGAAACTAGTATAAACTAGTTTATAATATATTATAATTTTTTGACCAAAACTTGCATTTTGAAAAGTTTAATAGAATCTAATTTTCTGAATGATTTTTTGCATGGACTTCCATCATAACCTTCCCTCCTAACTTATATAAATGATCCTAAAAGTTTCGTATCATTTCGAACATTCCCCGATTTAAATTGAGTTTTGTCCGAAACTAGTATAAATTCGCGTATAATATATTATGATTATTTGACCGAAACTTGCATTTTGAAACGTTTCATAAAATCTAATTTTCAGAATGTTTTTTTGCATGGACTTCCATCATAAACTTCCCTCCTAACATATATAAATGATCTTTAAGGTTTTTTTATCATTTCAAACAGTCCCCGATTTAATTTTATTTTTGACAGAAACTAGTATAAAGTAGTGTATAATATATTATGATTTTTTGACCAAAACTTGCATTTTGAAAAGATTCATAGAATCTAATTTTCAGAATTATTTTTTGCATGGACTTCCATCATAACCTTCCCTCCTAACATATATAAATGATCCTAAAAGTTTCGTATCATTTCAAACATTCCCCGATTTAAATTGAGTTTTGACCAAAACTAGTATAAATTCGTGTATAATATATTATGATTATTTGACCGAAACTTGCATTTTGAAACGTTTCATAGAATCTAATTTTCAGATGATTTTTTGCATGGACTTCCATCATAAACTTCCGTCCTAACATATATAAATGATATTAAAAGTTTTTTTATCATTTCAAACAATCACCGATTTAATTTGATTTTTGACAGAAACTAGTATAAACTAGTGTATAATATATTATGATTTTTTGACCAAAACTTGCATTTTGAAAAGTTTCATAGAATCTAATTTTCAGAATTATTTTTTGCATGGACTTCCATCATAACGTTCACTTCTAACATATATAAATGATCTTAAAAGTTTTGTATCATTTCGAACCTTCCCCTATTTAATTTGAGTTTTGACCGAAACAATTACAAATTAGTGTATAATATATTATGATTTTTTGACCGAAACTTGCATTTTGAAAAGTTTCATAGAATCTAATTTTCAGAATGATTTTTTGCATCGACTTCCATCATAACCTTCCCTCCTAACATATATAAATGATCCTAAAAGTTTCGTATCATTTCGAACATTCCTCGATTTAAATTGAGTTTTGTCCGAAACTAGTATAAATTCGCGTATAATATATTATGATTATTTGACCGAAACTTGCATTTTGAAACGTTTCATAAAATCTAATTTTCAGAATGTTTTTTTGCATGGACTTCCATCATAAACTTCCCTCTTAACATATATAAATGATATTAAAAGTTTTTTTATCATTTCAAACAGTCCCCGATTTAATTTTATTTTTGACAGAAACTAGTATAAACTAGTGTATAATATATTATGATTTTTTGACCAAAACTTGCATTTTGAAAAGTTTCATAGAATCTAATTTTCAGAATTATTTTTTGCATGGACTTCCATCATAACCTTCCCTCCTAACATATATAAATGATCTTAAAAGTTTCGTATCATTTCAAACATTCCCCGATTTAAATTGAGGTTTGACCGAAACTAGTATAAATTCGTGTATAATATATTATGATTATTTGACCGAAACATGCATTTTGAAACGTTTCATAGTATCTAATTTTCAGATGATTTTTTGCATGGACTTCCATCATAAACTTCCCTCCTAACATATATAAATGATCTTAAAAGTTTTTTTATCATTTCAAACAATCACCGATTTAATTTGATTTTTGACAGAAACTAGTATAAACTAGTGTATAATATATTATGATTTTTTAACCAAAACTTGCATTTTGAAAAGTTTCATAGAATCTAATTTTTAGATTTATTTTTTGCATGGACTTCCATCATAACCTTCCCTCCTAACATATATAAATGATCTTAAAAGTTTCGTATCATTTCGAACATTCCCCGATTTAAATTGAGTTTTGACCAAAATTAGTATAAATTCATGTATAATATATTATGATTATTTGACCGAAACTTTTATTTTGAAACGTTTCATAGAATCTAATTTTCAGATGATTATTTGCATGGACTTCCATCATAAGCTTCCCTCATAACATATATAAATGATCTTAAAAGTTTTTTTATCATATCAAACAGTCCCCGATTTAATTTGATTTTTGACAGAAACTAGTATAAACTAGTGTATAATATATTATGATTTTTTGACCAAAACTTGCATTTTGAAAAGTTTCATAGAATCTAATTTTCAGAATGATTTTTTGCATGGACTTCCATCATAACCTTCCCTCCTAACATATATAAATGATCCTAAAAGTTTCGTATCATTTCGAACATTCCCCGATTTAAATTGAGGTTTGACCGAAACTAGTATAAATTCGTGTATAATATATTATGATTATTTGACTGAAACTTGCATTTTGAAACGTTTCATAGGATCTAATTTTCAGATGATTTTTTGCATGGACTTCCATCATAAACTTCCCTCCTAACATATATAAATGATCTTAAAAGTTTTTTTATAATTTCAAACAGTCCCCGATTTAATTTGATTTTTATCAGAAACTAGTATAAACTAGTTTATAATATATTATGATTTTTTTACCAAAACTTGCATTTTGAAAAGTTTAATAGAATCTAATTTTCTGAATGATTTTTTGCATGACCTTCCATCATAACCTTCCCTCCTAACATATATAAATGATCTTAAAAGTTTCGTATCATTTCGAACATTCCCCGATTTAAATTGAGTTTTGACAGAAACTAGTATAAATTCGTGTATAATATATTATGATTATTTGACCGAAACTTGCATTTTGAAACGTTTCATAGAATCTAATTTTCAGATGATTTTTTGCATGGACTTCCATCATAAACTTCCCTCCTAACATATATAAATGATCTTAAAAGTTTTTTTATCATTTAAAATAGTCCCCGATTTAATTTGATTTTTATCATAAACTAGTATAAACTAGTTTATAATATATTATGATTTTTTGACCAAAACTTGCATTTCGAAAAGTTTCATAGAATCTAATTTTTAGAATGATTTTTTGCATGGACTTCCATCATAACCTTCCATCCTAACATATATAAATGATCCTAAAAGTTTCGTATCATTTCGAACATTCCCCGATTTAAATTGAGGTTTGACCAAAACTAGTATAAATTCGTGTATAATATATTATGATTATTTGACCGAAACTTGCATTTTGAAACGTTTCATAGAATCTAATTTTCAGATGATTTTTTGCATGGACTTCCATCATAAACTTCCGTCCTAACATATATAAATGATATTAAAAGTTTTTTTATCATTTCAAACAATCACCGATTTAATTTGATTTTTGACAGAAACTAGTATAAACTAGTGTATAATATATTATGATTTTTTGACCAAAACTTGCATTTTGAAAAGTTTCATAGAATCTAATTTTCAGAATTATTTTTTGCATGGACTTCCATCATAACGTTCACTTCTAACATATATAAATGATCTTAAAAGTTTTGTATCATTTCGAACCTTCCCCTATTTAATTTGAGTTTTGACCGAAACAATTACAAATTAGTGTATAATATATTATGATTTTTTGACCGAAACTTGCATTTTGAAAAGTTTCATAGAATCTAATTTTCAGAATGATTTTTTGCATCGACTTCCATCATAACCTTCCCTCCTAACATATATAAATGATCCTAAAAGTTTCGTATCATTTCGAACATTCCTCGATTTAAATTGAGTTTTGTCCGAAACTAGTATAAATTCGCGTATAATATATTATGATTATTTGACCGAAACTTGCATTTTGAAACGTTTCATAAAATCTAATTTTCAGAATGTTTTTTTGCATGGACTTCCATCATAAACTTCCCTCTTAACATATATAAATGATATTAAAAGTTTTTTTATCATTTCAAACAGTCCCCGATTTAATTTTATTTTTGACAGAAACTAGTATAAACTAGTGTATAATATATTATGATTTTTTGACCAAAACTTGCATTTTGAAAAGTTTCATAGAATCTAATTTTCAGAATTATTTTTTGCATGGACTTCCATCATAACCTTCCCTCCTAACATATATAAATGATCTTAAAAGTTTCGTATCATTTCAAACATTCCCCGATTTAAATTGAGGTTTGACCGAAACTAGTATAAATTCGTGTATAATATATTATGATTATTTGACCGAAACATGCATTTTGAAACGTTTCATAGTATCTAATTTTCAGATGATTTTTTGCATGGACTTCCATCATAAACTTCCCTCCTAACATATATAAATGATCTTAAAAGTTTTTTTATCATTTCAAACAATCACCGATTTAATTTGATTTTTGACAGAAACTAGTATAAACTAGTGTATAATATATTATGATTTTTTAACCAAAACTTGCATTTTGAAAAGTTTCATAGAATCTAATTTTTAGATTTATTTTTTGCATGGACTTCCATCATAACCTTCCCTCCTAACATATATAAATGATCTTAAAAGTTTCGTATCATTTCGAACATTCCCCGATTTAAATTGAGTTTTGACCAAAATTAGTATAAATTCATGTATAATATATTATGATTATTTGACCGAAACTTTTATTTTGAAACGTTTCATAGAATCTAATTTTCAGATGATTATTTGCATGGACTTCCATCATAAGCTTCCCTCATAACATATATAAATGATCTTAAAAGTTTTTTTATCATATCAAACAGTCCCCGATTTAATTTGATTTTTGACAGAAACTAGTATAAACTAGTGTATAATATATTATGATTTTTTGACCAAAACTTGCATTTTGAAAAGTTTCATAGAATCTAATTTTCAGAATGATTTTTTGCATGGACTTCCATCATAACCTTCCCTCCTAACATATATAAATGATCCTAAAAGTTTCGTATCATTTCGAACATTCCCCGATTTAAATTGAGGTTTGACCGAAACTAGTATAAATTCGTGTATAATATATTATGATTATTTGACTGAAACTTGCATTTTGAAACGTTTCATAGGATCTAATTTTCAGATGATTTTTTGCATGGACTTCCATCATAAACTTCCCTCCTAACATATATAAATGATCTTAAAAGTTTTTTTATAATTTCAAACAGTCCCCGATTTAATTTGATTTTTATCAGAAACTAGTATAAACTAGTTTATAATATATTATGATTTTTTTACCAAAACTTGCATTTTGAAAAGTTTAATAGAATCTAATTTTCTGAATGATTTTTTGCATGACCTTCCATCATAACCTTCCCTCCTAACATATATAAATGATCTTAAAAGTTTCGTATCATTTCGAACATTCCCCGATTTAAATTGAGTTTTGACAGAAACTAGTATAAATTCGTGTATAATATATTATGATTATTTGACCGAAACTTGCATTTTGAAACGTTTCATAGAATCTAATTTTCAGATGATTTTTTGCATGGACTTCCATCATAAACTTCCCTCCTAACATATATAAATGATCTTAAAAGTTTTTTTATCATTTAAAATAGTCCCCGATTTAATTTGATTTTTATCATAAACTAGTATAAACTAGTTTATAATATATTATGATTTTTTGACCAAAACTTGCATTTCGAAAAGTTTCATAGAATCTAATTTTTAGAATGATTTTTTGCATGGACTTCCATCATAACCTTCCATCCTAACATATATAAATGATCCTAAAAGTTTCGTATCATTTCGAACATTCCCCGATTTAAATTGAGGTTTGACCGAAACTAGTATAAATTCGTGTATAATATATTATGATTATTTGACCGAAACTTGCATTTTGAAACGTTTCATAGGATCTAATTTTCAGATGATTTTTTGCATGGACTTCCATCATAAACTTCCCTACTAACATATATAAATGATCTTAAAAGTTTTTTTATCATTTCAAACAGTCCTCGATTTAATTTGATTTTTATCAGAAACTAGTATAAACTAGTTTATAATATATTATGATTTTTTTACCAAAACCTGCATTTTGAAAAGATTCATAGAATCTAATTTTCAGAATGATTTTTTGCATGGACTTCCATCATAACCTTCCCTCCTAACATATATAAATGATCCTAAAAGTTTCGTATCATTTTGAACATTCCCCGATTTAAATTGAGGTTTGACCGAAACTAGTATAAATTCGTGTATAATATATTATGATTATTTGACCGAAACTTTCATTTTGAAACGTTTCATAGAATCTAATTTTCAGATGATTTTTTGCATGGACTTCCATCATAAACTTCCCTCCTAACATATATAAATGATCTTAAAAGTTTTTTTATCATTTCAAACAGTCCCCGATTTAATTTGATTTTTGACAGAAACTAGTATAAACTAGTGTATAATATATTATGATTTTTTGACCAAAACTTGCATTTTGAAAAGTTTCATAGAATCTAATTTTCAGAATGATTTTTTGCATGGACTTCCATCATAACCTTCCCTCCTAACATATATAAATGATCTTAAAAGTTTCGTATCATTTCGAACATTCCCCGATTTAAATTGAGTTTTGACCGAAACTAGTATAAATTCGTGTATAATATATTATGATTATTTGACCGAAACTTGCATTTTGAAACGTTTCATAGAATCTAATTTTCAGATGATTTTTTGCATGGACTTCCATCATAAACTTCCCTCCTAACATATATAAATGATCTTAAAAGTTTTTTTATCATTTCAAACAGTCCCAGATTTAATTTGATTTTTGACAGAAACTAGTATAAACTAGCGTATAATATATTATAATTTTTTGACCAAAACTTGCATTTTGAAAAGTTTCATAGAATCTAATTTTCAGAATTATTTTTTGCATGGACTTCCATCATAACGTTCACTTCTAACATATATAAATGATCTTAAAAGTTTAGTATCATTTCGAACCTTCCCCTATTTAATTTGAGTTTTGACCGAAACAATTACAAATTAGTGTATAATATATTATGATTTTTTGACCGAAACTTGCATTTTGAAAAGTTTCATAGAATCTAATTTTCAGAATGATTTTTTGCAAGGACTTCCATCATAACCTTCCCTCCTAACATATATAAATGATCTTAAAAGTTTTTTTATCATTTCAAACAGTCCCCGATTTAATTTGATTTTTGACAGAAACTAGTATAAACTAGTGTATAATATATTATGATTTTTTGACCAAAACTTGCATTTTGAAAAGTTTCATAGAATCTAATTTTCAGAATGATTTTTTGCATGGACTTCCATTATAACCTTCCCTCCTAACATATATAAATGATCTTAAAAGTTTCGTATCATTTCGAACATTCCCCGATTTAAATTGAGTTTTGACCGAAACTAGTATAAATTCGTGTATAATATATTATGATTATTTGACCGAAACTTGCATTTTGAAACGTTTCATAGAATCTAATTTTCAGATGATTTTTTGCATGGACTTCCATCATAAAGTTCCCTCCTAACATATATAAATGATCTTAAAAGTTTTTTTATCATTTCAAACAGTCCCCGATTTAATTTGATTTTTGACAGAAACTAGTATAAACTAGTGTATAATATATTATGATTTTTTGACCAAAACTTGCATTTTGAAAAGTTTCATAGAATCTAATTTTCAGAATGATTTTTTGCATGGACTTCCATCATAACCTTCCCTCCTAACATATATAAATGATCTTAAAAGTTTCGTATCATTTCGAACATTCCCCGATTTAAATTGAGTTTTGACCGAAACTAGTATAAATTCGTGTATAATATATTATGATTATTTGACCGAAACTTGCATTTTGAAACGTTTCATAGAATCTAATTTTCAGATGATTTTTTGCATGGACTTCCATCATAAACTTCCCTCCTAACATATATAAATGATCTTAAAAGTTTTTTTATCATTTCAAACAGTCCCCGATTTAATTTGATTTTTGACAGAAACTTGTATAAACTAGTGTATAATATATTATAATTTTTTGACCAAAACTTGCATTTTGAAAAGTTTCATAGAATCTAATTTTCAGAATTATTTTTTGCATGGACTTCCATCATAACGTTCACTTCTAATATATATAAATGATCTTAAAAGTTTAGTATCATTTCGAACCTTCCCCTATTTAATTTGAGTTTTGACCGAAACAATTACAAATTAGTGTATAATATATTATGATTTTTTGACCGAAACTTGCATTTTGAAAAGTTTCATAGAATCTAATTTTCAGAATGATTTTTTGCAAGGACTTCCATCATAACCTTCCCTCCTAACATATATAAATGATCTTAAAAGTTTCTTATCATTTCGAAATTCCCCGATTTAAATTGAGTTTTGACCGAAAATAGTATAAATTCGTGTATAATATATTATAATTATTTGACCGAAACCTGCATTTTGAAAAGATTCATAGAATCTAATTTTTAGAATGATTTTTTGCATGGACTTCCATCATAACCTTCCCTCCTAACTTATATAAATGATCCTAAAAGTTTCGTATCATTTTGAACATTCCCCGATTTAAATTGAGGTTTGATCGAAACTAGTATAAATTCGTGTATAATATATTATGATTATTTGACCGAAACTTGCATTTTGAAACGTTTCATAGAATCTAATTTTCAGATGATTTTTTGCATGGACTTCCATCATAAACTTCCCTCCTAACATATATAAATGATCTTAAAAGTTTTTTTATCATTTCAAACAATCACCGATTTAATTTGATTTTTGACAGAAACTAGTATAAATTAGTGTATAATATATTATGATTTTTTAACCAAAACTTGCATTTTGAAAAGTTTCATAAAATCTAATTTTTAGATTTATTTTTTGCATGGACTTCCATCATAACCTTCCCTCCTAACATATATTAATGATCTTAAAAGTTTCGTATCATTTCGAACATTCCCCAATTTAAATTGAGTTTTGACCAAAATTAGTATAAATTCATGTATAATATATTATGATTATTTGACCGAAACTTTTATTTTGAAACGTTTCATAGAATCTAATTTTCAGATGATTATTTGCATGGACTTCCATCATAAACATCCCTCCTAACATATATAAATGATCTTAAAAGTTTTTTTATCATTTCAAACAATCCCCGATTTAATTTGATTTTTGACAGAAACTAGTATAAACTAGTTTATAATATATTATGATTTTTTGACCTAAACTTGCATTTTGAAAAGTTTCATAGAATCTAATTTTCTGAATGATTTTTTGCATGACCTTCCATCATAACCTTCCCTCCTAACATATATAAATGATCTTAAAAGTTTCGTATCATTTCGAACATTCCCCGATTTAAATTGAGTTTTGACCGAAACTAGTATAAATTCGTGTATAATATATTATGATTATTTGACCGAATTTGCATTTTGAAACGTTTCATAGAATCTAATTTTCAGATGAATTTTTGCATGGACTTCCATCATAAACTTCCCTCCTAACATATATAAATGATCTTAAAATTTTTTTATCATTTCAAACAGTCCCCGATTTAATTTGATTTTTGACAGAAACTAGTATAAACTAGTGTATAATATATTATGATTTTTTAACCAAAACTAGCATTTTGAAAAGTTTCATAGAATCTAATTTTCAGATTTATTTTTTGCATGGACTTCCATCATAACCTTCCCTCCTAACATATATAAATGATCTTAAAAGTTACGTATCATTTCGAACATTCCCCGATTTAAATTGAGTTTTGACCAAAACTGGTATAAATTCGTGTATAATATATTATGATTATTTGACCGAAACTTGCATTTTGAAACGTTTCATAGAATCTAATTTTCAGATGATTATTTGCATGGACTTCCATCATAAACTTCCCTCCTAACATATATAAATGATCTTAAAAGTTTTTTTATCATTTCAAACACTCCCCGATTTAATTTGATTTTTGACAGAAACTAGTATAAACTAGTGTATAATATATTATGATTTTTTGACCAAAACTTGCATTTTGAAAAGTTTCATAGAATCTGATTTTCAGATTTATTTTTTGCATGGACTTCCATCATAACCTTCCCTCCTAACATATATAAATGATCCTAAAAGTTTCGTATCATTTCGAACATTCCCCGATTTAAATTGAGGTTTGACCGAAACTAGTATAAATTCGTGTATAATATATTATGATTATTTGACCGAAACTTGCATTTTGAAACGTTTCATAGGATCTAATTTTCAGATGATTTTTTGCATGGACTTCCATCATAAACTTCCCTCCTAACATATATAAATGATCTTAAAAGTTTTTTTATCATTTCAAACAGTCCCCGATTTAATTTGATTTTTGACAGAAACTAGTATAAACTAGTTTATAATATATTATGATTTTTTGACCAAAACTTGCATTTTGAAAAGTTTCATAGAATCTAATTTTCTGAATGATTTTTTGCATGACCTTCCATCATAACCTTCCCTCCTAACATATATAAATGATCTTAAAAGTTTCGTATCATTTCGAACATTCCCCAATTTAAATTGAGTTTTGACCGAAACTAGTATAAATTCGTGTATAAATATATTATGATTATTTGACCGAATTTGCATTTTGAAACGTTTCATAGAATCTAATTTTCAGATGAATTTTTGCATGGACTTCCATCATAACCTTCCCTCCTAACATATATAAATGATCTTAAAAGTTTTTTTATCATTTCAAACAGTCCCCGATTTAATTTGATTTTTGACAGAAACTAGTATAAACTAGTGTATAATATATTATGATTTTTTGACCAAAACTTGCATTTTGAAAAGTTTCATAGAATCTAATTTTCAGATTTATTTTTTGCATGGACTTCCATCATAACCTTCCCTCCTGACATATATAAATGATCTTAAAAGTTTCGTATCATTTCGAACATTCCCCGATTTAAATTGAGTTTTGACCGAAACTAGTATAAATTCGTGTATAATATATTATGATTATTTGACCGAAACTTGCATTTTGAAACGTTTCATAGAATCTAATTTTCAGATGATTTTTTGCATGGACTTCCATCATAAAGTTCCCTCCTAACATATATAAATGATCTTAAAAGTTTTTTTATCATTTCAAACAGTCCCCGATTTAATTTGATTTTTGACAGAAACTAGTATAAACTAGTGTATAATATATTATGATTTTTTGACCAAAACTTGCATTTTGAAAAGTTTCATAGAATCTAATTTTCAGAATGATTTTTTGCATGGACTTCCATCATAACCTTCCCTCCTAACATATATAAATGATCTTAAAAGTTTCGTATCATTTCGAACATTCCCCGATTTAAATTGAGTTTTGACCGAAACTAGTATAAATTCGTGTATAATATATTATGATTATTTGACCGAAACTTGCATTTTGAAACGTTTCATAGAATCTAATTTTCAGATGATTTTTTGCATGGACTTCCATCATAAACTTCCCTCCTAACATATATAAATGATCTTAAAAGTTTTTTTATCATTTCAAACAGTCCCCGATTTAATTTGATTTTTGACAGAAACTTGTATAAACTAGTGTATAATATATTATAATTTTTTGACCAAAACTTGCATTTTGAAAAGTTTCATAGAATCTAATTTTCAGAATTATTTTTTGCATGGACTTCCATCATAACGTTCACTTCTAATATATATAAATGATCTTAAAAGTTTAGTATCATTTCGAACCTTCCCCTATTTAATTTGAGTTTTGACCGAAACAATTACAAATTAGTGTATAATATATTATGATTTTTTGACCGAAACTTGCATTTTGAAAAGTTTCATAGAATCTAATTTTCAGAATGATTTTTTGCAAGGACTTCCATCATAACCTTCCCTCCTAACATATATAAATGATCTTAAAAGTTTCTTATCATTTCGAAATTCCCCGATTTAAATTGAGTTTTGACCGAAAATAGTATAAATTCGTGTATAATATATTATAATTATTTGACCGAAACCTGCATTTTGAAAAGATTCATAGAATCTAATTTTTAGAATGATTTTTTGCATGGACTTCCATCATAACCTTCCCTCCTAACTTATATAAATGATCCTAAAAGTTTCGTATCATTTTGAACATTCCCCGATTTAAATTGAGGTTTGATCGAAACTAGTATAAATTCGTGTATAATATATTATGATTATTTGACCGAAACTTGCATTTTGAAACGTTTCATAGAATCTAATTTTCAGATGATTTTTTGCATGGACTTCCATCATAAACTTCCCTCCTAACATATATAAATGATCTTAAAAGTTTTTTTATCATTTCAAACAATCACCGATTTAATTTGATTTTTGACAGAAACTAGTATAAATTAGTGTATAATATATTATGATTTTTTAACCAAAACTTGCATTTTGAAAAGTTTCATAAAATCTAATTTTTAGATTTATTTTTTGCATGGACTTCCATCATAACCTTCCCTCCTAACATATATTAATGATCTTAAAAGTTTCGTATCATTTCGAACATTCCCCAATTTAAATTGAGTTTTGACCAAAATTAGTATAAATTCATGTATAATATATTATGATTATTTGACCGAAACTTTTATTTTGAAACGTTTCATAGAATCTAATTTTCAGATGATTATTTGCATGGACTTCCATCATAAACATCCCTCCTAACATATATAAATGATCTTAAAAGTTTTTTTATCATTTCAAACAATCCCCGATTTAATTTGATTTTTGACAGAAACTAGTATAAACTAGTTTATAATATATTATGATTTTTTGACCTAAACTTGCATTTTGAAAAGTTTCATAGAATCTAATTTTCTGAATGATTTTTTGCATGACCTTCCATCATAACCTTCCCTCCTAACATATATAAATGATCTTAAAAGTTTCGTATCATTTCGAACATTCCCCGATTTAAATTGAGTTTTGACCGAAACTAGTATAAATTCGTGTATAATATATTATGATTATTTGACCGAATTTGCATTTTGAAACGTTTCATAGAATCTAATTTTCAGATGAATTTTTGCATGGACTTCCATCATAAACTTCCCTCCTAACATATATAAATGATCTTAAAATTTTTTTATCATTTCAAACAGTCCCCGATTTAATTTGATTTTTGACAGAAACTAGTATAAACTAGTGTATAATATATTATGATTTTTTAACCAAAACTAGCATTTTGAAAAGTTTCATAGAATCTAATTTTCAGATTTATTTTTTGCATGGACTTCCATCATAACCTTCCCTCCTAACATATATAAATGATCTTAAAAGTTACGTATCATTTCGAACATTCCCCGATTTAAATTGAGTTTTGACCAAAACTGGTATAAATTCGTGTATAATATATTATGATTATTTGACCGAAACTTGCATTTTGAAACGTTTCATAGAATCTAATTTTCAGATGATTATTTGCATGGACTTCCATCATAAACTTCCCTCCTAACATATATAAATGATCTTAAAAGTTTTTTTATCATTTCAAACACTCCCCGATTTAATTTGATTTTTGACAGAAACTAGTATAAACTAGTGTATAATATATTATGATTTTTTGACCAAAACTTGCATTTTGAAAAGTTTCATAGAATCTGATTTTCAGATTTATTTTTTGCATGGACTTCCATCATAACCTTCCCTCCTAACATATATAAATGATCCTAAAAGTTTCGTATCATTTCGAACATTCCCCGATTTAAATTGAGGTTTGACCGAAACTAGTATAAATTCGTGTATAATATATTATGATTATTTGACCGAAACTTGCATTTTGAAACGTTTCATAGGATCTAATTTTCAGATGATTTTTTGCATGGACTTCCATCATAAACTTCCCTCCTAACATATATAAATGATCTTAAAAGTTTTTTTATCATTTCAAACAGTCCCCGATTTAATTTGATTTTTGACAGAAACTAGTATAAACTAGTTTATAATATATTATGATTTTTTGACCAAAACTTGCATTTTGAAAAGTTTCATAGAATCTAATTTTCTGAATGATTTTTTGCATGACCTTCCATCATAACCTTCCCTCCTAACATATATAAATGATCTTAAAAGTTTCGTATCATTTCGAACATTCCCCAATTTAAATTGAGTTTTGACCGAAACTAGTATAAATTCGTGTATAAATATATTATGATTATTTGACCGAATTTGCATTTTGAAACGTTTCATAGAATCTAATTTTCAGATGAATTTTTGCATGGACTTCCATCATAAACTTCCCTCCTAACATATATAAATGATCTTAAAATTTTTTTATCATTTCAAACAGTCCCCGATTTAATTTGATTTTTGACAGAAACTAGTATAAACTAGTGTATAATATATTATGATTTTTTAACCAAAACTAGCATTTTGAAAAGTTTCATAGAATCTAATTTTCAGATTTATTTTTTGCATGGACTTCCATCATAACCTTCCCTCCTGACATATATAAATGATCTTAAAAGTTACGTATCATTTCGAACATTCCCCGATTTAAATTAAGTTTTGACCAAAACTAGTATAAATTCGTGTATAATATATTATGATTATTTGACCGAAACTTGCATTTTGAAACGTTTCATAGAATCTAATTTTCAGATGATTTTTTGCATGGACTTCCATCATAAAGTTCCCTCCTAACATATATAAATGATCTTAAAAGTTTTTTTATCATTTCAAACAGTCCCCGATTTAATTTGATTTTTGACAGAAACTAGTATAAACTAGTGTATAATATATTATGATTTTTTGACCAAAACTTGCATTTTGAAAAGTTTCATAGAATCTAATTTTCAGAATGATTTTTTGCATGGACTTCCATCATAACCTTCCCTCCTAACATATATAAATGATCTTAAAAGTTTCGTATCATTTCGAACATTCCCCGATTTAAATTGAGTTTTGACCGAAACTAGTATAAATTCGTGTATAATATATTATGATTATTTGACCGAAACTTGCATTTTGAAACGTTTCATAGAATCTAATTTTCAGATGATTTTTTGCATGGACTTCCATCATAAACTTCCCTCCTAACATATATAAATGATCTTAAAAGTTTTTTTATCATTTCAAACAGTCCCCGATTTAATTTGATTTTTGACAGAAACTTGTATAAACTAGTGTATAATATATTATAATTTTTTGACCAAAACTTGCATTTTGAAAAGTTTCATAGAATCTAATTTTCAGAATTATTTTTTGCATGGACTTCCATCATAACGTTCACTTCTAATATATATAAATGATCTTAAAAGTTTAGTATCATTTCGAACCTTCCCCTATTTAATTTGAGTTTTGACCGAAACAATTACAAATTAGTGTATAATATATTATGATTTTTTGACCGAAACTTGCATTTTGAAAAGTTTCATAGAATCTAATTTTCAGAATGATTTTTTGCAAGGACTTCCATCATAACCTTCCCTCCTAACATATATAAATGATCTTAAAAGTTTCTTATCATTTCGAAATTCCCCGATTTAAATTGAGTTTTGACCGAAAATAGTATAAATTCGTGTATAATATATTATAATTATTTGACCGAAACCTGCATTTTGAAAAGATTCATAGAATCTAATTTTTAGAATGATTTTTTGCATGGACTTCCATCATAACCTTCCCTCCTAACTTATATAAATGATCCTAAAAGTTTCGTATCATTTTGAACATTCCCCGATTTAAATTGAGGTTTGATCGAAACTAGTATAAATTCGTGTATAATATATTATGATTATTTGACCGAAACTTGCATTTTGAAACGTTTCATAGAATCTAATTTTCAGATGATTTTTTGCATGGACTTCCATCATAAACTTCCCTCCTAACATATATAAATGATCTTAAAAGTTTTTTTATCATTTCAAACAATCACCGATTTAATTTGATTTTTGACAGAAACTAGTATAAATTAGTGTATAATATATTATGATTTTTTAACCAAAACTTGCATTTTGAAAAGTTTCATAAAATCTAATTTTTAGATTTATTTTTTGCATGGACTTCCATCATAACCTTCCCTCCTAACATATATTAATGATCTTAAAAGTTTCGTATCATTTCGAACATTCCCCAATTTAAATTGAGTTTTGACCAAAATTAGTATAAATTCATGTATAATATATTATGATTATTTGACCGAAACTTTTATTTTGAAACGTTTCATAGAATCTAATTTTCAGATGATTATTTGCATGGACTTCCATCATAAACATCCCTCCTAACATATATAAATGATCTTAAAAGTTTTTTTATCATTTCAAACAATCCCCGATTTAATTTGATTTTTGACAGAAACTAGTATAAACTAGTTTATAATATATTATGATTTTTTGACCTAAACTTGCATTTTGAAAAGTTTCATAGAATCTAATTTTCTGAATGATTTTTTGCATGACCTTCCATCATAACCTTCCCTCCTAACATATATAAATGATCTTAAAAGTTTCGTATCATTTCGAACATTCCCCGATTTAAATTGAGTTTTGACCGAAACTAGTATAAATTCGTGTATAATATATTATGATTATTTGACCGAATTTGCATTTTGAAACGTTTCATAGAATCTAATTTTCAGATGAATTTTTGCATGGACTTCCATCATAAACTTCCCTCCTAACATATATAAATGATCTTAAAATTTTTTTATCATTTCAAACAGTCCCCGATTTAATTTGATTTTTGACAGAAACTAGTATAAACTAGTGTATAATATATTATGATTTTTTAACCAAAACTAGCATTTTGAAAAGTTTCATAGAATCTAATTTTCAGATTTATTTTTTGCATGGACTTCCATCATAACCTTCCCTCCTAACATATATAAATGATCTTAAAAGTTACGTATCATTTCGAACATTCCCCGATTTAAATTGAGTTTTGACCAAAACTGGTATAAATTCGTGTATAATATATTATGATTATTTGACCGAAACTTGCATTTTGAAACGTTTCATAGAATCTAATTTTCAGATGATTATTTGCATGGACTTCCATCATAAACTTCCCTCCTAACATATATAAATGATCTTAAAAGTTTTTTTATCATTTCAAACACTCCCCGATTTAATTTGATTTTTGACAGAAACTAGTATAAACTAGTGTATAATATATTATGATTTTTTGACCAAAACTTGCATTTTGAAAAGTTTCATAGAATCTGATTTTCAGATTTATTTTTTGCATGGACTTCCATCATAACCTTCCCTCCTAACATATATAAATGATCCTAAAAGTTTCGTATCATTTCGAACATTCCCCGATTTAAATTGAGGTTTGACCGAAACTAGTATAAATTCGTGTATAATATATTATGATTATTTGACCGAAACTTGCATTTTGAAACGTTTCATAGGATCTAATTTTCAGATGATTTTTTGCATGGACTTCCATCATAAACTTCCCTCCTAACATATATAAATGATCTTAAAAGTTTTTTTATCATTTCAAACAGTCCCCGATTTAATTTGATTTTTGACAGAAACTAGTATAAACTAGTTTATAATATATTATGATTTTTTGACCAAAACTTGCATTTTGAAAAGTTTCATAGAATCTAATTTTCTGAATGATTTTTTGCATGACCTTCCATCATAACCTTCCCTCCTAACATATATAAATGATCTTAAAAGTTTCGTATCATTTCGAACATTCCCCAATTTAAATTGAGTTTTGACCGAAACTAGTATAAATTCGTGTATAAATATATTATGATTATTTGACCGAATTTGCATTTTGAAACGTTTCATAGAATCTAATTTTCAGATGAATTTTTGCATGGACTTCCATCATAAACTTCCCTCCTAACATATATAAATGATCTTAAAATTTTTTTATCATTTCAAACAGTCCCCGATTTAATTTGATTTTTGACAGAAACTAGTATAAACTAGTGTATAATATATTATGATTTTTTAACCAAAACTAGCATTTTGAAAAGTTTCATAGAATCTAATTTTCAGATTTATTTTTTGCATGGACTTCCATCATAACCTTCCCTCCTGACATATATAAATGATCTTAAAAGTTACGTATCATTTCGAACATTCCCCGATTTAAATTGAGTTTTGACCAAAACTAGTATAAATTCGTGTATAATATATTATGATTATTTGACCGAAACTTGCATTTTGAAACGTTTCATAGAATCTAATTTTCAGATGATTATTTGCATGGACTTCCATCATAAACTTCCCTCCTAACATATATAAATGATCTTAAAAGTTTTTTTATCATTTCAAACACTCCCCGATTTAATTTGATTTTTGACAGAAACTAGTATAAACTAGTGTATAATATATTATGATTTTTTGACCAAAACATGCATTTTGAAAAGTTTCATAGAATCTGATTTTCAGATTTATTTTTTGCATGGACTTCCATCATAACCTTCCCTCCTAACATATATAAATGATCTTAAAAGTTTCGTATCATTTCGAACATTCCCCGATTTAAATTGAGTTTTGACCGAAACTAGTATAAATTCGTGTATATTTATTATGATTATTTGACCGAAACTTGCATTTGAAACGTTTCATAGAATCTAGTTTTTAGATGATTTTTTGCATGGACTTCCATCATAAACTTCCCTCCTAACATATATAAATGATCTTAAAAGTTTTTTTATCATTTCAAACAGTTCCCGATTTAATTTGATTTTTGACAGAAACTAGTATAAACTAGTGTATAATATATTATGATTTTTTGACCAAAACTTGCATATTGAAAAGTTTCATAGAATCTAATTTTCTGAATGATTTTTTGCATGACCTTCCATCATAACCTTCCCTCCTAACATATATAAATGATCTTAAAAGTTTCGTATCATTTCGAACATTCCCCGATTTAAATTGAGTTTTGACCGAAACTAGTATAAATTCGTGTATAATATATTATGATTATTTGACCGAATTTGCATTTTGAAACGTTTCATAGAATCTAATTTGCAGATGAATTTTTGCATGGACTTCCATCATAAACTTCCCTCCTAACATATATAAATGATCTTAAAAGTTTTTTTATCATTTCAAACACTCCCCGATTTAATTTGATTTTTGACAGAAACTAGTATAAACTAGTGTATAATATATTATGATTTTTTGACCAAAACTTGCATTTTGAAAAGTTTCATAGAATCTGATTTTCAGATTTATTTTTTGCATGGAGTTCCATCATAACCTTCCCTCCTAACATATATAAATGATCTTAAAATTTTCGTATCATTTCGAACATTCCCCGATTTAAATTGAGTTTTGACCGAAACTAGTATAAATTCGTGTATATTTATTATGATTATTTGACCGAAACTTGCATTTGAAACGTTTCATAGAATCTAATTTTTAGATGATTATTTGCATGGACTTCCATCATAAACTTCCCTCCTAACATATATAAATGATCTTAAAAGTTTTTTTATCATTTCAAACAGTCCCCGATTTAATTTGATTTTTGACAGAAACTAGTATAAACTAGTGTATAATATTATATGATTTTTTGACCAAAACTTGCATTTTGAAAAGTTTCATAGAATCTAATTTTCTGAATGATTTTTTGCATGACCTTCCATCATAACCTTCCCTCCTAACATATATAAAAGATCTTAAAAGTTTCGTATCATTTCGAACATTCCCCGATTTAAATTGAGTTTTGACCGAAACTAGTATAAATTCGTGTATAATATATTATGATTATTTGACCGAAACTTGCATTTTGAAACGTTTCATAGAATCTAATTTTCAGATGAATTTTTGCATGGACTTCCATCATAAACTTCCCTCCTAACATATATAAATGATCTTAAAAGTTTTTTTATCATTTCAAACACCCCGATTTAATTTGATTTTTGACAGAAACTAGTATAAACTAGTGTATAATATATTATGATTTTTTGACCAAAACTTGCATTTTGAAAAGTTTCATAGAATCTGATTTTCAGATTTATTTTTTGCATGGAGTTCCATCATAACCTTCCCTCCTAACATATATAAATGATCTTAAAAGTTTCGTATCATTTCGAACATTCCCCGATTTAAATTGAGTTTTGACCGAAACTAGTATAAATTCGTGTATATTTATTATGATTATTTGACCGAAACTTGCATTTGAAACGTTTCATAGAATCTAATTTTTAGATGATTATTTGCATGGACTTCCATCATAAACTTCCCTCCTAACATATATAAATGATCTTAAAGGTTTTTTTATCATTTCAAACAGTCCCCGATTTAATTTGATTTTTGACAGAAACTAGTATAAACTAGTGTATAATATATTATGATTTTTTGACTAAAACTTGCATTTTGAAAAGTTCCATAGAATCTAATTTTCAGAATGATTTTTTGCATGGACTTCCATCATAACCTTCCCTCCTAACATATATAAATGATCCTAAAAGTTTCGTATCATTTCGAACATTCCCCGATTTAAATTGAGTTTTGTCCGAAACTAGTATAAATTTGTGTATAATATATTATGATTATTTGACCGAAACTTGCATTTTGAAACGATTCATAAAATATAAATTTTCAGATGATTTTTTGCATGGACTTCCATCATAAACTTCCGTCCTAAAATATATAAATGATCTTAAAAGTTTTTTTATCATTTCAAACAGTCCCCGATTTAATTTTATTTTTGACAGAAACTAGTATAAACTAGTGTATAATATATTATAATTTTTTGACCAAAACTTGCATTTTGAAAAGTTTCATAGAATCTAATTTTCAGAATTATTTTTTGCATAGACTTCCATCATAACGTTCACTTCTAACATATATAAATGATCTTAAAAGTTTAGTATCATTTCGAACCTTCCCCTATTTAATTTGAGTTTTGACCGAAACAATTACAAATTAGTGTATAATATATTATGATTTTTTGACCAAAACTTGCATTTTGAAAAGTTTCATAGAATCTAATTTTCAGAATGATTTTTTGCATGGACTTCCATCATAACCTTCCCTCCTAACATATATAAATGATCCTAAAAGTTTCGTATCATTTAGAACATTCCCCGATTTAAATTGAGTTTTGTCCGAAACTAGTATAAATTCGCGTATAATATATTATGATTATTTGACCGAAACTTGCATTTTGAAACGTTTCATAAAATCTAATTTTCAGATGATTTTTTGCATGGACTTCCATCATAAACTTCCTTCCTAACATATATAAATGATCTTAAAAGTTTTTTTATCATTTCAAACAGTCCCCGATTTAATTTTATTTTTGACAGAAACTAGTATAAACTAGTGTATAATATATTATGATTTTTTGACCAAAACTTGCATTTTGAAAAGTTTCCTAGAATCTAATTTTCAGAATGATTTTTTGCATGGACTTCCATCATAACCTTCCCTCCTAACATATATAAATGATCCTAAAAGTTTCGTATCATTTCGAACATTCCCCGATTTAAATTGAGTTTTGTCCGAAACTAGTATAAATTCGTGTATAATATATTATGATTATTTGACCGAAACTTGCATTTTGAAACGTTTCATAGAATCTAATTTTCAGATGATTTTTTGCATGGACTTCCATCATAAACTTCCGTCCTAACATATATAAATGATATTAAAAGTTTTTTTTATCATTTCAAACAGTCCCCGATTTAATTTTATTTTTGACAGAAACTAGTATAAACTAGTGTATAATATATTATAATTTTTTGACCAAAACTTGCATTTTGAAAAGTTTCATAGAATCTAATTTTCAGAATTATTTTTTGCATGGACTTCCATCATAACGTTCACTTCTAACATATATAAATGATCTTAAAAGTTTAGTATCATTTTGAACCTTCCCCTATTTAATTTGAGTTTTGACCGAAACTATTACAAATTAGTGTATAATATATTATGATTTTTTGACCGAAACTTGCATTTTGAAAAGTTTCATAGAATCTAATTTTCAGAATGATTTTTTTGCATGGAATTCCATCATAACCTTCCCTCCTAACATATATAAATGATCCTAAAAGTTTCGTGTCATTTCGAACATTCCTCGATTTAAATTGAGTTTTGTCCGAAACTAGTATAAATTCGCGTATAATATATTATGATTATTTGATCGAAACTTGCATTTTGAAACGTTTCATAAAATCTAATTTTCAGAATGTTTTTTTGCATGGACTTCCATCATAAACTTCCCTCTTAACATATATAAATGATATTAAAAGTTTTTTTATCATTTCAAACAGTCCCCGATTTTATTTTATTTTTGACAGAAACAAGTATAAACTAGTGTATAATATATTATGATTTTTTGACCAAAACTTGCATTTTGAAAAGTTTCATAGAATCTAATTTTCAGAATTATTTTTTGCATGGACTTCCATCATAACCTTCCCTCCTAACATATATAAATGATCTTAAAAGTTTCGTATCATTTCGAACATTCCCCGATTTAAATTGAGGTTTGACTGAAACTAGTATAAATTCGTGTATAATATATTATGATTATTTGACCGAAACTTGCATTTTGAAACGTTTCATAGAATCTAATTTTCAGATGATTTTTTGCATGGACTTCCATCATAAACTTCCTTCCTAACATATATAAATGATCTTAAAAGTTTTTTTATCATTTCAAACAATCACCGATTTAATTTGATTTTTGACAGAAACAAGTATAAACTAGTGTATAATATATTATGATTTTTAACCAAAACTTGCATTTTTAAAAGTTTCATAGAATCTAATTTTTAGATTTATTTTTTGCATGGACTTCCATCATAACCTTCCCTCCTAACATATATAAATGATCTTAAAAGTTTCGTATCATTTCGAACATTCCTCGATTTAAATTGAGTTTTGACCAAAATTAGTATAAATTCATGTAAAATATATTATGATTATTTGACCGAAAATTTTATTTTGAAACGTTTCATAGAATCTAATTTTCAGATGATTATTTGCATGGACTTCCATCATAAACTTCCGTCCTAACATATATAAATGATATTAAAAGTTTTTTTTATCATTTCAAACAGTCCCCGATTTAATTTTATTTTTGACAGAAACTAGTATAAACTAGTGTATAATATATTATAATTTTTTGACCAAAACTTGCATTTTGAAAAGTTTCATAGAATCTAATTTTCAGAATTATTTTTTGCATGGACTTCCATCATAACGTTCACTTCTAACATATATAAATGATCTTAAAAGTTTAGTATCATTTTGAACCTTCCCCTATTTAATTTGAGTTTTGACCGAAACTATTACAAATTAGTGTATAATATATTATGATTTTTTGACCGAAACTTGCATTTTGAAAAGTTTCATAGAATCTAATTTTCAGAATGATTTTTTTGCATGGAATTCCATCATAACCTTCCCTCCTAACATATATAAATGATCCTAAAAGTTTCGTGTCATTTCGAACATTCCTCGATTTAAATTGAGTTTTGTCCGAAACTAGTATAAATTCGCGTATAATATATTATGATTATTTGATCGAAACTTGCATTTTGAAACGTTTCATAAAATCTAATTTTCAGAATGTTTTTTTGCATGGACTTCCATCATAAACTTCCCTCTTAACATATATAAATGATATTAAAAGTTTTTTTATCATTTCAAACAGTCCCCGATTTTATTTTATTTTTGACAGAAACAAGTATAAACTAGTGTATAATATATTATGATTTTTTGACCAAAACTTGCATTTTGAAAAGTTTCATAGAATCTAATTTTCAGAATTATTTTTTGCATGGACTTCCATCATAACCTTCCCTCCTAACATATATAAATGATCTTAAAAGTTTCGTATCATTTCGAACATTCCCCGATTTAAATTGAGGTTTGACTGAAACTAGTATAAATTCGTGTATAATATATTATGATTATTTGACCGAAACTTGCATTTTGAAACGTTTCATAGAATCTAATTTTCAGATGATTTTTTGCATGGACTTCCATCATAAACTTCCTTCCTAACATATATAAATGATCTTAAAAGTTTTTTTATCATTTCAAACAATCACCGATTTAATTTGATTTTTGACAGAAACAAGTATAAACTAGTGTATAATATATTATGATTTTTAACCAAAACTTGCATTTTTAAAAGTTTCATAGAATCTAATTTTTAGATTTATTTTTTGCATGGACTTCCATCATAACCTTCCCTCCTAACATATATAAATGATCTTAAAAGTTTCGTATCATTTCGAACATTCCTCGATTTAAATTGAGTTTTGACCAAAATTAGTATAAATTCATGTAAAATATATTATGATTATTTGACCGAAAATTTTATTTTGAAACGTTTCATAGAATCTAATTTTCAGATGATTATTTGCATGGACTTCCATCATAAGCTTCCCTCCTAACATATATAAATGATCTTAAAAGTTTTTTTTATCATATCAAACAGTCCCCGATTTAATTTGATTTTTGACAGAAACTAGTATAAACTAGTGTATAATATATTATGATTTTTTGACCAAAACTTGCATTTTGAAAAGTTTCATAGAATCTAATTTTCAGAATGATTTTTTGCATGGACTTCCATCATAACCTTCCCTCCTAACATATATAAATGATCCTAAAAGTTTCGTATCATTTCGAACATTCCCCGATTTAAATTGAGGTTTGACCGAAACTAGTATAAATTCGTGTATAATATATTATGTTTATTTGACCGAAACTTGCATTTTGAAACGTTTCATAGGATCTAATTTTCAGATGATTTTTTGCATGGACTTCCATCATAAACTTCCCTCCTAACATATATAAATGATCTTAAAAGTTTTTTTATCATTTCAAATAGTCCCCGATTTAATTTGATTTTTATCAGAAACTAGTATAAACTAGTTTATAATATATTATGATTTTTTGACCAAAACTTGCATTTTGAAAAGTTTCATAGAATCTAATTTTTAGAATGATTTTTTGCATGGACTTCCATCATAACCTTCCATCCTAACATATATAAATGATCCTAAAAGTTTCGTATCATTTCGAACATTCCCCGATTTAAATTGAGGTTTGACCGAAACTTGTATAAATTCGTGTATAATATATTATGATTATTTGACCGAAACTTGCATTTTGAAACGTTTCATAGGATCTAATTTTCAGATGATTTTTTGCATGGACTTCCATCATAAATTCCCTCCTAACATATATAAATGATCTTAAAAGTTTTTTTATCATTTCAAACAGTCCCCGATTTAATTTGATTTTTATCAGAAACTAGTATAAACTAGTTTATAATATATTAAGATTTTTTTACCAAAACTTGCATTTTGAAAAGTTTTATAGAATCTAATTTTCTGAATGATTTTTTGCATGACCTTCCATCATAACATTCCCTCCTAACATATATAAATGATCTTAAAAGTTTCGTATCATTTCGAACATTCCCCGATTTAAATTGAGTTTTGACCGAAACTAGTATAAATTCGTGTATAATATATTATGATTATTTGACCGAAACTTGCATTTTGAAACGTTTCATAGAATCTAATTTTCAGATGATTTTTTGCATGGACTTCCATCATAAACTTCCCTCCTATAATATATAAATGATCTTAAAAGTTTTTTTATCATTTCAAACAGTCCCCGATTTAATTTGATTTTTGACAGAAACTAGTATAAACTAGTGTATAATATATTATGATTTTTTTACCAAAACTTGCATTTTGAATAGTTTCATAGAATCTAATTTTCAGAATGATTTTTTGCATGGACTTCCATCATTACCTTCCCTCCTAACATATATAAATGATCTTAAAAGTTTCGTATCATTTCGAACATTCCCCGATTTAAATTGAGTTTTGACCGAAACTAGTATAAATTTGTGCCTAATATATTATGGTTATTTGACCGAAACTTGCATTTTGAAACGTTTCATAGAATCTAATTTTCAGATGATTTTTTGCATGGACTTCCATCATAAACTTCCCTCCTAACATATATAAATGATCTTAAAAGTTTTTTTATCATTTCAAACAGTCCCCGATTTAATTTGATTTTTGACAGAAACTAGTATAAACTAGTGTATAATATATTATGATTTTTTGACCAAAACTTGCATTTTGAAAAGTTTCATAGAATCTAATTTTCAGAATTATTTTTTGCATGGACTTCCATCATAACCTTCCCTCCTAACATATATAAATGATCTTAAAAGTTTCGTATCATTTCGAACATTCCCCGATTTAAATTGAGGTTTGACCGAAACTAGTATAAATTCGTGTATAATATATTATGATTATTTGACCGAAACTTGCATTTTGAAACGTTTCATAGAATCTAATTTTCAGATGATTTTTTGCATGGACTTCCATCATAAACTTCCTTCCTAACATATATAAATGATCTTAAAAGTTTTTTTATCATTTCAAACAATCACCGATTTAATTTGATTTTTGACAGAAACAAGTATAAACTAGTGTATAATATATTATGATTTTTAACCAAAACTTGCATTTTGAAAAGTTTCATAGAATCTAATTTTTAGATTTATTTTTTGCATGGACTTCCATCATAACCTTCCCTCCTAACATATATAAATGATCTTAAAAGTTTCGTATCATTTCGAACATTCATCGATTTAAATTGAGTTTTGACCAAAATTAGTATAAATTCATGTATAATATATTATGATTATTTGACCGAAAATTTTATTTTGAAACGTTTCATAGAATCTAATTTTCAGATGATTATTTGCATGGACTTCCATCATAAGCTTCCCTCCTAACATATATAAATGATATTAAAAGTTTTTTTTATCATATCAAACAGTCCCCGATTTAATTTGATTTTTGACAGAAACTAGTATAAACTAGTGTATAATATATTATGATTTTTTGACCAAAACTTGCATTTTGAAAAGTTTCATAGAATCTAATTTTCAGAATGATTTTTTGCATGGACTTCCATCATAACCTTCCCTCCTAACATATATAAATGATCCTAAAAGTTTCGTATCATTTCGAACATTCCCCGATTTAAATTGAGGTTTGACCGAAACTAGTATAAATTCGTGTATAATATATTATGTTTATTTGACCGAAACTTGCATTTTGAAACGTTTCATAGGATCTAATTTTCAGATGATTTTTTGCATGGACTTCCATCATAAACTTCCCTCCAAACATATATAAATGATCTTAAAAGTTTTTTTATCATTTCAAATAGTCCCCGATTTAATTTGATTTTTATCAGAAACTAGTATAAACTAGTTTATAATATATTATGATTTTTTGACCAAAACTTGCATTTTGAAAAGTTTCATAGAATCTAATTTTTAGAATGATTTTTTGCATGGACTTCCATCATAACCTTCCATCCTAACATATATAAATGATCCTAAAAGTTTCGTATCATTTCGAACATTCCCCGATTTAAATTGTGGTTTGACCGAAACTTGTATAAATTCGTGTATAATATATTATGATTATTTGACCGAAACTTGCATTTTGAAACGTTTCATAGGATCTAATTTTCAGATGATTTTTTGCATGGACTTCCATCATAAATTCCCTCCTAACATATATAAATGATCTTAAAAGTTTTTTTATCATTTCAAACAGTCCCCGATTTAATTTGATTTTTATCAGAAACTAGTATAAACTAGTTTATAATATATTAAGATTTTTTTACCAAAACTTGCATTTTGAAAAGTTTAATAGAATCTAATTTTCTGAATGATTTTTTGCATGACCTTCCATCATAACATTCCCTCCGAACATATATAAATGATCTTAAAAGTTTCGTATCATTTCGAACATTCCCCGATTTAAATTGAGTTTTGACCGAAACTAGTATAAATTCGTGCCTAATATATTATGGTTATTTGACCGAAACTTGCATTTTGAAACGTTTCATAGAATCTAATTTTCAGAATGATTTTTTGCAAGGACTTCCATCATAACCTTCCCTCCTAACATATATAAATGATCTTAAAAGTTTTTTTATCATTTCAAACAGTCCTCGATTTAATTTGATTTTTGACAGAAACTAGTATAAACTAGTGTATAATATATTATGATTTTTTGACCAAAACTTGCATTTTGAAAAGTTTCATAGAATCTAATTTTCAGAATGATTTTTTGCATGGACTTCCATCATAACCTTCCCTCCTAACATATATAAATGATCTTAAAAGTTTCGTATCATTTCGAACATTCCCCGATTTAAATTGAGTTTTGACCGAAACTAGTATAAATTCGTGCCTAATATATTATGGTTATTTGACCGAAACTTGCATTTTGAAACGTTTCATAGAATCTAATTTTCAGATGATTTTTTGCATGGACTTCCATCATAAACTTCCCTCCTAACATATATAAATGATCTTAAAAGTTTTTTTATCATTTCAAACAGTCCCCGATTTAATTTGATTTTTTACAGAAACTAGTATAAACTAGTGTATAATATATTATGATTTTTTGACCAAAACTTGCATTTTGAAAAGTTTCATAGAATCTAATTTTCAGAATTATTTTTTGCATGGACTTCCATCATAACCTTCCCTCCTAACATATATAAATGATCTTAAAAGTTTCGTATCATTTCGAACATTCCCCGATTTAAATTGAGGTTTGACCGAAACTAGTATAAATTCGTGTATAATATATTATGATTATTTGACCGAAACTTGCATTTTGAAACGTTTCATAGAATCTAATTTTCAGATGATTTTTTGCATGGACTTCCATCATAAACTTCCTTCCTAACATATATAAATGATCTTAAAAGTTTTTTTATCATTTCAAACAATCACCGATTTAATTTGATTTTTGACAGAAACAAGTATAAACTAGTGTATAATATATTATGATTTTTAACCAAAACTTGCATTTTGAAAAGTTTCATAGAATCTAATTTTTAGATTTATTTTTTGCATGGACTTCCATCATAACCTTCCCTCCTAACATATATAAATGATCTTAAAAGTTTCGTATCATTTCGAACATTCCTCGATTTAAATTGAGTTTTGACCAAAATTAGTATAAATTCATGTATAATATATTATGATTATTTGACCGAAAATTTTATTTTGAAACGTTTCATAGAATCTAATTTTCAGATGATTATTTGCATGGACTTCCATCATAAGCTTCCCTCCTAACATATATAAATGATATTAAAAGTTTTTTTTATCATATCAAACAGTCCCCGATTTAATTTGATTTTTGACAGAAACTAGTATAAACTAGTGTATAATATATTATGATTTTTTGACCAAAACTTGCATTTTGAAAAGTTTCATAGAATCTAATTTTCAGAATGATTTTTTGCATGGACTTCCATCATAACCTTCCCTCCTAACATATATAAATGATCCTAAAAGTTTCGTATCATTTCGAACATTCCCCGATTTAAATTGAGGTTTGACCGAAACTAGTATAAATTCGTGTATAATATATTATGTTTATTTGACCGAAACTTGCATTTTGAAACGTTTCATAGGATCTAATTTTCAGATGATTTTTTGCATGGACTTCCATCATAAACTTCCCTCCAAACATATATAAATGATCTTAAAAGTTTTTTTATCATTTCAAATAGTCCCCGATTTAATTTGATTTTTATCAGAAACTAGTATAAACTAGTTTATAATATATTATGATTTTTTGACCAAAACTTGCATTTTGAAAAGTTTCATAGAATCTAATTTTTAGAATGATTTTTTGCATGGACTTCCATCATAACCTTCCATCCTAACATATATAAATGATCCTAAAAGTTTCGTATCATTTCGAACATTCCCCGATTTAAATTGTGGTTTGACCGAAACTTGTATAAATTCGTGTATAATATATTATGATTATTTGACCGAAACTTGCATTTTGAAACGTTTCATAGGATCTAATTTTCAGATGATTTTTTGCATGGACTTCCATCATAAATTCCCTCCTAACATATATAAATGATCTTAAAAGTTTTTTTATCATTTCAAACAGTCCCCGATTTAATTTGATTTTTATCAGAAACTAGTATAAACTAGTTTATAATATATTAAGATTTTTTTACCAAAACTTGCATTTTGAAAAGTTTAATAGAATCTAATTTTCTGAATGATTTTTTGCATGACCTTCCATCATAACATTCCCTCCTAACATATATAAATGATCCTAAAAGTTTCGTATCATTTCGAACATTCCCCGATTTAAATTGAGTTTTGACCGAAACTAGTATAAATTCGTGCCTAATATATTATGGTTATTTGACCGAAACTTGCATTTTGAAACGTTTCATAGAATCTAATTTTCAGAATGATTTTTTGCAAGGACTTCCATCATAACCTTCCCTCCTAACATATATAAATGATCTTAAAACTTTTTTTATCATTTCAAACAGTCCTCGATTTAATTTGATTTTTGACAGAAACTAGTATAAACTAGTGTATAATATATTATGATTTTTTGACCAAAACTTGCATTTTGAAAAGTTTCATAGAATCTAATTTTTAGAATGATTTTTTGCATGGACTTCCATCATAACCTTCCATCCTAACATATATAAATGATCCTAAAAGTTTCGTATCATTTCGAACATTCCCCGATTTAAATTGTGGTTTGACCGAAACTTGTATAAATTCGTGTATAATATATTATGATTATTTGACCGAAACTTGCATTTTGAAACGTTTCATAGGATCTAATTTTCAGATGATTTTTTGCATGGACTTCCATCATAAATTCCCTCCTAACATATATAAATGATCTTAAAAGTTTTTTTATCATTTCAAACAGTCCCCGATTTAATTTGATTTTTATCAGAAACTAGTATAAACTAGTTTATAATATATTAAGATTTTTTTACCAAAACTTGCATTTTGAAAAGTTTAATAGAATCTAATTTTCTGAATGATTTTTTGCATGACCTTCCATCATAACATTCCCTCCGAACATATATAAATGATCTTAAAAGTTTCGTATCATTTCGAACATTCCCCGATTTAAATTGAGTTTTGACCGAAACTAGTATAAATTCGTGCCTAATATATTATGGTTATTTGACCGAAACTTGCATTTTGAAACGTTTCATAGAATCTAATTTTCAGAATGATTTTTTGCAAGGACTTCCATCATAACCTTCCCTCCTAACATATATAAATGATCTTAAAAGTTTTTTTATCATTTCAAACAGTCCTCGATTTAATTTGATTTTTGACAGAAACTAGTATAAACTAGTGTATAATATATTATGATTTTTTGACCAAAACTTGCATTTTGAAAAGTTTCATAGAATCTAATTTTCAGAATGATTTTTTGCATGGACTTCCATCATAACCTTCCCTCCTAACATATATAAATGATCTTAAAAGTTTCGTATCATTTCGAACATTCCCCGATTTAAATTGAGTTTTGACCGAAACTAGTATAAATTCGTGCCTAATATATTATGGTTATTTGACCGAAACTTGCATTTTGAAACGTTTCATAGAATCTAATTTTCAGATGATTTTTTGCATGGACTTCCATCATAAACTTCCCTCCTAACATATATAAATGATCTTAAAAGTTTTTTTATCATTTCAAACAGTCCCCGATTTAATTTGATTTTTTACAGAAACTAGTATAAACTAGTGTATAATATATTATGATTTTTTGACCAAAACTTGCATTTTGAAAAGTTTCATAGAATCTAATTTTCAGAATTATTTTTTGCATGGACTTCCATCATAACCTTCCCTCCTAACATATATAAATGATCTTAAAAGTTTCGTATCATTTCGAACATTCCCCGATTTAAATTGAGGTTTGACCGAAACTAGTATAAATTCGTGTATAATATATTATGATTATTTGACCGAAACTTGCATTTTGAAACGTTTCATAGAATCTAATTTTCAGATGATTTTTTGCATGGACTTCCATCATAAACTTCCTTCCTAACATATATAAATGATCTTAAAAGTTTTTTTATCATTTCAAACAATCACCGATTTAATTTGATTTTTGACAGAAACAAGTATAAACTAGTGTATAATATATTATGATTTTTAACCAAAACTTGCATTTTGAAAAGTTTCATAGAATCTAATTTTTAGATTTATTTTTTGCATGGACTTCCATCATAACCTTCCCTCCTAACATATATAAATGATCTTAAAAGTTTCGTATCATTTCGAACATTCCTCGATTTAAATTGAGTTTTGACCAAAATTAGTATAAATTCATGTATAATATATTATGATTATTTGACCGAAAATTTTATTTTGAAACGTTTCATAGAATCTAATTTTCAGATGATTATTTGCATGGACTTCCATCATAAGCTTCCCTCCTAACATATATAAATGATATTAAAAGTTTTTTTTATCATATCAAACAGTCCCCGATTTAATTTGATTTTTGACAGAAACTAGTATAAACTAGTGTATAATATATTATGATTTTTTGACCAAAACTTGCATTTTGAAAAGTTTCATAGAATCTAATTTTCAGAATGATTTTTTGCATGGACTTCCATCATAACCTTCCCTCCTAACATATATAAATGATCCTAAAAGTTTCGTATCATTTCGAACATTCCCCGATTTAAATTGAGGTTTGACCGAAACTAGTATAAATTCGTGTATAATATATTATGTTTATTTGACCGAAACTTGCATTTTGAAACGTTTCATAGGATCTAATTTTCAGATGATTTTTTGCATGGACTTCCATCATAAACTTCCCTCCAAACATATATAAATGATCTTAAAAGTTTTTTTATCATTTCAAATAGTCCCCGATTTAATTTGATTTTTATCAGAAACTAGTATAAACTAGTTTATAATATATTATGATTTTTTGACCAAAACTTGCATTTTGAAAAGTTTCATAGAATCTAATTTTTAGAATGATTTTTTGCATGGACTTCCATCATAACCTTCCATCCTAACATATATAAATGATCCTAAAAGTTTCGTATCATTTCGAACATTCCCCGATTTAAATTGTGGTTTGACCGAAACTTGTATAAATTCGTGTATAATATATTATGATTATTTGACCGAAACTTGCATTTTGAAACGTTTCATAGGATCTAATTTTCAGATGATTTTTTGCATGGACTTCCATCATAAATTCCCTCCTAACATATATAAATGATCTTAAAAGTTTTTTTATCATTTCAAACAGTCCCCGATTTAATTTGATTTTTATCAGAAACTAGTATAAACTAGTTTATAATATATTAAGATTTTTTTACCAAAACTTGCATTTTGAAAAGTTTAATAGAATCTAATTTTCTGAATGATTTTTTGCATGACCTTCCATCATAACATTCCCTCCTAACATATATAAATGATCTTAAAAGTTTCGTATCATTTCGAACATTCCCCGATTTAAATTGAGTTTTGACCGAAACTAGTATAAATTCGTGCCTAATATATTATGGTTATTTGACCGAAACTTGCATTTTGAAACGTTTCATAGAATCTAATTTTCAGAATGATTTTTTGCAAGGACTTCCATCATAACCTTCCCTCCTAACATATATAAATGATCTTAAAACTTTTTTTATCATTTCAAACAGTCCTCGATTTAATTTGATTTTTGACAGAAACTAGTATAAACTAGTGTATAATATATTATGATTTTTTGACCAAAACTTGCATTTTGAAAAGTTTCATAGAATCTAATTTTTAGAATGATTTTTTGCATGGACTTCCATCATAACCTTCCATCCTAACATATATAAATGATCCTAAAAGTTTCGTATCATTTCGAACATTCCCCGATTTAAATTGTGGTTTGACCGAAACTTGTATAAATTCGTGTATAATATATTATGATTATTTGACCGAAACTTGCATTTTGAAACGTTTCATAGGATCTAATTTTCAGATGATTTTTTGCATGGACTTCCATCATAAATTCCCTCCTAACATATATAAATGATCTTAAAAGTTTTTTTATCATTTCAAACAGTCCCCGATTTAATTTGATTTTTATCAGAAACTAGTATAAACTAGTTTATAATATATTAAGATTTTTTTACCAAAACTTGCATTTTGAAAAGTTTAATAGAATCTAATTTTCTGAATGATTTTTTGCATGACCTTCCATCATAACATTCCCTCCTAACATATATAAATGATCTTAAAAGTTTCGTATCATTTCGAACATTCCCCGATTTAAATTGAGTTTTGACCGAAACTAGTATAAATTCGTGCCTAATATATTATGGTTATTTGACCGAAACTTGCATTTTGAAACGTTTCATAGAATCTAATTTTCAGAATGATTTTTTGCAAGGACTTCCATCATAACCTTCCCTCCTAACATATATAAATGATCTTAAAAGTTTTTTTATCATTTCAAACAGTCCCCGATTTAATTTGATTTTTGACAGAAACTAGTATAAACTAGTGTATAATATATTATGATTTTTTGACCAAAACTTGCATTTTGAAAAGTTTCATAGAATCTAATTTTCAGAATGATTTTTTGCATGGACTTCCATCATAACCTTCCCTCCTAACATATATAAATGATCTTAAAAGTTTCGTATCATTTCGAACATTCCCCGATTTAAATTGAGTTTTGACCGAAACTAGTATAAATTCGTGCCTAATATATTATGGTTATTTGACCGAAACTTGCATTTTGAAACGTTTCATAGAATCTAATTTTCAGATGATTTTTTGCATGGACTTCCATCATAAACTTCCCTCCTAACATATATAAATGATCTTAAAAGTTTTTTTATCATTTCAAACAGTCCCCGATTTAATTTGATTTTTTACAGAAACTAGTATAAACTAGTGTATAATATATTATGATTTTTTGACCAAAACTTGCATTTTGAAAAGTTTCATAGAATCTAATTTTCAGAATTATTTTTTGCATGGACTTCCATCATAACCTTCCCTCCTAACATATATAAATGATCTTAAAAGTTTCGTATCATTTCGAACATTCCCCGATTTAAATTGAGGTTTGACCGAAACTAGTATAAATTCGTGTATAATATATTATGATTATTTGACCGAAACTTGCATTTTGAAACGTTTCATAGAATCTAATTTTCAGATGATTTTTTGCATGGACTTCCATCATAAACTTCCTTCCTAACATATATAAATGATCTTAAAAGTTTTTTTATCATTTCAAACAATCACCGATTTAATTTGATTTTTGACAGAAACAAGTATAAACTAGTGTATAATATATTATGATTTTTAACCAAAACTTGCATTTTGAAAAGTTTCATAGAATCTAATTTTTAGATTTATTTTTTGCATGGACTTCCATCATAACCTTCCCTCCTAACATATATAAATGATCTTAAAAGTTTCGTATCATTTCGAACATTCCTCGATTTAAATTGAGTTTTGACCAAAATTAGTATAAATTCATGTATAATATATTATGATTATTTGACCGAAAATTTTATTTTGAAACGTTTCATAGAATCTAATTTTCAGATGATTATTTGCATGGACTTCCATCATAAGCTTCCCTCCTAACATATATAAATGATATTAAAAGTTTTTTTTATCATATCAAACAGTCCCCGATTTAATTTGATTTTTGACAGAAACTAGTATAAACTAGTGTATAATATATTATGATTTTTTGACCAAAACTTGCATTTTGAAAAGTTTCATAGAATCTAATTTTCAGAATGATTTTTTGCATGGACTTCCATCATAACCTTCCCTCCTAACATATATAAATGATCCTAAAAGTTTCGTATCATTTCGAACATTCCCCGATTTAAATTGAGGTTTGACCGAAACTAGTATAAATTCGTGTATAATATATTATGTTTATTTGACCGAAACTTGCATTTTGAAACGTTTCATAGGATCTAATTTTCAGATGATTTTTTGCATGGACTTCCATCATAAACTTCCCTCCAAACATATATAAATGATCTTAAAAGTTTTTTTATCATTTCAAATAGTCCCCGATTTAATTTGATTTTTATCAGAAACTAGTATAAACTAGTTTATAATATATTATGATTTTTTGACCAAAACTTGCATTTTGAAAAGTTTCATAGAATCTAATTTTTAGAATGATTTTTTGCATGGACTTCCATCATAACCTTCCATCCTAACATATATAAATGATCCTAAAAGTTTCGTATCATTTCGAACATTCCCCGATTTAAATTGTGGTTTGACCGAAACTTGTATAAATTCGTGTATAATATATTATGATTATTTGACCGAAACTTGCATTTTGAAACGTTTCATAGGATCTAATTTTCAGATGATTTTTTGCATGGACTTCCATCATAAATTCCCTCCTAACATATATAAATGATCTTAAAAGTTTTTTTATCATTTCAAACAGTCCCCGATTTAATTTGATTTTTATCAGAAACTAGTATAAACTAGTTTATAATATATTAAGATTTTTTTACCAAAACTTGCATTTTGAAAAGTTTAATAGAATCTAATTTTCTGAATGATTTTTTGCATGACCTTCCATCATAACATTCCCTCCTAACATATATAAATGATCTTAAAAGTTTCGTATCATTTCGAACATTCCCCGATTTAAATTGAGTTTTGACCGAAACTAGTATAAATTCGTGCCTAATATATTATGTTTATTTGACCGAAACTTGCATTTTGAAACGTTTCATAGGATCTAATTTTCAGATGATTTTTTGCATGGACTTCCATCATAAACTTCCCTCCTAACATATATAAATGATCTTAAAAGTTTTTTTATCATTTCAAATAGTCCCCGATATAATTTGATTTTTATCAGAAACTAGTATAAACTAGTTTATAATATATTATGATTTTTTGACCAAAACTTGCATTTTGAAAAGTTTCATAGAATCTAATTTTTAGAATGATTTTTTGCATGGACTTCCATCATAACCTTCCATCCTAACATATATAAATGATCCTAAAAGTTTCGTATCATTTCGAACATTCCCCGATTTAAATTGAGTTTTGACCGAAACTAGTATAAATTCGAGTATAATATATTATGGTTATTTGACCGAAACTTGCATTTTGAAACGTTTCATAGAATCTAATTTTCAGATGATTTTTTGCATGGACTTCCATCATAAACTTCCCTCCTAACATATATAAATGATCTTAAAAGTTTTTTTATCATTTCAAACAGTCCCCGATTTAATTTGATTTTTGACAGAAACTAGTATAAACTAGTGTATAATATATTAAGATTTTTTGACCAAAACTTGCATTTTGAAAAGTTTCATAGAATCTAATTTTCAGAATTATTTTTTGCATGGACTTCCATCATAACGTTCACTTCTAACATATATAAATGATCTTAAAAGTTTAGTATCATTTCGAACCTTCCCCTATTTAATTTGAGTTTTGACCGAAACAATTACAAATTAGTGTATAATATATTATGATTTTTTGACCGAAACTTGCATTTTGAAAAGTTTCATAGAATCTAATTTTCAGAATGATTTTTTGCAAGGACTTCCATCATAACCTTCCCTCCTAACATATATAAATGATCTTAAAAGTTTCTTATCATTTCGAACATTCCCCGATTTAAATTGAGTTTTGACCGAAAATAGTATAAATTCGTGTATAATATATTATAATTATTTGACCGAAACCTGCATTTTGAAAAGATTCATAGAATCTAATTTTCAGAATGATTTTTTGCATGGACTTCCATCATAACCTTCCCTCCTAACATATATAAATGATTCTAAAAGTTTCGTATCATTTCGAACATTCCCCGATTTAAATTGAGGTTTGACCGAAACTAGTATAAATTCGTGTATAATATATTATGATTATTTGACCGAAACTTGCATTTTGAAACGTTTCATAGAATCTAATTTTCAGATGATTTTTTGCATGGACTTCCATCATAAACTTCCCTCCTAACATATATAAATGATCTTAAAAGTTTTTTTATCATTTCAAACAGTCCCCGATTTAATTTGATTTTTGACAGAAACTAGTATAAACTAGTGTATAATATATTATGATTTTTTTACCAAAACTTGCATTTTGAAAAGTTTCATAGAATCTAATTTTCAGAATGATTTTTTGCATGGACTTCCATCATAACCTTCCCTCCTAACATATATAAATGATCTTAAAAGTTTCGTATCATTTCGAACATTCCCCGATTTAAATTGAGTTTTGACCGAAACTAGTATAAATTCGTGTATAATATATTATGGTTATTTGACCGAAACTTGCATTTTGAAACGTTTCATAGAATCTAATTTTCAGATGATTTTTTGCATGGACTTCCATCATAAACTTCCCTCCTAACATATATAAATGATCTTAAAAGTTTTTTTATCATTTCAAACAGTCCCCGATTTAATTTGATTTTTGACAGAAACTAGTATAAACTAGTGTATAATATATTATAATTTTTTGACCAAAACTTGCATTTTGAAAAGTTTCATAGAATCTAATTTTCAGAATTATTTTTTGCATGGACTTCCATCATAACGTTCACTTCTAACATATATAAATGATCTTAAAAGTTTAGTATCATTTCGAACCTTCCCCTATTTAATTTGAGTTTTGACCGAAACAATTACAAATTAGTGTATAATATATTATGATTTTTTGACCGAAACTTGCATTTTGAAAAGTTTCATAGAATCTAATTTTCAGAATGATTTTTTGCAAGGACTTCCATCATAACCTTCCCTCCTAACATATATAAATGATCTTAAAAGTTTCTTATCATTTCGAACATTCCCCGATTTAAATTGAGTTTTGACCGAAAATAGTATAAATTCGTGTATAATATATTATAATTATTTGACCGAAACCTGCATTTTGAAAAGATTCATAGAATCTAATTTTCAGAATGATTTTTTGCATGGACTTCCATCATAACCTTCCCTCCTAACATATATAAATGATTCTAAAAGTTTCGTATCATTTCGAACATTCCCCGATTTAAATTGAGGTTTGACCGAAACTAGTATAAATTCGTGTATAATATATTATGATTATTTGATCGAAACTTGCATTTTGAAACGTTTCATAGAATCTAATTTTCAGATGATTTTTTGCATGGACTTCCATCATAAACTTCCCTCCTAACATATATAAATGATCTTAAAAGTTTTTTTATCATTTCAAACAATCACCGATTTAATTTGATTTTTGACAGAAACTAGTATAAATTAGTGTATAATATATTATGATTTTTTAACCAAAACTTGCATTTTGAAAAGTTTCATAGAATCTAATATTTAGATTTATTTTTTGCATGGACTTCCATCATAACCTTCCCTCCTAACATATATTAATGATCTTAAAAGTTTCGTATCATTTCGAACATTCCCCGATTTAAATTGAGTTTTGACCAAAATTAGTATAAATTCATGTATAATATATTATGATTATTTGACCGAAACTTTTATTTTGAAACGTTTCATAGAATCTAATTTTCAGATGATTATTTGCATGGACTTCCATCATAAACATCTCTCCTAACATATATAAATGATCTTAAAAGTTTTTTTATCATTTCAAACAATCCCCGATTTAATTTGATTTTTGACAGAAACTAGTATAAACTAGTGTATAATATATTATGATTTTTCACCAAAACTTGCATTTTGAAAAGTTTCATAGAATCTAATTTTCAGAATGATTTTTTGCATGGACTTCCATCATAACCTTCCCTCCTAACATATATAAATGATCCTAAAAGTTTCGTGTCATTTCGAACATTCCTCGATTTAAATTGAGTTTTGTCCGAAACTAGTATAAATTCGCGTATAATATATTATGATTATTTGACCGAAACTTGCATTTTGAAACGTTTCATAAAATCTAATTTTCAGAATGTTTTTTTGCATGGACTTCCATCATAAACTTCCCTCTTAACATATATAAATGATATTAAAAGTTTTTTTTATCATTTCAAACAGTCCCCGATTTAATTTTATTTTTGACAGAAACTAGTATAAACTAGTGTATAATATATTATTATTTTTTGACCAAAACTTGCATTTTGAAAAGTTTCATAGAATCTAATTTTCAGAAGTATTTTTTGCATGTACTTCCATCATAACCTTCCCTCCTAACATATATAAATGATCTTAAAATTTTCGTATCATTTCGAACATTCCCCGATTTAAATTGAGGTTTGAACGAAACTAGTATAAATTCGTGTATAATATATTATGATTATTTGACCGAAACTTGCATTTTGAAAAGTTTCATAGAATCTAATTTTCAGATGATTTTTTGCATGGACTTCCATCATAAACTTCCCTCCTAACATATATAAATGATCTTAAAAGTTTTTTTTATCATTTCAAACAATCACCGATTTAATTTGATTTTTGACAGAAACAAGTATAAACTAGTGTATAATATATTATGATTTTTTAACCAAAACTTGCATTTTGAAAAGTTTCATAGAATCTAATTTTTAGATTTATTTTTTGCATGGACTTCCATCATAACCTTCCCTCCTAACATATATAAATGATCTTAAAAGTTTCGTATCATTTCGAACATTCCCCGATTTAAATTGAGTTTTGACCAAAATTAGTATAAATTCATGTATAATATATTATGATTATTTGACCGAAACTTTTATTTTGAAACGTTTCATAGAATCTAATTTTCAGATGATTATTTGCATGGACTTCCATCATAAGCTTCCCTCCTAACATATATAAATGATCTTAAAAGTTTTTTTATCATATCAAACAGTCCCCGATTTAATTTGATTTTTGACAGAAACTAGTATAAACTAGTGTATAATATATTATGATTTTTTGACCAAAACTTGCATTTTGAAAAGTTTCATAGAATCTAATTTTCAGAATGATTTTTTGCATGGACTTCCATCATAACCTTCCCTCCTAACATATATAAATGATCCTTAAAGTTTCGTATCATTTCGAACATGCCCCTATTTAAATTGAGGTTTGACCGAAACTAGTATAAATTCGTGTATAATATATTATGTTTATTTGACCGAAACTTGCATTTTGAAACGTTTCATAGGATCTAATTTTCAGATGATTTTTTGCATGGACTTCCATCATAAACTTCCCTCCTAACATATATAAATGGTCTTAAAAGTTTTTTTATCATTTCAAATAGTCCCCGATTTAATTTGATTTTTATCAGAAACTAGTATAAACTAGTTTATAATATATTATGATTTTTTGACCAAAACTTGCATTTTGAAAAGTTTCATAGAATCTAATTTTTAGAATGATTTTTTGCATGGACTTCCATCATAACCTTCCATCCTAACATATATAAATGATCCTAAAAGTTTTGTATCATTTCGAACATTCCCCGATTTAAATTGAGGTTTGACCGAAACTAGTATAAATTCGTGTATAATATATTATGATTATTTGACCGAAACTTGCATTTTGAAACGTTTCATAGGATCTAATTTTCAGATGATTTTTTGCATGGACTTCCATCATAAACTTCCCTCCTAACATATATAAATGATCTTAAAAGTTTTTTTATCATTTCAAACAGTCCCCGATTTAATTTGATTTTTATCAGAAACTAGTATAAACTAGTTTATAATATATTAAGATTTTTTTACCAAAACTTGCATTTTGAAAAGTTTAATAGAATCTAATTTTCTGAATGATTTTTTGCATGACCTTCCATCATAACATTCCCTCCTAACATATATAAATGATCTTAAAAGTTTCGTATCATTTCGAACATTCCCCGATTTAAATTGAGTTTTGACCGAAACTAGTATAAATTCGTGTATAATATATTATGATTATTTGACCGAAACTTGCATTTTGAAAAGTTTCATAGAATCTAATTTTCAGATGATTTTTTGCATGGACTTCCATCATAAACTTCCCTCCTAACAAATATAAATGATCTTAAAAGTTTTTTTATCATTTCAAACAATCACCGATTTAATTTGATTTTTGACAGAAACAAGTATAAACTAGTGTATAATATATTATGATTTTTTAACCAAAACTTGCATTTTGAAAAGTTTCATAGAATCTAATTTTTAGATTTATTTTTTGCATGGACTTCCATCATAACCTTCCCTCCTAACTTATATAAATGATCTTAAAAGTTTCGTATCATTTCGAACATTCCCCGATTTAAATTGAGTTTTGACCAAAATTAGTATAAATTCATGTATAATATATTATGATTATTTGACCGAAACTTTTATTTTGAAACGTTTCATAGAATCTAATTTTCAGATGATTATTTGCGTGGATTTCCATCATAAGCTTCCCTCCTAACATATATAAATGATCTTAAAAGTTTTTTTATCATATCAAACAGTCCCCGATTTAATTTGATTTTTGACAGAAACTAGTATAAACTAGTGTATAATATATTATGATTTTTTGACCAAAACTTGCATTTTGAAAAGTTTCATAGAATCTAATTTTCAGAATGATTTTTTGCATGGACTTCCATCATAACCTTCCCTCCTAACATATATAAATGATCCTAAAAGTTTCGTATCATTTCGAACATTCCCCGATTTAAATTGAGGTTTGACCGAAACTAGTATAAATTCGTGTATAATATATTATGTTTATTTGACCGAAACTTGCATTTTGAAACGTTTCATAGGATCTAATTTTCAGATGATTTTTTGCATGGACTTCCATCATAAACTTCCCTCCTAACATATATAAATGATCTTAAATGTTTTTTTATCATTTCAAATAGTCCCCGATTTAATTTGATTTTTATCAGAAACTAGTATAAACTAGTTTATAATATATTATAATTTTTGACCAAAACTTGCATTTTTGAAAAGTTTCATAGAATCTAATTTTCAGAATGATTTTTTGCATGGACTTCCATCATAACCTTCCATCCTAACATATATAAATGATCCTAAAAGATTCGTATCATTTCGAACATTCCCCGATTTAAATTGAGGTTTGACCGAAACTAGTATAAATTCGTGTATAATATATTATGATTATTTGACCGAAACTTGCATTTTGAAACGTTTCATAGGATCTAATTTTCAGATGATTTTTTGCATGGACTTCCATCATAAACTTCCCTCCTAACATATATAAATGATCTTAAAAGTTTTTTTATCATTTCAAACAGTCCCCGATTTAATTTGATTTTTATCAGAAACTAGTATAAACTAGTTTATAATATATTAAGATTTTTTTACCAAAACTTGCATTTTGAAAAGTTTAATAGAATCTAATTTTCTGAATGATTTTTTGCATGACCTTCCATCATAACATTCCCTCCTAACATATATAAATGATCTTAAAAGTTTCGTATCATTTCGAACATTCCCCGATTTAAATTGAGTTTTGACCGAAACTAGTATAAATTCGTGTATAATATATTATGATTATTTGACCGAAACTTGCATTTTGAAAAGTTTCATAGAATCTAATTTTCAGATGATTTTTTGCATGGACTTCCATCATAAACTTCCCTCCTAACAAATATAAATGATCTTAAAAGTTTTTTTATCATTTCAAACAATCACCGATTTAATTTGATTTTTGACAGAAACAAGTATAAACTAGTGTATAATATATTATGATTTTTTAACCAAAACTTGCATTTTGAAAAGTTTCATAGAATCTAATTTTTAGATTTATTTTTTGCATGGACTTCCATCATAACCTTCCCTCCTAACTTATATAAATGATCTTAAAAGTTTCGTATCATTTCGAACATTCCCCGATTTAAATTGAGTTTTGACCAAAATTAGTATAAATTCATGTATAATATATTATGATTATTTGACCGAAACTTTTATTTTGAAACGTTTCATAGAATCTAATTTTCAGATGATTATTTGCATGGACTTCCATCATAAGCTTCCCTCCTAACATATATAAATGATCTTAAAAGTTTTTTTATCATATCAAACAGTCCCCGATTTAATTTGATTTTTGACAGAAACTAGTATAAACTAGTGTATAATATATTATGATTTTTTGACCAAAACTTGCATTTTGAAAAGTTTCATAGAATCTAATTTTCAGAATGATTTTTTGCATGGACTTCCATCATAACCTTCCCTCCTAACATATATAAATGATCCTAAAAGTTTCGTATCATTTCGAACATTCCCCGATTTAAATTGAGGTTTGACCGAAACTAGTATAAATTCGTGTATAATATATTATGTTTATTTGACCGAAACTTGCATTTTGAAACGTTTCATAGGATCTAATTTTCAGATGATTTTTTGCATGGACTTCCATCATAAACTTCCCTCCTAACATATATAAATGATCTTAAATGTTTTTTTATCATTTCAAATAGTCCCCGATTTAATTTGATTTTTATCAGAAACTAGTATAAACTAGTTTATAATATATTATGATTTTTGACCAAAACTTGCATTTTTGAAAAGTTTCATAGAATCTAATTTTCAGAATGATTTTTTGCATGGACTTCCATCATAACCTTCCATCCTAACATATATAAATGATCCTAAAAGATTCGTATCATTTCGAACATTCCCCGATTTAAATTGAGGTTTGACCGAAACTAGTATAAATTCGTGTATAATATATTATGATTATTTGACCGAAACTTGCATTTTGAAACGTTTCATAGGATCTAATTTTCAGATGATTTTTTGCATGGACTTCCATCATAAACTTCCCTCCTAACATATATAAATGATCTTAAAAGTTTTTTTATCATTTCAAACAGTCCCCGATTTAATTTGATTTTTATCAGAAACTAGTATAAACTAGTTTATAATATATTAAGATTTTTTTACCAAAACTTGCATTTTGAAAAGTTTAATAGAATCTAATTTTCTGAATGATTTTTTGCATGACCTTCCATCATAACATTCCCTCCTAACATATATAAATGATCTTAAAAGTTTCGTATCATTTCGAACATTCCCCGATTTAAATTGAGTTTTGACCGAAACTAGTATAAATTCGTGTATAATATATTATGATTATTTGACCGAAACTTGCATTTTGAAAAGTTTCATAGAATCTAATTTTCAGATGATTTTTTGCATGGACTTCCATCATAAACTTCCCTCCTAACAAATATAAATGATCTTAAAAGTTTTTTTATCATTTCAAACAATCACCGATTTAATTTGATTTTTGACAGAAACAAGTATAAACTAGTGTATAATATATTATGATTTTTTAACCAAAACTTGCATTTTTAAAAGTTTCATAGAATCTAATTTTTAGATTTATTTTTTGCATGGACTTCCATCATAACCTTCCCTCCTAACTTATATAAATGATCTTAAAAGTTTCGTATCATTTCGAACATTCCCCGATTTAAATTGAGTTTTGACCAAAATTAGTATAAATTCATGTATAATATATTATGATTATTTGACCGATACTTTTATTTTGAAACGTTTCATAGAATCTAATTTTCAGATGATTATTTGCATGGACTTCCATCATAAGCTTCCCTCCTAACATATATAAATGATCTTAAAAGTTTTTTTATCATATCAAACAGTCCCCGATTTAATTTGATTTTTGACAGAAACTAGTATAAACTAGTGTATAATATATTATGATTTTTTAACCAAAACTTGCATTTTGAAAAGTTTCATAGAATCTAATTTTCAGAATGATTTTTTGCATGGACTTCCATCATAACCTTCCCTCCTAACATATATAAATGATCCTAAAAGTTTCGTATCATTTCGAACATTCCCCGATTTAAATTGAGGTTTGACCGAAACTAGTATAAATTCGTGTATAATATATTATGTTTATTTGACCGAAACTTGCATTTTGAAACGTTTCATAGGATCTAATTTTCAGATGATTTTTTGCATGGACTTCCATCATAAACTTCCCTCCTAACATATATAAATGATCTTAAATGTTTTTTTATCATTTCAAATAGTCCCCGATTTAATTTGATTTTTATCAGAAACTAGTATAAACTAGTTTATAATATATTATGATTTTTGACCAAACCTTGCATTTTTGAAAAGTTTCATAGAATCTAATTTTCAGAATGATTTTTTGCATGGACTTCCATCATAACCTTCCATCCTAACATATATAAATGATCCTAAAAGATTCGTATCATTTCGAACATTCCCCGATTTAAATTGAGGTTTGACCGAAACTAGTATAAATTCGTGTATAATATATTATGATTATTTGACCGAAACTTGCATTTTGAAACGTTTCATAGGATCTAATTTTCAGATGATTTTTTGCATGGACTTCCATCATAAACTTCCCTCCTAACATATATAAATGATCTTAAAAGTTTTTTTATCATTTCAAACAGTCCCCGATTTAATTTGATTTTTATCAGAAACTAGTATAAACTAGTTTATAATATATTAAGATTTTTTTACCAAAACTTGCATTTTGAAAAGTTTAATAGAATCTAATTTTCTGAATGATTTTTTGCATGACCTTCCATCATAACATTCCCTCCTAACATATATTAATGATCTTAAAAGTTTCATATCATTTCGAACATTCCCCGATTTAAATTGAGTTTTGACCAAAATTAGTATAAATTCATGTATAATATATTATGATTATTTGACCGAAACTTTTATTTTGAAACGTTTCATAGAATCTAATTTTCAGATGATTATTTGCATGGACTTCCATCATAAGCTTCCCTCCTAACATATATAAATGATCTTAAAAGTTTTTTTATCATATCAAACAGTCCCCGATTTAATTTGATTTTTGACAGAAACTAGTATAAACTAGTGTATAATATATTATGATTTTTTGACCAAAACTTGCATTTTGAAAAGTTTCATAGAATCTAATTTTCAGAATGATTTTTTGCATGGACTTCCATCATAACCTTCCCTCCTAACATATATAAATGATCCTAAAAGTTTCGTATCATTTCGAACATTCCCCGATTTAAATTGAGGTTTGACCGAAACTAGTATAAATTCGTGTATAATATATTATGTTTATTTGACCGAAACTTGCATTTTGAAACGTATCATAGGATCTAATTTTCAGATGATTTTTTGCATGGACTTCCATCATAAACTTCCCTCCTAACATATATAAATGATCTTAAATGTTTTTTTATCATTTCAAATAGTCCCCGATTTAATTTGATTTTTATCAGAAACTAGTATAAACTAGTTTATAATATATTATGATTTTTGACCAAAACTTGCATTTTTGAAAAGTTTCATAGAATCTAATTTTCAGAATGATTTTTTGCATGGACTTCCATCATAACCTTCCATCCTAACATATATAAATGATCCTAAAAGATTCGTATCATTTCGAACATTCCCCGATTTAAATTGAGGTTTGACCGAAACTAGTATAAATTCGTGTATAATATATTATGATTATTTGACCGAAACTTGCATTTTGAAACGTTTCATAGGATCTAATTTTCAGATGATTTTTTGCATGGACTCCATCATAAACTTCCCTCCTAACATATATAAATGATCTTAAAAGTTTTTTTATCATTTCAAACAGTCCCCGATTTAATTTGATTTTTATCAGAAACTAGTATAAACTAGTTTATAATATATTAAGATTTTTTTACCAAAACTTGCATTTTGAAAAGTTTAATAGAATCTAATTTTCTGAATGATTTTTTGCATGACCTTCCATCATAACATTCCCTCCTAACATATATTAATGATCTTAAAAGTTTCATATCATTTCGAACATTCCCCGATTTAAATTGAGTTTTGACCAAAATTAGTATAAATTCATGTATAATATATTATGATTATTTGACCGAAACTTTTATTTTGAAACGTTTCATAGAATCTAATTTTCAGATGATTATTTCCATGGACTTCCATCATAAACTTCCCTCCTAACATATATAAATGATCTTAAAAGTGTTTTTATCATTTCAAACAGTCCCCGATTTAATTTGATTTTTGACAGAAACTAGTATAAACTAGTGTATAATATATTATGATTTTTTTACCAAAACTTGCATTTTGAAAAGTTTCATAGAATCTAATTTTCAGAATGATTTTTTGCATGGACTTCCATCATAACCTTCCCTCCTAACATATATAAATGATCCTAAAAGTTTCGTGTCATTTCGAACATTCCCCGATTTAAATTGAGTTTTGTCCGAAACTAGTATAAATTCGCGTATAATATATTATGATTATTTGACCGAAACTTGCATTTTGAAACGTTTCATAAAATCTAATTGTCAGAATGTTTTTTTGCATGGACTTCCATCATAAACTTCCCTCTTAACATATATAAATGATATTAAAAGTTTTTTTTATCATTTCAAACAGTCCCCGATTTAATTTTATTTTTGACAGAAACTAGTATAAACTAGTGTATAATATATTATGATTTTTTGACCAAAACTTGCATTTTGAAAAGTTTCATAGAATCTAATTTTCTGAATTATTTTTTGCATGGACTTCCATCATAACCTTCCCTCCTAACATATATAAATGATCTTAAAAGTTTCGTATCATTTCGAACATTCCCCGATTTAAATTGAGGTTTGACCGAAACTAGTATAAATTCGTGTATAATATATTATGATTATTTGACCGAAACTTGCATTTTGAAAAGTAACATAGAATCTAATTTTCATATGATTTTTTGCATGGACTTCCATCATAAACTTCCCTCCTAACATATATAAATGATCTTAAAAGTTTTTTTATCATTTCAAACAATCACCGATTTAATTTGATTTTTGACAGAAACAAGTATAAACTAGTGTATAATATATTATGATTTTTAAACCAAAACTTGCATTTTGAAAAGTTTCATAGAATCTAATTTGCAGAATGATTTTTTGCATGGACTTCCATCATAACCTTCCCTCCTAACATTTATAAATGATCTTAAAAGTTTCGTATCATTTCGAACATTCCCCGATTTAAATTGAGTTTTGACCAAAATTAGTATAAATTCATGTATAATATATTATGATTATTTGACCGAAACTTGCATTTTGAAACGTTTCATAGAATCTAATTTTTAGATGATTATTTGCATGGACTTCCATCATAAGCTTCCCTCCTAACATATATAAATGATCTTAAAAGTTTTTTTATCATATCAAACAGTCCCCGATTTAATTTGATTTTTGACAGAAACTAGTATAAACTAGTGTATAATATATTATGATTTTTTGACCAAAACTTGCATTTTGAAAAGTTTCATAGAATCTAATTTTTAGATTTATTTTTTGCATGGACTTCCATCATAACCTTCCCTCCTAACATATATTAATGATCCTAAAAGTTTCGTATCATTTCGAACATTCCCCGATTTAAATTGAGGTTTGACCGAAATTAGTATAAATTCGTGTATAATATATTATGATTATTTGACCGAAACTTTTATTTTGAAACGTTTCATAGAATCTAATTTTCAGATGATTATTTGCATGGACTTCCATCATAAACATCCCTCCTAACATATATAAATGATCTTAAAAGTTTTTTTATCATTTCAAACAATCCCCGATTTAATTTGATTTTTGACAAAAACTAGTATAAACTAGTGTATAATATATTATGATTTTTCACCAAAACTTGCATTTTGAAAAGTTTCATAGAATCTAATTTTCAGAATGATTTTTTGCATGGACTTCCATCATAACCTTCCCTCCTAACATATATAAATGATCCTAAAAGTTTCGTGTCATTTCGAACATTCCTCGATTTAAATTGAGTTTTGTCCGAAACTAGTATAAATTCGCGTATAATATATTATGATTATTTGACCGAAACTTGCATTTTGAAACGTTTCATAAAATCTAATTGTCAGAATGTTTTTTTGCATGGACTTCCATCATAAACTTCCCTCTTAACATATATAAATGATATTAAAAGTTTTTTTTATCATTTCAAACAGTCCCCGATTTAATTTTATTTTTGACAGAAACTAGTATAAACTAGTGTATAATATATTATGATTTTTTGACCAAAACTTGCATTTTGAAAAGTTTCATAGAATCTAATTTTCAGAATTATTTTTTGCATGGACTTCCATCATAACCTTCCCTCCTAACATATATAAATGATCTTAAAAGTTTCGTATCATTTCGAACATTCCCCGATTTAAATTGAGGTTTGACCGAAACTAGTATAAATTCGTGTATAATATATTATGATTATTTGACCGAAACTTGCATTTTGAAAAGTTTCATAGAATCTAATTTTCAGATGATTTTTTGCATGGACTTCCATCATAAACTTCCCTCCTAACATATATAAATGATCTTAAAAGTTTTTTTATCATTTCAAACAATCACCGATTTAATTTGATTTTTGACAGAAACAAGTATAAACTAGTGTATAATATATTATGATTTTTTAACCAAAACTTGCATTTTGAAAAGATTCATAGAATCTAATTTTTAGATTTATTTTTTGCATGGACTTCCATCATAACCTTCCCTCCTAACATATATAAATGATCTTAAAAGTTTCGTATCATTTCGAACATTCCCCGATTTAAATTGAGTTTTGACCAAAATTAGTATAAATTCATGTATAATATATTATGATTATTTGACCGAAACTTTTATTTTGAAACGTTTCATAGAATCTAATTTTCAGATGATTATTTGCATGGACTTCCATCATAAGCTTCCCTCCTAACATATATAAATGATCTTAAAAGTTTTTTTATCATATCAAACAGTCCCCGATTTAATTTGATTTTTGACAGAAACTAGTATAAACTAGTGTATAATATATTATGATTTTTTGACCAAAATTTGCATTTTGAAAAGTTTCATAGAATCTAATTTTCAGAATGATTTTTTGCATGGACTTCCATCATAACCTTCCCTCCTAACATATATAAATGATCCTAAAAGTTTCGTATCATTTCGAACATTCCCCGATTTAAATTGAGGTTTGACCGAAACTAGTATAAATTCGTGTATAATATATTATGTTTATTTGACCGAAACTTGCATTTTGAAACGTTTCATAGGATCTAATTTTCAGATGATTTTTTGCATGGACTTCCATCATAAACTTCCCTCCTAACATATATAAATGATCTTAAAAGTTTTTTTATCATTTCAAATAGTCCCCGATTTAATTTGATTTTTATCAGAAACTAGTATAAACTAGTTTATAATATATTATGATTTTTTGACCAAAACTTGCATTTTGAAAAGTTTCATAGAATCTAATTTTTAGAATGATTTTTTGCATGGACTTCCATCATAACATTCCATCCTAACATATATAAATGATCCTAAAATATTCGTATCATTTCGAACATTCACCGATTTAAATTGAGGTTTGACCGAAACTAGTATAAATTCGTGTATAATATATTATGATTATTTGACCGAAACTTGCATTTTGAAACGTTTCATAGGATCTAATTTTCAGATGATTTTTTGCATGGACTTCCATCATAAACTTCCCTCCTAACATATATAAATGATCTTAAAAGTTTTTTTATCATTTCAAACAGTCCCCGATTTAATTTGATTTTTATCAGAAACTAGTATAAACTAGTTTATAATATTTTAAGATTTTTTTACCAAAACTTGCATTTTGAAAAGTTTAATAGAATCTAATTTTCTGAATGATTTTTTGCATGACCTTCCATCATAACATTCCCTCCTAACATATATAAATGATCTTAAAAGTTTCGTATCATTTCGAACATTCCCCGATTTAAATTGAGTTTTGACCGAAACTAGTATAAATTCGTGTATAATATATTATGATTATTTGACCGAAACTTGCATTTTAAAACGTTTCATAGAATCTAATTTTCAGATGATTTTTTGCATGGACTTCCATCATAAACTTCCCTCCTAACATATATAAATGATCTTAAAAGTTTTTTTATCATTTCAAACAGTCCCCGATTTAATTTGATTTTTGACAGAAACAAGTATAAACTAGTGTATAATATATTATGATTTTTTTACCAAAACTTGCATTTTGAAAAGTTTCATAGAATCTAATTTTCAGAATGATTTTTTGCATGGACTTCCATCATAACCTTCCCTCCTAACATATATAAATGATCTTAAAAGTTTCGTATCATTTCGAACATTCCCCGATTTAAATTGAGTTTTGACCGAAACTAGTATAAATTCGTGAATAATATATTATGATTATTTGACCGAAACTTGCATTTTGAAACGTTTCATAGAATCTAATTTTCAGATGATTTTTTGCATGGACTTCCATCATAAACTTCCCTCCTAACATATATAAATGATCTTAAAAGTTTTTTTATCATTTCAAACAGTCCCCGATTTAATTTGATTTTTGACAGAAACTAGTATAAACTAGTGTATAATATATTATAATTTTTTGACCAATACTTGCATTTTGAAAAGTTTCATAGAATCTAATTTTTAGAATTATTTTTTGCATGGACTTCCATCATAACGTTCACTTCTAACATATATAAATGATCTTAAAAGTTTAGTATCATTTCGAACCTTCCCCTATTTAATTTGAGTTTTGACCGAAACAATTACAAATTAGTGTATAATATATTATGATTTTTTGACCGAAACTTGCATTTTGAAAAGTTTCATAGAATCTAATTTTCAGAATGATTTTTTGCAAGGACTTCCATTATAACCTTCCCTCCTAACATATATAAATGATCTTAAAAGTTTCTTATCATTTCGAACATTCCCCGATTTAAATTGAGTTTTGACCGAAAAAAGTATAAATTCGTGTATAATATATTATAATTATTTGACCGAAACCTGCATTTTGAAAAGATTCATAGAATCTAATTTTCAGAATGATTTTTTGCATGGACTTCCATCATAACCTTCCCTCCTAACATATATAAATGATCCTAAAAGTTTCGTATCATTTCGAACATTCCCCGATTTAAATTGAGGTTTGACCGAAACTAGTATAAATTCATGTATAATATATTATGATTATTTGACCGAAACTTGCATTTTGAAACGTTTCATAGAATCTAATTTTCAGATGATTTTTTGCATGGACTTCCATCATAAACTTCCCTCCTAACATATATAAATGATCTTAAAAGTTTTTTTATCATTTCAAACAATCACCGATTTAATTTGATTTTTGACAGAAACTAGTATAAATTAGTGTATAATATATTATGATTTTTTAACCAAAACTTGCATTTTGAAAAGTTTCATAGAATATAATTTTTAGATTTATTTTTTGCATGGACTTCCATCATAAACTTCCCTCCTAACATATATTAATGATCTTAAAAGTTTCGTATCATTTCGAACATTCCCCGATTTAAATTGAGTTTTGACCAAAACTAGTATAAATCCGTGTATAATATATTATGATTATTTGACCGAAACTTGCATTTTGAAACGTTTCATAGAATCTAATTTTCAGATGATTATTTGCATGGACTTCCATCATAAACTTCCCTCCTAACATATATAAATGATCTTAAAAGTTTTTTTATCATTTCAAACACTCCCCAATTTAATTTGATTTTTGACAGAAACTAGTATAAACTAGTGTATAATATATTATGATTTTTTAACCAAAACTAGCATTTTGAAAAGTTTCATAGAAACTAATTTTCATATTTATTTTTTGCATGGACTTCCATCATAACCTTCCTTCCTAACATATATAAATGATCTTAAAAGTTACGTATCATTTCGAACATTCCCCGATTTAAATTGAGTTTTGACCAAAACTAGTATAAATTCGTGTATAATATATTATGATTATTTGACCGAAACTTGCATTTTGAAACGTTTCATAGAATCTAATTTTCAGATGATTTTTTGCATGGACTTCCATCATAAACTTCCCTCCTAACATATATAAATGATCTTAAAAGTTTTTTTTATCATTTCAAACACTCCCCAATTTAATTTGATTTTTGACAGAAACTAGTATAAACTAGTGTATAATATATTATGATTTTTTGACCAAAACATGCATTTTGAAAAGTTTCATAGAATCTAATTTTCAGATTTATTTTTTGCATGGACTTCCATCATAACCTTCCCTCCTAACATATATAAATGATCTTAAAAGTTTCGTATCATTTCGAACATTCCCCGATTTAAATTGAGTTTTGACCGAAACTAGTATAAATTCGTGTATAATATATTATGATTATTTGACCGAAACTTGCATTTTGAAACGTTTCATAGGATCTAATTTTCAGATGATTTTTTGCATGGACTTCCATCATAAACTTCCCTCCTAACATATATAAATGATCTTAAAAGTTTTTTTATCATATCAAACAGTCCCCGATTTAATTTGATTTTTGACAGAAACTAGTATAAACTAGTGTATAATATATTATGATTTTTTGACCAAAATTTGCATTTTGAAAAGTTTCATAGAATCTAATTTTCAGAATGATTTTTTGCATGGACTTCCATCATAACCTTCCCTCCTAACATATATAAATGATCCTAAAAGTTTCGTATCATTTCGAACATTCCCCGATTTAAATTGAGGTTTGACCGAAACTAGTATAAATTCGTGTATAATATATTATGTTTATTTGACCGAAACTTGCATTTTGAAACGTTTCATAGGATCTAATTTTCAGATGATTTTTTGCATGGACTTCCATCATAAACTTCCCTCCTAACATATATAAATGATCTTAAAAGTTTTTTTATCATTTCAAATAGTCCCCGATTTAATTTGATTTTTATCAGAAACTAGTATAAACTAGTTTATAATATATTATGATTTTTTGACCAAAACTTGCATTTTGAAAAGTTTCATAGAATCTAATTTTTAGAATGATTTTTTGCATGGACTTCCATCATAACATTCCATCCTAACATATATAAATGATCCTAAAATATTCGTATCATTTCGAACATTCACCGATTTAAATTGAGGTTTGACCGAAACTAGTATAAATTCGTGTATAATATATTATGATTATTTGACCGAAACTTGCATTTTGAAACGTTTCATAGGATCTAATTTTCAGATGATTTTTTGCATGGACTTCCATCATAAACTTCCCTCCTAACATATATAAATGATCTTAAAAGTTTTTTTATCATTTCAAACAGTCCCCGATTTAATTTGATTTTTATCAGAAACTAGTATAAACTAGTTTATAATATTTTAAGATTTTTTTACCAAAAATTGCATTTTGAAAAGTTTAATAGAATCTAATTTTCTGAATGATTTTTTGCATGACCTTCCATCATAACATTCCCTCCTAACATATATAAATGATCTTAAAAGTTTCGTATCATTTCGAACATTCCCCGATTTAAATTGAGTTTTGACCGAAACTAGTATAAATTCGTGTATAATATATTATGATTATTTGACCGAAACTTGCATTTTAAAACGTTTCATAGAATCTAATTTTCAGATGATTTTTTGCATGGACTTCCATCATAAACTTCCCTCCTAACATATATAAATGATCTTAAAAGTTTTTTTATCATTTCAAACAGTCCCCGATTTAATTTGATTTTTGACAGAAACAAGTATAAACTAGTGTATAATATATTATGATTTTTTTACCAAAACTTGCATTTTGAAAAGTTTCTTAGAATCTAATTTTCAGAATGATTTTTTGCATGGACTTCCATCATAACCTTCCCTCCTAACATATATAAATGATCTTAAAAGTTTCGTATCATTTCGAACATTCCCCGATTTAAATTGAGTTTTGACCGAAACTAGTATAAATTCGTGAATAATATATTATGATTATTTGACCGAAACTTGCATTTTGAAACGTTTCATAGAATCTAATTTTCAGATGATTTTTTGCATGGACTTCCATCATAAACTTCCCTCCTAACATATATAAATGATCTTAAAAGTTTTTTTATCATTTCAAACAGTCCCCGATTTAATTTGATTTTTGACAGAAACTAGTATAAACTAGTGTATAATATATTATAATTTTTTGACCAATACTTGCATTTTGAAAAGTTTCATAGAATCTAATTTTTAGAATTATTTTTTGCATGGACTTCCATCATAACGTTCACTTCTAACATATATAAATGATCTTAAAAGTTTAGTATCATTTCGAACCTTCCCCTATTTAATTTGAGTTTTGACCGAAACAATTACAAATTAGTGTATAATATATTATGATTTTTTGACCGAAACTTGCATTTTGAAAAGTTTCATAGAATCTAATTTTCAGAATGATTTTTTGCAAGGACTTCCATTATAACCTTCCCTCCTAACATATATAAATGATCTTAAAAGTTTCTTATCATTTCGAACATTCCCCGATTTAAATTGAGTTTTGACCGAAAAAAGTATAAATTCGTGTATAATATATTATAATTATTTGACCGAAACCTGCATTTTGAAAAGATTCATAGAATCTAATTTTCAGAATGATTTTTTGCATGGACTTCCATCATAACCTTCCCTCCTAACATATATAAATGATCCTAAAAGTTTCGTATCATTTCGAACATTCCCCGATTTAAATTGAGGTTTGACCGAAACTAGTATAAATTCATGTATAATATATTATGATTATTTGACCGAAACTTGCATTTTGAAACGTTTCATAGAATCTAATTTTCAGATGATTTTTTGCATGGACTTCCATCATAAACTTCCCTCCTAACATATATAAATGATCTTAAAAGTTTTTTTATCATTTCAAACAATCACCGATTTAATTTGATTTTTGACAGAAACTAGTATAAATTAGTGTATAATATATTATGATTTTTTAACCAAAACTTGCATTTTGAAAAGTTTCATAGAATATAATTTTTAGATTTATTTTTTGCATGGACTTCCATCATAAACTTCCCTCCTAACATATATTAATGATCTTAAAAGTTTCGTATCATTTCGAACATTCCCCGATTTAAATTGAGTTTTGACCAAAACTAGTATAAATTCGTGTATAATATATTATGATTATTTGACCGAAACTTGCATTTTGAAACGTTTCATAGAATCTAATTTTCAGATGATTATTTGCATGGACTTCCATCATAAACTTCCCTCCTAACATATATAAATGATCTTAAAAGTTTTTTTATCATTTCAAACAGTCCCCGATTTAATTTGATTTTTGACAGAAACTAGTATAAACTAGTGTATAATATATTATAATTTTTTGACCAATACTTGCATTTTGAAAAGTTTCATAGAATCTAATTTTTAGAATTATTTTTTGCATGGACTTCCATCATAACGTTCACTTCTAACATATATAAATGATCTTAAAAGTTTAGTATCATTTCGAACCTTCCCCTATTTAATTTGAGTTTTGACCGAAACAATTACAAATTAGTGTATAATATATTATGATTTTTTGACCGAAACTTGCATTTTGAAAAGTTTCATAGAATCTAATTTTCAGAATGATTTTTTGCAAGGACTTCCATTATAACCTTCCCTCCTAACATATATAAATGATCTTAAAAGTTTCTTATCATTTCGAACATTCCCCGATTTAAATTGAGTTTTGACCGAAAAAAGTATAAATTCGTGTATAATATATTATAATTATTTGACCGAAACCTGCATTTTGAAAAGATTCATAGAATCTAATTTTCAGAATGATTTTTTGCATGGACTTCCATCATAACCTTCCCTCCTAACATATATAAATGATCCTAAAAGTTTCGTATCATTTCGAACATTCCCCGATTTAAATTGAGGTTTGACCGAAACTAGTATAAATTCATGTATAATATATTATGATTATTTGACCGAAACTTGCATTTTGAAACGTTTCATAGAATCTAATTTTCAGATGATTTTTTGCATGGACTTCCATCATAAACTTCCCTCCTAACATATATAAATGATCTTAAAAGTTTTTTTATCATTTCAAACAATCACCGATTTAATTTGATTTTTGACAGAAACTAGTATAAATTAGTGTATAATATATTATGATTTTTTAACCAAAACTTGCATTTTGAAAAGTTTCATAGAATATAATTTTTAGATTTATTTTTTGCATGGACTTCCATCATAAACTTCCCTCCTAACATATATTAATGATCTTAAAAGTTTCGTATCATTTCGAACATTCCCCGATTTAAATTGAGTTTTGACCAAAACTAGTATAAATTCGTGTATAATATATTATGATTATTTGACCGAAACTTGCATTTTGAAACGTTTCATAGAATCTAATTTTCAGATGATTATTTGCATGGACTTCCATCATAAACTTCCCTCCTAACATATATAAATGATCTTAAAAGTTTTTTTATCATTTCAAACACTCCCCAATTTAATTTGATTTTTGACAGAAACTAGTATAAACTAGTGTATAATATATTATGATTTTTTAACCAAAACTAGCATTTTGAAAAGTTTCATAGAAACTAATTTTCATATTTATTTTTTGCATGGACTTCCATCATAACCTTCCTTCCTAACATATATAAATGATCTTAAAAGTTACGTATCATTTCGAACATTCCCCGATTTAAATTGAGTTTTGACCAAAACTAGTATAAATTCGTGTATAATATATTATGATTATTTGACCGAAACTTGCATTTTGAAACGTTTCATAGAATCTAATTTTCAGATGATTATTTGCATGGACTTCCATCATAAACTTCCCTCCTAACATATATAAATGATCTTAAAAGTTTTTTTTATCATTTCAAACACTCCCCAATTTAATTTGATTTTTGACAGAAACTAGTATAAACTAGTGTATAATATATTATGATTTTTTGACCAAAACATGCATTTTGAAAAGTTTCATAGAATCTAATTTTCAGATTTATTTTTTGCATGGACTTCCATCATAACCTTCCCTCCTAACATATATAAATGATCTTAAAAGTTTCGTATCATTTCGAACATTCCCCGATTTAAATTGAGTTTTGACCGAAACTAGTATAAATTCGTGTATAATATATTATGATTATTTGACCGAAACTTGCATTTTGAAACGTTTCATAGGATCTAATTTTCAGATGATTTTTTGCATGGACTTCCATCATAAACTTCCCTCCTAACATATATAAATGATCTTAAAAGTTTTTTTTATCATTTCAAACAGTCCCCGATTTAATTTGATTTTTGACAGAAACTAGTATAAACTAGTTTATAATATATTATGATTTTTTGACCAAAACTTGCATTTTGAAAAGTTTAATAGAATCTAATTTTCTGAATGATTTTTTGCATGACCTTCCATCATAACCTTCCCTCCTAACATATATAAATGATCCTAAAAGTTTCGTATCATTTCGAACATTCCCCGATTTAAATTGAGGTTTGACCGAAACTAGTATAAATTCGTGTATAATATATTATGATTATTTGACCGAAACTTGCATTTTGAAACGTTTCATAGGATCTAATTTTCAGATGATTTTTTGCATGGACTTCCATCATAAACTTCCCTCCTAACATATATAAATGATCTTAAAAGTTTTTTTATCATTTCAAACAGTCCCCGATTTAATTTGATTTTTGACAGAAACTAGTATAAACTAGTTTATAATATATTATGATTTTTTGACCAAAACTTGCATTTTGAAAAGTTTAATAGAATCTAATTTTCTGAATGATTTTTTGCATGACCTTCCATCATAACCTTCCCTCCTAACATATATAAATGATCTTAAAAGTTTTGTATCATTTCGAACATTCCCCGATTTAAATTGAGTTTTGACCGAAACTAGTATAAATTCGTGTATAATATATTATGATTATTTGACCGAAACTTTTATTTTGAAACGTTTCATAGAAACTAATTTTCAGATGAATTTTTGCATGGTCTTCCATCATAAACTTCCCTCCTAACATATATAAATTATCTTAAAATTTTTTTATAATTTCAAACAGTCCCCGATTTAATTTGATTTTTGACAGAAACTAGTATAAACTAGTGTATAATATATTATGATTTTTTAACCAAAACTAGCATTTTGAAAAGTTTCATAGAAACTAATTTTCATATTTATTTTTTGCATGGACTTCCATCATAACCTTCCTTCCTAACATATATAAATGATCTTAAAAGTTACGTATCATTTCGAACATTCCCCGATTTAAATTGAGTTTTGACCAAAACTAGTATAAATTCGTGTATAATATATTATGATTATTTGACCGAAACTTGCATTTTGAAACGTTTCATAGAATCTAATTTTCAGATGATTATTTGCATGGACTTCCATCATAAACTTCCCTCCTAACATATATAAATGATCTTAAAAGTTTTTTTTATCATTTCAAACACTCCCCAATTTAATTTGATTTTTGACAGAAACTAGTATAAACTAGTGTATAATATATTATGATTTTTTGACCAAAACTTGCATTTTGAAAAGTTTCATAGAATCTAATTTTCAGATTTATTTTTTGCATGGACTTCCATCATAACCTTCCCTCCTAACATACATAAATGATCTTAAAAGTTTCGTATCATTTCGAACATTCTCCGATTTAAATTGAGTTTTGACCGAAACTAGTATAAATTCGTGTATATTTATTATGATTATTTGACCGAAACTTGCATTTTGAAACGTTTCATAGAATCTAATTTTCAGATGATTATTTGCATGGACTTCCATCATAAACTTCCCTCCTAACATATATAAATGATCTTAAAAGTTTTTTTATCATTTCAAACAGTCCCCGATTTAATTTGATTTTTGACAGAAACTAGTATAAACTAGTGTATAATATATTATGATTTATTGACCAAAACTTGCATTTTGAAAAGTTTCATAGAATCTAATTTTCAGAATGATTTTTTGCATGGACTTCCATCATAACCTTCCCTCCTAACATATATAAATGATCCTAAAAGTTTCGTATCATTTCGAACATTCCCCGATTTAAATTGAGGTTTGACCGAAACTAGTATAAATTCGTGTATAATATATTATGATTATTTGACCGAAACTTGCATTTTGAAACGTTTCATAGGATCTAATTTTCAGATGATTTTTTGCATGGACTTCCATCATAAACTTCCCTCCTAACATATATAAATGATCTTAAAAGTTTTTTTATCATTTCAAACAGTCCCCGATTTAATTTGATTTTTGACAGAAACTAGTATAAACTAGTTTATAATATATTATGATTTTTTGACCAAAACTTGCATTTTGAAAAGTTTAATAGAATCTAATTTTCTGAATGATTTTTTGCATGACCTTCCATCATAACCTTCCCTCCTAACATATATAAATGATCCTAAAAGTTTCGTATCATTTCGAACATTCCCCGATTTAAATTGAGGTTTGACCGAAACTAGTATAAATTCGTGTATAATATATTATGATTATTTGACCGAAACTTGCATTTTGAAACGTTTCATAGGATCTAATTTTCAGATGATTTTTTGCATGGACTTCCATCATAAACTTCCCTCCTAACATATATAAATGATCTTAAAAGTTTTTTATCATTTCAAACAGTCCCCGATTTAATTTGATTTTTGACAGAAACTAGTATAAACTAGTTTATAATATATTATGATTTTTTGACCAAAACTTGCATTTTGAAAAGTTTAATAGAATCTAATTTTCTGAATGATTTTTTGCATGACCTTCCATCATAACCTTCCCTCCTAACATATATAAATGATCTTAAAAGTTTCGTATCATTTCGAACATTCCCCGATTTAAATTGAGTTTTGACCGAAACTAGTATAAATTCGTGTATAATATATTATGATTATTTGACCGAAACTTTTATTTTGAAACGTTTCATAGAATCTAATTTTCAGATGAATTTTTGCATGGACTTCCATCATAAACTTCCCTCCTAACATATATAAATGATCTTAAAATTTTTTTATCATTTCAAACAGTCCCCGATTTAATTTGATTTTTGACAGAAACTAGTATAAACTAGTGTATAATATATTATGATTTTTTAACCAAAACTAGCATTTTGAAAAGTTTCATAGAATCTAATTTTCATATTTATTTTTTGCATGGACTTCCATCATAACCTTCCCTCCTAACATATATAAATGATCTTAAAAGTTACGTATCAATTCGAACATTCCCCGATTTAAATGGAGTTTTGACCAAAACTAGTATAAATTCGTGTATATTTATTATGATTATTTGACCGAAACTTGCATTTTGAAACGTTTCATAGAATCTAATTTTCAGATGATTATTTGCATGGACTTCCATCATAAACTTCCCTCCTAACATATATAAATGATCTTAAAAGTTTTTTTATCATTTCAAACAGTCCCTGATTTAATTTGATTTTTGACAGAAACTAGTATAAACTAGTGTATAATATATTATGATTTTTTGACCAAAACTTGCATTTTGAAAAGTTTCATAGAATCTAATTTTCAGAATGATTTTTTGCATGGACTTCCATCATAACCTTCCCTCCTAACATATATAAATGATCCTAAAAGTTTCGTATCATTTCGAACATTCCCCGATTTAAATTGAGGTTTGACCGAAACTAGTATAAATTCGTGTATAATATATTATGATTATTTGAAAGAAACTTGCATTTTGAAACGTTTCATAGGATCTAATTTTCAGATGATTTTTTGCATGGACTTCCATCATAAACTTCCCTCCTAACATATATAAATGATCTTAAAAGTTTTTTTTATCATTTCAAACAGTCCCCGATTTAATTTGATTTTTGACAGAAACTAGTATAAACTAGTTTATAATATATTATGATTTTTTGACCAAAACTTGCATTTTGAAAAGTTTAATAGAATCTAATTTTCTGAATGATTTTTTGCATGACCTTCCATCATAACCTTCCCTCCTAACATATATAAATGATCTTAAAAGTTTCGTATCATTTCGAACATTCCCCGATTTAAATTGAGTTTTGACCGAAACTAGTATAAATTCGTGTATAATATATTATGATTATTTGACCGAAACTTTTATTTTGAAACGTTTCATAGAATCTAATTTTCAGATGAATTTTTGCATGGACTTCCATCATAAACTTCCCTCCTAACATATATAAATGATCTTAAAATTTTTTTATCATTTCAAACAGTCCCCGATTTAATTTGATTTTTGACAGAAACTAGTATAAACTAGTGTATAATATATTATGATTTTTTAACCAAAACTAGCATTTTGAAAAGTTTCATAGAATCTAATTTTCATATTTATTTTTTGCATGGACTTCCATCATAACCTTCCCTCCTAACATATATAAATGATCTTAAAAGTTACGTATCATTTCGAACATTCCCCGATTTAAATTGAGTTTTGACCAAAACTAGTATAAATTAGTGTATAATATATAATGATTATTTGACCGAAACTTGCATTTTGAAACGTTTCATAGAATCTAATTTTCAGATGATTATTTGCATTGACTTCCATCATAAACTTCCCTCCTAACATATATTAATGATCTTAAAAGTAAACAAGAGATGACAAAACCAAAGAAGGGGCGAGGGCGGCCGAAAAGAGTGGTGCCACCGCCGCTGATGGTGGAGTTTTCACCGGCGAAGTCACAGAAAAGCGCCGATGAGGATGAAGATCTTGTTACTGAGGTATTGCAGCCTGAAACAAAGGAATCAGTAGAGGAATCAAGTGTTAACAGAAGGAAAGAAGCCGTAATTGGAAGGGGAATGGATCCAAACCCTAAAGTTGAGGAACGAAAGCTGTGGGTGGATATTCTTAGTGATAATCGCAATCCTGCGAAAGGTTTGGCTATGGAGTATGTGGCACCAACACTTGTGAATGGAGTGGTGGAAATTGAGATCAGTGATGAAGATATCGAATCGGAGTTACGATTTTGGGATAACGCGTTGATATTGTATATAATTGGGGAAGATGTGAGTATGAATGCGATGAAGAACTTTATGCTGAAGACGTGGAATTATGTGAAAGCACCTGATCTGTACTACCATGATGAAGGATACTTTCTAGCTCGATTTCACAGTCATGAAGAACGAGAAGAGGTTGTAATGAAAGGACCATACACGATGCGTAATGCTCCTATGATTCTAAAAGAATGGCATCCTGAGTTCAATCTGAAGAAGGATTTGCTTCGTACTTTGCCAATTTGGATCAAACTGCCTCAACTACCTTTGCATCTATGGGGGATTAAGAGTCTGAACAAGATTGCAAGTGCTATAGGTACGCCAATGGTTACTGATGAATGTACAACCAACAAATTACGGGTCTCGTATGCTAGGATGCTGGTAGAGGTGGATATTACACAAGATTTGGTAAAAGAGGTCATGATAAATAATAGAGTAGGAGAGATGATCAAGCAGGGGGTAGAATACGAATGGAAGCCAAAATTTTGCCAGCATTGCCAAAAACTGGGACATGATTGTGGAGAACCAAAGAGGCAACAACAATGGAAACAGAAGCCAAAACCACCTGAAGAGCAAAATGTGGTAACACCAAAGAAGAAACCAGAAGAAGAAGTACAAGGGGAGAGTAGTCAGCAAGAAGCACCATGGACAGTTGCAAGAGCATCTGCTAGAGAAAAGAGCCAAGGTATTGTGCAGGAACTAAACATAGTTAGTAAGAATGGATTTGGGATCCTTGAGGTTTTGAATGACCCCAATGGACCTAAATGTTGTACACCATGTTAGTTTCCTGGAACATTAGGGGGCTAAATAAAAGTGCTAAGCTTAGGGAGATTAGCTCCCATCTCCAAAAGCTAAAGCCTGATATTGCTATATTGATTGAGACTAGAGTTAAAAGCCATAAAGCTGAGAGAATTAGAGAGAGTCTTAGGCTGACTGAGAATTATATAGATAATTACAAAGATCATGAAAATGGTAGAATCTGGGTAGGATGGAATAAAGAGCAGGTGGATATCAGATTTGTTCAAAGTAGCAGTCAGTATATCCATTGTGGGATCTACTCTAAGGCAGGTGTATTCAAGTACTGGATGACTGCTGTGTATGCTCATAATCAACTTGATCAGAGAAGAAGGCTGTGGAAGGAGATTGAGCAGATACATGGTAGTATTCAAGGAGCTTGGTGTGTCATAGGTGACTTTAATAATGTGATTAAGGCACAAGACAGATTAGGGGGAAATCCTGTTAATGAAAGAGAATATGTGGATTTGGTGAATCTGATGAACAACACTGGGCTGAGTGAAATGGAGAGTTCAGGGGACTATTTTACTTGGTCTAATAGGCAGGGGGAGAATGCTATATATACCAGAATTGATAGGCTGCTGGGAAATCTTGAGTGGTTCCAGGACAATCTTGACACCAGTATGCAGATTATGCCTCCTAATGTTTCAGATCATGCTTTGCTTGTGGTGGATGATGGGAGACAGAAAAAGAGAGTGCCTAGACAGTTTAGATACACTAATTGCATAGCTGATTTTCCAGGTTTCTTACAGATGGTGAAGAATAATTGGGATCAACCCATGAGAGGGCATCCAATGATGATTCTGTGGAAGAAACTTGTAAGGTTGAAAGGTGAAATTGCTAAATTCAGTAGACCTCTGGCTAATATGAAACAACAAATCATTGAAGCTAGAGACAAGCTTGAAGAAAGCCAGTTGGAACTCAGGGGAAATAGATTGGATAAGGAGCTGATTGAGAAAGTAAAGAAGCAAACTGATCAGGTTATACAATTAAATGAGGTTCAGGAGAAAATGATGAGGCAAAAAACAAAAATTGACTGGATAAAGAAAGGTGATGGGAATAATGCTTATTTCCATGCTATGCTGAAATCTCAACACAATACAAAGAGATTAGTCCAGTTGTATAAAGAAGATGGCAGCATCATTCATGAACAAAAAGAAATGGAAAATGAAGTGATTGGGTTCTATAGTCAGCTTATGGGAAAGAGTGAGCACACTACTGTCAGTGTTGATGTTGAGGCTATGAGAATGGGTCCTCAACTGAACATGGAGCAAAGGCAAATGCTGATAAAAGAGGTGACTGATCAGGATATAGAGAAAGCACTCAAAGGGATTGGTGACAGAAAAAGTCCTGGTTTAGATGGATATGGTGCTGGATTTTTCAAGGCCAGCTGGAGTGTGATAAAAGATGATGTGATAAATGCTGTCAAAGAGTACTTTGAGAGGGGGTCCATGTACAAACCTTTCAATAGTACAGCTGTTACTTTGATTCCAAAAGGAGATAATGCAAAAGGAGTGAAAGACTATAGGCCCATAGCAGGATGCACAACAGTTTATAAGATCATCTCAAGGATATTGACTGATAGATTGGGAAGTGTGCTGCCAATAGTTATCAGTCAAAATCAGGCTGCATTTGTCAAAGGCCAGCATATCCATAATCACATCATGCTGGCGACTGAGTTGATAAAAGGCTATGACAGAATGAAGGGGACTCCTAGAGTGATGGTGCAAATAGACTTACAAAAGGCCTATGATATGGTACACTGGGGTGCTCTGGAAAACATTTTAATAGAAATTGGGATACCTCACAGATTTATCCAGTGGATTATGGCTGGTATTAGCTCTGTTTCATACAGGTTTAATATAAATGGGGAGCTGACTGATTTTATGCAGGCCAGGAGAGGTATAAGGCAGGGAGATCCCATCTCTCCTTTGCTCTTTGTGGTCATCATAGAATATATGCATAGAGTGCTTGCCAAGATGCAGAAAGATAACAATTTTAACTACCATGCGAAGTGTGAAGGGATGAAGCTGACTAACATCACATTTGCAGATGATATTCTGCTGTTTTATAGAGGGGATGAAATATCTGTGCAAATGTTGACCCAGGCCTTCAAGTTTTTCACTGATTCAACAGGATTAGTGGTTAATCAGAATAAAAGTAAGATATTCATGGCTGGATTGAGTGAAGAAGAAAAGACCAACATGCTGAAGATTACTGGATTTCAAAAAGGCAGCCTTCCTATTAGATACCTTGGGGTTCCCCTCTCAAGTAAGAAATTGTCTTTAAATCATTATCTCCCCTTGATTGATCGCATTGTGAATAAGGTGTACCACTGGTCTGCAAAGCTCCTGAGTCATGCAGGAAGAATCCAGCTGGTTCAAAGCATATCAAATGCCATAGTGCAATTTTGGATGCAATGTTTCCCGATTCCTAAAATGGTTATTAAGAAGATAGATGACATCTGTAGAAGCTTCATCTGGACTGGTAAGAAGGAGATAAGTCGCAAAAGTCCAGTAGCCTGGAAATCCATGTGCAAGCCTAAGGAGCAAGGAGGTATGAACCTTCTGAACCTTACCATTTGGAACAAAGTGTGGTTGATGAAATGTTTATGGAACCTTTGCTGTAAAAAGGATAATCTGTGGGTTAAATGGATCCACATGTATTATTTCAAAAATGAAGAGGTTATGAATGTGGAGATGAAACCACAACACTCATGGATAATGAAGGGAATTATGAAGCAAAGGGATGAAATAGGAGGGATTCAACATGAATGGGAGAAAGCTGTGAGAATGAACTCTTACAAGGCCAGCAAGATTTATGAGTGTTTGATTGATGATGGTAGAAGAGTTAATTGGTATAAAATGATTCAATATAACAAGGCTAGGCCTAGGGCAGTTGTGTGCTTATGGATGACTTGCCTAGGAAGGTTAGCAACAAAAGACAGATTGATGAGATTCAATATGATCAATGAAAAAATTTGTTGTATGTGTAAAAGAGAAGATGAAACTTTAAATCATCTTTTCTTTGAGTGTGAACAAATGAAGGATATTTGGGGGGAAGTGTTGGAGTGGTTGGAAATTAGGCATGTACCAAAGGTGTGGAGTGAAGAAATTGTTTGGTTGATAAGAGGTACAAAAGGAAAAGGATGGAGGGCAGCAATCTTGAAAATTGCTATAGCGGAAACAATTTATCATATGTGGAAATTCAGAAATGATATTGTGTTTGGCAACAATGTGGATAGAAATAGTATAGTTACAAATATCATAGATAATGTGATATATAGAGGATGGGTAGATAAAAGAATTAGGAGAAACATAGTCAAATTCATGATGTAAGTGGTAGGATGGACCTTGGGTCTCCTTGATGTAATTGTTTTTTTGAATTATAATATATTTCTTTGATTCAAAAAAAAAAATGATCTTAAAAGTTTTTTTATCATTTCAAACAGTCCCCGATTTAATTTGATTTTTGATAGAAACTAGTATAAACTAGTGTATAATATATTATGATTTTTTGACCAAAACTTGCATTTTGAAAAGTTTCATAGAATCTAATTTTCAGAATGATTTTTTGCATGGACTTCCATCATAACCTTCCCTCCTAACATATATAAATGATCCTAAAAGTTTCGTATCATTTCGAACATTCCCCGATTTAAATTGAGGTTTGACCGAAACTAGTATAAATTCGTGTATAATATATTATGATTATTTGACCGAAACTTGCATTTTGAAACGTTTCATAGGATCTAATTTTCAGATGATTTTTTGCATGGACTTCCATCATAAACTTCCCTCCTAACATTTATAAATGATCTTAAAAGTTTTTTTTATCATTTCAAACAGTCCCCGATTTAATTTGATTTTTGACAGAAACTAGTATAAACTAGTTTATAATATATTATGATTTTTTGACCAAAACTTGCATTTTGAAAAGTTTAATAGAATCTAATTTTCTGAATGATTTTTTGCATGACCTTCCATCATAACCTTCCCTCCTAACATATATAAATGATCTTAAAAGTTTCGTATCATTTCGAACATTCCCCGATTTAAATTGAGTTTTGACCGAAACTAGTATAAATTCGTGTATAATATATTATGATTATTTTACCGAAACTTTTATTTTGAAACGTTTCATAGAATCTAATTTTCAGATGAATTTTTGCATGGACTTCCATCATAAACTTCCCTCCTAACATATATAAATGATCTTAAAATTTTTTTATCATTTCAAACAGTCCCCGATTTAATTTGATTTTTGACAGAAACTAGTATAAACTAGTGTATAATATATTATGATTTTTTAACCAAAACTAGCATTTTGAAAAGTTTCATAGAATCTAATTTTCATATTTATTTTTTGCATGGACTTCCATCATAACCTTCCCTCCTAACATATATAAATGATCTTAAAAGTTACGTATCATTTCGAACATTCCCCGATTTAAATTGAGTTTTGACCAAAACTAGTATAAATTTGTGTATAATATATAATGATTATTTGACCGAAACTTGCATTTTGAAACGTTTCATAGAATCTAATTTTCAGATGATTATTTGCATTGACTTCCATCATAAACTTCCCTCCTAACATATATTAATGATCTTAAAAGTTTTTTTATCATTTCAAACAGTCCCCGATTTAAATTGATTTTTGACAGAAACTAGTATAAACTAGTGTATAATATATTATGATTTTTTGACCAAAACTTGCATTTTGAAAAGTTTCATAGAATCTAATTTTCAGAATGATTTTTTGCATGGACTTCCATCATAACCTTCCCTCCTAACATATATAAATGATCCTAAAAGTTTCGTATCATTTCGAACATTCCCCGATTTAAATTGAGGTTTGACCGAAACTAGTATAAATTCGTGTATAATATATTATGATTATTTGACCGAAACTTGCATTTTGAAACGTTTCATAGGATCTAATTTTCAGATGATTTTTTGCATGGACTTCCATCATAAACTTCCCTCCTAACATATATAAATGATCTTAAAAGTTTTTTTATTATTTCAAACAGTCCCCGATTTAATTTGATTTTTGACAGAAACTAGTATAAACTAGTTTATAATATATTATGATTTTTTGACCAAAACTTGCATTTTGAAAAGTTTAATAGAATCTAATTTTCTGAATGATTTTTTGCATGACCTTCCATCATAACCTTCCTTCCTAACATATATAAATGATCTTAAAAGTTTCGTATCATTTCGAACATTCCCCGATTTAAATTGAGTTTTGACCGAAACTAGTATAAATTCGTGTATAATATATTATGATTATTTGACCGAAACTTTTATTTTGAAACGTTTCATAGAATCTAATTTTCAGATGAATTTTTGCATGGACTTCCATCATAAACTTCCCTCCTAACATATATAAATGATCTTAAAATTTTTTTATCATTTCAAACAGTCCCCGATTTAATTTGATTTTTGACAGAAACTAGTATAAACTAGTGTATAATATATTATGATTTTTTAACCAAAACTAGCATTTTGAAAAGTTTCATAGAATCTAATTTTAATATTTATTTTTTGCATGGACTTCCATCATAACCTTCCCTCCTAACATATATAAATGATCTTAAAAGTTACGTATCATTTCGAACATTCCCCGATTTAAATTGAGTTTTGACCAAAACTAGTATAAATTCGTGTATAATATATAATGATTATTTGACCGAAACTTGCATTTTGAAACGTTTCATAGAATCTAATTTTCAGATGATTATTTGCATTGACTTCCATCATAAACTTCCCTCCTAACATATATTAATGATCTTAAAAGTTTTTTTATCATTTCAAACAGTCACCGATTTAATTTGATTTTTGACAGAAACTAGTATAAACTAGTGTATAATATATTATGATTTTTTGACCAAAACTTGCATTTTGAAAAGTTTCATAGAATCTAATTTTCAGAATGATTTTTTGCATGGACTTCCATCATAACCTTCCCTCCTAACATATATAAATGATCCTAAAAGTTTCGTATCATTTCGAACATTCCCCGATTTAAATTGAGGTTTGACCGAAACTAGTATAAATTCGTGTATAATATATTATGATTATTTGACCGAAACTTGCATTTTGAAACGTTTCATAGGATCTAATTTTCAGATGGTTTTTTTGCATGGACTTCCATCATAAACTTCCCTCCTAACATATATAAATGATCTTAAAAGTTTTTTTATTATTTCAAACAGTCCCCGATTTAATTTGATTTTTGACAGAAACTAGTATAAACTAGTTTATAATATATTATGATTTTTTGACCAAAACTTGCATTTTGAAAAGTTTAATAGAATCTAATTTTCTGAATGTTTTTTTGCATGACCTTCCATCATAACCTTCCCTCCTAACATATATAAATGATCTTAAAAGTTTCGTATCATTTCGAACATTCCCCGATTTAAATTGAGTTTTGACCGAAACTAGTATAAATTCGTGTATAATATATTATGATTATTTTACCGAAATTTTTATTTTGAAACGTTTCATAGAATCTAATTTTCAGATGAATTTTTGCATGGACTTCCATCATAAACTTCCCTCTTAACATATATAAATGATCTTAAAATGTTTTTATCATTTCAAACAGTCCCCGATTTAATTTGATTTTTGACAGAAACTAGTATAAACTAGTGTATAATATATTATGATTTTTTAACCAAAACTAGCATTTTGAAAAGTTTCATAGAATCTAATTTTCATATTTATTTTTTGAATGGACTTCCATCATAACCTTCCCTCCTAACATATATAAATGATCTTAAAAGTTACGTATCATTTCGAACATTCCCCGATTTAAATTGAGTTTTGACCAAAACTAGTATAAATTCGTGTATAATATATTATGATTATTTGACCTAAACTTGCATTTTTAAATGTTTCATAGAATCTAATTTTCAGATGATTATTTGCATTGACTTCCATCATAAACTTCCCTCCTAACATATATTAATGATCTTAAAAGTTTTTTTATCATTTCAAACAGTCCCCGATTTAATTTGATTTTTGACAGAAACTAGTATAAACTAGTGTATAATATATTATGATTTTTTGACCAAAACTTGCATTTTGAAAAGTTTCATAGAATCTAATTTTCAGAATGATTTTTTGCATGGACTTCCATCATAACCTTCCCTCCTAACATATATAAATGATCCTAAAAGTTTCGTATCATTTCGAACATTCCCCGATTTAAATTGAGGTTTGACCGAAACTAGTATAAATTCGTGTATAATATATTATGATTATTTGACCGAAACTTGCATTTTGAAACGTTTCATAGGATCTAATTTTCAGATGATTTTTTGCATGGACTTCCATCATAAACTTCCCTCCTAACATATATAAATGATCTTAAAAGTTTTTTTATTATTTCAAACAGTCCCCGATTTAATTTGATTTTTGACAGAAACTAGTATAAACTAGTTTATAATATATTATGATTTTTTGACCAAAACTTGCATTTTGAAAAGTTTAATAGAATCTAATTTTCTGAATGTTTTTTTGCATGACCTTCCATCATAACTTTCCCTCCTAACATATATAAATGATCTTAAAAGTTTCGTATCATTTCGAACATTCCCCGATTTAAATTGAGTTTTGACCGAAACTAGTATAAATTCGTGTATAATATATTATGATTATTTTACCGAAACTTTTATTTTGAAACGTTTCATAGAATCTAATTTTCAGATGAATTTTTGCATGGACTTCCATCATAAACTTCCCTCTTAACATATATAAATGATCTTAAAATGTTTTTATCATTTCAAACAGTCCCCGATTTAATTTGATTTTTGACAGAAACTAGTATAAACTAGTGTATAATATATTATGATTTTTTAACCAAAACTAGCATTTTGAAAAGTTTCATAGAATCTAATTTTCATATTTATTTTTTGAATGGACTTCCATCATAACCTTCCCTCCTAACATATATAAATGATCTTAAAAGTTACGTATCATTTCGAACATTCCCCGATTTAAATTGAGTTTTGACCAAAACTAGTATAAATTCGTGTATAATATATTATGATTATTTGACCTAAACTTGCATTTTTAAATGTTTCATAGAATCTAATTTTCATATGATTATTTGCATTGACTTCCATCATAAACTTCCCTCCTAACATATATTAATGATCTTAAAAGTTTTTTTATCATTTCAAACAGTCCCCGATTTAATTTGATTTTTGACAGAAACTAGTATAAACTAGTGTATAATATATTATGATTTTTTGACCAAAACTTGCATTTTGAAAAGTTTCATAGAATCTAATTTTCAGAATGATTTTTTGCATGGACTTCCATCATAACCTTCCCTCCTAACATATATAAATGATCCTAAAAGTTTCGTATCATTTCGAACATTCCCCGATTTAAATTGAGGTTTGACCGAAACTAGTATAAATTCGTGTATAATATATTATGATTATTTGACCGAAACTTGCATTTGGAAACGTTTCATAGGATCTAATTTTCAGATGATTTTTTGCATGGACTTCCATCATAAACTTCCCTCCTAACATATATAAATGATCTTAAAAGTTTTTTTATTATTTCAAACAGTCCCCGATTTAATTTGATTTTTGACAGAAACTAGTATAAACTAGTTTATAATATATTATGATTTTTTGACCAAAACTTGCATTTTGAAAAGTTTAATAGAATCTAATTTTCTGAATGTTTTTTTGCATGACCTTCCATCATAACCTTCCCTCCTAACATATATAAATGATCTTAAAAGTTTCGTATCATTTCGAACATTCCCCGATTTAAATTGAGTTTTGACCGAAACTAGTATAAATTCGTGTATAATATATTATGATTATTTTACCGAAACTTTTATTTTGAAACGTTTCATAGAATCTAATTTTCAGATGAATTTTTGCTTGGACTTCCATCATAAACTTCCCTCTTAACATATATAAATGATCTTAAAATGTTTTTATCATTTCAAACAGTCCCCGATTTAATTTGATTTTTGACAGAAACTAGTATAAACTAGTGTATAATATATTATGATTTTTTAACCAAAACTAGCATTTTGAAAAGTTTCATAGAATCTAATTTTCATATTTATTTTTTGCATGGACTTCCATCATAACCTTCCCTCCTAACATATATAAATGATCTTAAAAGTTACGTATCATTTCGAACATTCCCCGATTTAAATTGAGTTTTGACCAAAACTAGTATAAATTCGTGTATAATATATTATGATTATTTGACCTAAACTTGCATTTTGAAATGTTTCATAGAATCTAATTTTCAGATGATTATTTGCATTGACTTCCATCATAAACTTCCCTCCTAACATATATTAATGATCTTAAAAGTTTTTTTATCATTTCGAACAGTCCCCGATTTAATTTGATTTTTGACAGAAACTAGTATAAACTAGTGTATAATATATTATGATTTTTTGACCAAAACTTGCATTTTGAAAAGTTTCATAGAATCTAATTTTCAGAATGATTTTTTGCATGGACTTCCATCATAACCTTCCCTCCTAACATATATAAATGATTCTAAAAGTTTCGTATCATTTCGAACATTCCCCGATTTAAATTGAGGTTTGACCGAAACTAGTATAAATTCGTGTATAATATATTATGATTATTTGACCGAAACTTGCATTTTGAAACGTTTCATAGGATCTAATTTTCAGATGATTTTTTGCATGGACTTCCATCATAAACTTCCCTCCTAACATATATAAATGATCTTAAAAGTTTTTTTATCATTTCAAACAGTCCCCGATTTAATTTGATTTTTGACAGAAACTAGTATAAACTAGTTTATAATATATTATGATTTTTTAACCAAAACTTGCATTTTGAAAAGTTTAATAGAATCTAATTTTCTGAATGATTTTTTGCATGACCTTCCATCATATCCTTCCCTCCTAACATATATAAATGATCTTAAAAGTTTCGTATCATTTCGAACATTCCCCGATTTAAATTGAGTTTTGACCGAAACTAGTATAAATTCGTGTATAATATATTATGATTATTTGACCGAAACTTTTATTTTGAAACGTTTCATAGAATCTAATTTTCAGATGAATTTTTGCATGGACTTCCATCATAAACTTCCCTCCTAACATATATAAATGATCTTAAATTTTTTTTATCATTTCAAACAGTCCCCGATTTAATTTGATTTTTGACAGAAACTAGTATAAACTAGTGTATAATATATTATGATTTTTTAACCAAAACTAGCATTTTGAAAAGTTTCATAGAATCTAATTTTCATATTTATTTTTTGCATGGACTTCCATCATAACCTTCCCTCCTAACATATATAAATGATCTTAAAAGTTACGTATCATTTCGAACATTCCCCGATTTAAATTGAGTTTTGACCAAAACTAGTATAAATTTGTGTATAATATATAATGATTATTTGACCGAAACTTGCATTTTGAAACGTTTCATAGAATCTAATTTTCAGATAATTATTTGCATTGACTTCCATCATAAACTTCCCTCCTAACATATATTAATGATCTTAAATGTTTTTTTATCATTTCAAACAGTCCCCGATTTAATTTGATTTTTGACAGAAACTAGTATAAACTAGTGTATAATATATTATGATTTTTTGACCAAAACTTGCATTTTGAAAAGTTTCATAGAATCTAATTTTCAGAATGATTTTTTGCATGGACTTCCATCATAACCTTCCCTCCTAACATATATAAATGATCCTAAAAGTTTCGTATCATTTCGAACATTCCCCGATTTAAATTGAGGTTTGACCGAAACTAGTATAAATTCGTGTATAATATATTATGATTATTTGACCGAAACTTGCATTTTGAAACGTTTCATAGGATCTAATTTTCAGATGATTTTTTGCATGGACTTCCATCATAAACATCCCTCCTAACATATATAAATGATCTTAAAAGTTTTTTTATTATTTCAAACAGTCCCCGATTTAATTTGATTTTTGACAGAAACTAGTATAAACTAGTTTATAATATATTATGATTTTTTGACCAAAACTTGCATTTTGAAAAGTTTAATAGAATCTAATTTTCTGAATGATTTTTTGCATGACCTTCCATCATAACCTTCCCTCCTAACATATATAAATGATCTTAAAAGTTACGTATCATTTCGAACATTCCCCGATTTAAATTGAGTTTTGACCGAAACTAGTATAAATTCGTGTATAATATATTATGATTATTTGACCGAAACTTTTATTTTGAAACGTTTCATAGAATCTAATTTTCAGATGAATTTTTGCATGGACTTCCATCATAAACTTCCCTCCTAACATATATAAATGATCTTAAAATTTTTTTATCATTTCAAACAGTCCCCGATTTAATTTGATTTTTGACAGAAACTAGTATAAACTAGTGTATAATATATTATGATTTTTTAACCAAAACTAGCATTTTGAAAAGTTTCATAGAATCTAATTTTCATATTTATTTTTTGCATGGACTTCCATCATAACCTTCCCTCCTAACATATATAAATGATCTTAAAAGTTACGTATCATTTCGAACATTCCCCGATTTAAATTGAGTTTTGACCAAAACTAGTATAAATTCGTGTATAATATATAATGATTATTTGACCGAAACTTGCATTTTGAAACGTTTCATAGAATCTAATTTTCAGATGATTACTTGCATTGACTTCCATCATAAACTTCCCTCCTAACATATATTAATGATCTTAAAAGTTTTTTTATCATTTCAAACAGTCCCCGATTTAATTTGATTTTTGACAGAAACTAGTATAAACTAGTGTATAATATATTATGATTTTTTGACCAAAACTTGCATTTTGAAAAGTTTCATAGAATCTAATTTTCAGAATGATTTTTTGCATGGACTTCCATCATAACCTTCCCTCCTAACATATATAAATGATCCTAAAAGTTTCGTATCATTTCGAACATTCCCCGATTTAAATTGAGGTTTGACCGAAACTAGTATAAAAAATTCGTGTATAATATATTATGATTATTTGACCGAAACTTGCATTTTGAAACGTTTCATAGGATCTAATTTTCAGATGATTTTTTGCATGGACTTCCATCATAAACTTCCCTCCTAACATATATAAATGATCTTAAAAGTTTTTTTATTATTTCAAACAGTCCCCGATTTAATTTGATTTTTGACAGAAACTAGTATAAACTAGTTTATAATATATTATGATTTTTTGACCAAAACTTGCATTTTGAAAAGTTTAAAAGAATCTAATTTTCTGAATGTTTTTTTGCATGACCTTCCATCATAACCTTCCCTCCTAACATATATAAATGATCTTAAAAGTTACGTATCATTTCGAACATTCCCCGATTTAAATTGAGTTTTGACCAAAACTAGTATAAATTCGTGTATAATATATAATGATTATTTGACCGAAACTTGCATTTTGAAACGTTTCATAGAATCTAATTTTCAGATGATTATTTGCATTGACTTCCATCATAAACTTCCCTCCTAACATATATTAATGATCTTAAAAGTTTTTTTATCATTTCAAACAGTCCCCGATTTAATTTGATTTTTGACAGAAACTAGTATAAACTAGTGTATAATATATTATGATTTTTTGACCAAAACTTGCATTTTGAAAAGTTTCATAGAATCTAATTTTCAGAATGATTTTTTGCATGGACTTCCATCATAACCTTCCCTCCTAACATATATAAATGATCCTAAAAGTTTCGTATCATTTCGAACATTCCCCGATTTAAATTGAGGTTTGACCGAAACTAGTATAAATTCGTGTATAATATATTATGATTATTTGACCGAAACTTGCATTTTGAAACGTTTCATAGGATCTAATTTTCAGATGATTTTTTGCATGGACTTCCATCATAAACTTCCCTCCTAACATATATAAATGATCTTAAAAGTTTTTTTATTATTTCAAACAGTCCCCGATTTAATTTGATTTTTGACAGAAACTAGTATAAACTAGTTTATAATATATTATGATTTTTTGACCAAAACTTGCATTTTGAAAAGTTTAAAAGAATCTAATTTTCTGAATGTTTTTTTGCATGACCTTCCATCATAACCTTCCCTCCTAACATATATAAATGATCTTAAAAGTTTCGTATCATTTCGAACATTCCCCGATTTAAATTGAGTTTTGACCGAAACTAGTATAAATTCGTGTATAATATATTATGATTATTTTACCGAAACTTTTATTTTGAAACGTTTCATAGAATCTAATTTTCAGATGAATTTTTGCATGGACTTCCATCATAAACTTCCCTCCTAACATATATAAATGATCTTAAAATTTTTTTATCATTTCAAACAGTCCCCGATTTAATTTGATTTTTGACAGAAACTAGTATAAACTAGTGTATAATATATTATGATTTTTTAACCAAAACTAGCATTTTGAAAAGTTTCATAGAATCTAATTTTAATATTTATTTTTTGGATGGACTTCCATCATAACCTTCCCTCCTAACATATATAAATGATCTTAAAAGTTACGTATCATTTCGAACATTCCCCGATTTAAATTGAGTTTTGACGAAAACTAGTATAAATTCGTGTATAATATATTAAGATTATTTGACCTAAACTTGCATTTTTAAATGTTTCATAGAATCTAATTTTCAGATGATTATTTGCATTGACTTCCATCATAAACTTCCCTCCTAACATATATTAATGATCTTAAAAGTTTTTTTATCATTTCAAACAGTCCCCGATTTAATTTGATTTTTGACAGAAACTAGTATAAACTAGTGTATAATATATTATGATTTTTTGACCAAAACTTGCATTTTGAAAAGTTTCATAGAATCTAATTTTAAGAATGATTTTTTGCATGGACTTCCATCATAACCTTCCCTCCTAACATATATAAATGATCCTAAAAGTTTCGTATCATTTCGAACATTCCCCGATTTAAATTGAGGTTTGACCGAAACTAGTATAAATTCGTGTATAATATATTATGATTATTTGACCGAAACTTGCATTTTGAAACGTTTCATAGGATCTAATTTTCAGATGATTTTTTGCATGGACTTCCATCATAAACTTCCCTCCTAACATATATAAATGATCTTAAAAGTTTTTTTATTATTTCAAACAGTCCCCGATTTAATTTGATTTTTGACAGAAACTAGTATAAACTAGTTTATAATATATTTTTATTTTATGACCAAAACTTGCATTTTGAAAAGTTTAATAGAATCTAATTTTCTGAATGTTTTTTTGCATGACCTTCCATCATAACCTTCCCTCCTAACATATATAAATGATCTTAAAAGTTTCGTATCATTTCGAACATTCCCCGATTTAAATTGAGTTTTGACCAAAACTAGTATAAATTCGTGTATAATATATAATGATTATTTGACCGAAACTTGCATTTTGAAACGTTTCATAGAATCTAATTTTCAGATGATTATTTGCATTGACTTCCATCATAAACTTCCCTCCTAACATATATTAATGATCTTAAAAGTTTTTTTATCATTTCAAACAGTCCCCGATTTAATTTGATTTTTGACAGAAACTAGTATAAACTAGTGTATAATATATTATGATTTTTTGACCAAAACTTGCATTTTGAAAAGTTTCATAGAATCTAATTTTCAGAATGATTTTTTGCATGGACTTCCATCATAACCTTCCCTCCGAACATATATAAATGATCCTAAAAGTTTCGTATCATTTCGAACATTCCCCGATTTAAATTGAGGTTTGACCGAAACTAGTATAAATTCGTGTATAATATATTATGATTATTTGACCGAAACATGCATTTTGAAACGTTTCATAGGATCTAATTTTCAGATGATTTTTTGCATGGACTTCCATCATAAACTTCCCTCCTAACATATATAAATGATCTTAAAAGTTTTTTTATTATTTCAAACAGTCCCCGATTTAATTTGATTTTTGACAGAAACTAGTATAAACTAGTTTATAATGTATTATGATTTTTTGACCAAAACTTGCATTTTGAAAAGTTTAAAAGAATCTAATTTTCTGAATGTTTTTTTGCATGACCTTCCATCATAACCTTCCCTCCTAACATATATAAATGATCTTAAAAGTTTCGTATCATTTCGAACATTCCCCGATTTAAATTGAGTTTTGACCGAAACTAGTATAAATTCGTGTATAATATATTATGATTATTTTACCGAAACTTTTATTTTGAAACGTTTCATAGAATCTAATTTTCAGATGAATTTTTGCATGGACTTCCATCATAAACTTCCCTCCTAACATATATAAATGATCTTAAAATTTTTTTATCATTTCAAACAGTCCCCGATTTAATTTGATTTTTGACAGAAACTAGTATAAACTAGTGTATAATATATTATGATTTTTTAACCAAAACTAGCATTTTGAAAAGTTTCATAGAATCTAATTTTAATATTTATTTTTTGGATGGACTTCCATCATAACCTTCCCTCCTAACATATATAAATGATCTTAAAAGTTACGTATCATTTCGAACATTCCCCGATTTAAATTGAGTTTTGACCAAAACTAGTATAAATTCGTGTATAATATATTAAGATTATTTGACCTAAACTTGCATTTTTAAATGTTTCATAGAATCTAATTTTCAGATGATTATTTGCATTGACTTCCATCATAAACTTCCCTCCTAACATATATTAATGATCTTAAAAGTTTTTTTATCATTTCAAACAGTCCCCGATTTAATTTGATTTTTGACAGAAACTAGTATAAACTAGTGTATAATATATTATGATTTTTTGACCAAAACTTGCATTTTGAAAAGTTTCATAGAATCTAATTTTCAGAATGATTTTTTGCATGGACTTCCATCATAACCTTCCCTCCTAACATATTTAAATGATCCTAAAAGTTTCGTATCATTTCGAACATTCCCCGATTTAAATTGAGGTTTGACCGAAACTAGTATAAATTCGTGTATAATATATTATGATTATTTGACCGAAACTTGCATTTTGAAACGTTTCATAGGATCTAATTTTCAGATGATTTTTTGCATGGACTTCCATCATAAACTTCCCTCCTAACATATATAAATGATCTTAAAAGTTTTTTTATTATTTCAAACAGTCCCCGATTTAATTTGATTTTTGACAGAAACTAGTATAAACTAGTTTATAATATATTTTTATTTTATGACCAAAACTTGCATTTTGAAAAGTTTAATAGAATCTAATTTTCTGAATGTTTTTTTGCATGACCTTCCATCATAACCTTCCCTCCTAACATATATAAATGATCTTAAAAGTTTCGTATCATTTCGAACATTCCCCGATTTAAATTGAGTTTTGACCAAAACTAGTATAAATTCGTGTATAATATATAATGATTATTTGACCGAAACTTGCATTTTGAAACGTTTCATAGAATCTAATTTTCAGATGATTATTTGCATTGACTTCCATCATAAACTTCCCTCCTAACATATATTAATGATCTTAAAAGTTTTTTTATCATTTCAAACAGTCCCCGATTTAATTTGATTTTTGACAGAAACTAGTATAAACTAGTGTATAATATATTATGATTTTTTGACCAAAACTTGCATTTTGAAAAGTTTCATAGAATCTAATTTTCAGAATGATTTTTTGCATGGACTTCCATCATAACCTTCCCTCCGAACATATATAAATGATCCTAAAAGTTTCGTATCATTTCGAACATTCCCCGATTTAAATTGAGGTTTGACCGAAACTAGTATAAATTCGTGTATAATATATTATGATTATTTGACCGAAACATGCATTTTGAAACGTTTCATAGGATCTAATTTTCAGATGATTTTTTGCATGGACTTCCATCATAAACTTCCCTCCTAACATATATAAATGATCTTAAAAGTTTTTTTATTATTTCAAACAGTCCCCGATTTAATTTGATTTTTGACAGAAACTAGTATAAACTAGTTTATAATGTATTATGATTTTTTGACCAAAACTTGCATTTTGAAAAGTTTAAAAGAATCTAATTTTCTGAATGTTTTTTTGCATGACCTTCCATCATAACCTTCCCTCCTAACATATATAAATGATCTTAAAAGTTTCGTATCATTTCGAACATTCCCCGATTTAAATTGAGTTTTGACCGAAACTAGTATAAATTCGTGTATAATATATTATGATTATTTTACCGAAACTTTTATTTTGAAACGTTTCATAGAATCTAATTTTCAGATGAATTTTTGCATGGACTTCCATCATAAACTTCCCTCCTAACATATATAAATGATCTTAAAATTTTTTTATCATTTCAAACAGTCCCCGATTTAATTTGATTTTTGACAGAAACTAGTATAAACTAGTGTATAATATATTATGATTTTTTAACCAAAACTAGCATTTTGAAAAGTTTCATAGAATCTAATTTTAATATTTATTTTTTGGATGGACTTCCATCATAACCTTCCCTCCTAACATATATAAATGATCTTAAAAGTTACGTATCATTTCGAACATTCCCCGATTTAAATTGAGTTTTGACCAAAACTAGTATAAATTCGTGTATAATATATTAAGATTATTTGACCTAAACTTGCATTTTTAAATGTTTCATAGAATCTAATTTTCAGATGATTATTTGCATTGACTTCCATCATAAACTTCCCTCCTAACATATATTAATGATCTTAAAAGTTTTTTTATCATTTCAAACAGTCCCCGATTTAATTTGATTTTTGACAGAAACTAGTATAAACTAGTGTATAATATATTATGATTTTTTGACCAAAACTTGCATTTTGAAAAGTTTCATAGAATCTAATTTTCAGAATGATTTTTTGCATGGACTTCCATCATAACCTTCCCTCCTAACATATTTAAATGATCCTAAAAGTTTCGTATCATTTCGAACATTCCCCGATTTAAATTGAGGTTTGACCGAAACTAGTATAAATTCGTGTATAATATATTATGATTATTTGACCGAAACTTGCATTTTGAAACGTTTCATAGGATCTAATTTTCAGATGATTTTTTGCATGGACTTCCATCATAAACTTCCCTCCTAACATATATAAATGATCTTAAAAGTTTTTTTATTATTTCAAACAGTCCCCGATTTAATTTGATTTTTGACAGAAACTAGTATAAACTAGTTTATAATATATTTTTATTTTATGACCAAAACTTGCATTTTGAAAAGTTTAATAGAATCTAATTTTCTGAATGTTTTTTTGCATGACCTTCCATCATAACCTTCCCTCCTAACATATATAAATGATCTTAAAAGTTTCGTATCATTTCGAACATTCCCCGATTTAAATTGAGTTTTGACCGAAACTAGTATAAATTCGTGTATAATATATTATGATTATTTTACCGAAACTTTTATTTTGAAACGTTTCATAGAATCTAATTTTCAGATGAATTTTTGCATGGACTTCCATCATAAACTTCCCTCTTAACATATATAAATGATCTTAAAATGTGTTTATCATTTCAAACAGTCCCCGATTTAATTTGATTTTTGACAGAAACTAGTATAAACTAGTGTATAATATATTATGATTTTTTAACCAAAACTAGCATTTTGAAAAGTTTCATAGAATCTAATTTTCATATTTATTTTTTGCATGGACTTCCATCATAACCTTCCCTCCTAACATATATAAATGATCTTAAAAGTTACGTATCATTTCGAACATTCCCCGATTTAAATTGAGTTTTGACCAAAACTAGTATAAATTCGTGTATAATATATTATGATTATTTGACCTAAACTTGCATTTTGAAATGTTTCATAGAATCTAATTTTCAGATGATTATTTGCATTGACTTCCATCATAAACTTCCCTCCTAACATATATTAATGATCTTAAAAGTTTTTTTATCATTTCAAACAGTCCCCGATTTAATTTGATTTTTGACAGAAACTAGTATAAACTAGTGTATAATATATTATGATTTTTTGACCAAAACTTGCATTTTGAAAAGTTTCATAGAATCTAATTTTCAGAATGATTTTTTGCATGGACTTCCATCATAACCTTCCCTCCGAACATATATAAATGATCCTAAAAGTTTCGTATCATTTCGAACATTCCCCGATTTAAATTGAGGTTTGACCGAAACTAGTATAAATTCGTGTATAATATATTATGATTATTTGACCGAAACATGCATTTTGAAACGTTTCATAGGATCTAATTTTCAGATGATTTTTTGCATGGACTTCCATCATAAACTTCCCTCCTAACATATATAAATGATCTTAAAAGTTTTTTTATTATTTCAAACAGTCCCCGATTTAATTTGATTTTTGACAGAAACTAGTATAAACTAGTTTATAATGTATTATGATTTTTTGACCAAAACTTGCATTTTGAAAAGTTTAAAAGAATCTAATTTTCTGAATGTTTTTTTGCATGACCTTCCATCATAACCTTCCCTCCTAACATATATAAATGATCTTAAAAGTTTCGTATCATTTCGAACATTCCCCGATTTAAATTGAGTTTTGACCGAAACTAGTATAAATTCGTGTATAATATATTATGATTATTTTACCGAAACTTTTATTTTGAAACGTTTCATAGAATCTAATTTTCAGATGAATTTTTGCATGGACTTCCATCATAAACTTCCCTCCTAACATATATAAATGATCTTAAAATTTTTTTATCATTTCAAACAGTCCCCGATTTAATTTGATTTTTGACAGAAACTAGTATAAACTAGTGTATAATATATTATGATTTTTTAACCAAAACTAGCATTTTGAAAAGTTTCATAGAATCTAATTTTAATATTTATTTTTTGGATGGACTTCCATCATAACCTTCCCTCCTAACATATATAAATGATCTTAAAAGTTACGTATCATTTCGAACATTCCCCGATTTAAATTGAGTTTTGACCAAAACTAGTATAAATTCGTGTATAATATATTAAGATTATTTGACCTAAACTTGCATTTTTAAATGTTTCATAGAATCTAATTTTCAGATGATTATTTGCATTGACTTCCATCATAAACTTCCCTCCTAACATATATTAATGATCTTAAAAGTTTTTTTATCATTTCAAACAGTCCCCGATTTAATTTGATTTTTGACAGAAACTAGTATAAACTAGTGTATAATATATTATGATTTTTTGACCAAAACTTGCATTTTGAAAAGTTTCATAGAATCTAATTTTCAGAATGATTTTTTGCATGGACTTCCATCATAACCTTCCCTCCTAACATATTTAAATGATCCTAAAAGTTTCGTATCATTTCGAACATTCCCCGATTTAAATTGAGGTTTGACCGAAACTAGTATAAATTCGTGTATAATATATTATGATTATTTGACCGAAACTTGCATTTTGAAACGTTTCATAGGATCTAATTTTCAGATGATTTTTTGCATGGACTTCCATCATAAACTTCCCTCCTAACATATATAAATGATCTTAAAAGTTTTTTTATTATTTCAAACAGTCCCCGATTTAATTTGATTTTTGACAGAAACTAGTATAAACTAGTTTATAATATATTTTTATTTTATGACCAAAACTTGCATTTTGAAAAGTTTAATAGAATCTAATTTTCTGAATGTTTTTTTGCATGACCTTCCATCATAACCTTCCCTCCTAACATATATAAATGATCTTAAAAGTTTCGTATCATTTCGAACATTCCCCGATTTAAATTGAGTTTTGACCGAAACTAGTATAAATTCGTGTATAATATATTATGATTATTTTACCGAAACTTTTATTTTGAAACGTTTCATAGAATCTAATTTTCAGATGAATTTTTGCATGGACTTCCATCATAAACTTCCCTCTTAACATATATAAATGATCTTAAAATGTGTTTATCATTTCAAACAGTCCCCGATTTAATTTGATTTTTGACAGAAACTAGTATAAACTAGTGTATAATATATTATGATTTTTTAACCAAAACTAGCATTTTGAAAAGTTTCATAGAATCTAATTTTCATATTTATTTTTTGCATGGACTTCCATCATAAACTTCCCTCCTAACATATATAAATGATCTTAAAAGTTTTTTTATTATTTCAAACAGTCCCCGATTTAATTTGATTTTTGACAGAAACTAGTATAAACTAGTTTATAATATATTTTTATTTTATGACCAAAACTTGCATTTTGAAAAGTTTCATAGAATCTAATTTTCAGAATGATTTTTTGCATGGACTTCCATCATAACCTTCCCTCCTAACATATATAAATGATCCTAAAAGTTTCGTATCATTTCGAACATTCCCCGATTTAAATTGATGTTTGACCGAAACTAGTATAAATTCGTGTATAATATATTATGATTATTTGACCGAAACTTGCATTTTGAAACGTTTCATAGGATCTAATTTTCAGATGATTATTTGCATTGACTTCCATCATAAACTTCCCTCCTAACATATATTAATGATCTTAAAAGTTTTTTTATCATTTCAAACAGTCCCCGATTTAATTTGATTTTTGACAGAAACTAGTATAAACTAGTGTATAATATATTATGATTTTTTGACCAAAACTTGCATTTTGAAAAGTTTCATAGAATCTAATTTTCAGAATGATTTTTTGCATGGACTTCCATCATAACCTTCCCTCCTAACATATATAAATGATCCTAAAAGTTTCGTATCATTTCGAACATTCCCCGATTTAAATTGAGGTTTGACCGAAACTAGTATAAATTCGTGTATAATATATTATGATTATTTGACCGAAACTTGCATTTTGAAACGTTTCATAGGATCTAATTTTCAGATGATTTTTTGCATGGACTTCCATCATAAACTTCCCTTCTAACATATATAAATGATCTTAAAAGTTTTTTTATTATTTCAAACAGTCCCCGATTTAATTTGATTTTTGACAGAAACTAGTATAAACTAGTTTATAATATATTATGATTTTTTGACCAAAACTTGCATTTTGAAAAGTTTAATAGAATCTAATTTTCTGAATGATTTTTTGCATGACCTTCCATCATAACCTTCCCTCCTAACATATATAAATGATCTTAAAAGTTTCGTATCATTTCGAACATTCCCCAATTTAAATTGAGTTTTGACCGAAACTAGTATAAATTCGTGTATAATATATTATGATTATTTGACCGAAACTTTTATTTTGAAACGTTTCATAGAATCTAATTTTCAGATGAATTTTTGCATGGACTTCCATCATAAACTTCCCTCCTAACATATATAAATGATCTTAAAATTTTTTTATCATTTCAAACAGTCCCCGATTTAATTTGATTTTTGACAGAAACTAGTATAAACTAGTGTATAATATATTATGATTTTTTAACCAAAACTAGCATTTTGAAAAGTTTCATAGAATCTAATTTTCATATTTATTTTTTGCATGGACTTCCATCATAACCTTCCCTCCTAACATATATAAATGATCTTAAAAGTTACGTATCATTTCGAACATTCCCCGATTTAAATTGAGTTTTGACCAAAACTAGTATAAATTCGTGTATAATATATAATGATTATTTGACCGAAACTTGCATTTTGAAACGTTTCATAGAATCTAATTTTCAGATGATTATTTGCATTGACTTCCATCATAAACTTCCCTCCTAACATATATTAATGATCTTAAAAGTTTTTTTATCATTTCAAACAGTCCCCGATTTAATTTGATTTTTGACAGAAACTAGTATAAACTAGTGTATAATATATTATGATTTTTTGACCAAAACTTGCATTTTGAAAAGTTTCATAGAATCTAATTTTCAGAATGATTTTTTTCATGGACTTCATTCATAACCTTCCCTCCTAACATATATAAATGATCCTAAAAGTTTCGTATCATTTCGAACATTCCCCGATTTAAATTGAGGTTTGACCGAAACTAGTATAAATTCGTGTATAATATTTTATGATTATTTGACCGAAACTTGCATTTTGAAACGTTTCATAGGATCTAATTTTCAGATGATTTTTTGCATGGACTTCCATCATAAACTTCCCTCCTAACATTTATAAATGATCTTAAAAGTTTTTTTTATCATTTCAAACAGTCCCCGATTTAATTTGATTTTTGACAGAAACTAGTATAAACTAGTTTATAATATATTATGATTTTTTGACCAAAACTTGCATTTTGAAAAGTTTAATAGAATCTAATTTTCTGAATGATTTTTTGCATGACCTTCCATCATAACCTTCCCTCCTAACATATATAAATGATCTTAAAAGTTTCGTATCATTTCGAACATTCCCCGATTTAAATTGAGTTTTGACCGAAACTAGTATAAATTCGTGTATAATATATTATGATTATTTTACCGAAACTTTTATTTTGAAACGTTTCATAGAATCTAATTTTCAGATGAATTTTTGCATGGACTTCCATCATAAACTTCCCTCCTAACATATATAAATGATCTTAAAATTTTTTTATCATTTCAAACAGTCCCCGATTTAATTTGATTTTTGACAGAAACTAGTATAAACTAGTGTATAATATATTATGATTTTTTAACCAAAACTAGCATTTTGAAAAGTTTCATAGAATCTAATTTTAATATTTATTTTTTGCATGGACTTCCATCATAACCTTCCCTCCTAACATATATAAATGATCTTAAAAGTTACGTATCATTTCGAACATTCCCCGATTTAAATTGAGTTTTGACCAAAACTAGTATAAATTCGTGTATAATATATTATGATTATTTGACCTAAACTTGAATTTTTAAATGTTTCATAGAATCTAATTTTCAGATGATTATTTGCATTGACTTCCATCATAAACTTCCCTCCTAACATATATTAATGATCTTAAAAGTTTTTTTATCATTTCAAACAGTCCCCGATTTAATTTGATTTTTGACAGAAACTAGTATAAACTAGTGTATAATATATTATGATTTTTTGACCAAAACTTGCATTTTGAAAAGTTTCATAGAATCTAATTTTCAGAATGATTTTTTGCATGGACTTCCATCATAACCTTCCCTCCTAACATATATAAATGATCCTAAAAGTTTCGTATCATTTCGAACATTCCCCGATTTAAATTGAGGTTTGACCGAAACTAGTATAAATTCGTGTATAATATATTATGATTATTTTATCGAAACTTTTATTTTGAAACGTTTCATAGGATCTAATTTTCATATGATTATTTGCATTGACTTCCATCATAAACTTCCCTCCTAACATATATTAATGATCTTAAAAGTTTTTTTATCATTTCAAACAGTCCCCGATTTAATTTGATTTTTGACAGAAACTAGTATAAACTAGTGTATAATATATTATGATTTTTTGACCAAAACTTGCATTTTGTAAAGTTTCATAGAATCTAATTTTCAGAATGATTTTTTGCATGGACTTCCATCATAACCTTCCCTCCTAACATATATAAATGATCCTAAAAGTTTCGTATCATTTCGAACATTCCCCGATTTAAATTGAGGTTTGACCGAAACTAGTATAAATTCGTGTATAATATATTATGATTATTTGACCGAAACTTGCATTTTGAAACGTTTCATAGGATCTAATTTTCAGATGATTTTTTGCATGGACTTCCATCATAAACTTCCCTCCTAACATATATAAATGATCTTAAAAGTTTTTTTATTATTTCAAATAGTCCCCGATTTAATTTGATTTTTGACAGAAACTAGTATAAACTAGTTTATAATATATTATGATTTTTTGACCAAAACTTGCATTTTGAAAAGTTTAATAGAATCTAATTTTCTGAATGATTTTTTGCATGACCTTCCATCATAACCTTCCCTCCTAACATATATAAATGATCTTAAAAGTTTCGTATCATTTCGAACATTCCCCGATTTAAATTGAGTTTTGACCGAAACTAGTATAAATTCGTGTATAATATATTATGATTATTTTACCGAAACTTTTATTTTGAAACGTTTCATAGAATCTAATTTTCAGATGAATTTTTGCATGGACTTCCATCATAAACTTCCCTCCTAACATATATAAATGATCTTAAAATTTTTTTATCATTTCAAACAGTCCCCGATTTAATTTGATTTTTGACAGAAACTAGTATAAACTAGTGTATAATATATTATGATTTTTTAACCAAAACTAGCATTTTGAAAAGTTTCATAGAATCTAATTTTAATATTTATTTTTTGCATGGACTTCCATCATAACCTTCCCTCCTAACATATATAAATGATCTTAAAAGTTACGTATCATTTCGAACATTCCCCGATTTAAATTGAGTTTTGACCAAAACTAGTATAAATTCGTGTATAATATATTATGATTATTTGACCTAAACTTGCATTTTTAAATGTTTCATAGAATCTAATTTTCAGATGATTATTTGCATTGACTTCCATCATAAACTTCCCTCCTAACATATATTAATGATCTTAAAAGTTTTTTTATCATTTCAAACAGTCCCCGATTTAATTTGATTTTTGACAAAAACTAGTATAAACTAGTGTATAATATATTATGATTTTTTGACCAAAACTTGCATTTTGAAAAGTTTCATAGAATCTAATTTTCAGAATGATTTTTTGCATGGACTTCCATCATAACCTTCCCTCCTAACATATATAAATGATCCTAAAAGTTTCGTATCATTTCGAACATTCCCCGATTTAAATTGAGGTTTGACCGAAACTAGTATAAATTCGTGTATAATATATTATGATTATTTTACCGAAACTTTTATTTTGAAACGTTTCATAGGATCTAATTTTCATATGATTATTTGCATTGACTTCCATCATAAACTTCCCTCCTAACATATATTAATGATCTTAAAAGTTTTTTTATCATTTCAAACAGTCCCCGATTTAATTTGATTTTTGACAGAAACTAGTATAAACTAGTGTATAATATATTATGATTTTTTGACCAAAACTTGCATTTTGAAAAGTTTCATAGAATCTAATTTTCAGAATGATTTTTTGCATGGACTTCCATCATAACCTTCCCTCCTAACATATATAAATGATCCTAAAAGTTTCGTATCATTTCGAACATTCCCCGATTTAAATTGAGGTTTGACCGAAACTAGTATAAATTCGTGTATAATATATTATGATTATTTGACCGAAACTTGCATTTTGAAACGTTTCATAGGATCTAATTTTCAGATGATTTTTTGCATGGACTTCCATCATAAACTTCCCTCCTAACATATATAAATGATCTTAAAAGTTTTTTTATTATTTCAAATAGTCCCCGATTTAATTTGATTTTTGACAGAAACTAGTATAAACTAGTTTATAATATATTATGATTTTTTGACCAAAACTTGCATTTTGAAAAGTTTAATAGAATCTAATTTTCTGAATGATTTTTTGCATGACCTTCCATCATAACCTTCCCTCCTAACATATATAAATGATCTTAAAAGTTTCGTATCATTTCGAACATTCCCCGATTTAAATTGAGTTTTGACCGAAACTAGTATAAATTCGTGTATAATATATTATGATTATTTTACCGAAACTTTTATTTTGAAACGTTTCATAGAATCTAATTTTCAGATGAATTTTTGCATGGACTTCCATCATAAACTTCCCTCCTAACATATATAAATGATCTTAAAATTTTTTTATCATTTCAAACAGTCCCCGATTTAATTTGATTTTTGACAGAAACTAGTATAAACTAGTGTATAATATATTATGATTTTTTAACCAAAACTAGCATTTTGAAAAGTTTCATAGAATCTAATTTTAATATTTATTTTTTGCATGGACTTCCATCATAACCTTCCCTCCTAACATATATAAATGATCTTAAAAGTTACGTATCATTTCGAACATTCCCCGATTTAAATTGAGTTTTGACCAAAACTAGTATAAATTCGTGTATAATATATTATGATTATTTGACCTAAACTTGCATTTTTAAATGTTTCATAGAATCTAATTTTCAGATGATTATTTGCATTGACTTCCATCATAAACTTCCCTCCTAACATATATTAATGATCTTAAAAGTTTTTTTATCATTTCAAACAGTCCCCGATTTAATTTGATTTTTGACAGAAACTAGTATAAACTAGTGTATAATATATTATGATTTTTTGACCAAAACTTGCATTTTGAAAAGTTTCATAGAATCTAATTTTCAGAATGATTTTTTGCATGGACTTCCATCATAACCTTCCCTCCTAACATATATAAATGATCCTAAAAGTTTCGTATCATTTCGAACATTCCCCGATTTAAATTGAGGTTTGACCGAAACTAGTATAAATTCGTGTATAATATATTATGATTATTTTACCGAAACTTTTATTTTGAAACGTTTCATAGGATCTAATTTTCATATGATTATTTGCATTGACTTCCATCATAAACTTCCCTCCTAACATATATTAATGATCTTAAAAGTTTTTTTATCATTTCAAACAGTCCCCGATTTAATTTGATTTTTGACAGAAACTAGTATAAACTAGTGTATAATATATTATGATTTTTTGACCAAAACTTGCATTTTGAAAAGTTTCATAGAATCTAATTTTCAGAATGATTTTTTGCATGGACTTCCATCATAACCTTCCCTCCTAACATATATAAATGATCCTAAAAGTTTCGTATCATTTCGAACATTCCCCGATTTAAATTGAGGTTTGACCGAAACTAGTATAAATTCGTGTATAATATATTATGATTATTTGACCGAAACTTGCATTTTGAAACGTTTCATAGGATCTAATTTTCAGATGATTTTTTGCATGGACTTCCATCATAAACTTCCCTCCTAACATATATAAATGATCTTAAAAGTTTTTTTATTATTTCAAATAGTCCCCGATTTAATTTGATTTTTGACAGAAACTAGTATAAACTAGTTTATAATATATTATGATTTTTTGACCAAAACTTGCATTTTGAAAAGTTTAATAGAATCTAATTTTCTGAATGATTTTTTGCATGACCTTCCATCATAACCTTCCCTCCTAACATATATAAATGATCTTAAAAGTTTCGTATCATTTCGAACATTCCCCGATTTAAATTGAGTTTTGACCGAAACTAGTATAAATTCGTGTATAATATATTATGATTATTTTACCGAAACTTTTATTTTGAAACGTTTCATAGAATCTAATTTTCAGATGAATTTTTGCATGGACTTCCATCATAAACTTCCCTCCTAACATATATAAATGATCTTAAAATTTTTTTATCATTTCAAACAGTCCCCGATTTAATTTGATTTTTGACAGAAACTAGTATAAACTAGTGTATAATATATTATGATTTTTTAACCAAAACTAGCATTTTGAAAAGTTTCATAGAATCTAATTTTAATATTTATTTTTTGCATGGACTTCCATCATAACCTTCCCTCCTAACATATATAAATGATCTTAAAAGTTACGTATCATTTCGAACATTCCCCGATTTAAATTGAGTTTTGACCAAAACTAGTATAAATTCGTGTATAATATATTATGATTATTTGACCTAAACTTGCATTTTTAAATGTTTCATAGAATCTAATTTTCAGATGATTATTTGCATTGACTTCCATCATAAACTTCCCTCCTAACATATATTAATGATCTTAAAAGTTTTTTTATCATTTCAAACAGTCCCCGATTTAATTTGATTTTTGACAGAAACTAGTATAAACTAGTGTATAATATATTATGATTTTTTGACCAAAACTTGCATTTTGAAAAGTTTCATAGAATCTAATTTTCAGAATGATTTTTTGCATGGACTTCCATCATAACCTTCCCTCCTAACATATATAAATGATCCTAAAAGTTTCGTATCATTTCGAACATTCCCCGATTTAAATTGAGGTTTGACCGAAACTAGTATAAATTCGTGTATAATATATTATGATTATTTTACCGAAACTTTTATTTTGAAACGTTTCATAGGATCTAATTTTCATATGATTATTTGCATTGACTTCCATCATAAACTTCCCTCCTAACATATATTAATGATCTTAAAAGTTTTTTTATCATTTCAAACAGTCCCCGATTTAATTTGATTTTTGACAGAAACTAGTATAAACTAGTGTATAATATATTATGATTTTTTGACCAAAACTTGCATTTTGAAAAGTTTCATAGAATCTAATTTTCAGAATGATTTTTTGCATGGACTTCCATCATAACCTTCCCTCCTAACATATATAAATGATCCTAAAAGTTTCGTATCATTTCGAACATTCCCCGATTTAAATTGAGGTTTGACCGAAACTAGTATAAATTCGTGTATAATATATTATGATTATTTGACCGAAACTTGCATTTTGAAACGTTTCATAGGATCTAATTTTCAGATGATTTTTTGCATGGACTTCCATCATAAACTTCCCTCCTAACATATATAAATGATCTTAAAAGTTTTTTTATTATTTCAAATAGTCCCCGATTTAATTTGATTTTTGACAGAAACTAGTATAAACTAGTTTATAATATATTATGATTTTTTGACCAAAACTTGCATTTTGAAAAGTTTAATAGAATCTAATTTTCTGAATGATTTTTTGCATGACCTTCCATCATAACCTTCCCTCCTAACATATATAAATGATCTTAAAAGTTTCGTATCATTTCGAACATTCCCCGATTTAAATTGAGTTTTGACCGAAACTAGTATAAATTCGTGTATAATATATTATGATTATTTTACCGAAACTTTTATTTTGAAACGTTTCATAGAATCTAATTTTCAGATGAATTTTTGCATGGACTTCCATCATAAACTTCCCTCCTAACATATATAAATGATCTTAAAATTTTTTTATCATTTCAAACAGTCCCCGATTTAATTTGATTTTTGACAGAAACTAGTATAAACTAGTGTATAATATATTATGATTTTTTAACCAAAACTAGCATTTTGAAAAGTTTCATAGAATCTAATTTTAATATTTATTTTTTGCATGGACTTCCATCATAACCTTCCCTCCTAACATATATAAATGATCTTAAAAGTTACGTATCATTTCGAACATTCCCCGATTTAAATTGAGTTTTGACCAAAACTAGTATAAATTCGTGTATAATATATTATGATTATTTGACCTAAACTTGCATTTTTAAATGTTTCATAGAATCTAATTTTCAGATGATTATTTGCATTGACTTCCATCATAAACTTCCCTCCTAACATATATTAATGATCTTAAAAGTTTTTTTATCATTTCAAACAGTCCCCGATTTAATTTGATTTTTGACAGAAACTAGTATAAACTAGTGTATAATATATTATGATTTTTTGACCAAAACATGCATTTTGAAAAGTTTCATAGAATCTAATTTTCAGAATGATTTTTTGCATGGACTTCCATCATAACCTTCCCTCCTAACATATATAAATGATCCTAAAAGTTTCGTATCATTTCGAACATTCCCCGATTTAAATTGAGGTTTGACCGAAACTAGTATAAATTCGTGTATAATATATTATGATTATTTGACCGAAACTTGCATTTTGAAACGTTTCATAGGATCTAATTTTCAGATGATTATTTGCATTGACTTCCATCATAAACTTCCCTCCTAACATATATTAATGATCTTAAAAGTTTTTTTATCATTTCAAACACTCCCCGATTTAATTTGATTTTTGACAGAAACTAGTATAAACTAGTGTATAATATATTATGATTTTTTGACCAAAACTTGCATTTTGAAAAGTTTCATAGAATCTAATTTTCAGAATGATTTTTTGCATGGACTTCCATCATAACCTTCCCTCCTAACATATATAAATGATCCTAAAAGTTTCGTATCATTTCGAACATTCCCCGATTTAAATTGAGGTTTGACCGAAACTAGTATAAATTCGTGTATAATATATTATGATTATTTGACCGAAACTTGCATTTTGAAACGTTTCATAGGATCTAATTTTCAGATGATTTTTTGCATGGACTTCCATCATAAACTTCCCTCCTAACATATATAAATGATCTTAAAAGTTTTTTTATTATTTCAAACAGTCCCCGATTTAATTTGATTTTTGACAGAAACTAGTATAAACTAGTTTATAATATATTATGATTTTTTGACCAAAACTTGCATTTTGAAAAGTTTAATAGAATCTAATTTTCTGAATGATTTTTTGCATGACCTTCCATCATAACCTTCCCTCCTAACATATATAAATGATCTTAAAAGTTTCGTATCATTTCGAACATTCCCCGATTTAAATTGAGTTTTGACCGAAACTAGTATAAATTCGTGTATAATATATTATGATTATTTTACCGAAACTTTTATTTTGAAACGTTTCATAGAATCTAATTTTCAGATGAATTTTTGCATGGACTTCCATCATAAACTTCCCTCCTAACATATATAAATGATCTTAAATTTTTTTTATCATTTCAAACAGTCCCCGATTTAATTTGATTTTTGACAGAAACTAGTATAAACTAGTGTATAATATATTATGATTTTTTAACCAAAACTAGCATTTTGAAAAGTTTCATAGAATCTAATTTTCATATTTATTTTTTGCATGGACTTCCATCATAACCTTCCCTCCTAACATATATAAATGATCTTAAAAGTTACGTATCATTTCGAACATTCCCCGATTTAAATTGAGTTTTGACCAAAACTAGTATAAATTCGTGTATAATATATAATGATTATTTGACCGAAACTTGCATTTTGAAACGTTTCATAGAATCTAATTTTCAGATGATTATTTGCATTCACTTCCATCATAAACTTCCCTCCTAACATATATTAATGATCTTAAAAGTTTTTTTATCATTTCAAACAGTCCCCGATTTAATTTGATTTTTGACAGAAACTAGTATAAACTAGTGTATAATATATTATGATTTTTTGACCAAAACATGCATTTTGAAAAGTTTCATAGAATCTAATTTTCAGAATGATTTTTTGCATGGACTTCATTCATAACCTTCCCTCCTAACATATATAAATGATCCTAAAAGTTTCGTATCATTTCGAACATTCCCCGATTTAAATTGAGGTTTGACCGAAACTAGTATAAATTCGTGTATAATATATTATGATTATTTGACCGAAACTTGCATTTTGAAACGTTTCATAGGATCTAATTTTCAGATGATTTTTTGCATGGACTTCCATCATAAACTTCCCTCCTAACATATATAAATGATCTTAAAAGTTTTTTTATTATTTCAAACAGTCCCCGATTTAATTTGATTTTTGACAGAAACTAGTATAAACTAGTTTATAATATATTATGATTTTTTGACCAAAACTTGCATTTTGAAAAGTTTAATAGAATCTAATTTTCTGAATGTTTTTTTGCATGACCTTCCATCATAACCTTCCCTCCTAACATATATAAATGATCTTAAAAGTTTCGTATCATTTCGAACATTCCCCGATTTAAATTGAGTTTTGACCGAAACTAGTATAAATTCGTGTATAATATATTATGATTATTTTACCGAAACTTTTATTTTGAAACGTTTCATAGAATCTAATTTTCAGATGAATTTTTGCATGGACTTCCATCATAAACTTCCCTCCTAACATATATAAATGATCTTAAAAATTTTTTATCATTTCAAACAGTCCCCGATTTAATTTGATTTTTGACAGAAACTAGTATAAACTAGTGTATAATATATTATGATTTTTTAACCAAAACTAGCATTTTGAAAAGTTTCATAGAATCTAATTTTAATATTTATTTTTTGCATGGACTTCCATCATAACCTTCCCTCCTAACATATATAAATGATCTTAAAAGTTACGTATCATTTCGAACATTCCCCGATTTAAATTGAGTTTTGACCAAAACTAGTATAAATTCGTGTATAATATATTATGATTATTTGACCTAAACTTGCATTTTTAAATGTTTCATAGAATCTAATTTTCAGATGATTATTTGCATTGACTTCCATCATAAACTTCCCTCCTAACATATATTAATGATCTTAAAAGTTTTTTTTATCATTTCAAACAGTCCCCGATTTAATTTGATTTTTGACAGAAACTAGTATAAACTAGTGTATAATATATTATGATTTTTTGACCAAAACTTGCATTTTGAAAAGTTTCATAGAATCTAATTTTCAGAATGATTTTTTGCATGGACTTCCATCATAACCTTCCCTCCTAACATATATAAATGATCTTAAAAGTTTCGTATCATTTCGAACATTCCCCGATTTAAATTGAGTTTAGACCGAAACTAGTATAAATTCGTGTATAATATATAATGATTATTTGACCGAAACTTGCATTTTGAAACGTTTCATAGGATCTAATTTTCAGATGATTATTTGCATTCACTTCCATCATAAACTTCCCTCCTAACATATATTAATGATCTTAAAAGTTTTTTTATCATTTCAAACAGTCCCCGATTTAATTTGATTTTTGACAGAAACTAGTATAAACTAGTGTATAATATATTATGATTTTTTGACCAAAACATGCATTTTGAAAGTTTCCTAGAATCTAATTTTCAGAATGATTTTTTGCATGGACTTCATTCATAACCTTCCCTCCTAACATATATAAATGATCCTAAAAGTTTCGTATCATTTCGAACATTCCCCGATTTAAATTGAGGTTTGACCGAAACTAGTATAAATTCGTGTATAATATATTATGATTATTTGACCGAAACTTGCATTTTGAAACGTTTCATAGGATCTAATTTTCAGATGATTTTTTGCATGGACTTCCATCATAAACTTCCCTCCTAACATATATAAATGATCTTAAAAGTTTTTTTATTATTTCAAACAGTCCCCGATTTAATTTGATTTTTGACAGAAACTAGTATAAACTAGTTTATAATATATTATGATTTTTTGACCAAAACTTGCATTTTGAAAAGTTTAATAGAATCTAATTTTCTGAATGTTTTTTTGCATGACCTTCCATCATAACCTTCCCTCCTAACATATATAAATGATCTTAAAAGTTTCGTATCATTTCGAACATTCCCCGATTTAAATTGAGTTTTGACCGAAACTAGTATAAATTCGTGTATAATATATTATGATTATTTTACCGAAACTTTTATTTTGAAACGTTTCATAGAATCTAATTTTCAGATGAATTTTTGCATGGACTTCCATCATAAACTTCCCTCCTAACATATATAAATGATCTTAAAATTTTTTTATCATTTCAAACAGTCCCCGATTTAATTTGATTTTTGACAGAAACTAGTATAAACTAGTGTATAATATATTATGATTTTTTAACCAAAACTAGCATTTTGAAAAGTTTCATAGAATCTAATTTTAATATTTATTTTTTGCATGGACTTCCATCATAACCTTCCCTCCTAACATATATAAATGATCTTAAAAGTTACGTATCATTTCGAACATTCCCCGATTTAAATTGAGTTTTGACCAAAACTAGTATAAATTCGTGTATAATATATTATGATTATTTGACCTAAACTTGCATTTTTAAATGTTTCATAGAATCTAATTTTCAGATGATTATTTGCATTGACTTCCATCATAAACTTCCCTCCTAACATATATTAATGATCTTAAAAGTTTTTTTTATCATTTCAAATAGTCCCCGATTTAATTTGATTTTTGACAGAAACTAGTATAAACTAGTGTATAATATATTATGATTTTTTGACCAAAACTTGCATTTTGAAAAGTTTCATAGAATCTAATTTTCAGAATGATTTTTTGCATGGACTTCCATCATAACCTTCCCTCCTAACATATATAAATGATCCTAAAAGTTTCGTATCATTTCGAACATTCCCCGATTTAAATTGAGGTTTGACCGAAACTAGTATAAATTCGTGTATAATATATTATGATTATTTGACCGAAACTTGCATTTTGAAACGTTTCATAGGATCTAATTTTCAGATGATTATTTGCATTGACTTCCATCTTAAACTTCCCTCCTAACATATATTAATGATCTTAAAAGTTTTTTTATCATTTCAAACAGTCCCCGATTTAATTTGATTTTTGACAGAAACTAGTATAAACTAGTGTATAATATATTATGATTTTTTGACCAAAACTTGCATTTTGAAAAGTTTCATAGAATCTAATTTTCAGAATGATTTTTTGCATGGACTTCCATCATAACCTTCCCTCCTAACATATATAAATGATCCTAAAAGTTTCGTATCATTTCGAACATTCCCCGATTTAAATTGAGGTTTGACCGAAACTAGTATAAATTCGTGTATAATATATTATGATTATTTGACCGAAACTTGCATTTTGAAACGTTTCATAGGATCTAATTTTCAGATGATTTTTTGCATGGACTTCCATCATAAACTTCCCTCCTAACATATATAAATGATCTTAAAAGTTTTTTTATTATTTCAAACAGTCCCCGATTTAATTTGATTTTTGACAGAAACTAGTATAAACTAGTTTATAATATATTATGATTTTTTGACCAAAACTTGCATTTTGAAAAGTTTAATAGAATCTAATTTTCTGAATGATTTTTTGCATGACCTTCCATCATAACCTTCCCTCCTAACATATATAAATGATCTTAAAAGTTTCGTATCATTTCGAACATTCCCCGATTTAAATTGAGTTTTGACCGAAACTAGTATAAATTCGTGTATAATATATTATGATTATTTGACCGAAACTTTTATTTTGAAACGTTTCATAGAATCTAATTTTCAGATGAATTTTTGCATGGACTTCCATCATAAACTTCCCTCCTAACATATATAAATGATCTTAAAATTTTTTTATCATTTCAAACAGTCCCCGATTTAATTTGATTTTTGACAGAAACTAGTATAAACTAGTGTATAATATATTATGATTTTTTAACCAAAACTAGCATTTTGAAAAGTTTCATAGAATCTAATTTTCATATTTATTTTTTGCATGGACTTCCATCATAACCTTCCCTCCTAACATATATAAATGATCTTAAAAGTTACGTATCATTTCGAACATTCCCCGATTTAAATTGAGTTTTGACCAAAACTAGTATAAATTCGTGTATAATATATAATGATTATTTGACCGAAACTTGCATTTTGAAACGTTTCATAGAATCTAATTTTCAGATGATTATTTGCATTGACTTCCATCATAAACTTCCCTCCTAACATATATTAATGATCTTAAAAGTTTTTTTATCATTTCAAACAGTCCCCGATTTAATTTGATTTTTGACAGAAACTAGTATAAACTAGTGTATAATATATTATGATTTTTTGACCAAAACATGCATTTTGAAAAGTTTCATAGAATCTAATTTTCAGAATGATTTTTTGCATGGACTTCATTCATAACCTTCCCTCCTAACATATATAAATGATCCTAAAAGTTTCGTATCATTTCGAACATTCCCCGATTTAAATTGAGGTTTGACCGAAACTAGTATAAATTCGTGTATAATATATTATGATTATTTGACCGAAACTTGCATTTTGAAACGTTTCATAGGATCTAATTTTCAGATGATTTTTTGCATGGACTTCCATCATAAACTTCCCTCCTAACATATATAAATGATCTTAAAAGTTTTTTTATTATTTCAAACAGTCCCCGATTTAATTTGATTTTTGACAGAAACTAGTATAAACTAGTTTATAATATATTATGATTTTTTGACCAAAACTTGCATTTTGAAAAGTTTAATAGAATCTAATTTTCTGAATGTTTTTTTGCATGACCTTCCATCATAACCTTCCCTCCTAACATATATAAATGATCTTAAAAGTTTCGTATCATTTCGAACATTCCCCGATTTAAATTGAGTTTTGACCGAAACTAGTATAAATTCGTGTATAATATATTATGATTATTTTACCGAAACTTTTATTTTGAAACGTTTCATAGAATCTAATTTTCAGATGAATTTTTGCATGGACTTCCATCATAAACTTCCCTCCTAACATATATAAATGATCTTAAAAATTTTTTATCATTTCAAACAGTCCCCGATTTAATTTGATTTTTGACAGAAACTAGTATAAACTAGTGTATAATATATTATGATTTTTTAACCAAAACTAGCATTTTGAAAAGTTTCATAGAATCTAATTTTAATATTTATTTTTTGCATGGACTTCCATCATAACCTTCCCTCCTAACATATATAAATGATCTTAAAAGTTACGTATCATTTCGAACATTCCCCGATTTAAATTGAGTTTTGACCAAAACTAGTATAAATTCGTGTATAATATATTATGATTATTTGACCTAAACTTGCATTTTTAAATGTTTCATAGAATCTAATTTTCAGATGATTATTTGCATTGACTTCCATCATAAACTTCCCTCCTAACATATATTAATGATCTTAAAAGTTTTTTTTATCATTTCAAACAGTCCCCGATTTAATTTGATTTTTGACAGAAACTAGTATAAACTAGTGTATAATATATTATGATTTTTTGACCAAAACTTGCATTTTGAAAAGTTTCATAGAATCTAATTTTCAGAATGATTTTTTGCATGGACTTCCATCATAACCTTCCCTCCTAACATATATAAATGATCTTAAAAGTTTCGTATCATTTCGAACATTCCCCGATTTAAATTGAGTTTAGACCGAAACTAGTATAAATTCGTGTATAATATATAATGATTATTTGACCGAAACTTGCATTTTGAAACGTTTCATAGGATCTAATTTTCAGATGATTATTTGCATTCACTTCCATCATAAACTTCCCTCCTAACATATATTAATGATCTTAAAAGTTTTTTTATCATTTCAAACAGTCCCCGATTTAATTTGATTTTTGACAGAAACTAGTATAAACTAGTGTATAATATATTATGATTTTTTGACCAAAACATGCATTTTGAAAAGTTTCATAGAATCTAATTTTCAGAATGATTTTTTGCATGGACTTCATTCATAACCTTCCCTCCTAACATATATAAATGATCCTAAAAGTTTCGTATCATTTCGAACATTCCCCGATTTAAATTGAGGTTTGACCGAAACTAGTATAAATTCGTGTATAATATATTATGATTATTTGACCGAAACTTGCATTTTGAAACGTTTCATAGGATCTAATTTTCAGATGATTTTTTGCATGGACTTCCATCATAAACTTCCCTCCTAACATATATAAATGATCTTAAAAGTTTTTTTATTATTTCAAACAGTCCCCGATTTAATTTGATTTTTGACAGAAACTAGTATAAACTAGTTTATAATATATTATGATTTTTTGACCAAAACTTGCATTTTGAAAAGTTTAATAGAATCTAATTTTCTGAATGTTTTTTTGCATGACCTTCCATCATAACCTTCCCTCCTAACATATATAAATGATCTTAAAAGTTTCGTATCATTTCGAACATTCCCCGATTTAAATTGAGTTTTGACCGAAACTAGTATAAATTCGTGTATAATATATTATGATTATTTTACCGAAACTTTTATTTTGAAACGTTTCATAGAATCTAATTTTCAGATGAATTTTTGCATGGACTTCCATCATAAACTTCCCTCCTAACATATATAAATGATCTTAAAATTTTTTTATCATTTCAAACAGTCCCCGATTTAATTTGATTTTTGACAGAAACTAGTATAAACTAGTGTATAATATATTATGATTTTTTAACCAAAACTAGCATTTTGAAAAGTTTCATAGAATCTAATTTTAATATTTATTTTTTGCATGGACTTCCATCATAACCTTCCCTCCTAACATATATAAATGATCTTAAAAGTTACGTATCATTTCGAACATTCCCCGATTTAAATTGAGTTTTGACCAAAACTAGTATAAATTCGTGTATAATATATTATGATTATTTGACCTAAACTTGCATTTTTAAATGTTTCATAGAATCTAATTTTCAGATGATTATTTGCATTGACTTCCATCATAAACTTCCCTCCTAACATATATTAATGATCTTAAAAGTTTTTTTTATCATTTCAAATAGTCCCCGATTTAATTTGATTTTTGACAGAAACTAGTATAAACTAGTGTATAATATATTATGATTTTTTGACCAAAACTTGCATTTTGAAAAGTTTCATAGAATCTAATTTTCAGAATGATTTTTTGCATGGACTTCCATCATAACCTTCCCTCCTAACATATATAAATGATCCTAAAAGTTTCGTATCATTTCGAACATTCCCCGATTTAAATTGAGGTTTGACCGAAACTAGTATAAATTCGTGTATAATATATTATGATTATTTGACCGAAACTTGCATTTTGAAACGTTTCATAGGATCTAATTTTCAGATGATTATTTGCATTGACTTCCATCATAAACTTCCCTCCTAACATATATTAATGATCTTAAAAGTTTTTTTATCATTACAAACAGTCCCCGATTTAATTTGATTTTTGACAGAAACTAGTATAAACTAGTGTATAATATATTATGATTTTTTGACCAAAACTTGCATTTTGAAAAGTTTCATAGAATCTAATTTTCAGAATGATTTTTTGCATGGACTTCCATCATAACCTTCCCTCCTAACATATATAAATGATCCTAAAAGTTTCGTATCATTTCGAACATTCCCCGATTTAAATTGAGGTTTGACCGAAACTAGTATAAATTCGTGTATAATATATTATGATTATTTGACCGAAACTTGCATTTTGAAACGTTTCATAGGATCTAATTTTCAGATGATTTTTTGCATGGACTTCCATCATAAACTTCCCTCCTAACATATATAAATGATCTTAAAAGTTTTTTTATTATTTCAAACAGTCCCCGATTTAATTTGATTTTTGACAGAAACTAGTATAAACTAGTTTATAATATATTATGATTTTTTGACCAAAACTTGCATTTTGAAAAGTTTAATAGAATCTAATTTTCTGAATGATTTTTTGCATGACCTTCCATCATAACCTTCCCTCCTAACATATATAAATGATCTTAAAAGTTTCGTATCATTTCGAACATTCCCCGATTTAAATTGAGTTTTGACCGAAACTAGTATAAATTCGTGTATAATATATTATGATTATTTGACCGAAACTTTTATTTTGAAACGTTTCATAGAATCTAATTTTCAGATGAATTTTTGCATGGACTTCCATCATAAACTTCCCTCCTAACATATATAAATGATCTTAAAATTTTTTTATCATTTCAAACAGTCCCCGATTTAATTTGATTTTTGACAGAAACTAGTATAAACTAGTGTATAATATATTATGATTTTTTAACCAAAACTAGCATTTTGAAAAGTTTCATAGAATCTAATTTTCATATTTATTTTTTGCATGGACTTCCATCATAACCTTCCCTCCTAACATATATAAATGATCTTAAAAGTTACGTATCATTTCGAACATTCCCCGATTTAAATTGAGTTTTGACCAAAACTAGTATAAATTCGTGTATAATATATAATGATTATTTGACCGAAACTTGCATTTTGAAACGTTTCATAGAATCTAATTTTCAGATGATTATTTGCATTGACTTCCATCATAAACTTCCCTCCTAACATATATTAATGATCTTAAAAGTTTTTTTATCATTTCAAACAGTCCCCGATTTAATTTGATTTTTGACAGAAACTAGTATAAACTAGTGTATAATATATTATGATTTTTTGACCAAAACATGCATTTTGAAAAGTTTCATAGAATCTAATTTTCAGAATGATTTTTTGCATGGACTTCATTCATAACCTTCCCTCCTAACATATATAAATGATCCTAAAAGTTTCGTATCATTTCGAACATTCCCCGATTTAAATTGAGGTTTGACCGAAACTAGTATAAATTCGTGTATAATATATTATGATAATTTGACCGAAACTTGCATTTTGAAACGTTTCATAGGATCTAATTTTCAGATGATTTTTTGCATGGACTTCTATCATAAACTTCCCTCCTAACATATATAAATGATCTTAAAAGTTTTTTTATTATTTCAAACAGTCCCCGATTTAATTTGATTTTTGACAGAAACTAGTATAAACTAGTTTATAATATATTATGATTTTTTGACCAAAACTTGCATTTTGAAAAGTTTAATAGAATCTAATTTTCTGAATGATTTTTTGCATGACCTTCCATCATAACCTTCCCTCCTAACATATATAAATGATCTTAAAAGTTTCGTATCATTTCGAACATTCCCCGATTTAAATTGAGTTTTGACCGAAACTAGTATAAATTCGTGTATAATATATTATGATTATTTGACCGAAACTTTTATTTTGAAACGTTTCATAGAATCTAATTTTCAGATGAATTTTTGCATGGACTTCCATCATAAACTTCCCTCCTAACATATATAAATGATCTTAAAATTTTTTTATCATTTCAAACAGTCCCCGATTTAATTTGATTTTTGACAGAAACTAGTATAAACTAGTGTATAATATATTATGATTTTTTAACCAAAACTAGCATTTTGAAAAGTTTCATAGAATCTAATTTTCATATTTATTTTTTGCATGGACTTCCATCATAACCTTCCCTCCTAACATATATAAATGATCTTAAAAGTTACGTATCATTTCGAACATTCCCCGATTTAAATTGAGTTTTGACCAAAACTAGTATAAATTCGTGTATAATATATAATGATTATTTGACCGAAACTTGCATTTTGAAACGTTTCATAGAATCTAATTTTCAGATGATTATTTGCATTGACTTCCATCATAAACTTCCCTCCTAACATATATTAATGATCTTAAAAGTTTTTTTATCATTTCAAACAGTCCCCGATTTAATTTGATTTTTGACAGAAACTAGTATAAACTAGTGTATAATATATTATGATTTTTTGACCAAAACATGCATTTTGAAAAGTTTCATAGAATCTAATTTTCAGAATGATTTTTTGCATGGACTTCATTCATAACCTTCCCTCCTAACATATATAAATGATCCTAAAAGTTTCGTATCATTTCGAACATTCCCCGATTTAAATTGAGGTTTGACCGAAACTAGTATAAATTCGTGTATAATATATTATGATAATTTGACCGAAACTTGCATTTTGAAACGTTTCATAGGATCTAATTTTCAGATGATTTTTTGCATGGACTTCCATCATAAACTTCCCTCCTAACATATATAAATGATCTTAAAAGTTTTTTTATTATTTCAAACAGTCCCCGATTTAATTTGATTTTTGACAGAAACTAGTATAAACTAGTTTATAATATATTATGATTTTTTGACCAAAACTTGCATTTTGAAAAGTTTAATAGAATCTAATTTTCTGAATGTTTTTTTGCATGACCTTCCATCATAACCTTCCCTCCTAACATATATAAATGATCTTAAAAGTTTCGTATCATTTCGAACATTCCCCGATTTAAATTGAGTTTTGACCGAAACTAGTATAAATTCGTGTATAATATATTATGATTATTTTACCAAAACTTTTATTTTGAAACGTTTCATAGAATCTAATTTTCAGATGAATTTTTGCATGGACTTCCATCATAAACTTCCCTCCTAACATATATAAATGATCTTAAAATTTTTTTATCATTTCAAACAGTCCCCGATTTAATTTGATTTTTGACAGAAACTAGTATAAACTAGTGTATAATATATTATGATTTTTTAACCAAAACTAGCATTTTGAAAAGTTTCATAGAATCTAATTTTAATATTTATTTTTTGCATGGACTTCCATCATAACCTTCCCTCCTAACATATATAAATGATCTTAAAAGTTACGTATCATTTCGAACATTCCCCGATTTAAATTGAGTTTTGACCAAAACTAGTATAAATTCGTGTATAATATATTATGATTATTTGACCTAAACTTGCATTTTTAAATGTTTCATAGAATCTAATTTTCAGATGATTATTTGCATTGACTTCCATCATAAACTTCCCTCCTAACATATATTAATGATCTTAAAAGTTTTTTTATCATTTCAAACAGTCCCCGATTTAATTTGATTTTTGACAGAAACTAGTATAAACTTGTGTATAATATATTATGATTTTTTGACCAAAACTTGCATTTTGAAAAGTTTCATAGAATCTAATTTTCAGAATGATTTTTTGCATGGACTTCCATCATAACCTTCCCTCCTAACATATATAAATGATCCTAAAAGTTTCGTATCATTTCGAACATTCCCCGATTTAAATTGAGGTTTGACCGAAACTAGTATAAATTCGTGTATAATATATTATGATTATTTGACCGAAACTTGCATTTTGAAACGTTTCATAGGATCTAATTTTCAGATGATTTTTTGCATGGACTTCCATCATAAACTTCCCTCCTAACATATATAAATGATCTTAAAAGTTTTTTTATTATTTCAAACAGTCCCCGTTTAATTTGATTTTTGACAGAAACTAGTATAAACTAGTTTATAATATATTATGATTTTTTAACCAAAACTAGCATTTTGAAAAGTTTCATAGAATCTAATTTTAATATTTATTTTTTCATGGACTTCCATCATAACCTTCCCTCCTAACATATATAAATGATCTTAAAAGTTTCGTATCATTTCGAACATTCCCCGATTTAAATTGAGTTTTGACCGAAACTAGTATAAATTCGTGTATAATATATTATGATTATTTTACCAAAACTTTTATTTTGAAACGTTTCATAGAATCTAATTTTCAGATGAATTTTTGCATGGACTTCCATCATAAACTTCCCTCCTAACATATATAAATGATCTTAAAATTTTTTTATCATTTCAAACAGTCCCCGATTTAATTTGATTTTTGACAGAAACTAGTATAAACTAGTGTATAATATATTATGATTTTTTAACCAAAACTAGCATTTTGAAAAGTTTCATAGAATCTAATTTTAATATTTATTTTTTGCATGGACTTCCATCATAACCTTCCCTCCTAACATATATAAATGATCTTAAAAGTTACGTATCATTTCGAACATTCCCCGATTTAAATTGAGTTTTGACCAAAACTAGTATAAATTCGTGTATAATATATTATGATTATTTGACCTAAACTTGCATTTTTAAATGTTTCATAGAATCTAATTTTCAGATGATTATTTGCATTGACTTCCATCATAAACTTCCCTCCTAACATATATTAATGATCTTAAAAGTTTTTTTATCATTTCAAACAGTCCCCGATTTAATTTGATTTTTGACAGAAACTAGTATAAACTTGTGTAAAATATATTATGATTTTTTGACCAAAACTTGCATTTTGAAAAGTTTCATAGAATCTAATTTTCAGAATGATTTTTTGCATGGACTTCCATCATAACCTTCCCTCCTAACATATATAAATGATCCTAAAAGTTTCGTATCATTTCGAACATTCCCCGATTTAAATTGAGGTTTGACCGAAACTAGTATAAATTCGTGTATAATATATTATGATTATTTGACCGAAACTTGCATTTTGAAACGTTTCATAGGATCTAATTTTCAGATGATTTTTTGCATGGACTTCCATCATAAACTTCCCTCCTAACATATATAAATGATCTTAAAAGTTTTTTTATTATTTCAAACAGTCCCCGTTTAATTTGATTTTTGACAGAAACTAGTATAAACTAGTTTATAATATATTATGATTTTTTAACCAAAACTAGCATTTTGAAAAGTTTCATAGAATCTAATTTTAATATTTATTTTTTCATGGACTTCCATCATAACCTTCCCTCCTAACATATATAAATGATCTTAAAAGTTACGTATCATTTCGAACATTCCCCGATTTAAATTGAGTTTTGACCAAAACTAGTATAAATTCGTGTATAATATATTATGATTATTTGACCGAAACTTGCATTTTGAAACGTTTCATAGAATCTAATTTTCAGATGATTATTTGCATTGACTTCCATCATAAACTTCCCTCCTAACATATATTAATGATCTTAAAAGTTTTTTTATCATTTCAAACAGTCCCCGATTTAATTTGATTTTTGACAGAAACTAGTATAAACTAGTGTATAATATATTATGATTTTTTGACCAAAACTTGCATTTTGAAAAGTTTCATAGAATCTAATTTTCAGAATGATTTTTTGCATGGACTTCCATCATAACCTTCCCTCCTAACATATATAAATGATCCTAAAAGTTTCGTATCATTTCGAACATTCCCCGATTTAAATTGAGGTTTGACCGAAACTAGTATAAATTCGTGTATAATATATTATGATTATTTGACCGAAACTTGCATTTTGAAACGTTTCATAGGATCTAATTTTCAGATGATTTTTTGCATGGACTTCCATCATAAACTTCCCTCCTAACATATATAAATGATCTTAAAAGTTTTTTTATTATTTCAAACAGTCCCCGATTTAATTTGATTTTTGACAGAAACTAGTATAAACTAGTTTATAATATATTATGATTTTTTGACCAAAACTTGCATTTTGAAAAGTTTAATAGAATCTAATTTTCTGAATGATTTTTTGCATGACCTTCCATCATAACCTTCCCTCCTAACATATATAAATGATCTTAAAAGTTTCGTATCATTTCGAACATTCCCCGATTTAAATTGAGTTTTGACCGAAACTAGTATAAATTCGTGTATAATATATTATGATTATTTGACCGAAACTTTTATTTTGAAACGTTTCATAGAATCTAATTTTCAGATGAATTTTTGCATGGACTTCCATCATAAACTTCCCTCCTAACATATATAAATGATCTTAAAATTTTTTTATCATTTCAAACAGTCCCCGATTTAATTTGATTTTTGACAGAAACTAGTATAAACTAGTGTATAATATATTATGATTTTTTAACCAAAACTAGCATTTTGAAAAGTTTCATAGAATCTAATTTTCATATTTATTTTTTGCATGGACTTCCATCATAACCTTCCCTCCTAACATATATAAATGATCTTAAAAGTTACGTATCATTTCGAACATTCCCCGATTTAAATTGAGTTTTGACCAAAACTAGTATAAATTCGTGTATAATATATTATGATTATTTGACCTAAACTTGCATTTTGAAACGTTTCATAGAATCTAATTTTCAGATGATTATTTGCATTGACTTCCATCATAAACTTCCCTCCTAACATATATTAATGATCTTAAAAGTTTTTTTATCATTTCAAACAGTCCCCGATTTAATTTGATTTTTGACAGAAACTAGTATAAACTAGTGTATAATATATTATGATTTTTTGACCAAAACTTGCATTTTGAAAAGTTTCATAAAATCTAATTTTCAGAATGATTTTTTGCATGGACTTCCATCATAACCTTCCCTCCTAACATATATAAATGATCCTAAAAGTTTCGTATCATTTCGAACATTCCCCGATTTAAATTGAGGTTTGACCGAAACTAGTATAAATTCGTGTATAATATATTATGATTATTTGACCGAAACTTGCATTTTGAAACGTTTCATAGGATCTAATTTTCAGATGATTTTTTGCATGGACTTCCATCATAAACTTCCCTCCTAACATATATAAATGATCTTAAAAGTTTTTTTATTATTTCAAACAGTCCCCGTTTAATTTGATTTTTGACAGAAACTAGTATAAACTAGTTTATAATATATTATGATTTTTTAACCAAAACTAGCATTTTGAAAAGTTTCATAGAATCTAATTTTAATATTTATTTTTTGCATGGACTTCCATCATAACCTTCCCTCCTAACATATATAAATGATCTTAAAAGTTACGTATCATTTCGAACATTCCCCGATTTAAATTGAGTTTTGACCAAAACTAGTATAAATTCGTGTATAATATATTATGATTATTTGACCTAAACTTGCATTTTTAAATGTTTCATAGAATCTAATTTTCAGATGATTATTTGCATTGACTTCCATCATAAACTTCCCTCCTAACATATATTAATGATCTTAAAAGTTTTTTTATCATTTCAAACAGTCCCCGATTTAATTTGATTTTTGACAGAAACTAGTATAAACTAGTGTATAATATATTATGATTTTTTGACCAAAACTTGCATTTTGAAAAGTTTCATAGAATCTAATTTTCAGAATGATTTTTTGCATGGACTTCCATCATAACCTTCCCTCCTAACATATATAAATGATCCTAAAAGTTTCGTATCATTTCGAACATTCCCCGATTTAAATTGAGGTTTGACCGAAACTAGTATAAATTCGTGTATAATATATTATGATTATTTGACCGAAACTTGCATTTTGAAACGTTTCATAGGATCTAATTTTCAGATGATTTTTTGCATGGACTTCCATCATAAACTTCCCTCCTAACATATATAAATGATCTTGAAAGTTTTTTTATTATTTCAAACAGTCCCCGATTTAATTTGATTTTTGACAGAAACTAGTATAAACTAGTTTATAATATATTATGATTTTTTGACCAAAACTTGCATTTTGAAAAGTTTAATAGAATCTAATTTTCTGAATGTTTTTTTGCATGACCTTCCATCATAAACTTCCCTCCTAACATATATAAATGATCTTAAAAGTTTCGTATCATTTCGAACATTCCCCGATTTAAATTGAGTTTTGACCGAAACTAGTATAAATTCGTGTATAATATATTATGATTATTTTACCGAAACTTTTATTTTGAAACGTTTCATAGAATCTAATTTTCAGATGAATTTTTGCATGGTATTCCATCATAAACTTCCCTCTTAACATATATAAATGATCTTAAAATGTTTTTATCATTTCAAACAGTCCCCGATTTAATTTGATTTTTGACAGAAACTAGTATAAACTAGTGTATAATATATTATGATTTTTTAACCAAAACTAGCATTTTGAAAAGTTTCATAGAATCTAATTTTCATATTTATTTTTTGCATGGACTTCCATCATAACCTTCCCTCCTAACATATATAAATGATCTTAAAAGTTACGTATCATTTCGAACATTCCCCGATTTAAATTGAGTTTTGACCAAAACTAGTATAAATTCGTGTATAATATATTATGATTATTTGACCTAAACTTGCATTTTTAAATGTTTCATAGAATCTAATTTTCAGATGAATATTTGCATTGACTTCCATCATAAACTTCCCTCCTAACATATATTAATGATCTTAAAAGTTTTTTTATCATTTCAAACAGTCCCCGATTTAATTTGATTTTTGACAGAAACTAGTATAAACTAGTGTATAATATATTATGATTTTTTGACCAAAACATGCATTTTGAAAAGTTTCATAGAATCTAATTTTCAGAATGATTTTTTGCATGGACTTCCATCATAACCTTCCCTCCTAACATATATAAATGATCCTAAAAGTTTCGTATCATTTCGAACATTCCCCGATTTAAATTGAGGTTTGACCGAAACTAGTATAAATTCGTGTATAATATATTATGATTATTTGACCGAAACTTGCATTTTGAAACGTTTCATAGGATCTAATTTTCAGATGATTTTTTGCATGGACTTCCATCATAAACTTCCCTCCTAACATATATAAATGATCTTAAAAGTTTTTTTATTATTTCAAACAGTCCCCGATTTAATTTGATTTTTGACAGAAACTAGTATAAACTAGTTTATAATATATTATGATTTTTTGACCAAAACTTGCATTTTGAAAAGTTTAATAGAATCTAATTTTCTGAATGTTTTTTTGCATGACCTTCCATCATAAACTTCCCTCCTAACATATATAAATGATCTTAAAAGTTTCGTATCATTTCGAACATTCCCCGATTTAAATTGAGTTTTGACCGAAACTAGTATAAATTCGTGTATAATATATTATGATTATTTTACCGAAACTTTTATTTTGAAACGTTTCATAGAATCTAATTTTCAGATGAATTTTTGCATGGACTTCCATCATAAACTTCCCTCTTAACATATATAAATGATCTTAAAATGTTTTTATCATTTCAAACAGTCCCCGATTTAATTTGATTTTTGACAGAAACTAGTATAAACTAGTGTATAATATATTATGATTTTTTAACCAAAACTAGCATTTTGAAAAGTTTCATAGAATCTAATTTTCATATTTATTTTTTGCATGGACTTCCATCATAACCTTCCCTCCTAACATATATAAATGATCTTAAAAGTTACGTATCATTTCGAACATTCCCCGATTTAAATTGAGTTTTGACCAAAACTAGTATAAATTCGTGTATAATATATTATGATTATTTGACCTAAACTTGCATTTTTAAATGTTTCATAGAATCTAATTTTCAGATGATTATTTGCATTGACTTCCATCATAAACTTCCCTCCTAACATATATTAATGATCTTAAAAGTTTTTTTATCATTTCAAACAGTCCCCGATTTAATTTGATTTTTGACAGAAACTAGTATAAACTAGTGTATAATATATTATGATTTTTTGACCAAAACTTGCATTTTGAAAAGTTTCATAGAATCTAATTTTCAGAATGATTTTTTGCATGGACTTCCATCATAACCTTCCCTCCTAACATATATAAATGATCCTAAAAGTTTCGTATCATTTCGAACATTCCCCGATTTAAATTGAGGTTTGACCGAAACTAGTATAAATTCGTGTATAATATATTATGATTATTTGACCTAAACTTGCATTTTTAAATGTTTCATAGAATCTAATTTTCAGATGATTATTTGCATTGACTTCCATCATAAACTTCCCTCCTAACATATATTAATGATCTTAAAAGTTTTTTTATCATTTCAAACAGTCCCCGATTTAATTTGATTTTTGACAGAAACTAGTATAAACTAGTGTATAATATATTATGATTTTTTGACCAAAACTTGCATTTTGAAAAGTTTCATAGAATCTAATTTTCAGAATGATTTTTTGCATGGACTTCCATCATAACCTTCCCTCCTAACATATATAAATGATCTTAAAAGTTTCGTATCATTTCGAACATTCCCCGATTTAAATTGAGTTTTGACCAAAACTAGTATAAATTCGTGTATAATATATTATGATTATTTGACCGAAACTTGCATTTTGAAAATTTTCATAGGATCTAATTTTCAGATGATTATTTGCATTGACTTCCATCATAAACTTCCCTCCTAACATATATTAATGATCTTAAAAGTTTTTTTATCATTTCAAACAGTCCCCGATTTAATTTGATTTTTGACAGAAACTAGTATAAACTAGTGTATAATATATTATGATTTTTTGACCAAAACTTGCATTTTGAAAAGTTTCATAGAATCTAATTTTCAGAATGATTTTTTGCATGGACTTCCATCATAACCTTCCCTCCTAACATATATAAATGATCCTAAAAGTTTCGTATCATTTCGAACATTCCCCGATTTAAATTGAGGTTTGACCGAAACTAGTATAAGTTCGTGTATAATATATTATGATTATTTGACCGAAACTTGCATTTTGAAACGTTTCATAGGATCTAATTTTCAGATGATTTTTTGCATGGACTTCCATCATAAACTTCCCTCCTAACATATATAAATGATCTTAAAAGTTTTTTTATTATTTCAAACAGTCCCCGATTTAATTTGATTTTTGACAGAAACTAGTATAAACTAGTTTATAATATATTATGATTTTTTTACCAAAACTTGCATTTTGAAAAGTTTAATAGAATATAATTTTCTGAATGTTTTTTTGCATGACCTTCCATCATAACCTTCCCTCCTAACATATATAAATGATCTTAAAAGTTTCGTATCATTTCGAACATTCCCCGATTTAAATTGAGTTTTGACCGAAACTAGTATAAATTCGTGTATAATATATTATGATTATTTTACCGAAACTTTTATTTTGAAACGTTTCATAGAATCTAATTTTCAGATGAATTTTTGCATGGACTTCCATCATAAACTTCCCTCTTAACATATATAAATGATCTTAAAATGTTTTTATCATTTCAAACAGTCCCCGATTTAATTTGATTTTTGACAGAAACTAGTATAAACTAGTGTATAATATATTATGATTTTTTAACCAAAACTAGCATTTTGAAAAGTTTCATAGAATCTAATTTTCATATTTATTTTTTGCATGGACTTCCATCATAACCTTCCCTCCTAACATATATAAATGATCTTAAAAGTTACGTATCATTTCGAACATTCCCCGATTTAAATTGAGTTTTGACCAAAACTAGTATAATATATTATGATTATTTGACCTAAACTTGCATTTTTAAATGTTTCATAGAATCTAATTTTCAGATGATTATTTGCATTGACTTCCATCATAAACTTCCCTCCTATCATATATTAATGATCTTAAAAGTTTTTTTATCATTTCAAACAGTCCCCGATTTAATTTGATTTTTGACAGAAACTAGTATAAACTAGTGTATAATATATTATGATTTTTTGACCAAAACTTGCATTTTGAAAAGTTTCATAGAATCTAATTTTCAGAATGATTTTTTGCATGGACTTCCATCATAACCTTCCCTCCTAACATATATAAATGATCCTAAAAGTTTCGTATCATTTCGAACATTCCCCGATTTAAATTGAGGTTTGACCGAAACTAGTATAAATTCGTGTATAATATATTATGATTATTTGACCTAAACTTGCATTTTTAAATGTTTCATAGAATCTAATTTTAAGATGATTATTTGCATTGACTTCCATCATAAACTTCCCTCCTAACATATATTAATGATCTTAAAAGTTTTTTTATCATTTCAAACTGTCCCCGATTTAATTTGATTTTTGACAGAAACTAGTATAAACTAGTGTATAATATATTATGATTTTTTGACCAAAACTTGCATTTTGAAAAGTTTCATAGAATCTAATTTTCAGAATGATTTTTTGCATGGACTTCCATCATAACCTTCCCTCCTAACATATATAAATGATCTTAAAAGTTACGTATCATTTCGAACATTCCCCGATTTAAATTGAGTTTTGACCAAAACTAGTATAAATTCGTGTATAATATATTATGATTATTTGACCGAAACTTGCATTTTGAAAATTTTCATAGGATCTAATTTTCAGATGATTATTTGCATTGACTTCCATCATAAACTTCCCTCCTAACATATATTAATGATCTTAAATGTTTTTTTATCATTTCAAACAGTCCCCGATTTAATTTGATTTTTGACAGAAACTAGTATAAACTAGTGTATAATATATTATGATTTTTTGACCAAAACTTGCATTTTGAAAAGTTTCATAGAATCTAATTTTCAGAATGATTTTTTGCATGGACTTCCATCATAACCTTCCCTCCTAACATATATAAATGATCCTAAAAGTTTCGTATCATTTCGAACATTCCCCGATTTAAATTGAGGTTTGACCGAAACTAGTATAAGTTCGTGTATAATATATTATGATTATTTGACCGAAACTTGCATTTTGAAACGTTTCATAGGATCTAATTTTCAGATGATTTTTTGCATGGACTTCCATCATAAACTTCCCTCCTAACATATATAAATGATCTTAAAAGTTTTTTTATTATTTCAAACAGTCCCCGATTTAATTTGATTTTTGACAGAAACTAGTATAAACTAGTTTATAATATATTATGATTTTTTTACCAAAACTTGCATTTTGAAAAGTTTAATAGAATATAATTTTCTGAATGTTTTTTTGCATGACCTTCCATCATAACCTTCCCTCCTAACATATATAAATGATCTTAAAAGTTTCGTATCATTTCGAACATTCCCCGATTTAAATTGAGTTTTGACCGAAACTAGTATAAATTCGTGTATAATATATTATGATTATTTTACCGAAACTTTTATTTTGAAACGTTTCATAGAATCTAATTTTCAGATGAATTTTTGCATGGACTTCCATCATAAACTTCCCTCTTAACATATATAAATGATCTTAAAATGTTTTTATCATTTCAAACAGTCCCCGATTTAATTTGATTTTTGACAGAAACTAGTATAAACTAGTGTATAATATATTATGATTTTTTAACCAAAACTAGCATTTTGAAAAGTTTCATAGAATCTAATTTTCAGAATGATTTTTTGCATGGACTTCCATCATAACCTTCCCTCCTAACATATATAAATGATCCTAAAAGTTTCGTATCATTTCGAACATTCCCCGATTTAAATTGAGGTTCGACCGAAACTAGTATAAATTCGTGTATAATATATTATGATTATTTGACCGAAACTTGCATTTTGAAACGTTTCATAGGATCTAATTTTCAGATGATTATTTGCATTGACTTCCATCATAAACTTCCCTCCTAACATATATTAATGATCTTAAAAGTTTTTTTATCATTTCAAACAGTCCCCGATTTAATTTGATTTTTGACAGAAACTAGTATAAACTAGTGTATAATATATTATGATTTTTTGACCAAAACTTGCATTTTGAAAAGTTTCATAGAATCTAATTTTCAGAATGATTTTTTGCATGGACTTCCATCATAACCTTCCCTCCTAACATATATAAATGATCCTAAAAGTTTCGTATCATTTCGAACATTCCCCGATTTAAATTGAGGTTTGACCGAAACTAGTATAAATTCGTGTATAATATATTATGATTATTTGACCGAAACTTGCATTTTGAAACGTTTCATAGGATCTAATTTTCAGATGATTTTTTGCATGGACTTCCATCATAAACTTCCCTCCTAACATATATAAATGATCTTAAAAGTTTTTTTATTATTTCAAACAGTCCCCGATTTAATTTGATTTTTGACAGAAACTAGTATAAACTAGTTTATAATATATTATGATTTTTTGACCAAAACTTGCATTTTGAAAAGTTTAATAGAATCTAATTTTCTGAATGTTTTTTTGCATGACCTTCCATCATAACCTTCCCTCCTAACATATATAAATGATCTTAAAAGTTTCGTATCATTTCGAACATTCCCCGATTTAAATTGAGTTTTGACCGAAACTAGTATAAATTCGTGTATAATATATTATGATTATTTTACCGAAACTTTTATTTTGAAACGTTTCATAGAATCTAATTTTCAGATGAATTTTTGCATGGACATCCATCATAAACTTCCCTCCTAACATATATAAATGATCTTAAAATGTTTTTATCATTTCAAACAGTCCCCGATTTAATTTGATTTTTGACAGAAACTAGTATAAACTAGTGTATAATATATTATGATTTTTTAACCAAAACTAGCATTTTGAAAAGTTTCATAGAATCTAATTTTCATATTTATTTTTTGCATGGACTTCCATCATAACCTTCCCTCCTAACATATATAAATGATCTTAAAAGTTACGTATCATTTCGAACATTCCCTGATTTAAATTGAGTTTTGACCAAAACTAGTATAAATTCGTGTATAATATATAATGATTATTTGACCGAAACTTGCATTTTGAAACGTTTCATAGAATCTAATTTTCAGATGATTATTTGCATTGACTTCCATCATAAACTTCCCTCCTAACATATATTAATGATCTTAAAAGTTTTTTTATCATTTCAAACAGTCCCCGATTTAATTTGATTTTTGACAGAAACTAGTATAAACTAGTGTATAATATATTATGATTTTTTGACCAAAACTTGTATTTTGAAAAGTTTCATAGAATCTAATTTTCAGAATGATTTTTTGCATGGACTTCCATCATAACCTTCCCTCCTAACATATATAAATGATCCTAAAAGTTTCGTATCATTTCGAACATTCCCCGATTTAAATTGAGGTTTGACCGAAACTAGTATAAATTCGTGTATAATATATTATGATTATTTGACCGAAACTTGCATTTTGAAACGTTTCATAGGATCTAATTTTCAGATGATTTTTTGCATGGACTTCCATCATAAACTTCCCTCCTGACATATATAAATGATCTTAAAAGTTTTTTTATTATTTCAAACAGTCCCCGATTTAATTTGATTTTTGACAGAAACTAGTATAAACTAGTTTATAATATATTATGTTTTTTGACCAAAACTTGCATTTTGAAAAGTTTAATAGAATCTAATTTTCTGAATGTTTTTTTGCATGACCTTCCATCATAACCTTCCCTCCTAACATATATAAATGATCTTAAAAGTTTCGTATCATTTCGAACATTCCCCGATTTAAATTGAGTTTTGACCGAAACTAGTATAAATTCGTGTATAATATATTATGATTATTTTACCGAAACTTTTATTTTGAAACGTTTCATAGAATCTAATTTTCAGATGAATTTTTGCATGGACTTCCATCATAAACTTCCCTCTTAACATATATAAATGATCTTAAAATGTTTTTATCATTTCAAACAGTCCCCGATTTAATTTGATTTTTGACAGAAACTAGTATAAACTAGTGTATAATATATTATGATTTTTTAACCAAAACTAGCATTTTGAAAAGTTTCATAGAATCTAATTTTCATATTTATTTTTTGAATGGACTTCCATCATAACCTTCCCTCCTAACATATATAAATGATCTTAAAAGTTACGTATCATTTCGAACATTCCCCGATTTAAATTGAGTTTTGACCAAAACTAGTATAAATTCGTGTATAATATATAATGATTATTTGACCGAAACTTGCATTTTGAAACGTTTCATAGAATCTAATTTTCAGATGATTATTTGCATTGACTTCCATCATAAACTTCCCTCCTAACATATATTAATGATCTTAAAAGTTTTTTTATCATTTCAAACAGTCCCCGATTTAATTTGATTTTTGACAGAAACTAGTATAAACTAGTGTATAATATATTATGATTTTTTGACCAAAACTTGCATTTTGAAAAGTTTCATAGAATCTAATTTTCAGAATGATTTTTTGCATGGACTTCCATCATAACCTTCCCTCCTAACATATATAAATGATCCTAAAAGTTTCGTATCATTTCGAACATTCCCCGATTTAAATTGAGGTTTGACCGAAACTAGTATAAATTCGTGTATAATATATTATGATTATTTGACCGAAACTTGCATTTTGAAACGTTTCATAGGATCTAATTTTCAGATGATTTTTTGCATGGACTTCCATCATAAACTTCCCTCCTAACATATATAAATGATCTTAAAAGTTTTTTTATTATTTCAAACAGTCCCCGATTTAATTTGATTTTTGACAGAAACTAGTATAAACTAGTTTATAATATATTATGATTTTTTGACCAAAACTTGCATTTTGAAAAGTTTAATAGAATCTAATTTTCTGAATGTTTTTTTGCATGACCTTCCATCATAACCTTCCCTCCTAACATATATAAATGATCTTCAAAGTTTCGTATCATTTCGAACATTCCCCGATTTAAATTGAGTTTTGACCGAAACTAGTATAAATTCGTGTATAATATATTATGATTATTTTACCGAAACTTTTATTTTGAAACGTTTCATAGAATCTAATTTTCAGATGAATTTTTGCATAGACTTCCATCATAAACTTCCCTCTTAACATATATAAATGATCTTAAAATGTTTTTATCATTTCAAACAGTCCCCGATTTAATTTGATTTTTGACAGAAACTAGTATAAACTAGTGTATAATATATTATGATTTTTTAACCAAAACTAGCATTTTGAAAAGTTTCATAGAATCTAATTTTCATATTTATTTTTTGCATGGACTTCCATCATAACCTTCCCTCCTAACATATATAAATGATCTTAAAAGTTACGTATCATTTCGAACATTCCCCGATTTAAATTGAGTTTTGACCAAAACTAATATAAATTCGTGTATAATATATTATGATTATTTGACCTAAACTTGCATTTTGAAACGTTTCATAGAATCTAATTTTCAGATGATTATTTGCATTGACTTCCATCATAAACTTCCCTCCTAACATATATTAATGATCTTAAAAGTTTTTTTATCATTTCATACAGTCCCCGATTTAATTTGATTTTTGACAGAAACTAGTATAAACTAGTGTATAATATATTATGATTTTTTGACCAAAACTTGCATTTTGAAAAGTTTCATAGAATCTAATTTTCAGAATGATTTTTTGCATGGACTTCCATCATAACCTTCCCTCCTAACATATATAAATGATCCTAAAAGTTTCGTATCATTTCGAACATTCCCCGATTTAAATTGAGGTTTGACCGAAACTAGTATAAATTCGTGTATAATATATTATGATTATTTGACCGAAACTTGCATTTTGAAACGTTTCATAGGATCTAATTTTCAGATGATTTTTTGCATGGACTTCCATCATAAACTTCCCTCCTAACATATATAAATGATCTTAAAAGTTTTTTTATTATTTCAAACAGTCCCCGATTTAATTTGATTTTTGACAGAAACTAGTATAAACTAGTTTATAATATATTATGATTTTTTGACCAAAACTTGCATTTTGAAAAGTTTAATAGAATCTAATTTTCTGAATGTTTTTTTGCATGACCTTCCATCATAACCTTCCCTCCTAACATATATAAATGATCTTCAAAGTTTCGTATCATTTCGAACATTCCCCGATTTAAATTGAGTTTTGACCGAAACTAGTATAAATTCGTGTATAATATATTATGATTATTTTACCGAAACTTTTATTTTGAAACGTTTCATAGAATCTAATTTTCAGATGAATTTTTGCATAGACTTCCATCATAAACTTCCCTCTTAACATATATAAATGATCTTAAAATGTTTTTATCATTTCAAACAGTCCCCGATTTAATTTGATTTTTGACAGAAACTAGTATAAACTAGTGTATAATATATTATGATTTTTTAACCAAAACTAGCATTTTGAAAAGTTTCATAGAATCTAATTTTCATATTTATTTTTTGCATGGACTTCCATCATAACCTTCCCTCCTAACATATATAAATGATCTTAAAAGTTACGTATCATTTCGAACATTCCCCGATTTAAATTGAGTTTTGACCAAAACTAATATAAATTCGTGTATAATATATTATGATTATTTGACCTAAACTTGCATTTTGAAATGTTTCATAGAATCTAATTTTCAGATGATTATTTGCATTTACTTCCATCATAAACTTCCCTCCTAACATATATTAATGATCTTAAAAGTTTTTTTATCATTTCAAACAGTCCCCGATTTAATTTGATTTTTGACAGAAACTAGTATAAACTAGTGTATAATATATTATGATTTTTTGACCAAAACTTGCATTTTGAAAAGTTTCATAGAATCTAATTTTCAGAATGATTTTTTGCATGGACTTCCATCATAACCTTCCCTCCTAACATATATAAATGATCCTAAAAGTTTCGTATCATTTCGAACATTCCCCGATTTAAATTGAGGTTTGACCGAAACTAGTATAAATTCGTGTATAATATATTATGATTATTTGACCGAAACTTGCATTTTGAAACGTTTCATAGGATCTAATTTTCAGATGATTTTTTGCATGGACTTCCATCATAAACTTCCCTCCTAACATATATAAATGATCTTAAAAGTTTTTTTATCATTTCAAACAGTCCCCGATTTAATTTGATTTTTGACAGAAACTAGTATAAACTAGTTTATAATATATTATGATTTTTTGACCAAAACTTGTATTTTGAAAAGTTTAATAGAATCTAATTTTCTGAATGATTTTTTGCATGACCTTCCATAATAACCTTCCCTCCTAACATATATAAATGATCTTAAAAGTTTCGTATCATTTTCGAACATTCCCCGATTTAAATTGAGTTTTGACCGAAACTAGTATAAATTCGTGTATAATATATTATGATTATTTGACCGAAACTTTTATTTTGAAACGTTTCATAGAATCTAATTTTCAGATGAATTTTTGCATGGACTTCCATCATAAACTTCCCTCCTAACATATATAAATGATCTTAAAATTTTTTTATCATTTCAAACAGTCCCCGATTTAATTTGATTTTTGACAGAAACTAGTATAAACTAGTGTATAATATATTATGATTTTTTAACCAAAACTAGCATTTTGAAAAGTTTCATAGAATCTAATTTTCATATTTATTTTTTGCATGGACTTCCATCATAACCTTCCCTCCTAACATATATAAATGATCTTAAAAGTTACGTATCATTTCGAACATTCCCCGATTTAAATTGAGTTTTGACCAAAACTAGTATAAATTCGTGTATAATATATAATGATTATTTGACCGAAACTTGCATTTTGAAACGTTTCATAGAATCTAATTTTCAGATGATTATTTGCATTGACTTCCATCATAAACTTCCCTCCTAACATATATTAATGATCTTAAAAGTTTTTTTATCATTTCAAACAGTCCCCGATTTAATTTGATTTTTGACAGAAACTAGTATAAACTAGTGTATAATATATTATGATTTTTTGACCAAAACTTGCATTTTGAAAAGTTTCATAGAATCTAATTTTCAGAATGATTTTTTGCATGGACTTCCATCATAACCTTCCCTCCTAACATATATAAATGATCCTAAAAGTTTCGTATCATTTCGAACATTCCCCGATTTAAATTGAGGTTTGACCGAAACTAGTATAAATTCGTGTATAATATATTATGATTATTTGACCGAAACTTGCATTTTGAAACGTTTCATAGGATCTAATTTTCAGATGATTTTTTGCATGGACTTCCATCATAAACTTCCCTCCTAACATATATAAATGATCTTAAAAGTTTTTTTATTATTTCAAACAGTCCCCGATTTAATTTGATTTTTGACAGAAACTAGTATAAACTAGTTTATAATATATTATGATTTTTTGACCAAAACTTGCATTTTGAAAAGTTTAATAGAATCTAATTTTCTGAATGTTTTTTTGCATGACCTTCCATCATAACCTTCCCTCCTAACATATATAAATGATCTTCAAAGTTTCGTATCATTTCGAACATTCCCCGATTTAAATTGAGTTTTGACCGAAACTAGTATAAATTCGTGTATAATATATTATGATTATTTTACCGAAACTTTTATTTTGAAACGTTTCATAGAATCTAATTTTCAGATGAATTTTTGCATAGACTTCCATCATAAACTTCCCTCTTAACATATATAAATGATCTTAAAATGTTTTTATCATTTCAAACAGTCCCCGATTTAATTTGATTTTTGACAGAAACTAGTATAAACTAGTGTATAATATATTATGATTTTTTAACCAAAACTAGCATTTTGAAAAGTTTCATAGAATCTAATTTTCATATTTATTTTTTGCATGGACTTCCATCATAACCTTCCCTCCTAACATATATAAATGATCTTAAAAGTTACGTATCATTTCGAACATTCCCCGATTTAAATTGAGTTTTGACCAAAACTAATATAAATTCGTGTATAATATATTATGATTATTTGACCTAAACTTGCATTTTGAAATGTTTCATAGAATCTAATTTTCAGATGATTATTTGCATTGACTTCCATCATAAACTTCCCTCCTAACATATATTAATGATCTTAAAAGTTTTTTTATCATTTCAAACAGTCCCCGATTTAATTTGATTTTTGACAGAAACTAGTATAAACTAGTGTATAATATATTATGATTTTTTGACCAAAACTTGCATTTTGAAAAGTTTCATAGAATCTAATTTTCAGAATGATTTTTTGCATGGACTTCCATCATAACCTTCCCTCCTAACATATATAAATGATCCTAAAAGTTTCGTATCATTTCGAACATTCCCCGATTTAAATTGAGGTTTGACCGAAACTAGTATAAATTCGTGTATAATATATTATGATTATTTGACCGAAACTTGCATTTTGAAACGTTTCATAGGATCTAATTTTCAGATGATTTTTTGCATGGACTTCCATCATAAACTTCCCTCCTAACATATATAAATGATCTTAAAAGTTTTTTTATTATTTCAAACAGTCCCCGATTTAATTTGATTTTTGACAGAAACTAGTATAAACTAGTTTATAATATATTATGATTTTTTGACCAAAACTTGCATTTTGAAAAGTTTAATAGAATCTAATTTTCTGAATGTTTTTTTGCATGACCTTCCATCATAACCTTCCCTCCTAACATATATAAATGATCTTAAAAGTTTCGTATCATTTAGAACATTCCCCGATTTAAATTGAGTTTTGACCGAAACTAGTATAAATTCGTGTATAATATATTATGATTATTTTATCGAAACTTTTATTTTGAAACGTTTCATAGAATCTAATTTTCAGATGAATTTTTGCATAGACTTCCATCATAAACTTCCCTCTTAACATATATAAATGATCTTAAAATGTTTTTATCATTTCAAACAGTCCCCGATTTAATTTGATTTTTGACAGAAACTAGTATAAACTAGTGTATAATATATTATGATTTTTTAACCAAAACTAGCATTTTGAAAAGTTTCATAGAATCTAATTTTCATATTTATTTTTTGCATGGACTTCCATCATAACCTTCCCTCCTAACATATATAAATGATCTTAAAAGTTACGTATCATTTCGAACATTCCCCGATTTAAATTGAGTTTTGACCAAAACTAATATAAATTCGTGTATAATATATTATGATTATTTGACCTAAACTTGCATTTTGAAATGTTTCATAGAATCTAATTTTCAGATGATTATTTGCATTTACTTCCATCATAAACTTCCCTCCTAACATATATTAATGATCTTAAAAGTTTTTTTATCATTTCAAACAGTCCCCGATTTAATTTGATTTTTGACAGAAACTAGTATAAACTAGTGTATAATATATTATGATTTTTTGACCAAAACTTGCATTTTGAAAAGTTTCATAGAATCTAATTTTCAGAATGATTTTTTGCATGGACTTCCATCATAACCTTCCCTCCTAACATATATAAATGATCCTAAAAGTTTCGTATCATTTCGAACATTCCCCGATTTAAATTGAGGTTTGACCGAAACTAGTATAAATTCGTGTATAATATATTATGATTATTTGACCGAAACTTGCATTTTGAAACGTTTCATAGGATCTAATTTTCAGATGATTTTTTGCATGGACTTCCATCATAAACTTCCCTCCTAACATATATAAATGATCTTAAAAGTTTTTTTATCATTTCAAACAGTCCCCGATTTAATTTGATTTTTGACAGAAACTAGTATAAACTAGTTTATAATATATTATGATTTTTTGACAAAAACTTGCATTTTGAAAAGTTTAATAGAATCTAATTTTCTGAATGATTTTTTGCATGACCTTCCATAATAACCTTCCCTCCTAACATATATAAATGATCTTAAAAGTTTCGTATCATTTCGAACATTCCCCGATTTAAATTGAGTTTTGACCGAAACTAGTATAAATTCGTGTATAATATATTATGATTATTTGACCGAAACTTTTATTTTGAAACGTTTCATAGAATCTAATTTTCAGATGAATTTTTGCATGGACTTCCATCATAAACTTCCCTCCTAACATATATAAATGATCTTAAAATTTTTTTATCATTTCAAACAGTCCCCGATTTAATTTGATTTTTGACAGAAACTAGTATAAACTAGTGTATAATATATTATGATTTTTTAACCAAAACTAGCATTTTGAAAAGTTTCATAGAATCTAATTTTCATATTTATTTTTTGCATGGACTTCCATCATAACCTTCCCTCCTAACATATATAAATGATCTTAAAAGTTACGTATCATTTCGAACATTCCCCGATTTAAATTGAGTTTTGACCAAAACTAGTATAAATTCGTGTATAATATATAATGATTATTTGACCGAAACTTGCATTTTGAAACGTTTCATAGAATCTAATTTTCAGATGATTATTTGCATTGACTTCCATCATAAACTTCCCTCCTAACATATATTAATGATCTTAAAAGTTTTTTTATCATTTCAAACAGTCCCCGATTTAATTTGATTTTTGACAGAAACTAGTATAAACTAGTGTATAATATATTATGATTTTTTGACCAAAACTTGCATTTTGAAAAGTTTCATAGAATCTAATTTTCAGAATGATTTTTTGCATGGACTTCCATCATAACCTTCCCTCCTAACATATATAAATGATCCTAAAAGTTTCGTATCATTTCGAACATTCCCCGATTTAAATTGAGGTTTGACCGAAACTAGTATAAATTCGTGTATAATATATTATGATTATTTGACCGAAACTTGCATTTTGAAACGTTTCATAGGATCTAATTTTCAGATGATTTTTTGCATGGACTTCCATCATAAACTTCCCTCCTGACATATATAAATGATCTTAAAATTTTTTTTATTATTTCAAACAGTCCCCGATTTAATTTGATTTTTGACAGAAACTAGTATAAACTAGTTTATAATATATTATGATTTTTTGACCAAAACTTGCATTTTGAAAAGTTTAATAGAATCTAATTTTCTGAATGTTTTTTTGCATGACCTTCCATCATAACCTTCCCTCCTAACATATATAAATGATCTTAAAAGTTTCGTATCATTTCGAACATTCCCCGATTTAAATTGAGTTTTGACCGAAACTAGTATAAATTCGTGTATAATATATTATGATTATTTTACCGAAACTTTTATTTTGAAACGTTTCATAGAATCTAATTTTCAGATGAATTTTTGCATGGACTTCCATCATAAACTTCCCTCTTAACATATATAAATGATCTTAAAATGTTTTTATCATTTCAAACAGTCCCCGATTTAATTTGATTTTTGACAGAAACTAGTATAAACTAGTGTATAATATATTATGATTTTTTAACCAAAACTAGCATTTTGAAAAGTTTCATAGAATCTAATTTTCATATTTATTTTTTGAATGGACTTCCATCATAACCTTCCCTCCTAACATATATAAATGATCTTAAAAGTTACGTATCATTTCGAACATTCCCCGATTTAAATTGAGTTTTGACCAAAACTAGTATAAATTCGTGTATAATATATTATGATTATTTGACCTAAACTTGCATTTTTAAATGTTTCATAGAATCTAATTTTCAGATGATTATTTGCATTGACTTCCATCATAAACTTCCCTCCTAACATATATTAATGATCTTAAAAGTTTTTTTATCATTTCAAACAGTCCACGATTTAATTTGATTTTATACAGAAACTAGTATAAACTAGTGTATAATATATTATGATTTTTTGACCAAAACTTGCATTTTGAAAAGTTTCATAGAATCTAATTTTCAGAATGATTTTTTGCATGGACTTCCATCATAACCTTCCCTCCTAACATATATAAATGATCCTAAAAGTTTCGTATCATTTCGAACATTCCCCGATTTAAATTGAGGTTTGACCGAAACTAGTATAAATTCGTGTATAATATATTATGATTATTTGACCGAAACTTGCATTTTGAAACGTTTCATAGGATCTAATTTTCAGATGATTTTTTGCATGGACTTCCATCATAAACTTCCCTCCTAACATATATAAATGATCTTAAAAGTTTTTTTATTATTTCAAACAGTCCCCGATTTAATTTGATTTTTGACAGAAACTAGTATAAACTAGTTTATAATATATTATGATTTTTTGACCAAAACTTGCATTTTGAAAAGTTTAATAGAATCTAATTTTCTGAATGTTTTTTTGCATGACCTTCCATCATAACCTTCCCTCCTAACATATATAAATGATCTTAAAAGTTTCGTATCATTTCGAACATTCCCCGATTTAAATTGAGTTTTGACCGAAACTAGTATAAATTCGTGTATAATATATTATGATTATTTTACCGAAACTTTTATTTTGAAACGTTTCATAGAATCTAATTTTCAGATGAATTTTTGCATGGACTTCCATCATAAACTTCCCTCTTAACATATATAAATGATCTTAAAATGTTTTTATCATTTCAAATAGTCCCCGATTTAATTTGATTTTTGACAGAAACTAGTATAAACTAGTGTATAATATATTATGATTTTTTAACCAAAACTAGCATTTTGAAAAGTTTCATAGAATCTAATTTTCATATTTATTTTTTGAATGGACTTCCATCATAACCTTCCCTCCTAACATATATAAATGATCTTAAAAGTTACGTATCATTTCGAACATTCCCCGATTTAAATTGAGTTTTGACCAAAACTAGTATAAATTCGTGTATAATATATTATGATTATTTGACCTAAACTTGCATTTTTAAATGTTTCATAGAATCTAATTTTCAGATGATTATTTGCATTGACTTCCATCATAAACTTCCCTCCTAACATATATTAATGATCTTAAAAGTTTTTTTATCATTTCAAACAGTCCACGATTTAATTTGATTTTATACAGAAACTAGTATAAACTAGTGTATAATATATTATGATTTTTTGACCAAAACTTGCATTTTGAAAAGTTTCATAGAATCTAATTTTCAGAATGATTTTTTGCATGGACTTCCATCATAACCTTCCCTCCTAACATATATAAATGATCCTAAAAGTTTCGTATCATTTCGAACATTCCCCGATTTAAATTGAGGTTTGACCAAAACTAGTATAAATTCGTGTATAATATATTATGATTATTTGACCGAAACTTGCATTTTGAAACGTTTCATAGGATCTAATTTTCAGATGATTTTTTGCATGGACTTCCATCATAAACTTCCCTCCTAACATATATAAATGATCTTAAATGTTTTTTTATTATTTCAAACAGTCCCCGATTTAATTTGATTTTTGACAGAAACTAGTATAAACTAGTTTATAATATATTATGATTTTTTGACCAAAACTTGCATTTTGAAAAGTTTAATAGAATCTAATTTTCTGAATGTTTTTTTGCATGACCTTCCATCATAACCTTCCCTCCTAACATATATAAATGATCTTAAAAGTTTCGTATCATTTCGAACATTCCCCGATTTAAATTGAGTTTTGACCGAAACTAGTATAAATTCGTGTATAATATATTATGATTATTTTACCGAAACTTTTATTTTGAAACGTTTCATAGAATCTAATTTTCAGATGAATTTTTGCATGGACTTCCATCATAAACTTCCCTCTTAACATATATAAATGATCTTAAAATGTTTTTATCATTTCAAACAGTCCCCGATTTAATTTGATTTTTGACAGAAACTAGTATAAACTAGTGTATAATATATTATGATTTTTTAACCAAAACTAGCATTTTGAAAAGTTTCATAGAATCTAATTTTCATATTTATTTTTTGCATGGACTTCCATCATAACCTTCCCTCCTAACATATATAAATGATCTTAAAAGTTACGTATCATTTCGAACATTCCCCGATTTAAATTGAGTTTTGACCAAAACTAGTATAAATTCGTGTATAATATATTATGATTATTTGACCTAAACTTGCATTTTGAAATGTTTCATAGAATCTAATTTTCAGATGATTATTTGCATTGACTTCCATCATAAACTTCCCTCCTAACATATATTAATGATCTTAAAAGTTTTTTTATCATTTCAAACAGTCCCCGATTTAATTTGATTTTTGACAGAAACTAGTATAAACTAGTGTATAATATATTATGATTTTTTGACCAAAACTTGCATTTTGAAAAGTTTCATAGAATCTAATTTTCAGAATGATTTTTTGCATGGACTTCCATCATAACCTTCCCTCCTAACATATATAAATGATCCTAAAAGTTTCGTATCATTTCGAACATTCCCCGATTTAAATTGAGGTTTGACCGAAACTAGTATAAATTCGTGTATAATATATTATGATTATTTGACCGAAACTTGCATTTTGAAACGTTTCATAGGATCTAATTTTCAGATGATTTTTTGCATGGACTTCCATCATAAACTTCCCTCCTAACATATATAAATGATCTTAAAAGTTTTTTTATCATTTCAAACAGTCCCCGATTTAATTTGATTTTTGACAGAAACTAGTATAAACTAGTTTATAATATATTATGATTTTTTGACCAAAACTTGCATTTTGAAAAGTTTAATAGAATCTAATTTTCTGAATGATTTTTTGCATGACCTTCCATAATAACCTTCCCTCCTAACATATATAAATGATCTTAAAAGTTTCGTATCATTTCGAACATTCCCCGATTTAAATTGAGTTTTGACCGAAACTAGTATAAATTCGTGTATAATAAATTATGATTATTTTACCGAAACTTTTATTTTGAAACGTTTCATAGAATCTAATTTTCAGATGAATTTTTGCATGGACTTCCATCATAAACTTCCCTCTTAACATATATAAATGATCTTAAAATGTTTTTATCATTTCAAACAGTCCCCGATTTAATTTGATTTTTGACAGAAACTAGTATAAACTAGTGTATAATATATTATGATTTTTTAACCAAAACTAGCATTTTGAAAAGTTTCATAGAATCTAATTTTCATATTTATTTTTTGCATGGACTTCCATCATAACCTTCCCTCCTAACATATATAAATGATCTTAAAAGTTACGTATCATTTCGAACATTCCCCGATTTAAATTGAGTTTTGACCAAAACTAGTATAAATTCGTGTATAATATATTATGATTATTTGACCTAAACTTGCATTTTGAAATGTTTCATAGAATCTAATTTTCAGATGATTATTTGCATTGACTTCCATCATAAACTTCCCTCCTAACATATATTAATGATCTTAAAAGTTTTTTTATCATTTCAAACAGTCCCCGATTTAATTTGATTTTTGACAGAAACTAGTATAAACTAGTGTATAATATATTATGATTTTTTGACCAAAACTTGCATTTTGAAAAGTTTCATAGAATCTAATTTTCAGAATGATTTTTTGCATGGACTTCCATCATAACCTTCCCTCCTAACATATATAAATGATCCTAAAAGTTTCGTATCATTTCGAACATTCCCCGATTTAAATTGAGGTTTGACCGAAACTAGTATAAATTCGTGTATAATATATTATGATTATTTGACCGAAACTTGCATTTTGAAACGTTTCATAGGATCTAATTTTCAGATGATTTTTTGCATGGACTTCCATCATAAACTTCCCTCCTAACATATATAAATGATCTTAAAAGTTTTTTTATCATTTCAAACAGTCCCCGATTTAATTTGATTTTTGACAGAAACTAGTATAAACTAGTTTATAATATATTATGATTTTTTGACCAAAACTTGCATTTTGAAAAGTTTAATAGAATCTAATTTTCTGAATGATTTTTTGCATGACCTTCCATCATAACCTTCCCTCCTAACATATATAAATGATCTTAAAAGTTTCGTATCATTTCGAACATTCCCCGATTTAAATTGAGTTTTGACCGAAACTAGTATAAATTCGTGTATAATATATTATGATTATTTGACCGAAACTTTTATTTTGAAACGTTTCATAGAATCTAATTTTCAGATGAATTTTTGCATGGACTTCCATCATAAACTTCCCTCCTAACATATATAAATGATCTTAAAATTTTTTTATCATTTCAAACAGTCCCCGATTTAATTTGATTTTTGACAGAAACTAGTATAAACTAGTGTATAATATATTATGATTTTTTAACCAAAACTAGCATTTTGAAAAGTTTCATAGAATCTAATTTTCATATTTATTTTTTGCATGGACTTCCATCATAACCTTCCCTCCTAACATATATAAATGATCTTAAAAGTTACGTATCATTTCGAACATTCCCCGATTTAAATTGAGTTTTGACCAAAACTAGTATAAATTCGTGTATAATATATAATGATTATTTGACCGAAACTTGCATATTGAAACGTTTCATAGAATCTAATTTTCAGATGATTATTTGCATTGACTTCCATCATAAACTTCCCTCCTAACATATATTAATGATCTTAAAAGTTTTTTTATCATTTCAAACAGTCCCCGATTTAATTTGATTTTTGACAGAAACTAGTATAAACTAGTGTATAATATATTATGATTTTTTGACCAAAACTTGCATTTTGAAAAGTTTCATAGAATCTAATTTTCAGAATGATTTTTTGCATGGACTTCCATCATAACCTTCCCTCCTAACATATATAAATGATCCTAAAAGTTTCGTATCATTTCGAACATTCCCCGATTTAAATTGAGGTTTGACCGAAACTAGTATAAATTCGTGTATAATATATTATGATTATTTGACCGAAACTTGCATTTTGAAACGTTTCATAGGATCTAATTTTCAGATGATTTTTTGCATGGACTTCCATCATAAACATCCCTCCTAACATATATAAATGATCTTAAAAGTTTTTTTATTATTTCAAACAGTCCCCGATTTAATTTGATTTTTGACAGAAACTAGTATAAACTAGTTTATAATATATTATGATTTTTTGACCAAAACTTGCATTTTGAAAAGTTTAATAGAATCTAATTTTCTGAATGTTTTTTTGCATGACCTTCCATCATAACCTTCCCTCCTAACATATATAAATGATCTTAAAAGTTTCGTATCATTTCGAACATTCCCCGATTTAAATTGAGTTTTGACCGAAACTAGTATAAATTCGTGTATAATATATTATGATTATTTTACCGAAACTTTTATTTTGAAACGTTTCATAGAATCTAATTTTCAGATGAATTTTTGCATGGACTTCCATCATAAACTTCCCTCTTAACATATATAAATGATCTTAAAATGTTTTTATCATTTCAAACAGTCCCCGATTTAATTTGATTTTTGACAGAAACTAGTATAAACTAGTGTATAATATATTATGATTTTTTAACCAAAACTAGCATTTTGAAAAGTTTCATAGAATCTAATTTTCATATTTATTTTTTGCATGGACTTCCATCATAACCTTCCCTCCTAACATATATAAATGATCTTAAAAGTTACGTATCATTTCGAACATTCCCCGATTTAAATTGAGTTTTGACCAAAACTAGTATAAATTCGTGTATAATATATTATGATTATTTGACCTAAACTTGCATTTTGAAATGTTTCATAGAATCTAATTTTCAGATGATTATTTGCATTGACTTCCATCATAAACTTCCCTCCTAACATATATTAATGATCTTAAAAGTTTTTTTATCATTTCAAACAGTCCCCGATTTAATTTGATTTTTGACAGAAACTAGTATAAACTAGTGTATAATATATTATGATTTTTTGACCAAAACTTGCATTTTGAAAAGTTTCATAGAATCTAATTTTCAGAATGATTTTTTGCATGGACTTCCATCATAACCTTCCCTCCTAACATATATAAATGATCCTAAAAGTTTCGTATCATTTCGAACATTCCCCGATTTAAATTGAGGTTTGACCGAAACTAGTATAAATTCGTGTATAATATATTATGATTATTTGACCGAAACTTGCATTTTGAAACGTTTCATAGGATCTAATTTTCAGATGATTTTTTGCATGGACTTCCATCATAAACTTCCCTCCTAACATATATAAATGATCTTAAAAGTTTTTTTATCATTTCAAACAGTCCCCGATTTAATTTGATTTTTGACAGAAACTAGTATAAACTAGTTTATAATATATTATGATTTTTTGACCAAAACTTGCATTTTGAAAAGTTTAATAGAATCTAATTTTCTGAATGATTTTTTGCATGACCTTCCATCATAACCTTCCCTCCTAACATATATAAATGATCTTAAAAGTTTCGTATCATTTCGAACATTCCCCGATTTAAATTGAGTTTTGACCGAAACTAGTATAAATTCGTGTATAATATATTATGATTATTTGACCGAAACTTTTATTTTGAAACGTTTCATAGAATCTAATTTTCAGATGAATTTTTGCATGGACTTCCATCATAAACTTCCCTCCTAACATATATAAATGATCTTAAAAATTTTTTATCATTTCAAACAGTCCCCGATTTAATTTGATTTTTGACAGAAACTAGTATAAACTAGTGTATAATATATTATGATTTTTTAACCAAAACTAGCATTTTGAAAAGTTTCATAGAATCTAATTTTCATATTTATTTTTTGCATGGACTTCCATCATAACCTTCCCTCCTAACATATATAAATGATCTTAAAAGTTACGTATCATTTCGAACTTTCCCCGATTTAAATTGAGTTTTGACCAAAACTAGTATAAATTCGTGTATAATATATAATGATTATTTGACCGAAACTTGCATTTTGAAACGTTTCATAGAATCTAATTTTCAGATGATTATTTGCATTGACTTCCATCATAAACTTCCCTCCTAACATATATTAATGATCTTAAAAGTTTTTTTATCATTTCAAACAGTCCCCGATTTAATTTGATTTTTGACAGAAACTAGTATAAACTAGTGTATAATATATTATGATTTTTTGACCAAAACTTGCATTTGAAAAGTTTCATAGAATCTAATTTTCAGAATGATTTTTTGCATGGACTTCCATCATAACCTTCCCTCCTAACATATATAAATGATCCTAAAAGTTTCGTATCATTTCGAACATTCCCCGATTTAAATTGAGGTTTGACCGAAACTAGTATAAATTCGTGTATAATATATTATGATTATTTGACCGAAACTTGCATTTTGAAACGTTTCATAGGATCTAATTTTCAGATGATTTTTTGCATGGACTTCCATCATAAACTTCCCTCCTAACATATATAAATGATCTTAAAAGTTTTTTTATTATTTCAAACAGTCCCCGATTTAATTTGATTTTTGACAGAAACTAGTATAAACTAGTTTATAATATATTATGATTTTTTGACCAAAACTTGCATTTTGAAAAGTTTAATAGAATCTAATTTTCTGAATGTTTTTTTGCATGACCTTCCATCATAACCTTCCCTCCTAACATATATAAATGATCTTAAAAGTTTCGTATCATTTCGAACATTCCCCGATTTAAATTGAGTTTTGACCGAAACTAGTATAAATTCGTGTATAATATATTATGATTATTTTACCGAAACTTTTATTTTGAAACGTTTCATAGAATCTAATTTTCAGATGAATTTTTGCATGGACTTCCATCATAAACTTCCCTCTTAACATATATAAATGATCTTAAAATGTTTTTATCATTTCAAACAGTCCCCGATTTAATTTGATTTTTGACAGAAACTAGTATAAACTAGTGTATAATATATTATGATTTTTTAACCAAAACTAGCATTTTGAAAAGTTTCATAGAATCTAATTTTCATATTTATTTTTTGCATGGACTTCCATCATAACCTTCCCTCCTAACATATATAAATGATCTTAAAAGTTACGTATCATTTCGAACATTCCCCGATTTAAATTGAGTTTTGACCAAAACTAGTATAAATTCGTGTATAATATATTATGATTATTTGACCTAAACTTGCATTTTGAAATGTTTCATAGAATCTAATTTTCAGATGATTATTTGCATTGACTTCCATCATAAACTTCCCTCCTAACATATATTAATGATCTTAAAAGTTTTTTTATCATTTCAAACAGTCCCCGATTTAATTTGATTTTTGACAGAAACTAGTATAAACTAGTGTATAATATATTATGATTTTTTGACCAAAACTTGCATTTTGAAAAGTTTCATAGAATCTAATTTTCAGAATGATTTTTTGCATGGACTTCCATCATAACCTTCCCTCCTAACATATATAAATGATCCTAAAAGTTTCGTATCATTTCGAACATTCCCCGATTTAAATTGAGGTTTGACCGAAACTAGTATAAATTCGTGTATAATATATTATGATTATTTGACCGAAACTTGCATTTTGAAACGTTTCATAGGATCTAATTTTCAGATGATTTTTTGCATGGACTTCCATCATAAACTTCCCTCCTAACATATATAAATGATCTTAAAAGTTTTTTTTATCATTTCAAACAGTCCCCGATTTAATTTGATTTTTGACAGAAACTAGTATAAACTAGTTTATAATATATTATGATTTTTTGACCAAAACTTGCATTTTGAAAAGTTTAATAGAATCTAATTTTCTGAATGATTTTTTGCATGACCTTCCATCATAACCTTCCCTCCTAACATATATAAATGATCTTAAAAGTTTCGTATCATTTCGAACATTCCCCGATTTAAATTGAGTTTTGACCGAAACTAGTATAAATTCGTGTATAATATATTATGATTATTTGACCGAAACTTTTATTTTGAAACGTTTCATAGAATCTAATTTTCAGATGAATTTTTGCATGGACTTCCATCATAAACTTCCCTCCTAACATATATAAATGATCTTAAAATTTTTTTATCATTTCAAACAGTCCCCGATTTAATTTGATTTTTGACAGAAACTTGTATAAACTAGTGTATAATATATTATGATTTTTTAACCAAAACTAGCATTTTGAAAAGTTTCATAGAATCTAATTTTCATATTTATTTTTTGCATGGACTTCCATCATAACCTTCCCTCCTAACATATATAAATGATCTTAAAAGTTACGTATCATTTCGAACATTCCCCGATTTAAATTGAGTTTTGACCAAAACTAGTATAAATTCGTGTATAATATATAATGATTATTTGACCGAAACTTGCATTTTGAAACGTTTCATAGAATCTAATTTTCAGATGATTATTTGCATTGACTTCCATCATAAACTTCCCTCCTAACATATATTAATGATCTTAAAAGTTTTTTTATCATTTCAAACAGTCCCCGATTTAATTTGATTTTTGACAGAAACTAGTATAAACTAGTGTATAATATATTCTGATTTTTTGACCAAAACTTGCATTTTGAAAAGTTTCATAGAATCTAATTTTCAGAATGATTTTTTGCATGTACTTCCATCATAACCTTCCCTCCTAACATATATAAATGATCCTAAAAGTTTCGTATCATTTCGAACATTCCCCGATTTAAATTGAGGTTTGACCGAAACTAGTATAAATTCGTGTATAATATATTATGATTATTTGACCGAAACTTGCATTTTGAAACGTTTCATAGGATCTAATTTTCAGATGATTTTTTGCATGGACTTCCATCATAAACTTCCCTCCTAACATATATAAATGATCTTAAAAGTTTTTTTATCATTTCAAACAGTCCCCGATTTAATTTGATTTTTGACAGAAACTAGTATAAACTAGTTTATAATATATTATGATTTTTTGACCAAAACTTGCATTTTGAAAAGTTTAATAGAATCTAAGTTTCTGAATGTTTTTTTGCATGTCCTTCCATCATAACCTTCCCTCCTAACATATATAAATGATCTTAAAAGTTTCGTATCATTTCGAACATTCCCCGATTTAAATTGAGTTTTGACCGAAACTAGTATAAATTCGTGTATAATATATTATGATTATTTTACCGAAACTTTTATTTTGAAACGTTTCATAGAATCTAATTTTCAGATGAATTTTTGCATGGACTTCCATCATAAACTTCCCTCTTAACATATATAAATGATCTTAAAATGTTTTTATCATTTCAAACAGTCCCCGATTTAATTTGATTTATGACAGAAACTAGTATAAACTAGTGTATAATATATTATGATTTTTTAACCAAAACTAGCATTTTGAAAAGTTTCATAGAATCTAATTTTCATATTTATTTTTTGAATGGACTTCCATCATAACCTTCCCTCCTAACATATATAAATGATCTTAAAAGTTACGTATCATTTCGAACATTCCCCGATTTAAATTGAGTTTTGACCAAAACTAGTATAAATTCGTGTATAATATATTATGATTATTTGACCTAAACTTGCATTTTTAAATGTTTCATAGAATCTAATTTTCAGATGATTATTTGCATTGACTTCCATCATAAACTTCCCTCCTAACATATATTAATGATCTTAAAAGTTTTTTTATCATTTCAAACAGTCCCCGATTTAATTTGATTTTTGACAGAAACTAGTATAAACTAGTGTATAATATATTATGATTTTTTGACCAAAACTTGCATTTTGAAAAGTTTCATAGAATCTAATTTTCAGAATGATTTTTTGCATGGACTTCCATCATAACCTTCCCTCCTAACATATATAAATGATCCTAAAAGTTTCGTATCATTTCGAACATTCCCCGATTTAAATTGAGGTTTGACCGAAACTAGTATAAATTCGTGTATAATATATTATGATTATTTGACCGAAACTTGCATTTTGAAACGTTTCATAGGATCTAATTTTCAGATGATTTTTTGCATGGACTTCCATCATAAACTTCCCTCCTAACATATATAAATGATCTTAAAAGTTTTTTTATTATTTCAAACAGTCCCCGATTTAATTTGATTTTTGACAGAAACTAGTATAAACTAGTTTATAATATATTATGATTTTTTGACCAAAACTTGCATTTTGAAAAGTTTAATAGAATCTAATTTTCTGAATGTTTTTTTGCATGACCTTCCATCATAACCTTCCCTCCTAACATATATAAATGATCTTAAAAGTTTCGTATCATTTCGAACATTCCCCGATTTAAATTGAGTTTTGACCGAAACTAGTATAAATTCGTGTATAATATATTATGATTATTTTACCGAAACTTTTATTTTGAAACGTTTCATAGAATCTAATTTTCAGATGAATTTTTGCATGGACTTCCATCATAAACTTCCCTCTTAACATATATAAATGATCTTAAAATGTTTTTATCATTTCAAACAGTCCCCGATTTAATTTGATTTTTGACAGAAACTAGTATAAACTAGTGTATAATATATTATGATTTTTTAACCAAAACTAGCATTTTGAAAAGTTTCATAGAATCTAATTTTCATATTTATTTTTTGCATGGACTTCCATCATAACCTTCCCTCCTAACATATATAAATGATCTTAAAAGTTACGTATCATTTCGAACATTCCCCGATTTAAATTGAGTTTTGACCAAAACTAGTATAAATTCGTGTATAATATATTATGATTATTTGACCTAAACTTGCATTTTGAAATGTTTCATAGAATCTAATTTTCAGATGATTATTTGCATTGACTTCCATCATAAACTTCCCTCCTAACATATATTAATGATCTTAAAAGTTTTTTTATCATTTCAAACAGTCCCCGATTTAATTTGATTTTTGACAGAAACTAGTATAAACTAGTGTATAATATATTATGATTTTTTGACCAAAACTTGCATTTTGAAAAGTTTCATAGAATCTAATTTTCAGAATGATTTTTTGCATGGACTTCCATCATAACCTTCCCTCCTAACATATATAAATGATCCTAAAAGTTTCGTATCATTTCGAACATTCCCCGATTTAAATTGAGGTTTGACCGAAACTAGTATAAATTCGTGTATAATATATTATGATTATTTGACCGAAACTTGCATTTTGAAACGTTTCATAGGATCTAATTTTCAGATGATTTTTTGCATGGACTTCCATCATAAACTTCCCTCCTAACATATATAAATGATCTTAAAAGTTTTTTTTATCATTTCAAACAGTCCCCGATTTAATTTGATTTTTGACAGAAACTAGTATAAACTAGTTTATAATATATTATGATTTTTTGACCAAAACTTGCATTTTGAAAAGTTTAATAGAATCTAATTTTCTGAATGATTTTTTGCATGACCTTCCATCATAACCTTCCCTCCTAACATATATAAATGATCTTAAAAGTTTCGTATCATTTCGAACATTCCCCGATTTAAATTGAGTTTTGACCGAAACTAGTATAAATTCGTGTATAATATATTATGATTATTTGACCGAAACTTTTATTTTGAAACGTTTCATAGAATCTAATTTTCAGATGAATTTTTGCATGGACTTCCATCATAAACTTCCCTCCTAACATATATAAATGATCTTAAAATTTTTTTATCATTTCAAACAGTCCCCGATTTAATTTGATTTTTGACAGAAACTTGTATAAACTAGTGTATAATATATTATGATTTTTTAACCAAAACTAGCATTTTGAAAAGTTTCATAGAATCTAATTTTCATATTTATTTTTTGCATGGACTTCCATCATAACCTTCCCTCCTAACATATATAAATGATCTTAAAAGTTACGTATCATTTCGAACATTCCCCGATTTAAATTGAGTTTTGACCAAAACTAGTATAAATTCGTGTATAATATATAATGATTATTTGACCGAAACTTGCATTTTGAAACGTTTCATAGAATCTAATTTTCAGATGATTATTTGCATTGACTTCCATCATAAACTTCCCTCCTAACATATATTAATGATCTTAAAAGTTTTTTTATCATTTCAAACAGTCCCCGATTTAATTTGATTTTTGACAGAAACTAGTATAAACTAGTGTATAATATATTATGATTTTTTGACCAAAACTTGCATTTTGAAAAGTTTCATAGAATCTAATTTTCAGAATGATTTTTTGCATGTACTTCCATCATAACCTTCCCTCCTAACATATATAAATGATCCTAAAAGTTTCGTATCATTTCGAACATTCCCCGATTTAAATTGAGGTTTGACCGAAACTAGTATAAATTCGTGTATAATATATTATGATTATTTGACCGAAACTTGCATTTTGAAACGTTTCATAGGATCTAATTTTCAGATGATTTTTTGCATGGACTTCCATCATAAACTTCCCTCCTAACATATATAAATGATCTTAAAAGTTTTTTTATCATTTCAAACAGTCCCCGATTTAATTTGATTTTTGACAGAAACTAGTATAAACTAGTTTATAATATATTATGATTTTTTGACCAAAACTTGCATTTTGAAAAGTTTAATAGAATCTAAGTTTCTGAATGTTTTTTTGCATGTCCTTCCATCATAACCTTCCCTCCTAACATATATAAATGATCTTAAAAGTTTCGTATCATTTCGAACATTCCCCGATTTAAATTGAGTTTTGACCGAAACTAGTATAAATTCGTGTATAATATATTATGATTATTTTACCGAAACTTTTATTTTGAAACGTTTCATAGAATCTAATTTTCAGATGAATTTTTGCATGGACTTCCATCATAAACTTCCCTCTTAACATATATAAATGATCTTAAAATGTTTTTATCATTTCAAACAGTCCCCGATTTAATTTGATTTATGACAGAAACTAGTATAAACTAGTGTATAATATATTATGATTTTTTAACCAAAACTAGCATTTTGAAAAGTTTCATAGAATCTAATTTTCATATTTATTTTTTGAATGGACTTCCATCATAACCTTCCCTCCTAACATATATAAATGATCTTAAAAGTTACGTATCATTTAGAACATTCCCCGATTTAAATTGAGTTTTGACCAAAACTAGTATAAATTCGTGTATAATATATTATGATTATTTGACCTAAACTTGCATTTTTAAATGTTTCATAGAATCTAATTTTCAGATGATTATTTGCATTGACTTCCATCATAAACTTCCCTCCTAACATATATTAATGATCTTAAAAGTTTTTTTATCATTTCAAACAGTCCCCGATTTAATTTGATTTTTGACAGAAACTAGTATAAACTAGTGTATAATATATTATGATTTTTTGACCAAAACTTGCATTTTGAAAAGTTTCATAGAATCTAATTTTCAGAATGATTTTTTGCATGGACTTCCATCATAACCTTCCCTCCTAACATATATAAATGATCCTAAAAGTTTCGTATCATTTCGAACATTCCCCGATTTAAGTTGAGGTTTGACCGAAACTAGTATAAATTCGTGTATAATATATTATGATAATTTGACCGAAACTTGCATTTTGAAACGTTTCATAGGATCTAATTTTCAGATGATTTTTTGCATGGACTTCCATCATAAACTTCCCTCCTAACATATATAAATGATCTTAAAAGTTTTTTTATTATTTCAAACAGTCCCCGATTTAATTTGATTTTTGACAGAAACTAGTATAAACTAGTTTATAATATATTATGATTTTTTGACCAAAACTTGCATTTTGAAAAGTTTAATAGAATCTAATTTTCTGAATGTTTTTTTGCATGACCTTCCATCATAACCTTCCCTCCTAACATATATAAATGATCTTAAAAGTTTCGTATCATTTCGAACATTCCCCGATTTAAATTGAGTTTTGACCGAAACTAGTATAAATTCGTGTATAATATATTATGATTATTTTACCGAAACTTTTATTTTGAAACGTTTCATAGAATCTAATTTTCAGATGAATTTTTGCATGGACTTCCATCATAAACTTCCCTCTTAACATATATAAATGATCTTAAAATGTTTTTATCATTTCAAACAGTCCCCGATTTAATTTGATTTTTGACAGAAACTAGTATAAACTAGTGTATAATATATTATGATTTTTTAACCAAAACTAGCATTTTGAAAAGTTTCATAGAATCTAATTTTCATATTTATTTTTTGAATGGACTTCCATCATAATCTTCCCTCCTAACATATATAAATGATCTTAAAAGTTACGTATCATTTCGAACATTCCCCGATTTAAATTGAGTTTTGACCAAAACTAGTATAAATTCGTGTATAATATATTATGATTATTTGACCTAAACTTGCATTTTTAAATGTTTCATAGAATCTAATTTTCAGATGATTATTTGCATTGACTTCCATCATAAACTTCCCTCCTAACATATATTAATGATCTTAAAAGTTTTTTTATCATTTCAAACAGTCCCCGATTTAATTTGATTTTTGACAGAAACTAGTATAAACTAGTGTATAATATATTATGATTTTTTGACCAAAACTTGCATTTTGAAAAGTTTCATAGAATCTAATTTTCAGAATGATTTTTTGCATGGACTTCCATCATAACCTTCCCTCCTAACATATATAAATGATCCTAAAAGTTTCGTATCATTTCGAACATTCCCCGATTTAAATTGAGGTTTGACCGAAACTAGTATAAATTCGTGTATAATATATTATGATTATTTGACCGAAACTTGCATTTTGAAACGTTTCATAGGATCTAATTTTCAGATGATTTTTTGCATGGACTTCCATCATAAACTTCCCTCCTAACATATATAAATGATCTTAAAAGTTTTTTTATTATTTCAAACAGTCCCCGATTTAATTTGATTTTTGACAGAAACTAGTATAAACTAGTTTATAATATATTATGATTTTTTGACCAAAACTTGCATTTTGAAAAGTTTAATAGAATCTAATTTTCTGAATGTTTTTTTGCATGTCCTTCCATCATAACCTTCCCTCCTAACATATATAAATGATCTTAAAAGTTTCGTATCATTTCGAACATTCCCCGATTTAAATTGAGTTTTGACCGAAACTAGTATAAATTCGTGTATAATATATTATCATTATTTTACCGAAACTTTTATTTTGAAACGTTTCATAGAATCTAATTTTCAGATGAATTTTTGCATGGACTTCCATCATAAACTTCCCTCTTAACATATATAAATGATCTTAAAATGTTTTTATCATTTCAAACAGTCCCCGATTTAATTTGATTTTTGACAGAAACTAGTATAAACTAGTGTATAATATATTATGATTTTTTAACCAAAACTAGCATTTTGAAAAGTTTCATAGAATCTAATTTTCATATTTATTTTTTGAATGGACTTCCATCATAACCTTCCCTCCTAACATATATAAATGATCTTAAAAGTTACGTATCATTTAGAACATTCCCCGATTTAAATTGAGTTTTGACCAAAACTAGTATAAATTCGTGTATAATATATTATGATTATTTGACCTAAACTTGCATTTTTAAATGTTTCATAGAATCTAATTTTCAGATGATTATTTGCATTGACTTCCATCATAAACTTCCCTCCTAACATATATTAATGATCTTAAAAGTTTTTTTATCATTTCAAACAGTCCCCGATTTAATTTGATTTTTGACAGAAACTAGTATAAACTAGTGTATAATATATTATGATTTTTTGACCAAAACTTGCATTTTGAAAAGTTTCATAGAATCTAATTTTCAGAATGATTTTTTGCATGGACTTCCATCATAACCTTCCCTCCTAACATATATAAATGATCCTAAAAGTTTCGTATCATTTCGAACATTCCCCGATTTAAATTGAGGTTTGACCGAAACTAGTATAAATTCATGTATAATATATTATGATTATTTGACCGAAACTTGCATTTTGAAACGTTTCATAGGATCTAATTTTCAGATGATTTTTTGCATGGACTTCCATCATAAACTTCCCTCCTAACATATATAAATGATCTTAAAAGTTTTTTTATCATTTCAAACAGTCCCCGATTTAATTTGATTTTTGACAGAAACTAGTATAAACTAGTGTATAATATATTATGATTTTTTGACCAAAACTTGCATTTTGAAAAGTTTCATAGAATCTAATTTTCAGAATGATTTTTTGCATGGACTTCCATCATAACCTTCCCTCCTAACATATATAAATGATCCTAAAAGTTTCGTATCATTTCGAACATTCCCCGATTTAAATTGAGGTTTGACCGAAACTAGTATAAATTCGTGTATAATATATTATGATTATTTGACCGAAACTTGCATTTTGAAACGTTTCATAGGATCTAATTTTCAGATGATTTTTTGCATGGACTTCCATCATAAACTTCCCTCCTAACATATATAAATGATCTTAAAAGTTTTTTTATCATTTCAAACAGTCCCCGATTTAATTTGATTTTTGACAGAAACTAGTATAAACTAGTTTATAATATATTATGATTTTTTGACCAAAACTTGCATTTTGAAAAGTTTAATAGAATCTAATTTTCTGAATGATTTTTTGCATGACCTTCCATCATAACCTTCCCTCCTAACATATATAAATGATCTTAAAAGTTTCGTATCATTTCGAACATTCCCCGATTTAAATTGAGTTTTGACCGAAACTAGTATAAATTCGTGTATAATATATTATGATTATTTGACCGAAACTTTTATTTTGAAACGTTTCATAGAATCTAATTTTCAGATGAATTTTTGCATGGACTTCCATCATAAACTTCCCTCCTAACATATTTAAATGATCTTAAAATTTTTTTATCATTTCAAACAGTCCCCGATTTAATTTGATTTTTGACAGAAACTAGTATAAACTAGTGTATAATATATTATGATTTTTTAACCAAAACTAGCATTTTGAAAAGTTTCATAGAATCTAATTTTCATATTTATTTTTTGCATGGACTTCCATCATAACCTTCCCTCCTAACATATATAAATGATCTTAAAAGTTACGTATCATTTCGAACATTCCCCGATTTAAATTGAGTTTTGACCAAAACTAGTATAAATTCGTGTATAATATATTATGATTATTTGACCTAAACTTGCATTTTTAAATGTTTCATAGAATCTAATTTTCAGATGATTATTTGCATTGACTTCCATCATAAACTTCCCTCCTAACATATATTAATGATCTTAAAAGTTTTTTTATCATTTCAAACAGTCCCCGATTTAATTTGATTTTTGACAGAAACTAGTATAAACTAGTGTATAATATATTATGATTTTTTGACCAAAACTTGCATTTTGAAAAGTTTCATAGAATCTAATTTTCAGAATGATTTTTTGCATGGACTTCCATCATAACCTTCCCTCCTAACATATATAAATGATCCTAAAAGTTTCGTATCATTTCGAACATTCCCCGATTTAAATTGAGGTTTGACCGAAACTAGTATAAATTCGTGTATAATATATTATGATTATTTGACCGAAACTTGCATTTTGAAACGTTTCATAGGATCTAATTTTCAGATGATTTTTTGCATGGACTTCCATCATAAACTTCCCTCCTAACATATATAAATGATCTTAAAAGTTTTTTTATTATTTCAAACAGTCCCCGATTTAATTTGATTTTTGACAGAAACTAGTATAAACTAGTTTATAATATATTATGATTTTTTGACCAAAACTTGCATTTTGAAAAGTTTAATAGAATCTAATTTTCTGAATGTTTTTTTGCATGTCCTTCCATCATAACCTTCCCTCCTAACATATATAAATGATCTTAAAAGTTTCGTATCATTTCGAACATTCCCCGATTTAAATTGAGTTTTGACCGAAACTAGTATAAATTCGTGTATAATATATTATCATTATTTTACCGAAACTTTTATTTTGAAACGTTTCATAGAATCTAATTTTCAGATGAATTTTTGCATGGACTTCCATCATAAACTTCCCTCTTAACATATATAAATGATCTTAAAATGTTTTTATCATTTCAAACAGTCCCCGATTTAATTTGATTTTTGACAGAAACTAGTATAAACTAGTGTATAATATATTATGATTTTTTAACCAAAACTAGCATTTTGAAAAGTTTCATAGAATCTAATTTTCATATTTATTTTTTGAATGGACTTCCATCATAACCTTCCCTCCTAACATATATAAATGATCTTAAAAGTTACGTATCATTTAGAACATTCCCCGATTTAAATTGAGTTTTGACCAAAACTAGTATAAATTCGTGTATAATATATTATGATTATTTGACCTAAACTTGCATTTTTAAATGTTTCATAGAATCTAATTTTCAGATGATTATTTGCATTGACTTCCATCATAAACTTCCCTCCTAACATATATTAATGATCTTAAAAGTTTTTTTATCATTTCAAACAGTCCCCGATTTAATTTGATTTTTGACAGAAACTAGTATAAACTAGTGTATAATATATTATGATTTTTTGACCAAAACTTGCATTTTGAAAAGTTTCATAGAATCTAATTTTCAGAATGATTTTTTGCATGGACTTCCATCATAACCTTCCCTCCTAACATATATAAATGATCCTAAAAGTTTCGTATCATTTCGAACATTCCCCGATTTAAATTGAGGTTTGACCGAAACTAGTATAAATTCGTGTATAATATATTATGATTATTTGACCGAAACTTGCATTTTGAAACGTTTCATAGGATCTAATTTTCAGATGATTTTTTGCATGGACTTCCATCATAAACTTCCCTCCTAACATATATAAATGATCTTAAAAGTTTTTTTATTATTTCAAACAGTCCCCGATTTAATTTGATTTTTGACAGAAACTAGTATAAACTAGTTTATAATATATTATGATTTTTTGACCAAAACTTGCATTTTGAAAAGTTTAATAGAATCTAATTTTCTGAATGTTTTTTTGCATGACCTTCCATCATAACCTTCCCTCCTAACATATATGAATGATCTTAAAAGTTTCGTATCATTTCGAACATTCCCCGATTTAAATTGAGTTTTGACCGAAACTAGTATAAATTCGTGTATAATATATTATGATTATTTTACCAAAACTTTTATTTTGAAACGTTTCATAGAATCTAATTTTCAGATGAATTTTTGCATGGACTTCCATCATAAACTTCCCTCTTAACATATATAAATGATCTTAAAATGTTTTTATCATTTCAAACAGTCCCCGATTTAATTTGATTTTTGACAGAAACTAGTATAAACTAGTGTATAATATATTATGATTTTTTAACCAAAACTAGCATTTTGAAAAGTTTCATAGAATCTAATTTTCATATTTATTTTTTGCATGGACTTCCATCATAACCTTCCCTCCTAACATATATAAATGATCTTAAAAGTTACGTATCATTTCGAACATTCCCTGATTTAAATTGAGTTTTGACCAAAACTAGTATAAATTCGTGTATAATATATTATGATTATTTGACCTAAACTTGCATTTTGAAATGTTTCATAGAATCTAATTTTCAGATGATTATTTGCATTGACTTCCATCATAAACTTCCCTCCTAACATATATTAATGATCTTAAAAGTTTTTTTATCATTTCAAACAGTCCCCGATTTAATTTGATTTTTGACAGAAACTAGTATAAACTAGTGTATAATATATTATGATTTTTTGACCAAAACTTGCATTTTGAAAAGTTTCATAGAATCTAATTTTCATAATGATTTTTTGCATGGATTTCCATCATAACCTTCCCTCCTAACATATATAAATGATCCTAAAAGTTTCGTATCATTTCGAACATTCCCCGATTTAAATTGAGGTTTGACCGAAACTAGTATAAATTTGTGTATAATATATTATGATTATTTGACCGAAACTTGCATTTTGAAACGTTTCATAGGATCTAATTTTCAGATGATTTTTTGCATGGACTTCCATCATAAACTTCCCTCCTAACATATATAAATGATCTTAAAAGTTTTTTTATCATTTCAAACAGTCCCCGATTTAATTTGATTTTTGACAGAAACTAGTATAAACTAGTTTATAATATATTATGATTTTTTGACCAAAACTTGCATTTTGAAAAGTTTAATAGAATCTAAGTTTCTGAATGTTTTTTTGCATGACCTTCCATCATAACCTTCCCTCCTAACATATATAAATGATCTTAAAAGTTTCGTATCATTTCGAACATTCCCCGATTTAAATTGAGTTTTGACCAAAACTAGTATAAATTCGTGTATAATATATTATGATTATTTTACCGAAACTTTTATTTTGAAACGTTTCATAGAATCTAATTTTCAGATGAATTTTTGCATGGACTTCCATCATAAACTTCCCTCTTAACATATATAAATGATCTTAAAATGTTTTTATCATTTCAAACAGTCCCCGATTTAATTTGATTTTTGACAGAAACTAGTATAAACTAGTGTATAATATATTATGATTTTTTAACCAAAACTAGCATTTTGAAAAGTTTCATAGAATCTAATTTTCATATTTATTTTTTGCATGGACTTCCATCATAACCTTCCCTCCTAACATATATAAATGATCTTAAAAGTTACGTATCATTTCGAACATTCCCCGATTTAAATTGAGTTTTGACCAAAACTAGTATAAATTCGTGTATAATATATTATGATTATTTGACCTAAACTTGCATTTTGAAATGTTTCATAGAATCTAATTTTCAGATGATTATTTGCATTGACTTCCATCATAAACTTCCCTCCTAACATATATTAATGATCTTAAAAGTTTTTTTATCATTTCAAACAGTCCCCGATTTAATTTGATTTTTGACAGAAACTAGTATAAACTAGTGTATAATATATTATGATTTTTTGACCAAAACTTGCATTTTGAAAAGTTTCATAGAATCTAATTTTCAGAATGATTTTTTGCATGGACTTCCATCATAACCTTCCCTCCTAACATATATAAATGATCCTAAAAGTTTCGTATCATTTCGAACATTCCCCGATTTAAATTGAGGTTTGACCGAAACTAGTATAAATTCGTGTATAATATATTATGATTATTTGACCGAAACTTGCATTTTGAAACGTTTCATAGGATCTAATTTTCAGATGATTTTTTGCATGGACTTCCATCATAAACTTCCCTCCTAACATATATAAATGATCTTAAAAGTTTTTTTATCATTTCAAACAGTCCCCGATTTAATTTGATTTTTGACAGAAACTAGTATAAACTAGTTTATAATATATTATGATTTTTTGACCAAAACTTGCATTTTGAAAAGTTTAATAGAATCTAAGTTTCTGAATGTTTTTTTGCATGACCTTCCATCATAACCTTCCCTCCTAACATATATAAATGATCTTAAAAGTTTCGTATCATTTCGAACATTCCCCGATTTAAATTGAGTTTTGACCGAAACTAGTATAAATTCGTGTATAATATATTATGATTATTTGACCGAAACTTTTATTTTGAAACGTTTCATAGAAACTAATTTTCAGATGAATTTTTGCATGGTCTTCCATCATAAACTTCCCTCCTAACATATATAAATGATCTTAAATTTTTTTTATAATTTCAAACAGTCCCCGATTTAATTTGATTTTTGACAGAAACTAGTATAAACTAGTGTATAATATATTATGATTTTTTAACCAAAACTAGCATTTTGAAAAGTTTCATAGAAACTAATTTTCATATTTATTTTTTGCATGGACTTCCATCATAACCTTCCTTCCTAACATATATAAATGATCTTAAAAGTTACGTATCATTTCGAACATTCCCCGATTTAAATTGAGTTTTGACCAAAACTAGTATAAATTCGTGTATAATATATTATGATTATTTGACCGAAACTTGCATTTTGAAACGTTTCATAGAATCTAATTTTCAGATGATTATTTGCATGGACTTCCATCATAAACTTCCCTCCTAACATATATAAATGATCTTAAAAGTTTTTTTATCATTTCAAACACTCCCCAATTTAATTTGATTTTTGACATTAACTAGTATAAACTAGTGTATAATATATTATGATTTTTTGACCAAAACATGCATTTTGAAAAGTTTCATAGAATCTAATTTTCAGATTTATTTTTTGCATGGACTTCCATCATAACCTTCCCTCCTAACATATATAAATGATCTTAAAAGTTTCGTATCATTTCGAACATTCCCCGATTTAAATTGAGTTTTGACCGAAACTAGTATAAATTCGTGTATATTTATTCTGATTATTTGACCGAAACTTGCATTTTGAAACGTTTCATAGAATCTAATTTTCAGATGATTATTTGCATGGACTTCCATCATAAACTTCCCTCCTAACATATATAAATGATCTTAAAAGTTTTTTTATCATTTCAAACAGTCCCCGATTTAATTTGATTTTTGACAGAAACTAGTATAAACTAGTGTATAATATATTATGATTTTTTGACCAAAACTTGCATTTTGAAAAGTTTCATAGAATCTAATTTTCAGAATGATTTTTTGCATGGACTTCCATCATAACCTTCCCTCCTAACATATATAAATGATCCTAAAAGTTTCGTATCATTTCGAACATTCCCCGATTTAAATTGAGGTTTGACCGAAACTAGTATAAATTCGTGTATAATATATTATGATTATTTGACCGAAACTTGCATTTTGAAACGTTTCATAGGATCTAATTTTCAGATGATTTTTTGCATGGACTTCCATCATAAACTTCCCTCCTAACATATATAAATGATCTTAAAAGTTTTTTTATCATTTCAAACAGTCCCCGATTTAATTTGATTTTTGACAGAAACTAGTATAAACTAGTTTATAATATATTATGATTTTTTGACCAAAACTTGCATTTTGAAAAGTTTAATAGAATCTAATTTTCTGAATGATTTTTTGCATGACCTTCCATCATAACCTTCCCTCCTAACATATATAAATGATCTTAAAAGTTTCGTATCATTTCGAACATTCCCCGATTTAAATTGAGTTTTGACCGAAACTAGTATAAATTCGTGTATAATATATTATGATTATTTGACCGAAACTTTTATTTTGAAACGTTTCATAGAATCTAATTTTCAGATGAATTTTTGCATGGACTTCCATCATAAACTTCCCTCCTAACATATTTAAATGATCTTAAAATTTTTTTATCATTTCAAACAGTCCCCGATTTAATTTGATTTTTGACAGAAACTAGTATAAACTAGTGTATAATATATTATGATTTTTTAACCAAAACTAGCATTTTGAAAAGTTTCATAGAATCTAATTTTCATATTTATTTTTTGCATGGACTTCCATCATAACCTTCCCTCCTAACATATATAAATGATCTTAAAAGTTACGTATCATTTCGAACATTCCCCGATTTAAATTGAGTTTTGACCAAAACTAGTATAAATTCGTGTATATTTATTATGATTATTTGACCGAAACTTGCATTTTGAAACGTTTCATAGAATCTAATTTTCAGATGATTATTTGCATGGAATTCCATCATAAACTTCCCTCCTAACATATACAAATGATCTTAAAAGTTTTTTTATCATTTCAAACAGTCCCCGATTTAATTTGATTTTTGGCAGAAACTAGTATAAACTAGTGTATAATATATTATGATTTTTTGACCAAAACTTGCATTTTGAAAAGTTTCATAGAATCTAATTTTCAGAATGATTTTTTGCATGGACTTCCATCATAACCTTCCCTCCTAACATATATAAATGATCCTAAAAGTTTCGTATCATTTCGAACATTCCCCGATTTAAATTGAGGTTTGACCGAAACTAGTATAAATTCGTGTATAATATATTATGATTATTTGACCGAAACTTGCATTTTGAAACGTTTCATAGGATCTAATTTTCAGATGATTTTTTGCATGGACTTCCATCATAAACTTACCTCCTAACATATATAAATGATCTTAAAAGTTTTTTTATCATTTCGAACAGTCCCCGATTTAATTTGATTTTTGACAGAAACTAGTATAAACTAGTTTATAATATATTATGATTTTTTGACCAAAACTTGCATTTTGAAAAGTTTAATAGAATCTAATTTTCTGAATGATTTTTTGCATGACCTTCCATCATAACCTTCCCTCCTAACATATATAAATGATCTTAAAAGTTTCGTATCATTTCGAACATTCCCCGATTTAAATTGAGTTTTGACCGAAACTAGTATAAATTCGTGTATAATATATTATGATTATTTGACCGAAACTTTTATTTTGAAACGTTTCATAGAATCTAATTTTCAGATGAATTTTTGCATGGACTTCCATCATAAACTTCCCTCCTAACATATTTAAATGATCTTAAAATTTTTTTTATCATTTCAAACAGTCCCCGATTTAATTTGATTTTTGACAGAAACTAGTATAAACTAGTGTATAATATATTATGATTTTTTAACCAAAACTAGCATTTTGAAAAGTTTCATAGAATCTAATTTTCATATTTATTTTTTGCATGGACTTCCATCATAACCTTCCCTCCTAACATATATAAATGATCTTAAAAGTTACGTATCATTTCGAACATTCCCCGATTTAAATTGAGTTTTGACCAAAACTAGTATAAATTCGTGTATATTTATTATGATTATTTGACCGAAACTTGCATTTTGAAACGTTTCATAGAATCTAATTTTCAGATGATTATTTGCATGGACTTCCATCATAAACTTCCCTCCTAACATATACAAATGATCTTAAAAGTTTTTTTATCATTTCAAACAGTCCCCGATTTTATTTGATTTTTGACAGAAACTAGTATAAACTAGTGTATAATATATTATGATTTTTTGACCAAAACTTGCATTTTGAAAAGTTTCATAGAATCTAATTTTCAGAATGATTTTTTGCATGGACTTCCATCATAACCTTCCCTCCTAACATATATAAATGATCCTAAAAGTTTCGTATCATTTCGAACATTCCCCGATTTAAATTGAGGTTTGACCGAAACTAGTATAAATTCGTGTATAATAATATATTATGATTATTTGACCGAAACTTGCATTTTGAAACGTTTCATAGGATCTAATTTTCAGATGATTTTTTGCATGGACTTCCATCATAAACTTCCCTCCTAACATATATAAATGATCTTAAAAGTTTTTTTATCATTTCAAACAGTCCCCGATTTAATTTGATTTTTGACAGAAACTAGTATAAACTAGTTTATAATATATTATGATTTTTTGACCAAAACTTGCATTTTGAAAAGTTTAATAGAATCTAATTTTCTGAATGATTTTTTGCATGACCTTCCATCATGACCTTCCCTCCTAACATATATAAATGATCTTAAAAGTTTCGTATCATTTCGAACATTCCCCGATTTAAATTGAGTTTTGACCGAAACTAGTATAAATTCGTGTATAATATATTATGATTATTTGACCGAAACTTTTAATTTGAAACGTTTCATAGAATCTAATTTTCAGATGAATTTTTGCATGGACTTCCATCATAAACTTCCCTCCTAACATATTTAAATGATCTTAAAATTTTTTTTATCATTTCAAACAGTCCCCGATTTAATTTGATTTTTGACAGAAACTAGTATAAACTAGTGTATAATATATTATGATTTTTTAACCAAAACTAGCATTTTGAAAAGTTTCATAGAATCTAATTTTCATATTTATTTTTTGCATGGACTTACATCATAACCTTCCCTCCTAACATATATAAATGATCTTAAAAGTTACGTATCATTTCGAACATTCCCCGATTTAAATTGAGTTTTGACCAAAACTAGTATAAATTTGTGTATATTTATTATTATTATTTGACCGAAACTTGCATTTTGAAACGTTTCATAGAATCTAATTTTCAGATGATTATTTGCATGGACTTCCATCATAAACTTCCCTCCTAACATATACAAATGATCTTAAAAGTTTTTTTATCATTTCAAACAGTCCCCGATTTAATTTGATTTTTGACAGAATCTAGTATAAACTAGTGTATAATATATTATGATTTTTTGACCAAAACTTGCATTTTGAAAAGTTTCATAGAATCTAATTTTCAGAATGATTTTTTGCATGGACTTCCATCATAACCTTCCCTCCTAACATATATAAATGATCCTAAAAGTTTCGTATCATTTCGAACATTCCCCGATTTAAATTGAGGTTTGACCGAAACTAGTATAAATTCGTGTATAATATATTATGATTATTTGACCGAAACTTGCATTTTGAAACGTTTCATAGGATCTAATTTTCAGATGATTTTTTGCATGGACTTCCATCATAAACTTCCCTCCTAACATATATAAATGATCTTAAAAGTTTTTTTATCATTTCAAACAGTCCCCGATTTAATTTGATTTTTGACAGAAACTTGTATAAACTAGTTTATAATATATTATGATTTTTTGACCAAAACTTGCATTTTGAAAAGTTTAATAGAATCTAATTTTCTGAATGATTTTTTGCATGACCTTCCATCATAACCTTCCCTCCTAACATATATAAATGATCTTAAAAGTTTCGTATCATTTCGAACATTCCCCGATTTAAATTGAGTTTTGACCGAAACTAGTATAAATTCGTGTATAATATATTATGATTATTTGACCGAAACTTTTATTTTGAAACGTTTCATAGAATCTAATTTTCAGATGAATTTTTGCATGGACTTCCATCATAAACTTCCCTCCTAACATATTTAAATGATCTTAAAATTTTTTTATCATTTCAAACAGTCCCCGATTTAATTTGATTTTTGACAGAAACTAGTATAAACTAGTGTATAATATATTATGATTTTTTAACCAAAACTAGCATTTTGAAAAGTTTCATAGAATCTAATTTTCATATTTATTTTTTGCATGGACTTCCATCATAACCTTCCCTCCTAACATATATAAATGATCTTAAAAGTTACGTATCATTTCGAACATTCCCCGATTTAAATTGAGTTTTGACCAAAACTAGTATAAATTCGTGTATATTTATTATGATTATTTGACCGAAACTTGCATTTTGAAAAGTTTCATAGAATCTTATTTTCAGATGATTATTTGCATGGACTTCCATCATAACCTTCCCTCCTAACATATATAAATGATCTTAAAAGTTATTTTATCATTTCAAACAGTCCCCGATTTAATTTGATTTTTGACAGAAACTAGTATAAACTAGTGTATAATATATTATGATTTTTTGACCAAAACTTGCATTTTGAAAAGTTTCATAGAATCTAATTTTCAGAATGATTTTTTGCATGGACTTCCATCATAACCTTCCCTCCTAACATATATAAATGATCCTAAAAGTTTCGTATCATTTCGAACATTCCCCGATTTAAATTGAGGTTTGACCGAAACTAGTATAAATTCGTGTATAATATATTATGATTATTTGACCGAAACTTGCATTTTGAAACGTTTCATAGGATCTAATTTTCAGATGATTTTTTGCATGGACTTCCATCATAAACTTCCCTCCTAACATATATAAATGATCTTAAAAGTTTTTTTATCATTTCAAACAGTCCCCGATTTAATTTGATTTTTGACAGAAACTAGTATAAACTAGTTTATAATATATTATGATTTTTTGACCAAAACTTGCATTTTGAAAAGTTTAATAGAATCTAATTTTCTGAATGATTTTTTGCATGACCTTCCATCATAACCTTCCCTCCTAACATATATAAATGATCTTAAAAGTTTCGTATCATTTCGAACATTCCCTGATTTAAATTGAGTTTTGACCGAAACTAGTATAAATTCGTGTATAATATATTATGATTATTTGACCGAAACTTTAATTTTGAAACGTTTCATAGATTCTAATTTTCAGATGAATTTTTGCATGGACTTCCATCATAAACTTCCCTCCTAACATATATAAATGATCTTAAAATTTTTTTATCATTTCAAACAGTCCCCGATTTAATTTGATTTTTGACAGAAACTAGTATAAACTAGTGTATAATATATTATGATTTTTTAACCAAAACTAGCATTTTGAAAAGTTTCATAGAATCTAATTTTCATATTTATTTTTTGCATGGACTTCCATCATAACCTTCCCTCCTAACATATATAAATGATCTTAAAAGTTACGTATCATTTCGAACATTCCCCGATTTAAATTGAGTTTTGACCAAAACTAGTATAAATTCGTGTATAATATATAATGATTATTTGACCGAAACTTGCATTTTGAAACGTTTCATAGAATCTAATTTTCAGATGATTATTTGCATTGACTTCCATCATAAACTTCCCTCCTAACATATATTAATGATCTTAAAAGTTTTTTTATCATTTCAAACAGTCCCCGATTTAATTTGATTTTTGACAGAAACTAGTATAAACTAGTGTATAATATATTATGATTTTTTGACCAAAACTTGCATTTTGAAAAGTTTCATAGAATCTAATTTTCAGAATGATTTTTTGCATGGACTTCCATCATAACCTTCCCTCCTAACTTATATAAATGATCCTAAAAGTTTCGTATCATTTCGAACATTCCCCGATTTAAATTGAGGTTTGACCGAAACTAGTATAAATTCGTGTATAATATATTATGATTATTTGACCGAAACTTGCATTTTGAAACGTTTCATAGGATCTAATTTTCAGATGATTTTTTGCATGGACTTCCATCATAAACTTCCCTCCTAACATATATAAATGATCTTAAAAGTTTTTTTATTATTTCAAACAGTCCCCGATTTAATTTGATTTTTGACAGAAACTAGTATAAACTAGTTTATAATATATTATGATTTTTTGACCAAAACTTGCATTTTGAAAAGTTTAATAGAATCTAATTTTCTGAATGTTTTTTTGCATGACCTTCCATCATAACCTTCCCTCCTAACATATATAAATGATCTTAAAAGTTTCGTATCATTTCGAACATTCCCCGATTTAAATTGAGTTTTGACCGAAACTAGTATAAATTCGTGTATAATATATTATGATTATTTTACCGAAACTTTTATTTTGAAACGTTTCATAGAATCTAATTTTCAGATGAATTTTTGCATGGACTTCCATCATAAACTTCCCTCTTAACATATATAAATGATCTTAAAATGTTTTTATCATTTCAAACAGTCCCCGATTTAATTTGATTTTTGACAGAAACTAGTATAAACTAGTGTATAATATATTATGATTTTTTAACCAAAACTAGCATTTTGAAAAGTTTCATAGAATCTAATTTTCATATTTATTTTTTGCATGGACTTCCATCATAACCTTCCCTCCTAACATATATAAATGATCTTAAAAGTTACGTATCATTTCGAACATTCCCCGATTTAAATTGAGTTTTGACCGAAACTAGTATAAATTCGTGTATAATATATTATGATTATTTGACCTAAACTTGCATTTTGAAATGTTTCATAGAATCTAATTTTCAGATGATTATTTGCATTGACTTCCATCATAAACTTCCCTCCTAACATATATTAATGATCTTAAAAGTTTTTTTATCATTTCAAACAGTCCCCGATTTAATTTGATTTTTGACAGAAACTAGTATAAACTAGTGTATAATATATTATGATTTTTTGACCAAAACTTGCATTTTGAAAAGTTTCATAGAATCTAATTTTCAGAATGATTTTTTGCATGACCTTCCATCATAACCTTCCCTCCTAACATATATAAATGATCCTAAAAGTTTCGTATCATTTCGAACATTCCCCGATTTAAATTGAGGTTTGACCGAAACTAGTATAAATTCGTGTATAATATATTATGATTATTTGACCGAAACTTGCATTTTGAAACGTTTCATAGGATCTAATTTTCAGATGATTTTTTGCATGGACTTCCATCATAAACTTCCCTCCTAACATATATAAATGATCTTAAAAGTTTTTTTATCATTTCAAACAGTCCCCGATTTAATTTGATTTTTGACAGAAACTAGTATAAACTAGTTTATAATATATTATGATTTTTTGACCAAAACTTGCATTTTGAAAAGTTTAATAGAATCTAATTTTCTGAATGATTTTTTGCATGACCTTCCATCATAACCTTCCCTCCTAAAATATATAAATGATCTTAAAAGTTTCGTATCATTTCGAACATTCCCCGATTTAAATTGAGTTTTGACCGAAACTAGTATAAATTCGTGTATAATATATTATGATTATTTGACCGAAACTTTTATTTTGAAACGTTTCATAGAATCTAATTTTCAGATGAATTTTTGCATGGACTTCCATCATAAACTTCCCTCCTAACATATATAAATGATCTTAAATTTTTTTTATCATTTCAAACAGTCCCCGATTTAATTTGATTTTTGACAGAAACTAGTATAAACTAGTGTATAATATATTATGATTTTTTAACCAAAACTAGCATTTTGAAAAGTTTCATAGAATCTAATTTTCATATTTATTTTTTGCATGGACTTCCATCATAACCTTCCCTCCTAACATATATAAATGATCTTAAAAGTTACGTATCATTTCGAACATTCCCCGATTTAAATTGAGTTTTGACCAAAACTAGTATAAATTCGTGTATAATATATTATGATTATTTGACCTAAACTTGCATTTTGAAATGTTTCATAGAATCTAATTTTCAGATGATTATTTGCATTGACTTCCATCATAAACTTCCCTCCTAACATATATTAATGATCTTAAAAGTTTTTTTATCATTTCAAACAGTCCCCGATTTAATTTGATTTTTGACAGAAACTAGTATAAACTAGTGTATAATATATTATGATTTTTTGACCAAAACTTGCATTTTGAAAAGTTTCATAGAATCTAATTTTCAGAATGATTTTTTGCATGACCTTCCATCATAACCTTCCCTCCTAACATATATAAATGATCCTAAAAGTTTCGTATCATTTCGAACATTCCCCGATTTAAATTGAGGTTTGACCGAAACTAGTATAAATTCGTGTATAATATATTATGATTATTTGACCGAAACTTGCATTTTGAAACGTTTCATAGGATCTAATTTTCAGATGATTTTTTGCATGGACTTCCATCATAAACTTCCCTCCTAACATATATAAATGATCTTAAAAGTTTTTTTATCATTTCAAACAGTCCCCGATTTAATTTGATTTTTGACAGAAACTAGTATAAACTAGTGTATAATATATTATGATTTTTTAACCAAAACTAGCATTTTGAAAAGTTTCATAGAAACTAATTTTCATATTTATTTTTTGCATGGACTTCCATCATAACCTTCCTTCCTAACAAATATAAATGATCTTAAAAGTTACGTTTCATTTCGAACATTCCCCGATTTAAATTGAATTTTGACCAAAACTAGTATAAATTCGTGTATAATATATTATGATTATTTGACCGAAACTTGCATTTTGAATCGTTTCATAGAATCTAATTTTCAGATGATTATTTGCATGGACTTCCATCATAAACCTCCCTCCTAACATATATTAATGATCTTAAAAGTTTTTTTATCATTTCAAACACTCCCCAATTTAATTTGATTTTTGACTGAAACTAGTATAAACTAGTATATAATATATTATGATTTTTTGACCAAAACTTGCATTTTGAAAAGTTTCATAGAATCTAATTTTCAGATTTATTTTTTGCATGGACTTCCATCATAAACTTCCCTCCTAACATATATAAATGATCTTAAAAGTTTTTTTATTATTTCAAACAGTCCCCGATTTAATTTGATTTTTGACAGAAACTAGTATAAACTAGTTTATAATATATTATGATTTTTTGACCAAAACTTGCATTTTGAAAAGATTAATAGAATCTAATTTTCTGAATGTTTTTTTGCATGACCTTCCATCATAACCTTCCCTCCTAACATATATAAATGATCTTAAAAGTTTCGTATCATTTCGAACATTCCCCGATTTAAATTGAGTTTTGACCGAAACTAGTATAAATTCGTGTATAATATATTATGATTATTTTACCGAAACTTTTATTTTGAAACGTTTCATAGAATCTAATTTTCAGATGAATTTTTGCATGGACTTCCATCATAAACTTCCCTCTTAACATATATAAATGATCTTAAAATGTTTTTATCATTTCAAACAGTCCCCGATTTAATTTGATTTTTGACAGAAACTAGTATAAACTAGTGTATAATATATTATGATTTTTTAACCAAAACTAGCATTTTGAAAAGTTTCATAGAATCTAATTTTCATATTTATTTTTTGCATGGACTTCCATCATAACCTTCCCTCCTAACATATATAAATGATCTTAAAAGTTACGTATCATTTCGAACATTCCCCGATTTAAATTGAGTTTTGACCGAAACTAGTATAAATTCGTGTATAATATATTATGATTATTTGACCTAAACTTGCATTTTGAAATGTTTCATAGAATCTAATTTTCAGATGATTATTTGCATTGACTTCCATCATAAACTTCCCTCCTAACATATATTAATGATCTTAAAAGTTTTTTTATCATTTCAAACAGTCCCCGATTTAATTTGATTTTTGACAGAAACTAGTATAAACTAGTGTATAATATATTATGATTTTTTGACCAAAACTTGCATTTTGAAAAGTTTCATAGAATCTAATTTTCAGAATGATTTTTTGCATGACCTTCCATCATAACCTTCCCTCCTAACATATATAAATGATCCTAAAAGTTTCGTATCATTTCGAACATTCCCCGATTTAAATTGAGGTTTGACCGAAACTAGTATAAATTCGTGTATAATATATTATGATTATTTGACCGAAACTTGCATTTTGAAACGTTTCATAGGATCTAATTTTCAGATGATTTTTTGCATGGACTTCCATCATAAACTTCCCTCCTAACATATATAAATGATCTTAAAAGTTTTTTTATCATTTCAAACAGTCCCCGATTTAATTTGATTTTTGACAGAAACTAGTATAAACTAGTTTATAATATATTATGATTTTTTGACCAAAACTTGCATTTTGAAAAGTTTAATAGAATCTAATTTTCTGAATGATTTTTTGCATGACCTTCCATCATAACCTTCCCTCCTAACATATATAAATGATCTTAAAAGTTTCGTATCATTTCGAACATTCCCCGATTTAAATTGAGTTTTGACCGAAACTAGTATAAATTCGTGTATAATATATTATGATTATTTGACCGAAACTTTTATTTTGAAACGTTTCATAGAATCTAATTTTCAGATGAATTTTTGCATGGACTTCCATCATAAACTTCCCTCCTAACATATATAAATGATCTTAAATTTTTTTTATCATTTCAAACAGTCCCCGATTTAATTTGATTTTTGACAGAAACTAGTATAAACTAGTGTATAATATATTATGATTTTTTAACCAAAACTAGCATTTTGAAAAGTTTCATAGAATCTAATTTTCATATTTATTTTTTGCATGGACTTCCATCATAACCTTCCCTCCTAACATATATAAATGATCTTAAAAGTTACGTATCATTTCGAACATTCCCCGATTTAAATTGAGTTTTGACCAAAACTAGTATAAATTCGTGTATAATATATTATGATTATTTGACCTAAACTTGCATTTTGAAATGTTTCATAGAATCTAATTTTCAGATGATTATTTGCATTGACTTCCATCATAAACTTCCCTCCTAACATATATTAATGATCTTAAAAGTTTTTTTATCATTTCAAACAGTCCCCGATTTAATTTGATTTTTGACAGAAACTAGTATAAACTAGTGTATAATATATTATGATTTTTTGACCAAAACTTGCATTTTGAAAAGTTTCATAGAATCTAATTTTCAGAATGATTTTTTGCATGACCTTCCATCATAACCTTCCCTCCTAACATATATAAATGATCCTAAAAGTTTCGTATCATTTCGAACATTCCCCGATTTAAATTGAGGTTTGACCGAAACTAGTATAAATTCGTGTATAATATATTATGATTATTTGACCGAAACTTGCATTTTGAAACGTTTCATAGGATCTAATTTTCAGATGATTTTTTGCATGGACTTCCATCATAAACTTCCCTCCTAACATATATAAATGATCTTAAAAGTTTTTTTATCATTTCAAACAGTCCCCGATTTAATTTGATTTTTGACAGAAACTAGTATAAACTAGTTTATAATATATTATGATTTTTTGACCAAAACTTGCATTTTGAAAAGTTTAATAGAATCTAATTTTCTGAATGATTTTTTGCATGACCTTCCATCATAACCTTCCCTCCTAAAATATATAAATGATCTTAAAAGTTTCGTATCATTTCGAACATTCCCCGATTTAAATTGAGTTTTGACCGAAACTAGTATAAATTCGTGTATAATATATTATGATTATTTGACCGAAACTTTTATTTTGAAACGTTTCATAGAATCTAATTTTCAGATGAATTTTTGCATGGACTTCCATCATAAACTTCCCTCCTAACATATATAAATGATCTTAAATTTTTTTTATCATTTCAAACAGTCCCCGATTTAATTTGATTTTTGACAGAAACTAGTATAAACTAGTGTATAATATATTATGATTTTTTAACCAAAACTAGCATTTTGAAAAGTTTCATAGAAACTAATTTTCATATTTATTTTTTGCATGGACTTCCATCATAACCTTCCTTCCTAACAAATATAAATGATCTTAAAAGTTACGTTTCATTTCGAACATTCCCCGATTTAAATTGAATTTTGACCAAAACTAGTATAAATTCGTGTATAATATATTATGATTATTTGACCGAAACTTGCATTTTGAATCGTTTCATAGAATCTAATTTTCAGATGATTATTTGCATGGACTTCCATCATAAACCTCCCTCCTAACATATATTAATGATCTTAAAAGTTTTTTTATCATTTCAAACACTCCCCAATTTAATTTGATTTTTGACTGAAACTAGTATAAACTAGTATATAATATATTATGATTTTTTGACCAAAACTTGCATTTTGAAAAGTTTCATAGAATCTAATTTTCAGATTTATTTTTTGCATGGACTTCCATCATAAACTTCCCTCCTAACATATATAAATGATCTTAAAAGTTTTTTTATTATTTCAAACAGTCCCCGATTTAATTTGATTTTTGACAGAAACTAGTATAAACTAGTTTATAATATATTATGATTTTTTGACCAAAACTTGCATTTTGAAAAGATTAATAGAATCTAATTTTCTGAATGTTTTTTTGCATGACCTTCCATCATAACCTTCCCTCCTAACATATATAAATGATCTTAAAAGTTTCGTATCATTTCGAACATTCCCCGATTTAAATTGAGTTTTGACCGAAACTAGTATAAATTCGTGTATAATATATTATGATTATTTTACCGAAACTTTTATTTTGAAACGTTTCATAGAATCTAATTTTCAGATGAATTTTTGCATGGACTTCCATCATAAACTTCCCTCTTAACATATATAAATGATCTTAAAATGTTTTTATCATTTCAAACAGTCCCCGATTTAATTTGATTTTTGACAGAAACTAGTATAAACTAGTGTATAATATATTATGATTTTTTAACCAAAACTAGCATTTTGAAAAGTTTCATAGAATCTAATTTTCATATTTATTTTTTGCATGGACTTCCATCATAACCTTCCCTCCTAACATATATAAATGATCTTAAAAGTTACGTATCATTTCGAACATTCCCCGATTTAAATTGAGTTTTGACCGAAACTAGTATAAATTCGTGTATAATATATTATGATTATTTGACCTAAACTTGCATTTTGAAATGTTTCATAGAATCTAATTTTCAGATGATTATTTGCATTGACTTCCATCATAAACTTCCCTCCTAACATATATTAATGATCTTAAAAGTTTTTTTATCATTTCAAACAGTCCCCGATTTAATTTGATTTTTGACAGAAACTAGTATAAACTAGTGTATAATATATTATGATTTTTTGACCAAAACTTGCATTTTGAAAAGTTTCATAGAATCTAATTTTCAGAATGATTTTTTGCATGGACTTCCATCATAACCTTCCCTCCTAACATATATAAATGATCCTAAAAGTTTCGTATCATTTCGAACATTCCCCGATTTAAATTGAGGTTTGACCGAAACTAGTATAAATTCGTGTATAATATATTATGATTATTTGACCGAAACTTGCATTTTGAAACGTTTCATAGGATCTAATTTTCAGATGATTTTTTGCATGGACTTCCATCATAAACTTCCCTCCTAACATATATAAATGATCTTAAAAGTTTTTTTATCATTTCAAACAGTCCCCGATTTAATTTGATTTTTGACAGAAACTAGTATAAACTAGTTTATAATATATTATGATTTTTTGACCAAAACTTGCATTTTGAAAAGTTTAATAGAATCTAATTTTCTGAATGATTTTTTGCATGACCTTCCATCATAACCTTCCCTCCTAACATATATAAATGATCTTAAAAGTTTCGTATCATTTCGAACATTCCCCGATTTAAATTGAGTTTTGACCGAAACTAGTATAAATTCGTGTATAATATATTATGATTATTTGACCGAAATTTTTATTTTGAAACGTTTCATAGAATCTAATTTTCAGATGAATTTTTGCATGGACTTCCATCATAAACTTCCCTCCTATCATATATAAATGATCTTAAATTTTTTTTAACATTTCAAACAGTCCCCGATTTAATTTGATTTTTGACAGAAACTAGTATAAACTAGTGTATAATATATTATGATTTTTTAACCAAAACTAGCATTTTGAAAAGTTTCATAGAAACTAATTTTCATATTTATTTTTTGCATGGACTTCCATCATAACCTTCCTTCCTAACAAATATAAATGATCTTAAAAGTTACGTTTCATTTCGAACATTCCCCGATTTAAATTGAATTTTGACCAAAACTAGTATAAATTCGTGTATAATATATTATGATTATTTGACCGAAACTTGCATTTTGAAACGTTTCATAGAATCTAATTTTCAGATGATTATTTGCATGGACTTCCATCATAAACCTCCCTCCTAACATATATTAATGATCTTAAAAGTTTTTTTATCATTTCAAACACTCCCCAATTTAATTTGTTTTTAAACTGAAACTAGTATAAACTAGTGTATAATATATTATGATTTTTTGACCAAAACTTGCATTTTGAAAAGTTTCATAGAATCTAATTTTCAGATTTATTTTTTGCATGGACTTCCATCATAAACTTCCCTCCTAACATATATAAATGATCTTAAAAGTTTTTTTATTATTTCAAACAGTCCCCGATTTAATTTGATTTTTGACAGAAACTAGTATAAACTAGTTTATAATATATTATGATTTTTTGACCAAAACTTGCATTTTGAAAAGTTTAATAGAATCTAATTTTCTGAATGTTTTTTTGCATGATCTTCCATCATAACCTTCCCTCCTAACATATATAAATGATCTTAAAAGTTTCGTTTCATTTCGAACATTCCCCGATTTAAATTGAGTTTTGACCGAAACTAGTATAAATTCGTGTATAATATATTATGATTATTTTACCGAAACTTTTATTTTGAAACGTTTCATAGAATCTAATTTTCAGATGAATTTTTGCATGGACTTCCATCATAAACTTCCCTCTTAACATATATAAATGATCTTAAAATGTTTTTATCATTTCAAACAGTCCCCGATTTAATTTGATTTTTGACAGAAACTAGTATAAACTAGTGTATAATATATTATGATTTTTTAACCAAAACTAGCATTTTGAAAAGTTTCATAGAAACTAATTTTCATATTTATTTTTTGCATGGACTTCCATCATAACCTTCCTTCCTAACAAATATAAATGATCTTAAAAGTTACGTTTCATTTCGAACATTCCCCGATTTAAATTGAATTTTGACCAAAACTAGTATAAATTCGTGTATAATATCTTATGATTATTTGACCGAAACTTGCATTTTGAAACGTTTCATAGAATCTAATTTTCAGATGATTATTTGCATGGACTTCCATCATAAACCTCCCTCCTAACATATATTAATGATCTTAAAAGTTTTTTTATCATTTCAAACACTCCCCAATTTAATTTGATTTTTGACTGAAACTAGTATAAACTAGTGTATAATATATTATGATTTTTTGACCAAAACTTGCATTTTGAAAAGTTTCATAGAATCTAATTTTCAGATTTATTTTTTGCATGGACTTCCATCATAAACTTCCCTCCTAACATATATAAATGATCTTAAAAGTTTTTTTATTATTTCAAACAGTCCCCGATTTAATTTGATTTTTGACAGAAACTAGTATAAACTAGTTTATAATATATTATGATTTTTTGACCAAAACTTGCATTTTGAAAAGTTTAATAGAATCTAATTTTCTGAATGTTTTTTTGCATGATCTTCCATCATAACCTTCCCTCCTAACATATATAAATGATCTTAAAAGTTTCGTATCATTTCGAACATTCCCCGATTTAAATTGAGTTTTGACCGAAACTAGTATAAATTCGTGTATAATATATTATGATTATTTGACCGAAACTTTTAATTTGAAACGTTTCATAGAATCTAATTTTCAGATGAATTTTTGCATGGACTTCCATCATAAACTTCCCTCTTAACATATATAAATGATCTTAAAATGTTTTTATCATTTCAAACAGTCCCCGATTTAATTTGATTTTTGACAGAAACTAGTATAAACTAGTGTATAATATATTATGATTTTTTAACCAAAACTAGCATTTTGAAAAGTTTCATAGAAACTAATTTTCATATTTATTTTTTGCATGGACTTCCATCATAACCTTCCTTCCTAACAAATATAAATGATCTTAAAAGTTACGTTTCATTTCGAACATTCCCCGATTTAAATTGAATTTTGACCAAAACTAGTATAAATTCGTGTATAATATCTTATGATTATTTGACCGAAACTTGCATTTTGAAACGTTTCATAGAATCTAATTTTCAGATGATTATTTGCATGGACTTCCATCATAAACCTCCCTCCTAACATATATTAATGATCTTAAAAGTTTTTTTATCATTTCAAACACTCCCCAATTTAATTTGATTTTTGACTGAAACTAGTATAAACTAGTGTATAATATATTATGATTTTTTGACCAAAACTTGCATTTTGAAAAGTTTCATAGAATCTAATTTTCAGATTTATTTTTTGCATGGACTTCCATCATAAACTTCCCTCCTAACATATATAAATGATCTTAAAAGTTTTTTTATTATTTCAAACAGTCCCCGATTTAATTTGATTTTTGACAGAAACTAGTATAAACTAGTTTATAATATATTATGATTTTTTGACCAAAACTTGCATTTTGAAAAGTTTAATAGAATCTAATTTTCTGAATGTTTTTTTGCATGACCTTCCATCATAACCTTCCCTCCTAACATATATAAATGATCTTAAAAGTTTCGTATCATTTCGAACATTCCCCGATTTAAATTGAGTTTTGACCGAAACTAGTATAAATTCGTGTATAAAATATTATGATTATTTTACCGAAACTTTTATTTTGAAACGTTTCATAGAATCTAATTTTCAGATGAATTTTTGCATGGACTTCCATCATAAACCTCCCTCCTAACATATATTAATGATCTTAAAAGTTTTTTTATCATTTCAAACACTCCCCAATTTAATTTGATTTTTGACTGAAACTAGTATAAACTAGTGTATAATATATTATGATTTTTTGAGCAAAACTTGCATTTTGAAAAGTTTCATAGAATCTAATTTTCAGATTTATTTTTTGCATGGACTTCCATCATAAACTTCCCTACTAATATATATAAATGATCTTAAAAGTTTTTTTATTATTTCAAACAGTCCCCGATTTAATTTGATTTTTGACAGAAACTAGTATAAACTAGTTTATAATATATTATGATTTTTTGACCAAAACTTGCATTTTGAAACGTTTCATAGAATCTAATTTTCAGATGATTATTTGCATGGACTTCCATCATAAACCTCCCTCCTAACATATATTAATGATCTTAAAAGTTTTTTAATCATTTCAAACACTCCCCAATTTAATTTGATTTTTGACTGAAACTAGTATAAACTAGTGTATAATATATTATGATTATTTGACCAAAACTTGCATTTTGAAAAGTTTCATAGAATCTAATTTTCAGATTTATTTTTTGCATGGACTTCCATCATAAACTTCCCTCCTAACATATATAAATGATCTTAAAAGTTTTTTTATTATTTCAAACAGTCCCCGATTTAATTTGATTTTTGACAGAAACTAGTATAAACTAGTTTATAATATATTATGATTTTTTGACCAAAACTTGCATTTTGAAAAGTTTAATAGAATCTAATTTTCTGAATGTTTTTTTGCATGACCTTCCATCATAACCTTCCCTCCTAACATATATAAATGATCTTAAAAGTTTCGTATCATTTCGAACATTCCCCGATTTAAATTGAATTTTGACCAAAACTAGTATAAATTCGTGTATAATATATTATGATTATTTGACCGAAACTTGCATTTTGAAAAGTTTCATAGAATCTAATTTTCAGAATGATTTTTTGCATGGACTTCCATCATAACCTTCCCTCCTAACATATATAAATGATCTTAAAAGTTACGTATCATTTCGAACATTCCCCGATTTAAATTGAGTTTTGACCAAAACTAGTATAAATTCGTGTATAATATATTATGATTATTTGACCGAAACTTGCATTTTGAAACGTTTCATAGAATCTAATTTTCAGATGATTATTTGCATGGACTTCCATCATAAACTTCCCTCCTAACATATATAAATGATCTTAAATTTTTTTTTATCATTTCAAACAGTCCCCGATTTAATTTGATTTTCGACAGAAACTAGTATAAACTAGTGTATAATATATTATGATTTTTTGACCAAAACTTGCATTTTGAAAAGTTTCATAGAATCTAATTTTCAGAATGATTTTATGCATGGACTTCCATCATAACCTTCCCTCCTAACATATATAAATGATCCTAAAAGTTTCGTATCATTTCGAACATTCCCCGATTTAAATTGAGTTTTGACCAAAACTAGTATAAATTCGTGTATAATATATTATGATTATTTGACCGAAACTTGCATTTTGAAACGTTTCATAGAATCTAATTTTCAGATGATTATTTGCATGGACTTCCATCATAAACTTCCCTCCTAACATATATTAATGATCTTAAAAGTTTTTTTATCATTTCAAACAGTCCCCGATTTAATTTGATTTTTGACAGAAACTAGTATAAACTAGTGTATAATATATTATGATTTTTTGACCAAAACTTGCATTTTGAAAAGTTTCATAGAATCTAATTTTCATAATGATTTTTTTCATGGACTTCCATCATAACCTTCCCTCCGAACATATATAAATGATCCTAAAAGTTTCGTATCATTTCGAACATTCCCCGATTTAAATTGAGGTTTGACCGAAACTAGTATAAATTCGTGTATAATATATTATGATTATTTGACCGAAACTTGCATTTTGAAACGTTTCATAGGATCTAATTTTCAGATGATTTTTTGCATGGACTTCCATCATAAACTTCCCTCCTAACATATATAAATGATCTTAAAAGTTTTTTTATCATTTCAAACAGTCCCCGATTTAATTTTATTTTTGACAGAAACTAGTATAAACTAGTTTATAATATATTATGATTTTTTGACCAAAACTTGCATTTTGAAAAGTTTAATAGAATCTAATTTTCTGAATGATTTTTTGCATGACCTTCCATCATAACCTTCCCTCCTAACATATATAAATGATCTTAAAAGTTTCGTATCATTTCGAACATTCCCCGATTTAAATTGAGTTTTGACCGAAACTAGTATAAATTTGTGTATAATATATTATGATTATTTGACCGAAACTTTTATTTTGAAACGTTTCATAGAATCTAATTTTCAGATGAATTTTTGCATGGACTTCCATCATAAACTTCCCTCCTAACATATATAAATGATCTTAAAATTTTTTTATCATTTCAAACAGTCCCCGATTTAATTTGATTTTTGACAGAAACTAATATAAACTAGTGTATAATATATTATGATTTTTTAACCAAAACTAGCATTTTGAAAAGTTTCATAGAAACTAATTTTCATATTTATTTTTTGCATTGACTTCCATCATAACCTTCCTTCCTAACAAATATAAATGATCTTAAAAGTTACGTTTCATTTCGAACATTCCCCGATTTAAATTGAATTTTGACCAAAACTAGTATAAATTCGTGTATAATATATTATGATTATTTGACCGAAACTTGCATTTTGAAACGTTTCATAGAATCTAATTTTCAGATGATTATTTGCATGGACTTCCATCATAATCTTCACTCCTAACATATATTAATGATCTTAAAAGTTTTTTTATCATTTCAAACACTCCCCAATTTAATTTGATTTTTGACAGAAACTAGTATAAACTAGTGTATAATATATTATGATTTTTTGACCAAAACTTGCATTTTGAAAAGTTTCATAGAATCTAATTTTCAGATTTATTTTTTGCATGGACTTCCATCATAACCTTCCCTCCTAACATATATAAATGATCTTAAAAGTTTCGTATCATTTCGAACATTCCCCGATTTAAATTGAGTTTTGACCAAAACTAGTATAAATTCATGTATATTTATTATGATTATTTGACCGAAACTTGCATTTTGAAACGTTTCATAGAATCTAATTTTCAGATGATTATTTGCATGGACTTCCATCATAAACTTCCCTCCTAACATATATAAATGATCTTAAAAGTTTTTTTATCATTTCAAACAGTCCCCGATTTAATTTGATTTTTGACAGAAACTAGTATAAACTAGTGTATAATATATTATGATTTTTTGACCAAAACTTGCATTTTGAAAAGTTTCATAGAATCTAATTTTCAGAATGATTTTTTGCATGGACTTCCATCATAACCTTCCCTCCTAACATATATAAATGATCTTAAAAGTTACGTATCATTTCGAACATTCCCCGATTTAAATTGAGTTTTGACCAAAACTAGTATAAATTCGTGTATAATATATTATGATTATTTGACCGAAACTTGCATTTTGAAACGTTTCATAGAATCTAATTTTCAGATGATTATTTGCATGGACTTCCATCATAAACTTCCCTCCTAACATATATTAATGATCTTAAAAGTTTTTTTATCATTTCAAACACTCCCCAATTTAATTTGATTTTTGACAGAAACTAGTATAAACTAGTGTATAATATATTATGATTTTTTTACCAAAACTTGCATTTTGAAAAGTTTCATAGAATCTAATTTTCAGATTTATTTTTTCCATGGACTTCCATCATAACCTTCCCTCCTAACATATATAAATGATCCTAAAAGTTTCGTATCATTTCGAACATTCCCCGATTTAAATTGAGTTTTGACCAAAACTAGTATAAATTCGTGTATAATTTATTATGATTATTTGACCGAAACTTGCATTTTGAAACGTTTCATAGAATCTAATTTTCAGATGATTATTTGCATGGACTTCCATCATAAACTTCCCTCCTAACATATATTAATGATCTTAAAAGTTTTTTTATCATTTCAAACAGTCCCCGATTTAATTTGATTTTTGACAGAAACTAGTATAAACTAGTGTATAATATATTATGATTTTTTGACCAAAACTTGCATTTTGAAAAGTTTCATAGAATCTAATTTTCAGAATGATTTTTTTCATGGACTTCCATCATAACCTTCCCTCCGAACATATATAAATGATCCTAAAAGTTTCGTATCATTTCGAACATTCCCCGATTTAAATTGAGGTTTGACCGAAACTAGTATAAATTCGTGTATAATATATTATGATTATTTGACCGAAACTTGCATTTTGAAACGTTTCATAGGATCTAATTTTCAGATGATTTTTTGCATGGACTTCCATCATAAACTTCCCTCCTAACATATATAAATGATCTTAAAAGTTTTTTTATCATTTCAAACAGTCCCCGATTTAATTTTATTTTTGACAGAAACTAGTATAAACTAGTTTATAATATATTATGATTTTTTGACCAAAACTTGCATTTTGAAAAGTTTAATAGAATCTAATTTTCTGAATGATTTTTTGCATGACCTTCCATCATAACCTTCCCTCCTAACATATATAAATGATCTTAAAAGTTTCGTATCATTTCGAACATTCCCCGATTTAAATTGAATTTTGACCAAAACTAGTATAAATTCGTGTATAATATATTATGATTATTTGACCGAAACTTGCATTTTGAAATGTTTCATAGAATCTAATTTTCAGAATGATTTTTTGCATGGACTTCCATCATAACTTTCCCTCCTAACATATATAAATGATCTTAAAAGTTACGTATCATTTCGAACATTCCCCGATTTAAATTGAGTTTTGACCAAAACTAGTATAAATTCGTGTATAATATATTATGATTATTTGACCGAAACTTGCATTTTGAAACGTTTCATAGAATCTAATTTTCAGATGATTATTTGCATGGACTTCCATCATAAACTTCCCTCCTAACATATATTAATGATCTTAAAAGTTTTTTTATCATTTCAAACACTCCCCAATTTAATTTGATTTTTGACTGAAACTAGTATAAACTAGTGTATAATATATTATGATTTTTTGACCAAAACTTGCATTTTGAAAAGTTTCATAGAATCTAATTTTCAGATTTATTTTTTGCATGGACTTCCATCATAAACTTCCCTCCTAACATATATAAATGATCTTAAAAGTTTTTTTATTATTTCAAACAGTCCCCGATTTAATTTGATTTTTGACAGAAACTAGTATAATCTAGTTTATAATATATTATGATTTTTTGACCAAAACTTGCATTTTGAAAAGTTTAATAGAATCTAATTTTCTGAATGTTTTTTTGCATGACCTTCCATCATAACCTTCCCTCCTAACATATATAAATGATCTTAAAAGTTTCGTATCATTTCGAACATTCCCCGATTTAAATTGAGTTTTGACCGAAACTAGTATAAATTCGTGTATAAAATATTATGATTATTTTACCGAAACTTTTATTTTGAAACGTTTCATAGAATCTAATTTTCAGATGAATTTTTGCATGGACTTCCATCATAAACCTCCCTCCTAACATATATTAATGATCTTAAAAGTTTTTTTATCATTTCAAACACTCCCCAATTTAATTTGATTTTTGACTGAAACTAGTATAAACTAGTGTATAATATATTATGATTTTTTGACCAAAACTTGCATTTTGAAAAGTTTCATAGAATCTAATTTTCAGATTTATTTTTTGCATGGACTTCCATCATAAACTTCCCTACTAATATATATAAATGATCTTAAAAGTTTTTTTATTATTTCAAACAGTCCCCGATTTAATTTGATTTTTGACAGAAACTAGTATAAACTAGTTTATAATATATTATGATTTTTTGACCAAAACTTTCATTTTGAAACGTTTCATAGAATCTAATTTTCAGATGATTATTTGCATGGACTTCCATCATAAACCTCCCTCCTAACATATATTAATGATCTTAAAAGTTTTTTAATCATTTCAAACACTCCCCAATTTAATTTGATTTTTGACTGAAACTAGTATAAACTAGTGTATAATATATTATGATTATTTGACCAAAACTTGCATTTTGAAAAGTTTCATAGAATCTAATTTTCAGATTTATTTTTTGCATGGACTTCCATCATAAACTTCCCTCCTAACATATATAAATGATCTTAAAAGTTTTTTTATTATTTCAAACAGTCCCCGATTTAATTTGATTTTTGACAGAAACTAGTATAAACTAGTTTATAATATATTATGATTTTTTGACCAAAACTTGCATTTTGAAAAGTTTAATAGAATCTAATTTTCTGAATGTTTTTTTGCATGACCTTCCATCATAACCTTCCCTCCTAACATATATAAATGATCTTAAAAGTTTCGTATCATTTCGAACATTCCCCGATTTAAATTGAATTTTGACCAAAACTAGTATAAATTCGTGTATAATATATTATGATTATTTGACCGAAACTTGCATTTTGAAAAGTTTCATAGAATCTAATTTTCAGAATGATTTTTTGCATGGACTTCCATCATAACCTTCCCTCCTAACATATATAAATGATCGTAAAAGTTACGTATCATTTCGAACATTCCCCGATTTAAATTGAGTTTTGACCAAAACTAGTATAAATTCGTGTATAATATATTATGATTATTTGACCGAAACTTGCATTTTGAAACGTTTCATAGAATCTAATTTTCAGATGATTATTTGCATGGACTTCCATCATAAACTTCCCTCCTAACATATATAAATGATCTTAAATTTTTTTTTATCATTTCAAACAGTCCCCGATTTAATTTGATTTTCGACAGAAACTAGTATAAACTAGTGTATAATATATTATGATTTTTTGACCAAAACTTGCATTTTGAAAAGTTTCATAGAATCTAATTTTCAGAATGATTTTTTGCATGGACTTCCATCATAACCTTCCCTCCTAACATATATAAATGATCCTAAAAGTTTCGTATCATTTCGAACATTCCCCGATTTAAATTGAGTTTTGACCAAAACTAGTATAAATTCGTGTATAATATATTATGATTATTTGACCGAAACTTGCATTTTGAAACGTTTCATAGAATCTAATTTTCAGATGATTATTTGCATGGACTTCCATCATAAACTTCCCTCCTAACATATATTAATGATCTTAAAAGTTTTTTTATCATTTCAAACAGTCCCCGATTTAATTTGATTTTTGACAGAAACTAGTATAAACTAGTGTATAATATATTATGATTTTTTGACCAAAACTTGCATTTTGAAAAGTTTCATAGAATCTAATTTTCATAATGATTTTTTTCATGGACTTCCATCATAACCTTCCCTCCGAACATATATAAATGATCCTAAAAGTTTCGTATCATTTCGAACATTCCCCGATTTAAATTGAGGTTTGACCGAAACTAGTATAAATTCGTGTATAATATATTATGATTATTTGACCGAAACTTGCATTTTGAAACGTTTCATAGGATCTAATTTTCAGATGATTTTTTGCATGGACTTCCATCATAAACTTCCCTCCTAACATATATAAATGATCTTAAAAGTTTTTTTATCATTTCAAACAGTCCCCGATTTAATTTTATTTTTGACAGAAACTAGTATAAACTAGTTTATAATATATTATGATTTTTTGACCAAAACTTGCATTTTGAAAAGTTTAATAGAATCTAATTTTCTGAATGATTTTTTGCATGACCTTCCATCATAACCTTCCCTCCTAACATATATAAATGATCTTAAAAGTTTCGTATCATTTCGAACATTCCCCGATTTAAATTGAGTTTTGACCGAAACTAGTATAAATTTGTGTATAATATATTATGATTATTTGACCGAAACTTTTATTTTGAAACGTTTCATAGAATCTAATTTTCAGATGAATTTTTGCATGGATTTCCATCATAAACTTCCCTCCTAACATATATAAATGATCTTAAAATTTTTTTATCATTTCAAACAGTCCCCGATTTAATTTGATTTTTGACAGAAACTAATATAAACTAGTGTATAATATATTATGATTTTTTAACCAAAACTAGCATTTTGAAAAGTTTCATAGAAACTAATTTTCATATTTATTTTTTGCATGGACTTCCATCATAACCTTCCTTCCTAACAAATATAAATGATCTAAAAAGTTACGTTTCATTTCGAACATTCCCCGATTTAAATTGAATTTTGACCAAAACTAGTATAAATTCGTGTATAATATATTATGATTATTTGACCGAAACTTGCATTTTGAAACGTTTCATAGAATCTAATTTTCAGATGATTATTTGCATGGACTTCCATCATAATCTTCACTCCTAACATATATTAATGATCTTAAAAGTTTTTTTATCATTTCAAACACTCCCCAATTTAATTTGATTTTTGACAGAAACTAGTATAAACTAGTGTATAATATATTATGATTTTTTGACCAAAACTTGCATTTTGAAAAGTTTCATAGAATCTAATTTTCAGATTTATTTTTTGCATGGACTTCCATCATAACCTTCCCACCTAACATATATAAATGATCTTAAAAGTTTCGTATCATTTCGAACATTCCCCGATTTAAATTGAGTTTTGACCAAAACTAGTATAAATTCATGTATATTTATTATGATTATTTGACCGAAACTTGCATTTTGAAACGTTTCATAGAATCTAATTTTCAGATGATTATTTGCATGGACTTCCATCATAAACTTCCCTCCTAACATATATAAATGATCTTAAAAGTTTTTTTATCATTTCAAACAGTCCCCGATTTAATTTGATTTTTGACAGAAACTAGTATAAACTAGTGTATAATATATTATGATTTTTTGACCAAAACTTGCATTTTGAAAAGTTTCATAGAATCTAATTTTCAGAATGATTTTTTGCATGGACTTCCATCATAACCTTCCCTCCTAACATATATAAATGATCTTAAAAGTTACGTATCATTTCGAACATTCCCCGATTTAAATTGAGTTTTGACCAAAACTAGTATAAATTCGTGTATAATATATTATGATTATTTGACCGAAACTTGCATTTTGAAACGTTTCATAGAATCTAATTTTCAGATGATTATTTGCATGGACTTCCATCATAAACTTCCCTCCTAACATATATTAATGATCTTAAAAGTTTTTTTATCATTTCAAACACTCCCCAATTTAATTTGATTTTTGACAGAAACTAGTATAAACTAGTGTATAATATATTATGATTTTTTTACCAAAACTTGCATTTTGAAAAGTTTCATAGAATCTAATTTTCAGATTTATTTTTTCCATGGACTTCCATCATAACCTTCCCTCCTAACATATATAAATGATCCTAAAAGTTTCGTATCATTTCGAACATTCCCCGATTTAAATTGAGTTTTGACCAAAACTAGTATAAATTCGTGTATAATATATTATGATTATTTGACCGAAACTTGCATTTTGAAACGTTTCATAGAATCTAATTTTCAGATGATTATTTGCATGGACTTCCATCATAAACTTCCCTCCTAACATATATTAATGATCTTAAAAGTTTTTTTATCATTTCAAACAGTCCCCGATTTAATTTGATTTTTGACAGAAACTAGTATAAACTAGTGTATAATATATTATGATTTTTTGACCAAAACTTGCATTTTGAAAAGTTTCATAGAATCTAATTTTCAGAATGATTTTTTTCATGGACTTCCATCATAACCTTCCCTCCGAACATATATAAATGATCCTAAAAGTTTCGTATCATTTCGAACATTCCCCGATTTAAATTGAGGTTTGACCGAAACTAGTATAAATTCGTGTATAATATATTATGATTATTTGACCGAAACTTGCATTTTGAAACGTTTCATAGGATCTAATTTTCAGATGATTTTTTGCATGGACTTCCATCATAAACTTCCCTCCTAACATATATAAATGATCTTAAAAGTTTTTTTATCATTTCAAACAGTCCCCGATTTAATTTTATTTTTGACAGAAACTAGTATAAACTAGTTTATAATATATTATGATTTTTTGACCAAAACTTGCATTTTGAAAAGTTTAATAGAATCTAATTTTCTGAATGATTTTTTGCATGACCTTCCATCATAACCTTCCCTCCTAACATATATAAATGATCTTAAAAGTTTCGTATCATTTCGAACATTCCCCGATTTAAATTGAATTTTGACCAAAACTAGTATAAATTCGTGTATAATATATTATGATTATTTGACCGAAACTTGCATTTTGAAAAGTTTCATAGAATCTAATTTTCAGAATGATTTTTTGCATGGACTTCCATCATAACCTTCCCTCCTAACATATATAAATGATCTTAAAAGTTACGTATCATTTCGAACATTCCCCGATTTAAATTGAGTTTTGACCAAAACTAGTATAAATTCGTGTATAATATATTATGATTATTTGACCGAAACTTGCATTTTGAAACGTTTCATAGAATCTAATTTTCAGATGATTATTTGCATGGACTTCCATCATAAACTTCCCTCCTAACATATATTAATGATCTTAAATTTTTTTTTATCATTTCAAACAGTCCCCGATTTAATTTGATTTTCGACAGAAACTAGTATAAACTAGTGTATAATATATTATGATTTTTTGACCAAAACTTGCATTTTGAAAAGTTTCATAGAATTTAATTTTCAGAATGATTTTTTTCATGGACTTCCATCATAACCTTCCCTCCGAACATATATAAATGATCCTAAAAGTTTCGTATCATTTCGAACATTCCCCGATTTAAATTGAGGTTTGACCGAAACTAGTATAAATTCGTGTATAATATATTATGATTATTTGACCGAAACTTGCATTTTGAAACGTTTCATAGGATCTAACAGATGATTTTTTGCATGGACTTCCATCATAAACTTCCCTCCTAACATATATAAATGATCTTAAAAGTTTTTTTATCATTTCAAACAGTCCCCGATTTAATTTTATTTTTGACAGAAACTAGTATAAACTAGTTTATAATATATTATGATTTTTTGACCAAAACTTGCATTTTGAAAAGTTTAATAGAATCTAATTTTCTGAATGATTTTTTGCATGACCTTCCATCATAACCTTCCCTCCTAACATATATAAATGATCTTAAAAGTTTCGTATCATTTCGAACATTCCCCGATTTAAATTGAATTTTAACCAAAACTAGTATAAATTCGTGTATAATATATTATGATTATTTGACCGAAACTTGCATTTTGAAAAGTTTCATAGAATCTAATTTTCAGAATGATTTTTTGCATGGACTTCCATCATAACCTTCCCTCCTAACATATATAAATGATCTTAAAAGTTACGTATCATTTCGAACATTCCCCGATTTAAATTGAGTTTTGACCAAAACTAGTATAAATTCGTGTATAATATATTATGATTATTTGACCGAAACTTGCATTTTGAAACGTTTCATAGAATCTAATTTTCAGATGATTATTTGCATGGACTTCCATCATAAACTTCCCTCCTAACATATATAAATGATCTTAAATTTTTTTTTATCATTTCAAACAGTCCCCGATTTAATTTGATTTTCGACAGAAACTAGTATAAACTAGTGTATAATATATTATGATTTTTTGACCAAAACTTGCATTTTGAAAAGTTTCATAGAATCTAATTTTCAGAATGATTTTTTGCATGGACTTCCATCATAAACTTCCCTCCTAACATATATAAATGATCCTAAAAGTTTCGTATCATTTCGAACATTCCCCGATTTAAATTGAGTTTTGACCAAAACTAGTATAAATTCGTGTATAATATATTATGATTATTTGACCGAAACTTGCATTTTGAAACGTTTCATAGAATCTAATTTTCAGATGATTATTTGCATGGACTTCCATCATAAACTTCCCTCCTAACATATATTAATGATCTTAAAAGTTTTTTTATCATTTCAAACAGTCCCCGATTTAATTTGATTTTTGACAGAAACTAGTATAAACTAGTGTATAATATATTATGATTTTTTGACCAAAACTTGCATTTTGAAAAGTTTCATAGAATCTAATTTTCAGAATGATTTTTTTCATGGACTTCCATCATAACCTTCCCTCCGAACATATATAAATGATCCTAAAAGTTTCGTATCATTTCGAACATTCCCCGATTTAAATTGAGGTTTGACCGAAACTAGTATAAATTCGTGTATAATATATTATGATTATTTGACCGAAACTTGCATTTTGAAACGTTTCATAGGATCTAATTTTCAGATGATTTTTTGCATGGATTTCCATCATAAACTTCCCTCCTAACATATATAAATGATCTTAAAAGTTTTTTTATCATTTCAAACAGTCCCCGATTTAATTTTATTTTTGACAGAAACTAGTATAAACTAGTTTATAATATATTATGATTTTTTGACCAAAACTTGCATTTTGAAAAGTTTAATAGAATCTAATTTTCTGAATGATTTTTTGCATGACCTTCCATCATAACCTTCCCTCCTAACATATATAAATGATCTTAAAAGTTTCGTATCATTTCGAACATTCCCCGATTTAAATTGAGTTTTGACCGAAACTAGTATAAATTCGTGTATAATATATTATGATTATTTGACCGAAACTTTTATTTTGAAACGTTTCATAGAATCTAATTTTCAGATGAATTTTTGCATGGACTTCCATCATAAACTTCCCTCCTAACATATATAAATGATCTTAAAATTTTTTTATCATTTCAAACAGTCCCCGATTTAATTTGATTTTTGACAGAAACTAGTATAAACTAGTGTATAATATATTATGATTTTTTAACCAAAACTAGCATTTTGAAAAGTTTCATAGAAACTAATTTTCATATTTATTTTTTGCATGGACTTCCATCATAACCTTCCTTCCTAACAAATATAAATGATCTTAAAAGTTACGTTTCATTTCGAACATTCCCCGATTTAAATTGAATTTTGACCAAAACTAGTATAAATTCGTGTATAATATATTATGATTATTTGACCGAAACTTGCATTTTGAAACGTTTCATAGAATCTAAGTTTCAGATGATTATTTGCATGGACTTCCATCATAAACTTCACTCCTAACATATATTAATGATCTTAAAAGTTTTTTTATCATTTCAAACACTCCCCAATTTAATTTGATTTTTGACAGAAACTAGTATAAACTAGTGTATAATATATTATGATTTTTTGACCAAAACTTGCATTTTGAAAAGTTTCATAGAATCTAATTTTCAGATTTATTTTTTGCATGGACTTCCATCATAACCTTCCCTCCTAACATATATAAATGATCTTAAAAGTTTCGTATCATTTCGAACATTCCCCGATTTAAATTGAGTTTTGACCAAAACTAGTATAAATTCATGTATATTTATTATGATTATTTGACCGAAACTTGCATTTTGAAACGTTTCATAGAATCTAATTTTCAGATGATTATTTGCATGGACTTCCATCATAAACTTCCCTCCTAACATATATAAATGATCTTAAAAGTTTTTTTATCATTTCAAACAGTCCCCGATTTAATTTGATTTTTGACAGAAACTAGTATAAACTAGTGTATAATATATTATGATTTTTTGACCAAAACTTGCATTTTGAAAAGTTTCATAGAATCTAATTTTCAGAATGATTTTTTGCATGGACTTCCATCATAACCTTCCCTCCTAACATATATAAATGATCTTAAAAGTTACGTATCATTTCGAACATTCCCCGATTTAAATTGAGTTTTGACCAAAACTAGTATAAATTCGTGTATAATATATTATGATTATTTGACCGAAACTTGCATTTTGAAACGTTTCATAGAATCTAATTTTCAGATGATTATTTGCATGGACTTCCATCATAAACTTCCCTCCTAACATATATTAATGATCTTAAAAGTTTTTTTATCATTTCAAACACTCCCCAATTTAATTTGATTTTTGACAGAAACTAGTATAAACTAGTGTATAATATATTATGATTTTTTTACCAAAACTTGCATTTTGAAAAGTTTCATAGAATCTAATTTTCAGATTTATTTTTTCCATGGACTTCCATCATAACCTTCCCTCCTAACATATATAAATGATCCTAAAAGTTTCGTATCATTTCGAACATTCCCCGATTTAAATTGAGTTTTGACCAAAACTAGTATAAATTCGTGTGTAATATATTATGATTATTTGACCGAAACTTGCATTTTGAAACGTTTCATAGAATCTAATTTTCAGATGATTATTTGCATGGACTTCCATCATAAACTTCCCTCCTAACATATATTAATGATCTTAAAAGTTTTTTTATCATTTCAAACAGTCCCCGATTTAATTTGATTTTTGACAGAAACTAGTATAAACTAGTGTATAATATATTATGATTTTTTGACCAAAACTTGCATTTTGAAAAGTTTCATAGAATCTAATTTTCAGAATGATTTTTTTCATGGACTTCCATCATAACCTTCCCTCCGAACATATATAAATGATCCTAAAAGTTTCGTATCATTTCGAACATTCCCCGATTTAAATTGAGGTTTGACCGAAACTAGTATAAATTCGTGTATAATATATTATGATTATTTGACCGAAACTTGCATTTTGAAACGTTTCATAGGATCTAATTTTCAGATGATTTTTTGCATGGACTTCCATCATAAACTTCCCTCCTAACATATATAAATGATCTTAAAAGTTTTTTTATCATTTCAAACAGTCCCCGATTTAATTTTATTTTTGACAGAAACTAGTATAAACTAGTTTATAATATATTATGATTTTTTGACCAAAACTTGCATTTTGAAAAGTTTAATAGAATCTAATTTTCTGAATGATTTTTTGCATGACCTTCCATCATAACCTTCCCTCCTAACATATATAAATGATCTTAAAAGTTTCGTATCATTTCGAACATTCCCCGATTTAAATTGAGTTTTGACCGAAACTAGTATAAATTCGTGTATAATATATTATGATTATTTGACCGAAACTTTTATTTTGAAACGTTTCATAGAATCTAATTTTCAGATGAATTTTTGCATGGACTTCCATCATAAACTTCCCTCCTAACATATATAAATGATCTTAAAATTTTTTTATCATTTCAAACAGTCCCCGATTTAATTTGATTTTTGACAGAAACTAGTATAAACTAGTGTATAATATATTATGATTTTTTAACCAAAACTAGCATTTTGAAATGTTTCATAGAAACTAATTTTCATATTTATTTTTTGCAAGGACTTCCATCATAACCTTCCTTCCTAACAAATATAAATGATCTTAAAAGTTACGTTTCATTTCGAACATTCCCCGATTTAAATTGAATTTTGACCAAAACTAGTATAAATTCGTGTATAATATATTATGATTATTTGACCGAAACTTGCATTTTGAAACGTTTCATAGAATCTAATTTTCAGATGATTATTTGCATGGACTTCCATCATAAACTTCACTCCTAACATATATTAATGATCTTAAAAGTTTTTTTATCATTTCAAACACTCCCCAATTTAATTTGATTTTTGACAGAAACTAGTATAAACTAGTGTATAATATATTATGATTTTTTGACCAAAACTTGCATTTTGAAAAGTTTCATAGAATCTAATTTTCAGATTTATTTTTTTCATGGACTTCCATCATAACCTTCCCTCCTAACATATATAAATGATCTTAAAAGTTTCGTATCATTTCGAACATTCCCCGATTTAAATTGAGTTTTGACCAAAACTAGTATAAATTCATGTATATTTATTATGATTATTTGACCGAAACTTGCATTTTGAAACGTTTCATAGAATCTAATTTTCAGATGATTATTTGCATGGACTTCCATCATAAACTTCCCTCCTAACATATATAAATGATCTTAAAAGTGTTTTTATCATTTCAAACAGTCCCCGATTTAATTTGATTTTTGACAGAAACTAGTATAAACTAGTTTATAATATATTATGATTTTTTAACCAAAACATGCCTTTTGAAAAGTTTCATAGAATCTAATTTTCTGAATGATTTTTTGCATGACCTTCCATCATAACCTTCCCTCCTAACATATATAAATGATCTTAAAAGTTTCGTATCATTTCGAACATTCCCCGATTTAAATTGAGTTTTGACCAAAACTAGTATAAATTCGTGTATAATATATTATGATTATTTGACCGAAACTTACATTTTGAAACGTTTCATAGAATCTAATTTTCAGATGATTATTTGCATGGACTTCCATCATAAACTTCCCTCCTAACATATATAAATGATCTTAAAAGTTTTTTATCATTTCAAACAGTCCCCAATTTAATTTTATTTTTAACAGAAACTAGTATAAATTAGTGTATAATATATTATGATTTTTTGACCGAAACTTGCATTTTGAAAAGTTTCATAGAATCTAATTTTCAGATTTATTTTTTGCATGGACTTCCATCATAACCTTCCCTCCTAAAATATATAAATGATCTTAAAAGTTTCATATCATTTCGAACATTCCCCGATTTAAATTGAGTTTTGATCGAAACTAGTATAAATTCGTGTATATTTATTACGATTATTTGACCGAAACGTGCATTTTGAAACGTTTCATAGAATCTAATTTTCAGATGATTATTTGCATGGACTTCCATCATAAACTTCCCTCCTAACATATATAAATGATCTTAAAAGTTTTTTTATCATTTCAAACAGTCCCCAATTTAATTTGATTTTCGACAGAAACTAGTATAAACTAGTGTATAATATATTATGATTTTTTGACCAAAACTTGCATTTTGAAAGGTTTCATAGAATCTAATTTTCAGATTTATTTTTTGCATGGACTTCCATCATAACCTTCCCTCCTAACATATATAAATGATCTTAAAAGTTTCGTATCATTTCGAACATTCCACGATTTAAATTGAGTTTTGACCAAAACTAGTATAAATTCGTGTATATTTATTATGATTATTTGACCGAAACTTGCATTTTGAAACGTTTCATAGAATCTAATTTTCAGATGATTATTTGCATGGACTTCCATCATAAACTTCCCTCCTAACATATATAAATGATCTTAAAAGTTTTTTTATCATTTCAAACAGTCCCCGATTTAATTTGATTTTCGACAGAAACTAGTATAAACTAGTGTATAATATATTATGATTTTTTGACCAAAACTTGCATTTTGAAAAGTTTCATAGAATCTAATTTTCAGAATGATTTTTTGCATGGACTTCCATCATAACCTTCCCTCCTAACATATATAAATGATCTTAAAAGTTACGTATCATTTCGAACATTCCCCGATTTAAATTGAGTTTTGACCAAAACTAGTATAAATTCGTGTATAATATATTATGATTATTTGACCGAAACTTGCATTTTGAAACGTTTCATAGAATCTAATTTTCAGATGAATTTTTGCATGGACTTCCATCATAAATTTCCCTCCTAACATATATAAATGATCTTAAAATTTTTTTATCATTTCAAACAGTCCCCGATTTAATTTGATTTTTGACAGAAACTAGTATAAACTAGTGTATAATATATTATGATTTTTTAACCAAAACTAGCATTTTGAAAAGTTTCATAGAAACTAATTTTCATATTTATTTTTTGCATGGACTTCCATCATAACCTTCCTTCCTAACAAATATAAATGATCTTAAAAGTTACGTTTCATTTCGAACATTCCCCGATTTAAATTGAATTTTGACCAAAACTAGTATAAATTCGTGTATAATATATTATGATTATTTGACCGAAACTTGCATTTTGAAACGTTTCATAGAATCTAATTTTCAGATGATTATTTGCATGGACTTCCATCATAAACTTCCCTCCTAACATATATTAATGATCTTAAAAGTTTTTTTATCATTTCAAACACTCCCCAATTTAATTTGATTTTTGACAGAAACTAGTATAAACTAGTGTATAATATATTATGATTTTTTGACCAAAACTTGCATTTTGAAAAGTTTCATAGAATCTAATTTTCAGATTTATTTTTTGCATTGACTTCCATCATAACCTTCCCTCCTAACATATATAAATGATCTTAAAAGTTTCGTATCATTTCGAAAATTCCCCGATTTAAATTGAGTTTTGACCAAAACTAGTATAAATTCGTGTATATTTATTATGATTATTTGACCGAAACTTGCATTTTGAAACGTTTCATAGAATCTAATTTTCAGATGATTATTTGCATGGACTTCCATCATAAACTTCCCTCCTAACATATATAAATGATCTTAAAAGTTTTTTTATCATTTCAAACAGTCCCCGATTTAATTTTATTTTCGACAGAAACTAGTATAAACTAGTGTATAATATATTATGATTTTTTGACCAAAACTTGCATTTTGAAAAGTTTCATAGAATCTAATTTTCAGAATGATTTTTTGCATGGACTTCCATCATAACCTTCCCTCCTAACATATATAAATGATCTTAAAAGTTACGTATCATTTCGAACATTCTCCGATTTAAATTGAGTTTTGACCAAAACTAGTATAAATTTGTGTATAATATATTATGATTATTTGACCGAAACTTGCATTTTGAAACGTTTCATAGAATCTAATTTTCAGATGATTATTTGCATGGACTTCCATCATAAACTTCCCTCCTAACATATATTAATGATCTTAAAATTTTTTTTATCATTTCAAACACTCCCCAATTTAATTTGATTTTTCACAGAAACTAGTATAAACTAGTGTATAATATATTATGATTTTTTGACCAAAAATTGCATTTTGAAAAGTTTCATAGAATCTAATTTTCATATTTATTTTTTCCATGGACTTCCATCATAACCTTCCCTCCTAACATATAAAAATGATCTTAAAAGTTTCGTATCATTTCGAACATTCCCCGATTTAAATTGAGTTTTGACCGAAACTAGTATAAATTCGTGTATATTTATTATGATTATTTGACCGAAACTTGCATTTTGAAACGTTTCATAGAATCTAATTTTCAGATGATTTTTTGCATGGACTTCCATCATAAACTTCCCTCCTAACATATATAAATGATCCTAAAAGTTTTTTTATCATTTCAAACAGTCCCCGATTTAATTTGATTTTTGACAGAAACTATTATAAACTAGTGTATAATATATTATGATTTTTTGACCAAAACTTGCATTTTGAAAAGTTTCATAGAATCTAATTTTCAGAATGATTTTTTGCATGGACTTCCATCATAACCTTCCCTCCTAACATATATAAATGATCCTAAAAGTTTCGTATCATTTCGAACATTCCCCGATTTAAATAGAGTTTTGTCCGAAACTAGTATAAATTCGTGTATAATATATTATGATTATTTGACCGAAACTTGCATTTTGAAACGTTTCATAGAATCTAATTTTCAGATGATTTTTTGCATGGACTTCCATCATAAACTTCCCTCCTAACATATATAAATGATCTTAAAAGTTTTTTTATCATTTCAAACAGTCCCCGATTTAATTTGATTTTTGACAGAAACTAGTATAAACTAGTTTATAATATATTATGATTTTTTAACCAAAACATGCCTTTTGAAAAGTTTCATAGAATCTAATTTTCTGAATGATTTTTTGCATGACCTTCCATCAAAACCTTCCCTCCTAACATATATAAATGATCTTAAAAGTTTCGTATCATTTCGAACATTCCCCGATTTAAATTGAGTTTTGACCAAAACTAGTATAAATTCGTGTATAATATATTATGATTATTTGACCGAAACTTACATTTTGAAACGTTTCATAGAATCTAATTTTCAGATGATTATTTGCATGGACTTCCATCATAAACTTCCCTCCTAACATATATAAATGATCTTAAAAGTTTTTTATCATTTCAAACAGTCCCCGATTTAATTTTAATTTTTAACAGAAACTAGTATAAATTAGTGTATAATATATTATGATTTTTTGAACAAAACTTGCATTTTGAAAAGTTTCATAGAATCTAATTTTCAGATTTATTTTTTGCATGGACTTCCATCATAACCTTCCCTCCTAACATATATAAATGATCTTAAAAGTTTCGTATCATTTCGAACATTCCCCGATTTAAATTGAGTTTTGACCAAAACTAGTATAAATTCGTGTATATTTATTATGATTATTTGACCGAAACTTGCATTTTGAAACGTTTCATAGAATCTAATTTTCAGATGATTATTTGCATGGACTTCCATCATAAACTTCCCTCCTAACATATATAAATGATCTTAAAAGTTTTTTTATCATTTCAAACAGTCCCCGATTTAATTTTATTTTCGACAGAAACTAGTATAAACTAGTGTATAATATATTATGATTTTTTGACCAAAACTTGCATTTTGAAAAGTTTCATAGAATCTAATTTTCAGAATGATTTTTTGCATGGACTTCCATCATAACCTTCCCTCCTAACATATATAAATGATCTTAAAAGTTACGTATCATTTCGAACATTCCCCGATTTAAATTGAGTTTTGACCAAAACTAGTATAAATTCGTGTATAATATATTATGATTATTTGACCGAAACTTGCATTTTGAAACGTTTCATAGAATCTAATTTTCAGATGAATTTTTGCATGGACTTCCATCATAAATTTCCCTCCTAACATATATAAATGATCTTAAAATTTTTTTATCATTTCAAACAGTCCCCGATTTAATTTGATTTTTGACAGAAACTAGTATAAACTAGTGTATAATATATTATGATTTTTTAACCAAAACTAGCATTTTGAAAAGTTTCATAGAAACTAATTTTCATATTTATTTTTTGCATGGACTTCCATCATAACCTTCCTTCCTAACAAATATAAATGATCTTAAAAGTTACGTTTCATTTCGAACATTCCCCGATTTAAATTGAATTTTGACCAAAACTAGTATAAATTCGTGTATAATATATTATGATTATTTGACCGAAACTTGCATTTTGAAACGTTTCATAGAATCTAATTTTCAGATGATTATTTGCATGGACTTCCATCATAAACTTCCCTCCTAACATATATTAATGATCTTAAAAGTTTTTTTATCATTTCAAACACTCCCCAATTTAATTTGATTTTTGACAGAAACTAGTATAAACTAGTGTATAATATATTATGATTTTTTGACCAAAACTTGCATTTTGAAAAGTTTCATAGAATCTAATTTTCAGATTTATTTTTTGCATTGACTTCCATCATAACCTTCCCTCCTAACATATATAAATGATCTTAAAAGTTTCGTATCATTTCGAAAATTCCCCGATTTAAATTGAGTTTTGACCAAAACAAGTATAAATTCGTGTATATTTATTATGATTATTTGACCGAAACTTGCATTTTGAAACGTTTCATAGAATCTAATTTTCAGATGATTATTTGCATGGACTTCCATCATAAACTTCCCTCCTAACATATATAAATGATCTTAAAAGTTTTTTTATCATTTCAAACAGTCCCCGATTTAATTTTATTTTCGACAGAAACTAGTATAAACTAGTGTATAATATATTATGATTTTTTGACCAAAACTTGCATTTTGAAAAGTTTCATAGAATCTAATTTTCAGAATGATTTTTTGCATGGACTTCCATCATAACCTTCCCTCCTAACATATATAAATGATCTTAAAAGTTACGTATCATTTCGAACATTCTCCGATTTAAATTGAGTTTTGACCAAAACTAGTATAAATTTGTGTATAATATATTATGATTATTTGACCGAAACTTGCATTTTGAAACGTTTCATAGAATCTAATTTTCAGATGATTATTTGCATGGACTTCCATCATAAACTTCCCTCCTAACATATATTAATGATCTTAAAAATTTTTTTATCATTTCAAACACTCCCCAATTTAATTTGATTTTTCACAGAAACTAGTATAAACTAGTGTATAATATATTATGATTTTTTGACCAAAAATTGCATTTTGAAAAGTTTCATAGAATCTAATTTTCATATTTATTTTTTCCATGGACTTCCATCATAACCTTCCCTCCTAACATATAAAAATGATCTTAAAAGTTTCGTATCATTTCGAACATTCCCCGATTTAAATTGAGTTTTGACCGAAACTAGTATAAATTCGTGTATATTTATTATGATTATTTGACCGAAACTTGCATTTTGAAACGTTTCATAGAATCTAATTTTCAGATGATTTTTTGCATGGACTTCCATCATAAACTTCCCTCCTAACATATATAAATGATCCTAAAAGTTTTTTTATCATTTCAAACAGTCCCCGATTTAATTTGATTTTTGACAGAAACTATTATAAACTAGTGTATAATATATTATGATTTTTTGACCAAAACTTGCATTTTGAAAAGTTTCATAGAATCTAATTTTCAGAATGATTTTTTGCATGGACTTCCATCATAACCTTCCCTCCTAACATATATAAATGATCCTAAAAGTTTCGAATCATTTCGAACATTCCCCGATTTAAATAGAGTTTTGTCCGAAACTAGTATAAATTCGTGTATAATATATTATGATTATTTGACCGAAACTTGCATTTTGAAACGTTTCATAGAATCTAATTTTCAGATGATTTTTTGCATGGACTTCCATCATAAACTTCCCTCCTAACATATATAAATGATCTTAAAAGTTTTTTTATCATTTCAAACAGTCCCCGATTTAATTTGATTTTTGACAGAAACTAGTATAAACTAGTTTATAATATATTATGATTTTTTAACCAAAACATGCCTTTTGAAAAGTTTCATAGAATCTAATTTTCTGAATGATTTTTTGCATGACCTTCCATCAAAACCTTCCCTCCTAACATATATAAATGATCTTAAAAGTTTCGTATCATTTCGAACATTCCCCGATTTAAATTGAGTTTTGACCAAAACTAGTATAAATTCGTGTATAATATATTATGATTATTTGACCGAAACTTACATTTTGAAACGTTTCATAGAATCTAATTTTCAGATGATTATTTGCATGGACTTCCATCATAAACTTCCCTCCTAACATATATAAATGATCTTAAAAGTTTTTTATCATTTCAAACAGTCCCCGATTTAATTTTATTTTTAACAGAAACTAGTATAAATTAGTGTATAATATATTATGATTTTTTGAACAAAACTTGCATTTTGAAAAGTTTCATAGAATCTAATTTTCAGATTTATTTTTTGCATGGACTTCCATCATAACCTTCCCTCCTAACATATATAAATGATCTTAAAAGTTTCGTATCATTTCGAACATTCCCCGATTTAAATTGAGTTTTGACCAAAACTAGTATAAATTCGTGTATATTTATTATGATTATTTGACCGAAACTTGCATTTTGAAACGTTTCATAGAATCCAATTTTCAGATGATTATTTGCATGGACTTCCATCATAAACTTCCCTCCTAACATATATAAATGATCTTAAAAGTTTTTTTATCATTTCAAACAGTCCCCGATTTAATTTTATTTTCGACAGAAACTAGTATAAACTAGTGTATAATATATTATGATTTTTTGACCAAAACTTGCATTTTGAAAAGTTTCATAGAATCTAATTTTCAGAATGATTTTTTGCATGGACTTCCATCATAACCTTCCCTCCTAACATATATAAATGATCTTAAAAGTTACGTATCATTTCGAACATTCCCCGATTTAAATTGAGTTTTGACCAAAACTAGTATAAATTCGTGTATAATATATTATGATTATTTGACCGAAACTTGCATTTTGAAACGTTTCATAGAATCTAATTTTCAGATGAATTTTTGCATGGACTTCCATCATAAATTTCCCTCCTAACATATATAAATGATCTTAAAATTTTTTTATCATTTCAAACAGTCCCCGATTTAATTTGATTTTTGACAGAAACTAGTATAAACTAGTGTATAATATATTATGATTTTTTAACCAAAACTAGCATTTTGAAAAGTTTCATAGAAACTAATTTTCATATTTATTTTTTGCATGGACTTCCATCATAACCTTCCTTCCTAACAAATATAAATGATCTTAAAAGTTACGTTTCATTTCGAACATTCCCCGATTTAAATTGAATTTTGACCAAAACTAGTATAAATTCGTGTATAATATATTATGATTATTTGACCGAAACTTGCATTTTGAAACGTTTCATAGAATCTAATTTTCAGATGATTATTTGCATGGACTTCCATCATAAACTTCCCTCCTAACATATATTAATGATCTTAAAAGTTTTTTTATCATTTCAAACACTCCCCAATTTAATTTGATTTTTGACAGAAACTAGTATAAACTAGTGTATAATATATTATGATTTTTTGACCAAAACTTGCATTTTGAAAAGTTTCATAGAATCTAATTTTCAGATTTATTTTTTGCATTGACTTCCATCATAACCTTCCCTCCTAACATATATAAATGATCTTAAAAGTTTCGTATCATTTCGAAAATTCCCCGATTTAAATTGAGTTTTGACCAAAACTAGTATAAATTCGTGTATATTTATTATGATTATTTGACCGAAACTTGCATTTTGAAACGTTTCATAGAATCTAATTTTCAGATGATTATTTGCATGGACTTCCATCATAAACTTCCCTCCTAACATATATAAATGATCTTAAAAGTTTTTTTATCATTTCAAACAGTCCCCGATTTAATTTTATTTTCGACAGAAACTAGTATAAACTAGTGTATAATATATTATGATTTTTTGACCAAAACTTGCATTTTGAAAAGTTTCATAGAATCTAATTTTCAGAATGATTTTTTGCATGGACTTCCATCATAACCTTCCCTCCTAACATATATAAATGATCTTAAAAGTTACGTATCATTTCGAACATTCTCCGATTTAAATTGAGTTTTGACCAAAACTAGTATAAATTTGTGTATAATATATTATGATTATTTGACCGAAACTTGCATTTTGAAACGTTTCATAGAATCTAATTTTCAGATGATTATTTGCATGGACTTCCATCATAAACTTCCCTCCTAACATATATTAATGATCTTAAAATTTTTTTTATCATTTCAAACACTCCCCAATTTAATTTGATTTTTGACAGAAACTAGTATAAACTAGTGTATAATATATTATGATTTTTTGACCAAAAATTGCATTTTGAAAAGTTTCATAGAATCTAATTTTCATATTTATTTTTTCCATGGACTTCCATCATAACCTTCCCTCCTAACATATAAAAATGATCTTAAAAGTTTCGTATCATTTCGAACATTCCCCGATTTAAATTGAGTTTTGACCGAAACTAGTATAAATTCGTGTATATTTATTATGATTATTTGACCGAAACTTGCATTTTGAAACGTTTCATAGAATCTAATTTTCAGATGATTTTTTGCATGGACTTCCATCATAAACTTCCCTCCTAACATATATAAATGATCTTAAAAGTTTTTTTATCATTTCAAACAGTCCCCGATTTAATTTGATTTTTGACAGAAACTATTATAAACTAGTGTATAATATATTATGATTTTTTGACCAAAACTTGCATTTTGAAAAGTTTCATAGAATCTAATTTTCAGAATGATTTTTTGCATGGACTTCCATCATAACCTTCCCTCCTAACATATATAAATGATCCTAAAAGTTTCGTATCATTTCGAACATTCCCCGATTTAAATAGAGTTTTGTCCGAAACTAGTATAAATTCGTGTATAATATATTATGATTATTTGACCGAAACTTGCATTTTGAAACGTTTCATAGAATCTAATTTTCAGATGATTTTTTGCATGGACTTCCATCATAAACTTCCCTCCTAACATATATAAATGATCTTAAAAGTTTTTTTATCATTTCAAACAGTCCCCGATTTAATTTGATTTTTGACAGAAACTAGTATAAACTAGTTTATAATATATTATGATTTTTTAACCAAAACATGCCTTTTGAAAAGTTTCATAGAATCTAATTTTCTGAATGATTTTTTGCATGACCTTCCATCAAAACCTTCCCTCCTAACATATATAAATGATCTTAAAAGTTTCGTATCATTTCGAACATTCCCCGATTTAAATTGAGTTTTGACCAAAACTAGTATAAATTCGTGTATAATATATTATGATTATTTGACCGAAACTTACATTTTGAAACGTTTCATAGAATCTAATTTTCAGATGATTATTTGCATGGACTTCCATCATAAACTTCCCTCCTAACATATATAAATGATCTTAAAAGTTTTTTATCATTTCAAACAGTCCCCGATTTAATTTTATTTTTAACAGAAACTAGTATAAATTAGTGTATAATATATTATGATTTTTTGACCAAAACTTGCATTTTGAAAAGTTTCATAGAATCTAATTTTCAGATTTATTTTTTGCATGGACTTCCATCATAACCTTCCCTCCTAACATATATAAATGATCTTAAAAGTTTCGTATCATTTCGAACATTCCCCGATTTAAATTGAGTTTTGACCGAAACTAGTATAAATTCGTGTATATTTATTATGATTATTTGACCGAAACTTGCATTTTGAAACGTTTCATAGAATCTAATTTTCAGATGATTTTTTGCATGGACTTCCATCATAAACTTCCCTCCTAACATATATAAATGATCTTAAAATTTTTTTATCATTTCAAACAGTCCCCGATTTAATTTGATTTTTGACAGAAACTAGTATAAACTAGTGTATAATATATTATGATTTTTTAACCAAAACTAGCATTTTGAAAAGTTTCATAGAAACTAATTTTCATATTTATTTTTTGCATGGACTTCCATCATAACCTTCCTTCCTAACAAATATAAATGATCTTAAAAGTTACGTTTCATTTCGAACATTCCCCGATTTAAATTGAATTTTGACCAAAACTAGTATAAATTCGTGTATAATATATTATGATTATTTGACCGAAACTTGCATTTTGAAACGTTTCATAGAATCTAATTTTCAGATGATTATTTGCATGGACTTCCATCATAAACTTCCCTCCTAACATATATTAATGATCTTAAAAGTTTTTTTATCATTTCAAACACTCCCCAATTTAATTTGATTTTTGACAGAAACTAGTATAAACTAGTGTATAATATATTATGATTTTTTGACCAAAACTTGCATTTTGAAAAGTTTCATGGAATCTAATTTTCAGATTTATTTTTTGCATTGACTTCCATCATAACCTTCCCTCCTAACATATATAAATGATCTTAAAAGTTTCGTATCATTTCGAAAATTCCCCGATTTAAATTGAGTTTTGACCAAAACTAGTATAAATTCGTGTATATTTATTATGATTATTTGACCGAAACTTGCATTTTGAAACGTTTCATAGAATCTAATTTTCAGATGATTATTTGCATGGACTTCCATCATAAACTTCCCTCCTAACATATATAAATGATCTTAAAAGTTTTTTTATCATTTCAAACAGTCCCCGATTTAATTTGATTTTTGACAGAAACTAGTATAAACTAGTGTATAATATATTATGATTTTTTGACCAAAACTTGCATTTTGAAAAGTTTCATAGAATCTAATTTTCAGAATGATTTTTTGCATGGACTTCCATCATAACCTTCCCTCCTAACATATATAAATGATCTTAAAAGTTACGTATCATTTCGAACATTCTCCGATTTAAATTGAGTTTTGACCAAAACTAGTATAAATTTGTGTATAATATATTATGATTATTTGACCGAAACTTGCATTTTGAAACGTTTCATAGAATCTAATTTTCAGATGATTATTTGCATGGACTTCCATCATAAACTTCCCTCCTAACATATATTAATGATCTTAAAATTTTTTTTATCATTTCAAACACTCCCCAATTTAATTTGATTTTTGACAGAAACTAGTATAAACTAGTGTATAATATATTATGATTTTTTGACCAAAAATTGCATTTTGAAAAGTTTCATAGAATCTAATTTTCATATTTATTTTTTCCATGGACTTCCATCATAACCTTCCCTCCTAACATATAAAAATGATCTTAAAAGTTTCGTATCATTTCGAACATTCCCCGATTTAAATTGAGTTTTGACCGAAAATAGTATAAATTCGTGTATATTTATTATGATTATTTGACCGAAACTTGCATTTTGAAACGTTTCATAGAATCTAATTTTCAGATGATTTTTTGCATGGACTTCCATCATAAACTTCCCTCCTAACATATATAAATGATCTTAAAAGTTTTTTTATCATTTCAAACAGTCCCCGATTTAATTTGATTTTTGACAGAAACTATTATAAACTAGTGTATAATATATTATGATTTTTTGACCAAAACTTGCATTTTGAAAAGATTCATAGAATCTAATTTTCAGAATGATTTTTTGCATGGACTTCCATCATAACCTTCCCTCCTAACATATATAAATGATCCTAAAAGTTTCGTATCATTTCGAACATTCCCCGATTTAAATAGAGTTTTGTCCGAAACTAGTATAAATTCGTGTATAATATATTATGATTATTTGACCGAAACTTGCATTTTGAAACGTTTCATAGAATCTAATTTTCAGATGATTTTTTGCATGGACTTCCATCATAAACTTCCCTCCTAACATATATAAATGATCTTAAAAGTTTTTTTATCATTTCGAACAGTCCCCGATTTAATTTGATTTTTGACAGAAACTATTATAAACTAGTTTATAATATATTATGATTTTTTAACCAAAACATGCCTTTTGAAAAGTTTCATAGAATCTAATTTTCTGAATGATTTTTTGCATGACCTTCCATCAAAACCTTCCCTCCTAACATATATAAATGATCTTAAAAGTTTCGTATCATTTCGAACATTCCCCGATTTAAATTGAGTTTTGACCAAAACTAGTATAAATTCGTGTATAATATATTATGATTATTTGACCGAAACTTACATTTTGAAACGTTTCATAGAATCTAATTTTCAGATGATTATTTGCATGGACTTCCATCATAAACTTCCCTCCTAACATATATAAATGATCTTAAAAGTTTTTTATCATTTCAAACAGTCCCCGATTTAATTTAATTTTTAACAGAAACTAGTATAAATTAGTGTATAATATATTATGATTTTTTGACCAAAACATGCATTTTGAAAAGTTTCATAGAATCTAATTTTCAGATTTATTTTTTGCATGGACTTCCATCATAACCTTCCCTCCTAACATATATAAATGATCTTAAAAGTTTCGTATCATTTCGAACATTCCCCGATTTAAATTGAGTTTTGACCAAAACTAGTATAAATTCGTGTATATTTATTATGATTATTTGACCGAAACTTGCATTTTGAAACGTTTCATAGAATCTAATTTTCAGATGATTATTTGCATGGACTTCCATCATAAACTTCCCTCCTAACATATATAAATGATCTTAAAAGTTTTTTTATCATTTCAAACAGTCCCCGATTTAATTTTATTTTCGACAGAAACTAGTATAAACTAGTGTATAATATATTATGATTTTTTGACCAAAACTTGCATTTTGAAAAGTTTCATAGAATCTAATTTTCAGAATGATTTTTTGCATGGACTTCCATCATAACCTTCCCTCCTAACATATATAAATGATCTTAAAAGTTACGTATCATTTCGAACATTCCCCGCTTTAAATTGAGTTTTGACCAAAACTAGTATAAATTCGTGTATAATATATTATGATTATTTGACCGAAACTTGCATTTTGAAACGATTCATAGAATCTAATTTTCAGATGATTATTTGCATGGACTTCCATCATAAACTTCCCTCCTAACATATATTAATGATCTTAAAATTTTTTTTATCATTTCAAACACTCCCCAATTTAATTTGATTTTTGACAGAAACTAGTATAAACTAGTGTATAATATATTATGATTTTTTGACCAAAAATTGCATTTTGAAAAGTTTCATAGAATCTAATTTTCAGATTTATTTTTTCCATGGACTTCCATCATAACCTTCCCTCCTAACATATAAAAATGATCTTGAAAGTTTCGTATCATTTCGAAAATTCCCCGATTTAAATTGAGTTTTGACCGAAACTAGTATAAATTCGTGTATATTTATTATGATTATTTGACCGAAACTTGCATTTTGAAACATTTCATAGAATCTAATTTTCAGATGATTTTTTGCATGGACTTCCATCATAAACTTCCCTCCTAACATATATAAATGATCTTAAAAGTTTTTTTATCATTTCAAACAGTCCCCGATTTAATTTGATTTTTGACAGAAACTATTATAAACTAGTGTATAATATATTATGATTTTTTGACCAAAACTTGCATTTTGAAAAGTTTCATAGAATCTAATTTTCAGAATGATTTTCTGCATGGACTTCCATCATAACCTTCCCTCCTAACATATATAAATGATCCTAAAAGTTTCGTATCATTTCGAACATTCCCCGATTTAAATAGAGTTTTGTCCGAAACTAGTATAAATTCGTGTATAATATATTATGATTATTTGACCGAAACTTGCATTTTGAAACGATTCATAGAATCTAATTTTCAGATGATTATTTGCATGGACTTCCATCATAAACTTCCCTCCTAACATATATTAATGATCTTAAAATTTTTTTTATCATTTCAAACACTCCCCAATTTAATTTGATTTTTGACAGAAACTAGTATAAACTAGTGTATAATATATTATGATTTTTTGACCAAAAATTGCATTTTGAAAAGTTTCATAGAATCTAATTTTCAGATTTATTTTTTCCATGGACTTCCATCATAACCTTCCCTCCTAACATATAAAAATGATCTTGAAAGTTTCGTATCATTTCGAAAATTCCCCGATTTAAATTGAGTTTTGACCGAAACTAGTATAAATTCGTGTATATTTATTATGATTATTTGACCGAAACTTGCATTTTGAAACGTTTCATAGAATCTAATTTTCAGATGATTTTTTGCATGGACTTCCATCATAAACTTCCCTCCTAACATATATAAATGATCTTAAAAGTTTTTTTATCATTTCAAACAGTCCCCGATTTAATTTGATTTTTGACAGAAACTATTATAAACTAGTGTATAATATATTATGATTTTTTGACCAAAACTTGCATTTTGAAAAGTTTCATAGAATCTAATTTTCAGAATGATTTTTTGCATGGACTTCCATCATAACCTTCCCTCCTAACATATATAAATGATCCTAAAAGTTTCGTATCATTTCGAACATTCCCCGATTTAAATAGAGTTTTGTCCGAAACTAGTATAAATTCGTGTATAATATATTATGATTATTTGACCGAAACTTGCATTTTGAAACGTTTCATAGAATCTAATTTTCAGATGATTTTTTGCATGGACTTCCATCATAAACTTCCCTCCTAACATATATAAATGATCTTAAAAGTTTTTTTATCATTTCCAACAGTCCCCGATTTAATTTGATTTTTGACAGAAACTAGTATAAACTAGTTTATAATATATTATGATTTTTTAACCAAAACATGCCTTTTGAAAAGTTTCATAGAATCTAATTTTCTGAATGATTTTTTGCATGACCTTCCATCAAAACCTTCCCTCCTAACATATATAAATGATCTTAAAAGTTTCGTATCATTTCGAACATTCCCCGATTTAAATTGAGATTTGACCAAAACTAGTATAAATTCGTGTATAATATATTATGATTATTTGACCGAAACTTACATTTTGAAACGTTTCATAGAATCTAATTTTCAGATGATTATTTGCATGGACTTCCATCATAAACTTCCCTCCTAACATATATAAATGATCTTAAAAGTTTTTTATCATTTCAAACAGTCCCCGATTTAATTTTATTTTTAACAGAAACTAGTATAAATTAGTGTATAATATATTATGATTTTTTGACCAAAACTTGCATTTTGAAAAGTTTCATAGAATCTAATTTTCGGATTTATTTTTTGCATGGACTTCCATCATAACCTTCCCTCCTAACATATATAAATGATCTTAAAAGTTTCGTATCATTTCGAACATTCCCCGATTTAAATTGAGTTTTGACCAAAACTAGTATAAATTCGTGTATATTTATTATGATTATTTGACCGAAACTTGCATTTTGAAACGTTTCATAGAATCTAATTTTCAGATGATTATTTGCATGGACTTCCATCATAAACTTCCCTCCTAACATATATAAATGATCTTAAAAGTTTTTTTATCATTTCAAACAGTCCCCGATTTAATTTTATTTTCGACAGAAACTAGTATAAACTAGTGTATAATATATTATGATTTTTTGACCAAAACTTGCATTTTGAAAAGTTTCATAGAATCTAATTTTCAGAATGATTTTTTGCATGGACTTCCATCATAACCTTCCCTCCTAACATATATAAATGATCCTAAAATTTTCGTATCATTTCGAACATTCCCCGATTTAAATTGAGTTTTGACCAAAACTAGTATAAATTCGTGTATAATATATTATGATTATTTAACCGAAACTTACATTTTGAAACGTTTCATAGAATCTAATTTTCAGATGATTTTTTGCATGGACTTCCATCATAAACTTCCCTCCTAACATATATAAATGATCTTAAAAGTTTTTTTATCATTTCAAACAGTCCCCGATTTAATTTGATTTTTGACAGAAACTAGTATAAACTAGTTTATAATATATTATGATTTTATAACCAAAACATGCCTTTTGAAAAGTTTCATAGAATCTAATTTTCTGAATGATTTTTTGCATGACCTTCCATCATAACCTTCCCTCCTAACATATATAAATGATCTTAAAATTTTCGTATCATTTCGAACATTCCCCGATTTAAATTGAGTTTTGACCAAAACTAGTATAAATTCGTGTATAATATATTATGATTATTTGACCGAAACTTACATTTTGAAACGTTTCATAGAATCTATTTTTCAGATGATTATTTGCATGGACTTCCATCATAAACTTCCCTCCTAACATATATAAATGATCTTAAAAGTTACGTATCATTTCGAACATTCCCCGCTTTAAATTGAGTTTTGACCAAAACTAGTATAAATTCGTGTATAATATATTATGATTATTTGACCGAAACTTGCATTTTGAAACGATTCATAGAATCTAATTTTCAGATGATTATTTGCATGGACTTCCATCATAAACTTCCCTCCTAACATATATTAATGATCTTAAAATTTTTTTTATCATTTCAAACACTCCCCAATTTAATTTGATTTTTGACAGAAACTAGTATAAACTAGTGTATAATATATTATGATTTTTTGACCAAAAATTGCATTTTGAAAAGTTTCATAGAATCTAATTTTCAGATTTATTTTTTCCATGGACTTCCATCATAACCTTCCCTCCTAACATATAAAAATGATCTTGAAAGTTTCGTATCATTTCGAAAATTCCCCGATTTAAATTGAGTTTTGACCGAAACTAGTATAAATTCGTGTATATTTATTATGATTATTTGACCGAAACTTGCATTTTGAAACATTTCATAGAATCTAATTTTCAGATGATTTTTTGCATGGACTTCCATCATAAACTTCCCTCCTAACATATATAAATGATCTTAAAAGTTTTTTTATCATTTCAAACAGTCCCCGATTTAATTTGATTTTTGACAGAAACTATTATAAACTAGTGTATAATATATTATGATTTTTTGACCAAAACTTGCATTTTGAAAAGTTTCATAGAATCTAATTTTCAGAATGATTTTTTGCATGGACTTCCATCATAACCTTCCCTCCTAACATATATAAATGATCCTAAAAGTTTCGTATCATTTCGAACATTCCCCGATTTAAATAGAGTTTTGTCCGAAACTAGTATAAATTCGTGTATAATATATTATGATTATTTGACCGAAACTTGCATTTTGAAACGATTCATAGAATCTAATTTTCAGATGATTATTTGCATGGACTTCCATCATAAACTTCCCTCCTAACATATATTAATGATCTTAAAATTTTTTTTATCATTTCAAACACTCCCCAATTTAATTTGATTTTTGACAGAAACTAGTATAAACTAGTGTATAATATATTATGATTTTTTGACCAAAAATTGCATTTTGAAAAGTTTCATAGAATCTAATTTTCAGATTTATTTTTTCCATGGACTTCCATCATAACCTTCCCTCCTAACATATAAAAATGATCTTGAAAGTTTCGTATCATTTCGAAAATTCCCCGATTTAAATTGAGTTTTGACCGAAACTAGTATAAATTCGTGTATATTTATTATGATTATTTGACCGAAACTTGCATTTTGAAACGTTTCATAGAATCTAATTTTCAGATGATTTTTTGCATGGACTTCCATCATAAACTTCCCTCCTAACATATATAAATGATCTTAAAAGTTTTTTTATCATTTCAAACAGTCCCCGATTTAATTTGATTTTTGACAGAAACTATTATAAACTAGTGTATAATATATTATGATTTTTTGACCAAAACTTGCATTTTGAAAAGTTTCATAGAATCTAATTTTCAGAATGATTTTTTGCATGGACTTCCATCATAACCTTCCCTCCTAACATATATAAATGATCCTAAAAGTTTCGTATCATTTCGAACATTCCCCGATTTAAATAGAGTTTTGTCCGAAACTAGTATAAATTCGTGTATAATATATTATGATTATTTGACCGAAACTTGCATTTTGAAACGTTTCATAGAATCTAATTTTCAGATGATTTTTTGCATGGACTTCCATCATAAACTTCCCTCCTAACATATATAAATGATCTTAAAAGTTTTTTTATCATTTCCAACAGTCCCCGATTTAATTTGATTTTTGACAGAAACTAGTATAAACTAGTTTATAATATATTATGATTTTTTAACCAAAACATGCCTTTTGAAAAGTTTCATAGAATCTAATTTTCTGAATGATTTTTTGCATGACCTTCCATCAAAACCTTCCCTCCTAACATATATAAATGATCTTAAAAGTTTCGTATCATTTCGAACATTCCCCGATTTAAATTGAGATTTGACCAAAACTAGTATAAATTCGTGTATAATATATTATGATTATTTGACCGAAACTTACATTTTGAAACGTTTCATAGAATCTAATTTTCAGATGATTATTTGCATGGACTTCCATCATAAACTTCCCTCCTAACATATATAAATGATCTTAAAAGTTTTTTATCATTTCAAACAGTCCCCGATTTAATTTTATTTTTAACAGAAACTAGTATAAATTAGTGTATAATATATTATGATTTTTTGACCAAAACTTGCATTTTGAAAAGTTTCATAGAATCTAATTTTCGGATTTATTTTTTGCATGGACTTCCATCATAACCTTCCCTCCTAACATATATAAATGATCTTAAAAGTTTCGTATCATTTCGAACATTCCCCGATTTAAATTGAGTTTTGACCAAAACTAGTATAAATTCGTGTATATTTATTATGATTATTTGACCGAAACTTGCATTTTGAAACGTTTCATAGAATCTAATTTTCAGATGATTATTTGCATGGACTTCCATCATAAACTTCCCTCCTAACATATATAAATGATCTTAAAAGTTTTTTTATCATTTCAAACAGTCCCCGATTTAATTTTATTTTCGACAGAAACTAGTATAAACTAGTGTATAATATATTATGATTTTTTGACCAAAACTTGCATTTTGAAAAGTTTCATAGAATCTAATTTTCAGAATGATTTTTTGCATGGACTTCCATCATAACCTTCCCTCCTAACATATATAAATGATCCTAAAATTTTCGTATCATTTCGAACATTCCCCGATTTAAATTGAGTTTTGACCAAAACTAGTATAAATTCGTGTATAATATATTATGATTATTTGACCGAAACTTACATTTTGAAACGTTTCATAGAATCTAATTTTCAGATGATTTTTTGCATGGACTTCCATCATAAACTTCCCTCCTAACATATATAAATGATCTTAAAAGTTTTTTTATCATTTCAAACAGTCCCCGATTTAATTTGATTTTTGACAGAAACTAGTATAAACTAGTTTATAATATATTATGATTTTATAACCAAAACATGCCTTTTGAAAAGTTTCATAGAATCTAATTTTCTGAATGATTTTTTGCATGACCTTCCATCATAACCTTCCCTCCTAACATATATAAATGATCTTAAAATTTTCGTATCATTTCGAACATTCCCCGATTTAAATTGAGTTTTGACCAAAACTAGTATAAATTCGTGTATAATATATTATGATTATTTGACCGAAACTTACATTTTGAAACGTTTCATAGAATCTAATTTTCAGATGATTATTTGCATGGACTTCCATCATAAACTTCCCTCCTAACATATATAAATGATCTTAAAAGTTTTTTATCATTTCAAACAGTCCCCGATTTAATTTTATTTTTAACAGAAACTAGTATAAATTAGTGTATAATATATTATGATTTTTTGACCAAAACTTGCATTTTGAAAAGTTTCATAGAATCTAATTTTCAGATTTATTTTTTGCATGGACTTCCATCATAACCTTCCCTCCTAACATATATAAATTATCTTAAAAGTTTCGTATCATTTCGAACATTCCCCGATTTAAATTGAGTTTTGTCCGAAACTAGTATAAATTCGTGTATATTTATTACGATTATTTGACCGAAACGTGCATTTTGAAACGTTTCATAGAATCTAATTGTCATATGATTATTTGCATGGACTTCCATCATAAACTTCCCTCCTAACATATATAAATGATCTTAAAAGTTTTTTTATCATTTCAAACAGTCCCCAATTTAATTTGATTTTCGACAGAAACTAGTATAAACTAGTGTATAATATATTATGATTTTTTGACCAAAACTTGCATTTTGAAAGGTTTCATAGAATCTAATTTTCAGAATGATTTTTTGCATGGACTTCCATCATAACCTTCCCTCCTAACATATATAAATGATTTTAAAAATTTCGTATCATTTCGAACATTCCCCGATTTAAATTGAGTTTTGACCGAAACTAGTATAAATTTGTGTATAATATATTATGATTATTTGACCGAAACTCGCATTTTAAAACGTTTCATAGAATCTAATTTTCAGATGATTTTTTGCATGGACTTCCAACATAAACTTCCCTCCTAACATATATAAATGATATTAAAAGTTTTTTATCATTTCAAACAGTCCCCGATTTAATTTGATTTTTGACAGAAACTAGTATAAACTAGTGTATAATATATTATGATTTTTTGACCAAAACTTGCATTTTGAAAAGTTTCATAGAATCTAATTTTCAGAATGATTTTTTGCATGGACTTCCATCATAACCTTCCCTCCTAACATATATAAATGATCCTAAAAGTTTCGTATCATTTCGAACATTCCCCGATTTAAATTTAGTTTTGTCCGAAACTAGTATAAATTCGTGTATAATATATTATGATTATTTGACCGAAACTTGCATTTTAAAACGTTTCATAAAATCTAATTTTCAGATGATTTTTTGCATGGACTTCCATCATAAACATCCCTCCTAACATATATAAATGATATTAAAAGTTTTTTTTATCATTTCAAACAGTCCCCGATTTAATTTTAATTTTGACAGAAACTAGTATAAACTAGTGTATAATATATTATGATTTTTTAACCAAAACTAGCATTTTGAAAAGTTTCATAGAATCTAATTTTCAGATTTATTTTTTGCACGGACTTCCATCATAACCTTCCCTCCTAACATATATAAATGATCTTAAAAGTTACGTATCATTTCGAACATTCCCCGATTTAAATTGAGTTTTGACCAAAACTAGTATAAATTCGTGTATAATATATTATGATTATTTGACCGAAACTTGCATTTTGAAACGTTTCATAGAATATAATTTTCAGATGATTATTTGCATGGACTTCCATCATAAACTTCCCTCCTAACATATATAAATGATCTTAAAAGTTTTTTATTATTTCAAACAGTCCCCGATTTAATTTGATTTTTGACAGAAACTAGTATAAACTAGTTTATAATATATTATGATTTTTTGACCAAAACAAGCATTTTGAACAGTTTCATAGAATCTAATTTTCATATTTATTTTTTGCATGGACTTCCATCATAACCTTCCCTCCTAACATATATAAATGATCTTAAAAGTTACGTATCATTTCGAACATTCCCCGATTTAAATTGAGTTTTGACCGAAACTAGTATAAATTCGTGTATAATATATTATGATTATTTGACCGAAACTTGCATTTTGAAACGTTTCATAGAATCTAATTTTCAGATGATTATTTGCATGGACTTCCATCATAAACTTCCCTCCTAACATATATAAATGATCTTAAAAGTTTATTTATCATTTCAAACAGTCCCCGATTTAATTTGATTTTTGACAGAAACTAGTATAAACTAATGTATAATATATTATGATTTTTTGACCAAAACATGCATTTTGAAAAGTTTCATAGAATCTAATTTTCAGAATGATTTTTTGCATGGACTTCCATCATAACCTTCCCTCCTAACATATATAAATGATCCTAAAAGTTTCGTATCATTTCGAACATTCCCCGATTTAAATTGAGTTTTGTCTGAAACTAGTATAAATTCGTGTATAATATATTATGATTATTTGACTGAAACTTGCATTTTGAAACGTTTCATAAAATCTAATTTTCAGATGATTTTTTGCATGGACTTCCATCATAAACTTCCCTCCTAACATATATAAATGATCTTAAAAGTTTTTTTATTATTTCAAACAGTCCCCGATTTAATTTGATTTTTGACAGAAACTAGTATAAACTAGTTTATAATATATTATGATTTTTTGACCAAAACTTGCATTTTGAAAAGTTTAATAGAATCTAATTTTCTGAATGATTTTTTGCATGACCTTCCATCATAACCTTCCCTCCTAACATATATAAATGATCCTAAAAGTTTGGTATCATTTCGAACATTCCCCGATTTAAATTGAGTTTTGACCGAAACTAGTATAAATTCGTGTATAATATATTATGATTATTTGACTGAAACTTGCATTTTGAAACGTTTCATAAAATCTAATTTTCAGATGAATTTTTGCATGGACTTCCATCATAAACTTCCCTCCTAACATATATAAATGATCTTAAAAGTTTTTTTATCATTTCAAACAGTCCCCGATTTAATTTGATTTTTGACAGAAACTAGTATAAACTAGTGTATAATATATTATGATTTTTTGACCAAAACATGCATTTTGAAAAGTTTCATAGAATCTAATTTTCAGAATGATTTTTTGCATGGACTTCCATCATAACCTTCCCTCCTAACATATATAAATGATCCTAAAAGTTTCGTATCATTTCGAACATTCCCCGATTTAAATTGAGTTTTGTCCGAAACTAGTATAAATTCGTGTATAATATATTATGATTATTTGACCGAAACTTGCATTTTGAAACGTTTCATAGAATCTAATTTTCAGATGATTATTTGCATGGACTTCCATCATAAACTTCCCTCCTAACATATATAAATGATCTTAAAAGTTTTTTTATCATTTCAAACAGTCCCCGATTTAATTTGATTTTTGACAGAAACTAGTATAAACTAGTTTATAATATATTATGATTTTTTGACCAAAACTTGCATTTTGAAAAGTTTAATAGAATCTAATTTTCTGAATGATTTTTTGCATGACCTTCCATCATAACCTTCCCTCCTAACTTATATAAATGATCTTAAAAGTTTTGTATCATTTCGAACATTCCCCGATTTAAATTGAGTTTTGACCGAAACTAGTATAAATTCGTGTATAATATATTATGATTATTTGACCGAAACTTTTATTTTGAAACGTTTCATAGAATCTAATTTTCAGATGAATTTTTGCATGGACTTCCATCATAAACTTCCCTCCTAACATATATAAATGATCTTAAAATTTTTTTATCATTTCAAACAGTCCCTGATTTAATTTGATTTTTGACAGAAACTAGTATAAACTAGTGTATAATATATTATGATTTTTTAACCAAAACAAGCATTTTGAAAAGTTTCATAGAATCTAATTTTCATATTTATTTTTTGCATGGACTTCCATCATAACCTTCCCTCCTAACATATATAAATGATCTTAAAAGTTACGTATCATTTCGAACATTCCCCGATTTAAATTGATTTTTGACCAAAACTAGTATAAATTCGTGTATAATATATTATGATTATTTGACCGAAACTTGCATTTTGAAACGTTTCATAGAATCTAATTTTTAGATGATTATTTGCATGGACTTCCATCATAAACATCCCTCCTAACATATATAAATGATCTTAAAGGTTTTTTTATCATTTCAAACAGTCCCCAATTTAATTTAATTTTTGACAGAAACTAGTATAAACTAGTGTATAATATATTATGATTTTTTAACCAAAACTAGCATTTTGAAAAGTTTCATAGAATCTAATTTTCAGATTTTTTTTTTTGCACGGACTTCCATCATAACCTTCCCTCCTAACATATATAAATGATCTTAAAAGTTACGTATCATTTCGAACATTCCCCGATTTAAATTGAGTTTTGACCAAAACTAGTATAAATTCGTGTATAATATATTATGATTATTTGACCGAAACTTGCATTTTGAAACGTTTCATAGAATCTAATTTTTAGATGATTATTTGCATGGACTTCCATCATAAACATCCCTCCTAACATATATAAATGATCTTAAAGGTTTTTTTATCATTTCAAACAGTCCCCAATTTAATTTTATTTTTGACAGAAACTAGTATAAACTAGTGTATAATATATTATGATTTTTTAACCAAAACTAGCATTTTGAAAAGTTTCATAGAATCTAATTTTCAGATTTTTTTTTTTGCACGGACTTCCATCATAACCTTCCCTCCTAACATATATAAATGATCTTAAAAGTTACGTATCATTTCGAACATTCCCCGATTTAAATTGAGTTTTGACCAAAACTAGTATAAATTCGTGTATAATATATTATGATTATTTGACCGAAACTTGCATTTTGAAACGTTTCATAGAATCTAATTTTCAGATGATTATTTGCATGGACTTCCATCATAAACTTCCCTCCTAACATATATAAATGATCTTAAAAGTTTTTTTATCATTTCAAACAGTCCCCGATTTAATTTGATTTTTGACAGAAACTAGTATAAACTAGTGTATAATATATTATGATTTTTTGACCAAAACACGCATTTTGAAAAGTTTCATAGAATCTAATTTTCAGATTTATTTTTTGCATGGACTTCCATCATAACCTTCCCTCCTAACATATATAAATTATCCTAAAAGTTTCGTATCATTTCGAACATTCCCCGATTTAAATTGAGTTTTGTCTGAAACTAGTATAAATTCGTGTATAATATATTATGATTATTTGACCGAAACTTGCATTTTGAAACGTTTCATAAAATCGAATTTTCAGATGATTTTTTGCATGGACTTCCATCATAAACTTTCCTCCTAACATATATAAATGATCTTAAAAGTTTTTTTATCATTTCAAACAGTCCCCGATTTAATTTGATTTTTGACAGAAACTAGTATAAACTAGTTTATAATATATTATGATTTTTTGACCAAAACTTGCATTTTGAAAAGTTTAATAGAATCTAATTTTCTGAATGATTTTTTGCATGACCTTCCATCATAACCTTCCCTCCTAAATTAAATAAATGATCTTAAAAGTTTTGTATCATTTCGAACATTCCCCGATTTAAATTGAGTTTTGACCGAAACTAGTATAAATTCGTGTATAATATATTATGATTATTTGACCGAAACTTTTATTTTGAAACGTTTCATAGAATCTAATTTTCAGATGAATTTTTGCATGGACTTCCATCATAAACTTCCCACCTAACATATATAAATGATCTTAAAATTTTTTTATCATTTCAAACAGTCCCTGATTTAATTTGATTTTTGACAGAAACTAGTATAAACTAGTGTATAATATATTATGATTTTTTGACCAAAACTTGCATTTTGAAAGGTTTCATAGAATCTAATTTTCAGAATGATTTTTTGCATGAACTTCCATCATAACCTTCCCTTCTAACATATACAATTATCTTAAATATATACAATTCCCTCATAACATATATAAATAATTTTAAAAATTTCGTATCATTTCGAACATTCCCCGATTTAAATTGAGTTTTGACCGAAACTAGTATAAATTTGTGTATAATATATTATGATTATTTGACCGAAATTCAATTTTAAAACGTTTCATAGAATCTAATTTTCAGATGATTTTTTGCATGGACTGCCATCATAAACTTCCCTCCTAACATATATAAATGATATTAAAAGTTTTTTTATCATTTCAAACAGTCCCCGATTTAATTTGATTTTTGACAGAAACTAGCATAAACTAGTGTATAATATATTATGATTTTTTGACCAAAACTTGCATTTTGAAAAGTTTCATAGAATCTAATTTTCAGAATGATTTCTTGCATGGACTTCCATCATAACCTTCCCTTCTAACATATACAATTATCTTAAAAGTTTCCTATCATTTCGAACATTCCCGATTTAAATTATGTTTTGGCCAAACCTAGTATAAATTCGTGTATAATATATTATGATTTTTTGACCGAAACTTGCATTTTAAAACGTTATATAGAATCTAATTTTCAGATGATTTTTTGCATGGACTTCCATCATAACCTTCCCACCAAACATATATAAATGATCTTAAAATTTTTTTATCATTTCAAATAGTCCCCGATTTAATTGATTTTTGACAGAAACTAGTATAAACTAGTGTATAATATATTATAATTTTTTGACTGAAACATGCATTTTGAAAAGTTTAATAGAATCTAATTTTCAGAATGATTTTTTGCATGGACTTCCATCATAACATTCCCTCCTAATATATATAAATGATCTTAAAAGTTTCGTATCATTTCGAACATTCCCCGATTTAAATTGAGTTTAGACCGAAAATAGTATAGAACAGTCATCGATTTAATTTGATTTTTTGAGCAAAACTAGTATAAACTAGTGTATAATATATTATGATTTTTTGACCGAAACTTGCATTTTGAAAAGTTTGTTAGAATCAAGTTTTTAGACGATTTTTTTTGTATGGACTTCCATCATAACCTTCCCTCGTAAAATATATAAATTATCTTAAAAGTTTTGCAATATTTCGAACAGTCCTCCATTTAATTAATTTTTTGACCGAAACTAGTATAAATTAGTGTATAATATATTACTATTTTTTGACTGAAACTTGCATTTCAAAATTTTCCGTAGAATCTAATTTTCAAATGAATTTTTGCATGGACATCCATCATAACCTTCCCTCGTAACATATAAGATGGATCTTAAAAGTTTTGTAGAATTTCGATCAGTCCCCGATTTAATTGATTTTTTTTTCCGAAACTAGTTTAAACTAATGTATAATATATTACGATTTTTTGACCGAAACTAGCATTTCAAAAAGTTTCGTAGAATCAAATTTTCAATTGATTTTTTTTGCATGGACTTCCATCATAACCTCCACTCATAACATATAAGAAGGATCTGAAAAGTTTTGTATCGTTTCGAACAGTTCTCAATTTAATTTGATTTTTTGTACAAAACTAGTATAAACTAGTGTATAATATATAATGATTTTTTGACTGAAACTTGCATTTCGAAAAGTTTCATAGAATCTAATTTTCAAATGATTCTTTGCATGTACTTCCATAATAACCTTCCCTCGTAACATATAAGAAGGATCTGAAAAGTTTGATATCGTTTCGTACAGTCCTCGATTTAATTTGATTTTTTGAGCAAACTAGTGTAAACATGTGTATAATATATTATGATTTTTTGACGGAAACTTGCATTTGGAATTTTTTTGTAAAATCAAGTTTTCAGATGAATATTATGTATGGACTTCCATCATAACCTTCCCTCGTAAAATATCTAAATTATCTTAAAAGTTTTGTAACATTTCGAACAGTCCTTGATTTAATTGATTTTTTGACATAAACTAGTATACACTAGTGTATAATATATTACTATTTTTTGAACGAAACTTGCATTTCAAAAAGTTTCATAGAATCTAATTTTCAAATGAATTTTTGCATGGACATCCATCATAACCTTCCCTCATAACATATAAGATGGATCTGGAAAGTTTGGTAGCATTTCGATCAGTCCTCGATTAATTGATTTTTTTTACTAAAAATAGTATGAATTAATGTATAATATATTACGTATTTTTGACCGAAACTCGCATCTCAAAAAGTTTCGTAGAATCTAATTTTCAATTGATTTTTTTGCATGGACTTCAATCATAACCTCACCTCGTAACATATAAGAAGGATCTGAAAAGTTTTGTATCGTTTCAAAAAGTTCTCGATTTAATTTGATTTTTTGAGCAAAACTAGTATAAACTAGTGTATAATATATAATGATTTTTTGAATGAAACTTGCATTTCGAAAAGTTTAATAGAATCTAATTTTCAAATGATTCTTTGCATGTACTTCCATAATAACCTTCCCTCGTAACATATAAGAAGGATCTGAAAAGTTTGATATCGTTTTGTACAGTCCTCGATTTAATTTGATTTTTTGAGCAAACTAGTGTAAACTTCTGTATAATATATTTTGATTTTTTGACCGAAACTTGCATTTGGAAATTTTTTGTAAAATCAAGTTTTCAGATGACTTTTTTGTATGGACTTCCATCATAACGTTCCCTCGTAAAATATATAAATTATCTTAAAAGTTTTGCAACATTTCGAACAGTCCTTGATTTAATTGATTTTTTGACATAAACTAGTATACACTAGTGTATAATGTATTACTATTTTTTGAACGAAACTTGCATTTCAAAAGTTTTAATAGAATCTAATTTTCAAATGAATTTTTGCATGGACATCCATCATATACTTCCCTCATAACATATAAGATGGATCTGGAAAGTTTGGTAGCATTTCGATCAGTCCTCGATTTAATTGATTTTTTTTACCGAAAATAGTATGAATTAATGTATAATATATTACGAATTTTTGACCGAAATTCGCATTTCAAAAAGTATCGTAGAATCTAATTTTCAATTGATTTTTTTGCATGGACTTCAATCATAACCTCCCCTCGTAACATATAAGAAGGATCTGAAAATTTTTGTATCGTTTCGAACAATCCTCTATTTAATTTGATTTTTTGAGCAAAACTAGTATAAACTAGTGTATAATATATTATGATTTTTTGACCGAAACTTGCATTTTGAAAAGTTTGTTAGAATCAAGTTTTCAGATGATTTTTTTGTATTGACTTCCATCATAACCTTCCCTCGTAAAATATATAAATTATCTTAAAAGTTTTGCAACATTTCGAACAGTCCTCCATTTAATTGATTTTTTGACCGAAACTAGTATTAATTAGTGTATAATATATTACTATTTTTTGACTGAAACTTGCATTTCGAAAAGTTTCGTAGAATCTAATTTTCAAATGAATTTTTGCATGGACATCCATCATAACCTTCCCTCGTAACATATAAGATGGATCTTAAATGTTTTGTAGCATTTCGATTAGTCCCCGATTTAATTGATTTTTTTCCCGAAACTAGTATAAACTAATGTATAATATATTACGATTTTTTGACCGAATCTCGCATTTCAAAAAGTTTCGTAGAATCTAATTTTCAATTGATTTTTTTTGCATGGACTTCCATCATAACCTCCACTCATAACATATAAGAAGGATCTGAAAAGTTTTGTATCGTTTCGAACAGTTCTCGATTTAATTTGATTTTTTGAGCAAAACTAGTATAAACTAGTGTATAATATATAATGATTTTTTGAATGAAACTTGCATTTTGAAAAGTTTCATAGAATCTAATTTTCAAATGATTCTTTGCATGTATTTCCATAATAACCTTCCCTCGTAACATATAAGAAGGATCTGAAAAGTTTGATATCGTTTTGTACAGTCCTCGATTTAATTTGATTTTTTGAGCAAACTAGTGTAAACTTGTGTATAATATATTATGATTTTTTGACCGAAACTTGCATTTGGAAAATTTTTGTATAATCAAGTTTTCAGATGATTTTTTTGTATGGACTTCCATCATAACCTTCCCTCGTAAAATATATAAATTATCTTATAAGTTTTGCAACATTTCGAACAGTCCTTGATTTAATTGATTTTTTGACATAAACTAGTATACACTACTGTATAATGTATTACTATTTTTTGAACGAAACTTGCATTTCAAAAAGTTTCATAGAATCTAATTTTCAAATGAATTTTTGCATGGACATCCATGATAACCTTCCCTCATAACATATAAGATGGATCTGGAAAGTTTGGTAGCATTTCGATCAGTCCTCAATTTAATTGATTTTTTTTTACCGAAAATAGTATGAATTAATGTATAATATATTACGAATTTTTGACCGAAACTCGCATTTCAAAAAGTTTCGTAGAATCAAATTTTCAATTTATTTTTTTGCATGGACTTCAATCATAACCTCCCCTCGTAACATATAAGAAGGATCTGAAAATTTTTGTATCGTTTCGAACAATCCTCGATTTAATTTGATTTTTTGAGCAAAACTAGTATAAACTAGTGTATAATATATTATGATTTTTTGACCGAAACTAGCATTTTGAAAAGTTTGTTAGAATCAAGTTTTCAGATGATTTTTTTGTATTGACTTCCATCATAACCTTCCCTCGTAAAATATATAAATTATCTTAAAAGTTTTGCAACATTTCGAACAGTCCTCCATTTAATTGATTTTTTTACCGAAACTAGTCTTAATTAGTGTATAATATATTACTATTTTTTGACTGAAACTTGCATTTCAAAAAGTTTCGTAGAATCTAATTTTCAAATGAATTTTTGCATGGACATCCATCATAACCTTCCCTCGTAACATATAAGATGGATCTTAAATGTTTTGTAGCGTTTTGATCAGTCCCCGATTTAATTGATTTTTTTCCCGAAACTAGTATAAACTAATGTATAATATATTACGATTTTTTGACCGAATCTCGCATTTCAAAAAGTTTCGTAGAATCTAATTTTCAATTGATTTTTTTTGCATGGACTTCCATCATAACCTCCACTCATAACATATAAGAAGGATCTGAAAAGTTTTGTATCGTTTCGAACAGTTCTCGATTTAATTTGATTTTTTGAGCAAAACTAGTATAAACTAGTGTATAATATATAATGATTTTTTGAATGAAACTTGCATTTCGAAAAGTTTCATAGAATCTAATTTTCAAATGATTCTTTGCATGTACTTCCATAATAACCTTCCCTCGTAACATATAAGAAGGATCTGAAAAGTTTGATATCGTTTTGTACAGTCCTCGATTTAATTTGATTTTTTGAGCAAACTAGTGTAAACTTGTGTATAATATATTATGATTTTTTGACCGAAACTTGCATTTGGAAAATTTTTGTAAAATCAAGTTTTCAGATGATTTTTTTGTATGGACTTCCATCATAACCTTCCCTCGTAAAATATATAAATTATCTTAAAAGTTTTGCAACATTTCGAACAGTCCTTGATTTAATTGATTTTTTGACATAAACTAGTATACACTAGTGTATAATGTATTACTATTTTTTGAACGAAACTTGCATTTCAAAAAGTTTCATAGAATCTAATTTTCAAATGAATTTTTGCATGGACATCCATCATAACCTTCCCTCATAACATATAAGATGGATCTGGAAAGTTTGGTAGCATTTCGATCAGTCCTCGATTTAATTGATTTTTTTTACCGAAAATAGTATTAATTAATGTATAATATATTACGAATTTTTGACCGAAACTCGCATTTCAAAAAGTTTCGTAGAATCTAATTTTCAATTGATTTTTTTGCATGGACTTCAATCATAACCTCCCCTCGTAACATATAAGAAGGATCTGAAAATTTTTGTATCGTTTCGAACAATCCTCGATTTAATTTGATTTTTTGAGAAAAACTAGTATAAACTAGTGTATAATATATTATGCTTTTTTAACTGAAACTTGCATTTTGAAAAGTTTGTTAGAATCAAGTTTTCAGATGATTTTCTTGTATTGACTTCCATCATAACCTTCCCTCGTAAAATATATAAATTATCTTAAAAGTTTTGCAACATTTCGAACAGTCCTCCATTTAATTGATTTTTTGACCGAAACTAGTATTAATTAGTGTATAATATATTACTATTTTTTGACTGAAACTTGCATTTCAAAAAGTTTCGTAGAATCTAATTTTCAAATGAATTTTTGCACGGACATCCATCATAACCTTCCCTCGTAACATATAAGATGGATCTTAAATGTTTTGTAGCATTTCGATCAGTCCCCGATTTAATTGATTTTTTTCCCGAAACTAGTATAAACTAATGTATAATATATTACGATTTTTTGACCGAATCTCGCATTTCAAAAAGTTTCGTAGAATCTAATTTTCAATTGATTTTTTTTGCATGGACTTCCATCATAACCTCCACTCATAACATATAAGAAGGATCTGAAAAGTTTTGTATCGTTTCGAACAGTTCTCGATTTAATTTGATTTTTTGAGCAAAACTAGTATAAACTAGTGTATAATATATAATGATTTTTTGAATGAAACTTGCATTTCGAAAAGTTTCATAGAATCTAATTTTCAAATGATTCTTTGCATGTACTTCCATAATAACCTTCCCTCGTAACATATAAGAAGGATCTGAAAAGTTTGATATCGTTTTGTACAGTCCTCGGTTTAATTTGATTTTTTGAGCAAACTAGTGTAAACTTGTGTATAATATATTATGATTTTTTGACCGAAACTTGCATTTGGAAAATTTTTGTAAAATCTAGTTTTCAGATGATTTTTTTGTATGGACTTCCATCATAACCCTCCCTCGTAAAATATATAAATTATCTTAAAAGTTTTGCAACATTTCGAACAGTCCTTGATTTAATTGATTTTTTGACATAAACTAGTATACACTAGTGTATAATGTATTACTATTTTTGGAACGAAACTTGCATTTCAAAAAGTTTCATAGAATCTAATTTTCAAATGAATTTTTGCATGGACATCCATCATAACCTTCCCTCATAACATATAAGATGGATCTAGAAAGTTTGGTAGCATTTCAATCAGTCCTCGATTTAATTGATTTTTTTTACCGAAAATAGTATGAATTAATGTATAATATATTACGAATTTTTGACCGAAACTCGCATTTCAAAAAGTTTCGTTGAATCTAATTTTCAATTGATTTTTTTGCATGGACTTCAATCATAACCTCCCCTCGTAACATATAAGAAGGATCTGAAAAGTTTTGTATCGTTTCGAACAGTCCTCGATTTAATTTGATTTTTTGAGCAAAACTAGTATAAACTAGTGTATAATATATTATGATTTTTTGACCGAAACTTGCATTTTGAAAAGTTTGTTAGAATCAAGTTTTCAGATGATTTTTTTGTATGGACTTCCATCATAACCTTCCCTCGTAAAATATATAAATTATCTTAAAAGTTTTGCAACATTTCGAACAGTCCTCCATTTAATTGATTTTTTGACCGAAACTAGTATTAATTAGTGTATAATATATTACTATTTTTTGACTGAAACTTGCATTTCAAAAAGTTTCGTAGAATCTAATTTTCAAATGAATTTTTGCATGGACATCCATCATAACCTTCCCTCGTAACATATAAGATGGATCTTAAATGTTTTGTAGCGTTTTGATCAGTCCCCGATTTAATTGATTTTTTTCCCGAAACTAGTATAAACTAATGTATAATATATTACGATTTTTTGACCGAATCTCGCATTTCAAAAAGTTTCGTAGAATCTAATTTTCAATTGATTTTTTTTGCATGGACTTCCATCATAACCTCCACTCATAACATATAAGAAGGATCTGAAAAGTTTTGTATCGTTTCGAACAGTTCTTGATTTAATTTGATTTTTTGAGCAAAACTAGTATAAACTAGTGTATAATATATAATGATTTTTTGAATGAAACTTGCATTTCGAAAAGTTTCATAGAATCTAATTTTCAAATGATTCTTTGCATGTACTTCCATAATAACCTTCCCTCGTAACATATAAGAAGGATCTGAAAAGTTTGATATCGTTTTGTACAGTCCTCGATTTAATTTGATTTTTTGAGCAAACTAGTGTAAACTTGTGTATAATATATTATGATTTTTTGACCGAAACTTGCATTTGGAAAATTTTTGTAAAATCAAGTTTTCAGATGATTTTTTTGTATGGACTTCCATCATAACCTTCCCTCGTAAAATATATAAATTATCTTAAAAGTTTTGCAACATTTCGAACAGTCCTTGATTTAATTGATTTTTTGACATAAACTAGTATACACTAGTGTATAATGTATTACTATTTTTTGAACGAAACTTGCATTTCAAAAAGTTTCATAGAATCTAATTTTCAAATGAATTTTTGCATGGACATCCATCATAACCTTCCCTCATAACATATAAGATGGATCTGGAAAGTTTGGTAGCATTTCGATCAGTCCTCGATTTAATTGATTTTTTTTACCGAAAATAGTATTAATTAATGTATAATATATTACGAATTTTTGACCGAAACTCGCATTTCAAAAAGTTTCGTAGAATCTAATTTTCAATTGATTTTTTTGCATGGACTTCAATCATAACCTCCCCTCGTAACATATAAGAAGGATCTGAAAATTTTTGTATCGTTTCGAACAATCCTCGATTTAATTTGATTTTTTGAGAAAAACTAGTATAAACTAGTGTATAATATATTATGCTTTTTTAACTGAAACTTGCATTTTGAAAAGTTTGTTAGAATCAAGTTTTCAGATGATTTTCTTGTATTGACTTCCATCATAACCTTCCCTCGTAAAATATATAAATTATCTTAAAAGTTTTGCAACATTTCGAACAGTCCTCCATTTAATTGATTTTTTGACCGAAACTAGTATTAATTAGTGTATAATATATTACTATTTTTTGACTGAAACTTGCATTTCAAAAAGTTTCGTAGAATCTAATTTTCAAATGAATTTTTGCACGGACATCCATCATAACCTTCCCTCGTAACATATAAGATGGATCTTAAATGTTTTGTAGCATTTCGATCAGTCCCCGATTTAATTGATTTTTTTCCCGAAACTAGTATAAACTAATGTATAATATATTACGATTTTTTGACCGAATCTCGCATTTCAAAAAGTTTCGTAGAATCTAATTTTCAATTGATTTTTTTTGCATGGACTTCCATCATAACCTCCACTCATAACATATAAGAAGGATCTGAAAAGTTTTGTATCGTTTCGAACAGTTCTCGATTTAATTTGATTTTTTGAGCAAAACTAGTATAAACTAGTGTATAATATATAATGATTTTTTGAATGAAACTTGCATTTCGAAAAGTTTCATAGAATCTAATTTTCAAATGATTCTTTGCATGTACTTCCATAATAACCTTCCCTCGTAACATATAAGAAGGATCTGAAAAGTTTGATATCGTTTTGTACAGTCCTCGGTTTAATTTGATTTTTTGAGCAAACTAGTGTAAACTTGTGTATAATATATTATGATTTTTTGACCGAAACTTGCATTTGGAAAATTTTTGTAAAATCTAGTTTTCAGATGATTTTTTTGTATGGACTTCCATCATAACCCTCCCTCGTAAAATATATAAATTATCTTAAAAGTTTTGCAACATTTCGAACAGTCCTTGATTTAATTGATTTTTTGACATAAACTAGTATACACTAGTGTATAATGTATTACTATTTTTGGAACGAAACTTGCATTTCAAAAAGTTTCATAGAATCTAATTTTCAAATGAATTTTTGCATGGACATCCATCATAACCTTCCCTCATAACATATAAGATGGATCTAGAAAGTTTGGTAGCATTTCAATCAGTCCTCGATTTAATTGATTTTTTTTACCGAAAATAGTATGAATTAATGTATAATATATTACGAATTTTTGACCGAAACTCGCATTTCAAAAAGTTTCGTTGAATCTAATTTTCAATTGATTTTTTTGCATGGACTTCAATCATAACCTCCCCTCGTAACATATAAGAAGGATCTGAAAAGTTTTGTATCGTTTCGAACAGTCCTCGATTTAATTTGATTTTTTGAGCAAAACTAGTATAAACTAGTGTATAATATATTATGATTTTTTGACCGAAACTTGCATTTTGAAAAGTTTGTTAGAATCAAGTTTTCAGATGATTTTTTTGTATGGACTTCCATCATAACCTTCCCTCGTAAAATATATAAATTATCTTAAAAGTTTTGCAACATTTCGAACAGTCCTCCATTTAATTGATTTTTTGACCGAAACTAGTATTAATTAGTGTATAATATATTACTATTTTTTGACTGAAACTTGCATTTCAAAAAGTTTCGTAGAATCTAATTTTCAAATGAATTTTTGCATGGACATCCATCATAACCTTCCCTCGTAACATATAAGATGGATCTTAAATGTTTTGTAGCGTTTTGATCAGTCCCCGATTTAATTGATTTTTTTCCCGAAACTAGTATAAACTAATGTATAATATATTACGATTTTTTGACCGAATCTCGCATTTCAAAAAGTTTCGTAGAATCTAATTTTCAATTGATTTTTTTTGCATGGACTTCCATCATAACCTCCACTCATAACATATAAGAAGGATCTGAAAAGTTTTGTATCGTTTCGAACAGTTCTTGATTTAATTTGATTTTTTGAGCAAAACTAGTATAAACTAGTGTATAATATATAATGATTTTTTGAATGAAACTTGCATTTCGAAAAGTTTCATAGAATCTAATTTTCAAATGATTCTTTGCATGTACTTCCATAATAACCTTCCCTCGTAACATATAAGAAGGATCTGAAAAGTTTGATATCGTTTTGTACAGTCCTCGATTTAATTTGATTTTTTGAGCAAACTAGTGTAAACTTGTGTATAATATATTATGATTTTTTGACCGAAACTTGCATTTGGAAAATTTTTGTAAAATCAAGTTTTCAGATGATTTTTTTGTATGGACTTCCATCATAACCTTCCCTCGTAAAATATATAAATTATCTTAAAAGTTTTGCAACATTTCGAACAGTCCTTGATTTAATTGATTTTTTGACATAAACTAGTATACACTAGTGTATAATGTATTACTATTTTTTGAACGAAACTTGCATTTCAAAAAGTTTCATAGAATCTAATTTTCAAATGAATTTTTGCATGGACATCCATCATAACCTTCCCTCATAACATATAAGATGGATCTGGAAAGTTTGGTAGCATTTCGATCAGTCCTCGATTTAATTGATTTTTTTTACCGAAAATAGTATTAATTAATGTATAATATATTACGAATTTTTGACCGAATCTCGCATTTCAAAAAGTTTTGTAGAATCTAATTTTCAATTGATTTTTTTGCATGGACTTCAATCATAACCTCCCCTCGTAACATATAAGAAGGATCTGAAAATTTTTGTATCGTTTCGAACAGTCCTCGATTTAATTTGATTTTTTGAGCAAAACTAGTATAAACTAGTGTATAATATATTATGATTTTTTGACCGAAACTTGCATTTTGAAAAGTTTGTTAGAATCAAGTTTTCAGATGATTTTTTTGTATTGACTTCCATCATAACCTTCCCTCGTAAAATATATAAATTATCTTAAAAGTTTTGCAACATTTCGAACAGTCCTCCATTTAATTTATTTTTTGACCGAAACTAGTATTAATTAGTGTATAATATATTACTATTTTTTGACTGAAACTTGCATTTCAAAAAGTTTCGTAGAATCTAATTTTCAAATGAATTTTTGCATGGACATCCATCATAACCTTCCCTCGTAACATATAAGATGGATCTTAAATGTTTTGTAGCATTTCGATCAGTCCCCGATTTAATTGATTTTTTTCCCGAAACTAGTATAAACTAATGTATAATATATTACGATTTTTTGACCGAATCTCGCATTTCAAAAAGTTTCGTAGAATCTAATTTTCAATTGATTTTTTTGTATGGACTTCCATCATAACCTCCACTCATAACATATAAGAAGGATCTGAAAAGTTTTGTATCGTTTCGAACAGTTCTCGATTTAATTTAATTTTTTGAGCAAAACTAGTATAAACTAGTGTATAATATATAATGATTTTTTGAATGAAACTTGCATTTCGAAAAGTTTCATAGAATCTAATTTTCAAATGATTCTTTGCATGTACTTCCATAATAACCTTCCCTCGTAACATATAAGAAGGATCTGAAAAGTTTGATATCGTTTTGTACAGTCCTCGATTTAATTTGATTTTTTGAGCAAACTAGTGTATAATATATTATGATTTTTTGACCGAAACTTGCATTTGGAAAATTTTTGTAAAATCAAGTTTTCAGATGATTTTTTTGTATGGACTTCCATCATAACCTTCCCTCGTAAAATATATAAATTATCTTAAAAGTTTTGCAACATTTCGAACAGTCCTCCATTTAATTGATTTTTTGACCGAAACTAGTATAAATTAGTGTATAATATATTACTATTTTTTGACTGAAACTTGCATTTCAAAAAGTTTCTTAGAATCTAATTTTCAAATGAATTTTTGCATGGACATCCATCATAATCTTCCCTCGTAACATATAAGATGGATCTGGAAAGTTTCGTAGCATTTCGATCAGTCCTCGATTTAATTGATTTTTTTTACCGAAAATAGTATGAATTAATGTATAATATATTACGAATTTTTGACCGAAACTCGCATTTCAAAAAGTTTCGTAGAATCTAATTTTCAATTGATTTTTTTGCATGGACTTCAATCATAACCTCCCCTCGTAACATATAAGAAGGATCTGAAAAGTTTTGTATCGTTTCGAACAGTCCTCGATTTAATTTGATTTTTTGAGCAAAACTAGTATAAACTAGTGTATAATATATTATGATTTTTTGACCGATACTTGCATTTTGAAAAGTTTGTTAGAATCAAGTTTTCAAATGATTTTTTTGCATGGACATCCATCATAACCTTCCCTCGTAACATATAAGATGGATCTTAAATTTTTTGTAGCATTTCGATCAGTCCCCGATTTAATTGATTTTTTCCCCGAAACTAGTATAAACTAATGTATAATATATTACGATTTTTTGACCGAATCTCGCATTTCAAAAAGTTTTGTAGAATCTAATTTTCAATTGATTTTTTTTGCATGGACTTCCATCATAACCTCCATTCATAACATATAAGAAGGATCTGAAAAGTTTTGTATCGTTTCGAACAGTTCTCGATTTAATTTGATTTTTTGAGCAAAACTAGTATAAACTAGTGTATAATATATAATGATTTTTTGAATGAAACTTGCATTTCGAAAAGTTTCATAGAATCTAATTTTCAAATGATTCTTTGCATGTACTTCCATAATAACCTTCCCCCGTAACATATAAGAAAGATCTGAAAAGTTTGATATCATTTTGTACAGTCCTCGATTTAATTTGATTTTTTGAGCAAACTAGTGTAAACTTGTGTATAATATATTATGATTTTTTGACCGAAACTTGCATTTGGAAAATTTTTGTAAAATCAAGTTTTCAGATGATTTTTTGTATGGACTTCCATCATAACCTTCCCTCGTAAAATAAATAAATTATCTTAAAAGTTTTGCAACATTTCGAATAGTCCTTGATTTAATTGATTTTTTGACATAAACTAGTATACACTAGTGTATAATGTATTACTATTTTTGGAACGAAACTTGCATTTCAAAAAGTTTCATAGAATCTAATTTTCAAATGAATTTTTGCATGGACATCCATCATAACCTTCCCTCATAACATATAAGATGGATCTGGAAAGTTTGGTAGCATTTCGATCAGTCCTCGATTTAATTGATTTTTTTACCGAAAATAGTATGAATTAATGTATAATATTGATCGTACCTGGAGATCAGGATCCGATACGGCTGGACTCGAGAGCGGGCTGAAATGGTCGTTGAGGAAAAGAGGGTGTACCTGCAATACACTCCGATGCTAAATAAGTATCCGAGCAAGAGCGAGCAAGTACTAATATCAGGGTTGAGAATTGAATACCTGACCCTATCAAATGAGAGGGTTTATATAGGGGACCAGCTGGAAGATTATTGGTTCGCCTTGTAAGGCGCGGATCGAGGGATCCGTGAAGATAGGAAACGGTCAATGCTAGCCGTTAGAGGGTCTTAATGTGACCAGATTATTAACGGTCGACTAAGGGACCACTTTTCATGATCATGCTCGACGTCGAGCAAGGTAAATGGATCAGCCTTTCTGGCCCAATAAGAAGAATATGGCCGGGTCGGAACAGGAGCCCCCCAAGTCATTGTTCGTGCTGGTGGGCAGTGACTTAAAAGCAATATTGTGCTCGGCGGTGCGAGATGTCATGGTCGAGGAACTTCGCCATCGGTTACCCGGGAAAACAATACGTCGCTCGGTAGAGGAAGGTGAAACGAAAAGCTGGAATATCTGGATATTCGCGCCTATTAATGATTTGACGGCTAGTCTAGGGGCTAGCGCATAGGGGTCACGCGCGTGCGCACGTGTCCTCTTTCATATAAATAGGATTTCCAGGGCCCATTTTGACCTTTTCGTTTCATCTTCTCTCTCAAGACTTTGCCCGTTCAACCGCCGCTGCCTCAGCCGTCGACCACCGCCGTTTCTTGCCGACCACCCTTCGCAGAAGCTCAATCTCTTCCATAATGTCTTCACAAGCTCAAGGTACCGTTCCTTTTCCTCTCTTTTAGTGTATATAGTGTAAGTTTTGTAGAATGCATGCGATTTAGGGTGATTTTATCGGTAGTTTTAGGATTTTTAGGATTAGTAAGCCTTGAAGTTCCTGCCACCGTAGTTGGTCGGCTGGGAACCCTAACTTTAGGGTCGACGGAGATTCTGGTCGACTCAAACTTTAGATTTTTGTATAGGTTTTTGTTATTTATACTGTTGGGCGTTCAGCTGTTGCCTCGAGCGATGGTTAGCCAGGGCTACAGCTCGGAACACCATTTCTGAGCTGAGGCGCGCCCTTTCACTTGTCGAGCGGTGGAAGGGTGGATTTGATATTCTTAATCGAATTCACTGATGCCTTTCCTCTGCTTTTCAGGTGAAAATTCGCTCGGGAATCCACTGGAGGTGCTTTCCGAGGATACATCCTCGGGAACTACGGAATCGTCTGCGTCCACACCCTCGAACTCAGGAAACTCCTCAGATAGTTCAGATACGAGTACCACGGGGCAGTCGACGGAATCGCCTCAATGTCCCGCCCAGTCGAGGGTCTCGCCCGAAGAGTGGGTGGTGGAAGACTTGTTGGACAAAGTGTATTCCTTCTCAAGACCTCGCTCGGAGCCGCTGCCCGTTGTTGGGAATCCTGCTGACTGGGTCGTGACTTGCCCGGGAAACGACGACCGCATCTTCTCAGACTTTCGTGGTCGGGCGTTTTCCATGTATGAATACGCCACTTCGGTTCTGGGGGTGACGCTGCCCTTTAGCGACTTCGTGAGTGCCGTGCTCGGGCACCTCTGCATAGCTCCTTCCCAGCTGCACCCCAACTCATACGCATTCTTGAGGGCGTTTGAGGTGACGTGCGCTTTTCTCGGCGTAGGGGCCACACTTCCTCTCTTCTTCCGTCTCTTTTCTTTACAGCGCCAGGTCGGGCGGGGAACCGATCGGAAGGGGTTCGTGTCTTTCAAGCAGCGGACCAAGATCTTCAAGGCCCACTCAGAATCTATCCGAGCTTTCAAGACCGACTACTTCCTGGTAAAACCTGCGAGTGATGCGGCCGTGAGGGCTATGAGTTTTCTCGGGATTGATACTGACGAGAACGACGAGCCCAGGCTAGACGACCAAGGTGAGGTGATCCCGAGGAGATTATGGATGTTTCCCTTCTCTTGGAGCCATGTGCACTATGAGCGACCAGTGGGAGAGTTTGTCCGGGTGGGGGACACCTTGAATGAAGATGACGCGGCCAGCTTTGAGGCCTTTAGAAAATTGATAGCCTCTTTTACCCCGACCCCGCTATTGGACGGGGAAGGGAAGGTTATGGTTGATCAAGATGGGGGAGAAGCTTTGGAGCGTCCCCTGATCAGTGTTACTGACCTACTGGCTTGTAATAACGGGCAGGAGATAGCTGATTTTTTTTGTATCTGTTTGTTTATGCTCGTTAAGATTTTGATTTGACTTTATTGCTCGTAGCTAATTTTGGTTTTGTTCTTCTTTTCAGGTTCTTTGACAAATCCTCTGGACAAGATTCACGAGCGCTTGGTCCAGCAGCAGCGGAAGCGGTCGAGGGTCGTGCAGACCAGACTGACTGAAGCGAGCGGTTCAGGCTCGGGTCCTCTGGTCCAGGGCTCTCCAGGGGGCTCTACCGGCTCTTTGATGAAGAAACACAAAGCGACGGCTACCGTGGACCTGACGGTCGGCGCTCCTCCGAAGCCAAGGCATGGGATACCCCCGTGCTTCGCTGTTAGGAACTTCTTCGAGGGAAATACGATGGATGTGGACCGGGCGGACTCTCTGTTCCTGGAGGGGATGGATCGTCCTGCTCGGCGGCTTTCCTTGGCCCAGGACGCCAGCGCGGTTATGCGGGTCCTGACCATGGCTTGGATGACGGCTGAGGGGTCTCCTATGCTGGAGCGGGAGAACAGCAAACTCAAGGAGCAGTTGGCTGCTTCCGAGGCCAAGCTGGTGGCGTCCGCGGAGGAGGTAAAGAAGGTCACCACTGAATCGGCTGAGCGAGCAAATGTCATCGCCAAACTGGAAGTCGACAAGAAGAGGCTGCTCGAACAGAATAAAAAATTAAAAGATGCCTTCTGCCCCAAGGAGGATGAGGATGAGGACACCAAGCATTTGGTGACGAGGGCTCAGTTTCTCGCTCGGATCGACCAAGATATGGAAGATCTGAACGCGTCTACCGAGTTCAGTTTCCAGAATGCGGTGGACCAAGTAAAAGCTCTCCACCCTGACCTAGCCTTGGATGTTGATCGGATGAATTACTTGTACAAGGTGGTGGATGGTCAGATCGTGGTTCCTGGCAACTTGGTGGTGGCCGACTCCCAGTCGGGGACGATGGTGCAGCCCGATCAACCAGCGGAGCAGCCGGACCAGGAGGAAGCCCGTGCAGAGGAAGACCGCCCGGTGGGTTAAAAGAATTAACTTGTGGCCGGTGTGCCTTGTAATTTATGATGTATTTTGTTTTGGGGGGCATGGCCCCCTTTATTTGTAATTCCGAATAAGTCGGCCTTTTGGCCGAATTTATTTTAAATGTTAAGTGTTTGGCCCTGAGGGTCGGTTGCATATATTGTTAGTGATAATGCGTCCGTCGGAGGACATAGTTTATTTATTATTTTTACTAAGTGTTTGGTGCTCGTATTTGTATTGGCTAGAAGCAATTGGATAGATACGGGGGGTATGGACGACCTGTTGGTTAGGGGAACCAATCAGTGTTGGAGGGTTTTACCCTCGATCGGTGCTCGAGCTAAGATAAAGGCTCGGACTCCGTGGCGTGAACGTCCCATCGCGAGCTGGGGTTCTGCCTGGTCGTGGTACTTAGGCGACGTCGGACTCGTTTGAGTATCCGTCCGTGCAACAAGTTTTTCTTTTGCTCGAAAAGAAGTCTTGTTTGATTTGTGATATTTGGGTTGTCGTGCTCGTACCTAGGCGCGCAGTCTTTCTTTAGTCTCTCTCTCTCTTCGCTTGGTAGTTGACTGTTTTAACTATAGTATTGTTTAAGTTTTTCGGCGTTCCAAGGCCGAGCGAGTTCTTCCCCGTGTAGGTTTTCTAAGTAATAAGCACCGTTCTCGGTTTTTGCTCGAACGCGATATGGGCCTTCCCAGTTGGGCGTTAGTTTTCCCTCGCGGGGATCCCTGTGGTTTCTTCTAAGGACGAGGCTGCCTACTTCGAACGTCCGCCTGATGACTTTGGAATCATACCGAGCGACTATCTTTTGTTTGAGAATGGTTTCTCGAAGAGCGGCTTCCGATCGAATTTCTTCGACCATGTCGAGCTCATCTCTTAAAGCTTCATTATTGACGTCTTGTTCCATGGGGAATTCCGTGCGTCTTGAACGGACATGCATTTCTATTGGAATTACTGCTTCGGTCCCATATGCTAATCGAAATGGGGACTCTCCGGTCGTTGAATGGGGATTGGTCCTATATGCCCATAATACGCTATGTAGTTCCTCGACCCAGTATTTCTTATGCTCGTCTAACCTTCGTTTCAGGCCTCTCAGGATTACCCTGTTGGCGGCCTCGGCTTGCCCGTTAGTTTGAGGGTGTTCGACTGAAGCGAAATGTTGTTTTGTCCCTATTGACGCAACGAACTCTTTGAAATGTTTGTCCGTGAACTGAGTCTCGTTGTCGGTCACAATAGCGAGGGGCACTCCAAACCGGGCAAGGATGTTTCTTTTGAAAAATCGAAGTATGTTGAGTGCGGTAATTTTGGCCAGGGCCTCAGCTTCTATCCATTTGGTGAAATAGTCAACGCCTACGATTAAGTATTTGTTCTGACCAGACCCAACGACGAATGGTCCTAGAATATCCATTCCCCACCACGCGAATGGCCAGGGGGATGATAGCGATTTTAGCTCGGATGGGGGTGTTATGTGTACGTCTCCGTGTCGTTGGCACCTGTCGCATCTTCTTACATGCTCCTTTGCGTCGTGTTGGAGGGTAGGCCAGTAGTATCCTGCCCTCAAAATTTTCCGAGCTAACGAACGACCGCCAGGGTGCTGCGCATTGATTCCTTCGTGGACTTCCCTGAGTACGTGCGGAATGTTTTCTTCCTCTACACATCTGAGGAGGGGTGTAGAAAATCCTCGACGGTACATACGTCCTCCTACTAGAGAGTATGAGCATGCCCTTCGTCGTATAGCACTGGCCTCTTTTGAGTCGGTTGGTAACTCTCCTTTGGTCAGATAGTTGAACACTGGAGTCATCCAGCAACCCGTGTCGCCCACAACGTTGATGTGTACGCAGGCTGAAGAGTGCCCGATACTTGGTCGAGGAAGCAATTTTTGTATGACGGACTTGTTGTTTCCTTTCCTTTTAGTGCTTGCCAACTTGGACAGGATATCTGCGCGAGCGTTGTTTTCCCGAGGAACATGTTTGATTTCGACACTTTTAAACTGTTTTATCTCGTCTTTTACGAGGGCCAGATACTCGGCCATGCTGTCACTCCTAGCCTGGAAGTCCCCCCGGACTTGGCTCGCAACTAGTTGGGAATCTGTGCAAATTGTGATCTCTTCTGCTTCTAGGTCGGTAGCGAGCCGTATGCCCTCCAGGAAAGCTTCATACTCTGCTTGGTTATTGGAAGTGGGGAAAGATAAAGTCAAGGAGACTTCGATGACGTTCCCTTCTTCGCTCTCCAAAATGATGCCGGCCCCGCTGCCCGTCGGTCCAGATGCACCGTCCACGAAAATAACCCACTTGGAGGAAGCTTGCGTGTCTTGCTCAGTGAAGGTAAGTTCAGCCACGAAGTCGGACAACGCTTGAGCCTTAAGGGCTTGTCTTCCTTCGAATTTGATGTCGAATTCGGATAGTTCTAGTGACCATTTTAACATTCGGCCGGCCATGTCTGGTCGACCGAGCAACTGTCTTATGGGTTGATCGGTCCTTACGATGATGGTGTGAGCCAGGAAGTAGTGGCGTAGTCTTCTAGCCGCGAGAAGGAGGGCCAATGCGACCTTTTCTATCTGAAGGTACCGAACTTCTGGGCCGTGAAGAGCTTTGCTCGTGAAATACACGGGTTTTTGCCCTTCGGGTCGTTCGCGCACGAGGGCCGCGCTTACTGCTTCGTTAGCGACAGCGAGGTAGAGGTATAGAGTCTCCCCTTCCTCTGGTCTGGATAAGACTGGAGGTTCACTTAATGATTTTTTCAAATGGGATAGCGCTAACTCGCATTCTGCCGTCCACTCGAACGTTGCTTCCTTACGGAGGAGCTTATAAAAAGGGAGTGCGTGTTGAGCAGATTTTGCCACGAATCGGGCAAGGGAAGTAATGACCCCGTTTAGTGTTTGTATGGACTTCTTGGTCGTGGGGGTCGGGAACTCCGCGAACGCTCGACACTTATCGGGATTTGCTTCGATGCTTCGCTCAGTCAAATAGAATCCGAGGAATTTTCCCGCTCGGACGCCAAAGGTGCATTTCTCAGGGTTGAAACGCATCTTGCACTTTCGTGCCTGGTCGAACACTTTTCGTAAATGGGACGCATGGTCCGTTTCTTGTTGAGATTTGACGATCATGTCGTCCATGTATACTTCGAGCATGTCTCCGATTTCGGTTCGGAAAACTTTATTCATCATGCGCTGATACGTTTCTCCTGCATTTTTTAGACCGAAGGGCATAACGTTGTAAAAGTAATTGCCCGACTCGGTCATGAAGGCCGTGTATTTTTTGTCAGACACGACCATGGGTATTTGATTGTATCCCGAGTATGCGTCCATGAAGGATAGTAATTTATATCCGGACGAATTGTCGACCAACTTGTCGATGTTAGGTAAAGGGTATGCATCTTTCGGGCACGCCCGATTGAGGTCGGTATAATCAACACACATTCTCCATTTTCCACTAGATTTTTTCACAAGTACAACGTTTGAGAGCCAGGTCGTATACCTGGCCTCGGTTACAAATTTAGCCTCTAGGAGGTCTTTAACAGCAGATTCGGCAACATCAGTCTTCTCGCTTGACTGCTTTCTCCTGCGTTGAGCGACCGCTTTATATGTTGGGTCGATAGAGAGGTGGTGACAAGCTGTTTCTGGGTCGAGCCCTGGCATTTCTGCGGCGCTCCACGCGAACAGGTCTGCGTTCCCTTTGAGGCAAGCTTCTAACTGTCGTTTTACAAGTTCGGGCATATGTGCCCCGATTTTGACGCACCGGGCAGGGTCCTCTCCCAAGGGAATCAGCTCGAAATCTCCGTCCGGAATTGGTCGGGCTAGGGCTTCCGCCGGTCTCTGAACGCTCTCGCCATTATCTAAAAACCTGCAATCTAAGTCGATCGAATCAACTTGAGGGAAAGCCTTGGGTACATCTGGCAGATCCAATGTTGGGGGACTTGGTTGGTATGATATCGAGCTGAGGCCTTTTGATGCTGCCTCGAAACATCTACGGGCAGCGTCGACGTCTCCGTGCAATGTGGCGACTCTGCCCGAAGTAGTATAGTACTTCATCTTCAAGTGGACGGTGGATGACACGGCTATCAGCTCGGCCAGAGTTGGTCGTCCTAATATGCATTGGTATAGTGATGGGCAATCCACAACAAGGAATTGGACCCTGACCGTCCTAGCTGTCTCGCTTGCTCCGAAAGTGACAAACAGGTCAACATAACCCCACGGTCGGGATACTGCTCCGTTGAAACCTTGCAGGTCTGACCCGACGTATGGAGTCAGATGCGTTTCGTTCAGTTGGAGTGTTGAAAATAGTTGGGAGTACATGATGTCGCATGAACTTCCTTGGTCCACCAATATCCTCCTTACATCGAAGTTCGCCATGCGTGCTCGGACGAGTAAAGGAATGCTGGCGTTGGGTGCTCCTCCCAGGAGCTCTTCCCGATAGAATGCGAGGGGCACGGAACCCTCCCTCGGGGGATCTAAAGTGGCGTTTTGCGCGGGCCCTTTGGCAATTAACTGGTCGAACTTTCTCTTCACAGAACCAACTGTAATCTTATTGAAGCCTCCTCCCGATATGACCATCGCCGAGGGGAAAGCTTCCCACGGACTGTGGGAGGAGAGGTATCCTGCGCCCTTGGTGTGGTCTGGTAGGAAGAAATCTTCCGGGCGATAAATGCTCAGGGCGACCTGCATGTTAGCGTCGGCAGGGATGGGCACGGCCTCTTCGATCTTCTGGGTCTCTTGTGTGTCATGTCGAGGATTATCTCTGGACTTCTTGAACTGCTTCAGGTTCCCGTCTTTGATGAGGATTTCGATCGCGTCTTTGAGGTGGATGCAATCCTCCGTGTTGTGCCCGTGACTCTTGTGGAATCTACAGTATTTCGTTTTGTCTGTGCCGGGCTTGCTAGGTTGTTGCCTCGGAAAACGTACTCCTGCCTGTTTGAATTCCGAATTGGCGCACTCAGATAAAATTTTCTCCCTGGAGGCTAGGAGAGGTGTGTATTCGTGAAACCGACCGACTGGTCCCCGGTGCTCCCGCGGTTCACGGGAGCGTTCGTCCTTTCTTTTGTCTCCTCCCCGACGAGATGTCGAGGGTTCATCGACTCGGTGTGGCTTGGCTTCTTCACGGCGTCGAGCGTCTCTCACTGAACTGGCCGCTTGCTTTTCTTCGTATTGGATGTAAGCTTGGGCTTTTAGCAAGAACGCGTCAAGGGTGGCCGGGGTTTCGATACCGACCGCCCGATGGAAATCGGTCGAGGGGCGCAGCCCTCGTTCGAGCAGATACTTTTTCATGTCGTCGGTCGTGGATACTTGAACTGCCTCTTTATTGAACCTTTCGATGTAAGTTCGTAAAGGTTCGTCTCTCCCCTGGATTATTGCTTCGAGCGAAGCCTCTGTCTTGGGGTGTCGTCTTGATGCAGTGAAATGCCTAGAGAACGTGCGTCCAAGTTGTTTCCACGATGTGATGGATTCGGCCTCAAGGCTTTTGTACCACGTCATCGCCCCTTTCCTCAGCGTCGTGGGAAAGAGTCGACATTTAATTTCTCCCTGAACGCCCCGATAGTCGAGCAAGGCATCGATGTTTTCGATGTGTTCGTCTGGGTCGGTAGTCCCGTCGTACGAACCTAAAGGAGGAGGTTTCTCCAAGCCTCTTAGGAGTTTGGCCGCCATAATTTCAGAGGATAAGGGACCCCGAGCGTCTTCGTCGTCACTGGAAATGAGTGATGATCTGTGATCGCGCTTCTTTGTTCTTCGAGGGGAAGCGGATCTCGATTTGCTCCTTCTTGATTTTCTTTTAGGAGAGGGTCGTGGAGATGACTGACGAAAGCGTTTGTTGCCTGTTGATTCGTCGGTGTTTCCTCTCCTCTTCTTCGGAGGAGACGGAGTGTGCTCCCCATGGGGTTTCTTGGAAGAATAAGGTCGACGAGAGTTATTCTCAAGTCGGGCGATCTTTTCACCATGAGCGAGGAGTAACAAGTTTGTTTGATTTAGGATTTCGGCCAACACTGCGAAGTCTGACCCCGAAGGAGTCGAGGGAATAAGAGTTTCTGGGCGACTCTCCAAGGGTTGGTCGCGATCGGGTGAAGGTGATGCTGCTTTCCCTTCTGGTTGGTCATGCGTGGTATCATCATGTAGGGGAGGTTGGATGTTGCTCTCATGTTGTGTGAGAATCATGCCATCATTCGATCGATTTTCCTGGTTGTCCCGAGCAGCCATGGATCTTGTTGAAACTTTTGTTCTTCGAGGATCTTGAAAGAAGAACGGGGAAGTTGCTTTCCCACAGACGGCGCCACCTGATCGTACCTGGAGATCAGGATCCGATACGGCTGGACTCGAGAGCGGGCTGAAATGGTCGTTGAGGAAAAGGGGGTGTACCTGCAATACACTCTGATGCTAAAGTAAGTATCCGAGCAAGAGCGAGCAAGTACTAATATCAGGGTTGAGAATTGAATACCTGACCCTATCAAATGAGAAGGTTTATATAGGGGACCAGCTGGAAGATTATTGGTTCGCCTTGTGAGGCGCGGATCGAGGGATCCGTGAAGATAGGAAACGGTCAATGCTAGCCGTTAGAGGGTCTTAATGTGACCGGATTATTAGCGGTCGACTAAGGGACCACTTTTCATGATCATGCTCGACGTCGAGCAAGGTAAATGGATCAGCCTTTCTGGCCCAATAAGAAGAATTGGGCCGGGTCGGAACAAATATATTACGAATTTTTGACCGAAACTCGCATTTCAAAAAGTTTCGTAGAATCTAATTTTCAATTGATTTTTTTGCATGGACTTCAATCATAACCTCCCCTCGTAACATATAAGAAGGATCTGAAAATTTTTGTATCGTTTCGAACAATCCTCGATTTAATTTGATTTTTTGAGCAAAACTAGTATAAACTAGTGTATAATATATTATGATTTTTTGACCGAAACTTGCATTTTGAAAAGTTTGTTAGAATCAAGTTTTCAGATGATTTTTTTGTATTGACTTCCATCATAACCTTCCCTCGTAAAATATATAAATTATCTTAAAAGTTTTGCAACATTTCGAACAATCCTCCATTTAATTGATTTTTTGACCGAAACTAGTATAAACTAGTGTATAATATATTACTATTTTTTGACTGAAACTTGCATTTTGAAAAGTTTGTTAGAATCTAATTTTCAAATGAATTTTTGCATGGACATCCATCATAACCTTCCCTCGTAACATATAAGATGGATCTTCAATGTTTTGTAGCATTTCGATCAGTCCCCGATTTAATTGATTTTTTTCTCGAAATTAGTATAAACTAATGTATAATATATTACGATTTTTTGACCGAATCTCGCATTTCAAAAAGTTTCGTAGAATCTAATTTTCAATTGATTTTTTTTTCATGGACTTCCATCATAACCTCCACATATAACATATAAGAAGGACCTGAAAAGTTTTGTATCGTTTCGAATAGTTCTCGATTTAATTTAATTTTTTGAGCAAAACTAGTATAAACTAGTGTATAATATATAATGATTTTTTGAATGAAACTTGCATTTCGAAAAGTTTCATAGAATCTAATTTTCAAATGATTCTTTGCATGTACTTCCATAATAACCTTCCCCCGTAACATATAAGAAGGATCTGAAAAGTTTGATATCATTTTGTACAGTCCTCGATTTAATTTGATTTTTTGTGCAAACTAGTGTAAACTTGTGTATAATATATTATGATTTTTTGACCGAAACTTGCATTTGGAAAATTTTTGTAAAATCAAGTTTTCAGATGATTTTTTGTATGGACTTCCATCATAACCTTCCCTCGTAAAATATATAAATTATCTTAAAAGTTTTGCAACATTTCGAACAGTCCTTGATTTAATTGATTTTTTGACATAAACTAGTATACACTAGTGTATAATGTATTACTATTTTTGGAACGAAACTTGCATTTCAAAAAGTTTCATAGAATCTAATTTTCAAATGAATTTTTGCATGGACATCCATCATAACCTTCCCTCATAACATATAAGATGGATCTGGAAAGTTTGGTAGCATTTCGATCAGTCCTCGATTTAATTGATTTTTTTACCGAAAATAGTATGAATTAATGTATAATATATTACGAATTTTTGACCGAAACTCGCATTTCAAAAAGTTTCGTAGAATCTAATTTTCAATTGATTTTTTTTGCATGGACTTCAATCATAACCTCCCCTCGTAACATATAAGAAGGATCTGAAAATTTTTGTATCGTTTCGAACAATCCTCGATTTAATTTGATTTTTTGAGCAAAACTAGTATAAACTAGTGTATAATATATTATGATTTTTTGACCGAAACTTGCATTTTGAAAAGTTTGTTAGAATCCAGTTTTCAGATGATTTTTTTTGTATTGACTTCCATCATAACCTTCCCTCGTAAAATATATAAATTATCTTAAAAGTTTTGCAACATTTCGAACAATCCTCCATTTAATTGATTTTTGAACCGAAACTAGTATTAATTAGTGTATAATATATTACTATTTTTTGACTGAAACTTGCATTTCAAAAAGTTTCGTAGAATCTAATTTTCAAATGAATTTTTGCATGGACATCCATCATAACCTTCCCTCGTAACATATAAGATGGATCTTAAATGTTTTGTAGCATTTCGATCAGTCCCCGATTTAATTGATTTTTTTCCCGAAACTAGTATAAACTAATGTATAATATATTACGATTTTTTGACCGAATCTCGCATTTCAAAAAGTTTCGTAGAATCTAATTTTCAATTGATTTATTTTGCATGGACTTCCATCATAACCTCCACTCATAACATATAAGAAGGATCTGAAAAGTTTTGTATCGTTTCGAACAGTTCTCGATTTAATTTGATTTTTTGAGCAAAACTAGTATAAACTAGTGTATAATATATAATGATTTTTTGAATGAAACTTGCATTTCGAAAAGTTTCATAGAATCTAATTTTCAAATGATTCTTTGCATGTACTTCCATAATAACCTTTGTAACACCCCATTTTCTAACCGCGAATATAACTGAAATCAGAGTTTATAAAAACTTTCCACAAAACGGGATATCACATTTTCAACTATAAACAAATTTCAACTTAAGGAAGTCATACTTAATACATAGTATTTTTCATAATAACACAACACAACTTCAGTTTACTCAAATAAATCAACTTCATAAAACTTTAAGCAGCGGATTCACATCACATCTCATAGTATTTTTATTCAATCTAATAACAACTTTAAAATAAGAAATAAGCAACTTTAAGTTCTTCAACTAAATAAAATTTAGCAATAATAAAAGATCAACAAAGAAGACACGCGTCAATCCCCCCTGAGCGCTACGTATCAGAGCGACTGACCACTGACTCGACTAATGGTAACCGGCTACTCCTCAGGATCACCTGCACGTTGCCCCATAAGGGCAACATTCAACAGAAGGGGTGAGTTACAATAATTATAAGCAGTATATGAAAAACAATATAATGACTAAGGATCGTAAACAAACACCACTCACAAATTACATCAAATGTCAACACAACAAATCAACAATAATGCAACTTTAATGAGACTCGACTAATTATGCATGTGGTACCATTCGGAGTAAACTCCCAACTTAAAAAATCTGCCAATTTATCGAGGCAACAAGGCATAAGCCTTCAACGTCCAACTTTAATTGCCAATCCAGGCCAACGTGGTGTGAGCAACGGCTCCGACAATGCACATGACTTAAATGCTGTACACGACTTTAAACCCATACAACATAACAACAATAACAACACGACCACTTTTCCAAATTAATCAACTTATATTCAACTTTGGCTTTAAAGCCTACAACATAATAACTTTAAGACTTTCCACAACCGGAACAACTTACCGACATCAGTTGTACCTGTAACACAACTTTACAACGTAATTTCGACAAAAACAACGCATCAAAATCAACAATAATATTACCCGACTTATCCCGATAATTTCATTAAATTCCGAGGAACTAAGTTTTCCGCCTAATTCGGCTAAACCGACTAACTCGGCACTGTTTTTAACATTTTGAGGTTAATGCAACCCTTTAAGAAATTATGCCAAAATACCCTTTAAGAAATTCTGCCAAAAAAAAGTCATTTAAATACATGTTCTAATTTAGTTGACAAAATCATGATATTACTAATTAATAATATTTCCAGTGTCCTTAAAGTATTAATTAATCTTAAATAATTCACTTAATTATATTAACTAGTAATTACTTATGAGAGGAAAGAAAATTGAACACATAACAAAAAAATGGTGGCTACAGGACCCTATAGGCCTGCGCCACCTCACTGCCCCCCTTATCCCCCCATGGCTCGCGCCACCTCTGCTACGGCCTGCGCCTTGCTTCTAAGCAATTTGATGGCCTGCGCCATCACCATGTTTACATACATGGCCTGCGCCATGCTTCTAAGGGTGTGTGGGGCCCACCCTCCCAAAGTGGCCCCTTACCTATAATTATACATAATTTGTTTCTACTGCCAATGCCAATTAACATGATGATTGCTTCTAATTGATTATAATATTAATTAACATAATAATTGCTTCTAATGGTTTCTAATACCAATTAACATAATAATTGCACTATTTAGTTATAATTTTATGTATATTCACAAAAATTCAGCAACCTTGTAACACAACATGAACACAAATTATTGATGAAATTTCCATAACAATCTAACAAGCGACGAAACGTATCAACCTAACTACCCAATCAAAATATTGGATTTCATATCCGATTATAATAATTGAACCCACCCTTACCTTAGATTGGATTGGAAGTTTCTTACGGATGGATTCCGGAATTTTCTTCTCCTTCTCTCACGTTCGTGCAGTAGTTTCCAATTCCTCTTTTTCTTCCTTAATTTTCTAACTTCCCTCTTTCTCTCTCTTTTTGTTTCTTATAACTTATATTATTTTTATTTTAATAAACTAATAACTATTATAATCACTAATGGGCCTAACATAACACCCCTTATTTTACTAATTCAAACACGGTTTCAAGCCCACTACTTAAAATAACACAACAACTATTATAATTAATTCTAATAATATTTTCTACGGTTTCCGACTAATTTTCCGCTTATCGATTAGTTTAACTATGACACTAATATTCCTACTAACCACAATAAATATTAAAATATTAAAATAGTAATTAATTTTTTTGGGCGTTACAACTCTCCCCCACTTAAGATATTTTCGTCCTCGAAAATTTATCCAATTCAAATGCTCAAACTACTTATTCCATCCAACTAATCAACTCTTATATTATAAGGCAACCCCCATATACCACCAACAATAATACATAACTTCGATGTCAAGCACGAAACGAAGAACTCTCAAGGAATATGCTCGACAACTATCAACACGATACAACGAGTAACCAACTTAAAACTTAGGACATATCAACACAAGAACACACAACTTAAACATAACATATAATACAACCAAGCTACCAACCTCGTTGTCATTCGTGTACAATGACGACACCACACCACGCGCTCGCTGCGCACTCTGATTAAGTTTACCAATTCTAACGCCCGCTTACAATCACCAAAATCAACATATTAACAAAGCCTCCAACTTATTCCTCATAATTTTCATCCTAATAGGTATTCTAACTCTTTCGTAGTTACCGAATACTTCCAACTTAGACTCATAAGACATACCTCTTATCGTCCGACACACTTACCACCACGACTACTTCGAAATCTTAGATAAGATATACTTCTACTTCTCAGTCATCCTCAACATAATTACAACTTTGCCAACATGCCTGTCAAATCATGGTCTTACATTTTCATAGACTTTCCCCTTAAATACACAACATCATTACAACAACATAAGGTATTTGGTTCCCACGAATTCTCACAAGATAACTCATACCCTTCACTTCCGACTAAATCAATCCACCGAATACTCGATTTCGTACTCATACCGACACAACCTTTCATAATTCTTATCTGAGTCAATACAACCAAACAACTCTTCTTGTTCCAATAAAAAATCGTACTATAATAGTCCAACTTAAAATTTCGCTTCTTCTAATACTTTGCAACTTAACCTTGTCTGACATTCTTATCAAATCATCCTTTTACATATCCACATACTTCCCTTTCTAACCATCTTAAGAAAACTTCAAATCTCAAGTGAATTACTCCCTCACTAACCAACATTCCAATTATTCAGAGTTCAACTACGAGTTTCCTTATTACAGCTCAATCCAAATGCAATTTCATACTTCCCTCTTAAATTCCAACTAATACTCTCATATAATAACTTGCATCAACAAAACAAACAATACTAAAGCACTCGGCTTGACTTCAACCAATTCAACGTACATACTATACTAGTTAGCATGACACATCTATCCATCAATTATGATTCCGCCTACTATCAACAATAGATTAAGGGTGATCAGTTCCTTAATTTGTTGATAGACATTCGGCAACCATAACAGAGGCATCAATCATCATTATCCAACGCCATAGCGTACTTCAACTTGTGCCCAGAGTCTGTAAGCATAATACTCCGCCAACTCTCTACGGCTTATCAACTTCTTCTTATTCCCCTTAATTCCAACTTCATCAACGATACACAACATCCAAAAATCCAATACACATTCTCTCATGTACACACATAGTACCACACGACTTTCAATATCCATCTAACACCGGAGTCGTTACAACAAGTACCATCCAAAACTGTCTGTTCCAATTACACTTTCATCCAAGTTAAAATATTTAACAACACTAATCAACTTCCATCTTTCTCCCAACATCACCATCTTCTAGAATAGGCACTTTAATTGTCCCCATTCAACATAAATCGTATCTCTATGCATTCTTTGATACCAACATTTCATTATTTAATAACATTTTTATTTTTCCAAATTTTCAGCAATAGACGTTCAACTTCGAACACAAATTATCTCTTCCAATCATGATTTTCATCCAAATTATAATTCTTAACAACACAATTCAAACATCTGCCTTCCTCTCGACATTACTTCTATCTAACATCAGCACTTTAATCATCCTCATTACATATTTATTCATTCTCCGAATACTTATGCATTCCCTCTAATACCAATATCTTATTATTTTTCCAACATTTTCATCTTTCTAAAATTTCCAGCAACACACGCTCCAATTTGAACACAATTATCTTCTCCAATACAGACCTCCAAATCACAAAATTATATTCTAACATGAAGAAAAATTTGTGTATATTCCAGAACTTCAAGAATCGCTCGAATTCGACTTACGAGTAAAAAGTTATCCCCATCACAATGGGACTGGTCAATAATTTTCGTATGCAGAATTTCCAAAATCAGCAGCAGACCCAACTATTAAAACCTACTTATCTCCCTCATTACAAACCTCCTGAATTCAAATCTTATATGCAAACTGTAGGAAATTTCGTAAGCTTTCCAAAACTTCTAGAACCGCTTCAATACGAATCACTTTTAAAAAGTTATGCCACTTCTCGTGACAGCTGCTCCAAGATTGCAAAACCAGAATTTTTGAGATTGATGAATGTAAATTCCACCTCTCTCCATCTTAATTCCATGTTCTACCAAAAATCTTGCTCTACACCTAACTTCAAAATTTACTCGACTTTAATCCACTACACTCAAGGCATAACAATCTACCGACTTGATCCTTCAACTTAATTCATCATCTTGTCTTTTTATTTGGAATAAATCATTCTTTCTTAAACAATCTCCATCCATAAATCCACGTACTTCTCAACCCGACCGATATGAATTCATGAATCCATGCTCTCACCGGTCCGCAACAACGTCTCTCCAACAACCCTGCACTCTTGCAATCAACATCAACTTGAACCAACTCCGACTTTCTAACAACAGTCCGGGAGTCAAGCTTCTCCCCCACTTAATTCCAACCAACACCTGTAGACAACGACTAGAAACTAACAAGTACCGACAGTGTTTCACACACATGTCGCGTACTAAGGAATCAACAACGCTAGACAACATTGGCCGGACGGACCGACCTGCTCTGATACCACTAATGTAACACCCCATTTTCTAACCGCGAATATAACTGAAATCAGAGTTTATAAAAACTTTCCACAAAATGGGATATCACATTTTCAACTATAAACAAATTTCAACTTAAGGAAGTCATACTTAATACATAGTATTTTTCATAATAACACAACACAACTTCAGTTTACTCAAATAAATCAACTTCATAAAACTTTAAGCAGCGGATTCACATCACATCTCATAGCATTTTTATTCAATCTAATAACAACTTTAAAATAAGAAATAAGCAACTTTAAGTTCTTCAACTAAATAAAATTTAGCAATAATAAAAGATCAACAAAGAAGACACGCGTCAATCCCCCCTGAGCGCTACGTATCAGAGCGACTGACCACTGACTCGACTAATGGTAACCGGCTACTCCTCAGGATCACCTGCACGTTGCCCCATAAGGGCAACATTCAACAGAAGGGGTGAGTTACAATAATTATAAGCAGTATATGAAAAACAATATAATGACTAAGGATCGTAAACAAACACCACTCACAAATTACATCAAATGTCAACACAACAAATCAACAATAATGCAACTTTAATGAGACTCGACTAATTATGCATGTGGTACCATTCGGAGTAAACTCCCAACTTAAAAAATCTGCCAATTTATCGAGGCAACAAGGCATAAGCCTTCAACGTCCAACTTTAATTGCCAATCCAGGCCAACGTGGTGTGAGCAACGGCTCCGACAATGCACATGACTTAAATGCTGTACACGACTTTAAACCCATACAACATAACAACAATAACAACACGACCACTTTTCCAAATTAATCAACTTATATTCAACTTTGGCTTTAAAGCCTACAACATAATAACTTTAAGACTTTCCGCAACCGGAACAACTTACCGACATCTGTTGTACCTGTAACACAACTTTACAACGTAATTTCGACAAAAACAACGCATCAAAATCAACAATAATATTACCCGACTTATCCCGATAATTTCATTAAATTCCGAGGAACTAAGTTTTCCGCCTAATTCGGCTAAACCGACTAACTCGGCACTGTTTTTAACATTTTGAGGTTAATGCAACCCTTTAAGAAATTCTGCCAAAATACCCTTTAAGAAATTCTGCCAAAAAAAAGTCATTTAAATACAGGTTCTAATTTAGTTGACAAAATCATGATATTACTAATTAATAATATTTCCAGTGTCCTTAAAGTATTAATTAATCTTAAATAATTCACTTAATTATATTAACTAGTAATTACTTATGAGAGGAAAGAAAATTGAACACATAACAAAAAAATGGTGGCTACAGGACCCTATAGGCCTGCGCCACCTCACTTCCCCCCTTATCCCCCCATGGCCCGCGCCACCTCTGCTACGGCCTGCGCCTTGCTTCTAAGCAATTTGATGGCCTGCGCCATCACCATGTTTACATACATGGCCTGCGCCATGCTTCTAAGGGTGTGTGGGGCCCACCCTCCCAAAGTGGCCCCTTACCTATAATTATACATAATTTGTTTCTACTGCCAATGCCAATTAACATGATAATTGCTTCTAATTGATTATAATATTAATTAACATAATAATTGCTTCTAATGGTTTCTAATACCAATTAATATAATAATTGCACTATTTAGTTATAATTTTATGTATATTCACAAAAATTCAGCAACCTTGTAACACAACATGAACACAAATTATTGATGAAATTTCCATAACAATCTAACAAGCGACGAAACGTATCAACCTAACTACCCAATCAAAATATTGGATTTCATATCCGATTATAATAATTGAACCCACCCTTAACTTAGATTGGATTGGAAGTTTCTTACGGTTGGATTCCGGAATTTGCTTCTCCTTCTCTCACGTTCGTGCAGTAGTTTCCAATTCCTCTTTTTCTTCCTTAATTTTCTAACTTCCCTCTTTCTCTCTCTTTTTGTTTCTTATAACTTATATTATTTTTATTTTAATAAACTAATAACTATTATAATCACTAATGGGCCTAACATAACACCCCTTATTTTACTAATTCAAACACGGTTTCAAGCCAACTACTTAAAATAACACAACAACTATTATAATTAATTCTAATAATATTTTCTACGGTTTCCGACTAATTTTCCGCTTATCGATTAGTTTAACTACGACACTAATATTCCTACTAACCACAATAAATATTAAAATATTAAAATAGTAATTAATTTTTTTGGGGCGTTACAACCTTCCCTCGTAACATATAAGAAGGATCTGAAAAGTTTGATATCATTTTGTACAGTCCTGGATTTAATTCGATTTTTTGAGCAAACTAGTGTAAACTTGTGTATAATATATTATGATTTTTTGACCGAAACTTGCATTTGGAAATTTTTTGTAAAATCAAGTTTTCAGATGATTTTTTTGTATGGACTTCCATCATAACCTTCCCTCGTAAAATATATAAATTATCTTAAAAGTTTTGCAACATTTCGAACAATCCTTGATTTAATTGATTTTTTGACATAAACTAGTATACACTAGTGTATAATGTATTACTATTTTTTGAACGAAACTTGCATTTCAAAAAGTTTCATAGAATCTAATTTTCAAATGAATTTTTGCATGGACATCCATCATAACCTTCCCTCATAACATATAAGATGGATCTGGAAAGTTTGGTAGCATTTCGATCAGTCCTCGATTTAATTGATTTTTTTTACCGAAAATAGTATGAATTAATGTATAATATATTATGAATTTTTGACCGAAACTCGCATTTCAAAAATTTTCGTAGAATCTAATTTTCAATTGATTTTTTTGCATGGACTTCAATCATAACCTCCCCTCGTAACATATAAGAAGGATCTGAAAAGTTTTGTATCGTTTCGAACAGTCCTCGATTTAATTTGATTTTTTGAGCAAAACTAGTATAAACTAGTGTATAATATATTATGATTTTTTGACCGAAACTTGCATTTTGAAAAGTTTGTTAGAATCAAGTTTTCAGATGATTTTTTTGTATGGACTTCCATCATAACCTTCCCTCGTAAAATATATAAATTATCTTAAAAGTTTTGCAACATTTCGAACAGTCCTCCATTTAATTGATTTTTTGACCGAAACTAGTATTAATTAGTGTATAATATATTACTATTTTTTGACTGAAACTTGCATTTCAAAAAGTTTCGTAGACCTAATTTTCAAATGAATTTTTGCATGGACATCCATCATAACCTTCCCTCGTAACATATAAGATGGATCTTAAATGTTTTGTAGCATTTCGATCAGTCCCCGATTTAATTGATTTTTTCCCTGAAACTAGTATAAACTAATGTATAATATATTACGATTTTTTGACCGAATCTCGCATTTCAAAAAGTTTCGTAGAATCTAATTTTCAATTGATTTATTTTGCATGGACTTCCAGCATAACCTCCACTCATAACATATAAGAAGGATCTGAAAAGTTTTGTATCGTTTCGAACAGTTCTCGATTTAATTTGATTTTTTGAGCAAAACTAGTATAAACTAGTGTATAATATATAATGATTTTTTGACTGAAACTTGCATTTCGAAAAGTTTCATAGAATCTAATTTTCAAATGATTCTTTGCATGTACTTCCATAATAACCTTCCCTCGTAACATATAAGAAGGATCTGAAAAGTTTGATATCATTTTGTACAGTCCTCGATTTAATTTGATTTTTTGAGCAAACTAGTGTAAACTTGTGTATAATATATTATGATTTTTTGACCGAAACTTGCATTTGGAAATTTTTTGTAAAATCAAGTTTTCAGATGATTTTTTTAATGGACTTCCATCATAACCTTCCCTCGTAAAATATATAAATTATCTTAAAAGTTTTGCAACATTTCGAACAGTCCTTGATTTAATTGATTTTTTGACATAAACTAGTATACACTAGTGTATAATGTATTACTATTTTTTGAACGAAACTTGCATTTCAAAAAGTTTCATAGAATCTAATTTTCAAATGAATTTTTGCATGGACATCCATCATAACCTTCCCTCATAACATATAAGATGGATCTGGAAAGTTTGGTAGCATTTCGATCAGTCCTCGATTTAATTGATTTTTTTTACCGAAAATAGTATGAATTAATGTATAATATATTACGATTTTTTGACCGAAACTCGCATTTCAAAACGTTTCGTAGAATCTAATTTTCAATTGATTTTTTTGCATGGACTTCAATCATAACCTCCCCTCGTAACATATAAGAAGGATCTGAAAAGTTTTGTATCGTTTCGAACAGTCCTCGATTTAATTTGATTTTTTGAGCAAAACTAGTATAAACTAGTGTATAATATATTATGATTTTTTGACCGAAACTTGCATTTTGAAAAGTTTGTTAGAATCAAGTTTTCAGATGATTTTTTTGTATGGACTTCCATCATAACCTTCCCTCGTAAAATATATAAATTATCTTAAAAGTTTTGCAACATTTCGAACAGTCCTCCATTTAATTGATTTTTTGACCGAAACTAGTATTAATTAGTGTATAATATATTACTATTTTTTTACTGAAACTTGCATTTCAAAAAGTTTCGTAGAATCTAATTTTCAAATGAATTTTTGCATGGACATCTATCATAACCTTCCCTCGTAACATATAAGATGGATCTTAAAAGTTTTGCAGCATTTCGAACAGTCCTCCATTTAATAGATTTTTTGACCGAAACTAGTATTAATTAGTGTATAATATATTACGATTTTTTGACCGAATCTCGCATTTCAAAAAGTTTCGTAGAATCTAATTTTCAAATGAATTTTTGCATGGACATCCATCATAACCTTCCCTCGTAACATATAAGATGGATCTTAAATGTTTTGTAGCATTTCGATCAGTCCTCGATTTAATTGATTTTTTTCCCGAAACTAGTATAAACTAATGTATAATATATTACGATTTTTTGACCGAATCTCGCATTTCAAAAAGTTTCGTAGAATCTAATTTTCAATTGATTTATTTTGCATGGACTTCCATCATAACCTCCACTCATAACATATAAGAAGGATCTGAAAAGTTTTGTATCGTTTCGAACAGTTCTCGATTTAATTTGATTTTTTGAGCAAAACTAGTATAAACTAGTGTATAATATATAATGATTTTTTGAATGAAACTTGCATTTCGAAAAGTTTCATAGAATCTAATTTTCAAATGATTCTTTGCATGTACTTCCATAATAACCTTCCCTCGTAACATATAAGAAGGATCTGAAAAGTTTGATATCATTTTGTACAGTCCTCGATTTAATTTGATTTTTTGAGCAAACTAGTGTAAACTTGTGTATAATATATTATGATTTTTTGACCGAAACTTGCATTTGGAAATTTTTTGTAAAATCAAGTTTTCAGATGATTTTTTTGTATGGACTTCCATCATAACCTTCCCTCGTAAAATATATAAATTATCTTAAAAGTTTTGCAACATTTCGAACAGTCCTTGATTTAATTGATTTTTTGACATAAACTAGTATACACTAGTGTATAATGTATTACTATTTTTTGAACGAAACTTGCATTTCAAAAAGTTTCATAGAATCTAATTTTCAAATGAATTTTTGCATGGACATCCATCATAACCTTCCCTCATAACATATAAGATGGATCTGGAAAGTTTGGTAGCATTTCGATCAGTCCTCGATTTATTTGATTTTTTTTACCGAAAATAGTATGAATTAATGTATAATATATTACGAATTTTTGACCGAAACTCGCATTTCAAAATTTTTCGTAGAATCTAATTTTCAATTGATTTTTTTGCATGGACTTCAATCATAACCTCCCCTCGTAACATATAAGAAGGATCTGAAAAGTTTTGTATCGTTTCGAACAGTCCTCGATTTAATTTGATTTTTTGAGCAAAATTAGTATAAACTAGTGTATAATATATTATGATTTTTCGATCGAAACTTGCATTTTGAAAAGTTTGTTAGAATCAAGTTTTCAGATGATTTTTTTGTATGGACTTCCATCATAACCTTCCCTCGTAAAATATATAAATTATCTTAAAAGTTTTGCAACATTTCGAACAGTCCTCCATTTAATTGATTTTTTGACCGAAACTAGTATTAATTAGTGTATAATATATTACTATTTTTTGACTGAAACTTGCATTTCAAAAAGTTTCGTAGAATCTAATTTTCAAATGAATTTTTGCATGGACATCCATCATAACCTTCCCTCGTAACATATAAGATGGATCTTAAATGTTTTGTAGCATTTCGATCAGTCCCCGATTTTATTGATTTTTTTCCCGAAACTAGTATAAACTAATGTATAATATATTACGATTTTTTGACCGAATCTCGCATTTCAAAAAGTTTCGTAGAATCTAATTTTCAAATGAATTTTTGCATGGACATCCATCATAACCTTCCCTCGTAACATATAAGATGGATCTTAAATGTTTTGTAGCATTTCGATCAGTCCCCGATTTAATTGATTTTTTCCCCGAAACTAGTATAAACTAATGTATAATATATTACGATTTTTTGACCGAATCTCGCATTTCAAAAAGTTTCGTAGAATCTAATTTTCAATTGATTTATTTTGCATGGACTTCCAGCATAACCTCCACTCATAACATATAAGAAGGATCTGAAAAGTTTTGTATCGTTTCGAACAGTTCTCGATTTAATTTGATTTTTTGAGCAAAACTAGTATAAACTAGTGTATAATATATAATGATTTTTTGAATGAAACTTGCATTTCGAAAAGTTTCATAGAATCTAATTTTCAAATGATTCTTTGCATGTACTTCCATAATAACCTTCCCTCGTAACATATAAGAAGGATCTGAAAAGTTTGAGATCATTTTGTACAGTCCTCGATTTAATTTGATTTTTTGAGCAAACTAGTGTAAACTTGTGTATAATATATTATGATTTTTTGACCGAAACTTGCATTTGGAAATTTTTTGTAAAATCAAGTTTTCAGATGATTTTTTTGTATGGACTTCCATCATAACCTTCCCTCGTAAAATATATAAATTATCTTAAAAGTTTTGCAACATTTCGAACAGTCCTTGATTTAATTGATTTTTTGACATAAACTAGTATACACTAGTGTATAATGTATTACTATTTTTTGAACGAAACTTGCATTTCAAAAAGTTTCATAGAATCTAATTTTCAAATGAATTTTTGCATGGACATCCATCATAACCTTCCCTCATAACATATAAGATGGATCTGGAAAGTTTGGTAGCATTTCGATCAGTCCTCGATTTAATTGATTTTTTTTACCGAAAATAGTATGAATTAATGTATAATATATTACGAATTTTTGACCGAAACTCGCATTTCAAAATTTTTCGTAGAATCTAATTTTCAATTGATTTTTTTGCATGGACTTCAATCATAACCTCCCCTCGTAACATATAAGAAGGATCTGAAAAGTTTTGTATCGTTTCGAACAGTCCTCGATTTAATTTGATTTTTTGAGCAAAACTAGTATAAACTAGTGTATAATATATTATGATTTTTTGACCGAAACTTGCATTTTGAAAAGTTTGTTAGAATCAAGTTTTCAGATGATTTTTTTGTATGGACTTCCATCATAACCTTCCCTCGTAAAATATATAAATTATCTTAAAAGTTTTGCAACATTTCGAACAGTCCTCCATTTAATTGATTTTTTGACCGAAACTAGTATTAATTAGTGTATAATATATTACTATTTTTTGACTGAAACTTGCATTTCAAAAAGTTTCGTAGACCTAATTTTCAAATGAATTTTTGCATGGACATCCATCATAACCTTCCCTCGTAACATATAAGATGGATCTTAAATGTTTTGTAGCATTTCGATCAGTCCCCGATTTTATTGATTTTTTTCCCGAAACTAGTATAAACTAATGTATAATATATTACGATTTTTTGACCGAATCTCGCATTTCAAAAAGTTTCGTAGAATCTAATTTTCAATTGATTTATTTTGCATGGACTTCCATCATAACCTCCACTCATAACATATAAGAAGGATCTGAAAAGTTTTGTATCGTTTCGAACAGTTCTCGATTTAATTTGATTTTTTGAGCAAAACTAGTATAAACTAGTGTATAATATATAATGATTTTTTGAATGAAACTTGCATTTCGAAAAGTTTCATAGAATCTAATTTTCAAATGATTCTTTGCATGTACTTCCATAATAACCTTCCCTCGTAACATATAAGAAGGATCTGAAAAGTTTGATATCATTTTGTACAGTCCTCGATTTAATTTGATTTTTTGAGCAAACTAGTGTAAACTTGTGTATAATATATTATGATTTTTTGACCGAAACTTGCATTTGGAAATTTTTTGTAAAATCAAGTTTTCAGATGATTTTTTTGTATGGACTTCCATCATAACCTTCCCTCGTAAAATATATAAATTATCTTAAAAGTTTTGCAACATTTCGAACAGTCCTTGATTTAATTGATTTTTTGACATAAACTAGTATACACTAGTGTATAATGTATTACTATTTTTTGAACGAAACTTGCATTTCAAAAAGTTTCATAGAATCTAATTTTCAAATGAATTTTTGCATGGACATCCATCATAACCTTCCCTCATAACATATAAGATGGATCTGGAAAGTTTGGTAGCATTTCGATCAGTCCTCGATTTAATTGATTTTTTTTACCGAAAATAGTATGAATTAATGTATAATATATTACGAATTTTTGACCGAAACTCGCATTTCAAAATTTTTCGTAGAATCTAATTTTCAATTGATTTTTTTGCATGGACTTCAATCATAACCTCCCCTCGTAACATATAAGAAGGATCTGAAAAGTTTTGTATCGTTTCGAACAGTCCTCGATTTAATTTGATTTTTTGAGCAAAATTAGTATAAACTAGTGTATAATATATTATGATTTTTCGATCGAAACTTGCATTTTGAAAAGTTTGTTAGAATCAAGTTTTCAGATGATTTTTTTGTATGGACTTCCATCATAACCTTCCCTCGTAAAATATATAAATTATCTTAAAAGTTTTGCAACATTTCGAACAGTCCTCCATTTAATTGATTTTTTGACCGAAACTAGTATTAATTAGTGTATAATATATTACTATTTTTTGACTGAAACTTGCATTTCAAAAAGTTTCGTAGAATCTAATTTTCAAATGAATTTTTGCATGGACATCCATCATAACCTTCCCTCGTAACATATAAGATGGATCTTAAATGTTTTGTAGCATTTCGATCAGTCCCCGATTTTATTGATTTTTTTCCCGAAACTAGTATAAACTAATGTATAATATATTACGATTTTTTGACCGAATCTCGCATTTCAAAAAGTTTCGTAGAATCTAATTTTCAAATGAATTTTTGCATGGACATCCATCATAACCTTCCCTCGTAACATATAAGATGGATCTTAAATGTTTTGTAGCATTTCGATCAGTCCCCGATTTAATTGATTTTTTTCCCGAAACTAGTATAAACTAATGTATAATATATTACGATTTTTGACCGAATCTCGCATTTCAAAAAGTTTCGTAGAATCAAATTTTCAATTGATTTATTTTGCATGGACTTCCATCATAACCTCCACTCATAACATATAAGAAGGATCTGAAAAGTTTTGTATCGTTTCGAACAGTTCTCGATTTAATTTGATTTTTTGAGCAAAACTAGTATAAACTAGTGTATAATATATAATGATTTTTTGAATGAAACTTGCATTTCGAAAAGTTTCATAGAATCTAATTTTCAAATGATTCTTTGCATGTACTTCCATAATAACCTTCCCTCGTAACATATAAGAAGGATCTGAAAAGTTTGATATCATTTTGTACAGTCCTCGATTTAATTTGATTTTTTGAGCAAACTAGTGTAAACTTGTGTATAATATATTATGATTTTTTGACCGAAACTTGCATTTGGAAATTTTTTGTAAAATCAAGTTTTCAGATGATTTTTTTGTATGGACTTCCATCATAACCTTCCCTCGTAAAATATATAAATTATCTTAAAAGTTTTGCAACATTTCGAACAGTCCTTGATTTAATTGATTTTTTGACATAAACTAGTATACACTAGTGTATAATGTATTACTATTTTTTGAACGAAACTTGCATTTCAAAAAGTTTCATAGAATCTAATTTTCAAATGAATTTTTGCATGGACATCCATCATAACCTTCCCTCATAACATATAAGATGGATCTGGAAAGTTTGGTAGCATTTCGATCAGTCCTCGATTTATTTGATTTTTTTTACCGAAAATAGTATGAATTAATGTATAATATATTACGAATTTTTGACCGAAACTCGCATTTCAAAATTTTTCGTAGAATCTAATTTTCAATTGATTTTTTTGCATGGACTTCAATCATAACCTCCCCTCGTAACATATAAGAAGGATCTGAAAAGTTTTGTATCGTTTCGAACAGTCCTCGATTTAATTTGATTTTTTGAGCAAAATTAGTATAAACTAGTGTATAATATATTATGATTTTTCGATCGAAACTTGCATTTTGAAAAGTTTGTTAGAATCAAGTTTTCAGATGATTTTTTTGTATGGACTTCCATCATAACCTTCCCTCGTAAAATATATAAATTATCTTAAAAGTTTTGCAACATTTCGAACAGTCCTCCATTTAATTGATTTTTTGACCGAAACTAGTATTAATTAGTGTATAATATATTACTATTTTTTGACTGAAACTTGCATTTCAAAAAGTTTCGTAGAATCTAATTTTCAAATGAATTTTTGCATGGACATCCATCATAACCTTCCCTCGTAACATATAAGATGGATCTTAAATGTTTTGTAGCATTTCGATCAGTCCCCGATTTTATTGATTTTTTTCCCGAAACTAGTATAAACTAATGTATAATATATTACGATTTTTTGACCGAATCTCGCATTTCAAAAAGTTTCGTAGAATCTAATTTTCAAATGAATTTTTGCATGGACATCCATCATAACCTTCCCTCGTAACATATAAGATGGATCTTAAATGTTTTGTAGCATTTCGATCAGTCCCCGATTTAATTGATTTTTTCCCCGAAACTAGTATAAACTAATGTATAATATATTACGATTTTTTGACCGAATCTCGCATTTCAAAAAGTTTCGTAGAATCTAATTTTCAATTGATTTATTTTGCATGGACTTCCAGCATAACCTCCACTCATAACATATAAGAAGGATCTGAAAAGTTTTGTATCGTTTCGAACAGTTCTCGATTTAATTTGATTTTTTGAGCAAAACTAGTATAAACTAGTGTATAATATATAATGATTTTTTGAATGAAACTTGCATTTCGAAAAGTTTCATAGAATCTAATTTTCAAATGATTCTTTGCATGTACTTCCATAATAACCTTCCCTCGTAACATATAAGAAGGATCTGAAAAGTTTGATATCATTTTGTACAGTCCTCGATTTAATTTGATTTTTTGAGCAAACTAGTGTAAACTTGTGTATAATATATTATGATTTTTTGACCGAAACTTGCATTTGGAAATTTTTTGTAAAATCAAGTTTTCAGATGATTTTTTTGTATGGACTTCCATCATAACCTTCCCTCGTAAAATATATAAATTATCTTAAAAGTTTTGCAACATTTCGAACAGTCCTTGATTTAATTGATTTTTTGACATAAACTAGTATACACTAGTGTATAATGTATTACTATTTTTTGAACGAAACTTGCATTTCAAAAAGTTTCATAGAATCTAATTTTCAAATGAATTTTTGCATGGACATCCATCATAACCTTCCCTCATAACATATAAGATGGATCTGGAAAGTTTGGTAGCATTTCGATCAGTCCTCGATTTAATTGATTTTTTTTACCGAAAATAGTATGAATTAATGTATAATATATTACGAATTTTTGACCGAAACTCGCATTTCAAAATTTTTCGTAGAATCTAATTTTCAATTGATTTTTTTGCATGGACTTCAATCATAACCTCCCCTCGTAACATATAAGAAGGATCTGAAAAGTTTTGTATCGTTTCGAACAGTCCTCGATTTAATTTGATTTTTTGAGCAAAATTAGTATAAACTAGTGTATAATATATTATGATTTTTCGATCGAAACTTGCATTTTGAAAAGTTTGTTAGAATCAAGTTTTCAGATGATTTTTTTGTATGGACTTCCATCATAACCTTCCCTCGTAAAATATATAAATTATCTTAAAAGTTTTGCAACATTTCGAACAGTCCTCCATTTAATTGATTTTTTGACCGAAACTAGTATTAATTAGTGTATAATATATTACTATTTTTTGACTGAAACTTGCATTTCAAAAAGTTTCGTAGAATCTAATTTTCAAATGAATTTTTGCATGGACATCCATCATAACCTTCCCTCGTAACATATTAGATGGATCTTAAATGTTTTGTAGCATTTCGATCAGTCCCCGATTTTATTGATTTTTTTCCCGAAACTAGTATAAACTAATGTATAATATATTACGATTTTTTGACCGAATCTCGCATTTCAAAAAGTTTCGTAGAATCTAATTTTCAAATGAATTTTTGCATGGACATCCATCATAACCTTCCCTCGTAACATATAAGATGGATCTTAAATGTTTTGTAGCATTTCGATCAGTCCCCGATTTAATTGATTTTTTTCCCGAAACTAGTATAAACTAATGTATAATATATTACGATTTTTTGACCGAATCTCGCATTTCAAAAAGTTTCGTAGAATCTAATTTTCAATTGATTTATTTTGCATGGACTTCCATCATAACCTCCACTCATAACATATAAGAAGGATCTGAAAAGTTTTGTATCGTTTCGAACAGTTCTCGATTTAATTTGATTTTTTGAGCAAAACTAGTATAAACTAGTGTATAATATATAATGATTTTTTGAATGAAACTTGCATTTCGAAAAGTTTCATAGAATCTAATTTTCAAATGATTCTTTGCATGTACTTCCATAATAACCTTCCCTCGTAACATATAAGAAGGATCTGAAAAGTTTGATATCATTTTGTACAGTCCTCGATTTAATTTGATTTTTTGAGCAAACTAGTGTAAACTTGTGTATAATATATTATGATTTTTTGACCGAAACTTGCATTTGGAAATTTTTTGTAAAATCAAGTTTTCAGATGATTTTTTTGTATGGACTTCCATCATAACCTTCCCTCGTAAAATATATAAATTATCTTAAAAGTTTTGCAACATTTCGAACAGTCCTTGATTTAATTGATTTTTTGACATAAACTAGTATACACTAGTGTATAATGTATTACTATTTTTTGATCGAAACTTGCATTTCAAAAAGTTTCATAGAATCTAATTTTCAAATGAATTTTTGCATGGACATCCATCATAACCTTCCCTCATAACATATAAGATGGATCTGGAAAGTTTGGTAGCATTTCGATCAGTCCTCGATTTAATTGATTTTTTTTACCGAAAATAGTATGAATTAATGTATAATATATTACGAATTTTTGACCGAAACTCGCATTTCAAAATTTTTCGTAGAATCTAATTTTCAATTGATTTTTTTGCATGGACTTCAATCATAACCTCCCCTCGTAACATATAAGAAGGATCTGAAAAGTTTTGTATCGTTTCGAACAGTCCTCGATTTAATTTGATTTTTTGAGCAAAATTAGTATAAACTAGTGTATAATATATTATGATTTTTCGATCGAAACTTGCATTTTGAAAAGTTTGTTAGAATCAAGTTTTCAGATGATTTTTTTGTATGGACTTCCATCATAACCTTCCCTCGTAAAATATATAAATTATCTTAAAAGTTTTGCAACATTTCGAACAGTCCTCCATTTAATTGATTTTTTGACCGAAACTAGTATTAATTAGTGTATAATATATTAAAATTTTTTGACTGAAACTTGCATTTCAAAAAGTTTCGTAGAATCTAATTTTCAAATGAATTTTTGCATGGACATCTATCATAACCTTCCCTCGTAACATATAAGATGGATCTTAAATGTTTTGTAGCATTTCGATCAGTCCCCGATTTTATTGATTTTTTTCCCGAAACTAGTATAAACTAATGTATAATATATTACGATTTTTTGACCGAATCTCGCATTTCAAAAAGTTTCGTAGAATCTAATTTTCAAATGAATTTTTGCATGGACATCCATCATAACCTTCCCTCGTAACATATAAGATGGATCTTAAATGTTTTGTAGCATTTCGATCAGTCCCCGATTTAATTGATTTTTTTCCCGAAACTAGTATAAACTAATGTATAATATATTACGATTTTTTGACCGAATCTCGCATTTCAAAAAGTTTCGTAGAATCTAATTTTCAATTGATTTATTTTGCATGGACTTCCATCATAACCTCCACTCATAACATATAAGAAGGATCTGAAAAGTTTTGTATCGTTTCGAACAGTTCTCGATTTAATTTGATTTTTTGAGCAAAACTAGTATAAACTAGTGTATAATATATAATGATTTTTTGAATGAAACTTGCATTTCGAAAAGTTTCATAGAATCTAATTTTCAAATGATTCTTTGCATGTACTTCCATAATAACCTTCCCTCGTAACATATAAGAAGGATCTGAAAAGTTTGATATCATTTTGTACAGTCCTCGATTTAATTTGATTTTTTGAGCAAACTAGTGTAAACTTGTGTATAATATATTATGATTTTTTGACCGAAACTTGCATTTGGAAATTTTTTGTAAAATCAAGTTTTCAGATGATTTTTTTGTATGGACTTCCATCATAACCTTCCCTCGTAAAATATATAAATTATCTTAAAAGTTTTGCAACATTTCGAACAGTCCTTGATTTAATTGATTTTTTGACATAAACTAGTATACACTAGTGTATAATGTATTACTATTTTTTGATCGAAACTTGCATTTCAAAAAGTTTCATAGAATCTAATTTTCAAATGAATTTTTGCATGGACATCCATCATAACCTTCCCTCATAACATATAAGATGGATCTGGAAAGTTTGGTAGCATTTCGATCAGTCCTCGATTTAATTGATTTTTTTTACCGAAAATAGTATGAATTAATGTATAATATATTACGAATTTTTGACCGAAACTCGCATTTCAAAATTTTTCGTAGAATCTAATTTTCAATTGATTTTTTTGCATGGACTTCAATCATAACCTCCCCTCGTAACATATAAGAAGGATCTGAAAAGTTTTGTATCGTTTCGAACAGTCCTCGATTTAATTTGATTTTTTGAGCAAAATTAGTATAAACTAGTGTATAATATATTATGATTTTTCGATCGAAACTTGCATTTTGAAAAGTTTGTTAGAATCAAGTTTTCAGATGATTTTTTTGTATGGACTTCCATCATAACCTTCCCTCGTAAAATATATAAATTATCTTAAAAGTTTAGCAACATTTCGAACAGTCCTCCATTTAATTGATTTTTTGACCGAAACTAGTATTAATTAGTGTATAATATATTACTATTTTTTGACTGAAACTTGCATTTCAAAAAGTTTCGTAGAATCTAATTTTCAAATGAATTTTTGCATGGACATCCATCATAACCTTCCCTCGTAACATATAAGATGGATCTTAAATGTTTTGTAGCATTTCGATCAGTCCCCGATTTTATTGATTTTTTTCCCGAAACTAGTATAAACTAATGTATAATATATTACGATTTTTTGACCGAATCTCGCATTTCAAAAAGTTTCGTAGAATCTAATTTTCAAATGAATTTTTGCATGGACATCCATCATAACCTTCCCTCGTAACATATAAGATGGATCTTAAATGTTTTGTAGCATTTCGATCAGTCCCCGATTTAATTGATTTTTTTCCCGAAACTAGTATAAACTAATGTATAATATATTACGATTTTTTGACCGAATCTCGCATTTCAAAAAGTTTCGTAGAATCTAATTTTCAAATGAATTTTTGCATGGACATCCATCATAACCTTCCCTCGTAACATATAAGATGGATCTTAAATGTTTTGTAGCATTTCGATCAGTCCCCGATTTAATTGATTTTTTTCCCGAAACTAGTATAAACTAATGTATAATATATTACGATTTTTTGACCGAATCTCGCATTTCAAAAAGTTTCGTAGAATCTAATTTTCAATTGATTTATTTTGCATGGACTTCCATCATAACCTCCACTCATAACATATAAGAAGGATCTGAAAAGTTTTGTATCGTTTCGAACAGTTCTCGATTTAATTTGATTTTTTGAGCAAAACTAGTATAAACTAGTGTATAATATATAATGATTTTTTGAATGAAACTTGCATTTCGAAAAGTTTCATAGAATCTAATTTTCAAATGATTCTTTGCATGTACTTCCATAATAACCTTCCCTCGTAACATATAAGAAGGATCTGAAAAGTTTGATATCATTTTGTACAGTCCTCGATTTAATTTGATTTTTTGAGCAAACTAGTGTAAACTTGTGTATAATATATTATGATTTTTTGACCGAAACTTGCATTTGGAAATTTTTTGTAAAATCAAGTTTTCAGATGATTTTTTTGTATGGACTTCCATCATAACCTTCCCTCGTAAAATATATAAATTATCTTAAAAGTTTTGCAACATTTCGAACAGTCCTTGATTTAATTGATTTTTTTGACATAAACTAGTATACACTAGTGTATAATGTATTACTATTTTTTGATCGAAACTTGCATTTCAAAAAGTTTCATAGAATCTAATTTTCAAATGAATTTTTGCATGGACATCCATCATAACCTTCCCTCATAACATATAAGATGGATCTGGAAAGTTTGGTAGCATTTCGATCAGTCCTCGATTTAATTGATTTTTTTTACCGAAAATAGTATGAATTAATGTATAATATATTACGAATTTTTGACCGAAACTCGCATTTCAAAATTTTTCGTAGAATCTAATTTTCAATTGATTTTTTTGCATGGACTTCAATCATAACCTCCCCTCGTAACATATAAGAAGGATCTGAAAAGTTTTGTATCGTTTCGAACAGTCCTCGATTTAATTTGATTTTTTGAGCAAAATTAGTATAAACTAGTGTATAATATATTATGATTTTTCGATCGAAACTTGCATTTTGAAAAGTTTGTTAGAATCAAGTTTTCAGATGATTTTTTTGTATGGACTTCCATCATAACCTTCCCTCGTAAAATATATAAATTATCTTAAAAGTTTAGCAACATTTCGAACAGTCCTCCATTTAATTGATTTTTTGACCGAAACTAGTATTAATTAGTGTATAATATATTACTATTTTTTGACTGAAACTTGCATTTCAAAAAGTTTCGTAGAATCTAATTTTCAAATGAATTTTTGCATGGACATCCATCATAACCTTCCCTCGTAACATATAAGATGGATCTTAAATGTTTTGTAGCATTTCGATCAGTCCCCGATTTTATTGATTTTTTTCCCGAAACTAGTATAAACTAATGTATAATATATTACGATTTTTTGACCGAATCTCGCATTTCAAAAAGTTTCGTAGAATCTAATTTTCAAATGAATTTTTGCATGGACATCCATCATAACCTTCCCTCGTAACATATAAGATGGATCTTAAATGTTTTGTAGCATTTCGATCAGTCCCCGATTTAATTGATTTTTTTCCCGAAACTAGTATAAACTAATGTATAATATATTACGATTTTTTGACCGAATCTCGCATTTCAAAAAGTTTCGTAGAATCTAATTTTCAATTGATTTATTTTGCATGGACTTCCATCATAACCTCCACTCATAACATATAAGAAGGATCTGAAAAGTTTTGTATCGTTTCGAACAGTTCTCGATTTAATTTGATTTTTTGAGCAAAACTAGTATAAACTAGTGTATAATATATAATGATTTTTTGAATGAAACTTGCATTTCGAAAAGTTTCATAGAATCTAATTTTCAAATGATTCTTTGCATGTACTTCCATAATAACCTTCCCTCGTAACATATAAGAAGGATCTGAAAAGTTTGATATCATTTTGTACAGTCCTCGATTTAATTTGATTTTTTGAGCAAACTAGTGTAAACTTGTGTATAATATATTATGATTTTTTGACCGAAACTTGCATTTGGAAATTTTTTGTAAAATCAAGTTTTCAGATGATTTTTTTGTATGGACTTCCATCATAACCTTCCCTCGTAAAATATATAAATTATCTTAAAAGTTTTGCAACATTTCGAACAGTCCTTGATTTAATTGATTTTTTGACATAAACTAGTATACACTAGTGTATAATGTATTACTATTTTTTGAACGAAACTTGCATTTCAAAAAGTTTCATAGAATCTAATTTTCAAATGAATTTTTGCATGGACATCCATCATAACCTTCCCTCATAACATATAAGATGGATCTGGAAAGTTTGGTAGCATTTCGATCAGTCCTCGATTTAATTGATTTTTTTTACCGAAAATAGTATGAATTAATGTATAATATATTACGAATTTTTGACCGAAACTCGCATTTCAAAATTTTTCGTAGAATCTAATTTTCAATTGATTTTTTTGCATGGACTTCAATCATAACCTCCCCTCGTAACATATAAGAAGGATCTGAAAAGTTTTGTATCGTTTCGAACAGTCCTCGATTTAATTTGATTTTTTGAGCAAAATTAGTATAAACTAGTGTATAATATATTTTGATTTTTCGATCGAAACTTGCATTTTGAAAAGTTTGTTAGAATCAAGTTTTCAGATGATTTTTTTGTATGGACTTCCATCATAACCTTCCCTCGTAAAATATATAAATTATCTTAAAAGTTTTGCAACATTTCGAACAGTCCTCCATTTAATTGATTTTTTGACCGAAACTAGTATTAATTAGTGTATAATATATTACTATTTTTTGACTGAAACTTGCATTTCAAAAAGTTTCGTAGAATCTAATTTTCAAATAAATTTTTGCATGGACATCCATCATAACCTTCCCTCGTAACATATAAGATGGATCTTAAATGTTTTGTAGCATTTCGATCAGTCCCCGATTTTATTGATTTTTTTCCCGAAACTAGTATAAACTAATGTATAATATATTACGATTTTTTGACCGAATCTCGCATTTCAAAAAGTTTCGTAGAATCTAATTTTCAAATGAATTTTTGCATGGACATCCATCATAACCTTCCCTCGTAACATATAAGATGGATCTTAAATGTTTTGTAGCATTTCGATCAGTCCCCGATTTTATTGATTTTTTTCCCGAAACTAGTATAAACTAATGTATAATATATTACGATTTTTTGACCGAATCTCGCATTTCAAAAAGTTTCGTAGAATCTAATTTTCAATTGATTTATTTTGCATGGACTTCCATCATAACCTCCACTCATAACATATAAGAAGGATCTGAAAAGTTTTGTATCGTTTCGAACAGTTCTCGATTTAATTTGATTTTTTGAGCAAAACTAGTATAAACTAGTGTATAATATATAATGATTTTTTGAATGAAACTTGCATTTCGAAAAGTTTCATAGAATCTAATTTTCAAATGATTCTTTGCATGTACTTCCATAATAACCTTCCCTCGTAACATATAAGAAGGATCTGAAAAGTTTGATATCATTTTGTACAGTCCTCGATTTAATTTGATTTTTTGAGCAAACTAGTGTAAACTTGTGTATAATATATTATGATTTTTTGACCGAAACTTGCATTTGGAAATTTTTTGTAAAATCAAGTTTTCAGATGATTTTTTTGTATGGACTTCCATCATAACCTTCCCTCGTAAAATATATAAATTATCTTAAAAGTTTTGCAACATTTCGAACAGTCCTTGATTTAATTGATTTTTTGACATAAACTAGTATACACTAGTGTATAATGTATTACTATTTTTTGAACGAAACTTGCATTTCAAAAAGTTTCATAGAATCTAATTTTCAAATGAATTTTTGCATGGACATCCATCATAACCTTCCCTCATAACATATAAGATGGATCTGGAAAGTTTGGTAGCATTTCGATCAGTCCTCGATTTAATTGATTTTTTTTACCGAAAATAGTATGAATTAATGTATAATATATTACGAATTTTTGACCGAAACTCGCATTTCAAAATTTTTCGTAGAATCTAATTTTCAATTGATTTTTTTGCATGGACTTCAATCATAACCTCCCCTCGTAACATATAAGAAGGATCTGAAAAGTTTTGTATCGTTTCGAACAGTCCTCGATTTAATTTGATTTTTTGAGCAAAATTAGTATAAACTAGTGTATAATATATTTTGATTTTTCGATCGAAACTTGCATTTTGAAAAGTTTGTTAGAATCAAGTTTTCAGATGATTTTTTTGTATGGACTTCCATCATAACCTTCCCTCGTAAAATATATAAATTATCTTAAAAGTTTTGCAACATTTCGAACAGTCCTCCATTTAATTGATTTTTTGACCGAAACTAGTATTAATTAGTGTATAATATATTACTATTTTTTGACTGAAACTTGCATTTCAAAAAGTTTCGTAGAATCTAATTTTCAAATAAATTTTTGCATGGACATCCATCATAACCTTCCCTCGTAACATATAAGATGGATCTTAAATGTTTTGTAGCATTTCGATCAGTCCCCGATTTTATTGATTTTTTTCCCGAAACTAGTATAAACTAATGTATAATATATTACGATTTTTTGACCGAATCTCGCATTTCAAAAAGTTTCGTAGAATCTAATTTTCAAATGAATTTTTGCATGGACATCCATCATAACCTTCCCTCGTAACATATAAGATGGATCTTAAATGTTTTGTAGCATTTCGATCAGTCCCCGATTTTATTGATTTTTTTCCCGAAACTAGTATAAACTAATGTATAATATATTACGATTTTTTGACCGAATCTCGCATTTCAAAAAGTTTCGTAGAATCTAATTTTCAATTGATTTATTTTGCATGGACTTCCATCATAACCTCCACTCATAACATATAAGAAGGATCTGAAAAGTTTTGTATCGTTTCGAACAGTTCTCGATTTAATTTGATTTTTTGAGCAAAACTAGTATAAACTAGTGTATAATATATAATGATTTTTTGAATGAAACTTGCATTTCGAAAAGTTTCATAGAATCTAATTTTCAAATGATTCTTTGCATGTACTTCCATAATAACCTTCCCTCGTAACATATAAGAAGGATCTGAAAAGTTTGATATCATTTTGTACAGTCCTCGATTTAATTTGATTTTTTGAGCAAACTAGTGTAAACTTGTGTATAATATATTATGATTTTTTGACCGAAACTTGCATTTGGAAATTTTTTGTAAAATCAAGTTTTCAGATGATTTTTTTGTATGGACTTCCATCATAACCTTCCCTCGTAAAATATATAAATTATCTTAAAAGTTTTGCAACATTTCGAACAGTCCTTGATTTAATTGATTTTTTGACATAAACTAGTATACACTAGTGTATAATGTATTACTATTTTTTGAACGAAACTTGCATTTCAAAAAGTTTCATAGAATCTAATTTTCAAATGAATTTTTGCATGGACATCCATCATAACCTTCCCTCATAACATATAAGATGGATCTGGAAAGTTTGGTAGCATTTCGATCAGTCCTCGATTTATTTGATTTTTTTTACCGAAAATAGTATGAATTAATGTATAATATATTACGAATTTTTGACCGAAACTCGCATTTCAAAATTTTTCGTAGAATCTAATTTTCAATTGATTTTTTTGCATGGACTTCAATCATAACCTCCCCTCGTAACATATAAGAAGGATCTGAAAAGTTTTGTATCGTTTCGAACAGTCCTCGATTTAATTTGATTTTTTGAGCAAAATTAGTATAAACTAGTGTATAATATATTATGATTTTTCGATCGAAACTTGCATTTTGAAAAGTTTGTTAGAATCAAGTTTTCAGATGATTTTTTTGTATGGACTTCCATCATAACCTTCCCTCGTAAAATATATAAATTATCTTAAAAGTTTTGCAACATTTCGAACAGTCCTCCATTTAATTGATTTTTTGACCGAAACTAGTATTAATTAGTGTATAATATATTACTATTTTTTGACTGAAACTTGCATTTCAAAAAGTTTCGTAGAATCTAATTTTCAAATGAATTTTTGCATGGACATCCATCATAACCTTCCCTCGTAACATATAAGATGGATCTTAAATGTTTTGTAGCATTTCGATCAGTCCCCGATTTTATTGATTTTTTTCCCGAAACTAGTATAAACTAATGTATAATATATTACGATTTTTTGACCGAATCTCGCATTTCAAAAAGTTTCGTAGAATCTAATTTTCAAATGAATTTTTGCATGGACATCCATCATAACCTTCCCTCGTAACATATAAGATGGATCTTAAATGTTTTGTAGCATTTCGATCAGTCCCCGATTTAATTGATTTTTTCCCCGAAACTAGTATAAACTAATGTATAATATATTACGATTTTTTGACCGAATCTCGCATTTCAAAAAGTTTCGTAGAATCTAATTTTCAATTGATTTATTTTGCATGGACTTCCAGCATAACCTCCACTCATAACATATAAGAAGAATCTGAAAAGTTTTGTATCGTTTCGAACAGTTCTCGATTTAATTTGATTTTTTGAGCAAAACTAGTATAAACTAGTGTATAATATATAATGATTTTTTGAATGAAACTTGCATTTCGAAAAGTTTCATAGAATCTAATTTTCAAATGATTCTTTGCATGTACTTCCATAATAACCTTCCCTCGTAACATATAAGAAGGATCTGAAAAGTTTGATATCATTTTGTACAGTCCTCGATTTAATTTGATTTTTTGAGCAAACTAGTGTAAACTTGTGTATAATATATTATGATTTTTTGACCGAAACTTGCATTTGGAAATTTTTTGTAAAATCAAGTTTTCAGATGATTTTTTTGTATGGACTTCCATCATAACCTTCCCTCGTAAAATATATAAATTATCTTAAAAGTTTTGCAACATTTCGAACAGTCCTTGATTTAATTGATTTTTTGACATAAACTAGTATACACTAGTGTATAATGTATTACTATTTTTTGAACGAAACTTGCATTTCAAAAAGTTTCATAGAATCTAATTTTCAAATGAATTTTTGCATGGACATCCATCATAACCTTCCCTCATAACATATAAGATGGATCTGGAAAGTTTGGTAGCATTTCGATCAGTCCTCGATTTAATTGATTTTTTTTACCGAAAATAGTATGAATTAATGTATAATATATTACGAATTTTTGACCGAAACTCGCATTTCAAAATTTTTCGTAGAATCTAATTTTCAATTGATTTTTTTTGCATGGACTTCAATCATAACCTCCCCTCGTAACATATAAGAAGGATCTGAAAAGTTTTGTATCGTTTCGAACAGTCCTCGATTTAATTTGATTTTTTGAGCAAAATTAGTATAAACTAGTGTATAATATATTATGATTTTTCGATCGAAACTTGCATTTTGAAAAGTTTGTTAGAATCAAGTTTTCAGATGATTTTTTTGTATGGACTTCCATCATAACCTTCCCTCGTAAAATATATAAATTATCTTAAAAGTTTTGCAACATTTCGAACAGTCCTCCATTTAATTGATTTTTTGACCGAAACTAGTATTAATTAGTGTATAATATATTACTATTTTTTGACTGAAACTTGCATTTCAAAAAGTTTCGTAGAATCTAATTTTCAAATGAATTTTTGCATGGACATCCATCATAACCTTCCCTCGTAACATATAAGATGGATCTTAAATGTTTTGTAGCATTTCGATCAGTCCCCGATTTTATTGATTTTTTTCCCGAAACTAGTATAAACTAATGTATAATATATTACGATTTTTTGACCGAATCTCGCATTTCAAAAAGTTTCGTAGAATCTAATTTTCAAATGAATTTTTGCATGGACATCCATCATAACCTTCCCTCGTAACATATAAGATGGATCTTAAATGTTTTGTAGCATTTCGATCAGTCCCCGATTTAATTGATTTTTTCCCCGAAACTAGTATAAACTAATGTATAATATATTATGATTTTTTGACCGAATCTCGCATTTCAAAAAGTTTCGTAGAATCTAATTTTCAATTGATTTATTTTGCATGGACTTCCATCATAACCTCCACTCATAACATATAAGAAGGATCTGAAAAGTTTTGTATCGTTTCGAACAGTTCTCGATTTAATTTGATTTTTTGAGCAAAACTAGTATAAACTAGTGTATAATATATAATGATTTTTTGAATGAAACTTGCATTTCGAAAAGTTTCATAGAATCTAATTTTCAAATGATTCTTTGCATGTACTTCCATAATAACCTTCCCTCGTAACATATAAGAAGGATCTGAAAAGTTTGATATCATTTTGTACAGTCCTCGATTTAATTTGATTTTTTGAGCAAACTAGTGTAAACTTGTGTATAATATATTATGATTTTTTGACCGAAACTTGCATTTGGAAATTTTTTGTAAAATCAAGTTTTCAGATGATTTTTTTGTATGGACTTCCATCATAACCTTCCCTCGTAAAATATATAAATTATCTTAAAAGTTTTGCAACATTTCGAACAGTCCTTGATTTAATTGATTTTTTGACATAAACTAGTATACACTAGTGTATAATGTATTACTATTTTTTGAACGAAACTTGCATTTCAAAAAGTTTCATAGAATCTAATTTTCAAATGAATTTTTGCATGGACATCCATCATAACCTTCCCTCATAACATATAAGATGGATCTGGAAAGTTTGGTAGCATTTCGATCAGTCCTCGATTTAATTGATTTTTTTTACCGAAAATAGTATGAATTAATGTATAATATATTACGAATTTTTGACCGAAACTCGCATTTCAAAATTTTTCGTAGAATCTAATTTTCAATTGATTTTTTTTGCATGGACTTCAATCATAACCTCCCCTCGTAACATATAAGAAGGATCTGAAAAGTTTTGTATCGTTTCGAACAGTCCTCGATTTAATTTGATTTTTTGAGCAAAATTAGTATAAACTAGTGTATAATATATTATGATTTTTCGATCGAAACTTGCATTTTGAAAAGTTTGTTAGAATCAAGTTTTCAGATGATTTTTTTGTATGGACTTCCATCATAACCTTCCCTCGTAAAATATATAAATTATCTTAAAAGTTTTGCAACATTTCGAACAGTCCTCCATTTAATTGATTTTTTGACCGAAACTAGTATTAATTAGTGTATAATATATTACTATTTTTTGACTGAAACTTGCATTTCAAAAAGTTTCGTAGAATCTAATTTTCAAATGAATTTTTGCATGGACATCCATCATAACCTTCCCTCGTAACATATAAGATGGATCTTAAATGTTTTGTAGCATTTCGATCAGTCCCCGATTTTATTGATTTTTTTCCCGAAACTAGTATAAACTAATGTATAATATATTACGATTTTTTGACCGAATCTCGCATTTCAAAAAGTTTCGTAGAATCTAATTTTCAAATGAATTTTTGCATGGACATCCATCATAACCTTCCCTCGTAACATATAAGATGGATCTTAAATGTTTTGTAGCATTTCGATCAGTCCCCGATTTAATTGATTTTTTTCCCGAAACTAGTATAAACTAATGTATAATATATTACGATTTTTTGACCGAATCTCGCATTTCAAAAAGTTTCGTAGAATCTAATTTTCAATTGATTTATTTTGCATGGACTTCCATCATAACCTCCACTCATAACATATAAGAAGGATCTGAAAAGTTTTGTATCGTTTCGAACAGTTCTCGATTTAATTTGATTTTTTGAGCAAAACTAGTATAAACTAGTGTATAATATATAATGATTTTTTGAATGAAACTTGCATTTCGAAAAGTTTCATAGAATCTAATTTTCAAATGATTCTTTGCATGTACTTCCATAATAACCTTCCCTCGTAACATATAAGAAGGATCTGAAAAGTTTGATATCATTTTGTACAGTCCTCGATTTAATTTGATTTTTTGAGCAAACTAGTGTAAACTTGTGTATAATATATTATGATTTTTTGACCGAAACTTGCATTTGGAAATTTTTTGTAAAATCAAGTTTTCAGATGATTTTTTTGTATGGACTTCCATCATAACCTTCCCTCGTAAAATATATAAATTATCTTAAAAGTTTTGCAACATTTCGAACAGTCCTTGATTTAATTGATTTTTTGACATAAACTAGTATACACTAGTGTATAATGTATTACTATTTTTTGAACGAAACTTGCATTTCAAAAAGTTTCATAGAATCTAATTTTCAAATGAATTTTTGCATGGACATCCATCATAACCTTCCCTCATAACATATAAGATGGATCTGGAAAGTTTGGTAGCATTTCGATCAGTCCTCGATTTAATTGATTTTTTTTACCGAAAATAGTATGAATTAATGTATAATATATTACGAATTTTTGACCGAAACTCGCATTTCAAAATTTTTCGTAGAATCTAATTTTCAATTGATTTTTTTGCATGGACTTCAATCATAACCTCCCCTCGTAACATATAAGAAGGATCTGAAAAGTTTTGTATCGTTTCGAACAGTCCTCGATTTAATTTGATTTTTTGAGCAAAATTAGTATAAACTAGTGTATAATATATTATGATTTTTCGATCGAAACTTGCATTTTGAAAAGTTTGTTAGAATCAAGTTTTCAGATGATTTTTTTGTATGGACTTCCATCATAACCTTCCCTCGTAAAATATATAAATTATCTTAAAAGTTTTGCAACATTTCGAACAGTCCTCCATTTAATTGATTTTTTGACCGAAACTAGTATTAATTAGTGTATAATATATTACTATTTTTTGACTGAAACTTGCATTTCAAAAAGTTTCGTAGAATCTAATTTTCAAATGAATTTTTGCATGGACATCCATCATAACCTTCCCTCGTAACATATAAGATGGATCTTAAATGTTTTGTAGCATTTCGATCAGTCCCCGATTTTATTGATTTTTTTCCCGAAACTAGTATAAACTAATGTATAATATATTACGATTTTTTGACCGAATCTCGCATTTCAAAAAGTTTCGTAGAATCTAATTTTCAAATGAATTTTTGCATGGACATCCATCATAACCTTCCCTCGTAACATATAAGATGGATCTTAAATGTTTTGTAGCATTTCGATCAGTCCCCGATTTAATTGATTTTTTTCCCGAAACTAGTATAAACTAATGTATAATATATTACGATTTTTTGACCGAATCTCGCATTTCAAAAAGTTTCGTAGAATCTAATTTTCAATTGATTTATTTTGCATGGACTTCCATCATAACCTCCACTCATAACATATAAGAAGGATCTGAAAAGTTTTGTATCGTTTCGAACAGTTCTCGATTTAATTTGATTTTTTGAGCAAAACTAGTATAAACTAGTGTATAATATATAATGATTTTTTGAATGAAACTTGCATTTCGAAAAGTTTCATAGAATCTAATTTTCAAATGATTCTTTGCATGTACTTCCATAATAACCTTCCCTCGTAACATATAAGAAGGATCTGAAAAGTTTGATATCATTTTGTACAGTCCTCGATTTAATTTGATTTTTTGAGCAAACTAGTGTAAACTTGTGTATAATATATTATGATTTTTTGACCGAAACTTGCATTTGGAAATTTTTTGTAAAATCAAGTTTTCAGATGATTTTTTTGTATGGACTTCCATCATAACCTTCCCTCGTAAAATATATAAATTATCTTAAAAGTTTTGCAACATTTCGAACAGTCCTTGATTTAATTGATTTTTTGACATAAACTAGTATACACTAGTGTATAATGTATTACTATTTTTTGAACGAAACTTGCATTTCAAAAAGTTTCATAGAATCTAATTTTCAAATGAATTTTTGCATGGACATCCATCATAACCTTCCCTCATAACATATAAGATGGATCTGGAAAGTTTGGTAGCATTTCGATCAGTCCTCGATTTAATTGATTTTTTTTACCGAAAATAGTATGAATTAATGTATAATATATTACGAATTTTTGACCGAAACTCGCATTTCAAAATTTTTCGTAGAATCTAATTTTCAATTGATTTTTTTGCATGGACTTCAATCATAACCTCCCCTCGTAACATATAAGAAGGATCTGAAAAGTTTTGTATCGTTTCGAACAGTCCTCGATTTAATTTGATTTTTTGAGCAAAATTAGTATAAACTAGTGTATAATATATTATGATTTTTCGATCGAAACTTGCATTTTGAAAAGTTTGTTAGAATCAAGTTTTCAGATGATTTTTTTGTATGGACTTCCATCATAACCTTCCCTCGTAAAATATATAAATTATCTTAAAAGTTTTGCAACATTTCGAACAGTCCTCCATTTAATTGATTTTTTGACCGAAACTAGTATTAATTAGTGTATAATATATTACTATTTTTTGACTGAAACTTGCATTTCAAAAAGTTTCGTAGAATCTAATTTTCAAATGAATTTTTGCATGGACATCCATCATAACCTTCCCTCGTAACATATAAGATGGATCTTAAATGTTTTGTAGCATTTCGATCAGTCCCCGATTTTATTGATTTTTTTCCCGAAACTAGTATAAACTAATGTATAATATATTACGATTTTTTGACCGAATCTCGCATTTCAAAAATTTTCGTAGAATCTAATTTTCAATTGATTTATTTTGCATGGACTTCCATCATAACCTCCACTCATAACATATAAGAAGGATCTGGAAAGTTTTGTATCGTTTCGAACAGTTCTCGATTTAATTTGATTTTTTGAGCAAAACTAGTATAAACTAGTGTATAATATATAATGATTTTTTGAAAGAAACTTGCATTTCGAAAAGTTTCATAGAATCTAATTTTCAAATGTTTCTTTGCATGTACTTCCATAATAACCTTCCCTCGTAACATATAAGAAGGATGTGAAAAGTTTGATATCATTTTGTACAGTCCTCGATTTAATTTGATTTTTTGAGCAAACTAGTGTAATCTTGTGTATAATATATTATGATTTTTTGACCGAAACTTGCATTTGGAAATTTTTTGTAAAATCAAGTTTTCAGATGATTTTTTTGTATGGACTTCCATCATAACCTTCCCTCGTAAAATATATAAATTATCTTAAAAGTTTTGCAACATTTCGAACAGTCCTTGATTTAATTGATTTTATGACATAAACTAGTATACACTAGTGTATAATGTATTACTATTTTTTGAACGAAACTTGCATTTACAAAAGTTTCATAGAATCTAATTTTCAAATGAATTTTTGCATGGACATCTATCATAACCTTCCCTCATAACATATAAGATGGATCTGGAAAGTTTGGTAGCATTTCGATCAGTCCTCGATTTAATTGATTTTTTTTACCGAAAATAGTATGAATTAATGTATAATATATTACGAATTTTTGACCGAAACTCGCATTTCAAAATTTTTCGTAGAATCTAATTTTCAATTGATTTTTTTGCATGGACTTCAATCATAACCTCCCCTCGTAACATATAAGAAGGATCTGAAAAGTTTTGTATCGTTTCGAACAGTCCTCGATTTAATTTGATTTTTTGAGCAAAACTAGTATAAACTAGTGTATAATATATTATGATTTTTCGATCGAAACTTGCATTTTGAAAAGTTTGTTAGAATCAAGTTTTCAGATGATTTTTTTGTATGGACTTCCATCATAACCTTCCCTCGTAAAATATATAAATTATCTTAAAATTTTTGCAACATTTCGAACAGTCCTCCATTTAATTGATTTTTTGACCGAAACTAGTATTATTTAGTGTACAATATATTACTATTTTTTGACTGAAACTTGCATTTCAAAAAGTTTCGTAGAATCTAATTTTCAAATGAATTTTTGCATGGACATCCATCATAACCTTCCCTCGTAACATATAAGATGGATCTTAAATGTTTTGTAGCATTTCGATCAGTCCCCGTTTTAATTGATTTTTTTCCCGAAACTAGTATAAACTAATGTATAATATATTACGATTTTTTGACCGAATCTCGCATTTCAAAAAGTTTCGTAGAATCTAATTTTCAATTGATTTATTTTGCATGGACTTCCATCATAACCTCCACTCATAACATATAAGAAGGATCTGAAAAGTTTTGTATCGTTTCGAACAGTTCTCGATTTAATTTGATTTTTTGAGCAAAACTAGTATAAACTAGTGTATAATATATAATGATTTTTTGAATGAAACTTGCATTTCGAAAAGTTTCATAGAATCTAATTTTCAAATGATTCTTTGCATGTACTTCCATAATAACCTTCCCTCGTAACATATAAGAAGGATCTGAAAAGTTTGATATCATTTTGTACAGTCCTCGATTTAATTTGATTTTTTGAGCAAACTAGTGTAAACTTGTGTATAATATATTATGATTTTTTGACCGAAACTTGCATTCGGAAATTATTTGTAAAATCAAGTTTTCAGATGATTTTTTTGTATGGACTTCCATCATAACCTTCCCTCGTAAAATATATAAATTATCTTAAAAGTTTTGCAACATTTCGAACAGTCCTTGATTTAATTGATTTTTTTGACATAAACTAGTATACACTAGTGTATAATGTATTACTATTTTTTGAACGAAACTTGCATTTACAAAAGTTTCATAGAATCTAATTTTCAAATGAATTTTTGCATGGACATCCATCATAACCTTCCCTCATAACATATAAGATGGATCTGGAAAGTTTGGTAGCATTTCGATCAGTCCTCGATTTAATTGATTTTTTTTTACCGAAAATAGTATGAATTAATGTATAATATATTACGAATTTTTGACCGAAACTCGCATTTCAAAATTTTTCGTAGAATCTAATTTTCAATTGATTTTTTTGCATGGACTTCAATCATAACCTCCCCTCGTAACATATAAGAAGGATCTGAAAAGTTTTGTATCGTTTCGAACAGTCCTCGATTTAATTTGATTTTTTGAGCAAAACTAGTATAAACTAGTGTATAATATATTATGATTTTTCGATCGAAACTTGCATTTTGAAAAGTTTGTTAGAATCAAGTTTTCAGATGATTTTTTTGTATGGACTTCCATCATAACCTTCCCTCGTAAAATATATAAATTATCTTAAAATTTTTGCAACATTTCGAACAGTCCTCCATTTAATTGATTTTTTGACCGAAACTAGTATTATTTAGTGTACAATATATTACTATTTTTTGACTGAAACTTGCATTTCAAAAAGTTTCGTAGAATCTAATTTTCAAATGAATTTTTGCATGGACATCCATCATAACCTTCCCTCGTAACATATAAGATGGATCTTAAATGTTTTGTAGCATTTCGATCAGTCCCCGTTTTAATTGATTTTTTTCCCGAAACTAGTATAAACTAATGTATAATATATTACGATTTTTTGACCGAATCTCGCATTTCAAAAAGTTTCGTAGAATCTAATTTTCAATTGATTTATTTTGCATGGACTTCCATCATAACCTCCACTCATAACATATAAGAAGGATCTGAAAAGTTTTGTATCGTTTCGAACAGTTCTCGATTTAATTTGATTTTTTGAGCAAAACTAGTATAAACTAGTGTATAATATATAATGATTTTTTGAATGAAACTTGCATTTCGAAAAGTTTCATAGAATCTAATTTTCAAATGATTCTTTGCATGTACTTCCATAATAACCTTCCCTCGTAACATATAAGAAGGATCTGAAAAGTTTGATATCATTTTGTACAGTCCTCGATTTAATTTGATTTTTTGAGCAAACTAGTGTAAACTTGTGTATAATATATTATGATTTTTTGACCGAAACTTGCATTTGGAAATTTTTTGTAAAATCAATTTTTCAGATGATTTTTTTGTATGGACTTCCATCATAACCTTCCCTCGTAAAATATATAAATTATCTTAAAAGTTTTGCAACATTTCGAACAGTCCTTGATTTAATTGATTTTTTTGACATAAACTAGTATACACTAGTGTATAATGTATTACTATTTTTTGAACGAAACTTGCATTTACAAAAGTTTCATAGAATCTAATTTTCAAATGAATTTTTGCATGGACATCCATCATAACATTCCCTCATAACATATAAGATGGATCTGGAAAGTTTGGTAGCATTTCGATCAGTCCTCGATTTAATTGATTTTGTTTACCGAAAATAGTATGAATTAATGTATAATATATTACGAATTTTTGACCGAAACTCGCATTTCAAAATTTTTCGTAGAATCTAATTTTCAATTGATTTTTTTGCATGGACTTCAATCATAACCTCCCCTCGTAACATATAAGAAGGATCTGAAAAGTTTTGTATCGTTTCGAACAGTCCTCGATTTAATTTGATTTTTTGAGCAAAACTAGTATAAACTAGTGTATAATATATTATGATTTTTCGATCGAAACTTGCATTTTGAAAAGTTTGTTAGAATCAAGTTTTCAGATGATTTTTTTGTATGGACTTCCATCATAACCTTCCCTCGTAAAATATATAAATTATCTTAAAAGTTTTGCAACATTTCGAACAGTCCTCCATTTAATTGATTTTTTGACCGAAACTAGTATTAATTAGTGTATAATATATTACTATTTTTTGACTGAAACTTGCATTTCAAAAAGTTTCGTAGAATCTAATTTTCAAATGAATTTTTGCATGGACATCCATCATAACCTTCCCTCGTAACATATAAGATGGATCTTAAATGTTTTGTAGCATTTCGATCAGTCCCCGTTTTAATTGATTTTTTTCCCGAAACTAGTATAAACTAATGTATAATATATTACGATTTTTTGACCGAATCTCGCATTTCAAAAAGTTTCGTAGAATCTAATTTTCAATTGATTTATTTTGCATGGACTTCCATCATAACCTCCACTCATAACATATAAGAAGGATCTGAAAAGTTTTGTATCGTTTCGAACAGTTCTCGATTTAATTTGATTTTTTGAGCAAAACTAGTATAAACTAGTGTATAATATATAATGATTTTTTGAATGAAACTTGCATTTCGAAAATTTTCATAGAATCTAATTTTCAAATGATTCTTTGCATGTACTTCCATAATAACCTTCCCTCGTAACATATAAGAAGGATCTGAAAAGTTTGATATCATTTTGTACAGTCCTCGATTTAATTTGATTTTTTGAGCAAACTAGTGTAAACTTGTGTATAATATATTATGATTTTTTGACCGAAACTTGCATTTGGAAATTTTTTGTAAAATCAAGTTTTCAGATGATTTTTTTGTATGGACTTCCATCATAACCTTCCCTCGTAAAATATATAAATTATCTTAAAAGTTTTGCAACATTTCGAACAGTCCTTGATTTAATTGATTTTTTTGACATAAACTAGTATACACTAGTGTATAATGTATTACTATTTTTTGAACGAAACTTGCATTTACAAAAGTTTCATAGAATCTAATTTTCAAATGAATTTTTGCATGGACATCCATCATAACCTTCCCTCATAACATATAAGATGGATCTGGAAAGTTTGGTAGCATTTCGATCAGTCCTCGATTTAATTGATTTTTTTTTACCGAAAATAGTATGAATTAATGTATAATATATTACGAATTTTTGACCGAAACTCGCATTTCAAAATTTTTCGTAGAATCTAATTTTCAATTGATTTTTTTGCATGGACTTCAATCATAACCTCCCCTCGTAACATATAAGAAGGATCTGAAAAGTTTTGTATCGTTTCGAACAGTCCTCGATTTAATTTGATTTTTTGAGCAAAACTAGTATAAACTAGTGTATAATATATTATGATTTTTCGATCGAAACTTGCATTTTGAAAAGTTTGTTAGAATCAAGTTTTCAGATGATTTTTTTGTATGGACTTCCATCATAACCTTCCCTCGTAAAATATATAAATTATCTTAAAAGTTTTGCAACATTTCGAACAGTCCTCCATTTAATTTATTTTTTGACCGAAACTAGTATTAATTAGTGTACAATATATTACTATTTTTTGACTGAAACTTGCATTTCAAAAAGTTTCGTAGAATCTAATTTTCAAATGAATTTTTGCATGGACATCCATCATAACCTTCCCTCGTAACATATAAGATGGATCTTAAATGTTTTGTAGCATTTCGATCAGTCCCCGTTTTAATTGATTTTTTTCCCGAAACTAGTATAAACTAATGTATAATATATTACGATTTTTTGACCGAATCTCGCATTTCAAAAAGTTTCGTAGAATCTAATTTTCAATTGATTTATTTTGCATGGACTTCCATCATAACCTCCACTCATAACATATAAGAAGGATCTGAAAAGTTTTGTATCGTTTCGAACAGTTCTCGATTTAATTTGATTTTTTGAGCAAAACTAGTATAAACTAGTGTATAATATATAATGATTTTTTGAATGAAACTTGCATTTCGAAAAGTTTCATAGAATCTAATTTTCAAATGATTCTTTGCATGTACTTCCATAATAACCTTCCCTCGTAACATATAAGAAGGATCTGAAAAGTTTGATATCATTTTGTACAGTCCTCGATTTAATTTGATTTTTTGAGCAAACTAGTGTAAACTTGTGTATAATATATTATGATTTTTTGACCGAAACTTGCATTCGGAAATTATTTGTAAAATCAAGTTTTCAGATGATTTTTTTGTATGGACTTCCATCATAACCTTCCCTCGTAAAATATATAAATTATCTTAAAAGTTTTGCAACATTTCGAACAGTCCTTGATTTAATTGATTTTTTTGACATAAACTAGTATACACTAGTGTATAATGTATTACTATTTTTTGAACGAAACTTGCATTTACAAAAGTTTCATAGAATCTAATTTTCAAATGAATTTTTGCATGGACATCCATCATAACCTTCCCTCATAACATATAAGATGGATCTGGAAAGTTTGGTAGCATTTCGATCAGTCCTCGATTTAATTGATTTTTTTTTACCGAAAATAGTATGAATTAATGTATAATATATTACGAATTTTTGACCGAAACTCGCATTTCAAAATTTTTCGTAGAATCTAATTTTCAATTGATTTTTTTGCATGGACTTCAATCATAACCTCCCCTCGTAACATATAAGAAGGATCTGAAAAGTTTTGTATCGTTTCGAACAGTCCTCGATTTAATTTGATTTTTTGAGCAAAACTAGTATAAACTAGTGTATAATATATTATGATTTTTCGATCGAAACTTGCATTTTGAAAAGTTTGTTAGAATCAAGTTTTCAGATGATTTTTTTGTATGGACTTCCATCATAACCTTCCCTCGTAAAATATATAAATTATCTTAAAATTTTTGCAACATTTCGAACAGTCCTCCATTTAATTGATTTTTTGACCGAAACTAGTATTATTTAGTGTACAATATATTACTATTTTTTGACTGAAACTTGCATTTCAAAAAGTTTCGTAGAATCTAATTTTCAAATGAATTTTTGCATGGACATCCATCATAACCTTCCCTCGTAACATATAAGATGGATCTTAAATGTTTTGTAGCATTTCGATCAGTCCCCGTTTTAATTGATTTTTTTCCCGAAACTAGTATAAACTAATGTATAATATATTACGATTTTTTGACCGAATCTCGCATTTCAAAAAGTTTCGTAGAATCTAATTTTCAATTGATTTATTTTGCATGGACTTCCATCATAACCTCCACTCATAACATATAAGAAGGATCTGAAAAGTTTTGTATCGTTTCGAACAGTTCTCGATTTAATTTGATTTTTTGAGCAAAACTAGTATAAACTAGTGTATAATATATAATGATTTTTTGAATGAAACTTGCATTTCGAAAAGTTTCATAGAATCTAATTTTCAAATGATTCTTTGCATGTACTTCCATAATAACCTTCCCTCGTAACATATAAGAAGGATCTGAAAAGTTTGATATCATTTTGTACAGTCCTCGATTTAATTTGATTTTTTGAGCAAACTAGTGTAAACTTGTGTATAATATATTATGATTTTTTGACCGAAACTTGCATTTGGAAATTTTTTGTAAAATCAATTTTTCAGATGATTTTTTTGTATGGACTTCCATCATAACCTTCCCTCGTAAAATATATAAATTATCTTAAAAGTTTTGCAACATTTCGAACAGTCCTTGATTTAATTGATTTTTTTGACATAAACTAGTATACACTAGTGTATAATGTATTACTATTTTTTGAACGAAACTTGCATTTACAAAAGTTTCATAGAATCTAATTTTCAAATGAATTTTTGCATGGACATCCATCATAACATTCCCTCATAACATATAAGATGGATCTGGAAAGTTTGGTAGCATTTCGATCAGTCCTCGATTTAATTGATTTTGTTTACCGAAAATAGTATGAATTAATGTATAATATATTACGAATTTTTGACCGAAACTCGCATTTCAAAATTTTTCGTAGAATCTAATTTTCAATTGATTTTTTTGCATGGACTTCAATCATAACCTCCCCTCGTAACATATAAGAAGGATCTGAAAAGTTTTGTATCGTTTCGAACAGTCCTCGATTTAATTTGATTTTTTGAGCAAAACTAGTATAAACTAGTGTATAATATATTATGATTTTTCGATCGAAACTTGCATTTTGAAAAGTTTGTTAGAATCAAGTTTTCAGATGATTTTTTTGTATGGACTTCCATCATAACCTTCCCTCGTAAAATATATAAATTATCTTAAAAGTTTTGCAACATTTCGAACAGTCCTCCATTTAATTGATTTTTTGACCGAAACTAGTATTAATTAGTGTATAATATATTACTATTTTTTGACTGAAACTTGCATTTCAAAAAGTTTCGTAGAATCTAATTTTCAAATGAATTTTTGCATGGACATCCATCATAACCTTCCCTCGTAACATATAAGATGGATCTTAAATGTTTTGTAGCATTTCGATCAGTCCCCGTTTTAATTGATTTTTTTCCCGAAACTAGTATAAACTAATGTATAATATATTACGATTTTTTGACCGAATCTCGCATTTCAAAAAGTTTCGTAGAATCTAATTTTCAATTGATTTATTTTGCATGGACTTCCATCATAACCTCCACTCATAACATATAAGAAGGATCTGAAAAGTTTTGTATCGTTTCGAACAGTTCTCGATTTAATTTGATTTTTTGAGCAAAACTAGTATAAACTAGTGTATAATATATAATGATTTTTTGAATGAAACTTGCATTTCGAAAATTTTCATAGAATCTAATTTTCAAATGATTCTTTGCATGTACTTCCATAATAACCTTCCCTCGTAACATATAAGAAGGATCTGAAAAGTTTGATATCATTTTGTACAGTCCTCGATTTAATTTGATTTTTTGAGCAAACTAGTGTAAACTTGTGTATAATATATTATGATTTTTTGACCGAAACTTGCATTTGGAAATTTTTTGTAAAATCAAGTTTTCAGATGATTTTTTTGTATGGACTTCCATCATAACCTTCCCTCGTAAAATATATAAATTATCTTAAAAGTTTTGCAACATTTCGAACAGTCCTTGATTTAATTGATTTTTTTGACATAAACTAGTATACACTAGTGTATAATGTATTACTATTTTTTGAACGAAACTTGCATTTACAAAAGTTTCATAGAATCTAATTTTCAAATGAATTTTTGCATGGACATCCATCATAACCTTCCCTCATAACATATAAGATGGATCTGGAAAGTTTGGTAGCATTTCGATCAGTCCTCGATTTAATTGATTTTTTTTTACCGAAAATAGTATGAATTAATGTATAATATATTACGAATTTTTGACCGAAACTCGCATTTCAAAATTTTTCGTAGAATCTAATTTTCAATTGATTTTTTTGCATGGACTTCAATCATAACCTCCCCTCGTAACATATAAGAAGGATCTGAAAAGTTTTGTATCGTTTCGAACAGTCCTCGATTTAATTTGATTTTTTGAGCAAAACTAGTATAAACTAGTGTATAATATATTATGATTTTTCGATCGAAACTTGCATTTTGAAAAGTTTGTTAGAATCAAGTTTTCAGATGATTTTTTTGTATGGACTTCCATCATAACCTTCCCTCGTAAAATATATAAATTATCTTAAAAGTTTTGCAACATTTCGAACAGTCCTCCATTTAATTTATTTTTTGACCGAAACTAGTATTAATTAGTGTATAATATATTACTATTTTTTGACTGAAACTTGCATTTCAAAAAGTTTCGTAGAATCTAATTTTCAAATGAATTTTTGCATGGACATCCATCATAACCTTCCCTCGTAACATATAAGATGGATCTTAAATGTTTTGTAGCATTTCGATCAGTCCCCGTTTTAATTGATTTTTTTCCCGAAACTAGTATAAACTAATGTATAATATATTACGATTTTTTGACCGAATCTCGCATTTCAAAAAGTTTCGTAGAATCTAATTTTCAATTGATTTATTTTGCATGGACTTCCATCATAACCTCCACTCATAACATATAAGAAGGATCTGAAAAGTTTTGTATCGTTTCGAACAGTTCTCGATTTAATTTGATTTTTTGAGCAAAACTAGTATAAACTAGTGTATAATATATAATGATTTTTTGAATGAAACTTGCATTTCGAAAAGTTTCATAGAATCTAATTTTCAAATGATTCTTTGCATGTACTTCCATAATAACCTTCCCTCGTAACATATAAGAAGGATCTGAAAAGTTTGATATCATTTTGTACAGTCCTCGATTTAATTTGATTTTTTGAGCAAACTAGTGTAAACTTGTGTATAATATATTATGATTTTTTGACCGAAACTTGCATTCGGAAATTATTTGTAAAATCAAGTTTTCAGATGATTTTTTTGTATGGACTTCCATCATAACCTTCCCTCGTAAAATATATAAATTATCTTAAAAGTTTTGCAACATTTCGAACAGTCCTTGATTTAATTGATTTTTTTGACATAAACTAGTATACACTAGTGTATAATGTATTACTATTTTTTGAACGAAACTTGCATTTACAAAAGTTTCATAGAATCTAATTTTCAAATGAATTTTTGCATGGACATCCATCATAACCTTCCCTCATAACATATAAGATGGATCTGGAAAGTTTGGTAGCATTTCGATCAGTCCTCGATTTAATTGATTTTTTTTACCGAAAATAGTATGAATTAATGTATAATATATTACGAATTTTTGACCGAAACTCGCATTTCAAAATTTTTCGTAGAATCTAATTTTCAATTGATTTTTTTGCATGGACTTCAATCATAACCTCCCCTCGTAACATATAAGAAGGATCTGAAAAGTTTTGTATCGTTTCGAACAGTCCTCGATTTAATTTGATTTTTTGAGCAAAACTAGTATAAACTAGTGTATAATATATTATGATTTTTCGATCGAAACTTGCATTTTGAAAAGTTTGTTAGAATCAAGTTTTCAGATGATTTTTTTGTATGGACTTCCATCATAACCTTCCCTCGTAAAATATATAAATTATCTTAAAAGTTTTGCAACATTTCGAACAGTCCTCCATTTAATTGATTTTTTGACCGAAACTAGTATTAATTAGTGTATAATATATTACTATTTTTTGACTGAAACTTGCATTTCAAAAAGTTTCGTAGAATCTAATTTTCAAATGAATTTTTGCATGGACATCCATCATAACCTTCCCTCGTAACATATAAGATGGATCTTAAATGTTTTGTAGCATTTCGATCAGTCCCCGTTTTAATTGATTTTTTTCCCGAAACTAGTATAAACTAATGTATAATATATTACGATTTTTTGACCGAATCTCGCATTTCAAAAAGTTTCGTAGAATCTAATTTTCAATTGATTTATTTTGCATGGACTTCCATCATAACCTCCACTCATAACATATAAGAAGGATCTGAAAAGTTTTGTATCGTTTCGAACAGTTCTCGATTTAATTTGATTTTTTGAGCAAAACTAGTATAAACTAGTGTATAATATATAATGATTTTTTGAATGAAACTTGCATTTCGAAAAGTTTCATAGAATCTAATTTTCAAATGATTCTTTGCATTTACTTCCATAATAACCTTCCCTCGTAACATATAAGAAGGATCTGAAAAGTTTGATATCATTTTGTACAGTCCTCGATTTAATTTGATTTTTTGAGCAAACTAGTGTAAACTTGTGTAAACTTGTGTATAATATATTATGATTTTTTTACCGAAACTTGCATTTGGAAATTTTTTGTAAAATCAAGTTTTCAGATGATTTTTTTAATGGACTTCCATCATAACCTTCCCTCGTAAAATATATAAATTATCTTAAAAGTTTTGCAACATTTCGAACAGTCCTTGATTTAATTGATTTTTTGACATAAACTAGTATACACTAGTGTATAATGTATTACTATTTTTTGAACGAAACTTGCATTTCGAAAAGTTTCATAGAATCTAATTTTCAAATGAATTTTTGCATGGACATCCATCATAACCTTCCCTCATAACATATAAGATGGATCTGGAAAGTTTGGTAGCATTTCGATCAGTCCTCGATTTAATTGATTTTTTTTACCGAAAATAGTATGAATTAATGTATAATATATTACGAATTTTTGACCAAAACTCGCATTTCAAATTTTTTTCGTAGAATCTAATTTTCAATTGATTTTTTTGCATGGACTTCAATCATAACCTCCCCTCGTAACATATAAGAAGGATCTGAAAAGTTTTGTATCGTTTCAAACAGTCCTCGATTTAATTTGATTTTTTGAGCAAAACTAGTATAAACTAGTGTATAATATATTATGATTTTTCGATCGAAACTTGCATTTTGAAAAGTTTGTTAGAATCAAGTTTTCCGATGATTTTTTTGTATGGACTTCCATCATAACCTTCCCTCGTAAAATATATAAATTATCTTAAAAGTATTGCAACATACCGAACAGTCCTCCATTTAATTGATTTTTTGACCGAAACTAGTATTAATTAGTGTATAATATATTACTATTTTTTGACTGAAACTTGCATTTCAAAAAGTTTCGTAGAATCTAATTTTCAAATGAATTTTTGCATGGACATCCATCATAACCTTCCCTCGTAACATATAAGATGGATCTTAAATGTTTTGTAGCATTTCGATCAGTCCCCGATTTAATTGATTTTTTTCCCATAACTAGTATAAACTAATGTATAATATATTACGATTTTTTGACCAAATCTCGCATTTCAAAAAGTTTCGTAGAATCTAATTTTCAATTGATTTATTTTGCATGGACTTCCATCATAACCTCCACTCATAACATATAAGAAGGATCTGAAAAGTTTTGTATCGTTTCGAACAGTTCTCGATTTAATTTGATTTTTTGAGCAAAACTAGTATAAACTAGTGTATAATATATAACGATTTTTTGATGAAACTTGCATTTCGAAACGTTTCATAGAATCTAATTTTCAAATGATTCTTTGCATGTACTTCCATAATAACCTTCCCTCGTAACATATAAGAAGGATCTGAAAAGTTTGATATCGTTTTATACAGTCCTCGATTTAATTTGATTTTTTGAGCAAACTAGTGTAAACTTGTGTATAATATATTATGATTTTTTGACCGAAACTTGCATTTGGAAAAATTTTGTAAAATCAAGTTTTCAGATGATTTTTTTGTATGGACTTCCATCATAACCTTCCCTCGTAAAATATATAAATTATCTTAAAAGTTTTGCAACATTTCGAACAGTCCATGATTTAATTGATTTTTTGACATAAACTGGTATACACTAGTGTATAATGTATTACTATTTTTTGAACGAAACTTGCATTTCAAAAAGTTTCATAGAATCTAATTTTCAAATGAATTTTTGCATGGACATCCATCATAACCTTCCCTCATAACATATAAGATGGATCTGGAAAGTTTGGTAGCATTTCGATCAGTCTTCGATTTAATTGATTTTTTATACCGAAAATAGTATGAATTAATGTATAATATATTACGAATTTTTGACCAAAAGTCGCATTTCAAAAAGTTAAGTAGAATCTAATTTTCGGTTGATTTTTTTGCATGGACTTCAATCATAACCTCCCCTCGTAACATATAAGAAGGATCTGAAAAGTTTTGTATCGTTTCGAACAGTCCTCGTTTTAATTTGATTTTTTGAGCAAAACTAGTATAAACTAGTGTATAATATATTATGATTTTTTGACCGAAACTTGCATTTTGAAAAGTTTGTTAGAATCAAGTTTTCAGATGATTTTTTTGTATGGACTTCCATCATAACCTTCCCTCGTAAAATATATAAATTATCTTAAAAGTTTTGCAACATTTCGAATAGTCCTCCATTTAATTGATTTTTTGACCGAAACTAGTATTAATTAGTGTATAATATATTACTATTTTTTTACTGAAACTTGCATTTCAAAAAGTTTCGTAGAATCTAATTTTCAAATGAATTTTTGCATGGACATCCATCATAACCTTCCCTCGTAACATATAAGATGGATCTTAAATGTTTTGTAGCATTTCGATCAGTCCCCGATTTAATTGATTTTTTTCCGAAACTAGTATAAACTAATGTATAATATATTACGATTTTTTGACCGAATCTCGCATTTCAAAAAGTTTCGTAGAATCTAATTTTCAATTGATTTTTTTTGCATGGACTTCCGTCATAACCTCCACTCATAACATATAAGAAGGATCTGAAAAGTTTTGTATCGTTTCGAATAGTTCTCGATTTAATTTGATTTTTTGAGCAAAACTAGTATAAACTAGTGTATAAGATATAACGATTTTTTGATGAAACTTGCATTTCGAAAAGTTTCATAGAATCTAATTTTCAAATGATTCTTTGCATGTACTTCCATAATAACCTTCCCTCGTAACATATAAGAAGGATCTGAAAAGTTTGATATCGTTTTGTACAGTCCTCGATTTAATTTGATTTTTTGAGCAAACTAGTGTAAACTTGTGTATAATATATTATGATTTTTTGACCGAAACTTGCATTTGGAAAATTTTTGTAAAATCAAGTTTTCAGATGATTTTTTTGTATGGACTTCCATCATAACCTTCCCTCGTAAAATATATAAATTATCTTAAAAGTTTTGCAACATTTCGAACAGTCCTTGATTTAATTGATTTTTTGACATAAACTAGTATACACTAGTGTATAATGTATTACTATTTTTTGAACGAAACTTGCATTTCAAAAAGTTTCATAGAATCTAATTTTCAAATGAATTTTTGCATGGACATCCATCATAACCTTCCCTCATAACATATAAGATGGATCTGGACAGTTTGGTAGCATTTCGATCAGTCCTCGATTTAATTGATTTTTTTTTACCGAAAATAGTATGAATTAATGTATAATATATTACGAATTTTTGACCGAAACTCGCATTTCAAAAAGTTAAGTAGAATCTAATTTTCAATTGATTTTTTTGCATGGACTTCAATCATAACCTCCCCTCGTAACATATAAGAAGGATCTGAAAAGTTTTGTATCGTTTCGAACAGTCCTCGATTTAATTTGATTTTTTGAGCAAAACTAGTATAAACTAGTGTATAATATATTATGATTTTTCGATCGAAACTTGCATTTTGAAAAGTTTGTTAGAATCAAGTTTTCCGATGATTTTTTTGTATGGACTTCCATCATAACCTTCCCTCGTAAAATATATAAATTATCTTAAAAGTATTGCAACATTTCGAACAGTCCTTCATTTAATTGATTTTTTGACCGAAACTAGTATTAATTAGTGTATAATATATTACTATTTTTTGACTGAAACTTGCATTTCAAAAAGTTTCGTAGAATCTAATTTTCAAATGAATTTTTGCATGGACATCCATCATAACCTTCCCTCGTAACATATAAGATGGATCTTAAATGTTTTGTAGCATTTCGATCAGTTTCCGATTTAATTGATTTTTTTCCCATAACTAGTATAAACTAATGTATAATATATTACGATTTTTTGACCAAATCTCGCATTTCAAAAAGTTTCGTAGAATCTAATTTTCAATTGATTTATTTTGCATGGACTTCCATCATAACCTCCACTCATAACATATAAGAAGGATCTGAAAAGTTTTGTATCGTTTCGAACAATTCTCGATTTAATTTGATTTTTTGAGCAAAACTAGTATAAACTAGTGTATAATATATAACGATTTTTTGATGAAACTTGCATTTCGAAACGTTTCATAGAATCTAATTTTCAAATGATTCTTTGCATGTACTTCCATAATAACCTTCCCTCGTAACATATAAGAAGGATCTGAAAAGTTTGATATCGTTTTATACAGTCCTCGATTTAATTTGATTTTTTGAGCAAACTAGTGTAAACTTGTGTATAATATATTATGATTTTTTGACCGAAACTTGCATTTGGAAATTTTTTGTAAAATCAAGTTTTCAGATGATTTTTTTGTATGGACTTCCATCATAACCTTCCCTCGTAAAATATATAAATTATCTTAAAAGTTTTGCAACATTTCGAACAGTCCTTGATTTAATTGATTTTTTGACATAAACTAGTATACACTAGTGTATAATGTATTACTATTTTTTGAACGAAACTTGCATTTCAAAAAGTTTCATAGAATCTAATTTTCAAATGAATTTTTGCATGGACATCCATCATAACCTTCCCTCATAACATATAAGATGGATCTGGACAGTTTGGTAGCATTTCGATCAGTCCTCGATTTAATTGATTTTTTTTACCGAAAATAGTATGAATTAATGTATAATATATTACGAATTTTTGACCGAAACTCGCATTTCAAAAAGTTAAGTAGAATCTAATTTTCAATTGATTTTTTTGCATGGACTTCAATCATAACCTCCCCTCGTAACATATAAGAAGGATCTGAAAAGTTTTGTATCGTTTCGAACAGTCCTCGATTTAATTTGATTTTTTGAGCAAAACTAGTATAAACTAGTGTATAATATATTATGATTTTTTGACCGAAACTTGCATTTTGAAAAGTTTGTTAGAATCAAGTTTTCAGATGATTTTTTTGTATGGACTTCCATCATAACCTTCCCTCGTAAAATATATAAATTATCTTAAAAGTTTTGCAACATTTCGAACAGTCCTCCATTTAATTGATTTTTTGACCGAAACTAGTATTAATTAGTGTATAATATATTACTATTTTTTTACTGAAACTTGCATTTCAAAAAGTTTCGTAGAATCTAATTTTCAAATGAATTTTTGCATGGACATCCATCATAACCTTCCCTCGTAACATATAAGATGGATCTTAAATGTTTTGTAGCATTTCGATCAGTCCCCGATTTAATTGATTTTTTTCCCGAAACTAGTATAAACTAATGTATAATATATTACGATTTTTTGACCGAATCTCAATTTCAAAAAGTTTCATAGAATCTAATTTTCAATTGATTTTTTTTGCATGGACTTCCATCATAACCTCCACTCATAACATATAAGAAGGATCTGAAAAGTTTTGTATTTTTTCGAACAGTTCTCGATTTAATTTGATTTTTTGAGCAAAACTAGTATAAACTAGTGTATAATATATAACGATTTTTTGATGAAACTTGCATTTCGAATAGTTTCATAGAATCTAATTTTCAAATGATTCTTTGCATGTACTTCCATAATAACCTTCCCTCGTAACATATAAGAAGGATCTGAAAAGTTTGATATCGTTTTGTACAGTCCTCGATTTAATTTGATTTTTTGAGCAAACTAGTGTAAACTTGTGTATAATATATTATGATTTTTTGACCGAAACTTGCATTTGGAAAATTTTTGTAAAATCAAGTTTTCAGATGATTTTTTTGTACGGACTTCCATCATAACCTTCCCTCGTAAAATATATAAATTATCTTAAAAGTTTTGCAACATTTCGAACAATCCTTGATTTAATTGATTTTTTGACATAAACTAGTATACACTAGTGTATAATGTATTACTATTTTTTGAACGAAACTTGCATTTCAAAAAGTTTCATAGAATCTAATTTTCAAATGAATTTTTGCATGAACATCTATCATAACCTTCCCTAATAACATATAAGATGGATCTGGAAAGTTTGGTAGCATTTCGATCAGTCCTCGATTTAATTGATTTTTTTTTACCGAAAATAGTATGAATTAATGTATAATATATTACGAATTTTTGACCGAAACTCGCATTTCAAAAATTTTTGTTGAATCTAATTTTCGGTTGATTTTTTTGCATGGACTTCAATCATAACCTCCCCTCGTAACATATAAGAAGGATCTAAAAAGTTTTTTATCGTTTCGAACAGTCCTCGATTTAATTTGATTTTTTGAGCAAAACTAGTATAAACTAGTGTATAATATATTATGATTTTTTGACCGAAACTTGCATTTTGAAAAGTTTGTTAGAATCAAGTTTTCAGATGATTTTTTTGTATGGACTTCCATCATAACCTTCCCTCGTAAAATATATAAATTATCTTAAAATTTTTGCAACATTTCGAACAGTCCTCCATTTAATTGATTTTTTGACCGAAACTAGTATTATTTAGTGTACAATATATTACTATTTTTTGACTGAAACTTGCATTTCAAAAAGTTTCGTAGAATCTAATTTTCAAATGAATTTTTGCATGGACATCCATCATAACCTTCCCTCGTAACATATAAGATGGATCTTAAATGTTTTGTAGCATTTCGATCAGTCCCCGTTTTAATTGATTTTTTTCCCGAAACTAGTATAAACTAATGTATAATATATTACGATTTTTTGACCGAATCTCGCATTTCAAAAAGTTTCGTAGAATCTAATTTTCAATTGATTTATTTTGCATGGACTTCCATCATAACCTCCACTCATAACATATAAGAAGGATCTGAAAAGTTTTGTATCGTTTCGAACAGTTCTCGATTTAATTTGATTTTTTGAGCAAAACTAGTATAAACTAGTGTATAATATATAATGATTTTTTGAATGAAACTTGCATTTCGAAAAGTTTCATAGAATCTAATTTTCAAATGATTCTTTGCATGTACTTCCATAATAACCTTCCCTCGTAACATATAAGAAGGATCTGAAAAGTTTGATATCATTTTGTACAGTCCTCGATTTAATTTGATTTTTTGAGCAAACTAGTGTAAACTTGTGTATAATATATTATGATTTTTTGACCGAAACTTGCATTTGGAAATTTTTTGTAAAATCAATTTTTCAGATGATTTTTTTGTATGGACTTCCATCATAACCTTCCCTCGTAAAATATATAAATTATCTTAAAAGTTTTGCAACATTTCGAACAGTCCTTGATTTAATTGATTTTTTTGACATAAACTAGTATACACTAGTGTATAATGTATTACTATTTTTTGAACGAAACTTGCATTTACAAAAGTTTCATAGAATCTAATTTTCAAATGAATTTTTGCATGGACATCCATCATAACATTCCCTCATAACATATAAGATGGATCTGGAAAGTTTGGTAGCATTTCGATCAGTCCTCGATTTAATTGATTTTGTTTACCGAAAATAGTATGAATTAATGTATAATATATTACGAATTTTTGACCGAAACTCGCATTTCAAAAAGTTTCGTAGAATCTAATTTTCAATTGATTTTTTTGCATGGACTTCAATCATAACCTCCCCTCGTAACATATAAGAAGGATCTGAAAATTTTTGTATCGTTTCGAACAATCCTCGATTTAATTTGATTTTTTGAGCAAAACTAGTATAAACTAGTGTATAATATATTATGATTTTTTGACCGAAACTTGCATTTTGAAAAGTTTGTTAGAATCAAGTTTTCAGATGATTTTTTTGTATTGACTTCCATCATAACCTTCCCTCGTAAAATATATAAATTATCTTAAAAGTTTTGCAACATTTCGAACAATCCTCCATTTAATTGATTTTTTGACCGAAACTAGTATAAACTAGTGTATAATATATTACTATTTTTTGACTGAAACTTGCATTTTGAAAAGTTTGTTAGAATCTAATTTTCAAATGAATTTTTGCATGGACATCCATCATAACCTTCCCTCGTAACATATAAGATGGATCTTAAATGTTTTGTAGCATTTCGATCAGTCCCCGTTTTAATTGATTTTTTTCCCGAAACTAGTATAAACTAATGTATAATATATTACGATTTTTTGACCGAATCTCGCATTTCAAAAAGTTTCGTAGAATCTAATTTTCAATTGATTTATTTTGCATGGACTTCCATCATAACCTCCACTCATAACATATAAGAAGGATCTGAAAAGTTTTGTATCGTTTCGAACAGTTCTCGATTTAATTTGATTTTTTGAGCAAAACTAGTATAAACTAGTGTATAATATATAATGATTTTTTGAATGAAACTTGCATTTCGAAAAGTTTCATAGAATCTAATTTTCAAATGATTCTTTGCATGTACTTCCATAATAACCTTCCCTCGTAACATATAAGAAGGATTTGAAAAGTTTGATATCATTTTGTACAGTCCTCGATTTAATTTGATTTTTTGAGCAAACTAGTGTAAACTTGTGTATAATATATTATGATTTTTTGACCGAAACTTGCATTTGGAAATTTTTTGTAAAATCAATTTTTTAGATGATTTTTTTGTATGGACTTCCATCATAACCTTCCCTCGTAAAATATATAAATTATCTTAAAAGTTTTGCAACATTTCGAACAGTCCTTGATTTAATTGATTTTTTAGACATAAACTAGTATACACTAGTGTATAATGTATTACTATTTTTTGAACGAAACTTGCATTTACAAAAGTTTCATAGAATCTAATTTTCAAATGAATTTTTGCATGGACATCCATCATAACATTCCCTCATAACATATAAGATGGATCTGGAAAGTTTGGTAGCATTTCGATCAGTCCTCGATTTAATTGATTTTGTTTACCGAAAATAGTATGAATTAATGTATAATATATTACGAATTTTTGACCGAAACTCGCATTTCAAAAAGTTTCGTAGAATCTAATTTTCAATTGATTTTTTTTGCATGGACTTCAATCATAACCTCCCCTCGTAACATATAAGAAGGATCAGAAAATTTTTGTATCGTTTCGAACAGTCCTCGATTTAATTTGATTTTTTGAGCAAAACTAGTATAAACTAGTGTATAATATATTATGATTTTTTGACCGAAACTTGCATTTTGAAAAGTTTGTTAGAATCCAGTTTTCTGATGATTTTTTTTTGTATTGACTTCCATCATAACCTTCCCTCGTAAAATATATAAATTATCTTAAAAGTTTTGCAACATTTCGAACAATCCTCCATTTAATTGATTTTTGAACCGAAACTAGTATTAATTAGTGTATAATATATTACTATTTTTTGACTGAAACTTGCATTTCAAAAAGTTTCGTAGAATCTAATTTTCAAATGAATTTTTGCATGGACATCCATCATAACCTTCCCTCGTAACATATAAGATGGATCTTAAATGTTTTGTAGCATTTCGATCAGTCCCCGATTTAATTGATTTTTTTCCCGAAACTAGTATAAACTAATGTATAATATATTACGATTTTTTGACCGAATCTCGCATTTCAAAAAGTTTCGTAGAATCTAATTTTCAATTGATTTATTTTGCATGGACTTCCATCATAACCTCCACTCATAACATATAAGAAGGATCTGAAAAGTTTTGTATCGTTTCGAACAGTTCTCGATTTAATTTGATTTTTTGAGCAAAACTAGTATAAACTAGTGTATAATATATAATGATTTTTTGAATGAAACTTGCATTTCGAAAAGTTTCATAGAATCTAATTTTCAAATGATTCTTTGCATGTACTTCCATAATAACCTTTGTAACACCCCATTTTCTAACCGCGAATATAACTGAAATCAGAGTTTATAAAAATTTTCCACAAAACGGGATATCACATTTTCAACTATAAACAAATTTCAACTTAAGGAAGTCATACTTAATACATAGTATTTTTCATAATAACACAACACAACTTCAGTTTACTCAAATAAATCAACTTCATAAAACTTTAAGCAGCGGATTCACATCACATCTCATAGTATTTTTATTCAATCTAATAACAACTTTAAAATAAGAAATAAGCAACTTTAAGTTCTTCAACTAAATAAAATTTAGCAATAATAAAAGATCAACAAAGAAGACACGCGTCAATCCCCCCTGAGCGCTACGTATCAGAGCGACTGACCACTGACTCGACTAATGGTAACCGGCTACTCCTCAGGATCACCTGCACGTTGCCCCATAAGGGCAACATTCAACAGAAGGGGTGAGTTACAATAATTATAAGCAGTATATGAAAAACAATATAATGACTAAGGATCGTAAACAAACACCACTCACAAATTACATCAAATGTCAACACAACAAATCAACAATAATGCAACTTTAATGAGACTCGACTAATTATGCATGTGGTACCATTCGGAGTAAACTCCCAACTTAAAAAATCTGCCAATTTATCGAGGCAACAAGGCATAAGCCTTCAACGTCCAACTTTAATTGCCAATCCAGGCCAACGTGGTGTGAGCAACGGCTCCGACAATGCACATGACTTAAATGCTGTACACGACTTTAAACCCATACAACATAACAACAATAACAACACGACCACTTTTCCAAATTAATCAACTTATATTCAACTTTGGCTTTAAAGCCTACAACATAATAACTTTAAGACTTTCCACAACCGGAACAACTTACCGACATCAGTTGTACCTGTAACACAACTTTACAACGTAATTTCGACAAAAACAACGCATCAAAATCAACAATAATATTACCCGACTTATCCCGATAATTTCATTAAATTCCGAGGAACTAAGTTTTCCGCCTAATTCGGCTAAACCGACTAACTCGGCACTGTTTTTAACATTTTGAGGTTAATGCAACCCTTTAAGAAATTATGCCAAAATACCCTTTAAGAAATTCTGCCAAAAAAAAGTCATTTAAATACATGTTCTAATTTAGTTGACAAAATCATGATATTACTAATTAATAATATTTCCAGTGTCCTTAAAGTATTAATTAATCTTAAATAATTCACTTAATTATATTAACTAGTAATTACTTATGAGAGGAAAGAAAATTGAACACATAACAAAAAAATGGTGGCTACAGGACCCTATAGGCCTGCGCCACCTCACTGCCCCCCTTATCCCCCCATGGCTCGCGCCACCTCTGCTACGGCCTGCGCCTTGCTTCTAAGCAATTTGATGGCCTGCGCCATCACCATGTTTACATACATGGCCTGCGCCATGCTTCTAAGGGTGTGTGGGGCCCACCCTCCCAAAGTGGCCCCTTACCTATAATTATACATAATTTGTTTCTACTGCCAATGCCAATTAACATGATGATTGCTTCTAATTGATTATAATATTAATTAACATAATAATTGCTTCTAATGGTTTCTAATACCAATTAACATAATAATTGCACTATTTAGTTATAATTTTATGTATATTCACAAAAATTCAGCAACCTTGTAACACAACATGAACACAAATTATTGATGAAATTTCCATAACAATCTAACAAGCGACGAAACGTATCAACCTAACTACCCAATCAAAATATTGGATTTCATATCCGATTATAATAATTGAACCCACCCTTACCTTAGATTGGATTGGAAGTTTCTTACGGATGGATTCCGGAATTTTCTTCTCCTTCTCTCACGTTCGTGCAGTAGTTTCCAATTCCTCTTTTTCTTCCTTAATTTTCTAACTTCCCTCTTTCTCTCTCTTTTTGTTTCTTATAACTTATATTATTTTTATTTTAATAAACTAATAACTATTATAATCACTAATGGGCCTAACATAACACCCCTTATTTTACTAATTCAAACACGGTTTCAAGCCCACTACTTAAAATAACACAACAACTATTATAATTAATTCTAATAATATTTTCTACGGTTTCCGACTAATTTTCCGCTTATCGATTAGTTTAACTATGACACTAATATTCCTACTAACCACAATAAATATTAAAATATTAAAATAGTAATTAATTTTTTTGGGCGTTACAACTCTCCCCCACTTAAGATATTTTCGTCCTCGAAAATTTATCCAATTCAAATGCTCAAACTACTTATTCCATCCAACTAATCAACTCTTATATTATAAGGCAACCCCCATATACCACCAACAATAATACATAACTTCGATGTCAAGCACGAAACGAAGAACTCTCAAGGAATATGCTCGACAACTATCAACACGATACAACGAGTAACCAACTTAAAACTTAGGACATATCAACACAAGAACACACAACTTAAACATAACATATAATACAACCAAGCTACCAACCTCGTTGTCATTCGTGTACAATGACGACACCACACCACGCGCTCGCTGCGCACTCTGATTAAGTTTACCAATTCTAACGCCCGCTTACAATCACCAAAATCAACATATTAACAAAGCCTCCAACTTATTCCTCATAATTTTCATCCTAATAGGTATTCTAACTCTTTCGTAGTTACCGAATACTTCCAACTTAGACTCATAAGACATACCTCTTATCGTCCGACACACTTACCACCACGACTACTTCGAAATCTTAGATAAGATATACTTCTACTTCTCAGTCATCCTCAACATAATTACAACTTTGCCAACATGCCTGTCAAATCATGGTCTTACATTTTCATAGACTTTCCCCTTAAATACACAACATCATTACAACAACATAAGGTATTTGGTTCCCACGAATTCTCACAAGATAACTCATACCCTTCACTTCCGACTAAATCAATCCACCGAATACTCGATTTCGTACTCATACCGACACAACCTTTCATAATTCTTATCTGAGTCAATACAACCAAACAACTCTTCTTGTTCCAATAAAAAATCGTACTATAATAGTCCAACTTAAAATTTCGCTTCTTCTAATACTTTGCAACTTAACCTTGTCTGACATTCTTATCAAATCATCCTTTTACATATCCACATACTTCCCTTTCTAACCATCTTAAGAAAACTTCAAATCTCAAGTGAATTACTCCCTCACTAACCAACATTCCAATTATTCAGAGTTCAACTACGAGTTTCCTTATTACAGCTCAATCCAAATGCAATTTCATACTTCCCTCTTAAATTCCAACTAATACTCTCATATAATAACTTGCATCAACAAAACAAACAATACTAAAGCACTCGGCTTGACTTCAACCAATTCAACGTACATACTATACTAGTTAGCATGACACATCTATCCATCAATTATGATTCCGCCTACTATCAACAATAGATTAAGGGTGATCAGTTCCTTAATTTGTTGATAGACATTCGGCAACCATAACAGAGGCATCAATCATCATTATCCAACGCCATAGCGTACTTCAACTTGTGCCCAGAGTCTGTAAGCATAATACTCCGCCAACTCTCTACGGCTTATCAACTTCTTCTTATTCCCCTTAATTCCAACTTCATCAACGATACACAACATCCAAAAATCCAATACACATTCTCTCATGTACACACATAGTACCACACGACTTTCAATATCCATCTAACACCGGAGTCGTTACAACAAGTACCATCCAAAACTGTCTGTTCCAATTACACTTTCATCCAAGTTAAAATATTTAACAACACTAATCAACTTCCATCTTTCTCCCAACATCACCATCTTCTAGAATAGGCACTTTAATTGTCCCCATTCAACATAAATCGTATCTCTATGCATTCTTTGATACCAACATTTCATTATTTAATAACATTTTTATTTTTCCAAATTTTCAGCAATAGACGTTCAACTTCGAACACAAATTATCTCTTCCAATCATGATTTTCATCCAAATTATAATTCTTAACAACACAATTCAAACATCTGCCTTCCTCTCGACATTACTTCTATCTAACATCAGCACTTTAATCATCCTCATTACATATTTATTCATTCTCCGAATACTTATGCATTCCCTCTAATACCAATATCTTATTATTTTTCCAACATTTTCATCTTTCTAAAATTTCCAGCAACACACGCTCCAATTTGAACACAATTATCTTCTCCAATACAGACCTCCAAATCACAAAATTATATTCTAACATGAAGAAAAATTTGTGTATATTCCAGAACTTCAAGAATCGCTCGAATTCGACTTACGAGTAAAAAGTTATCCCCATCACAATGGGACTGGTCAATAATTTTCGTATGCAGAATTTCCAAAATCAGCAGCAGACCCAACTATTAAAACCTACTTATCTCCCTCATTACAAACCTCCTGAATTCAAATCTTATATGCAAACTGTAGGAAATTTCGTAAGCTTTCCAAAAATTCTAGAACCGCTTCAATACGAATCACTTTTAAAAAGTTATGCCACTTCTCGTGACAGCTGCTCCAAGATTGCAAAACCAGAATTTTTGAGATTGATGAATGTAAATTCCACCTCTCTCCATCTTAATTCCATGTTCTACCAAAAATCTTGCTCTACACCTAACTTCAAAATTTACTCGACTTTAATCCACTACACTCAAGGCATAACAATCTACCGACTTGATCCTTCAACTTAATTCATCATCTTGTCTTTTTATTTGGAATAAATCATTCTTTCTTAAACAATCTCCATCCATAAATCCACGTACTTCTCAACCCGACCGATATGAATTCATGAATCCATGCTCTCACCGGTCCGCAACAACGTCTCTCCAACAACCCTGCACTCTTGCAATCAACATCAACTTGAACCAACTCCGACTTTCTAACAACAGTCCGGGAGTCAAGCTTCTCCCCCACTTAATTCCAACCAACACCTGTAGACAACGACTAGAAACTAACAAGTACCGACAGTGTTTCACACACATGTCGCGTACTAAGGAATCAACAACGCTAGACAACATTGGCCGGACGGACCGACCTGCTCTGATACCACTAATGTAACACCCCATTTTCTAACCGCGAATATAACTGAAATCAGAGTTTATAAAAACTTTCCACAAAATGGGATATCACATTTTCAACTATAAACAAATTTCAACTTAAGGAAGTCATACTTAATACATAGTATTTTTCATAATAACACAACACAACTTCAGTTTACTCAAATAAATCAACTTCATAAAACTTTAAGCAGCGGATTCACATCACATCTCATAGCATTTTTATTCAATCTAATAACAACTTTAAAATAAGAAATAAGCAACTTTAAGTTCTTCAACTAAATAAAATTTAGCAATAATAAAAGATCAACAAAGAAGACACGCGTCAATCACCCCTGAGCGCTACGTATCAGAGCGACTGACCACTGACTCGACTAATGGTAACCGGCTACTCCTCAGGATCACCTGCACGTTGCCCCATAAGGGCAACATTCAACAGAAGGGGTGAGTTACAATAATTATAAGCAGTATATGAAAAACAATATAATGACTAAGGATCGTAAACAAACACCACTCACAAATTACATCAAATGTCAACACAACAAATCAACAATAATGCAACTTTAATGAGACTCGACTAATTATGCATGTGGTACCATTCGGAGTAAACTCCCAACTTAAAAAATCTGCCAATTTATCGAGGCAACAAGGCATAAGCCTTCAACGTCCAACTTTAATTGCCAATCCAGGCCAACGTGGTGTGAGCAACGGCTCCGACAATGCACATGACTTAAATGCTGTACACGACTTTAAACCCATACAACATAACAACAATAACAACACGACCACTTTTCCAAATTAATCAACTTATATTCAACTTTGGCTTTAAAGCCTACAACATAATAACTTTAAGACTTTCCGCAACCGGAACAACTTACCGACATCTGTTGTACCTGTAACACAACTTTACAACGTAATTTCGACTAAAACAACGCATCAAAATCAACAATAATATTACCCGACTTATCCCGATAATTTCATTAAATTCCGAGGAACTAAGTTTTCCGCCTAATTCGGCTAAACCGACTAACTCGGCACTGTTTTTAACATTTTGAGGTTAATGCAACCCTTTAAGAAATTCTGCCAAAATACCCTTTAAGAAATTCTGCCAAAAAAAAGTCATTTAAATACAGGTTCTAATTTAGTTGACAAAATCATGATATTACTAATTAATAATATTTCCAGTGTCCTTAAAGTATTAATTAATCTTAAATAATTCACTTAATTATATTAACTAGTAATTACTTATGAGAGGAAAGAAAATTGAACACATAACAAAAAAATGGTGGCTACAGGACCCTATAGGCCTGCGCCACCTCACTGCCCCCTTATCCCCCCATGGCCCGCGCCACCTCTGCTACGGCCTGCGCCTTGCTTCTATGCAATTTGATGGCCTGCGCCATCACCATGTTTACATACATGGCCTGCGCCATGCTTCTAAGGGTGTGTGGGGCCCACCCTCCCAAAGTGGCCCCTTACCTATAATTATACATAATTTGTTTCTACTGCCAATGCCAATTAACATGATAATTGCTTCTAATTGATTATAATATTAATTAACATAATAATTGCTTCTAATGGTTTCTAATACCAATTAATATAATAATTGCACTATTTAGTTATAATTTTATGTATATTCACAAAAATTCAGCAACCTTGTAACACAACATGAACACAAATTATTGATGAAATTTCCATAACAATCTAACAAGCGACGAAACGTATCAACCTAACTACCCAATCAAAATATTGGATTTCATATCCGATTATAATAATTGAACCCACCCTTAACTTAGATTGGATTGGAAGTTTCTTACGGTTGGATTCCGGAATTTGCTTCTCCTTCTCTCACGTTCGTGCAGTAGTTTCCAATTCCTCTTTTTCTTCCTTAATTTTCTAACTTCCCTCTTTCTCTCTCTTTTTGTTTCTTATAACTTATATTATTTTTATTTTAATAAACTAATAACTATTATAATCACTAATGGGCCTAACATAACACCCCTTATTTTACTAATTCAAACACGGTTTCAAGCCAACTACTTAAAATAACACAACAACTATTATAATTAATTCTAATAATATTTTCTACGGTTTCCGACTAATTTTCCGCTTATCGATTAGTTTAACTACGACACTAATATTCCTACTAACCACAATAAATATTAAAATATTAAAATAGTAATTAATTTTTTTGGGGCGTTACAACCTTCCCTCGTAACATATAAGAAGGATCTGAAAAGTTTGATATCATTTTGTACAGTCCTGGATTTAATTCGATTTTTTGAGCAAACTAGTGTAAACTTGTGTATAATATATTATGATTTTTTGACCGAAACTTGCATTTGGAAATTTTTTGTAAAATCAAGTTTTCAGATGATTTTTTTGTATGGACTTCCATCATAACCTTCCCTCGTAAAATATATAAATTATCTTAAAAGTTTTGCAACATTTCGAACAATCCTTGATTTAATTGATTTTTTGACATAAACTAGTATACACTAGTGTATAATGTATTACTATTTTTTGAACGAAACTTGCATTTCAAAAAGATTCATAGAATCTAATTTTCAAATGAATTTTTGCATGGACATCCATCATAACCTTCCCTCATAACATATAAGATGGATCTGGAAAGTTTGGTAGCATTTCGATCAGTCCTCGATTTAATTGATTTTTTTTACCGAAAATAGTATGAATTAATGTATAATATATTACGAATTTTTGACCGAAACTCGCATTTCAAAAATTTTCGTAGAATCTAATTTTCAATTGATTTTTTTGCATGGACTTCAATCATAACCTCCCCTCGTAACATATAAGAAGGATCTGAAAAGTTTTGTATCGTTTCGAACAGTCCTCGATTTAATTTGATTTTTTGAGCAAAACTAGTATAAACTAGTGTATAATATATTATGATTTTTTGACCGAAACTTGCATTTTGAAAAGTTTGTTAGAATCAAGTTTTCAGATGATTTTTTTGTATGGACTTCCATCATAACCTTCCCTCGTAAAATATATAAATTATCTTAAAAGTTTTGCAACATTTCGAACAGTCCTCCATTTAATTGATTTTTTGACCGAAACTAGTATTAATTAGTGTATAATATATTACTATTTTTTGACTGAAACTTGCATTTCAAAAAGTTTCGTAGACCTAATTTTCAAATGAATTTTTGCATGGACATCCATCATAACCTTCCCTCGTAACATATAAGATGGATCTTAAATGTTTTGTAGCATTTCGATCAGTCCCCGATTTAATTGATTTTTTCCCTGAAACTAGTATAAACTAATGTATAATATATTACGATTTTTTGACCGAATCTCGCATTTCTAAAAGTTTCGTAGAATCTAATTTTCAATTGATTTATTTTGCATGGACTTCCAGCATAACCTCCACTCATAACATATAAGAAGGATCTGAAAAGTTTTGTATCGTTTCGAACAGTTCTCGATTTAATTTGATTTTTTGAGCAAAACTAGTATAAACTAGTGTATAATATATAATGATTTTTTGACTGAAACTTGCATTTCGAAAAGTTTCATAGAATCTAATTTTCAAATGATTCTTTGCATTTACTTCCATAATAACCTTCCCTCGTAACATATAAGAAGGATCTGAAAAGTTTGATATCATTTTGTACAGTCCTCGATTTAATTTGATTTTTTGAGCAAACTAGTGTAAACTTGTGTATAATATATTATGATTTTTTGACCGAAACTTGCATTTGGAAATTTTTTGTAAAATCAAGTTTTCAGATGATTTTTTTAATGGACTTCCATCATAACCTTCCCTCGTAAAATATATAAATTATCTTAAAAGTTTTGCAACATTTCGAACAGTCCTTGATTTAATTGATTTTTTGACATAAACTAGTATACACTAGTGTATAATGTATTACTATTTTTTGAACGAAACTTGCATTTCAAAAAGTTTCATAGAATCTAATTTTCAAATGAATTTTTGCATGGACATCCATCATAACCTTCCCTCATAACATATAAGATGGATCTGGAAAGTTTGGTAGCATTTCGATCAGTCCTCGATTTAATTGATTTTTTTTACCGAAAATAGTATGAATTAATGTATAATATATTACGATTTTTTGACCGAAACTCGCATTTCAAAACGTTTCGTAGAATCTAATTTTCAATTGATTTTTTTGCATGGACTTCAATCATAACCTCCCCTCGTAACATATAAGAAGGATCTGAAAAGTTTTGTATCGTTTCGAATAGTCCTCGATTTAATTTGATTTTTTGAGCAAAACTAGTATAAACTAGTGTATAATATATTATGATTTTTTGACCGAAACTTGCATTTTGAAAAGTTTGTTAGAATCAAGTTTTCAGATGATTTTTTTGTATGGACTTCCATCATAACCTTCCCTCGTAAAATATATAAATTATCTTAAAAGTTTTGCAACATTTCGAACAGTCCTCCATTTAATTGATTTTTTGACCGAAACTAGTATTAATTAGTGTATAATATATTACTATTTTTTTACTGAAACTTGCATTTCAAAAAGTTTCGTAGAATCTAATTTTCAAATGAATTTTTGCATGGACATCTATCATAACCTTCCCTCGTAACATATAAGATGGATCTTAAAAGTTTTGCAGCATTTCGAACAGTCCTCCATTTAATTGATTTTTTGACCGAAACTAGTATTAATTAGTGTATAATATATTACGATTTTTTGACCGAATCTCGCATTTCAAAAAGTTTCGTAGAATCTAATTTTCAAATGAATTTTTGCATGGACATCCATCATAACCTTCCCTCGTAACATATAAGATGGATCTTAAATGTTTTGTAGCATTTCGATCAGTCCTCGATTTAATTGATTTTTTTCCCGAAACTAGTATAAACTAATGTATAATATATTACGATTTTTTGACCGAATCTCGCATTTCAAAAAGTTTCGTAGAATCTAATTTTCAATTGATTTATTTTGCATGGACTTCCATCATAACCTCCACTCATAACATATAAGAAGGATCTGAAAAGTTTTGTATCGTTTCGAACAGTTCTCGATTTAATTTGATTTTTTGAGCAAAACTAGTATAAACTAGTGTATATTATATAATGATTTTTTGAATGAAACTTGCATTTCGAAAAGTTTCATAGAATCTAATTTTCAAATGATTCTTTGCATGTACTTCCATAATAACCTTCCCTCGTAACATATAAGAAGGATCTGAAAAGTTTGATATCATTTTGTACAGTCCTCGATTTAATTTGATTTTTTGAGCAAACTAGTGTAAACTTGTGTATAATATATTATGATTTTTTGACCGAAACTTGCATTTGGAAATTTTTTGTAAAATCAAGTTTTCAGATGATTTTTTTGTATGGACTTCCATCATAACCTTCCCTCGTAAAATATATAAATTATCTTAAAAGTTTTGCAACATTTCGAACAGTCCTTGATTTAATTGATTTTTTGACATAAACTAGTATACACTAGTGTATAATGTATTACTATTTTTTGAACGAAACTTGCATTTCAAAAAGTTTCATAGAATCTAATTTTCAAATGAATTTTTGCATGGACATCCATCATAACCTTCCCTCATAACATATAAGATGGATCTGGAAAGTTTGGTAGCATTTCGATCAGTCCTCGATTTATTTGATTTTTTTTACCGAAAATAGTATGAATTAATGTATAATATATTACGAATTTTTGACCGAAACTCGCATTTCAAAATTTTTCGTAGAATCTAATTTTCAATTGATTTTTTTGCATGGACTTCAATCATAACCTCCCCTCGTAACATATAAGAAGGATCTGAAAAGTTTTGTATCGTTTCGAACAGTCCTCGATTTAATTTGATTTTTTGAGCAAAATTAGTATAAACTAGTGTATAATATATTATGATTTTTCGATCGAAACTTGCATTTTGAAAAGTTTGTTAGAATCAAGTTTTCAGATGATTTTTTTGTATGGACTTCCATCATAACCTTCCCTCGTAAAATATATAAATTATCTTAAAAGTTTTGCAACATTTCGAACCGTCCTCATTTTAATTGATTTTTTGACCGAAACTAGTATTAATTAGTGTATAATATATTACTATTTTTTGACTGAAACTTGCATTTCAAAAAGTTTCGTAGAATCTAATTTTCAAATGAATTTTTGCATGGACATCCATCATAACCTTCCCTCGTAACATATAAGATGGATCTTAAATGTTTTGTAGCATTTCGATCAGTCCCCGATTTTATTGATTTTTTTCCCGAAACTAGTATAAACTAATGTATAATATATTACGATTTTTTGACCGAATCTCGCATTTCAAAAAGTTTCGTAGAATCTAATTTTCAAATGAATTTTTGCATGGACATCCATCATAACCTTCCCTCGTAACATATAAGATGGATCTTAAATGTTTTGTAGCATTTCGATCAGTCCCCGATTTAATTGATTTTTCCCCCGAAACTAGTATAAACTAATGTATAATATATTACGATTTTTTGACCGAATCTCGCATTTCAAAAAGTTTCGTAGAATCTAATTTTCAATTGATTTATTTTGCATGGACTTCCAGCATAACCTCCACTCATAACATATAAGAAGGATCTGAAAAGTTTTGTATCGTTTCGAACAGTTCTCGATTTAATTTGATTTTTTGAGCAAAACTAGTATAAACTAGTGTATAATATATAATGATTTTTTGAATGAAACTTGCATTTCGAAAAGTTTCATAGAATCTAATTTTCAAATGATTCTTTGCATGTACTTCCATAATAACCTTCCCTCGTAACATATAAGAAGGATCTGAAAAGTTTGAGATCATTTTGTACAGTCCTCAATTTAATTTGATTTTTTGAGCAAACTAGTGTAAACTTGTGTATAATATATTATGATTTTTTGACCGAAACTTGCATTTGGAAATTTTTTGTAAAATCAAGTTTTCAGATGATTTTTTTGTATGGACTTCCATCATAACCTTCCCTCGTAAAATATATAAATTATCTTAAAAGTTTTGCAACATTTCGAACAGTCCTTGATTTAATTGATTTTTTGACATAAACTAGTATACACTAGTGTATAATGTATTACTATTTTTTGAACGAAACTTGCATTTCAAAAAGTTTCATAGAATCTAATTTTCAAATGAATTTTTGCATGGACATCCATCATAACCTTCCCTCATAACATATAAGATGGATCTGGAAAGTTTGGTAGCATTTCGATCAGTCCTCGATTTAATTGATTTTTTTTACCGAAAATAGTATGAATTAATGTATAATATATTACGAATTTTTGACCGAAACTCGCATTTCAAAATTTTTCGTAGAATCTAATTTTCAATTGATTTTTTTGCATGGACTTCAATCATAACCTCCCCTCGTAACATATAAGAAGGATCTGAAAAGTTTTGTATCGTTTCGAACAGTCCTCGATTTAATTTGATTTTTTGAGCAAAATTAGTATAAACTAGTGTATAATATATTATGATTTTTCGATCGAAACTTGCATTTTGAAAAGTTTGTTAGAATCAAGTTTTCAGATGATTTTTTTGTATGGACTTCCATCATAACCTTCCCTCGTAAAATATATAAATTATCTTAAAAGTTTTGCAACATTTCGAACAGTCCTCCATTTAATTGATTTTTTGACCGAAACTAGTATTAATTAGTGTATAATATATTACTATTTTTTGACTGAAACTTGCATTTCAAAAAGTTTCGTAGAATCTAATTTTCAAATGAATTTTTGCATGGACATCCATCATAACCTTCCCTCGTAACATATAAGATGGATCTTAAATGTTTTGTAGCATTTCGATCAGTCCCCGATTTTATTGATTTTTTTCCCGAAACTAGTATAAACTAATGTATAATATATTACGATTTTTTGACCGAATCTCGCATTTCAAAAAGTTTCGTAGAATCTAATTTTCAAATGAATTTTTGCATGGACATCCATCATAACCTTCCCTCGTAACATATAAGATGGATCTTAAATGTTTTGTAGCATTTCGATCAGTCCCCGATTTAATTGATTTTTTTCCCGAAACTAGTATAAACTAATGTATAATATATTACGATTTTTTGACCGAATCTCGCATTTCAAAAAGTTTCGTAGAATCTAATTTTCAATTGATTTATTTTGCATGGACTTCCATCATAACCTCCACTCATAACATATAAGAAGGATCTGAAAAGTTTTGTATCGTTTCGAACAGTTCTCGATTTAATTTGATTTTTTGAGCAAAACTAGTATAAACTAGTGTATAATATATAATGATTTTTTGAATGAAACTTGCATTTCGAAAAGTTTCATAGAATCTAATTTTCAAATGATTCTTTGCATGTACTTCCATAATAACCTTCCCTCGTAACATATAAGAAGGATCTGAAAAGTTTGATATCATTTTGTACAGTCCTCGATTTAATTTGATTTTTTGAGCAAACTAGTGTAAACTTGTGTATAATATATTATGATTTTTTGACCGAAACTTGCATTTGGAAATTTTTTGTAAAATCAAGTTTTCAGATGATTTTTTTGTATGGACTTCCATCATAACCTTCCCTCGTAAAATATATAAATTATCTTAAAAGTTTTGCAACATTTCGAACAGTCCTTGATTTAATTGATTTTTTGACATAAACTAGTATACACTAGTGTATAATGTATTACTATTTTTTGAACGAAACTTGCATTTCAAAATGTTTCATAGAATCTAATTTTCAAATGAATTTTTGCATGGACATCCATCATAACCTTCCCTCATAACATATAAGATGGATCTGGAAAGTTTGGTAGCATTTCGATCAGTCCTCGATTTATTTGATTTTTTTTACCGAAAATAGTATGAATTAATGTATAATATATTACGAATTTTTGACCGAAACTCGCATTTCAAAATTTTTCGTAGAATCTAATTTTCAATTGATTTTTTTGCATGGACTTCAATCATAACCTCCCCTCGTAACATATAAGAAGGATCTGAAAAGTTTTGTATCGTTTCGAACAGTCCTCGATTTAATTTGATTTTTTGAGCAAAATTAGTATAAACTAGTGTATAATATATTATGATTTTTCGATCGAAACTTGCATTTTGAAAAGTTTGTTAGAATCAAGTTTTCAGATGATTTTTTTGTATGGACTTCCATCATAACCTTCCCTCGTAAAATATATAAATTATCTTAAAAGTTTTGCAACATTTCGAACAGTCCTCCATTTAATTGATTTTTTGACCGAAACTAGTATTAATTAGTGTATAATATATTACTATTTTTTGACTGAAACTTGCATTTCAAAAAGTTTCGTAGAATCTAATTTTCAAATGAATTTTTGCATGGACATCCATCATAACCTTCCCTCGTAACATATAAGATGGATCTTAAATGTTTTGTAGCATTTCGATCAGTCCCCGATTTTATTGATTTTTTTCCCGAAACTAGTATAAACTAATGTATAATATATTACGATTTTTTGACCGAATCTCGCATTTCAAAAAGTTTCGTAGAATCTAATTTTCAAATGAATTTTTGCATGGACATCCATCATAACCTTCCCTCGTAACATATAAGATGGATCTTAAATGTTTTGTAGCATTTCGATCAGTCCCCGATTTAATTGATTTTTTCCCCGAAACTAGTATAAACTAATGTATAATATATTACGATTTTTTGACCGAATCTCGCATTTCAAAAAGTTTCGTAGAATCTAATTTTCAATTGATTTATTTTGCATGGACTTCCAGCATAACCTCCACTCATAACATATAAGAAGGATCTGAAAAGTTTTGTATCGTTTCGAACAGTTCTCGATTTAATTTGATTTTTTGAGCAAAACTAGTATAAACTAGTGTATAATATATAATGATTTTTTGAATGAAACTTGCATTTCGAAAAGTTTCATAGAATCTAATTTTCAAATGATTCTTTGCATGTACTTCCATAATAACCTTCCCTCGTAACATATAAGAAGGATCTGAAAAGTTTGATATCATTTTGTACAGTCCTCGATTTAATTTGATTTTTTGAGCAAACTAGTGTAAACTTGTGTATAATATATTATGATTTTTTGACCGAAACTTGCATTTGGAAATTTTTTGTAAAATCAAGTTTTCAGATGATTTTTTTGTATGGACTTCCATCATAACCTTCCCTCGTAAAATATATAAATTATCTTAAAAGTTTTGCAACATTTCGAACAGTCCTTGATTTAATTGATTTTTTGACATAAACTAGTATACACTAGTGTATAATGTATTACTATTTTTTGAACGAAACTTGCATTTCAAAAAGTTTCATAGAATCTAATTTTCAAATGAATTTTTGCATGGACATCCATCATAACCTTCCCTCATAACATATAAGATGGATCTGGAAAGTTTGGTAGCATTTCGATCAGTCCTCGATTTAATTGATTTTTTTTACCGAAAATAGTATGAATTAATGTATAATATATTACGAATTTTTGACCGAAACTCGCATTTCAAAATTTTTAGTAGAATCTAATTTTCAATTGATTTTTTTGCATGGACTTCAATCATAACCTCCCCTCGTAACATATAAGAAGGATCTGAAAAGTTTTGTATCGTTTCGAACAGTCCTCGATTTAATTTGATTTTTTGAGCAAAATTAGTATAAACTAGTGTATAATATATTATGATTTTTCGATCGAAACTTGCATTTTGAAAAGTTTGTTAGAATCAAGTTTTCAGATGATTTTTTTGTATGGACTTCCATCATAACCTTCCCTCGTAAAATATATAAATTATCTTAAAAGTTTTGCAACATTTCGAACAGTCCTCCATTTAATTGATTTTTTGACCGAAACTAGTATTAATTAGTGTATAATATATTACTATTTTTTGACTGAAACTTGCATTTCAAAAAGTTTCGTAGAATCTAATTTTCAAATGAATTTTTGCATGGACATCCATCATAACCTTCCCTCGTAACATATAAGATGGATCTTAAATGTTTTGTAGCATTTCGATCAGTCCCCGATTTTATTGATTTTTTTCCCGAAACTAGTATAAACTAATGTATAATATATTACGATTTTTTGACCGAATCTCGCATTTCAAAAAGTTTCGTAGAATCTAATTTTCAAATGAATTTTTGCATGGACATCCATCATAACCTTCCCTCGTAACATATAAGATGGATCTTAAATGTTTTGTAGCATTTCGATCAGTCCCCGATTTAATTGATTTTTTCCCCGAAACTAGTATAAACTAATGTATAATATATTACGATTTTTTGACCGAATCTCGCATTTCAAAAAGTTTCGTAGAATCTAATTTTCAATTGATTTATTTTGCATGGACTTCCAGCATAACCTCCACTCATAACATATAAGAAGGATCTGAAAAGTTTTGTATCGTTTCGAACAGTTCTCGATTTAATTTGATTTTTTGAGCAAAACTAGTATAAACTAGTGTATAATATATAATGATTTTTTGAATGAAACTTGCATTTCGAAAAGTTTCATAGAATCTAATTTTCAAATGATTCTTTGCATGTACTTCCATAATAACCTTCCCTCGTAACATATAAGAAGGATCTGAAAAGTTTGATATCATTTTGTACAGTCCTCGATTTAATTTGATTTTTTGAGCAAACTAGTGTAAACTTGTGTATAATATATTATGATTTTTTGACCGAAACTTGCATTTGGAAATTTTTTGTAAAATCAAGTTTTCAGATGATTTTTTTGTATGGACTTCCATCATAACCTTCCCTCGTAAAATATATAAATTATCTTAAAAGTTTTGCAACATTTCGAACAGTCCTTGATTTAATTGATTTTTTGACATAAACTAGTATACACTAGTGTATAATGTATTACTATTTTTTGAACGAAACTTGCATTTCAAAAAGTTTCATAGAATCTAATTTTCAAATGAATTTTTGCATGGACATCCATCATAACCTTCCCTCATAACATATAAGATGGATCTGGAAAGTTTGGTAGCATTTCGATCAGTCCTCGATTTAATTGATTTTTTTTACCGAAAATAGTATGAATTAATGTATAATATATTACGAATTTTTGACCGAAACTCGCATTTCAAAATTTTTAGTAGAATCTAATTTTCAATTGATTTTTTTGCATGGACTTCAATCATAACCTCCCCTCGTAACATATAAGAAGGATCTGAAAAGTTTTGTATCGTTTCGAACAGTCCTCGATTTAATTTGATTTTTTGAGCAAAATTAGTATAAACTAGTGTATAATATATTATGATTTTTCGATCGAAACTTGCATTTTGAAAAGTTTGTTAGAATCAAGTTTTCAGATGATTTTTTTGTATGGACTTCCATCATAACCTTCCCTCGTAAAATATATAAATTATCTTAAAAGTTTTGCAACATTTCGAACAGTCCTCCATTTAATTGATTTTTTGACCGAAACTAGTATTAATTAGTGTATAATATATTACTATTTTTTGACTGAAACTTGCATTTCAAAAAGTTTCGTAGAATCTAATTTTCAAATGAATTTTTGCATGGACATCCATCATAACCTTCCCTCGTAACATATTAGATGGATCTTAAATGTTTTGTAGCATTTCGATCAGTCCCCGATTTTATTGATTTTTTTCCCGAAACTAGTATAAACTAATGTATAATATATTACGATTTTTTGACCGAATCTCGCATTTCAAAAAGTTTCGTAGAATCTAATTTTCAAATGAATTTTTGCATGGACATCCATCATAACCTTCCCTCGTAACATATAAGATGGATCTTAAATGTTTTGTAGCATTTCGATCAGTCCCCGATTTAATTGATTTTTTTCCCGAAACTAGTATAAACTAATGTATAATATATTACGATTTTTTGACCGAATCTCGCATTTCAAAAAGTTTCGTAGAATCTAATTTTCAATTGATTTATTTTGCATGGACTTCCATCATAACCTCCACTCATAACATATAAGAAGGATCTGAAAAGTTTTGTATCGTTTCGAACAGTTCTCGATTTAATTTGATTTTTTGAGCAAAACTAGTATAAACTAGTGTATAATATATAATGATTTTTTGAATGAAACTTGCATTTCGAAAAGTTTCATAGAATCTAATTTTCAAATGATTCTTTGCATGTACTTCCATAATAACCTTCCCTCGTAACATATAAGAAGGATCTGAAAAGTTTGATATCATTTTGTACAGTCCTCGATTTAATTTGATTTTTTGAGCAAACTAGTGTAAACTTGTGTATAATATATTATGATTTTTTGACCGAAACTTGCATTTGGAAATTTTTTGTAAAATCAAGTTTTCAGATGATTTTTTTGTATGGACTTCCATCATAACCTTCCCTCGTAAAATATATAAATTATCTTAAAAGTTTTGCAACATTTCGAACAGTCCTTGATTTAATTGATTTTTTGACATAAACTAGTATACACTAGTGTATAATGTATTACTATTTTTTGATCGAAACTTGCATTTCAAAAAGTTTCATAGAATCTAATTTTCAAATGAATTTTTGCATGGACATCCATCATAACCTTCCCTCATAACATATAAGATGGATCTGGAAAGTTTGGTAGCATTTCGATCAGTCCTCGATTTAATTGATTTTTTTTACCGAAAATAGTATGAATTAATGTATAATATATTACGAATTTTTGACCGAAACTCGCATTTCAAAATTTTTCGTAGAATCTAATTTTCAATTGATTTTTTTGCATGGACTTCAATCATAACCTCCCCTCGTAACATATAAGAAGGATCTGAAAAGTTTTGTATCGTTTCGAACAGTCCTCGATTTAATTTGATTTTTTGAGCAAAATTAGTATAAACTAGTGTATAATATATTATGATTTTTCGATCGAAACTTGCATTTTGAAAAGTTTGTTAGAATCAAGTTTTCAGATGATTTTTTTGTATGGACTTCCATCATAACCTTCCCTCGTAAAATATATAAATTATCTTAAAAGTTTTGCAACATTTCGAACAGTCCTCCATTTAATTGATTTTTTGACCGAAACTAGTATTAATTAGTGTATAATATATTACTATTTTTTGACTGAAACTTGCATTTCAAAAAGTTTCGTAGAATCTAATTTTCAAATGAATTTTTGCATGGACATCCATCATAACCTTCCCTCGTAACATATAAGATGGATCTTAAATGTTTTGTAGCATTTCGATCAGTCCCCGATTTTATTGATTTTTTTCCCGAAACTAGTATAAACTAATGTATAATATATTACGATTTTTTGACCGAATCTCGCATTTCAAAAAGTTTCGTAGAATCTAATTTTCAAATGAATTTTTGCATGGACATCCATCATAACCTTCCCTCGTAACATATAAGATGGATCTTAAATGTTTTGTAGCATTTCGATCAGTCCCCGATTTAATTGATTTTTTTCCCGAAACTAGTATAAACTAATGTATAATATATTACGATTTTTTGACCGAATCTCGCATTTTAAAAAGTTTCGTAGAATCTAATTTTCAATTGATTTATTTTGCATGGACTTCCATCATAACCTCCACTCATAACATATAAGAAGGATCTGAAAAGTTTTGTATCGTTTCGAACAGTTCTCGATTTAATTTGATTTTTTGAGCAAAACTAGTATAAACTAGTGTATAATATATAATGATTTTTTGAATGAAACTTGCATTTCGAAAAGTTTCATAGAATCTAATTTTCAAATGATTCTTTGCATGTACTTCCATAATAACCTTCCCTCGTAACATATAAGAAGGATCTGAAAAGTTTGATATCATTTTGTACAGTCCTCGATTTAATTTGATTTTTTGAGCAAACTAGTGTAAACTTGTGTATAATATATTATGATTTTTTGACCGAAACTTGAATTTGGAAATTTTTTGTAAAATCAAGTTTTCAGATGATTTTTTTGTATGGACTTCCATCATAACCTTCCCTCGTAAAATATATAAATTATCTTAAAAGTTTTGCAACATTTCGAACAGTCCTTGATTTAATTGATTTTTTGACATAAACTAGTATACACTAGTGTATAATGTATTACTATTTTTTGAACGAAACTTGCATTTCAAAAAGTTTCATAGAATCTAATTTTCAAATGAATTTTTGCATGGACATCCATCATAACCTTCCCTCATAACATATAAGATGGATCTGGAAAGTTTGGTAGCATTTCGATCAGTCCTCGATTTAATTGATTTTTTTTACCGAAAACAGTATGAATTAATGTATAATATATTACGAATTTTTGACCGAAACTCGCATTTCAAAATTTTTCGTAGAATCTAATTTTCAATTGATTTTTTTGCATGGACTTCAATCATAACCTCCCCTCGTAACATATAAGAAGGATCTGAAAAGTTTTGTATCGTTTCGAACAGTCCTCGATTTAATTTGATTTTTTGAGCAAAATTAGTATAAACTAGTGTATAATATATTATGATTTTTCGATCGAAACTTGCATTTTGAAAAGTTTGTTAGAATCAAGTTTTCAGATGATTTTTTTGTATGGACTTCCATCATAACCTTCCCTCGTAAAATATATAAATTATCTTAAAAGTTTTGCAACATTTCGAACAGTCCTCCATTTAATTGATTTTTTGACCGAAACTAGTATTAATTAGTGTATAATATATTACTATTTTTTGACTGAAACTTGCATTTCAAAAAGTTTCGTAGAATCTAATTTTCAAATAAATTTTTGCATGGACATCCATCATAACCTTCCCTCGTAACATATAAGATGGATCTTAAATGTTTTGTAGCATTTCGATCAGTCCCCGATTTTATTGATTTTTTTCCCGAAACTAGTATAAACTAATGTATAATATATTACGATTTTTTGACCGAATCACGCATTTCAAAAAGTTTCGTAGAATCTAATTTTCAAATGAATTTTTGCATGGACATCCATCATAACCTTCCCTCGTAACATATAAGATGGATCTTAAATGTTTTGTAGCATTTCGATCAGTCCCCGATTTAATTGATTTTTTTCCCGAAACTAGTATAAACTAATGTATAATATATTACGATTTTTTGACCGAATCTCGCATTTCAAAAAGTTTCGTAGAATCTAATTTTCAATTGATTTATTTTGCATGGACTTCCATCATAACCTCCACTCATAACATATAAGAAGGATCTGAAAAGTTTTGTATCGTTTCGAACAGTTCTCGATTTAATTTGATTTTTTGAGCAAAACTAGTATAAACTAGTGTATAATATATAATGATTTTTTGAATGAAACTTGCATTTCGAAAAGTTTCATAGAATCTAATTTTCAAATGATTCTTTGCATGTAATTCCATAATAACCTTCCCTCGTAACATATAAGAAGGATCTGAAAAGTTTGATATCATTTTGTACAGTCCTCGATTTAATTTGATTTTTTGAGCAAACTAGTGTAAACTTGTGTATAATATATTATGATTTTTTGACCGAAACTTGCATTTGGAAATTTTTTGTAAAATCAAGTTTTCAGATGATTTTTTTGTATGGACTTCCATCATAACCTTCCCTCGTAAAATATATAAATTATCTTAAAAGTTTTGCAACATTTCGAACAGTCCTTGATTTAATTGATTTTTTGACATAAACTAGTATACACTAGTGTATAATGTATTACTATTTTTTGAACGAAACTTGCATTTCAAAAAGTTTCATAGAATCTAATTTTCAAATGAATTTTTGCATGGACATCCATCATAACCTTCCCTCATAACATATAAGATGGATCTGGAAAGTTTGGTAGCATTTCGATCAGTCCTCGATTTATTTGATTTTTTTTACCGAAAATAGTATGAATTAATGTATAATATATTACGAATTTTTGACCGAAACTCGCATTTCAAAATTTTTCGTAGAATCTAATTTTCAATTGATTTTTTTGCATGGACTTCAATCATAACCTCCCCTCGTAACATATAAGAAGGATCTGAAAAGTTTTGTATCGTTTCGAACAGTCCTCGATTTAATTTGATTTTTTGAGCAAAATTAGTATAAACTAGTGTATAATATATTATGATTTTTCGATCGAAACTTGCATTTTGAAAAGTTTGTTAGAATCAAGTTTTCAGATGATTTTTTTGTATGGACTTCCATCATAACCTTCCCTCGTAAAATATATAAATTATCTTAAAAGTTTTGCAACATTTCGAACAGTCCTCCATTTAATTGATTTTTTGACCGAAACTAGTATTAATTAGTGTATAATATATTACTATTTTTTGACTGAAACTTGCATTTCAAAAAGTTTCGTAGAATCTAATTTTCAAATGAATTTTTGCATGGACATCCATCATAACCTTCCCTCGTAACATATAAGATGGATCTTAAATGTTTTGTAGCATTTCGATCAGTCCCCGATTTTATTGATTTTTTTCCCGAAACTAGTATAAACTAATGTATAATATATTACGATTTTTTGACCGAATCTCGCATTTCAAAAAGTTTCGTAGAATCTAATTTTCAAATGAATTTTTGCATGGACATCCATCATAACCTTCCCTCGTAACATATAAGATGGATCTTAAATGTTTTGTAGCATTTCGATCAGTCCCCGATTTAATTGATTTTTTCCCCGAAACTAGTATAAACTAATGTATAATATATTACGATTTTTTGACCGAATCTCGCATTTCAAAAAGTTTCGTAGAATCTAATTTTCAATTGATTTATTTTGCATGGACTTCCAGCATAACCTCCACTCATAACATATAAGAAGGATCTGAAAAGTTTTGTATCGTTTCGAACAGTTCTCGATTTAATTTGATTTTTTGAGCAAAACTAGTATAAACTAGTGTATAATATATAATGATTTTTTGAATGAAACTTGCATTTCGAAAAGTTTCATAGAATCTAATTTTCAAATGATTCTTTGCATGTACTTCCATAATAACCTTCCCTCGTAACATATAAGAAGGATCTGAAAAGTTTGATATCATTTTGTACAATCCTCGATTTAATTTGATTTTTTGAGCAAACTAGTGTAAACTTGTGTATAATATATTATGATTTTTTGACCGAAACTTGCATTTGGAAATTTTTTGTAAAATCAAGTTTTCAGATGATTTTTTTGTATGGACTTCCATCATAACCTTCCCTCGTAAAATATATAAATTATCTTAAAAGTTTTGCAACATTTCGAACAGTCCTTGATTTAATTGATTTTTTGACATAAACTAGTATACACTAGTGTATAATGTATTACTATTTTTTGAACGAAACTTGCATTTCAAAAAGTTTCATAGAATCTAATTTTCAAATGAATTTTTGCATGGACATCCATCATAACCTTCCCTCATAACATATAAGATGGATCTGGAAAGTTTGGTAGCATTTCGATCAGTCCTCGATTTAATTGATTTTTTTTACCGAAAATAGTATGAATTAATGTATAATATATTACGAATTTTTGACCGAAACTCGCATTTCAAAATTTTTCGTAGAATCTAATTTTCAATTGATTTTTTTGCATGGACTTCAATCATAACCTCCCCTCGTAACATATAAGAAGGATCTGAAAAGTTTTGTATCGTTTCGAACAGTCCTCGATTTAATTTGATTTTTTGAGCAAAATTAGTATAAACTAGTGTATAATATATTATGATTTTTCGATCGAAACTTGCATTTTGAAAAGTTTGTTAGAATCAAGTTTTCAGATGATTTTTTTGTATGGACTTCCATCATAACCTTCCCTCGTAAAATATATAAATTATCTTAAAAGTTTTGCAACATTTCGAACAGTCCTCCATTTAATTGATTTTTTGACCGAAACTAGTATTAATTAGTGTATAATATATTACTATTTTTTTACTGAAACTTGCATTTCAAAAAGTTTCGTAGAATCTAATTTTCAAATGAATTTTTGCATGGACATCCATCATAACCTTCCCTCGTAACATATAAGATGGATCTTAAATGTTTTGTAGCATTTCGATCAGTCCCCGATTTTATTGATTTTTTTCCCGAAACTAGTATAAACTAATGTATAATATATTACGATTTTTTGACCGAATCTCGCATTTCAAAAAGTTTCGTAGAATCTAATTTTCAAATGAATTTTTGCATGGACATCCATCATAACCTTCCCTCGTAACATATAAGATGGATCTTAAATGTTTTGTAGCATTTCGATCAGTCCCCGATTTAATTGATTTTTTCCCCGAAACTAGTATAAACTAATGTATAATATATTACGATTTTTTGACCGAATCTCGCATTTCAAAAAGTTTCGTAGAATCTAATTTTCAATTGATTTATTTTGCATGGACTTCCAGCATAACCTCCACTCATAACATATAAGAAGGATCTGAAAAGTTTTGTATCGTTTCGAACAGTTCTCGATTTAATTTGATTTTTTGAGCAAAACTAGTATAAACTAGTGTATAATATATAATGATTTTTTGAATGAAACTTGCATTTCGAAAAGTTTCATAGAATCTAATTTTCAAATGATTCTTTGCATGTACTTCCATAATAACCTTCCCTCGTAACATATAAGAAGGATCTGAAAAGTTTGATATCATTTTGTACAGTCCTCGATTTAATTTGATTTTTTGAGCAAACTAGTGTAAACTTGTGTATAATATATTATGATTTTTTGACCGAAACTTGCATTTGGAAATTTTTTGTAAAATCAAGTTTTCAGATGATTTTTTTGTATGGACTTCCATCATAACCTTCCCTCGTAAAATATATAAATTATCTTAAAAGTTTTGCAACATTTCGAACAGTCCTTGATTTAATTGATTTTTTGACATAAACTAGTATACACTAGTGTATAATGTATTACTATTTTTTGAACGAAACTTGCATTTCAAAAAGTTTCATAGAATCTAATTTTCAAATGAATTTTTGCATGGACATCCATCATAACCTTCCCTCATAACATATAAGATGGATCTGGAAAGTTTGGTAGCATTTCGATCAGTCCTCGATTTAATTGATTTTTTTTACCGAAAATAGTATGAATTAATGTATAATATATTACGAATTTTTGACCGAAACTCGCATTTCAAAATTTTTCGTAGAATCTAATTTTCAATTGATTTTTTTGCATGGACTTCAATCATAACCTCCCCTCGTAACATATAAGAAGGATCTGAAAAGTTTTGTATCGTTTCGAACAGTCCTCGATTTAATTTGATTTTTTGAGCAAAATTAGTATAAACTAGTGTATAATATATTATGATTTTTCGATCGAAACTTGCATTTTGAAAAGTTTGTTAGAATCAAGTTTTCAGATGATTTTTTTGTATGGACTTCCATCATAACCTTCCCTCGTAAAATATATAAATTATCTTAAAAGTTTTGCAACATTTCGAACAGTCCTCCATTTAATTGATTTTTTGACCGAAACTAGTATTAATTAGTGTATAATATATTACTATTTTTTTACTGAAACTTGCATTTCAAAAAGTTTCGTAGAATCTAATTTTCAAATGAATTTTTGCATGGACATCCATCATAACCTTCCCTCGTAACATATAAGATGGATCTTAAATGTTTTGTAGCATTTCGATCAGTCCCCGATTTTATTGATTTTTTTCCCGAAACTAGTATAAACTAATGTATAATATATTACGATTTTTTGACCGAATCTCGCATTTCAAAAAGTTTCGTAGAATCTAATTTTCAAATGAATTTTTGCATGGACATCCATCATAACCTTCCCTCGTAACATATAAGATGGATCTTAAATGTTTTGTAGCATTTCGATCAATCCCCGATTTAATTGATTTTTTTCCCGAAACTAGTATAAACTAATGTATAATATATTACGATTTTTTGACCGAATCTCGCATTTCAAAAAGTTTCGTAGAATCTAATTTTCAATTGATTTATTTTGCATGGACTTCCATCATAACCTCCACTCATAACATATAAGAAGGATCTGAAAAGTTTTGTATCGTTTCGAACAGTTCTCGATTTAATTTGAATTTTTGAGCAAAACTAGTATAAACTAGTGTATAATATATAATGATTTTTTGAATGAAACTTGCATTTCGAAAAGTTTCATAGAATCTAATTTTCAAATGATTCTTTGCATGTACTTCCATAATAACCTTCCCTCGTAACATATAAGAAGGATCTGAAAAGTTTGATATCATTTTGTACAGTCCTCGATTTAATTTGATTTTTTGAGCAAACTAGTGTAAACTTGTGTATAATATATTATGATTTTTTGACCGAAACTTGCATTTGGAAATTTTTTGTAAAATCAAGTTTTCAGATGATTTTTTTGTATGGACTTCCATCATAACCTTCCCTCGTAAAATATATAAATTATCTTAAAAGTTTTGCAACATTTCGAACAGTCCTTGATTTAATTGATTTTTTGACATAAACTAGTATACACTAGTGTATAATGTATTACTATTTTTTGAACGAAACTTGCATTTCAAAAAGTTTCATAGAATCTAATTTTCAAATGAATTTTTGCATGGACATCCATCATAACCTTCCCTCATAACATATAAGATGGATCTGGAAAGTTTGGTAGCATTTCGATCAGTCCTCGATTTAATTGATTTTTTTTACCGAAAATAGTATGAATTAATGTATAATATATTACGAATTTTTGACCGAAACTCGCATTTCAAAATTTTTCGTAGAATCTAATTTTCAATTGATTTTTTTGCATGGACTTCAATCATAACCTCCCCTCGTAACATATAAGAAGGATCTGAAAAGTTTTGTATCGTTTCGAACAGTCCTCGATTTAATTTGATTTTTTGAGCAAAATTAGTATAAACTAGTGTATAATATATTATGATTTTTCGATCGAAACTTGCATTTTGAAAAGTTTGTTAGAATCAAGTTTTCAGATGATTTTTTTGTATGGACTTCCATCATAACCTTCCCTCGTAAAATATATAAATTATCTTAAAAGTTTTGCAACATTTCGAACAGTCCTCCATTTAATTGATTTTTTGACCGAAACTAGTATTAATTAGTGTATAATATATTACTATTTTTTTACTGAAACTTGCATTTCAAAAAGTTTCGTAGAATCTAATTTTCAAATGAATTTTTGCATGGACATCCATCATAACCTTCCCTCGTAACATATAAGATGGATCTTAAATGTTTTGTAGCATTTCGATCAGTCCCCGATTTTATTGATTTTTTTCCCGAAACTAGTATAAACTAATGTATAATATATTACGATTTTTTGACCGAATCTCGCATTTCAAAAAGTTTCGTAGAATCTAATTTTCAAATGAATTTTTGCATGGACATCCATCATAACCTTCCCTCGTAACATATAAGATGGATCTTAAATGTTTTGTAGCATTTCGATCAGTCCCCGATTTAATTGATTTTTTTCCCGAAACTAGTATAAACTAATGTATAATATATTACGATTTTTTGACCGAATCTCGCATTTCAAAAAGTTTCGTAGAATCTAATTTTCAATTGATTTATTTTGCATGGACTTCCATCATAACCTCCACTCATAACATATAAGAAGGATCTGAAAAGTTTTGTATCGTTTCGAACAGTTCTCGATTTAATTTGATTTTTTGAGCAAAACTAGTATAAACTAGTGTATAATATATAATGATTTTTTGAATGAAACTTGCATTTCGAAAAGTTTCATAGAATCTAATTTTCAAATGATTCTTTGCATGTACTTCCATAATAACCTTCCCTCGTAACATATAAGAAGGATCTGAAAAGTTTGATATCATTTTGTACAGTCCTCGATTTAATTTGATTTTTTGAGCAAACTAGTGTAAACTTGTGTATAATATATTATGATTTTTTGACCGAAACTTGCATTTGGAAATTTTTTGTAAAATCAAGTTTTCAGATGATTTTTTTGTATGGACTTCCATCATAACCTTCCCTCGTAAAATATATAAATTATCTTAAAAGTTTTGCAACATTTCGAACAGTCCTTGATTTAATTGATTTTTTGACATAAACTAGTATACACTAGTGTATAATGTATTACTATTTTTTGAACGAAACTTGCATTTCAAAAAGTTTCATAGAATCTAATTTTCAAATGAATTTTTGCATGGACATCCATCATAACCTTCCCTCATAACATATAAGATGGATCTGGAAAGTTTGGTAGCATTTCGATCAGTCCTCGATTTAATTGATTTTTTTTACCGAAAATAGTATGAATTAATGTATAATATATTACGAATTTTTGACCGAAACTCGCATTTCAAAATTTTTCGTAGAATCTAATTTTCAATTGATTTTTTTGCATGGACTTCAATCATAACCTCCCCTCGTAACATATAAGAAGGATCTGAAAAGTTTTGTATCGTTTCGAACAGTCCTCGATTTAATTTGATTTTTTGAGCAAAATTAGTATAAACTAGTGTATAATATATTATGATTTTTCGATCGAAACTTGCATTTTGAAAAGTTTGTTAGAATCAAGTTTTCAGATGATTTTTTTGTATGGACTTCCATCATAACCTTCCCTCGTAAAATATATAAATTATCTTAAAAGTTTTGCAACATTTCGAACAGTCCTCCATTTAATTGATTTTTTGACCGAAACTAGTATTAATTAGTGTATAATATATTACTATTTTTTGACTGAAACTTGCATTTCAAAAAGTTTCGTAGAATCTAATTTTCAAATGAATTTTTGCATGGACATCCATCATAACCTTCCCTCGTAACATATAAGATGGATCTTAAATGTTTTGTAGCATTTCGATCAGTCCCCGATTTTATTGATTTTTTTCCCGAAACTAGTATAAACTAATGTATAATATATTACGATTTTTTGACCGAATCTCGCATTTCAAAAAGTTTCGTAGAATCTAATTTTCAAATGAATTTTTGCATGGACATCCATCATAACCTTCCCTCGTAACATATAAGATGGATCTTAAATGTTTTGTAGCATTTCGATCAGTCCCCGATTTAATTGATTTTTTTCCCGAAACTAGTATAAACTAATGTATAATATATTACGATTTTTTGACTGAATCTCGCATTTCAAAAAGTTTCGTAGAATCTAATTTTCAATTGATTTATTTTGCATGGACTTCCATCATAACCTCCACTCATAACATATAAGAAGGATCTGAAAAGTTTTGTATCGTTTCGAACAGTTCTCGATTTAATTTGATTTTTTGAGCAAAACTAGTATAAACTAGTGTATAATATATAATGATTTTTTGAATGAAACTTGCATTTCGAAAAGTTTCATAGAATCTAATTTTCAAATGATTCTTTGCATGTACTTCCATAATAACCTTCCCTCGTAACATATAAGAAGGATCTGAAAAGTTTGATATCATTTTGTACAGTCCTCGATTTAATTTGATTTTTTGAGCAAACTAGTGTAAACTTGTGTATAATATATTATGATTTTTTGACCGAAACTTGCATTTGGAAATTTTTTGTAAAATCAAGTTTTCAGATGATTTTTTTGTATGGACTTCCATCATAACCTTCCCTCGTAAAATATATAAATTATCTTAAAAGTTTTGCAACATTTCGAACAGTCCTTGATTTAATTGATTTTTTGACATAAACTAGTATACACTAGTGTATAATGTATTACTATTTTTTGAACGAAACTTGCATTTCAAAAAGTTTCATAGAATCTAATTTTCAAATGAATTTTTGCATGGACATCCATCATAACCTTCCCTCATAACATATAAGATGGATCTGGAAAGTTTGGTAGCATTTCGATCAGTCCTCGATTTAATTGATTTTTTTTACCGAAAATAGTATGAATTAATGTATAATATATTACGAATTTTTGACCGAAACTCGCATTTCAAAATTTTTCGTAGAATCTAATTTTCAATTGATTTTTTTGCATGGACTTCAATCATAACCTCCCCTCGTAACATATAAGAAGGATCTGAAAAGTTTTGTATCGTTTCGAACAGTCCTCGATTTAATTTGATTTTTTGAGCAAAATTAGTATAAACTAGTGTATAATATATTATGATTTTTCGATCGAAACTTGCATTTTGAAAAGTTTGTTAGAATCAAGTTTTCAGATGATTTTTTTGTATGGACTTCCATCATAACCTTCCCTCGTAAAATATATAAATTATCTTAAAAGTTTTGCAACATTTCGAACAGTCCTCCATTTAATTGATTTTTTGACCGAAACTAGTATTAATTAGTGTATAATATATTACTATTTTTTGACTGAAACTTGCATTTCAAAAAGTTTCGTAGAATCTAATTTTCAAATGAATTTTTGCATGGACATCCATCATAACCTTCCCTCGTAACATATAAGATGGATCTTAAATGTTTTGTAGCATTTCGATCAGTCCCCGATTTTATTGATTTTTTTCCCGAAACTAGTATAAACTAATGTATAATATATTACGATTTTTTGACCGAATCTCGCATTTCAAAAAATTTCGTAGAATCTAATTTTCAATTGATTTATTTTGCATGGACTTCCATCATAACCTCCACTCATAACATATAAGAAGGATCTGGAAAGTTTTGTATCGTTTCGAACAGTTCTCGATTTAATTTGATTTTTTGAGCAAAACTAGTATAAACTAGTGTATAATATATAATGATTTTTTGAAAGAAACTTGCATTTCGAAAAGTTTCATAGAATCTAATTTTCAAATGTTTCTTTGCATGTACTTCCATAATAACCTTCCCTCGTAACATATAAGAAGGATGTGAAAAGTTTGATATCATTTTGTACAGTCCTCGATTTAATTTGATTTTTTGAGCAAACTAGTGTAATCTTGTGTATAATATATTATGATTTTTTGACCGAAACTTGCATTTGGAAATTTTTTGTAAAATCAAGTTTTCAGATGATTTTTTTGTATGGACTTCCATCATAACCTTCCCTCGTAAAATATATAAATTATCTTAAAAGTTTTGCAACATTTCGAACAGTCCTTGATTTAATTGATTTTTTGACATAAACTAGTATACACTAGTGTATAATGTATTACTATTTTTTGAACGAAACTTGCATTTACAAAAGTTTCATAGAATCTAATTTTCAAATGAATTTTTGCATGGACATCTATCATAACCTTCCCTCATAACATATAAGATGGATCTGGAAAGTTTGGTAGCATTTCGATCAGTCCTCGATTTAATTGATTTTTTTTACCGAAAATAGTATGAATTAATGTATAATATATTACGAATTTTTGACCGAAACTCGCATTTCAAAATTTTTCGTAGAATCTAATTTTCAATTGATTTTTTTGCATGGACTTCAATCATAACCTCCCCTCGTAACATATAAGAAGGATCTGAAAAGTTTTGTATCGTTTCGAACAGTCCTCGATTTAATTTGATTTTTTGAGCAAAATTAGTATAAACTAGTGTATAATATATTATGATTTTTCGATCGAAACTTGCATTTTGAAAAGTTTGTTAGAATCAAGTTTTCAGATGATTTTTTTGTATGGACTTCCATCATAACCTTCCCTCGTAAAATATATAAATTATCTTAAAAGTTTTGCAACATTTCGAACAGTCCTCCATTTAATTGATTTTTTGACCGAAACTAGTATTAATTAGTGTATAATATATTACTATTTTTTGACTGAAACTTGCATTTCAAAAAGTTTCGTAGAATCTAATTTTCAAATGAATTTTTGCATGGACATCCATCATAACCTTCCCTCGTAACATATAAGATGGATCTTAAATGTTTTGTAGCATTTCGATCAGTCCCCGTTTTAATTGATTTTTTTCCCGAAACTAGTATAAACTAATGTATAATATATTACGATTTTTTGACCGAATCTCGCATTTCAAAAAGTTTCGTAGAATCTAATTTTCAAATGAATTTTTGCATGGACATCCATCATAACCTTCCCTCGTAACATATAAGATGGATCTTAAATGTTTTGTAGCATTTCGATCAGTCCCCGATTTAATTGATTTTTTTCCCGAAACTAGTATAAACTAATGTATAATATATTACGATTTTTTGACCGAATCTCGCATTTCAAAAAGTTTCGTAGAATCTAATTTTCAATTGATTTATTTTGCATGGACTTCCATCATAACCTCCACTCATAACATATAAGAAGGATCTGAAAAGTTTTGTATCGTTTCGAACAGTTCTCGATTTAATTTGATTTTTTGAGCAAAACTAGTATAAACTAGTGTATAATATATAATGATTTTTTGAATGAAACTTGCATTTCGAAAAGTTTCATAGAATCTAATTTTCAAATGATTCTTTGCATGTACTTCCATAATAACCTTCCCTCGTAACATATAAGAAGGATCTGAAAAGTTTGATATCATTTTGTACAGTCCTCGATTTAATTTGATTTTTTGAGCAAACTAGTGTAAACTTGTGTATAATATATTATGATTTTTTGACCGAAACTTGCATTTGGAAATTTTTTGTAAAATCAAGTTTTCAGATGATTTTTTTGTATGGACTTCCATCATAACCTTCCCTCGTAAAATATATAAATTATCTTAAAAGTTTTGCAACATTTCGAACAGTCCTTGATTTAATTGATTTTTTGACATAAACTAGTATACACTAGTGTATAATGTATTACTATTTTTTGAACGAAACTTGCATTTCAAAAAGTTTCATAGAATCTAATTTTCAAATGAATTTTTGCATGGACATCCATCATAACCTTCCCTCATAACATATAAGATGGATCTGGAAAGTTTGGTAGCATTTCGATCAGTCCTCGATTTAATTGATTTTTTTTACCGAAAATAGTATGAATTAATGTATAATATATTACGAATTTTTGACCGAAACTCGCATTTCAAAATTTTTCGTAGAATCTAATTTTCAATTGATTTTTTTGCATGGACTTCAATCATAACCTCCCCTCGTAACATATAAGAAGGATCTGAAAAGTTTTGTATCGTTTCGAACAGTCCTCGATTTAATTTGATTTTTTGAGCAAAATTAGTATAAACTAGTGTATAATATATTATGATTTTTCGATCGAAACTTGCATTTTGAAAAGTTTGTTAGAATCAAGTTTTCAGATGATTTTTTTGTATGGACTTCCATCATAACCTTCCCTCGTAAAATATATAAATTATCTTAAAAGTTTTGCAACATTTCGAACAGTCCTTGATTTAATTGATTTTTTGACATAAACTAGTATACACTAGTGTATAATGTATTACTATTTTTTGAACGAAACTTGCATTTACAAAAGTTTCATAGAATCTAATTTTCAAATGAATTTTTGCATGGACATCTATCATAACCTTCCCTCATAACATATAAGATGGATCTGGAAAGTTTGGTAGCATTTCGATCAGTCCTCGATTTAATTGATTTTTTTTACCGAAAATAGTATGAATTAATGTATAATATATTACGAATTTTTGACCGAAACTCGCATTTCAAAATTTTTCGTAGAATCTAATTTTCAATTGATTTTTTTGCATGGACTTCAATCATAACCTCCCCTCGTAACATATAAGAAGGATCTGAAAAGTTTTGTATCGTTTCGAACAGTCCTCGATTTAATTTGATTTTTTGAGCAAAATTAGTATAAACTAGTGTATAATATATTATGATTTTTCGATCGAAACTTGCATTTTGAAAAGTTTGTTAGAATCAAGTTTTCAGATGATTTTTTTGTATGGACTTCCATCATAACCTTCCCTCGTAAAATATATAAATTATCTTAAAAGTTTTGCAACATTTCGAACAGTCCTCCATTTAATTGATTTTTTGACCGAAACTAGTATTAATTAGTGTATAATATATTACTATTTTTTGACTGAAACTTGCATTTCAAAAAGTTTCGTAGAATCTAATTTTCAAATGAATTTTTGCATGGACATCCATCATAACCTTCCCTCGTAACATATAAGATGGATCTTAAATGTTTTGTAGCATTTCGATCAGTCCCCGATTTTATTGATTTTTTTCCCGAAACTAGTATAAACTAATGTATAATATATTACGATTTTTTGACCGAATCTCGCATTTCAAAAAATTTCGTAGAATCTAATTTTCAATTGATTTATTTTGCATGGACTTCCATCATAACCTCCACTCATAACATATAAGAAGGATCTGGAAAGTTTTGTATCGTTTCGAACAGTTCTCGATTTAATTTGATTTTTTGAGCAAAACTAGTATAAACTAGTGTATAATATATAATGATTTTTTGAAAGAAACTTGCATTTCGAAAAGTTTCATAGAATCTAATTTTCAAATGTTTCTTTGCATGTACTTCCATAATAACCTTCCCTCGTAACATATAAGAAGGATGTGAAAAGTTTGATATCATTTTGTACAGTCCTCGATTTAATTTGATTTTTTGAGCAAACTAGTGTAATCTTGTGTATAATATATTATGATTTTTTGACCGAAACTTGCATTTGGAAATTTTTTGTAAAATCAAGTTTTCAGATGATTTTTTTGTATGGACTTCCATCATAACCTTCCCTCGTAAAATATATAAATTATCTTAAAAGTTTTGCAACATTTCGAACAGTCCTTGATTTAATTGATTTTTTGACATAAACTAGTATACACTAGTGTATAATGTATTACTATTTTTTGAACGAAACTTGCATTTACAAAAGTTTCATAGAATCTAATTTTCAAATGAATTTTTGCATGGACATCTATCATAACCTTCCCTCATAACATATAAGATGGATCTGGAAAGTTTGGTAGCATTTCGATCAGTCCTCGATTTAATTGATTTTTTTTACCGAAAATAGTATGAATTAATGTATAATATATTACGAATTTTTGACCGAAACTCGCATTTCAAAATTTTTCGTAGAATCTAATTTTCAATTGATTTTTTTGCATGGACTTCAATCATAACCTCCCCTCGTAACATATAAGAAGGATCTGAAAAGTTTTGTATCGTTTCGAACAGTCCTCGATTTAATTTGATTTTTTGAGCAAAACTAGTATAAACTAGTGTATAATATATTATGATTTTTCGATCGAAACTTGCATTTTGAAAAGTTTGTTAGAATCAAGTTTTCAGATGATTTTTTTGTATGGACTTCCATCATAACCTTCCCTCGTAAAATATATAAATTATCTTAAAATTTTTGCAACATTTCGAACAGTCCTCCATTTAATTGATTTTTTGACCGAAACTAGTATTATTTAGTGTACAATATATTACTATTTTTTGACTGAAACTTGCATTTCAAAAAGTTTCGTAGAATCTAATTTTCAAATGAATTTTTGCATGGACATCCATCATAACCTTCCCTCGTAACATATAAGATGGATCTTAAATGTTTTGTAGCATTTCGATCAGTCCCCGTTTTAATTGATTTTTTTCCCGAAACTAGTATAAACTAATGTATAATATATTACGATTTTTTGACCGAATCTCGCATTTCAAAAAGTTTCGTAGAATCTAATTTTCAATTGATTTATTTTGCATGGACTTCCATCATAACCTCCACTCATAACATATAAGAAGGATCTGAAAAGTTTTGTATCGTTTCGAACAGTTCTCGATTTAATTTGATTTTTTGAGCAAAACTAGTATAAACTAGTGTATAATATATAATGATTTTTTGAATGAAACTTGCATTTCGAAAAGTTTCATAGAATCTAATTTTCAAATGATTCTTTGCATGTACTTCCATAATAACCTTCCCTCGTAACATATAAGAAGGATCTGAAAAGTTTGATATCATTTTGTACAGTCCTCGATTTAATTTGATTTTTTGAGCAAACTAGTGTAAACTTGTGTATAATATATTATGATTTTTTGACCGAAACTTGCATTTGGAAATTTTTTGTAAAATCAATTTTTCAGATGATTTTTTTGTATGGACTTCCATCATAACCTTCCCTCGTAAAATATATAAATTATCTTAAAAGTTTTGCAACATTTCGAACAGTCCTTGATTTAATTGATTTTTTTGACATAAACTAGTATACACTAGTGTATAATGTATTACTATTTTTTGAACGAAACTTGCATTTACAAAAGTTTCATAGAATCTAATTTTCAAATGAATTTTTGCATGGACATCCATCATAACATTCCCTCATAACATATAAGATGGATCTGGAAAGTTTGGTAGCATTTCGATCAGTCCTCGATTTAATTGATTTTGTTTACCGAAAATAGTATGAATTAATGTATAATATATTACGAATTTTTGACCGAAACTCGCATTTCAAAATTTTTCGTAGAATCTAATTTTCAATTGATTTTTTTGCATGGACTTCAATCATAACCTCCCCTCGTAACATATAAGAAGGATCTGAAAAGTTTTGTATCGTTTCGAACAGTCCTCGATTTAATTTGATTTTTTGAGCAAAACTAGTATAAACTAGTGTATAATATATTATGATTTTTCGATCGAAACTTGCATTTTGAAAAGTTTGTTAGAATCAAGTTTTCAGATGATTTTTTTGTATGGACTTCCATCATAACCTTCCCTCGTAAAATATATAAATTATCTTAAAAGTTTTGCAACATTTCGAACAGTCCTCCATTTAATTTATTTTTTGACCGAAACTAGTATTAATTAGTGTATAATATATTACTATTTTTTGACTGAAACTTGCATTTCAAAAAGTTTCGTAGAATCTAATTTTCAAATGAATTTTTGCATGGACATCCATCATAACCTTCCCTCGTAACATATAAGATGGATCTTAAATGTTTTGTAGCATTTCGATCAGTCCCCGTTTTAATTGATTTTTTTCCCGAAACTAGTATAAACTAATGTATAATATATTACGATTTTTTGACCGAATCTCGCATTTCAAAAAGTTTCGTAGAATCTAATTTTCAATTGATTTATTTTGCATGGACTTCCATCATAACCTCCACTCATAACATATAAGAAGGATCTGAAAAGTTTTGTATCGTTTCGAACAGTTCTCGATTTAATTTGATTTTTTGAGCAAAACTAGTATAAACTAGTGTATAATATATAATGATTTTTTGAATGAAACTTGCATTTCGAAAATTTTCATAGAATCTAATTTTCAAATGATTCTTTGCATGTACTTCCATAATAACCTTCCCTCGTAACATATAAGAAGGATCTGAAAAGTTTGATATCATTTTGTACAGTCCTCGATTTAATTTGATTTTTTGAGCAAACTAGTGTAAACTTGTGTATAATATATTATGATTTTTTGACCGAAACTTGCATTTGGAAATTTTTTGTAAAATCAAGTTTTCAGATGATTTTTTTGTATGGACTTCCATCATAACCTTCCCTCGTAAAATATATAAATTATCTTAAAAGTTTTGCAACATTTCGAACAGTCCTTGATTTAATTGATTTTTTTGACATAAACTAGTATACACTAGTGTATAATGTATTACTATTTTTTGAACGAAACTTGCATTTACAAAAGTTTCATAGAATCTAATTTTCAAATGAATTTTTGCATGGACATCCATCATAACCTTCCCTCATAACATATAAGATGGATCTGGAAAGTTTGGTAGCATTTCGATCAGTCCTCGATTTAATTGATTTTTTTTACCGAAAATAGTATGAATTAATGTATAATATATTACGAATTTTTGACCGAAACTCGCATTTCAAAATTTTTCGTAGAATCTAATTTTCAATTGATTTTTTTGCATGGACTTCAATCATAACCTCCCCTCGTAACATATAAGAAGGATCTGAAAAGTTTTGTATCGTTTCGAACAGTCCTCGATTTAATTTGATTTTTTGAGCAAAACTAGTATAAACTAGTGTATAATATATTATGATTTTTCGATCGAAACTTGCATTTTGAAAAGTTTGTTAGAATCAAGTTTTCAGATGATTTTTTTGTATGGACTTCCATCATAACCTTCCCTCGTAAAATATATAAATTATCTTAAAAGTTTTGCAACATTTCGAACAGTCCTCCATTTAATTGATTTTTTGACCGAAACTAGTATTAATTAGTGTATAATATATTACTATTTTTTGACTGAAACTTGCATTTCAAAAAGTTTCGTAGAATCTAATTTTCAAATGAATTTTTGCATGGACATCCATCATAACCTTCCCTCGTAACATATAAGATGGATCTTAAATGTTTTGTAGCATTTCGATCAGTCCCCGTTTTAATTGATTTTTTTCCCGAAACTAGTATAAACTAATGTATAATATATTACGATTTTTTGACCGAATCTCGCATTTCAAAAAGTTTCGTAGAATCTAATTTTCAATTGATTTATTTTGCATGGACTTCCATCATAACCTCCACTCATAACATATAAGAAGGATCTGAAAAGTTTTGTATCGTTTCGAACAGTTCTCGATTTAATTTGATTTTTTGAGCAAAACTAGTATAAACTAGTGTATAATATATAATGATTTTTTGAATGAAACTTGCATTTCGAAAAGTTTCATAGAATCTAATTTTCAAATGATTCTTTGCATTTACTTCCATAATAACCTTCCCTCGTAACATATAAGAAGGATCTGAAAAGTTTGATATCATTTTGTACAGTCCTCGATTTAATTTGATTTTTTGAGCAAACTAGTGTAAACTTGTGTAAACTTGTGTATAATATATTATGATTTTTTTACCGAAACTTGCATTTGGAAATTTTTTGTAAAATCAAGTTTTCAGATGATTTTTTTAATGGACTTCCATCATAACCTTCCCTCGTAAAATATATAAATTATCTTAAAAGTTTTGCAACATTTCGAATAGTCCTTGATTTAATTGATTTTTTGACATAAACTAGTATACACTAGTGTATAATGTATTACTATTTTTTGAACGAAACTTGCATTTCGAAAAGTTTCATAGAATCTAATTTTCAAATGAATTTTTGCATGGACATCCATCATAACCTTCCCTCATAACATATAAGATGGATCTGGAAAGTTTGGTAGCATTTCGATCAGTCCTCGATTTAATTGATTTTTTTACCGAAAATAGTATGAATTAATGTATAATATATTACGAATTTTTGACCAAAACTCGCATTTCAAATTTTTTTCGTAGAATCTAATTTTCAATTGATTTTTTTGCATGGACTTCAATCATAACCTCCCCTCGTAACATATAAGAAGGATCTGAAAAGTTTTGTATCGTTTCGAACAGTCCTCGATTTAATTTGATTTTTTGAGCAAAACTAGTATAAACTAGTGTATAATATATTATGATTTTTCGATCGAAACTTGCATTTTGAAAAGTTTGTTAGAATCAAGTTTTCCGATGATTTTTTTGTATGGACTTCCATCATAACCTTCCCTCGTAAAATATATAAATTATCTTAAAAGTATTGCAACATTTCGAACAGTCCTCCATTTAATTGATTTTTTGACCGAAACTAGTATTAATTAGTGTATAATATATTACTATTTTTTGACTGAAACTTGCATTTCAAAAAGTTTCGTAGAATCTAATTTTCAAATGAATTTTTGCATGGACATCCATCATAACCTTCCCTCGTAACATATAAGATGGATCTTAAATGTTTTGTAGCATTTCGATCAGTCCCCGATTTAATTGATTTTTTTCCCATAACTAGTATAAACTAATGTATAATATATTACGATTTTTTGACCAAATCTCGCATTTCAAAAGGTTTCGTAGAATCTAATTTTCAATTGATTTATTTTGCATGGACTTCCATCATAACCTCCACTCATAACATATAAGAAGGATCTGAAAAGTTTTGTATCGTTTCGAACAGTTCTCGATTTAATTTGATTTTTTGAGCAAAACTAGTATAAACTAGTGTATAATATATAACGATTTTTTGATGAAACTTGCATTTCGAAACGTTTCATAGAATCTAATTTTCAAATGATTCTTTGCATGTACTTCCATAATAACCTTCCCTCGTAACATATAAGAAGGATCTGAAAAGTTTGATATCGTTTTATACAGTCCTCGATTTAATTTGATTTTTTGAGCAAACTAGTGTAAACTTGTGTATAATATATTATGATTTTTTGACCGAAACTTGCATTTGGAAAAATTTTGTAAAATCAAGTTTTCAGATGATTTTTTTGTATGGACTTCCATCATAACCTTCCCTCGTAAAATATATAAATTATCTTAAAAGTTTTGCAACATTTCGAACAGTCCATGATTTAATTGATTTTTTGACATAAACTGGTATACACTAGTGTATAATGTATTACTATTTTTTGAACGAAACTTGCATTTCAAAAAGTTTCATAGAATCTAATTTTCAAATGAATTTTTGCATGGACATCCATCATAACCTTCCCTCATAACATATAAGATGGATCTGGAAAGTTTGGTAGCATTTCGATCAGTCTTCGATTTAATTGATTTTTTATACCGAAAATAGTATGAATTAATGTATAATATATTACGAATTTTTGACCAAAAGTCGCATTTCAAAAAGTTAAGTAGAATCTAATTTTCGGTTGATTTTTTTGCATGGACTTCAATCATAACCTCCCCTCGTAACATATAAGAAGGATCTGAAAAGTTTTGTATCGTTTCGAACAGTCCTCGTTTTAATTTGATTTTTTGAGCAAAACTAGTATAAACTAGTGTATAATATATTATGATTTTTTGACCGAAACTTGCATTTTGAAAAGTTTGTTAGAATCAAGTTTTCAGATGATTTTTTTGTATGGACTTCCATCATAACCTTCCCTCGTAAAATATATAAATTATCTTAAAAGTTTTGCAACATTTCGAATAGTCCTCCATTTAATTGATTTTTTGACCGAAACTAGTATTAATTAGTGTATAATATATTACTATTTTTTTACTGAAACTTGCATTTCAAAAAGTTTCGTAGAATCTAATTTTCAAATGAATTTTTGCATGGACATCCATCATAACCTTCCCTCGTAACATATAAGATGGATCTTAAATGTTTTGTAGCATTTCGATCAGTCCCCGATTTAATTGATTTTTTTCCGAAACTAGTATAAACTAATGTATAATATATTACGATTTTTTGACCGAATCTCGCATTTCAAAAAGTTTCGTAGAATCTAATTTTCAATTGATTTTTTTTGCATGGACTTCCGTCATAACCTCCACTCATAACATATAAGAAGGATCTGAAAAGTTTTGTATCGTTTCGAATAGTTCTCGATTTAATTTGATTTTTTGAGCAAAACTAGTATAAACTAGTGTATAAGATATAACGATTTTTTGATGAAACTTGCATTTCGAAAAGTTTCATAGAATCTAATTTTCAAATGATTCTTTGCATGTACTTCCATAATAACCTTCCCTCGTAACATATAAGAAGGATCTGAATAGTATGATATCGTTTTGTACAGTCCTCGATTTAATTTGATTTTTTGAGCAAACTAGTGTAAACTTGTGTATAATATATTATGATTTTTTGACCGAAACTTGCATTTGGAAAATTTTTGTAAAATCAAGTTTTCAGATGATTTTTTTGTATGGACTTCCATCATAACCTTCCCTCGTAAAATATATAAATTATCTTAAAAGTTTTGCAACATTTCGAACAGTCCTTGATTTAATTGATTTTTTGACATAAACTAGTATACACTAGTGTATAATGTATTACTATTTTTTGAACGAAACTTGCATTTCAAAAAGTTTCATAGAATCTAATTTTCAAATGAATTTTTGCATGGACATCCATCATAACCTTCCCTCATAACATATAAGATGGATCTGGACAGTTTGGTAGCATTTCGATCAGTCCTCGATTTAATTGATTTTTTTTACCGAAAATAGTATGAATTAATGTATAATATATTACGAATTTTTGACCGAAACTCGCATTTCAAAAAGTTAAGTAGAATCTAATTTTCAATTGATTTTTTTGCATGGACTTCAATCATAACCTCCCCTCGTAACATATAAGAAGGATCTGAAAAGTTTTGTATCGTTTCGAACAGTCCTCGATTTAATTTGATTTTTTGAGCAAAACTAGTATAAACTAGTGTATAATATATTATGATTTTTTGACCGAAACTTGCATTTTGAAAAGTTTGTTAGAATCAAGTTTTCAGATGATTTTTTTGTATGGACTTCCATCATAACCTTCCCTCGTAAAATATATAAATTATCTTAAAAGTTTTGCAACATTTCGAACAGTCCTCCATTTAATTGATTTTTTGACCGAAACTAGTATTAATTAGTGTATAATATATTACTATTTTTTTACTGAAACTTGCATTTCAAAAAGTTTCGTAGAATCTAATTTTCAAATGAATTTTTGCATGGACATCCATCATAACCTTCCCTCGTAACATATAAGATGGATCTTAAATGTTTTGTAGCATTTCGATCAGTCCCCGATTTAATTGATTTTTTTCCCGAAACTAGTATAAACTAATGTATAATATATTACGATTTTTTGACCGAATCTCAATTTCAAAAAGTTTCATAGAATCTAATTTTCAATTGATTTTTTTTGCATGGACTTCCATCATAACCTCCACTCATAACATATAAGAAGGATCTGAAAAGTTTTGTATTTTTTCGAACAGTTCTCGATTTAATTTGATTTTTTGAGCAAAACTAGTATAAACTAGTGTATAATATATAACGATTTTTTGATGAAACTTGCATTTCGAAAAGTTTCATAGAATCTAATTTTCAAATGATTCTTTGCATGTACTTCCATAATAACCTTCCCTCGTAACATATAAGAAGGATCTGAAAAGTTTGATATCGTTTTGTACAGTCCTCGATTTAATTTGATTTTTTGAGCAAACTAGTGTAAACTTGTGTATAATATAATATGATTTTTTGACCGAAACTTGCATTTGGAAAATTTTTGTAAAATCAAGTTTTCAGATGATTTTTTTGTACGGACTTCCATCATAACCTTCCCTCGTAAAATATATAAATTATCTTAAAAGTTTTGCAACATTTCGAACAATCCTTGATTTAATTGATTTTTTGACATAAACTAGTATACACTAGTGTATAATGTATTACTATTTTTTGAACGAAACTTGCATTTCAAAAAGTTTCATAGAATCTAATTTTCAAATGAATTTTTGCATGAACATCTATCATAACCTTCCCTAATAACATATAAGATGGATCTGGAAAGTTTGGTAGCATTTCGATCAGTCCTCGATTTAATTGATTTTTTTTTACCGAAAATAGTATGAATTAATGTATAATATATTACGAATTTTTGACCGAAACTCGCATTTCAAAAATTTTTGTTGAATCTAATTTTCGGTTGATTTTTTTGCATGGACTTCAATCATAACCTCCCCTCGTAACATATAAGAAGGATCTAAAAATTTTTTTATCGTTTCGAACAGTCCTCGATTTAATTTGATTTTTTGAGCAAAACTAGTATAAACTAGTGTATAATATATTATGATTTTTTGACCGAAACTTGCATTTTGAAAAGTTTGTTAGAATAAAGTTTTCAGATGATTTTTTTGTATGGACTTCCATCATAACCTTCCCTCGTAAAATATATAAATTATCTTAAAAGTTTTGCAACATTTCGAACAGTCCTCCATTTAATTGATTTTTTGACCGAAACTAGTATTAATTAGTGTATAATATATTACTATTTTTTGACTGAAACTTGCATTTCAAAAAGTTTCGTAGACCTAATTTTCAAATGAATTTTTGCATGGACATCCATCATAACCTTCCCTCGTAACATATAAGATGGATCTTAAATGTTTTGTAGCATTTCGATCAGTCCCCGATATAATTGATTTTTTCCCGAAACTAGTATAAACTAATGTATAATATATTACGATTTTTTGATCGAATCTCGCATTTCAAAAAGTTTCGTAGAATCTAATTTTCAATTGATTTATTTTGCATGGACTTCCATCATAACCTCCACTCATAACATATAAGAAGGATCTTAAAAGTTTTGTATCGTTTCGAACAGTTCTCGATTTAATTTGATTTTTTGAGCAAAACTAGTATAAACTAGTGTATAATATATAATGATTTTTTGAATGAAACTTGCATTTCGAAAAGTTTCATAGAATCTAATTTTCAAATGATTCTATGCATTTACTTCCATAATAACCTTCCCTCGTAACATATAAGAAGGATCTGAAAAGTTTGATATCATTTTGTACAGTCCTCGATTTAATTTGATTTTTTGAGCAAACTAGTGTAAACTTGTGTATAATATATTATGATTTTTTTACCGAAACTTGCATTTGGAAATTTTTTGTAAAATCAATTTTTCAGATGATTTTTTTAATATACTTCCATCATAACCTTCCCTCGTAAAATATATAAATTATCTTAAAAGTTTTGCAACATTTCGAACAGTCCTTGATTTAATTGATTTTTTGACATAAACTAGTATACACTAGTGTATAATGTATTACTATTTTTTGAACGAAACTTGCATTTCAAAAAGTTTCATAGAATCTAATTTTCAAATGAATTTTTGCATGGACATCCATCATAACCTTCCCTCATAACATATAAGATGGATCTGGAAAGTTTGGTAGCATTTCGATCAGTCCTCGATTTAATTGATTTTTTTTTTACCGAAAATAGTATGAATTAATGTATAATATATTACGAATTTTTGACCGAAACTCGCATTTCAAATTTTTTTCGTAGAATCTAATTTTCAATTGATTTTTTTGCATGGACTTCAATCATAACCTCCCCTCGTAACATATAAGAAGGATCTGAAAAGTTTTGTATCGTTTCGAACAGTCCTCGATTTAATTTGATTTTTTGAGCAAAACTAGTATAAACTAGTGTATAATATATTATGATTTTTCGATCGAAACTTGCATTTTGAAAAGTTTGTTAGAATCAAGTTTTCAGATGATTTTTTTGTATGGACTTCCATCATAACCTTCCCTCGTAAAATATATAAATTATCTTAAAAGTATTGCAACATTTCGAACAGTCCTCCATTTAATTGATTTTTTGACCGAAACTAGTATTAATTAGTGTATAATATATTACTATTTTTTGACTGAAACTTGCATTTCAAAAAGTTTCGTAGAATCTAGTTTTCAAATGAATTTTTGCATGGACATCCATCATAACCTTCCCTCGTAACATATAAGATGGATCTTAAATGTTTTGTAGCATTTCGATCAGTCCCCGATTTAATTGATTTTTTTCCCATAACTAGTATAAACTAATGTATAATATATTACGATTTTTTGACCAAATCTCGCATTTCAAAAAGTTTCGTAGAATCTAATTTTCAATTGATTTATTTTGCATGGACTTCCATCATAACCTCCACTCATAACATATAAGAAGGATCTGAAAAGTTTTGTATCGTTTCGAACAGTTCTCGATTTAATTTGATTTTTTGAGCAAAACTAGTATAAACTAGTGTATAATATATAACGATTTTTTGATGAAACTTGCATTTCGAAACGTTTCATAGAATCTAATTTTCAAATGATTCTTTGCATGTACTTCCATAATAACCTTCCCTCGTAACATATAAGAAGGATCTGAAAAGTTTGATATCGTTTTGTACAGTCCTCGATTTAATTTGATTTTTTGAGCAAACTAGTGTAAACTTGTGTATAATATATTATGATTTTTTGACCGAAACTTGCATTTGGAAAAATTTTGTAAAATCAAGTTTTCAGATTATTTTTTTGTATGGACTTCCATCATAACCTTCCCTCGTAAAATATATAAATTATCTTAAACGTTTTGCAACATTTCGAACAGTCCATGATTTAATTGATTTTTTGACATAAACTAGTATACACTAGTGTATAATGTATTACTATTTTTTGAACGAAACTTGCATTTCAAAAAGTTTCATAGAATCTAATTTTCAAATGAATTTTTGCATGGACATCCATCATAAACTTCCCTCATAACATATAAGATGGATCTGGAAAGTTTGCTAGCATTTCGATCAGTCTTCGATTTAATTGATTTTTTATACCGAAAATAGTATGAATTAATGTATAATATATTACGAATTTTTGACCGAAAGTCGCATTTCAAAAAGTTAAGTAGAATCTAATTTTCAATTGATTTTTTTGCATGGACTTCAATCATAACCTCCCCTCGTAACATATAAGAAGGATCTGAAAAGTTTTGTATCGTTTCGAACAGTCCTCGTTTTAATTTGATTTTTTGAGCAAAACTAGTATAAACTAGTGTATAATATATTATGATTTTTTGACCGAAACTTGCATTTTGAAAAGTTTGTTAGAATCAAGTTTTCAGATGATTTTTTTGTATGGACTTACATCATAACCTTCCCTCGTAAAATATATAAATTATCTTAAAAGTTTTGCAACATTTCGAATAGTCCTCCATTTAATTGATTTTTTCACCGAAACTAGTATTAATTAGTGTATAATATATTACTATTTTTTTACTGAAACTTGCATTTCAAAAAGTTTCGTAGAATCTAATTTTCAAATGAATTTTTGCATGGACATCCATCATAACCTTCCCTCGTAACATATAAGATGGATCTTAAATGTTTTGTAGCATTTCGATCAGTCCCCGATTTAATTGATTTTTTTCCGAAACTAGTATAAACTAATGTATAATATATTACGATTTTTTGACCGAATCTCGCATTTCAAAAAGTTTCGTAGAATCTAATTTTCAATTGATATTTTTTGCATGGACTTCCATCATAACCTCCACTCATAACATATAAGAAGGATCTGAAAAGTTTTGTATAGTTTCGAATAGTTCTCGATTTAATTTGATTTTTTGAGCAAAACTAGTATAAACTAGTGTATAATATATAACGATTTTTTGATGAAACTTGCATTTCGAAAAGTTTCATAGAATCTAATTTTCAAATGATTCTTTGCATGTACTTCCATAATAACCTTCCCTCGTAACATATAAGAAGGATCTGAAAAGTTTGATATCGTTTTGTACAGTCCTCGATTTAATTTGATTTTTTGAGCAAACTAGTGTAAACTTGTGTATAATATATTATGATTTTTTGACCGAAACTTGCATTTGTAAAATTTTTGTAAAATCAAGTTTTCAGATGATTTTTTTGTATGGACTTCCATCATAACCTTCCCTCGTAAAATATATAAATTATCTTAAAAGTTTTGCAACATTTCGAACAGTCCTTGATTTAATTGATTTTTTGACATAAACTAGTATACACTAGTGTATAATGTATTACTATTTTTTGAACGAAACTTGCATTTCAAAAAGTTTCATAGAATCTAATTTTCAAATGAATTTTTGCATGAACATCCATCATAACCTTCCCTAATAACATATAAGATGGATCTGGAAAGTTTGGTAGCATTTCGATCAGTCCTCGATTTAATTGATTTTTTTTACCGAAAATAGTATGAATTAATGTATAATATATTACGAATTTTTGACCGAAACTCGCATTTCAAAAATTTTTGTTGAATCTAATTTTCGGTTGATTTTTTTGCATGGACTTCAATCATAACCTCCCCTCGTAACATATAAGAAGGATCTGAAAAGTTTTTTATCGTTTCGAACAGTCCTCGATTTAATTTGATTTTTTGAGCAAAACTAGTATAAACTAGTGTATAATATATTATGATTTTTTGACCAAAACTTGCATTTTGAAAAGTTTGTTAGAATCAAGTTTTCAGATGATTTTTTTGTATGGACTTCCATCATAACCTTCCCTCGTAAAATATATAAATTATCTTAAAAGTTTTGCAACATTTCGAACAGTCCTCCATTTAATTGATTTTTTTTACTGAAACTAGTATTAATTAGTGTATAATATATTACTATTTTTTGACTGAAACTTGCATTTCAAAAAGTTTCGTAGAATCTAATTTTCAAATGAATTTTTGCATGGACATCCATCATAACCTTCCCTCGTAACATATAAGATGGATCTTAAATGTTTTGTAGCATTTCGATCAGTCCCCGATTTAAATAATTTTTTTCCCGAAACTAGTATAAACTAATGTATAATATATTACAATTTTTTGACCGAATCTCGCATTTCAAAAAGTTTCGTAGAATCTAATTTTCAATTGATTTTTTTTGCATGGACTTCCATCATAACCTCCACTCATAACATATAAGAAGGATCTGAAAAGTTTTGTATCGTTTCGAACAGTTCTCGATTTAATTTGATTTTTTGGGCAAAACTAGTATAAACTAGTGTATAATATATAATGATTTTTTGAATGAAACTTGCATTTCGAAAAGTTTCATAGAATCTAATTTTCAAATGATTCTTTGCATGTACTTCCATAATAACCTTCCCTCGTAACATATAAGAAGGATCTAAAAAGTTTGATATCATTTTGTACAGTCCTCGATTTAATTTGAATTTTTGAGCAAACTAGTGTAAACTTGTGTATAATATATTATGATTTTTTGACCGAAACATGCATTTGGAAATTTTTTGTAAAATCAAGTTTTTAGATGATTTTATTGAATGGACTTCCATCATAACCTTCCCTCGTAAAATATATAAATTATCTTAAAAGTTTTGCAACATTTCGAACAGTCCTTGATTTAATTGATTTTTTGACATAAACTAGTATACACTAGTGTATAATGTATTACTATTTTTTGAACGAAACTTGCATTTCAAAAAGTTTCATAGAATCTAATTTTCAAATGAAGTTTTGCATGGACATCCATCATAACCTTCCCTCATAACATATAAGATGGATCTGGAAAGTTTGGTAGCATTTCGATCAGTCCTCGATTTAATTGATTTTTTTTACCGAAAATAGTATGAATTAATGTATAATATATTACGAATTTTTGACCGAAACTCGCATTTCAAAAAGTTTCGTAGAATCTAATTTTCAATTGATTTTTTTGCATGGACTTCAATCATAACCTCCCCTCGTAACATATAAAAAGGATCTGAAAAGTTTTGTATCGTTTCGAACAGTCCTCGATTTAATTTGATTTTTTGAGCAAAACTAGTATAAACTAGTGTATAATATATTATGATTTTTTGACCGAAACTTGCATTTTGAAAAGTTTGTTAGAATCAAGTTTTCAGATGATTTTTTTTGTATGGACTTCCATCATAACCTTCCCTCGTAAAATATATAAATTATCTTAAAAGTTTTGCATCATTTCGAACAGTCCTCCATTTAATTGATTTTTTGACCGAAACTAGTATTAATTAGTGTAGAATATATTACTATTTTTTGACTGAAACTTGCATTCCAAAAAGTTTCGTAGAATCTAATTTTCAAATGAATTTTTGCATGGACATCCATCATAACCTTCCCTCGTAACATATAAGATGGATCTTAAATGTTTTGTAGTATTTCGATCAGTCCCCGATTTAATTGATTTTTTTCCCGAAACTAGTATAAACTAATGTATAATATATTACGATTTTTTGACCGAATCTCGCATTTCAAAAAGTTTCGTAGAATCTAATTTTCAATTGATTTTTTTTGCATGGACTTCCATCATAACCTCCACTCATAACATATAAGAAGGATCTGAAAAGTTTTGTATCGTTTCGAACAGTTCTCGATTTAATTTGATTTTTTGAGCAAAACTAGTATAAACTAGTGTATAATATATAATGATTTTTTGATGAAACTTGCATTTCGAAAAGTTTCATAAAATCTAATTTTCAAATGATTCTTTGCATGTACTTCCATAATAACCTTCTCTCGTAACATATAAGAAGGATCTGAAAAGTTTGATATTGTTTTGTACAGTCCTCGATTTAATTTGATTTTTTGAGCAAACTAGTGTAAACTTGTGTATAATATATTATGATTTTTTGACCGAAACTTGCATTTGGAAATTTTTTGTAAAATCAAGTTTTCAGATGATTTTTTTGTATGGACTTCCATCATAACCTTCCCTCGTAAAATATATAAATTATCTTAAAAGTTTTGCAACATTTCGAACAGTCCTTGATTTAATTGATTTTTTGACATAAACTAGTATACACTAGTGTATAATGTATTACTATTTTTTGAACGAAACTTGCATTTCAAAAAGTTTCATAGAATCTAATTTTCAAATGAATTTTTGCATGGACATCCATCATAATCTTCCCACATAACATATAAGATGGATCTGGAAAGTTTCGTAGCATTTCGATCAGTCCTCGATTTAATTGATTTTTTTTTACCGAAAATAGTATGAATTAATGTATAATATATTACGAATTTTTGACCGAAACTCGCATTACAAAAAGTTTCGTAGAATCTAATTTTCAATTGATTTTTTTGCATGGACTTCAATCATAACCTCCCCTCGTAACATATAAGAAGGATCTGAAAAGTTTTGTATCGTTTCGAACAGTCCTCGATTTAATTTGATTTTTTGAGCAAAACTAGTATAAACTAGTGTATAATATATTATGATTTTTTGACCGAAACTTGCATTTCGAAAAGTTTGTTAGAATCAAGTTTTCAGATGATTTTTTTTGTATGGACTTCCATCATAACCTTCCCTCGTAAAATATATAAATTATCTTAAAAGTTTATCAACATTTCGAACAGTCCTCCATTTAATTGATTTTTTGACCGAAACTAGTATTAATTAGTGTATAATATATTACTATTTTTTTTACTGAAACTTGCATTTCAAAAAGTTTCGTAGAATCTAATTTTCAAATGAATTTTTGCATGGACATCCATCATAACCTTCCCTCGTAACATATAAGATGGATCTTAAATGTTTTGTAGCATTTCGATCAGTCCCCGATTTAATTGATTTTTTTCCCGAAACTATTATAAACTAATGTATAATATATTACGATTTTTTGACCGAATCTCGCATTTCAAAAAGTTTCGTAGAATCTAATTTTCAATTGATTTTTTTTGCATGGACTTCCATCATAACCTCCACTCATAACATATAAGAAGGATCTGAAAAGTTTTGTATCGTTTCGAACAATTCTCGATTTAATTTGATTTTTTGAGCAAAACTAGTATAAACTAGTGTATAATATATAATGATTTTTTGATGAAACTTGCATTTCGAAAAGTTTCATAAAATCTAATTTTCAAATGATTCTTTGCATGTACTACCATAATAACCTTCCCTCGTAACATATCAGAAGGATCTGAAAAGTTTGATATCGTTTCGTACAGTCCTCGATTTAATTTGATTTTTGAGCAAACTAGTGTAAACTTGTGTATAATATATTATGATTTTTTGACCGAAACTTGCATTTGGAAATTTTTTGTAAAATCAAGTTTTCAGATGATTTTTTTGTATGGACTTCCATCATAACCTTCCCTCGTAAAATATATAAATTATCTTAAAAGTTTTGCAACATTTCGAACAGTCCTTGATTTAATTGATTTTTTGACATAAACTAGTATACACTAGTGTATAATGTATTACTATTTTTTGAACGAAACTTGCATTTCAAAAAGTTTCATAGAATCTAATTTTCAAATGAATTTTTGCATGGACATCCATCATAACCTTCCCTCGTAACATATAAGATGGATCTGGAAAGTTTGGTAGCATTTCGACCAGTCCTCGATTAATTGATTTTTTTTACCGAAAATAGTATGAATTAATGTATAATATATTACGTATTTTTGACCGAAACTCGCATTTCAAAAAGTTTCGTAGAATCTAATTTTCAATTGATTTTTTTGCATGGACTTCAATCAAACCTCCCCTCGTAACATATAAGAAGGATCTGAAACGTTTTGTATCATTTCGAACAGTCCTCGATTTAATTTGATTTTTTGAGCAAAACTAGTATAAACTAGTGTATAATATATAATGATTTTTTGACCGAAACTTGCATTTCGAAAACTTTCATAGAATCTAATTTTAAAATGATTCTTTGCATGTACTTCCATAATAACCTTCCCTCGTAACATATAAGAAGGATCTGAAAAGTTTGATATCGTTTCGTACATTCCTCGATTTAATTTGATTTTTTGAGAAAACTAGTATAAACTTGTGTATAATATATTATGATTTTTTTACTGAAACTTGCATTTGGAAAATTTTTGTAGAATCAAGTTTTCAGATGATTTTTGTATGGACTTCCATCATAACCATCCCTCGTAAAATATATATAAATTATCTTAAAAGTTATGCAACATTTCGAACAGTCCTCCATTTAATTGATTATTTGACATAAACTAGTATACACTAGTGTATAATATATTACTATTTTTTGAACGAAACTTGCATTTCAAAAAGTTTCATAGAATCTAATTTTAAAATGAGTTTTTGCATGGACATCAATCATAACCTTCCCTCATAACATATAAGATGGATCTGGAAAGTTTGGTAGCATTTCGATCAGTCCTCGATTTAATTGATTTTTTTTTTACCGAAACTAGTATGAACTAATGTATAACATATTACGATTTTTTGACTGAAACTCGCATTTCAAAAAGTTTAGTAGAATCTAATTTTCAATTGATTTTTATGCACTGACTTCAATCATAACCTCCCCTCGCAACATATAAGAAGGATCTGAAAAGTTTTGTATCGTTTCAAACAGTCCTCGATTTAATTTGATTTTTTTAGCAAAACTAGTATAAACTAGTGTATAATATATAATGATTTTTTGACCAAAACTTGCATTTCAAAAAGTTTCATAGAATCTAATTTTCAAATGATTCTTTGCATGTACTTCCATAATAACTAAAATTCTGGGATCAGATATGTGACGTCGAAACAGTTGTTTAAACACTGATATCCTAAGCAATTAATTAATGAGCTAGTAAATTAATTAACACAGGAAATTGTTAACCCAGTTCAGTGTATCTCCACACTTACATCTGGGGGCTACCAAGTCAGGAAGGAAATTCAATATAAGTAATATTAATTAGGGAGTTAAACCAATCAGTTTAATCCTTCACGTAATATCTACCCAAGCAATTTCTATCTAAGACTCTACTTAGATATGAGTACCTACTCACTCCCCCTCAATCACACAGTGATCTCTAACTTAGAATGATTAATAAGTTTGAAGTCACACTTCAGACACACCAGCTTGATCTTACTTACTTGTTTCAATCAAGACACAATTAACTTTTTACTTAAAAGCTTATAAAGTGAATAACACACAAATAAAACCTACTTAAGTAACTAGCTTCACTAACACCCTTGACACTCTGCTTAAATTCGTTGGATTTACTTGAGTGTATCAGTTTCTTAAGTAGATGCTGAGTTTGTGGGCTTTTTGCAAATTATCCAGACTTGTAATTTCTAAATCCCACAGTTATCTCCTTGAATCAAGGTGAGTTAGTTTTCTGTTTCCTTTACACTGGAACCAGACAACTTAACTTCCTAAAGAGGCGCCTTGGAGTGCTCACCCTTTACGTTTACTTCCAGATATTTACTCCTGATGTTAAGCACTTTTGTTGCGTATCATTTAAGGCAGATAGCAGGTTCGCGATGTCACAACATCAGGTGTGACATCCTGATCTCCTGAACTAAGTTCATAACTTTTACTTTGTTTTTCAAAAATTCTGCCAATTTCAAACATCTACAAACTCCCCCTTTGGCTAATTTTTGGCTAACATATTCTTCTGGTTTTGTCAGAGAGCAGCGAAGTTCCTTTCTGTTGGATCATGTGAGAGCTAAGAATTTGCTCCCCCTCAAACATGTAGTTACCTAAGATGTACACTGCCATGACTTGGCCCAACAGACTTTGATAAGTACCCATTACACCCAGTGACACTTTGATAGGTCCAAAATATACCATTTCAGCAGACAGACATAATATCATTGTTCAACACACACAGATTTCTCCCCCTTGTTAGACATAAATTTTGGGGCCAAACAAAACATTAAAGAAACAGACATAACAGACATACAATTCAGAACAGACAGACTCCAAACATACATTTTCCACCAATAAACAGCTTCAGTCTTCATCCTCTGTATCAGAATCATCGTCCAGTTTCACAACTGGTGGAGGTTGGGAAGCCTCATTCTCAGCAGCTTGATCATCAGTAGGACCTTCTACTCCTTCATCATCATTTGGGGCTTTGTCCTGGCCCTCAGTTGTCTCAACATTGCTTGGGACATCTTGTGGAGCAGGCATGTCTTCTTTAGCTTGGTTGCTGGGAGTTGAGGCAGGCATCCTGTTCAGGGGAACTGACACCCCAGGCACAACCCTTTCTTCTGTCAGGATCCTGGTTACAAGATCTCTGATTATGGAGTCCACGTAATTAGAAGCTTTGGGAGCACTGGAAGTTGAAGAGGCTCCCTTACTTTTGCTGAAGACTGGCTCCTTGGGTCTTCTTGCATGGGGAGTCCTGGGCTTTTGGGAGATGGGAATGCTTCCTCTGACAATTTTTATGGGTGTCGCATCCATGGATACTACAGACAATGGAGTGACGTCCACTACGTCTTCCTGAAGGAGACCCTCATCAATGGAGTTAGGGTTCTAATGTTGTGACATGTTTGCGATTGTAGTGGGGATGCATAAAGGTTTGATGATAGACTTAGATTGGTTCAGAATCTCAGCTGTAGCATGCAAAGGGTTCAGTGGTGCTAATGAGAATGTGAGAAGCTGAAGGCACGTTTGTACATAAATAGAGCCCGTTTCTATTGGAATTTGTAAAAATGGAATACAAATGGTTATTGGCCAGACTAGTGCTGCCACCTGGTGGTCATGCCCCACGATATCATAAGACATGCTGGCACTTCTCCATAATTGCTATATGTCACACATGCAGATTCCCAATTTACCCCTTAGTTTCTCAAGTTGGGTAGCATCCAAAGCCTTGGTGAATATGTCAGCTAATTGCAGCTCTGTGGCTACATGCTCCAATGTGATCACCTTATCCTCCACAAGGTCTCTGATGAAGTGATGTCTGATATCTATGTGTTTAGTCCTGCTGTGTTGGATAGGATTTTTGGAGATATTAATAGCACTTAAATTGTCACAGTACAATGTCATGACATCTTGTGTGACATTGTATTCTGTGAGCATTTGTTTCATCCATACCAGCTGTGAACAAATGCTACCAGCTGCAATGTATTCAGCTTCAGCAGTGGATAAGGACACACAATTCTGTTTCTTATTGAACCAAGAAATTAAATTGTTCCCTAGAAAGAAGCATCCTCCTGATGTACTCTTTCTATCATCAGCACTTCCAGCCCAGTCAGCATCACAAAACCCAGTGAGGATGGGTTCACAACCATGAGAGTACATTATGCCATAGTCACAAGTGCCATTTACATATTTCAAGATCCTCTTAACCTGGTTGAGATGGCTCACCTTTGGTTCAGCTTGATACCTTGCACACACACCTACTGCAAAAGCTATATCTGGTCTGATAGCTGTAAGATATAGTAGACATCCAATCATGCTCTTGTACAAGCTTTGGTCCACACTCTCACCTTTGTCATCCTTTGTCAGTTTTAGATGAGTGGGGGCAGGTGTTATCTTGTGACTTGCATTGTCCATCCCAAACTTCTTGACAGTGTTCTTTGCATACTTGCTTTGGGATATGAACATGGAGTCCTCCATCTGTTAGATTTGCAGTCCAAGGAAGTAAGTTAATTCTCCCACTAGGCTCATTTCAAACTCAGACTCCATTTGAGTCACAAAATGTTTAACCATCTTGTCTGACATCCCACCAAACACTATGTCATCCACATATATCTGAGCAATCATAACTTTTCCCTCTTCATCCTTTATAAACAGGGTTTTGTCTATTCCTCCCTTCCTGTATCCATGCTTAATGAGAAAGGTGGTCAGTCTTTCATACCATGCTCTGGGAGCTTGCTTAAGCCCATACAGAGCCTTCCTTAGCTTATATACATGGTCTGGACAACTTGGATCAACAAATCCCTTTGGTTGCTCCACATATACTTCCTCATTAAGGTACCCATTTAGGAAGGCACTTTTAACATCCATCTGAAATAATTTGAACTTTAGGATGCAAGCAATTCCTATGAGTAGTCTGATGGATTCAAGTCTTGCTACTGGTGCAAAAATTTCATCAAAATCCACCCCCTCAATTTGAGTATATCCTTGAGCCACAAGCCTAGCCTTGTTTCTTGTAACTACTCCCTGCTCATTAGACTTGTTTTTGTACACCCACTTAGTGCCAATCACATTAATGCCATCAGGCTTAGGAACAAGATCTCATACTTCATACCTTGTAAACTGGCCTAATTCTTCCTACATAGCAGAGATCCAGTACTCATCATTCAGAGCTTCCTTGATGTTCTTAGGTTCTACCTTTGAAACAAAGCAGGAGCCTGAGATCATCTCTCTTGATCTAGTGGTGACACCACTGTTGAGATCACCAATTATCAGTTCTTTAGGATGATCTTTCTGGATTCTGATGGAGGGAGATTTGTTGGATTGCTCTGACTTTGCCTCAGTTAAAGTGAAGTCAAGATTATCACTTTCTATTTTAACTTCAGTTGGATTGTCAGCAGATGTTCCAACATCATCAGCAACATATGTCTTTGCATAGGTATCATCAATAGTCACATTTATTGACTCCATCATAACCTTGGTTCTGGAGTTAAATACTCTGTAAGCTCTGTTATTTATAGAGTATCCAAGAAATATCCCTTCATCACTCTTAGGGTCCATCTTCCTTCTTTGATCCCTATCAGCCAGGATGTAGCACTTACTTCCAAATACATGAAAGTACTTGACTGTAGGTTTTCTACCCTTCCAGACTTCATAGATGGTGGATAGAGTTCCCTTTCTTAGTGTGACTCTATTGTGGATGTAGCATACTTTGTTCATGGCTTCAGCCCAAAAGTACAGGGGTAACTTCTTGGCATGAATCATGGCTCTAGCTGACTCCTGAATAGTTCTGTTTTTCCTTTCTACAACCCCATTCTGTTGAGGGGTGATGGGAGAAGAGTACTCATGGTTGATCCCTTCTGATGAATAGAAGTCTGAGAATTTTTTATTCTCAAACTCCTTTCCATGATCACTTCTTATTCTGACCACATAACTTGCCTTTTCTCTTTGGATCCTATGGCACAAATCTCTAAACACCTCAAACACATCTGACTTTTCTTTAATGAAGCTTATCCAGGTATATCTTGAGAAGTCATCAACAACCACATAGGCATATCTTTTTCCACCAAGACTCTCTACCTGCATTGGTCCCATAAGGTCCATGTGCAGTAATTCCAAGACTTTGGAGGTTGTTAGATGTTGAAGCTTTGGGTGTGACATCTTGGTTTGCTTACCCATTTGACACTCACCACACACTTTTCTTTCATCAATCTTAAGTCTTGGGATCCCTCTTATAGCCTCCATAGAGATGATCTTCTTCATTCCTCTGAGATGGAGATGACCCAATCTTTGATGCCATAACTTCACTTCGTCTTCTTTGGCTATGGAACAAGTAGATGTGAGGCTGGAATCTTGGGGTTCCCACATATAGCAGTTATATTTTGATCTAGCTCCTCTCATGACCACTTTCTGCTCTTTATCAAAAACTATGCACTCAGCTTTGGTGAAGTTGACACTGTAACCTTGGTCACATAACTGACTTATGCTGATCAAGTTAGCGATTAACCCTTTCACTAACAGCACACCATCTAGACTTGGTACACCTGAGCAGTCCAAGGTCCCAACTCCCTTGATTTCCCCCTTTGCTCCATCTCCAAAGGTTACATAGCTGGATGAGTGTGGCTTTAAGTCTACCAACAGATTCTTCAGTCCAGTCATGTGCCTTGAGCAGCCACTGTCAAAATACCAGTCTTCCTTAGCAGATACCCTGAGAGATGTGTGTGCTATAAAGGCAACAACCTGCTTGGACCACTTGTGCTTGTTGTGAGGTTTCCTTTGCCTAGAATGTGAGTTTAGATCAGGATGTCTTCCTCTCTTAGGCTCCCACTGCTGGATATATGTGTGTCTCCTCTGATGCATCTGCCCTGGGTAGTGTCCATCTCTAGAGTTCCAAGGTTGCCTGGTGAACTTGTTCTTCTGCTTAGGCATGTACTGGTAGCTTTGATCAGTATAATGTCTAGCTTTAGGTATCCAAGTTTTCCTGGTGACCTCTGTCTTTTTCTTAGGAAGGTGTTGGGAACTCTGATTGGGGTATCCATGCAGTTTGTAGCAAAAAGGTTTGATGTGACCAAACCTTCCACAGTGATGGCATCTCCACCTTTGATATTTCTTTTTCATCATGTTTTTCTCATGATGTTGAGACATCTGCTTGAACATCTTGTTTGACTTCATAGGATCTGGAGTTGTTTGGTTGGTGCTAGCCTCAGAGTTTTGAGCTTTATTAAATCCCAGCCCAGTCCTATCCCCTGAGTGCTTGTTGTTGTTGAGAATGGCATCCAGTGTGTTTGAGCCACTGTTCAGCATTCTGACAGATTTGGACATATGCTCCATTTTGAAGTTGAGTAGGCTGACTTCATTTTTCAAAGTGGCAATGATCTCCAGATGACTTGCCTTTTTCAGCTTTTAATTCCTCAATCTTCTTCTTCTGCTGTTCACTTTCCTTGCATACCTCAGTGCTCCTTTCACACAGCATCCTGTAAGATGTTTCAAGCTCTTCAAATGTCAGATCCTCATCACTGGATTCCCCTTCAGTTTCACATACTCCAGCTAGAGCAGTGATGTGCTTTGCAGACTCTTCTTCTGACTCACTGCCTGAGTCTTCATCTGACCAGGACACAGAAAGGCCTTTCTTTTGCTTCTTTAGATAGGTTGGGCATTCACTTCTAATGTGTCCATAACCTTCACATCCATGACATTGGATCCCTTTTCCTTGGTTAGTCTTCTCATCATAGTTTGACCTTCTGTTAGAGTCATAAGATCTTTTATTCTCAGAGGTTGAGTTTCTTCCACTTGGTCTGGGCCTGTTGTCCAGTCTTTTGATAATTTTGTTAAATTGCCTCCCAAGCATAGCAATTGCATCTGATAAGTTGTCCTCAGAGCCTGCTTCACGACTTTCTTCTTCCTTATTAGTGTTTGAAACCAGGGCTATGCTCTTGTTTTTCTTCACAATAGTATCACTCATTCCCATCTCAAAGGTTTGAAGGGAACCAATGAGCTCCTCAACTTTCATTGTGCAGATGTCCTGAGCTTCTTCTATGGCAGTGACCTTCATGTCAAACCTCTTGGGCAGTGATCTGAGAATCTTCCTTACCAACTTTTCATCACTCATCTTCTCTCCCAAGGCACCAGAAGTATTAGCAATCTCCAGGATGTTCATGTAGAACTCATGAATGGTCTCATCTTCCTTCATCCTCAAGTTCTCAAACTTGGTGGTGAGAAGTTGAAGTCTTGACATCTTCACCTTTGATGTTCCTTCATAAGTAGTTTTGAGGGTGTCCCAAACATCCTTGGCTAGCTCACAGTGGTGCACAAGCCTAAATATGTTCCTGTCAATGCCATTGAACAAGGCATTTAAGGCTTTGGAATTTCCAAGTGCTGACTCCTCTTCCTCCTTGCTCCACTCTTCTTCAGGCTTCATCACTTTTGCCCCATCCTTATTGTCTTTGACAGGGTGCTCCCATCCTTTGTTAGCTGCCTTCCAAGCCCTGCTATCAAGAGATTTCAAGAATGCTACCATTCTTGGCTTCCAGTAATCATAGTTGGATCCATCCAAAATAGGTGGTCGATTCACAGATCCTACATCTCTGTCCATGTTCCCAAAATTTGCAGTCCCTAGATCTCACCCAGTTATACAGGCAGGGTGCCTGCTCTGATGCCAATTGAAATTCTGGGATCAGATATGTGATGTCGAAACAGATGTTTAGACACTGATATCCTAAGCAATAAATTAATGAGCTAGTAAATTAATTAACACAGGAAATTGTTAACCCAGTTCAGTGTATCTCCACACTTACATCTGGGGGCTACCAAGCCAGGAAGGAAATTCAATATAAGTAATATTAATTAAGGAGTTAAACCAATCAGTTTAATCCTTCACGTAATATCTACCCAAGGCAATTTCTATCTAAGACTCTACTTAGATATGAGTACCTACTCACTCCCCCACAATCACACAGTGATCTCTAACTTAGAATGATTAATAAGTTTGAAGTCACACTTCAGACACACCAGCTTGATCTTACTTACCAGTTTCAATCAAGACACAATTCACTTTTTGCTTAAAAGCTTATAAAGTGAATAACACACAAATAAAACCTGCTTAAGTAACTAGCTTCACTAACACCCTTGACACTCAGCTTAAATTCGTTGGATTTACTTGAGTGTATCAGTTTCTTAAGTAGATGCTGAGTTTGTGGGCTTTTTGCAAATTATCCAGACTTGTAATTTCTAAATCCCACAGTTATCTCCTTGAATCAAGGTGAGTTAGTTTTCTGTTTCCTTTACAATGGAACCAGACAACTTAACTTCCTAAAGAGGCGCCTTGGAGTGCTCACCCTTTACGTTTACTTCCAGATATTTACTCCTGATTTTAAGCACTTCTGTTGCGTATCATTTAAGGCAGATAGCAGGTTCGCGATATAACAACATCTGGTGTGACATCCTGATGTCCTGAACTAAGTTCATAACTTTTACTTTGTTTTTCAAGAATTCTGCCAATTTCTAACATCTACAATAAACTCCCCTCGTAACATATCAGAAGGATCTGAAAAGTTTGATATCGTTTCGTACAGTCCTCGATTTAATTTGATTTTTGAGCAAACTAGTATAAACTTGTGAATAATATATTATGATTTTTTGACCGAAACTTGCATTTGGAAAATTTTTGTATTATCAAGTTTTCAGATGATATTTTTGTATGGACTTCCATCATAACCTTCCCTCGTAAAATATATAAATTATCTTAAAAGTTTTGCAACATTTCGAACAGTCCTTGATATAATTGATTTTTTTACATAAACTAGTATACACTAGTGTATAATATATTACTATTTATTGAACGAAGCTTGCATTTCAAAAAGTTTCATAGAATCTATTTTTCAAATGAATTTTTGCATGGACATCCATCATAACCTTCCCTCTTAACATATAAGATGGATCTGGAAAGTATGGTAGAATTTCGATCAGTCCTCGATTTAATTGATTTTTTTTACCGAAAATTGTATGAACTAATGTATAATATATTAAGATTTTTTGACCGAAACTCGCATTTCAAAAAGTTTCATAGAATCTAATTTTCAATTGATTTTTTTCCATGGACTTCAATCATAACCTCCCCTCACAACATATAAGAAGGATCTGAAAAGTTTTGTATCGTTTCGAACAGTCCTCGATTTAATTTGATTTTTTGAGCAAAACTAGTATAAACTAGTGTATAATATATAATGATTTTTTGACCAAAACTTTTATTTCGAAATGTTTCATAGAATCTAATTTTCAAATGATTCTTTGCATGTACTACCATAATAACCATCCCTCGTAACATATAAGAATGGTCTGAAAAGTTTGATATCGTTTCATACAGTCCTCGATTTAATTTGATTTTTTGAGCAAACTAGTATAAACTTGTGTATAATATATTATGATTTTTTGACCGAAACATGCATTTGGAAAATTTTTATAGAATCAAGTTTTCAGATGATTTTTTTGTATGGACTTCCATCATAACCTTCCCTCGTAAAATATATAAATTATCTTAAAAGTTTTGCAACATTTCGAAAAGTCCTCCATTTAATTGATTTTTTGACCGAAACTAGTATAAACTAGTGTATAATATATTACTGTTTTTTGACTGAAACTTGCATTTCAAAAAGTTTCGTGGAATCTAATTTTCAAATGAATTTTTGCATGGACATCCATCATAACCTTCCCTCGTAACATATAAGATGGATCGTAAACGTTTTGTAGCATTTCGATCAGTCCCCGATTTAATTGATTTTTTTTACCGAAACTAGTATAAACTAATGTATAATATATTGCGATTTTTTGACAGAAACTTGCATTTCAAAAAGTTTCATAGAATCTAATTTTCAATTGATTTTTTTGCATGGACTTCCATCATAACTTTCCCTCGTAACATATAAGAAGGATCTGAAAAGTTTTGTATCGTTTTGAATAGTCCTCGATTTAATTTTATTTTTTGAGCAAAACTAGTATAAACTAGTGTATAATATATAATGATTGTTTGACCGAAACTTGCATTTCAAAAACTTTCATAGAATCTAATTTTCAAATGATTCTTTGCATGTACTTCCATAATAACCTTACCTCGTAACATATAAGAAGGATCTGAAAAGTTTCATATCGTTTCGTATAGTCCTCGATTTAATTTGATTTTTTGAGCAAAACTAGTATAAACTTGTGTATAACATATTATGATTTTTTGACCGAAACTTGCATTTGGAAAAGTTTTGTAGAATCAAATATTCAGATGATTTTTTGTATAGACTTCCATCATAGCCTTCGCTCGTAAAATATATAAATGATCTTAAAAGTTTTGCAACATTTCGAACAGTCCTCGATTTAATTAATTTTTTTGCCAAAACTAGTATAAACTAGCGTATAATATATTACAAATTTTTGACCGGAACTTGCATTTCAAAAAGTTTTGTATATTCTATTTTTCAGATGATTTTTTGCATGTACTTCGATAATAACCTTCCCTCGAAACATATAAGAAGGATCTGAAAAGTTTGATATCGTTTCATACAGTCCTCGATTTAATTTTATTTTTTGAGCAAACTAGTATAAACTTGTGTATAATATATTATGATTTTTTGACCGAAACTTGCATTTGAAAAAGTTTGTAGAATCATGTTTTCAGATGATTTTTTTGTATGGACTTTCATCATAACATTCCCTCGTAAAATATATAAATTATCTTAAAAGTTTTGCATCATTTTGAACAGTCCTCGATTTAATTGATTTTTTGACCGAAACTAGTATAAGCTTGTGTATAATATATTACTATTTTTTGACCGAAACTTTCATTTCAAAAAGTTTCGTAGATTTTAATTTTCAAATGAATTTTTTAAAAATGGATCTCAAAAGTTTTGTAGCATTTCTATCAGTCCCCGATTTAATTGATTTTTTTACAAAAAATAGTATAAACTAATGTATAATATATTACGATTTTTTGACCAAAACTCGCATTTCAAAAGGTTTCGTAGAATCGAATTTTCAATTGATTTATTTGCATGGACTTCCGTCATAACCTACCCTCGTAACATTTAAGAAGGATCTGAAAAGTTTTGTATCGTTTCGAACAGTCCTCGATTTAATTTGATTTTTTGAGCAAAACTATTATAAACTAGTGTATAATATATAATGATTTTTTGAATGAAACTTGCATTTCGAAAAGTTTCATAGAATCTAATTTTCAGATGATTTTTTGCAGTACTTCCATAATAACCTTCCCTCGTAACATATAACAAGGATCTGAAAAGTTTGATATCGTTTCGTACAGTCCTCGATTTAATTTGATTTTTTTAGCAAATAGTATAAACTTGTGTATAATATATTATGATTTTTTTGACCGAAACTTGTATGGACTTCCATCATAATCTTCCCTCTTAAAATATATAAATTATCTTAAAAGTTTTGCAAAATTTCGAACAGACCTCGATTTAATTTATTTTTTGACCGAAACTTCTATTTTAAAAAGTTTCGTAGAATCTAATTTTCAAATGAATTTTTGCATGGACATCCATCATAACCTTCCCTCATAACATATAAGATGGATTTGAAAAGTTTTGTAGCATTTCGATCAGTCCCCGATTTAATTGGTTTTATTTACCGAAACTAGTATAAACAAATGTATAATTTATTAGGATTTTTTGACCGAAACTCGCATTTCAAAAAGTTTCGTAGAATCTAATTTTGAAATGATGTTTTTGTATGGACTTCCTTCATAACCTCCCTTCGTAACATAAAAGTAGGACCTGAAAAGTTTTGTATCGTTTCGAACAGTCCACAATTAATTTAATTTTATGAGCAAAACTAGTATAAACTAGTGTATAATATATAATGATTTTTTGACCGAAACTTGCATTTCGAAAAGTTTCATAAAATCTAATTTTCAGATGATTTTTTGCATGTACTTCCATAATAACCTTCCCTCATAAAATATAGGAAGGACCTGAAAAGTTTGATATCGTTTCGTACAGTCCTAGATTTAATTTGATTTTTTTTAGCAAATAGTATAAACTTGTGTATAATATATTATGATTTTTTGACCGAAACTTGCATTTGGAAAAGTTTTGTAGAATCAAGTTTTCAGATGATTTTTTTGTATGGACTTTCATCATAATCTTCCTCATATAATATATAACAATTTTTTGATCGATAATTGCAATTCAAAAAGTTTCGTAGAATCTAATTTTCGGATGAATTTTTGCATGGACATCCATCATAACCTTCCCTAGTAACATATAAGATGGATCTGGAAAGTTTGGTAGCATTTCGATCAGTCCTCGATTTAATTGATTTTTTTTACCGAAACTAGTATAAACTAATGTATAATATATTACGATTTTTTGACCGAAAGTCGCATTTCAATCATAACCTCCCCTCGTAACATATAAGAAGGATCTGAAAAGTTTTGTATCGTTTCGAATAGTCTTCGATTTAATTTGATTTTTTGAGCAAAACTAGTATAAACTAGTGTATAATATATAATGATTTTTTGACCGAAACTTGCATTTCGAAAAGTTTCATAGAATCTAATTTTCAGAGGATATTTTGCAGTACTTCCATAATAACCTTCCCTCGTAAAATATAGGAAGGATCTGAAAAGTTTGATATTGTTTCGTACAGTCCTCGGTTTAATTTGATTTTTTTAGCAAACTAGTATAAACTTGTGTATAATATATTATGATTTTTTGACCGAAACTTGCATTTGGAAAAGTTTTGTAGAATCAAGTTTTCAGATGATTTTTTTGTATGGACTTCCATCATAATCTTCCCTCTTAAAATATATAAATTATCTTAAAAGTTTTGCAACATTTCGAACAAACCTCAATTTAATTGATTTTTTGACCGAAACTAATATAAACTAGTGTATAATATATTACAATTTTTTGACAGAAACTTACATTTTGAAAAGTTTCGTAGAATCTAATTTTCAGATGAAATTTTGCATGAACATCCATCATAACCTTCCCTCGTAACATATAAGATGGATCTGGAAAGTTTGGTAATATTTCGATCAGTCCTCGATTTAATTGATTTTTTTTCCGAAACTAGTATAAACTAATGTATAATATATTACGATTTTTTGACCGAAACTCGCATTTCAAAAAGTTTCGTAGAATCTAATTTTCAATTGATTTTCTTGCATGGACTTCAATCATAACCTCCCCTCGTAACATATAAGAAGGATCTGAAAAGTTTTGTATCGTTTCGAACATTCCTCGATTTCATTTGATTTTTTGAGCAAAACTAGTATAAATTATGTATAATATATAATGATTTTTTAACCGAAACATGCATTTCGAAAAGTTTCATAGAATCTAATTTTCAGATGATATTTTGCAATACTCCCATAATAACCTTCCCTCGTAAAATATAAGAAGGATATGATAAGTTTGATATCGTTTCGTACAGTCCTCGATTTAATTTGATTTTTTTAACAAACAAGTATAAACTTGTGTATAATATATTATGATTTTTTGACCGAAACATGCATTTTGAAAAGTTTTGTAGAATCAAGTTTTCAGATGATTTTTTTGTATGGACTTCCATCAAAACCTTACCTCGTAAAATATATAAATTATCTTAAAAGTTTTGCAACATTTCAAACAGTCCTCCATTTAATTGATTTTTTTACCGAAACTAGTATAAACTAGTGTATAATATATTACTATTTTTTGACTGAAACTTGCATTTCAAAAAGTTTCGTAGAATCTAATTTTCAAATGAATTTTTGCATGGACATCCATCATAACCTTCCCTCATAACATATAAGATGGATTTGAAAAGTTTTGTAGCATTTCGATCAGTCCCCGATTTAATTGGTTTTATTTACCGAAACTAGTATAAACAAATGTATAATTTATTAGGATTTTTTGACCGAAACTCGCATTTCAAAAAGTTTCGTAGAATCTAATTTTGAAATGATGTTTTTGTATGGACTTCCTTCATAACCTCCCCTCGTAACATAAAAGTAGGACCTGAAAAGTTTTGTATCGTTTCGAACAGTCCACAATTAATTTAATTTTATGAGCAAAACTAGTATAAACTAGTGTATAATATATAATGATTTTTTGACCGAAACTTGCATTTCGAAAAGTTTCATAAAATCTAATTTTCAGATGATTTTTTGCATGTACTTCCATAATAACCTTCCCTCATAAAATATAGGAAGGACCTGAAAAGTTTGATATCGTTTCGTACAGTCCTAGATTTAATTTGATTTTTTTTAGCAAATAGTATAAACTTGTGTATAATATATTATGATTTTTTGACCGAAACTTGCATTTGGAAAAGTTTTGTAGAATCAAGTTTTCAGATGATTTTTTTGTATGGACTTTCATCATAATCTTCCTCATATAATATATAACAATTTTTTGATCGATAATTGCAATTCAAAAAGTTTCGTAGAATCTAATTTTCGGATGAATTTTTGCATGGACATCCATCATAACCTTCCCTAGTAACATATAAGATGGATCTGGAAAGTTTGGTAGCATTTCGATCTGTCCTCGATTTAATTGATTTTTTTTACCGAAACTAGTATAAACTAATGTATAATATATTACGATTTTTTGACCGAAAGTCGCATTTCAATCATAACCTCCCCTCGTAACATATAAGAAGGATCTGAAAAGTTTTGTATCGTTTCGAATAGTCCTCGATTTAATTTGATTTTTTGAGCAAAACTAGTATAAACTAGTGTATAATATATAATGATTTTTTGACCGAAACTTGCATTTCGAAAAGTTTCATAGAATCTAATTTTCAGAGGATATTTTGCAGTACTTCCATAATAACCTTCCCTCGTAAAATATAGGAAGGATCTGAAAAGTTTGATATTGTTTCGTACAGTCCTCGGTTTAATTTGATTTTTTTAGCAAACTAGTATAAACTTGTGTATAATATATTATGATTTTTTGACCGAAACTTGCATTTGGAAAAGTTTTGTAGAATCAAGTTTTCAGATGATTTTTTTGTATGGACTTCCATCATAATCTTCCCTCTTAAAATATATAAATTATCTTAAAAGTTTTGCAACATTTCGAACAAACCTCAATTTAATTGATTTTTTGACCGAAACTAATATAAACTAGTGTATAATATATTACAATTTTTTGACAGAAACTTACATTTTAAAAAGTTTCGTAGAATCTAATTTTCAGATGAAATTTTGCATGGACATCCATCATAACCTTCCCTCGTAACATATAAGATGGATCTGGAAAGTTTGGTAATATTTCGATCAGTCCTCGATTTAATTGATTTTTTTTCCGAAACTAGTATAAACTAATGTATAATATATTACGATTTTTTGACCGAAACTCGCATTTCAAAAAGTTTCGTAGAATCTAATTTTCAATTGATTTTCTTGCATGGACTTCAATCATAACCTCCCCTCGTAACATATAAGAAGGATCTGAAAAGTTTTGTATCGTTTCGAACATTCCTCGATTTCATTTGATTTTTTGAGCAAAACTAGTATAAATTAGTGTATAATATATAATGATTTTTTAACCGAAACATGCATTTCGAAAAGTTTCATAGAATCTAATTTTCAGATGATATTTTGCAATACTCCCATAATAACCTTCCCTCGTAAAATATAAGAAGGATATGATAAGTTTGATATCGTTTCGTACAGTCCTCGATTTAATTTGATTTTTTTAACAAACTAGTATAAACTTGTGTATAATATATTATGATTTTTTGACCGAAACATGCATTTTGAAAAGTTTTGTAGAATCAAGTTTTCAGATGATTTTTTTGTATGGACTTCCATCAAAACCTTACCTCGTAAAATATATAAATTATCTTAAAAGTTTTGCAACATTTCAAACAGTCCTCCATTTAATTGATTTTTTGACCGAAACTAGTATAAACTAGTGTATAATATATTACTATTTTTTGACTGAAACTTGCATTTCAAAAAGTTTCGTAGAATCTAATTTTCAAATGAATTTTTTCATGGACATCCATCATAACTTTCCCTCGTAACATATAAGATGGATCTGAAAAGTTTTGTAGTATTTCTATCAGTCCCTGATTTAATTATTTTTTTTACCGAAACTAGTATAAACTAATGTATAATATATTACGATTTTTTTTACCTAAACTCGCATTTCAAAAAGTTTCGTAGAATCCAATTTTCAATTTATTTTTTTCATGGACTTCCGTCATAACCTACCCACGTAACATTTAAGAAGGATCTGAAAAGTTTTGTATCGTTTCGAACAGTCCTCGATTTAATTTGATTTTTTGAGCAAAACTAGTATAAACTAGTGTATAATATATAATGATTTTTTGACCGAAAATGGCATTTCGAAAAGTTTCATAGAATCTAATTTTCAGATGATTTTTTGCATGTACTTCCATAATAACCTTCCCTCGTAACATATATCAATGATTTGAAAAGTTTGATATCGTTTCGTACAGTCCTCGATTTAATTTGATTTTTTTAGCAAAACTAGTATAAACTTGTGTATAATATATTATGATTTTTTGACCGAAACTTGCATTTGGAAAAAGTTTATAGAATCAAATATTCAAATAATTTGTTGTATAGACTTCCTTCATAGCCTTCGCTCGTAAAATATCTAAATGATCTTAAAAGTTTTGCTACATTTCAAACAGTCCTCGATTTAATTAATTTTTTGACCAAAACTAGTATAAACTAGTGTATAATATATTACAATTTTTTGACCGGAACTTGCATTTCGAAAAGTTTCGTATATTCTATTTTTGAGATGATTCTTTGCATGTAGTTCCATAATAACCTTCCCTCGTAACATATACGAAGGATCTGAAAAGTTTGATATCGTTTCGTACAGTCCTTGATTTAATTTGATTTTTGTGCAAACTAGTATAAACTTGTGTATAATATATTATGATTTTTTGACCGAAACTTACATTTGGAAAAGTTTTTTAGAATCAAGTTTTCAGATGATTTTTTTGTATGGACTTCCATCATAACATTCCCTAGTAAAATATATAAATTATCTTAAAAAATTTTCAACATTTTGAACAGTCCTCGATTTAATTGATTTTTTGACCGAAACTAGTATAAACTTGTGTATAATATATTACTATTTTTTGACCGAAACTTGCATTTCAAAAAGTTTCGTAGAATCTAATTTTCAAATGAATTTTTTCATGTACATCCATCATAACCTTCCCTCGTAACATATAAGATGGATCTGAAACGTTTTGTAGCATTTCTATCAGTCCCCGATTTAATTGATTTTTTTTACCGAAACTAGTATAAACTAATGTATAATATATTACGATTTTTTGACCGAAACTCGCATTTCAAAAATTTTCGTAGTATCCAATTTTCAATTGATTTTTTTGCATAGACTTCCGTCATAACCTACCCTCGTAACATTTAAGAAGGATCTGGAAAGTTTTGTATCGTTTCGAACAGTCCTCGATTTAATTTTATTTTTTGAGCAAAACTAGTATAAACTAGTTTATAATATATAATGATTTTTTGACCGAAACTTGCATTTCGAAAAGTTTCATAGAATCTAATTTTCAGATGATTTTTTGCAGTACTTCCATTATAACCTTCCCTCGTAACATATAACAAGGATCTGAAAAGTTTGATATCGTTTCGTACAGTCCTCGATTTAATTTGATTTTTTGAGAAAATAGTATAAACTTGTGTATAATATATTATGATTTTTTAACCGAAACTTGCATTTGGAAAAGTTTTGTAGAATCAAGTTTTCAGATGAATTTTTTGTTTGGACTTCCATCATAATCTTCCCTCTTAAAATATATAAATTATTTTAAAAGTTTTGCAACATTTCAAACAGACTTCGATTTAATTGATTTTTTGACCGAAACTAATATAAACTAGTGTATAATAAATTACAATTTTTGACCAAAACATGCATTTTAAAAAGTTTCGTAGAATCTAATTTTCAAATGAATTTTTGCATGGACATCTATCATAACCTTCCCTCGTAATATATAAGATGGATCTGAAAAGTTTTGTAGCATTTCGATCAGTCCCCTATTTAATTCATTTTTTTTACCGAAACTAGTATAAACTAATGTATAATATATTAGGATTATTTTACAGAAACTCGTATTTCAAAAAGTTTCGTAGAATCTAATTTTCAAATGATTTTTGTGCATAGACTTCCATCATAACCTCCCCTCATAACATAAAAGAAGGATCATAACCGTTTTGTATCGTTTCGAACAGTCCTCAATTTAATTTGATTTTTGGACGAAACTAGTATAAACTAGTGTATAATATATAATGATTTTTTGACCGAAACTTGCATTTCGAAAAGTTTTATAGAATCTAATTTTCAGATTAATTTTTGCAAGGACTTCCATAATAACCTTCCCTAATAAAATATAGGAAGGACCTGAAAAGTTTGATATCATTTCATACAGTCCTAGATTTAATTTGATTTTTTGAGTAAATAGAATAAACTTGTGTATAATATATTATGATTTTTTGACCGAAACATGCATTTGAAAAAGTTTTGTAGAATCAAGTTTTCAGATTATTTTTTTGTATGGACTTCCATCATAATCTTCCCTCCTAAAATATATAAATTATCATAAAATTTTTGCAACATTTCGAACAGACCTCAATTTAATTGATTTTTTGACCAAAACTAATATAAACTAGTGTATAATATATTACAATTTTTTTACCGAAACTTGCACTTTAAAAAGTTTCGTAAAATATAATTTTCAGATGAATTTTTGCATGGACATCCATCATAAGCTTCCCTCATAACATATAAGATGGATCTGAAAAGTTTTGTAGCATTTTGATCAGTCCCCGATTTAATTGATATTTTTTTACCGAAACTTGTATAAACTAATGTATAATACATTACTATTTTTTGACCGAAACTAGCATGGACTTGCATCATAACCTCCCCTCGTAACATAAAAGAAGGATCTGAAAAGTTTTGTATCGTTTAGAAAAGTCCTCGATTTAATTTGATTTTTTGAGCAAAACTAGTATAAACTAGTGTATAATATATAATGATTTTTTGTATGAAACTTGCATTTCTAAAAGTTTCATAAAATCTAATTTTCAGATGATTTTTTGCATGGACTTCCATAATAACCTTCCCTCATAAAATATAGGAAGGACCTGAAAAGTTTGATATCGTTTCGTACAGTCCTCGATTTAATTTGATTTTTTGAGCAAACTAGTATAAACTTGTGTATAATATATTATGATTTTTTGACCGAAACGTGCATTTGGAAAAGTTTCGTAGAATAAGTTTTCATATTATTTTTTTGTATGGAGTTCCATCATAACTTTCCCTCGTAAAATATATAAATTATATTAAAATTTTTGCAACATTTCGAACAGTCCTCGATTTAAGTATTTTTTGACCGAAACTTGTATAAACCAGTGTATAATATATTACTATTTTTTGACCGAAACTTGCATTTTAAAAAGTTTCGTAGAATCTATATTTTTTCATGGATTTCCATCATAACCTTCCCTCTTAACATATAAGATGGGTCTGAAAAGTTTTGTAGCATTTCGATCAGTCCTCGATTTAATTGATTTTTTTTACCGAAACTTGTATAAACTAATGTATAATATATTATGATTTTTTGACCGAAACTAGCATTTCAAAAAGTTTCGTAGAATCTAATTTTCAATTGATTGTTTTGCATGGACTTCCATCATAACCGTTGCTCGTAAAATATATAAATGATCTTAAAAGTTTTACAACATTTCGAGCAGTCCTCGATTTAATTAATTTTTTGACCAAAACTTGTATAAACTAGTGTATAATATATTACAATTTTTTGACCGGAACTTGCATTTCAAAAACTTTCGTATATTCTATTTTTCAGATGATTATTTGCATGTACTTCTATAATAACCTTCCCTAGTAACATATAAGATGGATCTGAAAAGTTTGATATCGTTTCGTACAGTCCTCGATTTAATTTTATTTTTTGAGGAAACTAGTATAAACTTGTGTATAATATATTATGATTTTTTGACCGAAACTTGCATTTGGAAAAGTTTTGTAGAATCAAGTTTTTAGATGATTTTTTGTATGGACTTCCATCATAACCTACCCTTGTAAAATATATAAATTATCTTAAAATTTTTGTAACATTTCGAACAGTCCTCGATTTAATTGATTTTTTTGACATAAACTAGTATTAAGTTTTGTATAATATATTACTATTTTTTAACCAAAACTTGCATTTCAAAAAGTTTCATAGAATGTAATTTTAAAATGAATTTTTTCATGGACATCCATCATAACCTTCCCTCGTAACATTTAAGATGGATCTGAAATGGTTTGTAGTATTTCTATCAGTCCCCGATTTAATTGATTTTTTTTTACCGAAACTAGTATAAACTAATATATAATATATTACTATATTTTGACCGAAATTCACATTTCAAAAAGTTTCGTAGAATCTAATTTTCAATTGATTTTTTTGCATGGACTTCAATCATAACCTCTACTAACATATAAGAAGGATCTGAAAAGTTTTGTATCGTTTCAAACAGTCCTCGATTTAATTTGATTTTTTTTAGCAAAACTAGTATAAACTAGTGTATAATATATAATGATTTTTTGACCGAAACTTGTATTTTGAAAAGTTTCATAGAATCTAATTTTCAGATGATTTTTTGCAGTACTTCCATAATAACCTTCCCTCGTAAAATATAAGAAGGATCTGAAAAGTTTGATATCGTTTTGTACAGTCCTCGATTTAATTTGATTTTTTGAGCAAACTAGTATAAACTTGTGTATAATATATTATGATTTTTTGACCGAAACTTGCATTTGGAAAAGTTTAGTAGAATCAAGTTTTCAGATGATTTTTTTGTATGGACTTCCATCATAACCTTCCCTCGTAACATATATAAATTATCTTAAAAGTTTTGCAACATTTCGAACAGTCCTCCATTTAATTGATTTTTTGACCGAAACTAGTATAAACTAGTGTATAATATATTACTATTTTTTGACTGAAACTTGCATTTAAAAAAGTTTCGTAGACTCTAATTTTCATATGAATTTTTGCATGGACATCCATCATAACCCTCCCTCGTAACATATAAGATATATCTTAAATGTTTTATAGCATTTCGATCAGTCCTTGATTTAATTGATTTTTTTTACCGAATCTAGTATAAACTAATGTATAATATATTACGATTTTTTGACCGAAACTCACATTTCAAAAAGTTTCGTAAAAACTAATTTTCAATTGATTTTTTTGCATGGACTTCCATCATAACCTCCGCTCTTAACATATAAGAAGGATCTGAAAAGTTTTGTATCGTTTCGAACAGTCATCGATTTAATTTGATTTTTTGAGCAAAACTAGTATAAACTAGTGTATAATATATTACAATTATTTGACCGGAACTTGCATTTCAAAAAGTTTCATTGAATCTAAAATTTCAGATGATTTTTTGCATGTATTTCCATAATAACCTTCCCTCGTAACATATATCAAGGATCTGAAAAGTTTGATATCGTTTCGTACAGTCCTTGATTTAATTTGATTTTTTTTAGCAAAACTAGTATAAACTTGTGTATAATATATTATGATTTTTTGACCGAAACTTGCATTTGGAAAAGTTTTGTTGAATCAAATTTTCAGGTGATTTATTGTATAGTCTTCCATCATAGCCTTCGCTCGTAAAATCTATAAATGATCTTAAAAGTTTTACAACATTTCGAACAGTCCTCGATTTAATTAATGTTTTGACCAAAACTAGTATAAACTAGTGTATAATATATTACAATTTTTTTACCGGACCTTGCATTTCAAAAAGTTTCGTATATTCTATTTTTCAGATGATTCTTTGCATGGACACCCATCATAACCTTCCCTGGTAACATATTAGATGGATCAGGAAAGTTTGGTAGCATTTCTATCAGTCCCCGATTTAATTGATTTTTTTATACCAAAACTAGTATAAACTAATGTATAATATATTACGATTTTTTGACCGAAACTCGCATTTTAAAAAGTTTCGTAGAATTTAATTTTCAATTGATGTTTTTGCATGGACTTCAATCATAACCTCCCCTCGTAACATATAAGAAGGATCTGAAAAATTTTGTATCATTTAGAATATTCCTCGATTTAATTTGATTTTTTGAGCAAAACTAGTATAAACTAGTGTATAATATATAATGATTTTTTTGCCCGAAACTTGCATTTTGAAAAGTTTCATTGAATCTAATTTTCAGATGATTTTTTGCATGTACTTCCATAATAACCTTCCCTCGTAACATATATCAAGGATCTGAAAAGTTTGATATCGTTTCGTACAACCCTCGATTTAATTTGATTTTTTTTGCAAAACTAGTATAAACTTGTGTATAATATATTATGATTTTTTGACCGAAACTTGCATTTGGAAAAAATTTGTAGAATAAAGTTTTCCGATGATTCTTTTTGTATGGACTTCCATCATAACATTCTCTCGTAAAATATATAAATTATCTTAAAATTTTTGCAACATTTCGAACAATCCTACATTTAATTGATTTTTTGACCGAAATTAGTATAAACTAGTGTATAATATATTACAATTTTTTGACAGAAACTTGAATTTAAAAAAGTATCGTAGAATCTATTTTTCAGATGATTCTTTGCATGGACACCCATCATAAACTTCCCTCGTAACATATAAGATGGATCTGGAAAGTTTGGTAGCATTTCTATCAGTCCCCGAATTAATTGATTTTTTTTACCGAAACTAGTATAAACTAATGTATAATATATTACGATTTTTTGACCGAAACTCGCATTTCAAAAAGTTTCGTAGAATCTAATTTTCAATTGATATCTTTGCATGGACTTCCATCATAACCGCTGCTCGTAAAATATATAAATGATCTTAAAAGTTTTACAACATTTCGAGCAGTCCTCGATTTAATTAATTTTTTGACCAAAACTAGTATAAACTAGTGTATAATGTATTACAATTTTTTGACCGGAACTTGCATTTCAAAAAGTTTCGTAGAATCTAATTTCCAGATGATTTTTTGCAGTACTTCTATAATAACCTTCCCTCGTAACATATAAGAAGGATCTGAAAAGTTTGATATCGTTTTGTACAGTCCTCGATTTAATTAGATTTTTTGAGCAAACTAGTATAAACTTGTGTATAATATATTATGATTTTTTGACCGAAACTTGCATTTGGAAAAGTTTAGTAGAATCAAGTTTTCAGATGATTCTTTTTGTATGGACTTCCATCACAACCTTCCCTCGTAAAATATATACATTATCTTAAAATTTTTGCAACATTTCGAACAATCCTCCATTTAATTGATTTTTAGACCGAAACTAGTATAAACTAGTGTATAATATATTACTATTTTTTGACTAAAACTTGCATTTAAAAAAGTTTCTTAGAATCTAATTTTCAAATGAATTTTTGCATGGACATCCATCATAACCCTCCCTCGTAACATATAAGATGGAACTTAAAAGTTTTGTAGCATTTCGATCAGTCCCCGATTTAATTGATTTTTTTACCGAAACTAGTATAAACTAATGTATAATATATAATGATTTTTTGACCGAAACTTGCATTTTGAAAGGTTTCATTGAATCTAAATTTCAGATGATTTTTTGCATGTACTTCCATAATAACCTTCCCTCGTAACATATATCAAGGATCTGAAAAGTTTGATATCGTTTCGTACAGTCCTCGATTTAATTTGATTTTTTCAGCAAAACTAGTATAAACTTGTGTATAATATATTTTGATTTTTTGACCGAAACTTGCATTTTTAAGAGTTTTGTAGAATCAAATTTTCAAATGATTTTTTGTATAGACTTCCTTCATAGCCTTAGCTCGTAAAATATCTAAATGATCTTAAAACTTTTACAACATTTCGAACAGTCCTCGATTTAATTAATTTTTTGACCAAAACTAGTATAAAATAGTGTATAATATATTACAATGTTTTGACCGGAACTTGCATTTCAAAAAGTTTCGTATATTCTATTTTTCAAATGATTCTTTGCATGGACACCCATCATAACCTTCCCTCGTAACATATAAGATGGATCTGGAAAGTTTGGTAGCATTTCTATCTGTCCTCCATTTAATTTTATTTTTTGAACAAAACTAGTATAAACTAGTGTATAATATATAATGATTTTTTGACCGAAACTTGCATTTTGAAAAGTTTCATTGAATCTAATTTTCAGATGATTTTTTGCATGTACTTCCATAATAACCTTCCCTCGTAACATATATCAAGGATCTGAAAAGTTTGATTTCGTTTCGTACAGTCCTTGATTTAATTTTATTTTTTTAGACAAACTACTATAAACTTGTGTATAATATATTATGATTTTTTGACCGAAAATTGCATTTGGAAAAGTTTTGTTGAATCAAATTTTCAGATGATTTTTTGTATATACTTCCATCATAGCCTTCGCTCGTAAAATTTATAAATGATCTTAAAAGTTTTGCAACATTTCGAACAGTCCTCCATTTAATTGATTTTTTGACCGAAACTAGTATAAACTAGTGTATAATATATTACTATTTTTTGACTGAAACTTGCATTTAAAAAAGTTTCGTAGACTCTAATTTTCATATGAATTTCTGCATGGACATCCATCATAACCCTCCCTCGTAACATATAAGATGTATCTTAAATATTTTATAGCATTTCGATCAGTCCCCGATTTAATTGATTTTTTTTTACCAAAACTAGTATAAACTAATGTATAATATATTACGATTTTTTGACCGAAACTCGCATTTCAAAAAGTTTCGTAGAATCTAATTTTCAATTGATGTTTTTGCATTGACTTCAATCATAACCTCCCCTCGTAACCTATAAGAAGGATCTGAAAAGTTTTGTATCATTTAGAACAGTCCTCGATTTAATTTGATTTTTTGAGCAAAACTAGTATAAACTAGTGTATAATATATAATGATTTTTTGACCGAAACTTGCAATTTGAAAAGTTTCATTGAATCTAATTTTCAGATGATTTTTTGCATGTACTTCCATAATAACCTTCCCTCGTAACATATATCAAGGATCTGAAAAGTTTGATATCGTTTCGTACAGCCCTCGATTTAATTTGATTTTTTTAGCAAAACTAGTATAAACGTGTGTATAATATATTATGATTTTTTGACCGAAACTTGCATTTGGAAAAGTTTTGTTGAATCAAATTTTCAGATGATTTTTGGTATAGACTTCCTTCATAACCGCTGCTCGTAAAATATATAAATGATCTTAAAAGTTTTACAATTTTTTGACCGGAACTTGCATTTTGAAAAGTTTCGTATATTCTATTTTTCAGATGATTCATTGCATGTACTTCTATAATAACCTTCCCTCGTAACATATAAGATGGATCTGAAAAGTTTGATATCGTTTCGTACAGTCCTCTATTTAATTAGATTTTTTGAGCAAACTAGTATAAACTTGGGTATAATATATTATGATTTTTTGACCGAAACTTGCATTTGGAAAAGTTTTGTAGAATCAAGTTTTTAGATGATTTTTTGTATGGACTTCCATCATAACCTACCCTTGTAAAATATATAAATTATCTTAAAGTTTTTGTAACATTTTGAACAGTCCTCGATTTAATTGATTTTTTGACCGAAACTAGTATAAACTTTCGTAGAATCTAATTTTAAAATGAATTTTTTCATGGACATCCATCATAACCTTCCCTCGTAACATATAAGATGGATATGAAAAGTTTTGTAGCATTTCTATCAGTTCCCGATTTAATTGATTTTTTTTACCGAAACTAGTATAAACTAATATATAATATATTACTATTTTTTGACCGAAATTCGCATTTCAAAAAGTTTCGTAGAATCTAATTTTCAATTGATATTTTTTGCATGGACTTCAATCATAACCTCCCCTACTAACATATAAGAAGGATCTGAAAAGTTTTGTATCGTTTCGAACAGTCATCGGTTTAATTTGATTTTTTTAGCAAAACTAGTATAAACTAGTGTATAATATATAATGATTTTATGACCGAAACTTGTATTTCGAAAAGTTTCATAGAATCTAATTTCCAGATGATTTTTTGCAGTACTTCCATATTTTTTGACCGAAACTTGCATTTGGAAAAGTTTAGTAGAATCAAGTTACTAGATGATTCTTTTTGTATGGACTTCGATCATAACCTTCCCTCGTAAAATATATAAATTATCTTAAAAGTTTTGCAACATTTCGAACAGTCCTCCATTTAATTGATTTTTTGACCGAAACTAGTATAAACTAGTGTATAATATATTACTATTTTTTGACTAAAACTTGCATTTAAAAAAGTTTCTTAGAATCTAATTTTCAAATGAATTTCTGCATGGACATCCATCATATCCTTCCCTCGTAACATATAAGATAGATCTTAAACATTTTGTAGCATTTCGATCAGTCCCCAATTTAATTGATTTTTTTACCGAAACTAGTATAAACTAATGTATAATATATTACGATTTTTTGACCGAAACTCGCATTTAAAAAAGTTTTGTAGAATCTAATTTTCAATTGATTATTTTGCATGGACTTCCATCATAACCTCCCCTCGTAACATATAAGAAGGATCTGAAAAGTTTTGTATCGTTTCGAACAGTCCTCGATTTAATTTGATTTTTTGAACAAAACTAGTATAAACAGTGTATAATATATAATGATTTTTTGACCGAAACATGCATTTTTAAAAGTTTTGTTGAATCAAATTTTCAGATGATTTTTTGTATAGACTTCCTTCATAGCCTTCGCTCGTAAAATATCTAAATGATCTTAAAACTTTTACAACATTTCGAACAGTCCTCGATTTAATTAATTTTTTGACCAAAACTAGTATAAACTAGTGTATAATATATTACAATGTTTTGACCGGAACTTGCATTTCAAAAAGTTTCGTATATTCTATTTTTCAGATGATTCTTTGCATGGACACCCATCATAACCTTCCCTCGTAACATATAAGATGGATCTGGAAAGTTTGGTAGCATTTCTATCAGTCCCCGATTTAATTGATTTTTTTAATATAAATGATTTTTTGACCGAAACTTGCATTTCGAAAAGTTTCATAGAATCTAATTTTCAGATGATTTTTGCAGTACTTCCATAATATCCTTCCCTCGTAAAATATAAGAAGGATCTGAAAAGTTTGATATCGTTTCGTAAAGTCCTCGATTTTATTTGATTTTTTGAGCAAACTACTATAAACTTGTGTATAATATATTATGATTTTTTGACCTAAACTTGCATTTGGAAAAGTTTTGTAGAATCAAGTTTTCAGATGATTCTTTTTGTATGGACTTCCATCATAACCTTCCCTCGTAAAATATATAAATTATCTTAAAATTTTAGCAACATTTCGAACAATCCTCCATTTAATTGATTTTTTGACCGAAATTAGTATATACTAGTGTATAATATATTACTATTATTTTACAGAAACTATAATTTAAAAAAGTTTCGTAGAATCTAATTTTCAAATGAATTTCTGCATGGACATCCATCATAACCTTCCCTCGTAACATATAAGATAGATCTTAAACGTTTTGTAGCATTTCGATCAGTCCCCGATTTAATTGATTTTTTTTTACCGAAACTAGTATAAACTAATGTATAATATATTACGATTTTTTGACCGAAACTCGCATTTCAAAAAGTTTCGTAGAATCTAATTTTCAATTGATTTTTTTGCATGGACTTCAATCATAACCTCCGCTCTTAACATATAAGAAGGATCTGAAAAGTTTTGTATCATTTCGAACAGTCCTTGATTTAATTTGATTTTTTGAGTAAAACTAGTATAAACTAGTGTATAATATATAATGATTTTTTGACCGAAACTCGCATTTTGAAAAGTTTCATTGAATTTAATTTTCAGATGATTTTTTGCATGTACTTCCATAATAACCTTCCCTCGTAACATATATCAAGGATCTGAAAAGTTTGATATCGTTTCGTACAATCCTCGATTTAATTTGATTTTTTTAGCAAAACTAGTATAAACTTGTGTATAATATATTATGATTTTTTGACCGAAACTTGCATTTTTAAAAGTTTTGTTGAATCAAATTTTCAGATGATTTTTTGTATAGACTTCCTTCATAGCATTCGCTCGTAAAATATCTAAATGATCTTAAAAGATTTACAACATTTCGAACAGTCCTCGATTTAATTAATTTTTTGACCAAAACGAGTATAAACTAGTGTATAATATATTACAATGTTTTGACCGGAACTTGCATTTCAAAAAGTTTCGTATATTCTATTTTTCTGATAATTCTTTGCATGGACACCCTTCATAACCTTCTCTCGTAACATATAAGATGGATCTGGATAGTTTGGTAGCATTTCTATCAGTCCCCGATTTAATTGATTTTTTTTACCAAAACTAGTATAAACTAATGTATAATATATTACGATTTTTTGACCGAAATTTGCATTTCAAAAAGTTTCGTAGAATCTAATTTTCAATCGATTTTTTTGCATGGACTTCAATCATAACCTCCCCTCGTAACCTATAAGAAGGATCTGAAATGTTTTGTATCGTTTCGAACAGTCCTCGATTTAATTTGATTTTTTTAGCAAAACTAGTATAAACTAGTGTATAATATAAATGATTTTTTGACCGAAACTTGCATTTCGAAAAGTTTCATAGAATCTAATTTTCAGATGATTTTTGCAGTACTTCCATAATATCCTTCCCTCGTAAAATATAAGAAGGATCTGAAAAGTTTGATATCGTTTCGTTAAGTCCTCAATTTTATTTGATTTTTTGAGCAAACTACTATAAACTTGTGTATAATATATTATGATTTTTTTGACCGAAAATTGCATTTGGAAAAGTTTTGTAGAATAAAGTTTTCCGATTATTCTTTTTGTATGGACTTCCATCATAACATTCCCTCGTAAAATATATAAATTATCTTAAAATTTTTGCAACATTTCGAACAATCCTCCATTTAATTGATTTTTTGACCGAAATTAGTATAAACTACTGTATAATATATTACTATTTTTTGACAGAAACTTGAATTTAAAAAAGTTTCGTAGAATCTAATTTTCAAATGATTCTTTGCATGGACATCCATCATAACCTTCCCTCGTAACATATAAGATAGATCTTAAACGTTTTGTAGCATTTCGATCAGTCCCCGATTTAATTGATTTTTTTTACCGAAACTAGTATAAATTAATGTATAATATATTAAGATTTTTTGACCGAAACTCGCATTTAAAAAAGTTTCGTATAATCTAATTTTCAATTGATTATTTTACATGGACTTCAATCATAACCTCCCCTCGTAACATATAAGAAGGAGCTGAAAAGTTTTGTATCGTTTCGAACAGTCCTCGATTTAATTTGATTTTTTTAGCAAAACTAGTATAAACTAGTGTATAATATATAATGATTTTTTGACCGAAACTTGCATTTCGAAAAGTTTCATAGAATCTAATTTTCAGATGATTTTTGCAGTACTTCCATAATAACCTTCCCTCGTAACATGTATCAAGGATCTGAAAAGTTTGATATCGTTTCGTACAGTCCTCGATTTAATTTGATTTTTTTAGCAAAACTATTATAAACTTGTGTATAATATATTATGATTTTTGACCGAAACTTGCATTTTTAAAAGTTTTGTTGAATCAAATTTTCAGATGATTTTTTGTATAGACTTCCTTCATAGCCTTCGCTCGTAAAATATATAAATTATCTTAAATTTTTACAACATTTCGAACAGTCCTCGATTTAATTGATTTTTTGACCGAAATTAGTATAAACTAGTGTATAATATATTACAAGTTTTTGACCGGAACTTGCATTTCAAAAAGTTTCGTATATTCTATTTTTCAGATGATTCTTTGCATGGACATCCATCATAAACTTCTCTCGTAACATATAAGATGGATCTTGAAAGTTTGGTAGCATTTCTATCAGTCCCCAATTTAATTTATTTTTTTTACCGAAACTAGTATAAACTAATGTATAATATATTACGATTTTTTGACCGAAACTCGCATTTCAAAAAGTTTCGTAGAATCTAATTTTCAGATGATTTTTTTGCATGGACTTCAATCATAACCTCCCCTCGTAACCTATAAGAAGGATCTGAAAAGTTTTGTATCGTTTCGAACAGTCCTCGATTTAATTTGATTTTTTAGCAAAACTAGTATAAACTAGTGTATAATATAAATGATTTTTTGACCGAAACTTGCATTTCGAAAAGTTTCATAGAATCTAATTTTCAGATGATTTTTGCAGTACTTCCATAATATCCTTCCATCGTAAAATATAATAAGGATCTGAAAAGTTTGATATCGTTGCGTACAATCCTCGATTTAATTTGATTTTTTGAGCAAACTACTATAAACTTGTGTATAATATATTATGATTTTTTGACCGAAACTTGCATTTGGAAAAGTTTTGTACAATAAAGTTTTCCGATGATTCTTTTTGTATGGACTTCCATCATAACCTTCCCTCGTAAAATATATAAATTATCTTAAAATTTTCGCAACATTTCGAACAATCCTCCATTTAATTGATTTTTTGACCGAAATTAGTATAAACTAGTGTATAATATATTACTATTTTTTGACAGAAACTTGAATTTATAAAAGTTTCGTAGAATCTAATTTTCAAATGAATTTCTGCATGGACATCCATCCTAACCTTCCCTCGTAACATATAAGATAGATCTTAAACGTTTTGTAGCATTTCGATCAGTCCCCGATTTAATTGATTTTTTTTACCGAAACTAGTATAAACTAATGTATAATATATTACGGTTTTTTGACCGAAACTCGCATTTCAAAAAGTTTCGTAGAATCTAATTTTCAATTGATTGTTTTGCATGGACTTTCATCATAACCTCCCCTCGTAACATATAAGAAAGATCTGAAAAGTTTTGTATCGTTTCGAACAGTCCTCAATTTAATTTGATTTTTTGAGCTAAACTAGTATAAACTAGTGTATAATATATAATGATTTTGTACCGAAACTTGCATTTTGAAAAGTTTCATTGAATCTAATTTTCAGATGATTTTTTGCATTTACTTCCATGATAACCTTCCCTCGTAACATATATCAAGGATCTGAAAAGTTTATATCATTTCGTACAGTCCTCGATTAAATTTGATTTTTTTAGCAAAACTAGTATAAACTTGTGTATAATATAAATGATTTTTTGACCGAAACTTGCATTTCGAAAAGTTTCATAGAATCTAATTTTCAGATGATTTTTGCAGTACTTCCATAATATCCTTCCCTCATAAAATATAAGAAGGATCTGAAAAGTTTGATATCGTTACGTACAGTCCTCGATTTAATTTGATTTTTTGAGCAAACTACTATAAAATTGTGTATAATATATTATGATTTTTTGACCGAAACTTGCATTTGGAAAAGTTTTGTAGAATAAAGTTTTCCGATGATTCTTTTTGGTTGGACTTCCATCATAACCTTCCCTCGTAAAATATATAAATTATCTTAAAAGTTTTGCAACATTTCGAACAATCCTCCATTTAATTGATTTTTTGACCGAAATTAGTATAAACTAGTGTATAATATATTACTATTTTTTGACAGAAACTTGAATTTAAAAAAGTTTCGTAGAATTTCATTTTCAAATGAATTTCCGCATGGACATCCATCATAACCTTCCCTCGTAACATATAAGATAGATCTTAATCGTTTTGTAGCATTTCGATCAGTCCCCGATTTAATTGATTTTTTTTACCGAAACTAGTATAAATAATGTATAATATATTACGATTTTTTGACCGAAACTCGCATTTCAAAAAGTTTCGTAGAATCTAATTTTCAATTGATTGTTTTGCATGGACTTTCATCATAACCTCCCCTCGTAACATATAAGAAAGATCTGAAAAGTTTTGTATCGTTTCGAACAGTCCTCGATTTAATTTTATTTTTTGAGCTAAACTAGTATAAACTAGTGTATAATATATAATGATATTTGACCGAAACTTGCATTTTGAAAAGTTTCATTGAATCTAATTTTCAGATGATTTTTTTCATGTACTTCCATAATAACCTTCCCTCGTAACATATATCAAGGATCTGAAAAGTTTGATATCGTTTGGTACAGTCCTCGATTTAATTTGATTTTTTTAGCAAAACTAGTATAAACTTGTGTATAATATAAATGATTTTTTGACCGAAACTTGCATTTCGAAAAGTTTCATAGAATCTAATTTTCAGATGATTTTTGCAGTACTTCCATAATATCCTTCCATCGTAAAATATAAGAAGGATCTGAAAAGTTTGATATCGTTGCGTACAGTCCTCGATTTAATTTGATTTTTTGAGCAAACTACAATAAACTTGTGTATAATATATTATGATTTTTTGACCGAAACTTGCATTTGGAAAAGTTTTGTAGAATAAAGTTTTCCGATGATTCTATTTGTATGGACTTCCATCATAACCTTCCCTCGTAAAATATATAAATTATCTTAAAATTTTCGCAACATTTCGAACAATCCTCCATTTAATTTATTTTTTGACCGAAATTAGTATAAACTAATGTATAATATATTACTATTTTTTGACAGAAACTTGAATTTAAAAAAGTTTCGTAGAATTTCATTTTCAAATGAATTTCCGCATGGGCATCCATCATAACCTTCCCTCGTAACATATAAGATAGATCTTAATCGTTTTGTAGCATTTCGATCAGTCCCCGATTTAATTGATTTTTTTTACCGAAACTAGTATAAACTAATGCATAATATATTACGATTTTTTGACCGAAACTCGCATTTCAAAAAGTTTCGTAGAATCTAATTTTCAATTGATTGTTTTGCATGGACTTTCATCATAACCTCCCCTCGTAACATATAAGAAAGATCTGAAAAGTTTTGTATCGTTTCGAAAAGTCCTCGATTTAATTTTATTTTTTGAGCTAAACTAGTATAAACTAGTGTATAATATATAATGATATTTGACCGAAACTTGCATTTTGAAAAGTTTCATTGAATCTAATTTTCAGATGATTTTTTTCATGTACTTCCATAATAACCTTCCCTCGTAACATATATCAAGGATCTGAAAAGTTTGATATCGTTTCGTACAGTCCTCGATTTAATTTGATTTTTTTAGCAAAACTAGTATAAACTTGTGTATAATATAAATGATTTTTTGACCGAAACTTGCATTTCGAAAAGTTTCATAGAATCTAATTTTCAGATGATTTTTGCAGTACTTCCATAATATCCTTCCATCGTAAAATATAAGAAGGATCTGAAAAGTTTGATATCGTTGCGTACAGTCCTCGATTTAATTTGATTTTTTGAGCAAACTACTATAAACTTGTGTATAATATATTATGATTTTTTGACCGAAACTTGCATTTGGAAAAGTTTTGTACAATAAAGTTTTCCGATGATTCTTTTTGTATGGACTTCCATCATAACCTTCCCTCGTAAAATATATAAATTATCTTAAAATTTTCGCAACATTTCGAACAATCCTCCATTTATTTATTTTTTGACCGAAATTAGTATAAACTAGTGTATAATATATTACTATTTTTTGACAGAAACTTGAAGTTAAAAAAGTTCCGTAGAATCTAATTTTCAAATGAATTTCTGCATGGACATCCATCATAACCTTCCCTCGTAACATATAAGATAGATCTTAAACGTTTTGTAGCATTTCGATCAGTCCCCGATTTAATTGATTTTTTTTACCGAAACTAGTATAAACTAATGTATAATATATTACGATTTTTTGACCGAAACTCGCATTTCAAAAAGTTTCGTAGAATCTAATTTTCAATTGATTGTTTTGCATGGACTTTCATCATAACCTCCCCTCGTAACATATAAGAAAGATCTGAAAAGTTTTGTATTGTTTCGAACAGTCCTCAATTTAATTTGATTTTTTGAGCTAAACTAGTATAAACTAGTGTATAATATATAATGATTTTGTACCGAAACTTGCATTTTGAAAAGTTTCATTGAATATAATTTTCAGATGATTTTTTGCATTTACTTCCATGATAACCTTCCCTCGTAACATATATCAAGGATCTGAAAAGTTTGATATCATTTCGTACAGTCCTCGATTAAATTTGATTTTTTTAGCAAAACTAGTATAAACTTGTGTATAATATAAATGATTTTTTGACCGAAACTTGCATTTCGAAAAGTTTCATAGAATCTAATTTTCAGATGATTTTTGCAGTACTTCCATAATATCCTTCCCTCGTAAAATATAAGAAGGATCTGAAAAGTTTGATATCGTTACGTACAGTTCTCGATTTAATTTGATTTTTTGAGCAAACTACTATAAACTTGTGTATAATATATTATGATTTTTTTACCGAAACTTGCATTTGGAAAAGTTTTGTAGAATAAAGTTTTCCGATTATTCTTTTTGTATGGACTTCCATCATAACCTTCCCTCGTAAAATATATAAATTATCTTAAAATTTTTGCAACATTTCGAACAATCCTCCATTTAATTGATTTTTTGACCGAAATTAGTATAAACTAGTGTATAATATATTACTATTTTTTGACAGAAACTTGAATTTAAAAAAGTTTCGTAGAATCTAATTTTCAAATGAATTTCTGCATGGACATCCATTATAACCTTCCCTCGTAACATATAAGATAGATCTTAAACGTTTTGTAGCATTTCGATCAGTCCCCGATTTAATTGATTTTTTTTACCGAAACTAGTACAAACTAATGTATAATATATTACGATTTTTTGACCGAAACTCGCATTTCAAAAAGTTTCGTAGAATCTAATTTTCAATTGATTGTTTTGCATGGACTTTCATCATAACCTCCCCTCGTAACATATAAGAAAGATTTGAAATGTTTTGTATCGTTTCGAAAAGTCCTCGATTTAATTTGATTTTTTGAGCTAAACTAGTATAAACAAGTGTAAAATATATAATGATTTTTGACCAAAACTTGCATTTTGAAAAGTTTCATTGAATCTAATTTTCAGATGATTTTTTGCATGTACTTCCATAATAACCTTCCCTCGTAACATATATCAAGGATCTGAAAAGTTTGATATCGTTTCGTACAGTCCTCGATTTAATTTGAATTTTTTAGCAAAACTAGTATAAACTTGTGTATAATATAAATGATTTTTTGACCGAAACTTGCATTTCGAAAAGTTTCATAGAATCTAATTTTCAGATGATTTTTGCAGTACTTCCATAATATCCTTCCCTCGTAAAATATAAGAAGGATCTGAAAAGTTTGATATCGTTGCGTACAGTCCTCGATTTAATTTGATTTTTTGAGCAAACTACTATAAACTTGTGTATAATATATTATGATTTTTTGACCGAAACTTGCATTTGGAAAAGTTTTGTAGAATAAAGTTTTCCGATGATTCTTTTTGTATGGACTTCCATCATAACCTTCCCTCGTAAAATATATAAATTATCTTAAAATTTTCGCAACATTTCGAACAATCCTCCATTTAATTTATTTTTTGACCGAAATTAGTATAAACTAGTGTATAATATATTACTATTTTTTGACAGAAACTTGAATTTAAAAAAGTTTCGTAGAATCTAATTTTCAAATGAATTTCTGCATGGACATCCATCATAACCTTCCCTCGTAACATATAAGATAGATCTTAAACGTTTTGTAGCATTTCGATCAGTCCCCGATTTAATTGATTTTTTTTACCGAAACTAGTATAAACTAATGTATAATATATTACGATTTTTTGACCGAAACTCGCATTTCAAAAAGTTTCGTAGAATCTAATTTTCAATTGATTGTTTTGCATGGACTTTCATCATAACCTCCCCTCGTAACATATAAGAAAGATCTGAAAAGTTTTGTATCGTTTCGAACAGTCCTCAATTTAATTTGATTTTTTGAGCTAAACTAGTATAAACTAGTATATAATATATAATGATTTTGTACCGAAACTTGCATTTTGAAAAGTTTCATTGAATATAATTTTCAGATGATTTTTTGCATTTACTTCCATGATAACCTTCCCTCGTAACATATATCAAGGATCTGAAAAGTTTGATATCATTTCGTACAGTCCTCGATTAAATTTGATTTTTTTAGCAAAACTAGTATAAACTTGTGTATAATATAAATGATTTTTTGACCGAAACTTGTATTTCGAAAAGTTTCATAGAATCTAATTTTCAGATGATTTTTGCAGTACTACCATAATATCCTTCCCTCGTAAAATATAAGAAGGATCTGATAAGTTTGATATCGTTACGTACAGTCCTCGATTTAATTTGATTTTTTGAGCAAACTACTATAAACTTGTGTATAATATATTATGATTTTTTTACCGAAACTTGCATTTGGAAAAGTTTTTTAGAATAAAGTTTTCCGATGATTCTTTTTGTATGGACTTCCATCATAACCTTCCCTCGTAAAATATATAAATTATCTTAAAATTTTTGCAACATTTCGAACAATCCTCCATTTAATTGATTTTTTGACCGAAATTAGTATAAACTAGTGTATAATATATTACTATTTTTTGACAGAAACTTGAATTTAAAAAAGTTTCGTAGAATCTAATTTTCAAATGAATTTCTGCATGGACATCCATTATAACCTTCCCTCGTAACATATAAGATAGATCTTAAACGTTTTGTAGCATTTCGATCAGTCCCCGATTTAATTGATTTTTTTTACCGAAACTAGTATAAACTAATGTATAATATATTACGATTTTTTGACCTAAACTCGCATTTCAAAAAGTTTCGTAGAATCTAATTTTCAATTGATTGTTTTGCATGGACTTTCATCATAACCTCCCCTCGTAACATATAAGAAAGATCTGAAAAGTTTTGTATCGTTTCGAACAGTCCTCGATTTAATTTGATTGTTTGAGCTAAACTAGTATAAACAAGTGTAAAATATATAATGATTTTTGACCGAAACTTGCATTTTGAAAAGTTTCATTGAATCTAATTTTCAGATGATTTTTTGCATGTACTTCCATAATAACCTTCCCTCGTAACATATATCAAGGATCTAAAAAGTTTGATATCGTTTCGTACAGTCCTCGATTTAATTTGAATTTTTTAGCAAAACTAGTATAAACTTGTGTATAATATAAATGATTTTTTGACCGAAACTTGCATTTCGAAAAGTTTCATAGAATCTAATTTTCAGATGATTTTTGCAGTACTTCCATAATATCCTTCCCTCGTAAAATATAAGAAGGATCTGAAAAGTTTGATATCGTTGCGTACAGTCCTCGATTTAATTTGATTTTTTGAGCAAACTACTATAAACTTGTGTATAATATATTATGATTTTTTGACCGAAACTTGCATTTGGAAAAGTTTTGTAGAATAAAGTTTTCCGATGATTCTTTTTGTATGGACTTCCATCATAACCTTCCCTCGTAAAATATATAAATTATCTTAAAATTTTCGCAACATTTCGAACAATCCTCCATTTAATTTATTTTTTGACCGAAATTAGTATAAACTAGTGTATAATATATTACTATTTTTTGACAGAAACTTGAATTTAAAAAAGTTTCGTAGAATCTAATTTTCAAATGAATTTCTGCATGGACATCCATCATAACCTTCCCTCGTAACATATAAGATAGATCTTAAACGTTTTGTAGCATTTCGATCAGTCCCCGATTTAATTGAATTTTTTTACCGAAACTAGTATAAACTAATGTATAATATATTACGATTTTTTGACCGAAACTCGCATTTCAAAAAGTTTCGTAGAATCTAATTTTCAATTGATTGTTTTGCATGGACTTTCATCATAACCTCCCCTCGTAACATATAAGAAAGATCTGAAAAGTTTTGTATCGTTTCGAACAGTCCTCAATTTAATTTGATTTTTTGAGCTAAACTAGTATAAACTAGTATATAATATATAATGATTTTGTACCGAAACTTGCATTTTGAAAAGTTTCATTGAATATAATTTTCAGATGATTTTTTGCATTTACTTCCATGATAACCTTCCCTCGTAACATATATCAAGGATCTGAAAAGTTTGATATCATTTCGTACAGTCCTCGATTAAATTTGATTTTTTTAGCAAAACTAGTATAAACTTGTGTATAATATAAATGATTTTTTGACCGAAACTTGTATTTCGAAAAGTTTCATAGAATCTAATTTTCAGATGATTTTTGCAGTACTACCATAATATCCTTCCCTCGTAAAATATAAGAAGGATCTGATAAGTTTGATATCGTTACGTACAGTCCTCGATTTAATTTGATTTTTTGAGCAAACTACTATAAACTTGTGTATAATATATTATGATTTTTTTACCGAAACTTGCATTTGGAAAAGTTTTTTAGAATAAAGTTTTCCGATGATTCTTTTTGTATGGACTTCCATCATAACCTTCCCTCGTAAAATATATAAATTATCTTAAAATTTTTGCAACATTTCGAACAATCCTCCATTTAATTGATTTTTTGACCGAAATTAGTATAAACTAGTGTATAATATATTACTATTTTTTGACAGAAACTTGAATTTAAAAAAGTTTCGTAGAATCTAATTTTCAAATGAATTTCTGCATGGACATCCATTATAACCTTCCCTCGTAACATATAAGATAGATCTTAAACGTTTTGTAGCATTTCGATCAGTCCCCGATTTAATTGATTTTTTTTACCGAAACTAGTATAAACTAATGTATAATATATTACGATTTTTTGACCTAAACTCGCATTTCAAAAAGTTTCGTAGAATCTAATTTTCAATTGATTGTTTTGCATGGACTTTCATCATAACCTCCCCTCGTAACATATAAGAAAGATCTGAAAAGTTTTGTATCGTTTCGAACAGTCCTCGATTTAATTTGATTTTTTGAGCTAAACTAGTATAAACAAGTGTAAAATATATAATGATTTTTGACCGAAACTTGCATTTTGAAAAGTTTCATTGAATCTAATTTTCAGATGATTTTTTGCATGTACTTCCATAATAACCTTCCCTCGTAACATATATCAAGGATCTAAAAAGTTTGATATCGTTTCGTACAGTCCTCGATTTAATTTGAATTTTTTAGCAAAACTAGTATAAACTTGTGTATAATATAAATGATTTTTTGACCGAAACTTGCATTTCGAAAAGTTTCATAGAATCTAATTTTCAGATGATTTTTGCAGTACTTCCATAATATCCTTCCCTCGTAAAATATAAGAAGGATCTGAAAAGTTTGATATCGTTGCGTACAGTCCTCGATTTAATTTGATTTTTTGAGCAAACTACTATAAACTTGTGTATAATATATTATGATTTTTTGACCGAAACTTGCATTTGGAAAAGTTTTGTAGAATAAAGTTTTCCGATGATTCTTTTTGTATGGACTTCCATCATAACCTTCCCTCGTAAAATATATAAATTATCTTAAAATTTTCGCAACATTTCGAACAATCCTCCATTTAATTTATTTTTTGACCGAAATTAGTATAAACTAGTGTATAATATATTACTATTTTTTGACAGAAACTTGAATTTAAAAAAGTTTCGTAGAATCTAATTTTCAAATGAATTTCTGCATGGACATCCATCATAACCTTCCCTCGTAACATATAAGATAGATCTTAAACATTTTGTAGCATTTCGATCAGTCCCCGATTTAATTGATTTTTTTTACCGAAACTAGTATAAACTAATGTATAATATATTACGATTTTTTGACCGAAACTCGCATTTCAAAAAGTTTCGTAGAATCTAATTTTCAATTGATTGTTTTGCATGGACTTTCATCATAACCTCCCCTCGTAACATATAAGAAAGATCTGAAAAGTTTTGTATCGTTTCGAACAGTCCTCAATTTAATTTGATTTTTTGAGCTAAACTAGTATAAACTAGTATATAATATATAATGATTTTGTACCGAAACTTGCATTTTGAAAAGTTTCATTGAATATAATTTTCAGATGATTTTTTGCATTTACTTCCATGATAACCTTCCCTCGTAACATATATCAAGGATCTGAAAAGTTTGATATCGTTTCGTACAGTCCTCGATTAAATTTGATTTTTTTAGCAAAACTAGTATAAACTTGTGTATAATATAAATGATTTTTTGACCGAAACTTGTATTTCGAAAAGTTTCATAGAATCTAATTTTCAGATGATTTTTGCAGTACTACCATAATATCCTTCCCTCGTAAAATATAAGAAGGATCTGATAAGTTTGATATCGTTACGTACAGTCCTCGATTTAATTTGATTTTTTGAGCAAACTACTATAAACTTGTGTATAATATATTATGATTTTTTTACCGAAACTTGCATTTGGAAAAGTTTTTTAGAATAAAGTTTTCCGATGATTCTTTTTGTATGGACTTCCATCATAACCTTCCCTCGTAAAATATATAAATTATCTTAAAATTTTTGCAACATTTCGAACAATCCTCCATTTAATTGATTTTTTGACCGAAATTAGTATAAACTAGTGTATAATATATTACTATTTTTTGACAGAAACTTGAATTTAAAAAAGTTTCGTAGAATCTAATTTTCAAATGAATTTCTGCATGGACATCAATTATAACCTTCCCTCGTAACATATAAGATAGATCTTAAACGTTTTGTAGCATTTCGATCAGTCCCCGATTTAATTGATTTTTTTTACCGAAACTAGTATAAACTAATGTATAATATATTACGATTTTTTGACCTAAACTCGCATTTCAAAAAGTTTCGTAGAATCTAATTTTCAATTGATTGTTTTGCATGGACTTTCATCATAACCTCCCCTCGTAACATATAAGAAAGATCTGAAAAGTTTTGTATCGTTTCGAACAGTCCTCAATTTAATTTGATTTTTTGAGCTAAACTAGTATAAACAAGTGTAAAATATATAATGATTTTGTACCGAAACTTGCATTTTGAAAAGTTTCATTGAATATAATTTTCAGATGATTTTTTGCATTTACTTCCATGATAACCTTCCCTCGTAACATATATCAAGGATCTAAAAAGTTTGATATCGTTTCGTAGAGTCCTCGATTTAATTTGAATTTTTTAGCAAAACTAGTATAAACTTGTGTATAATATAAATGATTTTTTGACCAAAACTTGCATTTCGAAAAGTTTCATAGAATCTAATTTTCAGATGATTTTTGCAGTACTTCCATAATATCCTTCCCTCGTAAAATATAAGAAGGATCTGAAAAGTTTGATATCGTTGCGTACAGTCCTCGATTTAATTTGATTTTTTGAGCAAACTACTATAAACTTGTGTATAATATATTATGATTTTTTGACCGAAACTTGCATTTGGAAAAGTTTTGTAGAATAAATTTTCCGATGATTATTTTGGTATGGACTTCCATCATAACCTTCCCTCGTAAAATATATAAATTATCTTAAAATTTTTGCAACATTTCGAACAATCCTCCATTTATTTGATTTTTTGACCGAAATTAGTATAAACTAGTGTATAATATATTACTATTTTTTGACAGAAACTTGAATTTAAAAAAGTTTCGTAGAATCTAATTTTCAAATGAATTTCTGCATGGACATCCATCATAACCTTCCCTCGTAACATATAAGATAGATCTTAAACGTTTTGTAGCATTTCGATTAGTCCACGATTTAATTGATTTTTTTTACCGAAACTAGTATAAACTAATGTATAATATATTACGATTTTTTGACCGAAACTCGCATTTCAAAAAGATTCGTAGAATCTAATTTTCAATTGATTGTTTTGCATGGACTTTCATCATAACCTCCCCTCGTAACATATAAGAAAGATCTGAAAAGTTTTGTATCGTTTCGAACAGTCCTCGATTTAATTTGATTTTTTGAGCTAAACTAGTATAAACAAGTGTAAAATATATAATGATTTTTGACCGAAACTTGCATTTTGAAAAGTTTCATTGAATCTAATTTTCAGATGATTTTTTGCATGTACTTCCATAATAACCTTCCCTCGTAACATATATCAAGGATCTAAAAAGTTTGATATCGTTTCGTACAGTCCTCGATTTAATTTGAATTTTTTAGCAAAACTAGTATAAACTTGTGTATAATATAAATGATTTTTTGACCGAAACTTGCATTTCGAAAAGTTTCATAGAATCTAATTTTCAGATGATTTTTGCAGTACTTCCATAATATCCTTCCCTCGTAAAATATAAGAAGGATCTGAAAAGTTTGATATCGTTGCGTACAGTCCTCGATTTAATTTGATTTTTTGAGCAAACTACTATAAACTTGTGTATAATATATTATGATTTTTTGACCGAAACTTGCATTTGGAAAAGTTTTGTAGAATAAATTTTCCGATGATTATTTTGGTATGGACTTCCATCATAACCTTCCCTCGTAAAATATATAAATTATCTTAAAATTTTTGCAACATTTCGAACAATCCTCCATTTATTTGATTTTTTGACCGAAATTAGTATAAACTAGTGTATAATATATTACTATTTTTTGACAGAAACTTGAATTTAAAAAAGTTTCGTAGAATCTAATTTTCAAATGAATTTCTGCATGGACATCCATCATAACCTTCCCTCGTAACATATAAGATAGATCTTAAACGTTTTGTAGCATTTCGATTAGTCCACGATTTAATTGATTTTTTTTACCGAAACTAGTATAAACTAATGTATAATATATTACGATTTTTTGACCGAAACTCGCATTTCAAAAAGATTCGTAGAATCTAATTTTCAATTGATTGTTTTGCATGGACTTTCATCAGAACCTCCCCTCGTAACATATAAGAAAGATCTGAAAAGTTTTGTATCGTTTCAAACAGTCCTCGATTTAATTTGATTTTTTGAGCTAAACTAGTATAAACAAGTGTAAAATATATAATGATTTTTGACCGAAACTTGCATTTTGAAAAGTTTCATTGAATCTAATTTTCAGATGATTTTTTGCATGTACTTCCATAATAACCTTCCCTCGTAACATATATCAAGGATCTGAAAAGTTTGATATCGTTTCGTACAGTCCTCGATTTAATTTGAATTTTTTAGCAAAACTAGTATAAACTTGTGTATAATATAAATGATTTTTTGACCGAAACTTGCATTTCGAAAAGTTTCATAGAATCTAATTTTCAGATGATTTTTGCAGTACTTCCATAATATCCTTCCCTCGTAAAATATAAGAAGGATCTGAAAAGTTTGATATCGTTGCGTACAGTCCTCGATTTAATTTGATTTTTTGAGCAAACTACTATAAACTTGTGTATAATATATTATGATTTTTTGACCGAAACTTGCATTTGGAAAAGTTTTGTAGAATAAAGTTTTCCGATGATTCTTTTTGTATGGACTTCCATCATAACCTTCCCTCGTAAAATATATAAATTATCTTAAAATTTTTGCAACATTTCGAACAATCCTCCATTTAATTGATTTTTTGACCGAAGTTAGTATAAACTAGTGTATAATATATTACTATTTTTTGACAGAAACTTGAATTTAAAAAAGTTTCGTAGAATCTAATTTTCAAATGAATTTCTGCATGGACATCCATCATAACCTTCCCTCGTAACATATAAGATAGATCTTAAACGTTTTGTAGCATTTCGATCAGTCCCCGATTTAATTGTTTTTTTTTACCGAAACTAGTATAAACTAATGTATAATATATTACGATTTTTTGACCGAAACTCGCATTTCAAAAAGTTTCGTAGATTCTAATTTTCAATTGATTGTTTTGCATGGACTTTCATCATAACCTCCCCTCGTAACATATAAGAAGGATCTGAAAAGTTTTGTATCGTTTCGAACAGTCCTCGATTTAATTTGATTTTTTGAGCTAAACTAGTAAAACTAGTGTATAATATATAATGATTTTTGACCGAAACTTGCATTTTGAAAAGTTTCATTGAATCTAATTTTCAGATGATTTTTTGCATGTACTTCCATAATAACCTTCCCTCGTAACATATATCAAGGATCTGAAAAGTTTGATATTGTTTCGTACAGTCCTCGATTTAATTTGATTTTTTTAGCAAAACTAGCATAAACTTGTGTATAATATAAATGATTTTTTGACCGAAACTTGCATTTCGAAAAGTTTCATAGAATCTAATTTTCAGATGATTTTTGCAGTACTTCCATAATATCCTTCCCTCGTAAAATATAAGAAGGCTCTGAAAAGTTTGATATCGTTGCGTACAGTCCTAGATTTAATTTGATTTTTTGAGCAAACTACTATAAACTTGTGTATAATATATTATGATTTTTTGACCGAAACTTGCATTTGGAAAAGTTTTGTAGAATAAAGTTTTCCGATGATTCTTTTTGTATGGACTTCCATCATAACCTTCCCTCGTAAAATATATAAATTATCTTAAAAGTTTTGCAACATTTCGAACAATCCTCCATTTATTTGATTTTTTGACCGAAATTAGTATAAACTAGTGTATAATATATTACTATTTTTTGACAGAAACTTGAATTTAAAAAAGTTTCGTAGAATCTAATTTTCAAATGAATTTCTGCATGGACATCCATCATAACCTTCCCTCGTAACATATAAGATAGATCTTAAAAGTTTTGTAGCATTTCGATCAGTCCCCGATTTAATTATTTTTTTTTACCGAAACTAGTATAAACTAATGTATAATATATTACGATTTTTTGACCGAAACTCGCATTTCAAAAAGTTTCGTAGAATCTAATTTTCAATTGATTGTTTTGCATGGACTTTCATCATAACCTCCCCTTGTAACATATAAGAAGGATCTGAAAAGTTTTGTATCGTTTCGAACAGTCCTCGATTTAATTTGATTTTTTGAGCTAAACTAGTAAAACTAGTGTATAATATATAATGATTTTTGACCGAAACTTGCATTTTGAAAAGTTTAATTGAATCTAATTTTCAGATGATTTTTTGCATGTACTTCCATAATAACCTTCCCTCGTAACATATATCAAGGATCTGAAAAGTTTGATATTGTTTCGTACAGTCCTCGATTTAATTTGATTTTTTTAGCAAAACTAGCATAAACTTGTGTATAATATAAATGATTTTTTGACCGAAACTTGCATTTCGAAAAGTTTCATAGAATCTAATTTTCAGATGATTTTTGCAGTACTTCCATAATATCCTTCCCTCGTAAAATATAAGAAGGATCTAAAAAGTTTGATATCGTTGCGTACAGTCCTCGATTTAATTTGATTTTTTGAGCAAACTACTATAAACTTGTGTATAATATATTATGATTTTTTGACCGAAACTTGCATTTGGAAAAGTTTTGTAGAATAAAGTTTTCCGATGATTCTTTTTGTATGGACTTCCATCATAACCTTCCCTCGTAAAATATATAAATTATCTTAAAAGTTTTGCAACATTTCGAACAATCCTCCATTTATTTGATTTTTTGACCGAAATTAGTATAAACTAGTGTATAATATATTACTATTTTTTGACAGAAACTTGAATTTAAAAAAGTTTCGTAGAATCTAATTTTCAAATGAATTTCTGCATGGACATCCATCATAACCTTCCCTCGTAACATATAAGATAGATCTTAAACGTTTTGTAGCATTTCGATCAGTCCCCGATTTAATTATTTTTTTTTACCGAAACTAGTATAAACTAATGTATAATATATTACAATTTTTTGACCGAAACTCGCATTTCAAAAAGTTTCGTAGAATCTAATTTTCAATTGATTGTTTTGCATGGACTTTCATCATAACCTCCCCTCGTAACATATAAGAAGGATCTGAAAAGTTTTGTATCGTTTCGAACAGTCCTCGATTTAATTTGATTTTTTGAGCTAAACTAGTAAAACTAGTGTATAATATATAATGATTTTTGACCGAAACTTGCATTTTGAAAAGTTTCATTAAATCTAATTTTCAGATGAATTTTTACATGTACTTCCATAATAACCTTCCCTCGTAACATATATCAAGGATCTGAAAAGTTTGATATCATTTCGTACAGTCCTCGATTTAATTTGATTTTTTTAGCAAAACTAGTATAAACTTATGTATAATATAAATGATTTTTTGACCGAAACTTGCATTTCGAAAAGTTTCATAGAATCTAATTTTCAGATGATTTTTGCAGTACTTCCATAATATCCTTCCCTCGTAAAATATAAGAAGGATCTGAAAAGTTTGATATCGTTGCGTACAGTCCCCGATTTTATTTGATTTTTTGAGCAAACTACTATAAACTTGTGTATAATATATTATGATTTTTTGACCGAAACTTGCATTTGGAAAAGTTTTGTAGAATAAGTTTTCCGATGATTCTTTTTGTATGGACTTCCATCATAACCTTCCCTCGTAAAATATATAAATTATCTTAAAATTTTTGCAACATTTCGAACAATCCTCCATTTAATTGATTTTTTGACCGAAATTAGTATAAACTAGTGTATAATATATTACTATTTTTTCACAGAAACTTGAATTTAAAAAAGTTTCGTAGAATATAATTTTCAAATGAATTTCTGCATGGACATCCATCATAACCTTCCCTCGTAACATATAAGATAGATCTTAAACGTTTTGTAGCATTTCGATCAGTCCCCGATTTAATTATTTTTTTTTACCGAAACTAGTATAAACTAATGTATAATATATTACGATTTTTTGACCGAAACTCGCATTTCAAAAAGTTTCGTAGAATCTAATTTTCAATTGATTGTTTTGCATGGACTTTCATCATAACCTCCCCTCGTAACATATAAGAAGGATCTGAAAAGTTTTGTATCGTTTCGAATAGTCCTCGATTTAATTTGATTTTTGGAGCTAAACTAGTATAAACTAGTGTATAATATATAATGATTTTTGACCGAAACTTGCATTTTGAAAAGTTTCATTGAATCTAATTTTCAGATGATTTTTTACATGTACTTCCATAATAACCTTCCCTCGTAACATATATCAAGGATCTGAAAAGTTTGATATCAGTTCGTACAGTCCTCGATTTAATTTGATTTTTTTAGCAAAACTAGTATAAACTTTTGTATAATATAAATGATTTTTTGACCGAAACTTGCATTTCGAAAAGTTTCATAGAATCTAATTTTCAGATGATTTTTGCAGTACTTCCATAATATCCTTCCCTCGTAAAATATAAGAAGGATCTAAAAAGTTTGATATCGTTGCGTACAGTCCTCGATTTAATTTGATTTTTTGAGCAAACTACTATAAACTTGTGTATAATATATTATGATTTTTTGACCGAAACTTGCATTTGGAAAAGTTTTGTAGAATAAATTTTCCGATGATTCTTTTTGTATGGACTTCCATCATAACCTTCCCTCGTAAAATATATAAATTATCTTAAAATTTTTGCAACATTTCGAACAATCCTCCATTTATTTGATTTTTTGACCGAAATTAGTATAAACTAGTGTATAATATATTACTATTTTTTGACAGAAACTTGAATTTAAAAAAGTTTCGTAGAATCTAATTTTCGAATGAATTTCTGCATGGACATCCATCATAACCTTCCCTCGTAACATATAAGATAGATCTTAAACGTTTTGTAGCATTTCGATTAGTCCACGATTTAATTGATTTTTTTTACCGAAACTAGTATAAACTAATGTATAATATATTACGATTTTTTGACCGAAACTCGCATTTCAAAAAGTTTCGTAGATTCTAATTTTCAATTGATTGTTTTGCATGGACTTTCATCATAACCTCCCCTCGTAACATATAAGAAGGATCTGAAAAGTTTTGTATCGTTTCGAATAGTCCTCGATTTAATTTGATTTTTTGAGCTAAACTAGTATAAACTAGTGTATAATATATAATGATTTTTGACCGAAACTTGCATTTTGAAAAGTTTCATTGAATCTAATTTTCAGATGATTTTTTACATGTACTTCCATAATAACCTTCCCTCGTAACATATATCAAGGATCTGAAAAGTTTGATATCAGTTCGTACAGTCCTTGATTTAATTTGATTTTTTTAGCAAAACTAGTATAAACTTATGTATAATATAAATGATTTTTTGACCGAAACTTGCATTTCGAAAAGTTTCATAGAATCTAATTTTCAGATGATTTTTGCAGTACTTCCATAATATCCTTCCCTCGTAAAATATAAGAAGGATCTGAAAAGTTTGATATCGTTGCGTACAGTCCTCGATTTAATTTGATTTTTTGAGCAAACTACTATAAATTTGTGTATAATATATTATGATTTTTTGACCGAAACTTGCATTTGGAAAAGTTTTGTAGAATAAATTTTCCGATGATTCTTTTTGTATGGACTTCCATCATAACCTTCCCTCGTAAAATATATAAATTATCTTAAAATTTTTGCAACATTTCGAACAATCCTCCATTTATTTGATTTTTTGACCGAAATTAGTATAAACTAGTGTATAATATATTACTATTTTTTGACAGAAACTTGAATTTAAAAAAGTTTCGTAGAATCTAATTTTCAAATGAATTTCTGCATGGACATCCATCATAACCTTCCGTCGTAACATATAAGATAGATCTTAAACGTTTTGTAGCATTTCGATTAGTCCACGATTTAATTGATTTTTTTTACCGAAACTAGTATAAACTAATGTATAATATATTACGATTTTTTGACCGAAACTCGCATTTCAAAAAGTTTCGTAGATTCTAATTTTCAATTGATTGTTTTGCATGGACTTTCATCATAACCTCCCCTCGTAACATATAAGAAGGATCTGAAAAGTTTTGTATCGTTTCGAATAGTCCTCGATTTAATTTGATTTTTTGAGCTAAACTAGTATAAACTAGTGTATAATATATAATGATTTTTGACCGAAACTTGCATTTTGAAAAGTTTCATTGAATCTAATTTTCAGATGATTTTTTGCATGTACTTCCATAATAACCTTCCCTCGTAACATATATCAAGGATCTGAAAAGTTTGATATCGTTTCATACAGTCCTCGATTTAATTTGATATTTTTAGCAAAACTTGTATAAACTTGTGTATAATATAAATGATTTTTTGACTGAAACTTGCATTTCGAAAAGTTTCATAGAATCTTATTTTCACATAATTTTTGCAGTACTTCCATAATATCCTTCCCTCGTAAAATATAAGAAGGATCTGAAAAGTTTGATATCGTTGCGTACAGTCCTCGATTTAATTTGATTTTTTGAGCAAACTACTATAAACTTGTGTATAATATATTATGATTTTTTGACCGAAACTTGCATTTGGAAATGTTTTGTAGAAAAAATTTTCCGATGATTCTTTTTGTATGGACTTCCATCATAACCTTCCCTCGTAAAATATATAAATTATCTTAAAATTTTTGCAACATTTCGAACAATCCTCCATTTAATTGATTTTTTGACCGAAATTAGTATAAACTAGTGTATAATATATTACTATTTTTTGACAGAAACTTGAATTTAATAAAGTTTCGTAGAATCTAATTTTCAAATGAATTTCTGCATGGACATCCATCATAACCTTCCCTCGTAACATATAAGATAGATCTTAAACGTTTTGTAGCATTTCGATTAGTCCACGATTTAATTGATTTTTTTTACCGAAACTAGTATAAACTAATGTATAATATATTACGATTTTTTGACCGAAACTCGCATTTCAAAAAGTTTCGTAGAATCTAATTTTCAATTGATTGTTTTGCATGGACTTTCATCATAACCTCCCCTCGTAACATATAAGAAGGATCTGAAAAGTTTTGTATCGTTTCGAATAGTCCTCGATTTAATTTGATTTTTTGAGCTAAACTATTATAAACTAGTGTATAATATATAATGATTTTTGACCGAAACTTGCATTTTGAAAAGTTTCATTGAATCTAATTTTCAGATGATTTTTTACATGTACTTCCATAATAACCTTCCCTCGTAACATATATCAAGGATCTGAAAAGTTTGATATCAGTTCGTACAGTCCTCGATTTAATTTGATTTTTTTAGCAAAACTAGTATAAACTTATGTATAATATAAATGATTTTTTGACCGAAACTTGCATTTCGAAAAGTTTCATAGAATCTAATTTTCAGATGATTTTTGCAGTACTTCCATAATATCCTTCCCTCGTAAAATATAAGAAGGATCTGAAAAGTTTGATATCGTTGCGTACAGTCCTCGATTTAATTTGATTTTTTGAGCAAACTACTATAAACTTGTGTATAATATATTATGATTTTTTGACCGAAACTTGCATTTGGAAAAGTTTTGTAGAATAAAGTTTTCCGATGATTCTTTTTGTATGGACTTCCATCATAACCTTCCCTCGTAAAATATATAAATTATCTTAAAAGTTTTGCAACATTTCGAACAATCCTCCATTTATTTGATTTTTTGACCGAAATTAGTATAAACTAGTGTATAATATATTACTATTTTTTGACAGAAACTTGAATTTAAAAAAGTTTCGTAGAATCTAATTTTCAAATGAATTTCTGCATGGACATCCATCATAACATTCCCTCGTAACATATAAGATAGATCTTAAACGTTTTGTAGCATTTCGATTAGTCCACGATTTAATTGATTTTTTTTACCGAAACTAGTATAAACTAATGTATAATATATTACGATTTTTTGACCGAAACTCGCATTTCAAAAAGTTTCGTAGATTCTAATTTTCAATTGATTGTTTTGCATGGACTTTCATCATAACCTCCCCTCGTAACATATAAGAAGGATCTGAAAAGTTTTGTATCGTTTCGAATAGTCCTAGATTTAATTTGATTTTTTGAGCTAAACTAGTATAAACTAGTGTATAATATATAATGATTTTTGACCGAAACTTGCATTTTGAAAAGTTTCATTGAATCTAATTTTCAGATGATTTTTTGCATGTACTTCCATAATAACCTTCCCTCGTAACATATATCAAGGATCTGAAAAGTTTGATATCGTTTCGTACAGTCCTCGATTTAATTTGATATTTTTAGCAAAACTTGTATAAACTTGTGTATAATATAAATGATTTTTTGACTGAAACTTGCATTTCGAAAAGTTTCATAGAATCTTATTTTCACATAATTTTTGCAGTACTTCCATAATATCCTTCCCTCGTAAAATATAAGAAGGATCTGAAAAGTTTGATATCGTTGCGTACAGTCCTCGATTTAATTTGATTTTTTGAGCAAACTACTATAAACTTGTGTATAATATATTATGATTTTTTGACCGAAACTTGCATTTGGAAATGTTTTGTAGAATAAATTTTCCGATGATTCTTTTTGTATGGACTTCCATCATAACCTTCCCTCGTAAAATATATAAATTATCTTAAAATTTTTGCAACATTTCGAACAATCCTCCATTTAATTGATTTTTTGACCGAAATTAGTATAAACTAGTGTATAATATATTACTATTTTTTGACAGAAACTTGAATTTAAAAAAGTTTCGTAGAATCTAATTTTCAAATGAATTTCTGCATGGACATCCATCATAACCTTCCCTCGTAACATATATGATAGATCTTAAACGTTTTGTAGCATTTCGATTAGTCCACGATTTAATTGATTTTTTTTACCGAAACTAGTATAAACTAATGTATAATATATTACGATTTTTTGACCGAAACTCGCATTTCAAAAAGTTTCGTAGAATCTAATTTTCAATTGATTGTTTTGCATGGACTTTCATCATAACCTCCCCTCGTAACATATAAGAAGGATCTGAAAAGTTTTGTATCGTTTCGAATAGTCCTCGATTTAATTTGATTTTTTGAGCTAAACTAGTGTATAATATATAATGATTTTTGACCGAAACTTGCATTTTGAAAAGTTTCATTGAATCTAATTTTCAGATGATTTTTTACATGTACTTCCATAATAACCTTCCCTCGTAACATATATCAAGGATCTGAAAAGTTTGATATCAGCTCGTACAGTCCTCGATTTAATTTGATTTTTTTAGCAAAACTAGTATAAACTTATGTATAATATAAATGATTTTTTGACCGAAACTTGCATTTCGAAAAGTTTCATAGAATCTAATTTTCAGATGATTTTTGCAGTACTTCCATAATATCCTTCCCTCGTAAAATATAAGAAGGATCTGAAAAGTTTGATATCGTTGCGTACAGTCCTCGATTTAATTTGATTTTTTGAGCAAACTAATATAAACTTGTGTATAATATATTATGATTTTTTGACCGAAACTTGCATTTGGAAAAGTTTTGTAGAATAAAGTTTTCCGATGATTCTTTTTGTATGGACTTCCATCATAACCTTCCCTCGTAAAATATATAAATTATCTTAAAAGTTTTGCAACATTTCGAACAATCCTCCATTTATTTGATTTTTTGACCGAAATTAGTATAAACTAGTGTATAATATATTACTATTTTTTGACAGAAACTTGAATTTAAAAAAGTTTCGTAGAATCTAATTTTCAAATGAATTTCTGCATGGACATCCATCATAACATTCCCTCGTAACATATAAGATAGATCTTAAACGTTTTGTAGCATTTCGATTAGTCCACGATTTAATTGATTTTTTTTACCGAAACTAGTATAAACTAATGTATAATATATTACGATTTTTTGACCGAAACTCGCATTTCAAAAAGTTTCGTAGATTCTAATTTTCAATTGATTGTTTTGCATGGACTTTCATCATAACCTCCCCTCGTAACATATAAGAAGGATCTGAAAAGTTTTGTATCGTTTCGAATAGTCCTCGATTTAATTTGATTTTTTGAGCTAAACTAGTATAATCTAGTGTATAATATATAATGATTTTTGACCGAAACTTGCATTTTGAAAAGTTTCATTGAATCTAATTTTCAGATGATTTTTTGCATGTACTTCCATAATAACCTTCCCTCGTAACATATATCAAGGATCTGAAAAGTTTGATATCGTTTCGTACAGTCCTCGATTTAATTTGATATTTTTAGCAAAACTTGTATAAACTTGTGTATAATATAAATGATTTTTTGACCGAAACTTGCATTTCGAAAAGTTTCATAGAATCTTATTTTCACATAATTTTTGCAGTACTTCCATAATATCCTTCCCTCGTAAAATATAAGAAGGATCTGAAAAGTTTGATATCGTTGCGTACAGTCCTCGATTTAATTTGATTTTTTGAGCAAACTACTATAAACTTGTGTATAATATATTATGATTTTTTGACCGAAACTTGCATTTGGAAAAGTTTTGTAGAATAAAGTTTTCCGATGATTCTTTTTGTATGGACTTCCATCATAACCTTCCCTCGTAAAATATATAAATTATCTTAAAAGTTTTGCAACATTTCGAACAATCCTCCATTTATTTGATTTTTTGACCGAAATTAGTATAAACTAGTGTATAATATATTACTATTTTTTGACAGAAACTTGAATTTAAAAAAGTTTCGTAGAATCTAATTTTCAAATGAATTTCTGCATGGACATCCATCATAACATTCCCTCGTAACATATAAGATAGATCTTAAACGTTTTGTAGCATTTCGATTAGTCCACGATTTAATTGATTTTTTTTACCGAAACTAGTATAAACTAATGTATAATATATTACGATTTTTTGACCGAAACTCGCATTTCAAAAAGTTTCGTAGATTCTAATTTTCAATTGATTGTTTTGCATGGACTTTCATCATAACCTCCCCTCGTAACATATAAGAAGGATCTGAAAAGTTTTGTATCGTTTCGAATAGTCCTCGATTTAATTTGATTTTTTGAGCTAAACTAGTATAAACTAGTGTATAATATATAATGATTTTTTACCGAAACTTGCATTATGAAAAGTTTCATTGAATCTAATTTTCAGATGATTTTTTACATGTACTTCCATAATAACCTTCCCTCGTAACATATATCAAGGATCTGAAAAGTTTGATATCAGCTCGTACAGTCCTCGATTTAATTTGATTTTTTTAGCAAAACTAGTATAAACTTGTGTATAATATAAATGATTTTTTGACCGAAACTTGCATTTCGAAAAGTTTCATAGAATCTAATTTTCAGATGATTTTTGCAGTACTTCCATAATATCCTTCCCTCGTAAAATATAAGAAGGATCTGAAAAGTTTGATATCGTTGCGTACAGTCCTCGATTTAATTTGATTTTTTGAGCAAACTACTATAAACTTGTGTATAATATATTATGATTTTTTGACCGAAACTTGCATTTGGAAAAGTTTTGTAGAATAAAGTTTTCCGATGATTCTTTTTGTATGGACTTCCATCATAACCTTCCCTCGTAAAATATATAAATTATCTTAAAAGTTTTGCAACATTTCGAACAATCCTCCATTTATTTGATTTTTTGACCGAAATTAGTATAAACTAGTGTATAATATATTACTATTTTTTGACAGAAACTTGAATTTAAAAAAGTTTCGTAGAATCTAATTTTCAAATGAATTTCTGCATGGACATCCATCATAACATTCCCTCGTAACATATAAGATAGATCTTAAACGTTTTGTAGCATTTCGATTAGTCCACGATTTAATTGATTTTTTTTACCGAAACTAGTATAAACTAATGTATAATATATTACGATTTTTTGACCGAAACTCGCATTTCAAAAAGTTTCGTAGATTCTAATTTTCAATTGATTGTTTTGCATGGACTTTCATCATAACCTCCCCTCGTAACATATAAGAAGGATCTGAAAAGTTTTGTATCGTTTCGAATAGTCCTCGATTTAATTTGATTTTTTGAGCTAAACTAGTATAAACTAGTGTATAATATATAATGATTTTTGACCGAAACTTGCATTTTGAAAAGTTTCATTGAATCTAATTTTCAGATGATTTTTTGCATGTACTTCCATAATAACCTTCCCTCGTAACATATATCAAGGATCTGAAAAGTTTGATATCGTTTCGTACAGTCCTCGATTTAATTTGATATTTTTAGCAAAACTTGTATAAACTTGTGTATAATATAAATGATTTTTTGACTGAAACTTGCATTTCGAAAAGTTTCATAGAATCTTATTTTCACATAATTTTTGCAGTACTTCCATAATATCCTTCCCTCGTAAAATATAAGAAGGATCTGAAAAGTTTGATATCGTTGCGTACAGTCCTCGATTTAATTTGATTTTTTGAGCAAACTACTATAAACTTGTGTATAATATATTATGATTTTTTGACCGAAACTTGCATTTGGAAATGTTTTGTAGAATAAAGTTTTCCGATGATTCTTTTTGTATGGACTTCCATCATAACCTTCCCTCGTAAAATATATAAATTATCTTAAAATTTTTGCAACATTTCGAACAATCCTCCATTTAATTGATTTTTTGACCGAAATTAGTATAAACTAGTGTATAATATATTACTATTTTTTGACAGAAACTTGAATTTAAAAAAGTTTCGTAGAATCTAATTTTCAAATGAATTTCTGCATGGACATCCATCATAACCTTCCCTCGTAACATATATGATAGATCTTAAACGTTTTGTAGCATTTCGATTAGTCCACGATTTAATTGATTTTTTTTACCGAAACTAGTATAAACTAATGTATAATATATTACGATTTTTTGACCGAAACTCGCATTTCAAAAAGTTTCGTAGAATCTAATTTTCAATTGATTGTTTTGCATGGACTTTCATCATAACCTCCCCTCGTAACATATAAGAAGGATCTGAAAAGTTTTGTATCGTTTCGAATAGTCCTCGATTTAATTTGATTTTTTGAGCTAAACTAGTATAAACTAGTGTATAATATATAATGATTTTTGACCGAAACTTGCATTTTGAAAAGTTTCATTGAATCTAATTTTCAGATGATTTTTTACATGTACTTCCATAATAACCTTCCCTCGTAACATATATCAAGGATCTGAAAAGTTTGATATCAGCTCGTACAGTCCTCGATTTAATTTGATTTTTTTAGCAAAACTAGTATAAACTTATGTATAATATAAATGATTTTTTGACCGAAACTTGCATTTCGAAAAGTTTCATAGAATCTAATTTTCAGATGATTTTTGCAGTACTTCCATAATATCCTTCCCTCGTAAAATATAAGAAGGATCTGAAAAGTTTGATATCGTTGCGTACAGTCCTCGATTTAATTTGATTTTTTGAGCAAACTACTATAAACTTGTGTATAATATATTATGATTTTTTGACCGAAACTTGCATTTGGAAATGTTTTGTAGAATAAATTTTCCGATGATTCTTTTTGTATGGACTTCCATCATAACCTTCCCTCGTAAAATATATAAATTATCTTAAAATTTTTGCAACATTTCGAACAATCCTCCATTTAATTGATTTTTTGACCGAAATTAGTATAAACTAGTGTATAATATATTACTATTTTTTGACAGAAACTTGAATTTAAAAAAGTTTCGTAGAATCTAATTTTCAAATGAATTTCTGCATGGACATCCATCATAACCTTCCCTCGTAACATATATGATAGATCTTAAACGTTTTGTAGCATTTCGATTAGTCCACGATTTAATTGATTTTTTTTACCGAAACTAGTATAAACTAATGTATAATATATTACGATTTTTTGACCGAAACTCGCATTTCAAAAAGTTTCGTAGAATCTAATTTTCAATTGATTGTTTTGCATGGACTTTCATCATAACCTCCCCTCGTAACATATAAGAAGGATCTGAAAAGTTTTGTATCGTTTCGAATAGTCCTCGATTTAATTTGATTTTTTGAGCTAAACTAGTATAAACTAGTGTATAATATATAATGATTTTTGACCGAAACTTGCATTTTGAAAAGTTTCATTGAATCTAATTTTCAGATGATTTTTTACATGTACTTCCATAATAACCTTCCCTCGTAACATATATCAAGGATCTGAAAAGTTTGATATCAGCTCGTACAGTCCTCGATTTAATTTGATTTTTTTAGCAAAACTAGTATAAACTTATGTATAATATAAATGATTTTTTGACCGAAACTTGCATTTCGAAAAGTTTCATAGAATCTAATTTTCAGATGATTTTTGCAGTACTTCCATAATATCCTTCCCTCGTAAAATATAAGAAGGATCTGAAAAGTTTGATATCGTTGCGTACAGTCCTCGATTTAATTTGATTTTTTGAGCAAACTACTATAAACTTGTGTATAATATATTATGATTTTTTGACCGAAACTTGCATTTGGAAAAGTTTTGTAGAATAAAGTTTTCCGATGATTCTTTTTGTATGGACTTCCATCATAACCTTCCCTCGTAAAATATATAAATTATCTTAAAAGTTTTGCAACATTTCGAACAATCCTCCATTTAATTGATTTTTTGACCGAAATTAGTATAAACTAGTGTATAATATATTACTATTTTTTGACAGAAACTTGAATTTAAAAAAGTTTCGTAGAATCTAATTTTCAAATGAATTTCTGCATGGACATCCATCATAACCTTCCCTCGTAACATATAAGATAGATCTTAAACGTTTTGTAGCATTTCGATTAGTCCACGATTTAATTGATTTTTTTTACCGAAACTAGTATAAACTAATGTATAATATATTACGATTTTTTGACCGAAACTCGCATTTCAAAAAGTTTCGTAGATTCTAATTTTCAATTGATTGTTTTGCATGGACTTTCATCATAACCTCCCCTCGTAACATATAAGAAGGATCTGAAAAGTTTTGTATCGTTTCGAATAGTCCTCGATTTAATTTGATTTTTTGAGCTAAACTAGTGTATAATATATAATGATTTTTGACCGAAACTTGCATTTTGAAAAGTTTCATTGAATCTAATTTTCAGATGATTTTTTACATGTACTTCCATAATAACCTTCCCTCGTAACATATATCAAGGATCTGAAAAGTTTGATATCAGCTCGTACAGTCCTCGATTTAATTTGATTTTTTTAGCAAAACTAGTATAAACTTATGTATAATATAAATGATTTTTTGACCGAAACTTGCATTTCGAAAAGTTTCATAGAATCTAATTTTCAGATGATTTTTGCAGTACTTCCATAATATCCTTCCCTCGTAAAATATAAGAAGGATCTGAAAAGTTTGATATCGTTGCGTACAGTCCTCGATTTAATTTGATTTTTTGAGCAAACTAATATAAACTTGTGTATAATATATTATGATTTTTTGACCGAAACTTGCATTTGGAAAAGTTTTGTAGAATAAAGTTTTCCGATGATTCTTTTTGTATGGACTTCCATCATAACCTTCCCTCGTAAAATATATAAATTATCTTAAAAGTTTTGCAACATTTCGAACAATCCTCCATTTATTTGATTTTTTGACCGAAATTAGTATAAACTAGTGTATAATATATTACTATTTTTTGACAGAAACTTGAATTTAAAAAAGTTTCGTAGAATCTAATTTTCAAATGAATTTCTGCATGGACATCCATCATAACATTCCCTCGTAACATATAAGATAGATCTTAAACGTTTTGTAGCATTTCGATTAGTCCACGATTTAATTGATTTTTTTTACCGAAACTAGTATAAACTAATGTATAATATATTACGATTTTTTGACCGAAACTCGCATTTCAAAAAGTTTCGTAGATTCTAATTTTCAATTGATTGTTTTGCATGGACTTTCATCATAACCTCCCCTCGTAACATATAAGAAGGATCTGAAAAGTTTTGTATCGTTTCGAATAGTCCTCGATTTAATTTGATTTTTTGAGCTAAACTAGTATAATCTAGTGTATAATATATAATGATTTTTGACCGAAACTTGCATTTTGAAAAGTTTCATTGAATCTAATTTTCAGATGATTTTTTGCATGTACTTCCATAATAACCTTCCCTCGTAACATATATCAAGGATCTGAAAAGTTTGATATCGTTTCGTACAGTCCTCGATTTAATTTGATATTTTTAGCAAAACTTGTATAAACTTGTGTATAATATAAATGATTTTTTGACCGAAACTTGCATTTCGAAAAGTTTCATAGAATCTTATTTTCACATAATTTTTGCAGTACTTCCATAATATCCTTCCCTCGTAAAATATAAGAAGGATCTGAAAAGTTTGATATCGTTGCGTACAGTCCTCGATTTAATTTGATTTTTTGAGCAAACTACTATAAACTTGTGTATAATATATTATGATTTTTTGACCGAAACTTGCATTTGGAAAAGTTTTGTAGAATAAAGTTTTCCGATGATTCTTTTTGTATGGACTTCCATCATAACCTTCCCTCGTAAAATATATAAATTATCTTAAAAGTTTTGCAACATTTCGAACAATCCTCCATTTATTTGATTTTTTGACCGAAATTAGTATAAACTAGTGTATAATATATTACTATTTTTTGACAGAAACTTGAATTTAAAAAAGTTTCGTAGAATCTAATTTTCAAATGAATTTCTGCATGGACATCCATCATAACATTCCCTCGTAACATATAAGATAGATCTTAAACGTTTTGTAGCATTTCGATTAGTCCACGATTTAATTGATTTTTTTTACCGAAACTAGTATAAACTAATGTATAATATATTACGATTTTTTGACCGAAACTCGCATTTCAAAAAGTTTCGTAGATTCTAATTTTCAATTGATTGTTTTGCATGGACTTTCATCATAACCTCCCCTCGTAACATATAAGAAGGATCTGAAAAGTTTTGTATCGTTTCGAATAGTCCTCGATTTAATTTGATTTTTTGAGCTAAACTAGTATAAACTAGTGTATAATATATAATGATTTTTGACCGAAACTTGCATTTTGAAAAGTTTCATTGAATCTAATTTTCAGATGATTTTTTGCATGTACTTCCATAATAACCTTCCCTCGTAACATATATCAAGGATCTGAAAAGTTTGATATCGTTTCGTACAGTCCTCGATTTAATTTGATATTTTTAGCAAAACTTGTATAAACTTGTGTATAATATAAATGATTTTTTGACTGAAACTTGCATTTCGAAAAGTTTCATAGAATCTTATTTTCACATAATTTTTGCAGTACTTCCATAATATCCTTCCCTCGTAAAATATAAGAAGGATCTGAAAAGTTTGATATCGTTGCGTACAGTCCTCGATTTAATTTGATTTTTTGAGCAAACTACTATAAACTTGTGTATAATATATTATGATTTTTTGACCGAAACTTGCATTTGGAAATGTTTTGTAGAATAAATTTTCCGATGATTCTTTTTGTATGGACTTCCATCATAACCTTCCCTCGTAAAATATATAAATTATCTTAAAATTTTTGCAACATTTCGAACAATCCTCCATTTAATTGATTTTTTGACCGAAATTAGTATAAACTAGTGTATAATATATTTCTATTTTTTGACAGAAACTTGAATTTAAAAAAGTTTCGTAGAATCTAATTTTCAAATGAATTTCTGCATGGACATCCATCATAACCTTCCCTCGTAACATATATGATAGATCTTAAACGTTTTGTAGCATTTCGATTAGTCCACGATTTAATTGATTTTTTTTACCGAAACTAGTATAAACTAATGTATAATATATTACGATTTTTTGACCGAAACTCGCATTTCAAAAAGTTTCGTAGAATCTAATTTTCAATTGATTGTTTTGCATGGACTTTCATCATAACCTCCCCTCGTAACATATAAGAAGGATCTGAAAAGTTTTGTATCGTTTCGAATAGTCCTCGATTTAATTTGATTTTTTGAGCTAAACTAGTATAAACTAGTGTATAATATATAATGATTTTTGACCGAAACTTGCATTTTGAAAAGTTTCATTGAATCTAATTTTCAGATGATTTTTTACATGTACTTCCATAATAACCTTCCCTCGTAACATATATCAAGGATCTGAAAAGTTTGATATCAGCTCGTACAGTCCTCGATTTAATTTGATTTTTTTAGCAAAACTAGTATAAACTTGTGTATAATATAAATGATTTTTTGACCGAAACTTGCATTTCGAAAAGTTTCATAGAATCTAATTTTCAGATGATTTTTGCAGTACTTCCATAATATCCTTCCCTCGTAAAATATAAGAAGGATCTGAAAAGTTTGATATCGTTGCGTACAGTCCTCGATTTAATTTGATTTTTTGAGCAAACTACTATAAACTTGTGTATAATATATTATGATTTTTTGACCGAAACTTGCATTTGGAAAAGTTTTGTAGAATAAAGTTTTCCGATGATTCTTTTTGTATGGACTTCCATCATAACCTTCCCTCGTAAAATATATAAATTATCTTAAAAGTTTTGCAACATTTCGAACAATCCTCCATTTATTTGATTTTTTGACCGAAATTAGTATAAACTAGTGTATAATATATTACTATTTTTTGACAGAAACTTGAATTTAAAAAAGTTTCGTAGAATCTAATTTTCAAATGAATTTCTGCATGGACATCCATCATAACATTCCCTCGTAACATATAAGATAGATCTTAAACGTTTTGTAGCATTTCGATTAGTCCACGATTTAATTGATTTTTTTTACCGAAACTAGTATAAACTAATGTATAATATATTACGATTTTTTGACCGAAACTCGCATTTCAAAAAGTTTCGTAGATTCTAATTTTCAATTGATTGTTTTGCATGGACTTTCATCATAACCTCCCCTCGTAACATATAAGAAGGATCTGAAAAGTTTTGTATCGTTTCGAATAGTCCTCGATTTAATTTGATTTTTTGAGCTAAACTAGTATAAACTAGTGTATAATATATAATGATTTTTGACCGAAACTTGCATTTTGAAAAGTTTCATTGAATCTAATTTTCAGATGATTTTTTGCATGTACTTCCATAATAACCTTCCCTCGTAACATATATCAAGGATCTGAAAAGTTTGATATCGTTTCGTACAGTCCTCGATTTAATTTGATATTTTTAGCAAAACTTGTATAAACTTGTGTATAATATAAATGATTTTTTGACTGAAACTTGCATTTCGAAAAGTTTCATAGAATCTTATTTTCACATAATTTTTGCAGTACTTCCATAATATCCTTCCCTCGTAAAATATAAGAAGGATCTGAAAAGTTTGATATCGTTGCGTACAGTCCTCGATTTAATTTGATTTTTTGAGCAAACTACTATAAACTTGTGTATAATATATTATGATTTTTTGACCGAAACTTGCATTTGGAAATGTTTTGTAGAATAAAGTTTTCCGATGATTCTTTTTGTATGGACTTCCATCATAACCTTCCCTCGTAAAATATATAAATTATCTTAAAATTTTTGCAACATTTCGAACAATCCTCCATTTAATTGATTTTTTGACCGAAATTAGTATAAACTAGTGTATAATATATTACTATTTTTTGACAGAAACTTGAATTTAAAAAAGTTTCGTAGAATCTAATTTTCAAATGAATTTCTGCATGGACATCCATCATAACCTTCCCTCGTAACATATATGATAGATCTTAAACGTTTTGTAGCATTTCGATTAGTCCACGATTTAATTGATTTTTTTTACCGAAACTAGTATAAACTAATGTATAATATATTACGATTTTTTGACCGAAACTCGCATTTCAAAAAGTTTCGTAGAATCTAATTTTCAATTGATTGTTTTGCATGGACTTTCATCATAACCTCCCCTCGTAACATATAAGAAGGATCTGAAAAGTTTTGTATCGTTTCGAATAGTCCTCGATTTAATTTGATTTTTTGAGCTAAACTAGTATAAACTAGTGTATAATATATAATGATTTTTGACCGAAACTTGCATTTTGAAAAGTTTCATTGAATCTAATTTTCAGATGATTTTTTACATGTACTTCCATAATAACCTTCCCTCGTAACATATATCAAGGATCTGAAAAGTTTGATATCAGCTCGTACAGTCCTCGATTTAATTTGATTTTTTTAGCAAAACTAGTATAAACTTATGTATAATATAAATGATTTTTTGACCGAAACTTGCATTTCGAAAAGTTTCATAGAATCTAATTTTCAGATGATTTTTGCAGTACTTCCATAATATCCTTCCCTCGTAAAATATAAGAAGGATCTGAAAAGTTTGATATCGTTGCGTACAGTCCTCGATTTAATTTGATTTTTTGAGCAAACTACTATAAACTTGTGTATAATATATTATGATTTTTTGACCGAAACTTGCATTTGGAAATGTTTTGTAGAATAAATTTTCCGATGATTCTTTTTGTATGGACTTCCATCATAACCTTCCCTCGTAAAATATATAAATTATCTTAAAATTTTTGCAACATTTCGAACAATCCTCCATTTAATTGATTTTTTGACCGAAATTAGTATAAACTAGTGTATAATATATTACTATTTTTTGACAGAAACTTGAATTTAAAAAAGTTTCGTAGAATCTAATTTTCAAATGAATTTCTGCATGGACATCCATCATAACCTTCCCTCGTAACATATATGATAGATCTTAAACGTTTTGTAGCATTTCGATTAGTCCACGATTTAATTGATTTTTTTTACCGAAACTAGTATAAACTAATGTATAATATATTACGATTTTTTGACCGAAACTCGCATTTCAAAAAGTTTCGTAGAATCTAATTTTCAATTGATTGTTTTGCATGGACTTTCATCATAACCTCCCCTCGTAACATATAAGAAGGATCTGAAAAGTTTTGTATCGTTTCGAATAGTCCTCGATTTAATTTGATTTTTTGAGCTAAACTAGTATAAACTAGTGTATAATATATAATGATTTTTGACCGAAACTTGCATTTTGAAAAGTTTCATTGAATCTAATTTTCAGATGATTTTTTACATGTACTTCCATAATAACCTTCCCTCGTAACATATATCAAGGATCTGAAAAGTTTGATATCAGCTCGTACAGTCCTCGATTTAATTTGATTTTTTTAGCAAAACTAGTATAAACTTATGTATAATATAAATGATTTTTTGACCGAAACTTGCATTTCGAAAAGTTTCATAGAATCTAATTTTCAGATGATTTTTGCAGTACTTCCATAATATCCTTCCCTCGTAAAATATAAGAAGGATCTGAAAAGTTTGATATCGTTGCGTACAGTCCTCGATTTAATTTGATTTTTTGAGCAAACTAATATAAACTTGTGTATAATATATTATGATTTTTTGACCGAAACTTGCATTTGGAAAAGTTTTGTAGAATAAAGTTTTCCGATGATTCTTTTTGTATGGACTTCCATCATAACCTTCCCTCGTAAAATATATAAATTATCTTAAAAGTTTTGCAACATTTCGAACAATCCTCCATTTATTTGATTTTTTGACCGAAATTAGTATAAACTAGTGTATAATATATTACTATTTTTTGACAGAAACTTGAATTTAAAAAAGTTTCGTAGAATCTAATTTTCAAATGAATTTCTGCATGGACATCCATCATAACATTCCCTCGTAACATATAAGATAGATCTTAAACGTTTTGTAGCATTTCGATTAGTCCACGATTTAATTGATTTTTTTTACCGAAACTAGTATAAACTAATGTATAATATATTACGATTTTTTGACCGAAACTCGCATTTCAAAAAGTTTCGTAGATTCTAATTTTCAATTGATTGTTTTGCATGGACTTTCATCATAACCTCCCCTCGTAACATATAAGAAGGATCTGAAAAGTTTTGTATCGTTTCGAATAGTCCTCGATTTAATTTGATTTTTTGAGCTAAACTAGTATAAACTAGTGTATAATATATAATGATTTTTGACCGAAACTTGCATTTTGAAAAGTTTCATTGAATCTAATTTTCAGATGATTTTTTGCATGTACTTCCATAATAACCTTCCCTCGTAACATATATCAAGGATCTGAAAAGTTTGATATCGTTTCGTACAGTCCTCGATTTAATTTGATATTTTTAGCAAAACTTGTATAAACTTGTGTATAATATAAATGATTTTTTGACCGAAACTTGCATTTCGAAAAGTTTCATAGAATCTTATTTTCACATAATTTTTGCAGTACTTCCATAATATCCTTCCCTCGTAAAATATAAGAAGGATCTGAAAAGTTTGATATCGTTGCGTACAGTCCTCGATTTAATTTGATTTTTTGAGCAAACTACTATAAACTTGTGTATAATATATTATGATTTTTTGACCGAAACTTGCATTTGGAAATGTTTTGTAAAATAAATTTTCCGATGATTCTTTTTGTATGGACTTCCATCATAACCTTCCCTCGTAAAATATATAAATTATCTTAAAATTTTTGCAACATTTCAAACAATCCTCCATTTAATTGATTTTTTGACCGAAATTAGTATAAACTAGTGTATAATATATTACTATTTTTTGACAGAAACTTGAATTTAAAAAAGTTTCGTAGAATCTAATTTTCAAATGAATTTCTGCATGGACATCCATCATAACCTTCCCTCGTAACATATATGATAGATCTTAAACGTTTTGTAGCATTTCGATTAGTCCACGATTTAATTGATTTTTTTTACCGAAACTAGTATAAACTAATGTATAATATATTACGATTTTTTGACCGAAACTCGCATTTCAAAAAGTTTCGTAGAATCTAATTTTCAATTGATTGTTTTGCATGGACTTTCATCATAACCTCCCCTCGTAACATATAAGAAGGATCTGAAAAGTTTTGTATCGTTTCAAATAGTCCTCGATTTAATTTGATTTTTTGAGCTAAACTAGTATAAACTAGTGTATAATATATAATGATTTTTGACCGAAACTTGCATTTTGAAAAGTTTCATTGAATCTAATTTTCAGATGATTTTTTGCATGTACTTCCATAATAACCTTCCCTCGTAACATATATCAAGGATCTGAAAAGTTTGATATCGTTTCGTACAGTCCTCGATTTAATTTGATATTTTTAGCAAAACTTGTATAAACTTGTGTATAATATAAATGATTTTTTGACCGAAACTCGCATTTCAAAAAGTTTCGTAGATTCTAATTTTCAATTGATTGTTTTGCATGGACTTTCATCATAACCTCCCCTCGTAACATATAAGAAGGATCTGAAAAGTTTTTGTATCGTTTCGAATAGTCCTCGATTTAATTTGATTTTTTGAGCTAAACTAGTATAAACTAGTGTATAATATATAATGATTTTTGACCGAAACTTGCATTTTGAAAAGTTTCATTGAATCTAATTTTCAGATGATTTTTTACATGTACTTCCATAATAACCTTCCCTCGTAACATATATCAAGGATCTGAAAAGTTTGATATCAGCTCGTACAGTCCTCGATTTAATTTGATTTTTTTAGCAAAACTAGTATAAACTTATGTATAATATAAATGATTTTTTGACCGAAACTTGCATTTCGAAAAGTTTCATAGAATCTAATTTTCAGATGATTTTTGCAGTACTTCCATAATATCCTTCCCTCGTAAAATATAAGAAGGATCTGAAAAGTTTGATATCGTTGCGTACAGTCCTCGATTTAATTTGATTTTTTGAGCAAACTACTATAAACTTGTGTATAATATATTATGATTTTTTGACCGAAACTTGCATTTGGAAATGTTTTGTAGAATAAATTTTCCGATGATTCTTTTTGTATGGACTTCCATCATAACCTTCCCTCGTAAAATATATAAATTATCTTAAAATTTTTGCAACATTTCGAACAATCCTCCATTTAATTGATTTTTTGACCGAAATTAGTATAAACTAGTGTATAATATATTACTATTTTTTGACAGAAACTTGAATTTAAAAAAGTTTCGTAGAATCTAATTTTCAAATGAATTTCTGCATGGACATCCATCATAACCTTCCCTCGTAACATATATGATAGATCTTAAACGTTTTGTAGCATTTCGATTAGTCCACGATTTAATTGATTTTTTTTACCGAAACTAGTATAAACTAATGTATAATATATTACGATTTTTTGACCGAAACTCGCATTTCAAAAAGTTTCGTAGAATCTAATTTTCAATTGATTGTTTTGCATGGACTTTCATCATAACCTCCCCTCGTAACATATAAGAAGGATCTGAAAAGTTTTGTATCGTTTCGAATAGTCCTCGATTTAATTTGATTTTTTGAGCTAAACTAGTATAAACTAGTGTATAATATATAATGATTTTTGACCGAAACTTGCATTTTGAAAAGTTTCATTGAATCTAATTTTCAGATGATTTTTTACATGTACTTCCATAATAACCTTCCCTCGTAACATATATCAAGGATCTGAAAAGTTTGATATCAGCTCGTACAGTCCTCGATTTAATTTGATTTTTTTAGCAAAACTAGTATAAACTTATGTATAATATAAATGATTTTTTGACCGAAACTTGCATTTCGAAAAGTTTCATAGAATCTAATTTTCAGATGATTTTTGCAGTACTTCCATAATATCCTTCCCTCGTAAAATATAAGAAGGATCTGAAAAGTTTGATATCGTTGCGTACAGTCCTCGATTTAATTTGATTTTTTGAGCAAACTAATATAAACTTGTGTATAATATATTATGATTTTTTGACCGAAACTTGCATTTGGAAAAGTTTTGTAGAATAAAGTTTTCCGATGATTCTTTTTGTATGGACTTCCATCATAACCTTCCCTCGTAAAATATATAAATTATCTTAAAAGTTTTGCAACATTTCGAACAATCCTCCATTTATTTGATTTTTTGACCGAAATTAGTATAAACTAGTGTATAATATATTACTATTTTTTGACAGAAACTTGAATTTAAAAAAGTTTCGTAGAATCTAATTTTCAAATGAATTTCTGCATGGACATCCATCATAACATTCCCTCGTAACATATAAGATAGATCTTAAACGTTTTGTAGCATTTCGATTAGTCCACGATTTAATTGATTTTTTTTACCGAAACTAGTATAAACTAATGTATAATATATTACGATTTTTTGACCGAAACTCGCATTTCAAAAAGTTTCGTAGATTCTAATTTTCAATTGATTGTTTTGCATGGACTTTCATCATAACCTCCCCTCGTAACATATAAGAAGGATCTGAAAAGTTTTGTATCGTTTCGAATAGTCCTCGATTTAATTTGATTTTTTGAGCTAAACTAGTATAAACTAGTGTATAATATATAATGATTTTTGACCGAAACTTGCATTTTGAAAAGTTTCATTGAATCTAATTTTCAGATGATTTTTTGCATGTACTTCCATAATAACCTTCCCTCGTAACATATATCAAGGATCTGAAAAGTTTGATATCGTTTCGTACAGTCCTCGATTTAATTTGATATTTTTAGCAAAACTTGTATAAACTTGTGTATAATATAAATGATTTTTTGACCGAAACTTGCATTTCGAAAAGTTTCATAGAATCTTATTTTCACATAATTTTTGCAGTACTTCCATAATATCCTTCCCTCGTAAAATATAAGAAGGATCTGAAAAGTTTGATATCGTTGCGTACAGTCCTCGATTTAATTTGATTTTTTGAGCAAACTACTATAAACTTGTGTATAATATATTATGATTTTTTGACCGAAACTTGCATTTGGAAATGTTTTGTAAAATAAATTTTCCGATGATTCTTTTTGTATGGACTTCCATCATAACCTTCCCTCGTAAAATATATAAATTATCTTAAAATTTTTGCAACATTTCAAACAATCCTCCATTTAATTGATTTTTTGACCGAAATTAGTATAAACTAGTGTATAATATATTACTATTTTTTGACAGAAACTTGAATTTAAAAAAGTTTCGTAGAATCTAATTTTCAAATGAATTTCTGCATGGACATCCATCATAACCTTCCCTCGTAACATATATGATAGATCTTAAACGTTTTGTAGCATTTCGATTAGTCCACGATTTAATTGATTTTTTTTACCGAAACTAGTATAAACTAATGTATAATATATTACGATTTTTTGACCGAAACTCGTATTTCAAAAAGTTTCGTAGAATCTAATTTTCAATTGATTGTTTTGCATGGACTTTCATCATAACCTCCCCTCGTAACATATAAGAAGGATCTGAAAAGTTTTGTATCGTTTCAAATAGTCCTCGATTTAATTTGATTTTTTGAGCTAAACTAGTATAAACTAGTGTATAATATATAATGATTTTTGACCGAAACTTGCATTTTGAAAAGTTTCATTGAATCTAATTTTCAGATGATTTTTTGCATGTACTTCCATAATAACCTTCCCTCGTAACATATATCAAGGATCTGAAAAGTTTGATATCGTTTCGTACAGTCCTCGATTTAATTTGATATTTTTAGCAAAACTTGTATAAACTTGTGTATAATATAAATGATTTTTTGACCGAAACTTGCATTTCGAAAAGTTTCATAGAATCTTATTTTCACATAATTTTTGCAGTACTTCCATAATATCCTTCCCTCGTAAAATATAAGAAGGATCTGAAAAGTTTGATATCGTTGCGTACAGTCCTCGATTTAATTTGATTTTTTGAGCAAACTACTATAAACTTGTGTATAATATATTATGATTTTTTGACCGAAACTTGCATTTGGAAATGTTTTGTAAAATAAATTTTCCGATGATTCTTTTTGTATGGACTTCCATCATAACCTTCCCTCGTAAAATATATAAATTATCTTAAAATTTTTGCAACATTTCGAACAATCCTCCATTTAATTGATTTTTTGACCGAAATTAGTATAAACTAGTGTATAATATATTACTATTTTTTGACAGAAACTTGAATTTAAAAAAGTTTCGTAGAATCTAATTTTCAAATGAATTTCTGCATGGACATCCATCATAACCTTCCCTCGTAACATATATGATAGATCTTAAACGTTTTGTAGCATTTCGATTAGTCCACGATTTAATTGATTTTTTTTACCGAAACTAGTATAAACTAATGTATAATATATTACGATTTTTTGACCGAAACTCGCATTTCAAAAAGTTTCGTAGAATCTAATTTTCAATTGATTGTTTTGCATGGACTTTCATCATAACCTCCCCTCGTAACATATAAGAAGGATCTGAAAAGTTTTGTATCGTTTCGAATAGTCCTCGATTTAATTTGATTTTTTGAGCTAAACTAGTATAAACTAGTGTATAATATATAATGATTTTTGACCGAAACTTGCATTTTGAAAAGTTTCATTGAATCTAATTTTCAGATGATTTTTTACATGTACTTCCATAATAACCTTCCCTCGTAACATATATCAAGGATCTGAAAAGTTTGATATCAGCTCGTACAGTCCTCGATTTAATTTGATTTTTTTAGCAAAACTAGTATAAACTTATGTATAATATAAATGATTTTTTGACCGAAACTTGCATTTCGAAAAGTTTCATAGAATCTAATTTTCAGATGATTTTTGCAGTACTTCCATAATATCCTTCCCTCGTAAAATATAAGAAGGATCTGAAAAGTTTGATATCGTTGTGTACAGTCCTCGATTTAATTTGATTTTTTGAGCAAACTAATATAAACTTGTGTATAATATATTATGATTTTTTGACCGAAACTTGCATTTGGAAAAGTTTTGTAGAATAAAGTTTTCCGATGATTCTTTTTGTATGGACTTCCATCATAACCTTCCCTCGTAAAATATATAAATTATCTTAAAAGTTTTGCAACATTTCGAACAATCCTCCATTTATTTGATTTTTTGACCGAAATTAGTATAAACTAGTGTATAATATATTACTATTTTTTGACAGAAACTTGAATTTAAAAAAGTTTCGTAGAATCTAATTTTCAAATGAATTTCTGCATGGACATCCATCATAACCTTCCCTCGTAACATATAAGAAGGATCTTAAACGTTTTGTAGCATTTCGATCAGTCCCCGATTTAATTTTTTTTTTTTTACCGAAACTAGTATAAACTAATGTATAATATATTACGATTTTTTGACTGAAACTCACATTTCAAAAAGTTTCGTAGATTCTAATTTTCAATTTATTGTTTTGCATGGACTTTCATCATAACCTCCCCTCGTACCATATAAGAAGGATCTGAAAAGTTTTGTATCGTTTCGAACAGTCCTCGATTTAATTTGATTTTTTGAGCTAAACTAGTAAAACTAGTGTATAATATATAATGATTTTTGACCGAAACTTGCATTTTGAAAAGTTTCATTGAATCTAATTTTCAGATGATTTTTTGCATGTACTTCCATAATAACCTTCCCTCGTAACATATATCAAGGATCTGAAAAGTTTGATATTGTTTCGTACAGTCCTCGATTTAATTTGATTTTTTTAGCAAAACTAGCATAAACTTGTGTATAATATAAATGATTTTTTGACCGAAACTTGCATTTCGAAAAGTTTCATAGAATCTAATTTTCAGATATAATTTGCAATACTTCCATAATATCCTTCCCTCGTAAAATATAAGAAGGATCTGAAAAGTTTGATATCGTTGCGTACAGTCCTCGATTTAATTTGATTTTTTGAGCAAACTACTATAAACTTGTGTATAATATATTATGATTTTTTGACCGAAACTTGCATTTGGATAAGTTTTGTAGAATAAAGTTTTCCGATGATTCTTTTTGTATGGACTTCCATCATAACCTTCCCTCATAAAATATATAAATTATCTTAAAAGTTTTGCAACATTTCGAACAATCCTCCATTTAATTGATTTTTTGACCGAAATTAGTATAAACTAGTGTATAATATATTACTATTTTTTGACAGAAACTTGAATTTAAAAAAGTTTCGTAGAATCTAATTTTCAAATGAATTTCTGCATGGACATCCATCATAACCTTCCCTCGTAACATATAAGATAGATCTTAAACGTTTTGTAGCATTTCGATCAGTCCCTGATTTAATTGTTTTTTTTTACCGAAACTAGTATAAACTAATGTATAATATATTACGATTTTTTGACCGAAACTCGCATTTGAAAAAGTTTCGTAGATTCTAATTTTCAATTGATTGTTTTGCATGGACTTTCATCATAACCTCCCCTCGTAACATATAAGAAGGATCTGAAAAGTTTTGTATCGTTTCGAACAGTCCTCGATTTAATTTGATTTTTTGAGCTAAACTAGTAAAACTAGTGTATAATATATAATGATTTTTGACCGAAACTTGCATTTTGAAAAGTTTCATTGAATCTAATTTTCAGATGATTTTTTGCATGTACTTCCATAATAACCTTCCCTCGTAACATATATCAAGGATCTGAAAAGTTTGATATTGTTTCGTACAGTCCTCGATTTAATTTGATTTTTTTAGCAAAACTAGCATAAACTTGTGTATAATATAAATGATTTTTTGACCGAAACTTGCATTTCGAAAAGTTTCATAGAATCTAATTTTCAGATGATTTTTGCAGTACTTCCATAATATCCTTCCCTCGTAAAATATAAGAAGGATCTGAAAAGTTTGATATCGTTGTGTACAGTCCTCGATTTAATTTGATTTTTTGAGCAAACTAATATAAACTTGTGTATAATATATTATGATTTTTTGACCGAAACTTGCATTTGGAAAAGTTTTGTAGAATAAAGTTTTCCGATGATTCTTTTTGTATGGACTTCCATCATAACCTTCCCTCGTAAAATATATAAATTATCTTAAAAGTTTTGCAACATTTCGAACAATCCTCCATTTATTTGATTTTTTGACCGAAATTAGTATAAACTAGTGTATAATATATTACTATTTTTTGACAGAAACTTGAATTTAAAAAAGTTTCGTAGAATCTAATTTTCAAATGAATTTCTGCATGGACATCCATCATAACCTTCCCTCGTAACATATAAGAAGGATCTTAAACGTTTTGTAGCATTTCGATCAGTCCCCGATTTAATTTTTTTTTTTTTACCGAAACTAGTATAAACTAATGTATAATATATTACGATTTTTTGACTGAAACTCACATTTCAAAAAGTTTCGTAGATTCTAATTTTCAATTTATTGTTTTGCATGGACTTTCATCATAACCTCCCCTCGTACCATATAAGAAGGATCTGAAAAGTTTTGTATCGTTTCGAACAGTCCTCGATTTAATTTGATTTTTTGAGCTAAACTAGTAAAACTAGTGTATAATATATAATGATTTTTGACCGAAACTTGCATTTTGAAAAGTTTCATTGAATCTAATTTTCAGATGATTTTTTGCATGTACTTCCATAATAACCTTCCCTCGTAACATATATCAAGGATCTGAAAAGTTTGATATTGTTTCGTACAGTCCTCGATTTAATTTGATTTTTTTAGCAAAACTAGCATAAACTTGTGTATAATATAAATGATTTTTTGACCGAAACTTGCATTTCGAAAAGTTTCATAGAATCTAATTTTCAGATATAATTTGCAATACTTCCATAATATCCTTCCCTCGTAAAATATAAGAAGGATCTGAAAAGTTTGATATCGTTGCGTACAGTCCTCGATTTAATTTGATTTTTTGAGCAAACTACTATAAACTTGTGTATAATATATTATGATTTTTTGACCGAAACTTGCATTTGGATAAGTTTTGTAGAATAAAGTTTTCCGATGATTCTTTTTGTATGGACTTCCATCATAACCTTCCCTCATAAAATATATAAATTATCTTAAAAGTTTTGCAACATTTCGAACAATCCTCCATTTAATTGATTTTTTGACCGAAATTAGTATAAACTAGTGTATAATATATTACTATTTTTTGACAGAAACTTGAATTTAAAAAAGTTTCGTAGAATCTAATTTTCAAATGAATTTCTGCATGGACATCCATCATAACCTTCCCTCGTAACATATAAAATAGATCTTAAACGTTTTGTAGCATTTCGATCAGTCCCCGATTTAATTATTTTTTTTTACCGAAACTAGTATAAACTAATGTATAATATATTACGATTTTTTGACCGAAACTCGCATTTCAAAAAGTTTCGTAGAATCTAATTTTCAATTGATTGTTTTGCATGGACTTTCATCATAACCTCCCCTCGTAACATATAAGAAGGATCTGAAAAGTTTTGTATCGTTCGAACAGTCCTCGATTTAATTTGATTTTTTGAGCTAAACTAGTAAAACTAGTGTATAATATATAATGATTTTTGACCGAAACTTGCATTTTGAAAAGTTTCATTGAATCTAATTTTCAGATGTTTTTTTGCATGTACTTCCATAATAACCTTCCCTCGTAACATATATCAAGGATCTGAAAAGTTTGATATTGTTTCGTACAGTCCTCGATTTAATTTGATTTTTTTAGCAAAACTAGCATAAACTTGTGTATAATATAAATGATTTTTTGACCGAAACTTGCATTTCGAAAAGTTTCATAGAATCTAATTTTCAGATAATTTTTGCAATACTTCCATAATATCCTTCCCTCGTAAAATATAAGAAGGATCTGAAAAGTTTGATATCGTTGTGTACAGTCCTCGATTTAATTTGATTTTTTGAGCAAACTACTATAAACTTGTGTATAATATATTATGATTTTTTGACCGAAACTTGCATTTGGAAAAGTTTTGTAGAATAAAGTTTTCCGATGATTCTTTTTGTATGGACTTCCATCATAACCTTCCCTCATAAAATATATAAATTATCTTAAAAGTTTTGCAACATTTCGAACAATCCTCCATTTAATTGATTTTTTGACCGAAATTAGTATAAACTAGAGTATAATATATTACTATTTTTTGACAGAAACTTGAATTTAAAAAAGTTTCGTAGAATCTAATTTTCAAATGAATTTCTGCATGGACATCCATCATAACCTTCCCTCGTAACATATAAGATAGATTTTAAACGTTTTGTAGCATTTCGATCAGTCCCTGATTTAATTGTTTTTTTTTACCGAAACTAGTATAAACTAATGTATAATATATTACGATTTTTTGACCGAAACTCGCATTTGAAAAAGTTTCGTAGATTCTAATTTTCAATTGATTGTTTTGCATGGACTTTCATCATAACCTCCCCTCGTAACATATAAGAAGGATCTGAAAAGTTTTGTATCGTTTCGAACAGTCCTCGATTTAATTTGATTTTTTGAGCTAAACTAGTAAAACTAGTGTATAATATATAATGATTTTTGACCGAAACTTGCATTTTGAAAAGTTTCATTGAATCTAATTTTCAGATGATTTTTTGCATGTACTTCCATAATAACCTTCCCTCGTAACATATATCAAGGATCTGAAAAGTTTGATATTGTTTCGTACAGTCCTCGATTTAATTTGATTTTTTTAGCAAAACTAGCATAAACTTGTGTATAATATAAATGATTTTTTGACCGAAACTTGCATTTCGAAAAGTTTCATAGAATCTAATTTTCAGATGATTTTTGCAGTACTTCCATAATATCCTTCCCTCGTAAAATATAAGAAGGATCTGAAAAGTTTGATATCGTTGTGTACAGTCCTCGATTTAATTTGATTTTTTGAGCAAACTAATATAAACTTGTGTATAATATATTATGATTTTTTGACCGAAACTTGCATTTGGAAAAGTTTTGTAGAATAAAGTTTTCCGATGATTCTTTTTGTATGGACTTCCATCATAACCTTCCCTCGTAAAATATATAAATTATCTTAAAAGTTTTGCAACATTTCGAACAATCCTCCATTTATTTGATTTTTTGACCGAAATTAGTATAAACTAGTGTATAATATATTACTATTTTTTGACAGAAACTTGAATTTAAAAAAGTTTCGTAGAATCTAATTTTCAAATGAATTTCTGCATGGACATCCATCATAACCTTCCCTCGTAACATATAAGATAGATCTTAAACGTTTTGTAGCATTTCGATCAGTCCCTGATTTAATTGTTTTTTTTTACCGAAACTAGTATAAACTAATGTATAATATATTACGATTTTTTGACCGAAACTCGCATTTGAAAAAGTTTCGTAGATTCTAATTTTCAATTGATTGTTTTGCATGGACTTTCATCATAACCTCCCCTCGTAACATATAAGAAGGATCTGAAAAGTTTTGTATCGTTTCGAACAGTCCTCGATTTAATTTGATTTTTTGAGCTAAACTAGTAAAACTAGTGTATAATATATAATGATTTTTGACCGAAACTTGCATTTTGAAAAGTTTCATTGAATCTAATTTTCAGATGATTTTTTGCATGTACTTCCATAATAACCTTCCCTCGTAACATATATCAAGGATCTGAAAAGTTTGATATTGTTTCGTACAGTCCTCGATTTAATTTGATTTTTTTAGCAAAACTAGCATAAACTTGTGTATAATATAAATGATTTTTTGACCGAAACTTGCATTTCGAAAAGTTTCATAGAATCTAATTTTCAGATGATTTTTGCAGTACTTCCATAATATCCTTCCCTCGTAAAATATAAGAAGGATCTGAAAAGTTTGATATCGTTGTGTACAGTCCTCGATTTAATTTGATTTTTTGAGCAAACTAATATAAACTTGTGTATAATATATTATGATTTTTTGACCGAAACTTGCATTTGGAAAAGTTTTGTAGAATAAAGTTTTCCGATGATTCTTTTTGTATGGACTTCCATCATAACCTTCCCTCGTAAAATATATAAATTATCTTAAAAGTTTTGCAACATTTCGAACAATCCTCCATTTATTTGATTTTTTGACCGAAATTAGTATAAACTAGTGTATAATATATTACTATTTTTTGACAGAAACTTGAATTTAAAAAAGTTTCGTAGAATCTAATTTTCAAATGAATTTCTGCATGGACATCCATCATAACCTTCCCTCGTAACATATAAGAAGGATCTTAAACGTTTTGTAGCATTTCGATCAGTCCCCGATTTAATTTTTTTTTTTTTACCGAAACTAGTATAAACTAATGTATAATATATTACGATTTTTTGACTGAAACTCACATTTCAAAAAGTTTCGTAGATTCTAATTTTCAATTTATTGTTTTGCATGGACTTTCATCATAACCTCCCCTCGTACCATATAAGAAGGATCTGAAAAGTTTTGTATCGTTTCGAACAGTCCTCGATTTAATTTGATTTTTTGAGCTAAACTAGTAAAACTAGTGTATAATATATAATGATTTTTGACCGAAACTTGCATTTTGAAAAGTTTCATTGAATCTAATTTTCAGATGATTTTTTGCATGTACTTCCATAATAACCTTCCCTCGTAACATATATCAAGGATCTGAAAAGTTTGATATTGTTTCGTACAGTCCTCGATTTAATTTGATTTTTTTAGCAAAACTAGCATAAACTTGTGTATAATATAAATGATTTTTTGACCGAAACTTGCATTTCGAAAAGTTTCATAGAATCTAATTTTCAGATATAATTTGCAATACTTCCATAATATCCTTCCCTCGTAAAATATAAGAAGGATCTGAAAAGTTTGATATCGTTGCGTACAGTCCTCGATTTAATTTGATTTTTTGAGCAAACTACTATAAACTTGTGTATAATATATTATGATTTTTTGACCGAAACTTGCATTTGGATAAGTTTTGTAGAATAAAGTTTTCCGATGATTCTTTTTGTATGGACTTCCATCATAACCTTCCCTCATAAAATATATAAATTATCTTAAAAGTTTTGCAACATTTCGAACAATCCTCCATTTAATTGATTTTTTGACCGAAATTAGTATAAACTAGTGTATAATATATTACTATTTTTTGACAGAAACTTGAATTTAAAAAAGTTTCGTAGAATCTAATTTTCAAATGAATTTCTGCATGGACATCCATCATAACCTTCCCTCGTAACATATAAGATAGATCTTAAACGTTTTGTAGCATTTCGATCAGTCCCCGATTTAATTATTTTTTTTTACCGAAACTAGTATAAACTAATGTATAATATATTACGATTTTTTGACCGAAACTCGCATTTCAAAAAGTTTCGTAGAATCTAATTTTCAATTGATTGTTTTGCATGGACTTTCATCATAACCTCCCCTCGTAACATATAAGAAGGATCTGAAAAGTTTTGTATCGTTCGAACAGTCCTCGATTTAATTTGATTTTTTGAGCTAAACTAGTAAAACTAGTGTATAATATATAATGATTTTTGACCGAAACTTGCATTTTGAAAAGTTTCATTGAATCTAATTTTCAGATGTTTTTTTGCATGTACTTCCATAATAACCTTCCCTCGTAACATATATCAAGGATCTGAAAAGTTTGATATTGTTTCGTACAGTCCTCGATTTAATTTGATTTTTTTAGCAAAACTAGCATAAACTTGTGTATAATATAAATGATTTTTTGACCGAAACTTGCATTTCGAAAAGTTTCATAGAATCTAATTTTCAGATAATTTTTGCAATACTTCCATAATATCCTTCCCTCGTAAAATATAAGAAGGATCTGAAAAGTTTGATATCGTTGTGTACAGTCCTCGATTTAATTTGATTTTTTGAGCAAACTACTATAAACTTGTGTATAATATATTATGATTTTTTGACCGAAACTTGCATTTGGAAAAGTTTTGTAGAATAAAGTTTTCCGATGATTCTTTTTGTATGGACTTCCATCATAACCTTCCCTCATAAAATATATAAATTATCTTAAAAGTTTTGCAACATTTCGAACAATCCTCCATTTAATTGATTTTTTGACCGAAATTAGTATAAACTAGAGTATAATATATTACTATTTTTTGACAGAAACTTGAATTTAAAAAAGTTTCGTAGAATCTAATTTTCAAATGAATTTCTGCATGGACATCCATCATAACCTTCCCTCGTAACATATAAGATAGATCTTAAACGTTTTGTAGCATTTCGATCAGTCCCTGATTTAATTGTTTTTTTTTACCGAAACTAGTATAAACTAATGTATAATATATTACGATTTTTTGACCGAAACTCGCATTTGAAAAAGTTTCGTAGATTCTAATTTTCAATTGATTGTTTTGCATGGACTTTCATCATAACCTCCCCTCGTAACATATAAGAAGGATCTGAAAAGTTTTGTATCGTTTCGAACAGTCCTCGATTTAATTTGATTTTTTGAGCTAAACTAGTAAAACTAGTGTATAATATATAATGATTTTTGACCGAAACTTGCATTTTGAAAAGTTTCATTGAATCTAATTTTCAGATGATTTTTTGCATGTACTTCCATAATAACCTTCCCTCGTAACATATATCAAGGATCTGAAAAGTTTGATATTGTTTCGTACAGTCCTCGATTTAATTTGATTTTTTTAGCAAAACTAGCATAAACTTGTGTATAATATAAATGATTTTTTGACCGAAACTTGCATTTCGAAAAGTTTCATAGAATCTAATTTTCAGATGATTTTTGCAGTACTTCCATAATATCCTTCCCTCGTAAAATATAAGAAGGATCTGAAAAGTTTGATATCGTTGCGTACAATCCTCGATTTAATTTGATTTTTTGAGCAAACTACTATAAACTTGTGTATAATATATTATGATTTTTTGACCGAAACTTGCATTTGGAAAAGTTTTGTAGAATAAAGTTTTCCGATGATTCTTTTTGTATGGACTTCCATCATAACCTTCCCTCGTAAAATATATAAATTATCTTAAAAGTTTTGCAACATTTCGAACAATCCTCCATTTATTTGATTTTTTGACCGAAATTAGTATAAACTAGTGTATAATATATTACTATTTTTTGACAGAAACTTGAATTTAAAAAAGTTTCGTAGAATCTAATTTTCAAATGAATTTCTGCATGGACATCCATCATAACCTTCCCTCGTAACATATAAGATAGATCTTAAACGTTTTGTAGCATTTCGATCAGTCCCCGATTTAATTTTTTTTTTTTACCGAAACTAGTATAAACTAATGTATAATATATTAATCTTTTTTGACCGAAACTCGCATTTCAAAAAGTTTCGTAGAATCTAATTTTCAATTGATTGTTTTGCATGGACTTTCATCATAACCTCCCCTCGTAACATATAAGAAGGATCTGAAAAGTTTTGTATCGTTTCGAACAGTCCTCGATTTAATTTGATTTTTTGAGCTAAACTAGTAAAACTAGTGTATAATATATAATGATTTTTGACCGAAACTTGCATTTTGAAAAGTTTCATTGAATCTAATTTTCAGATGATTTTTTGCATGTACTTCCATAATAACCTTCCCTCGTAACATATATCAAGGATCTGAAAAGTTTGATATTGTTTCGTACAGTCCTTGATTTAATTAGATTTTTTTAGCAAAACTAGCATAAACTTGTGTATAATATAAATGATTTTTTGACCGAAACTTGCATTTCGAAAAGTTTCATAGAATCTAATTTTCAGATGATTTTTGCAGTACTTCCATAATATCCTTCCCTCGTAAAATATAAGAAGGATCTGAAAAGTTTGATATCGTTGCGTACAGTCCTCGATTTAATTTGATTTTTTGAGCAAACTACTATAAACTTGTGTATAATATATTATGATTTTTTGACCGAAACTTGCATTTGGAAAAGTTTTGTAGAATAAAGTTTTCCGATGATTCTTTTTGTATGGACTTCCATCATAACCTTCCCTCGTAAAATATATAAATTATCTTAAAAGTTTTGCAACATTTCGAACAATCCTCCATTTATTTGATTTTTTGACCGAAATTAGTATAAACTAGTGTATAATATATTACTATTTTTTGACAGAAACTTGAATTTAAAAAAGTTTCGTAGAATCTAATTTTCAAATGAATTTCTGCATGGACATCCATCATAACCTTCCCTCGTAACATATAAGATAGATCTTAAACGTTTTGTAGCATTTCGATCAGTCCCCGATTTAATTATTTTTTTTTACCGAAACTAGTATAAACTAATGTATAATATATTAATCTTTTTTGACCGAAACTCGCATTTCAAAAAGTTTCGTAGAATCTAATTTTCAATTGATTGTTTTGCATGGACTTTCATCATAACCTCCCTTTGTAACATATAAGAAGGATCTGAAAAGTTTTGTATCGTTTCGAACAGTCCTCGATTTAATTTGATTTTTTGAGCTAAACTAGTAAAACTAGTGTATAATATATAATGATTTTTGACCGAAACTTGCATTTTGAAAAGTTTCATTGAATCTAATTTTCAGATGATTTTTTGCATGTACTTCCATAATAACCTTCCCTCGTAACATATATCAAGGATCTGAAAAGTTTGATATCGTTTCGTATAGTCCTCGATTTAATTTGATATTTTTTAGCAAAACTAGCATAAACTTGTGTATAATATAAATGATTTTTTGACCGAAACTTGCATTTCGAAAAGTTTCATAGAATCTAATTTTCAGATGATTTTTGCAGTACTTCCATAATATCCTTCCCTCGTAAAATATAAGAAGGATCTGAAAAGTTTGATATCGTTGCCTACAGTCCCCGATTTAATTTGATTTTTTGAGCAAACTACTATAAACTTGTGTATAATATATTATGATTTTTTGACCGAAACTTGCATTTGGAAAAGTTTTGTAGAATAAATTTTCCGATGATTCTTTTTGTATGGACTTCCATCATAACCTTCCCTCGTAAAATATATAAATTATCTTAAAATTTTTGCAACATTTCGAACAATCCTCCATTTAATTGATTTTTTGACCGAAATTAGTATAAACTAGTGTATAATATATTACTATTTTTTGACAGAAACTTGAATTTAAAAAAGTTTCGTAGAATCTAATTTTCAAATGAATTTCTGCATGGACATCCATCATAACCTTCCCTCGTAACATATAAGATAGATCTTAAACGTTTTGTAGCATTTCGATCAGTCCACGATTTAATTGATTTTTTTTACCGAAACTAGTATAAACTAATGTATAATATATTACGATTTTTTGACCGAAACTCGCATTTCAAAAAGTTTCGTAGAATCTAATTTTCAATTGATTGTTTTGCATGGACTTTCATCATAACCTCCCCTCGTAACATATAAGAAGGATCTGAAAAGTTTTGTATCGTTTCGAATAGTCCTCGATTTAATTTGATTTTTTGAGCTAAACTAGTATAAACTAGTGTATAATATATAATGATTTTTGACCGAAACTTGCATTTTGAAAAGTTTCATTGAATCTAATTTTCAGATGATTTTTTACATGTACTTCCATAATAACCTTCCCTCGTAACATATATCAAGGATCTGAAAAGTTTGATATCAGCTCGTACAGTCCTCGATTTAATTTGATTTTTTTAGCAAAACTAGTATAAACTTATGTATAATATAAATGATTTTTTGACCGAAACTTGCATTTCGAAAAGTTTCATAGAATCTAATTTTCAGATGATTTTTGCAGTACTTCCATAATATCCTTCCCTCGTAAAATATAAGAAGGATCTGAAAAGTTTGATATCGTTGCGTACAGTCCTCGATTTAATTTGATTTTTTGAGCAAACTAATATAAACTTGTGTATAATATATTATGATTTTTTGACCGAAACTTGCATTTGGAAAAGTTTTGTAGAATAAAGTTTTCCGATGATTCTTTTTGTATGGACTTCCATCATAACCTTCCCTCGTAAAATATATAAATTATCTTAAAAGTTTTGCAACATTTCGAACAATCCTCCATTTATTTGATTTTTTGACCGAAATTAGTATAAACTAGTGTATAACATATTACTATTTTTTGACAGAAACTTGAATTTAAAAAAGTTTCGTAGAATCTAATTTTCAAATGAATTTCTGCATGGACATCCATTATAACCTTCCCTCGTAACATATAAGATAGATCTTAAACGTTTTGTAGCATTTCGATCAGTCCCCGATTTAATTGTTTTTTTTTTACCGAAACTAGTATAAACTAATGTATAATATATTACGATTTTTTGACTGAAACTCGCATTTCAAAAAGTTTCGTAGATTCTAATTTTCAATTGATTGTTTTGCATGGACTTTCATCATAACCTCCCCTCGTACCATATAAGAAGGATCTGAAAAGTTTTGTATCGTTTCGAACAGTCCTCGATTTAATTTGATTTTTTGAGCTAAACTAGTAAAACTAGTGTATAATATATAATGATTTTTGACCGAAACTTGCATTTTGAAAAGTTTCATTGAATCTAATTTTCAGATGATTTTTTGCATGTACTTCCATAATAACCTTCCCTCGTAACATATATCAAGGATCTGAAAAGTTTGATATTGTTTCGTACAGTCCTCGATTTAATTTGATTTTTTTAGCAAAACTAGCATAAACTTGTGTATAATATAAATGATTTTTTGACCGAAACTTGCATTTCGAAAAGTTTCATAGAATCTAATTTTCAGATATAATTTGCAATACTTCCATAATATCCTTCCCTCGTAAAATATAAGGATCTGAAAAGTTTGATATCGTTGCGTACAGTCCTCGATTTAATTTGATTTTTTGAGCAAACTACTATAAACTTGTGTATAATATATTATGATTTTTTGACCGAAACTTGCATTTGGAAAAGTTTTGTAGAATAAAGTTTTCCGATGATTCTTTTTGTATGGACTTCCATCATAACCTTCCCTCATAAAATATATAAATTATCTTAAAAGTTTTGCAACATTTCGAACAATCCTCCATTTAATTGATTTTTTGACCGAAATTAGTATAAACTAGTGTATAATATATTACTATTTTTTGACAGAAACTTGAATTTAAAAAAGTTTCGTAGAATCTAATTTTCAAATGAATTTCTGCATGGACATCCATCATAACCTTCCCTCGTAACATATAAGATAGATCTTAAACGTTTTGTAGCATTTCGATCAGTCCCCGATTTAATTATTTTTTTTTACCGAAACTAGTATAAACTAATGTATAATATATTACGATTTTTTGACCGAAACTCGCATTTCAAAAAGTTTCGTAGAATCTAATTTTCAATTGATTGTTTTACATGGACTTTCATCATAACCTCCCCTCGTAACATATAAGAAGGATCTGAAAAGTTTTGTATCGTTCGAACAGTCCTCGATTTAATTTGATTTTTTGAGCTAAACTAGTAAAACTAGTGTATAATATATAATGATTTTTGACCGAAACTTGCATTTTGAAAAGTTTCTTTGAATCTAATTTTCAGATGTTTTTTTGCATGTACTTCCATAATAACCTTCCCTCGTAACATATATCAAGGATCTGAAAAGTTTGATATTGTTTCGTACAGTCCTCGATTTAATTTGATTTTTTTAGCAAAACTAGCATAAACATGTGTATAATATAAATGATTTTTTGACCGAAACTTGCATTTCGAAAAGTTTCATAGAATCTAATTTTCAGATAATTTTTGCAATACTTCCATAATATCCTTCCCTCGTAAAATATAAGAAGGATCTGAAAAGTTTGATATCGTTGCGTACAGTCCTCGATTTAATTTGATTTTTTGAGCAAACTACTATAAACTTGTGTATAATATATTATGATTTTTTGACCGAAACTTGCATTTGGAAAAGTTTTGTAGAATAAAGTTTTCCGATGATTCTTTTTGTATGGACTTCCATCATAACCTTCCCTCATAAAATATATAAATTATCTTAAAAGTTTTGCAACATTTCGAACAATCCTCCATTTAATTGATTTTTTGACCGAAATTAGTATAAACTAGTGTATAATATATTACTATTTTTTGACAGAAACTTGAATTTAAAAAAGTTTCGTAGAATCTAATTTTCAAATGAATTTCTGCATGGACATCCATCATAACCTTCCCTCGTAACATATAAGATAGATCTTAAACATTTTGTAGCATTTCGATCAGTCCCCGATTTAATTATATTTTTTTTACCGAAACTAGTATAAACTAATGTATAATATATTACGATTTTTTGACCGAAACTCGCATTTCAAAAAGTTTCGTAGAATCTAATTTTCAATTGATTGTTTTGCATGGACTTTCATCATAACCTCCCCTCGTAACATATAAGAAGGATCTGAAAAGTTTTGTATCGTTTCGAACAGTCCTCGATTTAATTTGATTTTTTGAGCTAAACTATTAAAACTAGTGTATAATATATAATGATTTTTGACTGAAACTTGCATTTTGAAAAGTTTCATTGAATCTAATTTTCAGATGATTTTTTGCATGTACTTCCATAATAACCTTCCCTCGTAACATATATCAAGGATCTGAAAAGTTTGATATCGTTTCGTATAGTCCTCGATTTAATTTGATATTTTTAGCAAAACTAGCATAAACTTGTGTATAATATAAATGATTTTTTGACCGAAACTTGCATTTCGAAAAGTTTCATAGAATCTAATTTTCAGATGATTTTGGCAGTACTTCCATAATATCCTTCCCTCGTAAAATATAAGAAGGATCTGAAAAGTTTGATATCGTTGCGTACAGTCCCCGATTTAATTTGATTTTTTGAGCAAACTACTATAAACTTGTGTATAATATATTATGATTTTTTGACCGAAACTTGCATTTGGAAAAGTTTTGTAGAATAAATTTTCCGATGATTCTTTTTGTATGGACTTCCATCATAACCTTCCCTCGTAAAATATATAAATTATCTTAAAATTTTTGCAACATTTCGAACAATCCTCCATTTAATTGATTTTTTGACCGAAATTAGTATAAACTAGTGTATAATATATTATTATTTTTTGACAGAAACTTGAATTTAAAAAAGTTTTGTAGAATCTAATTTTCAAATGAATTTCTGCATGGACATCCATCATAACCTTCCCTCGTAACATATAAGATAGATCTTAAACGTTTTGTAGCATTTCGATCAGTCCACGATTTAATTGATTTTTTTTAACCCAACTAGTATAAACTAATGTATAATATATTACGATTTTTTGACCGAAACTCGCATTTCAAAAAGTTTCGTAGAATCTAATTTTCAATTGATTGTTTTGCATGGACTTTCATCATAACCTCCCCTCGTAACATATAAGAAGGATCTGAAAACTTTTGTATCGTTTCGAATAGTCCTCGATTTAATTTGATTTTTTGAGCTAAACTAGTATAAACTAGTGTATAATATATAATGATTTTTGACCGAAACTTGCATTTTGAAAAGTTTCATTGAATCTAATTTTCAGATGATTTTTTACATGTACTTCCATAATAACCTTCCCTCGTAACATATATCAAGGATCTGAAAAGTTTGATATCAGTTCGTACAGTCCTCGATTTAATTTGATTTTTTTAGCAAAACTAGTAAAAACTTATGTATAATATAAATGATTTTTTGACCGAAACTTGCATTTCGAAAAGTTTCATAGAATCTAATTTTCAGATGATTTTTGCAGTACTTCCATAATATCCTTCCCTCATAAAATATAAGAAGGATCTGAAAAGTTTGATATCGTTGCGTACAGTCCTCGATTTAATTTGATTTTTTGAGCAAACTACTATAAACTTGTGTATAATATATTATGATTTTTTGACCGAAACTTGCATTTGGAAAAGTTTTGTAGAACAAAGTTTTCCGATGATTCTTTTTGTATGGACTTCCATCATAACCTTCCCTCGTAAAATATATAAATTATCTTAAAAGTTTTGCAACATTTCGAACAATCCTCCATTTATTTGATTTTTTGACCGAAATTAGTATAAACTAGTGTATAATATATTACTATTTTTTGACAGAAACTTGAATTTAAAAAAGTTTCGTAGAATCTAATTTTCAAATGAATTTCTGCATGGACATCCATCATAACCTTCCCTCGTAACATATAAGATAGATCTTAAACGTTTTGTAGCATTTCGATCAGTCCACGATTTAATTGATTTTTTTTACCGAAACTAGTATAAACTAATGTATAATATATTACGATTTTTTGACCGAAACTCGCATTTCAAAAAGTTTCGTAGAATCTAATTTTCAATTGATTGTTTTGCATGGACTTTCATCATAACCTCCCCTCGTAACATATAAGAAGGATCTGAAAACTTTTGTATCGTTTCGAATAGTCCTCGATTTAATTTGATTTTTTGAGCTAAACTAGTATAAACTAGTCTATAATATATAATGATTTTTGACCGAAACTTGCATTTTGAAAAGTTTCATTGAATCTAATTTTCAGATGATTTTTTACATGTACTTCCATAATAACCTTCCCTCGTAACATATATCAAGGATCTGAAAAGTTTGATATCAGTTCGTACAGTCCTCGATTTAATTTGATTTTTTTAGCAAAACTAGTATAAACTTATGTATAATATAAATGATTTTTTGACCGAAACTTGCATTTCGAAAAGTTTCATAGAATCTAATTTTCAGATGATTTTTGCAGTACTTCCATAATATCCTTCCCTCGTAAAATATAAGAAGGATCTGAAAAGTTTGATATCGTTGCGTACAGTCCTCGATTTAATTTGATTTTTTGAGCAAACTACTATAAACTTGTGTATAATATATTATGATTTTTTGACCGAAACTTGCATTTGGAAAAGTTTTGTAGAATAAAGTTTTCCGATGATTCTTTTTGTATGGACTTCCATCATAACCTTCCCTCGTAAAATATATAAATTATCTTAAAAGTTTTGCAACATTTCGAACAATCCTCCATTTATTTGATTTTTTGACCGAAATTAGTATAAACTAGTGTATAATATATTACTATTTTTTGACAGAAACTTGAATTTAAAAAAGTTTCGTAGAATCTAATTTTCAAATGAATTTCTGCATGGACATCCATCATAACCTTCCCTCGTAACATATAAGATAGATCTTAAACGTTTTGTAGCATTTCGATCAGTCCCCGATTTAATAGTTTTTTTTTACCGAAACTAGTATAAACTAATGTATAATATATTACGATTTTTTGACCGAAACTCGCATTTCAAAAAGTTTCATAGATTCTAATTTTCAATTGATTGTTTTGCATGGACTTTCATCATAACCTCCCCTCGTAACATATAAGAAGGATCTGAAAAGTTTTGTATCGTTTCGAACAGTCCTCGATTTAATTTGATTTTTTGAGCTAAACTAGTAAAACTAGTGTATAATATATAATGATTTTTGACCGAAACTTGCATTTTGAAAAGTTTCATTGAATCTAATTTTCAGATGATTTTTTGCATGTAGTTCCATAATAACCTTCCCTCGTAACATATATCAAGGATCTGAAAAGTTTGATATTATTTCGTACAGTCCTCGATTTAATTTGATTTTTTTAGCAAAACTAGCATAAACTTGTGTATAATATAAATGATTTTTTGACCGAAACTTGCATTTCGAAAAGTTTCATAGAATCTAATTTTCAGATAATTTTTGCAATACTTCCATAATATCCTTCCCTCGTAAAATATAAGAAGGATCTGAAAAGTTTGATATCGTTGCGTACAGTCCTCGATTTAATTTGATTTTTTGAGCAAACTACTATAAACTTGTGTATAATATATTATGATTTTTTGACCGAAACTTGCATTTGGAAAAGTTTTGTAGAATAAAGTTTTCCGATGATTCTTTTTGTATGGACTTCCATCATAACCTTCCCTCACAAAACATATAAATTATCTTAAATGTTTTGCAACATTTCGAACAATCCTCCATTTAATTGATTTTTTGACCGAAATTAGTATAAACTAGTGTATAATATATTACTATTTTTTGACAGAAACTTGAATTTAAAAAAGTTTCGTAGAATCTAATTTTCAAATGAATTTCTGCATGGACATCCATCCTAACCTTCCCTCGTAACATATAAGATAGATCTTAAACGTTTTGTAGCATTTCGATCAGTCCCCGATTTAATTATGTTTTTTTACCGAAACTAGTATAAACTAATGTATAATATATTATGATTTTTTGACCGAAACTCGCATTTCAAAAAGTTTCGTAGAATCTAATTTTCAATTGATTATTTTGCATGGACTTTCATCATAACCTCCCCTCGTAACATATAAGAAGGATCTGAAAACTTTTGTATCGTTTCGAACAGTCCTCGATTTAATTTGATTTTTTGAGCTAAACTAGTAAAACTAGTGTATAATATATAATGATTTTTGACCGAAACTTGCATTTTGAAAAGTTTCATTGAATCTAATTTTCAGATGATTTTTTGCATGTACTTCCATAATAACCTTCCCTCGTAACATATATCAAGGATCTGAAAAGTTTGATATCGTTTCGTATAGTCCTCGATTTAATTTGATATTTTTAGCAAAACTAGCATAAACTTGTGTATAATATAAATGATTTTTTGACCGAAACTTGCATTTCGAAAAGTTTCATAGAATCTAATTTTCAGATGATTTTTGCAGTACTTCCATAATATCCTTCCCTCGTAAAATATAAGAAGGATCTGAAAAGTTTGATATCGTTGCGTACAGTCCCCGATTTAATTTGATTTTTTGAGCAAACTACTATAAACTTGTGTATAATATATTATGATTTTTTGACCGAACTTGCATTTGGAAAAGTTTTGTAGAATAAATTTTCCGATGATTCTTTTTGTATGGACTTCCATCATAACCTTCCCTCGTAAAATATATAAATTATCTTAAAAATTTTGCAACATTTCGAACAATCCTCCATTTAATTGATTTTTTGACCGAAATTAGTATAAACTAGTGTATAATATATTACTATTTTTTGACAGAAACTTGAATTTAAAAAAGTTTCGTAGAATCTAATTTTCAAATGAATTTCTGCATGGACATCCATCATAACCTTCCCTCGTAACATATAAGATAGATCTTAAACGTTTTGTAGCATTTCGATCAGTCCACGATTTAATTGATTTTTTTTACCGAAACTAGTATAAACTAATGTATAATATATTACGATTTTTTGACCGAAACTCGCATTTCAAAAAGTTTCGTAGAATCTAATTTTCAATTGATTGTTTTGCATGGACTTTCATCATAACCTCCCCTCGTAACATATAAGAAGGATCTGAAAAGTTTTGTATCGTTTCGAATAGTCCTCGATTTAATTTGATTTTTTGAGCTAAACTAGTATAAACTAGTGTATAATATATAATGATTTTTGACCGAAACTTGCATTTTGAAAAGTTTCATTGAATCTAATTTTCAGATGATTTTTTACATGTAGTTCCATAATAACCTTCCCTCGTAACATATATCAAGGATCTGAAAGTTTGATATCAGTTCGTACAGTCCTCGATTTAATTTGATTTTTTTAGCAAAACTAGTATAAACTTATGTATAATATAAATGATTTTTTGACCGAAACTTGCATTTCGAAAAGTTTCATAGAATCTAATTTTCAGATGATTTTTGCAGTACTTCCATAATATCCTTCCCTCGTAAAATATAAGAAGGATATGAAAAGTTTGATATCGTTGCGTACAGTCCTCGATTTAATTTGATTTTTTGAGCAAACTACTATAAACTTGTGTATAATATATTATGATTTTTTGACCGAAACTTGCATTTGGAAAAGTTTTGTAGAATAAATTTTCCGATGATTCTTTTTGTATGGACTTCCATCATAACCTTCCCTCGTAAAATATATAAATTATCTTAAAATTTTTGCAACATTTCGAACAATCCTCCATTTAATTGATTTTTTGACCGAAATTAGTATAAACTAGTGTATAATATATTACTATTTTTTGACAGAAACTTGAATTTAAAAAAGTTTCGTAGAATCTAATTTTCAAATGAATTTCTGCATGGACATCCATCATAACCTTCCCTCGTAACATATAAGATAGATCTTAAACATTTTGTAGAATTTCGATCAGTCCCCGATTTAATTGATTTTTTTTACCGAAACTAGTATAAACTAATGTATAATATATTACGATTTTTTGACCGAAACTCGCATTTCAAAAAGTTTCGTAATATCTAATTTTCAATTGATTGTTTTGCATGGACTTTCATCATAACCTCCCCTAGTAACATATAAGAAGGATCTGAAAACTTTTGTATCGTTTCGAACAGTCCTCGATTTAATTTGATTTTTTGAGCTAAACTAGTAAAACTAGTGTATAATATATAATGATTTTTGACCGAAACTTGCATTTTTAAAAGTTTCATTGAATCTAATTTTCAGATGATTTTTTACATGTACTTCCATAATAACCTTCCCTCGTAACATATATCAAGGATCTGAAAAGTTTGATATCATTTCGTACAGTCCTCGATTTAATTTGATTTTTTTATCAAAACTAGCATAAACTTGTGTATAATATAAATGATTTTTTGACCGAAACTTGCATTTCGAAAAGTTTCATAGAATCTAATTTTCAGATGATTTTTGCAGTACTTCCATAATATCCTTCCCTCGTAAAATATAAGAAGGATCTGAAAAGTTTGATATCGTTGCGTACAGTCCTCGATTTAATTTGATTTTTTGAGCAAACTACTATAAACTTGTGTATAATATATTATGATTTTTTGACGGAAACTTGCATTTGGAAAAGTTTTGTAGAATAAATTTTCCGATGATTCTTTTTGTATGGACTTCCATCATAACCTTCCCTCGTAAAATATATAAATTATCTTAAAATTTTTGCAACATTTCGAACAATCCTCCATTTAATTGATTTTTTGACCGAAATTAGTATAAACTAGTGTATAATATATTACTATTTTTTGACAGAAACTTGAATTTAAAAAAGTTTCGTAGAATCTAATTTTCAAATGAATTTCTGCATGGACATCCATCATAACCTTCCCTCGTAACATATAAGATAGATCTTAAACATTTTGTAGCATTTCGATTAGTCCACGATTTAATTGATTTTTTTTACCGAAACTAGTATAAACTAATGTATAATATATTACGATTTTTTGACCGAAACTCGCATTTCAAAAAGTTTCGTAGAATCTAATTTTCAATTGATTGTTTTGCATGGACTTTCATCATAACCTCCCCTCGTAACATATAAGAAGGATCTGAAAAGTTTTGTATCGTTTCGAATAGTCCTCGATTTAATTTGATTTTTTGAGCTAAACTAGTATAAACTAGTGTATAATATATAATGATTTTTGACCGAAACTTGCATTTTGAAAAGTTTCATTGAATCTAATTTTCAGATGATTTTTTACATGTACTTCCATAATAACCTTCCCTCGTAACATATATCAAGGATCTGAAAGTTTGATATCAGTTCGTACAGTCCTCGATTTAATTTGATTTTTTTAGCAAAACTAGTATAAACTTATGTATAATATAAATGATTTTTTGACCGAAACTTGCATTTCGAAAAGTTTCATAGAATCTAATTTTCAGATGATTTTTGCAGTACTTCCATAATATCCTTCCCTCGTAAAATATAAGAAGGATATGAAAAGTTTGATATCGTTGCGTACAGTCCTCGATTTAATTTGATTTTTTGAGCAAACTACTATAAACTTGTGTATAATATATTATGATTTTTTGACCGAAACTTGCATTTGGAAAAGTTTTGTAGAATAAATTTTCCGATGATTCTTTTTGTATGGACTTCCATCATAACCTTCCCTCGTAAAATATATAAATTATCTTAAAATTTTTGCAACATTTCGAACAATCCTCCATTTAATTGATTTTTTGACCGAAATTAGTATAAACTAGTGTATAATATATTACTATTTTTTGACAGAAACTTGAATTTAAAAAAGTTTCGTAGAATCTAATTTTCAAATGAATTTCTGCATGGACATCCATCATAACCTTCCCTCGTAACATATAAGATAGATCTTAAACATTTTGTAGAATTTCGATCAGTCCCCGATTTAATTGATTTTTTTTACCGAAACTAGTATAAACTAATGTATAATATATTACGATTTTTTGACCGAAACTCGCATTTCAAAAAGTTTCGTAATATCTAATTTTCAATTGATTGTTTTGCATGGACTTTCATCATAACCTCCCCTAGTAATATATAAGAAGGATCTGAAAAGTTTTGTATCGTTTCGAATAGTCCTCGATTTAATTTGATTTTTTGAGCTAAACTAGTATAAACTAGTGTATAATATATAATGATTTTTGACCGAAACTTGCATTTTTAAAAGTTTCATTGAATCTAATTTTCAGATGATTTTTTACATGTACTTCCATAATAACCTTCCCTCGTAACATATATCAAGGATCTGAAAAGTTTGATATCATTTCGTACAGTCCTCGATTTAATTTGATTTTTTTATCAAAACTAGTATAAACTTATGTATAATATAAATGATTTTTTGACCGAAACTTGCATTTCGAAAAGTTTCATAGAATCTAATTTTCAGATGATTTTTGCAGTACTTCCATAATATCCTTCCCTCGTAAAATATAAGAAGGATCTGAAAAGTTTGATATCGTTGCGTACAGTCCTCGATTTAATTTGATTTTTTGAGCAAACTACTATAAACTTGTGTATAATATATTATGATTTTTTGACCGAAACTTGCATTTGGAAAAGTTTTGTAGAATAAATTTTCCGATGATTCTTTTTGTATGGACTTCCATCATAACCTTCCCTCGTAAAATATATAAATTATCTTAAAATTTTTGCAACATTTCGAACAATCCTCCATTTAATTGATTTTTTGACCGAAATTAGTATAAACTAGTGTATAATATATTACTATTTTTTGACAGAAACTTGAATTTAAAAAAGTTTCGTAGAATCTAATTTTCAAATGAATTTCTGCATGGACATCCATCATAACCTTCCCTCGTAACATATAAGATAGATCTTAAACATTTTGTAGCATTTCGATTAGTCCACGATTTAATTGATTTTTTTTACCGAAACTAGTATAAACTAATGTATAATATATTACGATTTTTTGACCGAAACTCGCATTTCAAAAAGTTTCGTAGAATCTAATTTTCAATTGATTGTTTTGCATGGACTTTCATCATAACCTCCCCTCGTAACATATAAGAAGGATCTGAAAAGTTTTGTATCGTTTCGAATAGTCCTCGATTTAATTTGATTTTTTGAGCTAAACTAGTATAAACTAGTGTATAATATATAATGATTTTTGACCGAAACTTGCATTTTGAAAAGTTTCATTGAATCTAATTTTCAGATGATTTTTTACATGTACTTCCATAATAACCTTCCCTCGTAACATATATCAAGGATCTGAAAAGTTTGATATCAGTTCGTACAGTCCTCGATTTAATTTGATTTTTTTAGCAAAACTAGTATAAACTTATGTATAATATAAATGATTTTTTGACCGAAACTTGCATTTCGAAAAGTTTCATAGAATCTAATTTTCAGATGATTTTTGCAGTACTTCCATAATATCCTTCCCTCGTAAAATATAAGAAGGATCTGAAAAGTTTGATATCGTTGCGTACAGTCCTCGATTTAATTTGATTTTTTGAGCAAACTACTATAAACTTGTGTATAATATATTATGATTTTTTGACCGAAACTTGCATTTGGAAAAGTTTTGTAGAATAAAGTTTTCCGATGATTCTTTTTGTATGGACTTCCATCATAACCTTCCCTCGTAAAATATATAAATTATCTTAAAATATTTGCAACATTTCGAACAATCCTCCATTTAATTGATTTTTTGACCGAAATTAGTATAAACTAGTGTATAATATATTACTATTTTTTGACAGAAACTTGAATTTAAAAAAGTTTCGTAGAATCTAATTTTCAAATGAATTTCTGCATGGACATCCATCATAACCTTCCCTCGTAACATATAAGATAGATCTTAAACATTTTGTAGCATTTCGATTAGTCCACGATTTAATTGATTTTTTTTACCGAAACTAGTATAAACTAATGTATAATATATTACGATTTTTTGACCGAAACTCGCATTTCAAAAAGTTTCGTAGAATCTAATTTTCAATTGATTGTTTTGCATGGACTTTCATCATAACCTCCCCTCGTAACATATAAGAAGGATCTGAAAAGTTTTGTATCGTTTCGAATAGTCCTCGATTTAATTTGATTTTTTGAGCTAAACTAGTATAAACTAGTGTATAATATATAATGATTTTTGACCGAAACTTGCATTTTGAAAAGTTTCATTGAATCTAATTTTCAGATGATTTTTTACATGTACTTCCATAATAACCTTCCCTCGTAACATATATCAAGGATCTGAAAAGTTTGATATCAGTTCGTACAGTCCTCGATTTAATTTGATTTTTTTAGCAAAACTAGTATAAACTTATGTATAATATAAATGATTTTTTGACCGAAACTTGCATTTTGAAAAGTTTCATAGAATCTAATTTTCAGATGATTTTTGCAGTACTTCCATAATATCCTTCCCTCGTAAAATATAAGAAGGATCTGAAAAGTTTGATATCGTTGCGTACAGTCCTCGATTTAATTTGATTTTTTGAGCAAACTACTATAAACTTGTGTATAATATATTATGATTTTTTGACCGAAACTTGCATTTGGAAAAGTTTTGTAGAATAAAGTTTTCCGATGATTCTTTTTGTATGGACTTCCATCATAACCTTCCCTCGTAAAATATATAAATTATCTTAAAAGTTTTGCAACATTTCGAACAATCCTCCATTTATTTGATTTTTTGACCGAAATTAGTATAAACTAGTGTATAATATATTACTATTTTTTGACAGAAACTTGAATTTAAAAAAGTTTCGTAGAATCTAATTTTCAAATGAATTTCTGCATGGACATCCATCATAACCTTCCCTCGTAACATATAAGATAGATCTTAAACGTTTTGTAGCATTTCGATCAGTCCCCGATTTAATTGATTTTTTTTTTTACCGAAACTAGTATAAACTAATGTATAATATATTACGATTTTTTGACCGAAACTCGCATTTCAAAAAGTTTCGTAGATTCTAATTTTCAATTGATTGTTTTGCATGGACTTTCATCATAACCTACCCTCGTAACATATAAGAAGGATCTGAAAAGTTTTGTATCGTTTCGAATAGTCCTCGATTTAATTTGATTTTTTGAGCTAAACTAGTATAAACTAGTGTATAATATATAATGATTTTTGACCGAAACTTGCATTTTGAAAAGTTTCATTGAATCTAATTTTCAGATGATTTTTTGCATGTACTTCCATAATAACCTTCCCTCGTAACATATATCAAGGATCTGAAAAGTTTGATATCGTTTCGTACAGTCCTCGATTTAATTTGATATTTTTAGCAAAACTTGTATAAACTTATGTATAATATAAATGAATTTTTAACCGAAACTTGCATTTCGAAAAGTTTCATAGAATCTTATTTTCACATAATTTTTGCAGTACTTCCATAATATCCTTCCCTCGTAAAATATAAGAAGGATCTGAAAAGTTTGATATCGTTGCGTACAGTCCTCGATTTAATTTGATTTTTTGAGCAAACTACTATAAACTTGTGTATAATATATTATGATTTTTTGACCGAAACTTGCATTTGGAAATGTTTTGTAGAATAAAGTTTTCCGATGATTCTTTTTGTATGGACTTCCATCATAACCTTCCCTCGTAAAATATATAAATTATCTTAAAATTTTTGCAACATTTCGAACAATCCTCCATTTATTTGATTTTTTGACCGAAATTAGTATAAACTAGTGTATAATATATTACTATTTTTTGACAGAAACTTGAATTTAAAAAAGTTTCGTAGAATCTAATTTTCAAATGAATTTCTGCATGGACATCCATCATAACCTTCCCTCGTAACATATAAGATAGATCTTAAACGTTTTGTAGCATTTCGATCAGTCCCCGATTTAATTGTTTTTTTTTACCGAAACTAGTATAAACTAATGTATAATATATTACGATTTTTTGACCGAAACTCGCATTTCAAAAAGTTTCGTAGATTCTAATTTTCAATTGATTGTTTTGCATGGACTCTCATCATAACCTCCCCTCGTAACATATAAGAAGGATCTGAAAAGTTTTGTATCGTTTCGAATAGTCCTCGATTTAATTTGATTTTTTGAGCTAAACTAGTATAAACTAGTGTATAATATATAATGATTTTTGACCGAAACTTGCATTTTGAAAAGTCTCATTGAATCTTATTTTCAGATGATTTTTTACATGTACTTCCATAATAACCTTCCCTCGTAACATATATCAAGGATCTGAAAAGTTTGATATCAGTTCGTACAGTCCTCGATTTAATTTGATTTTTTTAGCAAAACTAGTATAAACTTATGTATAATATAAATGATTTTTTGACCGAAACTTGCATTTTGAAAAGTTTCATAGAATCTTATTTTCACATAATTTTTGCAGTACTTCCATAATATCCTTCCCTCGTAAAATATAAGAAGGATCTGAAAAGTTTGATATCGTTGCGTACAGTCCTCGATTTAATTTGATTTTTTGAGCAAACTACTATAAACTTGTGTATAATATATTATGATTTTTTGACCGAAACTTGCATTTGGAAATGTTTTGTAGAATAAAGTTTTCCGATGATTCTTTTTGTATGGACTTCCATCATAACCTTCCCTCGTAAAATATATAAATTATCTTAAAATTTTTGCAACATTTCGAACAATCCTCCATTTATTTGATTTTTTGACCGAAATTAGTATAAACTAGTGTATAATATATTACTATTTTTTGACAGAAACTTGAATTTAAAAAAGTTTCGTAGAATCTAATTTTCAAATGAATTTCTGCATGGACATCCATCATAACCTTCCCTCGTAACATATAAGATAGATCTTAAACGTTTTGTAGCATTTCGATCAGTCCCCGATTTAATTGTTTTTTTTTACCGAAACTAGTATAAACTAATGTATAATATATTACGATTTTTTGACCGAAACTCGCATTTCAAAAAGTTTCGTAGATTCTAATTTTCAATTGATTGTTTTGCATGGACTCTCATCATAACCTCCCCTCGTAACATATAAGAAGGATCTGAAAAGTTTTGTATCGTTTCGAATAGTCCTCGATTTAATTTGATTTTTTGAGCTAAACTAGTATAAACTAGTGTATAATATATAATGATTTTTGACCGAAACTTGCATTTTGAAAAGTCTCATTGAATCTTATTTTCAGATGATTTTTTACATGTACTTCCATAATAACCTTCCCTCGTAACATATATCAAGGATCTGAAAAGTTTGATATCAGTTCGTACAGTCCTCGATTTAATTTGATTTTTTTAGCAAAACTAGTATAAACTTATGTATAATATAAATGATTTTTTGACCGAAACTTGCATTTTGAAAAGTTTCATAGAATCTAATTTTCAGATGATTTTTGCAGTACTTCCATAATATCCTTCCCTCGTAAAATATAAGAAGGATCTGAAAAGTTTGATATCGTTGCGTACAGTCCTCGATTTAATTTGATTTTTTGAGCAAACTACTATAAACTTGTGTATAATATATTATGATTTTTTGACCGAAACTTGCATTTGGAAAAGTTTTGTAGAATAAAGTTTTCCGATGATTCTTTTTGTATGGACTTCCATCATAACCTTCCCTCGTAAAATATATAAATTATCTTAAAAGTTTTGCAACATTTCGAACAATCCTCCATTTATTTGATTTTTTGACCGAAATTAGTATAAACTAGTGTATAATATATTACTATTTTTTGACAGAAACTTGAATTTAAAAAAGTTTCGTAGAATCTAATTTTCAAATGAATTTCTGCATGGACATCCATCATAACCTTCCCTCGTAACATATAAGATAGATCTTAAACGTTTTGTAGCATTTCGATCAGTCCCCGATTTAATTGTTTTTTTATACCGAAACTAGTATAAACTAATGTATAATATATTACGATTTTTTGACCGAAACTCGCATTTCAAAAATTTTCGTAGATTCTAATTTTCAATTGATTGTTTTGCATGGACTTTCATCATAACCTCCCCTCGTAACATATAAGAAGGATCTGAAAAGTTTTGTATCGTTTCGAATAGTCCTCGATTTAATTTGATTTTTTGAGCTAAACTAGTATAAACTAGTGTATAATATATAATGATTTTTGACCGAAACTTGCATTTTGAAAAGTTTCATTGAATCTAATTTTCAGATGATTTTTTGCATGTACTTCCATAATAACCTTCCCTCGTAACATATATCAAGGATCTGAAAAGTTTGATATCGTTTCGTACAGTCCTCGATTTAATTTGATATTTTTAGCAAAACTTGTATAAACTTGTGTATAATATAAATGATTTTTTGACCGAAACTTGCATTTCGAAAAGTTTCATAGAATCTTATTTTCACATAATTTTTGCAGTACTTCCATAATATCCTTCCCTCGTAAAATATAAGAAGGATCTGAAAAGTTTGATATCGTTGCGTACAGTCCTCGATTTAATTTGATTTTTTGAGCAAACTACTATAAACTTGTGTATAATATATTATGATTTTTTGACCGAAACTTGCATTTGGAAATGTTTTGTAGAATAAGGTTTTCCGATGATTCTTTTTGTATGGACTTCCATCATAACCTTCCCTCGTAAAATATATAAATTATATTAAAAATTTTGCAACATTTCGAACAATCCTCCATTTAATTGATTTTTTGACCGAAATTAGTATAAACTAGTGTATAATATATTACTATTTATTGACAGAAACTTGAATTTAAAAAAGTTTCGTAGAATCTAATTTTCAAATGAATTTCTGCATGGACATCCATCATAACCTTCCCTCGTAACATATAAGATAGATCTTAAACATTTTGTAGAATTTCGATCAGTCCCCGATTTAATTGATTTTTTTTTACCGAAACTAGTATAAACTAATGTATAATATATTACGATTTTTTGACCGAAACTCGCATTTCAAAAAGTTTCGTAATATCTAATTTTCAATTGATTGTTTTGCATGGACTTTCATCATAACCTCCCCTCGTAACATATAAGAAGGATCTGAAAAGTTTTGTATCGTTTCGAATAGTCCTCGATTTAATTTGATTTTTTGAGCTAAACTAGTATAAACTAGTGTATAATATATAATGATTTTTGACCGAAACTTGCATTTTGAAAAGTTTCATTGAATCTAATTTTCAGATGATTTTTTACATGTACTTCCATAATAACCTTCCCTCGTAACATATATCAAGGATCTGAATAGTTTGATATCATTTCGTACAGTCCTCGATTTAATTTGATTTTTTTAGCAAAACTAGTATAAACTTATGTATAATATAAATGATTTTTTGACCGAAACTTGCATTTCGAAAAGTTTCATAGAATCTAATTTTCAGATGATTTTTGCAGTACTTCCATAATATCCTTCCCTCGTAAAATATAAGAAGGATCTGAAAAGTTTGATATCGTTGCGTACAGTCCTCGATTTAATTTGATTTTTTGAGCAAACTACTATAAACTTGTGTATAATATATTATGATTTTTTGACCGAAACTTGCATTTGGAAAAGTTTTGTAGAATAAAGTTTTCCGATGATTCTTTTTGTATGGACTTCCATCATAACCTTCCCTCGTAAAATATATAAATTATCTTAAAAGTTTTGCAACATTTCGAACAATCCTCCATTTATTTGATTTTTTGACCGAAATTAGTATAAACTAGTGTATAATATATTACTATTTTTTGACAGAAACTTGAATTTAAAAAAGTTTCGTAGAATCTAATTTTCAAATGAATTTCTGCATGGACATCCATCATAACCTTCCCTCGTAACATATAAGATAGATCTTAAACGTTTTGTAGCATTTCGATCAGTCCCCGATTTAATTGTTTTTTTTTTTACCGAAACTAGTATAAACTAATGTATAATATATTACGATTTTTTGACCGAAACTCGCATTTCAAAAATTTTCGTAGATTCTAATTTTCAATTGATTGTTTTGCATGGACTTTCATCATAACCTCCCCTCGTAACATATAAGAAGGATCTGAAAAGTTTTGTATCGTTTCGAATAGTCCTCGATTTAATTTGATTTTTTGAGCTAAACTAGTATAAACTAGTGTATAATATATAATGATTTTTGACCGAAACTTGCATTTTGAAAAGTTTCATTGAATCTAATTTTCAGATGATTTTTTGCATGTACTTCCATAATAACCTTCCCTCGTAACATATATCAAGGATCTGAAAAGTTTGATATTGTTTCGTACAGTCCTCGATTTAATTTGATATTTTTAGCAAAACTTGTATAAACTTGTGTATAATATAAATGATTTTTTGACCGAAACTTGCATTTCGAAAAGTTTCATAGAATCTTATTTTCACATAATTTTTGCAGTACTTCCATAATATCCTTCCCTCGTAAAATATAAGAAGGATCTGAAAAGTTTGATATCGTTGCGTACAGTCCTCGATTTAATTTGATTTTTTGAGCAAACTACTATAAACTTGTGTATAATATATTATGATTTTTTGACCGAAACTTGCATTTGGAAATGTTTTGTAGAATAAGGTTTTCCGATGATTCTTTTTGTATGGACTTCCATCATAACCTTCCCTCGTAAAATATATAAATTATCTTAAAAATTTTGCAACATTTCGAACAATCCTCCATTTAATTGATTTTTTGACCGAAATTAGTATAAACTAGTGTATAATATATTACTATTTATTGACAGAAACTTGAATTTAAAAAAGTTTCGTAGAATCTAATTTTCAAATGAATTTCTGCATGGACATCCATCATAACCTTCCCTCGTAACATATAAGATAGATCTTAAACATTTTGTAGAATTTCGATCAGTCCCCGATTTAATTGATTTTTTTTTACCGAAACTAGTATAAACTAATGTATAATATATTACGATTTTTTGACCGAAACTCGCATTTCAAAAAGTTTCGTAATATCTAATTTTCAATTGATTGTTTTGCATGGACTTTCATCATAACCTCCCCTCGTAACATATAAGAAGGATCTGAAAAGTTTTGTATCGTTTCGAATAGTCCTCGATTTAATTTGATTTTTTGAGCTAAACTAGTATAAACTAGTGTATAATATATAATGATTTTTGACCGAAACTTGCATTTTGAAAAGTTTCATTGAATCTAATTTTCAGATGATTTTTTACATGTACTTCCATAATAACCTTCCCTCGTAACATATATCAAGGATCTGAAAAGTTTGATATCATTTCGTACAGTCCTCGATTTAATTTGATTTTTTTAGCAAAACTAGTATAAACTTATGTATAATATAAATGATTTTTTGACCGAAACTTGCATTTCGAAAAGTTTCATAGAATCTAATTTTCAGATGATTTTTGCAGTACTTCCATAATATCCTTCCCTCGTAAAATATAAGAAGGATCTGAAAAGTTTGATATCGTTGCGTACAGTCCTCGATTTAATTTGATTTTTTGAGCAAACTACTATAAACTTGTGTATAATATATTATGATTTTTTGACCGAAACTTGCATTTGGAAAAGTTTTGTAGAATAAAGTTTTCCGATGATTCTTTTTGTATGGACTTCCATCATAACCTTCCCTCGTAAAATATATAAATTATCTTAAAAGTTTTGCAACATTTCGAACAATCCTCCATTTATTTGATTTTTTGACCGAAATTAGTATAAACTAGTGTATAATATATTACTATTTTTTGACAGAAACTTGAATTTAAAAAAGTTTCGTAGAATCTAATTTTCAAATGAATTTCTGCATGGACATCCATCATAACCTTCCCTCGTAACATATAAGATAGATCTTAAACGTTTTGTAGCATTTCGATCAGTCCCCGATTTAATTGTTTTTTTTTTACCGAAACTAGTATAAACTAATGTATAATATATTACGATTTTTTGACCGAAACTCGCATTTCAAAAATTTTCGTAGATTCTAATTTTCAATTGATTGTTTTGCATGGACTTTCATCATAACCTCCCCTCGTAACATATAAGAAGGATCTGAAAAGTTTTGTATCGTTTCGAATAGTCCTCGATTTAATTTGATTTTTTGAGCTAAACTAGTATAAACTAGTGTATAATATATAATGATTTTTGACCGAAACATGCATTTTGAAAAGTTTCATTGAATCTAATTTTCAGATGATTTTTTGCATGTACTTCCATAATAACCTTCCCTCGTAACATATATCAAGGATCTGAAAAGTTTGATATCGTTTCGTACAGTCCTCGATTTAATTTGATATTTTTAGCAAAACTTGTATAAACTTGTGTATAATATAAATGATTTTTTGACCGAAACTTGCATTTCGAAAAGTTTCATAGAATCTTATTTTCACATAATTTTTGCAGTACTTCCATAATATCCTTCCCTCGTAAAATATAAGAAGGATCTGAAAAGTTTGATATCGTTGCGTACAGTCCTCGATTTAATTTGATTTTTTGAGCAAACTACTATAAACTTGTGTATAATATATTATGATTTTTTGACCGAAACTTGCATTTGGAAATGTTTTGTAGAATAAAGTTTTCCGATGATTCTTTTTGTATGGACTTCCATCATAACCTTCCCTCGTAAAATATATAAATTATCTTAAAAATTTTGCAACATTTCGAACAATCCTCCATTTAATTGATTTTTTGACCGAAATTAGTATAAACTAGTGTATAATATATTACTATTTATTGACAGAAACTTGAATTTAAAAAAGTTTCGTAGAATCTAATTTTCAAATGAATTTCTGCATGGACATCCATCATAACCTTCCCTCGTAACATATAAGATAGATCTTAAACATTTTGTAGAATTTCGATCAGTCCCCGATTTAATTGATTTTTTTTACCGAAACTAGTATAAACTAATGTATAATATATTACGATTTTTTGACCGAAACTCGCATTTCAAAAAGTTTCGTAATATCTAATTTTCAATTGATTGTTTTGCATGGACTTTCATCATAACCTCCCCTCGTAACATATAAGAAGGATCTGAAAAGTTTTGTATCGTTTCGAATAGTCCTCGATTTAATTTGATTTTTTGAGCTAAACTAGTATAAACTAGTGTATAATATATAATGATTTTTGACCGAAACTTGCATTTTGAAAAGTTTCATTGAATCTAATTTTCAGATGATTTTTTACATGTACTTCCATAATAACCTTCCCTCGTAACATATATCAAGGATCTGAAAAGTTTGATATCATTTCGTACAGTCCTCGATTTAATTTGATTTTTTTAGCAAAACTAGTATAAACTTATGTATAATATAAATGATTTTTTGACCGAAACTTGCATTTCGAAAAGTTTCATAGAATCTAATTTTCAGATGATTTTTGCAGTACTTCCATAATATCCTTCCCTCGTAAAATATAAGAAGGATCTGAAAAGTTTGATATCGTTGCGTACAGTCCTCGATTTAATTTGATTTTTTGAGCAAACTACTATAAACTTGTGTATAATATATTATGATTTTTTGACCGAAACTAACATTTGGAAAAGTTTTGTAGAATAAATTTTCCGATGATTCTTTTTGTATGGACTTCCATCATAACCTTCCCTCGTAAAATATATAAATTATCTTAAAATTTTTGCAACATTTCGAACAATCCTCCATTTAATTGATTTTTTTACCGAAATTAGTATAAACTAGTGTATAATATATTACTATTTTTTGACAGAAACTTGAATTTAAAAAAGTTTCGTAGAATCTAATTTTCAAATGAATTTCTGCATGGACATCCATCATAACCTTCCCTCGTAACATATAAGATAGATCTTCAACGTTTTGTAGCATTTCGATTAGTCCACGATTTAATTGATTTTTTTTACCGAAACTAGTATAAACTAATGTATAATATATTACGATTTTTTGACCGAAACTCGCATTTCATAAAGTTTCGTAATATCTAATTTTCAATTGATTGTTTTGCATGGACTTTCATCATAACCTCCCCTCGTAACATATAAGAAGGATCTGAAAAGTTTTGTATCGTTTCGAATAGTCCTCGATTTAATTTGATTTTTTGAGCTAAACTAGTATAAACTAGTGTATAATATATAATGATTTTTGACCGAAACTTGCATTTTGAAAAGTTTCATTGAATCTAATTTTCAGATGATTTTTTACATGTACTTCCATAATAACCTTCCCTCGTAACATATATCAAGGATCTGAAAAGTTTGATATCAGTTCGTACAGTCCTCGATTTAATTTGATTTTTTTAGCAAAACTAGTATAAACTTATGTATAATATAAATGATTTTTTGACCGAAACTTGCATTTCGAAAAGTTTCATAGAATCTAATTTTCAGATGATTTTTGCAGTACTTCCATAATATCCTTCCCTCGTAAAATATAAGAAGGATCTGAAAAGTTTGATATCGTTGCGTACAGTCCTCGATTTAATTTGATTTTTTGAGCAAACTACTATAAACTTGTGTATAATATATTATGATTTTTTGACCGAAACTTGCATTTGGAAAAGTTTTGTAGAATAAAGTTTTCCGATGATTCTTTTTGTATGGACTTCCATCATAACCTTCCCTCGTAAAATATATAAATTATCTTAAAAGTTTTGCAACATTTCGAACAATCCTCCATTTATTTGATTTTTTTGACCGAAATTAGTATAAACTAGTGTATAATATATTACTATTTTTTGACAGAAACTTGAATTTAAAAAAGTTTCGTAGTATCTAATTTTCAAATGAATTTCTGCATGGACATCCATCATAACCTTCCCTCGTAACATATAAGATAGATCTTAAACGTTTTGTAGCATTTCGATCAGTCCCCGATTTAATTGTTTTTTTTTTACCGAAACTAGTATAAACTAATGTATAATATATTACGATTTTTTGACCGAAACTCGCATTTCAAAAAGTTTCGTAGATTCTAATTTTCAATTGATTGTTTTGCATGGACTTTCATCATAACCTCCCCTCGTAACATATAAGAAGGATCTGAAAAGTTTTGTATCGTTTCGAATAGTCATCGATTTAATTTGATTTTTTGAGCTAAACTAGTATAAACTAGTGTATAATATATAATGATTTTTGACCGAAACTTGCATTTTGAAAAGTTTCATTGAATCTAATTTTCAGATGATTTTTTACATGTACTTCCATAATAACCTTCCCTCGTAACATATATCAAGGATCTGAAAAGTTTGATATCATTTCGTACAGTCCTCGATTTAATTTGATTTTTTTAGCAAAACTAGTATAAACTTATGTATAATATAAATGATTTTTTGACCGAAACTTGCATTTCGAAAAGTTTCATAGAATCTAATTTTCAGATGATTTTTGCAGTACTTCCATAATATCCTTCCCTCGTAAAATATAAGAAGGATCTGAAAAGTTTGATATCGTTGCGTACAGTCCTCGATTTAATTTGATTTTTTGAGCAAACTACTATAAACTTGTGTATAATATATTATGATTTTTTGACCGAAACTAACATTTGGAAAAGTTTTGTAGAATAAATTTTCCGATGATTCTTTTTGTATGGACTTCCATCATAACCTTCCCTCGTAAAATATATAAATTATCTTAAAATTTTTGCAACATTTCGAACAATCCTCCATTTAATTGATTTTTTTACCGAAATTAGTATAAACTAGTGTATAATATATTACTATTTTTTGACAGAAACTTGAATTTAAAAAAGTTTCGTAGAATCTAATTTTCAAATGAATTTCTGCATGGACATCCATCATAACCTTCCCTCGTAACATATAAGATAGATCTTAAACGTTTTGTAGCATTTCGATTAGTCCACGATTTAATTGATTTTTTTTACCGAAACTAGTATAAACTAATGTATAATATATTACGATTTTTTGACCGAAACTCGCATTTCAAAAAGTTTCGTAATATCTAATTTTCAATTGATTGTTTTGCATGGACTTTCATCATAACCTCCCCTCGTAACATATAAGAAGGATCTGAAAAGTTTTGTATCGTTTCGAATAGTCCTCGATTTAATTTGATTTTTTGAGCTAAACTAGTATAAACTAGTGTATAATATATAATGATTTTTGACCGAAACTTGCATTTTGAAAAGTTTCATTGAATCTAATTTTCAGATGATTTTTTACATGTACTTCCATAATAACCTTCCCTCGTAACATATATCAAGGATCTGAAAAGTTTGATATCAGTTCGTACAGTCCTCGATTTAATTTGATTTTTTTAGCAAAACTAGTATAAACTTATGTATAATATAAATGATTTTTTGACCGAAACTTGCATTTCGAAAAGTTTCATAGAATCTAATTTTCAGATGATTTTTGCAGTACTTCCATAATATCCTTCCCTCGTAAAATATAAGAAGGATCTGAAAAGTTTGATATCGTTGCGTACAGTCCTCGATTTAATTTGATTTTTTGAGCAAACTACTATAAACTTGTGTATAATATATTATGATTTTTTGACCGAAACTTGCATTTGGAAAAGTTTTGTAGAATAAAGTTTTCCGATGATTCTTTTTGTATGGACTTCCATCATAACCTTCCCTCGTAAAATATATAAATTATCTTAAAAGTTTTGCAACATTTCGAACAATCCTCCATTTATTTGATTTTTTTGACCGAAATTAGTATAAACTAGTGTATAATATATTACTATTTTTTGACAGAAACTTGAATTTAAAAAAGTTTCGTAGTATCTAATTTTCAAATGAATTTCTGCATGGACATCCATCATAACCTTCCCTCGTAACATATAAGATAGATCTTAAACGTTTTGTAGCATTTCGATCAGTCCCCGATTTAATTGTTTTTTTTTTACCGAAACTAGTATAAACTAATGTATAATATATTACGATTTTTTGACCGAAACTCGCATTTCAAAAAGTTTCGTAGATTCTAATTTTCAATTGATTGTTTTGCATGGACTTTCATCATAACCTCCCCTCGTAACATATAAGAAGGATCTGAAAAGTTTTGTATCGTTTCGAATAGTCCTCGATTTAATTTGATTTTTTGAGCTAAACTAGTATAAACTAGTGTGTAATATATAATGATTTTTGACCGAAACTTGCATTTTGAAAAGTTTCATTGAATCTAATTTTCAAATTATTTTTTGCATGTACTTCCATAATAACCTTCCCTCGTAACATATATCAAGGATCTGAAAAGTTTGATATCGTTTCATACAGTCCTCGATTTAATTTGATATTTTTAGCAAAACTTGTATAAACTTGTGTATAATATAAATGATTTTTTGACCGAAACTTGCATTTCGAAAAGTTTCATAGAATCTTATTTTCACATAATTTTTGCAGTACTTCCATAATATCCTTCCCTCGTAAAATATAAGAAGGATCTGAAAAGTTTGATATCGTTGCGTACAGTCCTCGATTTAATTTGATTTTTTGAGCAAACTACTATAAACTTGTGTATAATATATTATGATTTTTTGACCGAAACTTGCATTTGGAAATGTTTTGTAGAATAAAGTTTTCCGATGATTCTTTTTGTATGGACTTCCATCATAACCTTCCCTCGTAAAATATATAAATTATCTTAAAATTTTTGCAACATTTCGAACAATCCTCCATTTAATTGATTTTTTGACCGAAATTAGTATAAACTAGTGTATAATATATTACTATTTATTGACAGAAACTTGAATTTAAAAAAGTTTCGTAGAATCTAATTTTCAAATGAATTTCTGCATGGACATCCATCATAACCTTCCCTCGTAACATATAAGATAGATCTTAAACATTTTGTAGAATTTCGATCAGTCCCCGATTTAATTGATTTTTTTTACCGAAACTAGTATAAACTAATGTATAATATATTACGATTTTTTGACCGAAACTCGCATTTCAAAAAGTTTCGTAATATCTAATTTTCAATTGATTGTTTTGCATGGACTTTCATCATAACCTCCCCTCGTAACATATAAGAAGGATCTGAAAAGTTTTGTATCGTTTCGAATAGTCCTCGATTTAATTTGATTTTTTGAGCTAAACTAGTATAAACTAGTGTATAATATATAATGATTTTTGACCGAAACTTGCATTTTGAAAAGTTTCATTGAATCTAATTTTCAGATGATTTTTTACATGTACTTCCATAATAACCTTCCCTCGTAACATATATCAAGGATCTGAAAAGTTTGATATCAGTTCGTACAGTCCTCGATTTAATTTGATTTTTTTAGCAAAACTAGTATAAACTTATGTATAATATAAATGATTTTTTGACCGAAACTTGCATTTCGAAAAGTTTCATAGAATCTAATTTTCAGATGATTTTTGCAGTACTTCCATAATATCCTTCCCTCGTAAAATATAAGAAGGATCTGAAAAGTTTGATATCGTTGCGTACAGTCCTCGATTTAATTTGATTTTTTGAGCAAACTACTATAAACTTGTGTATAATATATTATGATTTTTTGACCGAAACTTGCATTTGGAAAAGTTTTGTAGAATAAAGTTTTCCGATGATTCTTTTTGTATGGACTTCCATCATAACCTTCCCTCGTAAAATATATAAATTATCTTAAAAGTTTTGCAACATTTCGAACAATCCTCCATTTATTTGATTTTTTTGACCGAAATTAGTATAAACTAGTGTATAATATATTACTATTTTTTGACAGAAACTTGAATTTAAAAAAGTTTCGTAGTATCTAATTTTCAAATGAATTTCTGCATGGACATCCATCATAACCTTCCCTCGTAACATATAAGATAGATCTTAAACGTTTTGTAGCATTTCGATCAGTCCCCGATTTAATTGTTTTTTTTTTACCGAAACTAGTATAAACTAATGTATAATATATTACGATTTTTTGACCGAAACTCGCATTTCAAAAAGTTTCGTAGATTCTAATTTTCAATTGATTGTTTTGCATGGACTTTCATCATAACCTCCCCTCGTAACATATAAGAAGGATCTGAAAAGTTTTGTATCGTTTCGAATAGTCATCGATTTAATTTGATTTTTTGAGCTAAACTAGTATAAACTAGTGTATAATATATAATGATTTTTGACCGAAACTTGCATTTTGAAAAGTTTCATTGAATCTAATTTTCAGATGATTTTTTACATGTACTTCCATAATAACCTTCCCTCGTAACATATATCAAGGATCTGAAAAGTTTGATATCATTTCGTACAGTCCTCGATTTAATTTGATTTTTTTAGCAAAACTAGTATAAACTTATGTATAATATAAATGATTTTTTGACCGAAACTTGCATTTCGAAAAGTTTCATAGAATCTAATTTTCAGATGATTTTTGCAGTACTTCCATAATATCCTTCCCTCGTAAAATATAAGAAGGATCTGAAAAGTTTGATATCGTTGCGTACAGTCCTCGATTTAATTTGATTTTTTGAGCAAACTACTATAAACTTGTGTATAATATATTATGATTTTTTGACCGAAACTAACATTTGGAAAAGTTTTGTAGAATAAATTTTCCGATGATTCTTTTTGTATGGACTTCCATCATAACCTTCCCTCGTAAAATATATAAATTATCTTAAAATTTTTGCAACATTTCGAACAATCCTCCATTTAATTGATTTTTTTACCGAAATTAGTATAAACTAGTGTATAATATATTACTATTTTTTGACAGAAACTTGAATTTAAAAAAGTTTCGTAGAATCTAATTTTCAAATGAATTTCTGCATGGACATCCATCATAACCTTCCCTCGTAACATATAAGATAGATCTTAAACGTTTTGTAGCATTTCGATTAGTCCACGATTTAATTGATTTTTTTTACCGAAACTAGTATAAACTAATGTATAATATATTACGATTTTTTGACCGAAACTCGCATTTCAAAAAGTTTCGTAATATCTAATTTTCAATTGATTGTTTTGCATGGACTTTCATCATAACCTCCCCTCGTAACATATAAGAAGGATCTGAAAAGTTTTGTATCGTTTCGAATAGTCCTCGATTTAATTTGATTTTTTGAGCTAAACTAGTATAAACTAGTGTATAATATATAATGATTTTTGACCGAAACTTGCATTTTGAAAAGTTTCATTGAATCTAATTTTCAGATGATTTTTTACATGTACTTCCATAATAACCTTCCCTCGTAACATATATCAAGGATCTGAAAAGTTTGATATCAGTTCGTACAGTCCTCGATTTAATTTGATTTTTTTAGCAAAACTAGTATAAACTTATGTATAATATAAATGATTTTTTGACCGAAACTTGCATTTCGAAAAGTTTCATAGAATCTAATTTTCAGATGATTTTTGCAGTACTTCCATAATATCCTTCCCTCGTAAAATATAAGAAGGATCTGAAAAGTTTGATATCGTTGCGTACAGTCCTCGATTTAATTTGATTTTTTGAGCAAACTACTATAAACTTGTGTATAATATATTATGATTTTTTGACCGAAACTTGCATTTGGAAAAGTTTTGTAGAATAAAGTTTTCCGATGATTCTTTTTGTATGGACTTCCATCATAACCTTCCCTCGTAAAATATATAAATTATCTTAAAAGTTTTGCAACATTTCGAACAATCCTCCATTTATTTGATTTTTTTGACCGAAATTAGTATAAACTAGTGTATAATATATTACTATTTTTTGACAGAAACTTGAATTTAAAAAAGTTTCGTAGTATCTAATTTTCAAATGAATTTCTGCATGGACATCCATCATAACCTTCCCTCGTAACATATAAGATAGATCTTAAACGTTTTGTAGCATTTCGATCAGTCCCCGATTTAATTGTTTTTTTTTTACCGAAACTAGTATAAACTAATGTATAATATATTACGATTTTTTGACCGAAACTCGCATTTCAAAAAGTTTCGTAGATTCTAATTTTCAATTGATTGTTTTGCATGGACTTTCATCATAACCTCCCCTCGTAACATATAAGAAGGATCTGAAAAGTTTTGTATCGTTTCGAATAGTCCTCGATTTAATTTGATTTTTTGAGCTAAACTAGTATAAACTAGTGTGTAATATATAATGATTTTTGACCGAAACTTGCATTTTGAAAAGTTTCATTGAATCTAATTTTCAAATTATTTTTTGCATGTACTTCCATAATAACCTTCCCTCGTAACATATATCAAGGATCTGAAAAGTTTGATATCGTTTCATACAGTCCTCGATTTAATTTGATATTTTTAGCAAAACTTGTATAAACTTGTGTATAATATAAATGATTTTTTGACCGAAACTTGCATTTCGAAAAGTTTCATAGAATCTTATTTTCACATAATTTTTGCAGTACTTCCATAATATCCTTCCCTCGTAAAATATAAGAAGGATCTGAAAAGTTTGATATCGTTGCGTACAGTCCTCGATTTAATTTGATTTTTTGAGCAAACTACTATAAACTTGTGTATAATATATTATGATTTTTTGACCGAAACTTGCATTTGGAAATGTTTTGTAGAATAAAGTTTTCCGATGATTCTTTTTGTATGGACTTCCATCATAACCTTCCCTCGTAAAATATATAAATTATCTTAAAATTTTTGCAACATTTCGAACAATCCTCCATTTAATTGATTTTTTGACCGAAATTAGTATAAACTAGTGTATAATATATTACTATTTATTGACAGAAACTTGAATTTAAAAAAGTTTCGTAGAATCTAATTTTCAAATGAATTTCTGCATGGACATCCATCATAACCTTCCCTCGTAACATATAAGATAGATCTTAAACATTTTGTAGAATTTCGATCAGTCCCCGATTTAATTGATTTTTTTTACCGAAACTAGTATAAACTAATGTATAATATATTACGATTTTTTGACCGAAACTCGCATTTCAAAAAGTTTCGTAATATCTAATTTTCAATTGATTGTTTTGCATGGACTTTCATCATAACCTCCCCTCGTAACATATAAGAAGGATCTGAAAAGTTTTGTATCGTTTCGAATAGTCCTCGATTTAATTTGATTTTTTGAGCTAAACTAGTATAAACTAGTGTATAATATATAATGATTTTTGACCGAAACTTGCATTTTGAAAAGTTTCATTGAATCTAATTTTCAGATGATTTTTTACATGTACTTCCATAATAACCTTCCCTCGTAACATATATCAAGGATCTGAAAAGTTTGATATCAGTTCGTACAGTCCTCGATTTAATTTGATTTTTTTAGCAAAACTAGTATAAACTTATGTATAATATAAATGATTTTTTGACCGAAACTTGCATTTCGAAAAGTTTCATAGAATCTAATTTTCAGATGATTTTTGCAGTACTTCCATAATATCCTTCCCTCGTAAAATATAAGAAGGATCTGAAAAGTTTGATATCGTTGCGTACAGTCCTCGATTTAATTTGATTTTTTGAGCAAACTACTATAAACTTGTGTATAATATATTATGATTTTTTGACCGAAACTTGCATTTGGAAAAGTTTTGTAGAATAAAGTTTTCCGATGATTCTTTTTGTATGGACTTCCATCATAACCTTCCCTCGTAAAATATATAAATTATCTTAAAAGTTTTGCAACATTTCGAACAATCCTCCATTTATTTGATTTTTTTGACCGAAATTAGTATAAACTAGTGTATAATATATTACTATTTTTTGACAGAAACTTGAATTTAAAAAAGTTTCGTAGTATCTAATTTTCAAATGAATTTCTGCATGGACATCCATCATAACCTTCCCTCGTAACATATAAGATAGATCTTAAACGTTTTGTAGCATTTCGATCAGTCCCCGATTTAATTGTTTTTTTTTTACCGAAACTAGTATAAACTAATGTATAATATATTACGATTTTTTGACCGAAACTCGCATTTCAAAAAGTTTCGTAGATTCTAATTTTCAATTGATTGTTTTGCATGGACTTTCATCATAACCTCCCCTCGTAACATATAAGAAGGATCTGAAAAGTTTTGTATCGTTTCGAATAGTCATCGATTTAATTTGATTTTTTGAGCTAAACTAGTATAAACTAGTGTATAATATATAATGATTTTTGACCGAAACTTGCATTTTGAAAAGTTTCATTGAATCTAATTTTCAGATGATTTTTTACATGTACTTCCATAATAACCTTCCCTCGTAACATATATCAAGGATCTGAAAAGTTTGATATCATTTCGTACAGTCCTCGATTTAATTTGATTTTTTTAGCAAAACTAGTATAAACTTATGTATAATATAAATGATTTTTTGACCGAAACTTGCATTTCGAAAAGTTTCATAGAATCTAATTTTCAGATGATTTTTGCAGTACTTCCATAATATCCTTCCCTCGTAAAATATAAGAAGGATCTGAAAAGTTTGATATCGTTGCGTACAGTCCTCGATTTAATTTGATTTTTTGAGCAAACTACTATAAACTTGTGTATAATATATTATGATTTTTTGACCGAAACTAACATTTGGAAAAGTTTTGTAGAATAAATTTTCCGATGATTCTTTTTGTATGGACTTCCATCATAACCTTCCCTCGTAAAATATATAAATTATCTTAAAATTTTTGCAACATTTCGAACAATCCTCCATTTAATTGATTTTTTTACCGAAATTAGTATAAACTAGTGTATAATATATTACTATTTTTTGACAGAAACTTGAATTTAAAAAAGTTTCGTAGAATCTAATTTTCAAATGAATTTCTGCATGGACATCCATCATAACCTTCCCTCGTAACATATAAGATAGATCTTAAACGTTTTGTAGCATTTCGATTAGTCCACGATTTAATTGATTTTTTTTACCGAAACTAGTATAAACTAATGTATAATATATTACGATTTTTTGACCGAAACTCGCATTTCAAAAAGTTTCGTAATATCTAATTTTCAATTGATTGTTTTGCATGGACTTTCATCATAACCTCCCCTCGTAACATATAAGAAGGATCTGAAAAGTTTTGTATCGTTTCGAATAGTCCTCGATTTAATTTGATTTTTTGAGCTAAACTAGTATAAACTAGTGTATAATATATAATGATTTTTGACCGAAACTTGCATTTTGAAAAGTTTCATTGAATCTAATTTTCAGATGATTTTTTACATGTACTTCCATAATAACCTTCCCTCGTAACATATATCAAGGATCTGAAAAGTTTGATATCAGTTCGTACAGTCCTCGATTTAATTTGATTTTTTTAGCAAAACTAGTATAAACTTATGTATAATATAAATGATTTTTTGACCGAAACTTGCATTTCGAAAAGTTTCATAGAATCTAATTTTCAGATGATTTTTGCAGTACTTCCATAATATCCTTCCCTCGTAAAATATAAGAAGGATCTGAAAAGTTTGATATCGTTGCGTACAGTCCTCGATTTAATTTGATTTTTTGAGCAAACTACTATAAACTTGTGTATAATATATTATGATTTTTTGACCGAAACTTGCATTTGGAAAAGTTTTGTAGAATAAAGTTTTCCGATGATTCTTTTTGTATGGACTTCCATCATAACCTTCCCTCGTAAAATATATAAATTATCTTAAAAGTTTTGCAACATTTCGAACAATCCTCCATTTATTTGATTTTTTTGACCGAAATTAGTATAAACTAGTGTATAATATATTACTATTTTTTGACAGAAACTTGAATTTAAAAAAGTTTCGTAGTATCTAATTTTCAAATGAATTTCTGCATGGACATCCATCATAACCTTCCCTCGTAACATATAAGATAGATCTTAAACGTTTTGTAGCATTTCGATCAGTCCCCGATTTAATTGTTTTTTTTTTACCGAAACTAGTATAAACTAATGTATAATATATTACGATTTTTTGACCGAAACTCGCATTTCAAAAAGTTTCGTAGATTCTAATTTTCAATTGATTGTTTTGCATGGACTTTCATCATAACCTCCCCTCGTAACATATAAGAAGGATCTGAAAAGTTTTGTATCGTTTCGAATAGTCCTCGATTTAATTTGATTTTTTGAGCTAAACTAGTATAAACTAGTGTGTAATATATAATGATTTTTGACCGAAACTTGCATTTTGAAAAGTTTCATTGAATCTAATTTTCAAATTATTTTTTGCATGTACTTCCATAATAACCTTCCCTCGTAACATATATCAAGGATCTGAAAAGTTTGATATCGTTTCATACAGTCCTCGATTTAATTTGATATTTTTAGCAAAACTTGTATAAACTTGTGTATAATATAAATGATTTTTTGACCGAAACTTGCATTTCGAAAAGTTTCATAGAATCTTATTTTCACATAATTTTTGCAGTACTTCCATAATATCCTTCCCTCGTAAAATATAAGAAGGATCTGAAAAGTTTGATATCGTTGCGTACAGTCCTCGATTTAATTTGATTTTTTGAGCAAACTACTATAAACTTGTGTATAATATATTATGATTTTTTGACCGAAACTTGCATTTGGAAATGTTTTGTAGAATAAAGTTTTCCGATGATTCTTTTTGTATGGACTTCCATCATAACCTTCCCTCGTAAAATATATAAATTATCTTAAAATTTTTGCAACATTTCGAACAATCCTCCATTTAATTGATTTTTTGACCGAAATTAGTATAAACTAGTGTATAATATATTACTATTTATTGACAGAAACTTGAATTTAAAAAAGTTTCGTAGAATCTAATTTTCAAATGAATTTCTGCATGGACATCCATCATAACCTTCCCTCGTAACATATAAGATAGATCTTAAACATTTTGTAGAATTTCGATCAGTCCCCGATTTAATTGATTTTTTTTACCGAAACTAGTATAAACTAATGTATAATATATTACGATTTTTTGACCGAAACTCGCATTTCAAAAAGTTTCGTAATATCTAATTTTCAATTGATTGTTTTGCATGGACTTTCATCATAACCTCCCCTCGTAACATATAAGAAGGATCTGAAAAGTTTTGTATCGTTTCGAATAGTCCTCGATTTAATTTGATTTTTTGAGCTAAACTAGTATAAACTAGTGTATAATATATAATGATTTTTGACCGAAACTTGCATTTTGAAAAGTTTCATTGAATCTAATTTTCAGATGATTTTTTACATGTACTTCCATAATAACCTTCCCTCGTAACATATATCAAGGATCTGAAAAGTTTGATATCATTTCGTACAGTCCTCGATTTAATTTGATTTTTTTAGCAAAACTAGTATAAACTTATGTATAATATAAATGATTTTTTGACCGAAACTTGCATTTCGAAAAGTTTCATAGAATCTAATTTTCAGATGATTTTTGCAGTACTTCCATAATATCCTTCCCTCGTAAAATATAAGAAGGATCTGAAAAGTTTGATATCGTTGCGTACAGTCCTCGATTTAATTTGATTTTTTGAGCAAACTACTATAAACTTGTGTATAATATATTATGATTTTTTGACCGAAACTTGCATTTGGAAAAGTTTTGTAGAATAAAGTTTTCCGATGATTCTTTTTGTATGGACTTCCATCATAACCTTCCCTCGTCAAATATATAAATTATCTTAAAATTTTTGCAACATTTCGAACAATCCTCCATTTATTTAATTTTTTGACCGAAATTAGTATAAACTAGTGTATAATATATTACTATTTTTTGACAGAAACTTGAATTTAAAAAAGTTTCGTAGAATCTAATTTTCAAATGAATTTCTGCATGGACATCCATCATAACCTTCCATCGTAACATATAAGATAGATCTTAAACGTTTTGTAGCATTTCGATCAGTCCCCGATTTAATTGTTTTTTTTTTACCGAAACTAGTATAAACTAATGTATAATTTATTACGATTTTTTGACCGAAACTCGCATTTCAAAAAGTTTCGTAGATTCTAATTTTCAATTGATTGTTTTGCATGGACTTTCATCATAACCTCCCCTCGTAACATATAAGAAGGATCTGAAAAGTTTTGTATCATTTCGAATAGTCCTCGATTTAATTTGATTTTTTGAGCTAAACTAGTATAAACTAGTGTATAATATATAATGATTTTTGACCGAAACTTGCATTTTGAAAAGTTTCATTGAATCTAATTTTCAAATGATTTTTTGCATGTACTTCCATAATAACCTTCCCTCGTAACATATATCAAGGATCTGAAAAGTTTGATATCGTTTCGTACAGTCCTCGATTTAATTTGATATTTTTAGCAAAACTTGTATAAACTTGTGTATAATATAAATGATTTTTTGACCGAAACTTGCATTTCGAAAAGTTTCATAGAATCTTATTTTCACATAATTTTTGCAGTACTTCCATAATATCCTTCCCTCGTAAAATATAAGAAGGATCTGAAAAGTTTGATATCGTTGCGTACAGTCCTCGATTTAATTTGATTTTTTGAGCAAACTACTATAAACTTGTGTATAATATATTATGATTTTTTGCCGAAACTTGCATTTGAATATGTTTTGTAGAATAAATTTTTCCGATGATTCTTTTTGTATGGACTTCCATCATAACCTTCCCTCGTAAAATATATAAAATATCTTAAAATTTTTGCAACATTTCGAACAATCCTCCATTTAATTGATTTTTTGACCGAAATTAGTATAAACTAGTGTATAATATATTACTATTTATTGACAGAAACTTGAATTTAAAAAAGTTTCGTAGAATCTAATTTTCAAATGAATTTCTGCATGGACATCCATCATAACCTTCCCTCGTAACATATAAGATAGATCTTAAACATTTTGTAGAATTTCGATCAGTCCCCGATTTAATTGATTTTTTTTACCGAAACTAGTATAAACTAATGTATAATATATTACGATTTTTTGACCGAAACTCGCATTTCAAAAAGTTTCGTAATATCTAATTTTCAATTGATTGTTTTGCATGGACTTTCATCATAACCTCCCCTCGTAACATATAAGAAGGATCTGAAAAGTTTTGTATCGTTTCGAATAGTCCTCGATTTAATTTGATTTTTTGAGCTAAACTAGTATAAACTAGTGTATAATATATAATGATTTTTGACCGAAACTTGCATTTTGAAAAGTTTCATTGAATCTAATTTTCAGATGATTTTTTACATGTACTTCCATAATAACCTTCCCTCGTAACATATATCAAGGATCTGAAAAGTTTGATATCAGTTCGTACAGTCCTCGATTTAATTTGATTTTTTTAGCAAAACTAGTATAAACTTATGTATAATATAAATGATTTTTTGACCGAAACTTGCATTTCGAAAAGTTTCATAGAATCTAATTTTCAGATGATTTTTGCAGTACTTCCATAATATCCTTCCCTCGTAAAATATAAGAAGGATCTGAAAAGTTTGATATCGTTGCGTACAGTCCTCGATTTAATTTGATTTTTTGAGCAAACTACTATAAACTTGTGTATAATATATTATGATTTTTTGACCGAAACTTGCATTTGGAAAAGTTTTGTAGAATAAATTTTCCGATGATTCTTTTTGTATGGACTTCCATCATAACCTTCCCTCGTAAAATATATAAATTATCTTAAAATTTTTGCAACATTTCGAACAATCCTCCATTTAATTGATTTTTTGACCGAAATTAGTATAAACTAGTGTATAATATATTACTATTTTTTGACAGAAACTTGAATTTAAAAAAGTTTCGTAGAATCTAATTTTCAAATGAATTTCTGCATGGACATCCATCATAACCTTCCCTCGTAACATATAAGATAGATCTTAAACGTTTTGTAGCATTTCGATTAGTCCACGATTTAATTGATTTTTTTTACCGAAACTAGTATAAACTAATGTATAATATATTACGATTTTTTGACCGAAACTCGCATTTCAAAAAGTTTCGTAGAATCTAATTTTCAATTGATTGTTTTGCATGGACTTTCATCATAACCTCCCCTCGTAACATATAAGAAGGATCTGAAAAGTTTTGTATCGTTTCGAATAGTCCTCGATTTAATTTGATTTTTTGAGCTAAACTAGTATAAACTAGTGTATAATATATAATGATTTTTGACCGAAACTTGCATTTTGAAAAGTTTCATTGAATCTAATTTTCAGATGATTTTTTACATGTACTTCCATAATAACCTTCCCTCGTAACATATATCAAGGATCTGAAAAGTTTGATATCAGTTCGTACAGTCCTCGATTTAATTTGATTTTTTTAGCACAACTAGTATAAACTTATGTATAATATAAATGATTTTTTGACCGAAACTTGCATTTCGAAAAGTTTCATAGAATCTAATTTTCAGATGATTTTTGCAGTACTTCCATAATATCCTTCCCTCGTAAAATATAAGAAGGATCTGAAAAGTTTGATATCGTTGCGCACAGTCCTCGATTTAATTTGATTTTTTGAGCAAACTACTATAAACTTGTGTATAATATATTATGATTTTTTGACCGAAACTTGCATTTGGAAAAGTTTTGTAGAATAAAGTTTTCCGATGATTCTTTTTGTATGGACTTCCATCTTAACCTTCCCTCGTCAAATATATAAATTATCTTAAAATTTTTGCAACATTTCGAACAATCCTCCATTTATTTAATTTTTTGACCGAAATTAGTATAAACTAGTGTATAATATATTACTATTTTTTGACAGAAACTTGAATTTAAAAAAGTTTCGTAGAATCTAATTTTCAAATGAATTTCTGCATGGACATCCATCATAACCTTCCATCGTAACATATAAGATAGATCTTAAACGTTTTGTAGCATTTCGATCAGTCCCCGATTTAATTGTTTTTTTTTACCGAAACTAGTATAAACTAATGTATAATTTATTACGATTTTTTGACCGAAACTCGCATTTCAAAAAGTTTCGTAGATTCTAATTTTCAATTGATTGTTTTGCATGGACTTTCATCATAACCTCCCCTCGTAACATATAAGAAGGATCTGAAAAGTTTTGTATCATTTCGAATAGTCCTCGATTTAATTTGATTTTTTGAGCTAAACTAGTATAAACTAGTGTATAATATATAATGATTTTTGACCGAAACTTGCATTTTGAAAAGTTTCATTGAATCTAATTTTCAAATGATTTTTTGCATGTACTTCCATAATAACCTTCCCTCGTAACATATATCAAGGATCTGAAAAGTTTGATATCGTTTCGTACAGTCCTCGATTTAATTTGATATTTTTAGCAAAACTTGTATAAACTTGTGTATAATATAAATGATTTTTTGACCGAAACTTGCATTTCGAAAAGTTTCATAGAATCTTATTTTCACATAATTTTTGCAGTACTTCCATAATATCCTTCCCTCGTAAAATATAAGAAGGATCTGAAAAGTTTGATATCGTTGCGTACAGTCCTCGATTTAATTTGATTTTTTGAGCAAACTACTATAAACTTGTGTATAATATATTATGATTTTTTGACCGAAACTTGCATTTGGAAATGTTTTGTAGAATAAAGTTTTCCGATGATTCTTTTTGTATGGACTTCCATCATAACCTTCCCTCGTAAAATATATAAATTATCTTAAAATTTTTGCAACATTTCGAACAATCCTCCATTTAATTGATTTTTTGACCGAAATTAGTATAAACTAGTGTATAATATATTACTATTTATTGACAGAAACTTGAATTTAAAAAAGTTTCGTAGAATCTAATTTTCAAATGAATTTCTGCATGGACATCCATCATAACCTTCCCTCGTAACATATAAGATAGATCTTAAACATTTTGTAGAATTTCGATTAGTCCCCGATTTAATTGATTTTTTTTACCGAAACTAGTATAAACTAATGTATAATATATTACGATTTTTTGACCGAAACTCGCATTTCAAAAAGTTTCGTAATATCTAATTTTCAATTGATTGTTTTGCATGGACTTTCATCATAACCTCCCCTCGTAACATATAAGAAGAATCTGAAAAGTTTTGTATCGTTTCGAATAGTCCTCGATTTAATTTGATTTTTTGAGCTAAACTAGTATAAACTAGTGTATAATATATAATGATTTTTGACCGAAACTTGCATTTTGAAAAGTTTCATTGAATCTAATTTTCAGATGATTTTTTACATGTACTTCCATAATAACCTTCCCTCGTAACATATATCAAGGATCTGCAAAGTTTGATATCATTTCGTACAGTCCTCGATTTAATTTGATTTTTTTAGCAAAACTAGTATAAACTTATGTATAATATAAATGATTTTTTGACCGAAACTTGCATTTCGAAAAGTTTCATAGAATCTAATTTTCAGATGATTTTTGCAGTACTTCCATAATAACCTTCCCTCGTAAAATATAAGAAGGATCTGAAAAGTTTGATATCGTTGCGTACAGTCCTCGATTTAATTTGATTTTTTGAGCAAACTACTATAAACTTGTGTATAATATATTATGATTTTTTGACCGAAACTTGCATTTGGAAATGTTTTGTAGAATAAAGTTTTCCGATGATTCTTTTTGTATGGACTTCCATCATAACCTTCCCTCGTAAAATATATAAATTATCTTAAAATTTTTGCAACATTTCGAACAATCCTCCATTTAATTGATTTTTTGACCGAAATTAGTATAAACTAGTGTATAATATATTACTATTTATTGACATAAACTTGAATTTAAAAAAGTTTCGTAGAATCTAATTTTCAAATGAATTTCTGCATGGACATCCATCATAACCTTCCCTCGTAACATATAAGATAGATCTTAAACATTTTGTAGAATTTCGATCAGTCCCCGATTTAATTGATTTTTTTTACCGAAACTAGTATAAACTAATGTATAATATATTACGATTTTTTGACCGAAACTCGCATTTCAAAAAGTTTCGTAATATCTAATTTTCAATTGATTGTTTTGCATGGACTTTCATCATAACCTCCCCTCGTAACATATAAGAAGGATCTGAAAAGTTTTGTATCGTTTCGAATAGTCCTCGATTTAATTTGATTTTTTGAGCTAAACTAGTATAAACTAGTGTATAATATATAATGATTTTTGACCGAAACTTGCATTTTGAAAAGTTTCATTGAATCTAATTTTCAGATGATTTTTTACATGTACTTCCATAATAACCTTACCTCGTAACATATATCAAGGATCTGAAAAGTTTGATATCATTTCGTACAGTCCTCGATTTAATTTGATTTTTTTAGCAAAACTAGTATAAACTTATGTATAATATAAATGATTTTTTGACCGAAACTTGCATTTCGAAAAGTTTCATAGAATCTAATTTTCAGATGATTTTTGCAGTACTTCCATAATAACCTTCCCTCGTAAAATATAAGAAGGATCTGAAAAGTTTGATATCGTTGCGTACAGTCCTCGATTTAATTTGATTTTTTGAGCAAACTACTATAAACTTGTGTATAATATATTATGATTTTTTGACCGAAACTTGCATTTGGAAATGTTTTGTAGAATAAAGTTTTCCGATGATTCTTTTTGTATGGACTTCCATCATAACCTTCCCTCGTAAAATATATAAATTATCTTAAAATTTTTGCAACATTTCGAACAATCCTCCATTTAATTGATTTTTTGACCGAAATTAGTATAAACTAGTGTATAATATATTACTATTTATTGACAGAAACTTGAATTTAAAAAAGTTTCGTAGAATCTAATTTTCAAATGAATTTCTGCATGGACATCCATCATAACCTTCCCTCGTAACATATAAGATAGATCTTAAACATTTTGTAGAATTTCGATCAGTCCCCGATTTAATTGATTTTTTTTACCGAAACTAGTATAAACTAATGTATAATATATTACGATTTTTTGACCGAAACTCGCATTTCAAAAAGTTTCGTAGAATCTAATTTTCAATTGATTGTTTTGCATGGACTTTCATCATAACCTCCCCTCGTAACATATAAGAAGGATCTGAAAAGTTTTGTATCGTTTCGAATAATCCTCGATTTAATTTGATTTTTTGAGCTAAACTAGTATAAACTAGTGTATAATATATAATGATTTTTGACCGAAACTTGCATTTTGAAAAGTTTCATTGAATCTAATTTTCAGATGATTTTTTACATGTACTTCCATAATAACCTTCCCTCGTAACATATATCAAGGATCTGAAAAGTTTGATATCATTTCGTACAGTCCTCGATTTAATTTGATTTTTTTAGCAAAACTAGTATAAACTTATGTATAATATAAATGATTTTTTGACCGAAACTTGCATTTCGAAAAGTTTCATAGAATCTAATTTTCAGATGATTTTTGCAGTACTTCCATAATAACCTTCCCTCGTAAAATATAAGAAGGATCTGAAAAGTTTGATATCGTTGCGTACAGTCCTCGATTTAATTTGATTTTTTGAGCAAACTACTATAAACTTGTGTATAATATATTATGATTTTTTGACCGAAACTTGCATTTGGAAAAGTTTTGTAGAATAAAGTTTTCCGATGATTCTTTTTGTATGGACTTCCATCATAACCTTCCCTCGTAAAATATATAAATTATCTTAAAATTTTTGCAACATTTCGAACAATCCTCCATTTAATTGATTTTTTGACCATAATTAGTATAAACTAGTGTATAATATATTACTATTTATTGACAGAAACTTGAATTTAAAAAAGTTTCGTAGAATCTAATTTTCAAATGAATTTCTGCATGGACATCCATCATAACCTTCCCTCGTAACATATAAGATAGATCTTAAACATTTTGTAGAATTTCGATCAGTCCCCGATTTAATTGATTTTTTTTACCGAAACTAGTATAAACTAATGTATAATATATTACGATTTTTTGACCGAAACTCGCATTTCAAAAAGTTTCGTAGAATCTAATTTTCAATTGATTGTTTTGCATGGACTTTCATCATAACCTCCCCTCGTAACATATAAGAAGGATCTGAAAAGTTTTGTATCGTTTCGAATAGTCCTCGATTTAATTTGATTTTTTGAGCTAAACTAGTATAAACTAGTGTATAATATATAATGATTTTTGACCGAAACTTGCATTTTGAAAAGTTTCATTGAATCTAATTTTCAGATGATTTTTTACATGTACTTCCATAATAACCTTCCCTCGTAACATATATCAAGGATCTGAAAAGTTTGATATCAGTTCGTACAGTCCTCGATTTAATTTGATTTTTTTAGCAAAACTAGTATAAACTTATGTATAATATAAATGATTTTTTGACCGAAACTTGCATTTCGAAAAGTTTCATAGAATCTAATTTTCAGATGATTTTTGCAGTACTTCCATAATATCCTTCCCTCGTAAAATATAAGAAGGATCTGAAAAGTTTGATATCGTTGCGTACAGTCCTCGATTTAATTTGATTTTTTGAGCAAACTACTATAAACTTGTGTATAATATATTATGATTTTTTGACCGAAACTTGCATTTGGAAATGTTTTGTAGAATAAAGTTTTCCGATGATTCTTTTTGTATGGACTTCCATCATAACCTTCCCTCGTAAAATATATAAATTATCTTAAAATTTTTGCAACATTTCGAACAATCCTCCATTTAATTGATTTTTTGACCGAAATTAGTATAAACTAGTGTATAATATATTACTATTTATTGACAGAAACTTGAATTTAAAAAAGTTTCGTAGAATCTAATTTTCAAATGAATTTCTGCATGGACATCCATCATAACCTTCCCTCGTAACATATAAGATAGATCTTAAACATTTTGTAGAATTTCGATCAGTCCCCGATTTAATTGATTTTTTTTACCGAAACTAGTATAAACTAATGTATAATATATTACGATTTTTTGACCGAAACTCGCATTTCAAAAAGTTTCGTAGAATCTAATTTTCAATTGATTGTTTTGCATGGACTTTCATCATAACCTCCCCTCGTAACATATAAGAAGGATCTGAAAAGTTTTGTATCGTTTCGAATAGTCCTCGATTTAATTTGATTTTTTGAGCTAAACTAGTATAAACTAGTGTATAATATATAATGATTTTTGACCGAAACTTGCATTTTGAAAAGTTTCATTGAATCTAATTTTCAGATGATTTTTTACATGTACTTCCATAATAACCTTCCCTCGTAACATATATCAAGGATCTGAAAAGTTTGATATCATTTCGTACAGTCCTCGATTTAATTTGATTTTTTTAGCAAAACTAGTATAAACTTATGTATAATATAAATGATTTTTTGACCGAAACTTGCATTTCGAAAAGTTTCATAGAATCTAATTTTCAGATGATTTTTGCAGTACTTCCATAATAACCTTCCCTCGTAAAATATAAGAAGGATCTGAAAAGTTTGATATCGTTGCGTACAGTCCTCGATTTAATTTGATTTTTTGAGCAAACTACTATAAACTTGTGTATAATATATTATGATTTTTTGACCGAAACTTGCATTTGGAAATGTTTTGTAGAATAAAGTTTTCCGATGATTCTTTTTGTATGGACTTCCATCATAACCTTCCCTCGTAAAATATATAAATTATCTTAAAATTTTTGCAACATTTCGAACAATCCTCCATTTAATTGATTTTTTGACCATAATTAGTATAAACTAGTGTATAATATATTACTATTTATTGACAGAAACTTGAATTTAAAAAAGTTTCGTAGAATCTAATTTTCAAATGAATTTCTGCATGGACATCCATCATAACCTTCCCTCGTAACATATAAGATAGATCTTAAACATTTTGTAGAATTTCGATCAGTCCCCGATTTAATTGATTTTTTTTACCGAAACTAGTATAAACTAATGTATAATATATTACGATTTTTTGACCGAAACTCGCATTTCAAAAAGTTTCGTAGAATCTAATTTTCAATTGATTGTTTTGCATGGACTTTCATCATAACCTCCCCTCGTAACATATAAGAAGGATCTGAAAAGTTTTGTATCGTTTCGAATAGTCCTCGATTTAATTTGATTTTTTGAGCTAAACTAGTATAAACTAGTGTATAATATATAATGATTTTTGACCGAAACTTGCATTTTGAAAAGTTTCATTGAATCTAATTTTCAGATGATTTTTTACATGTACTTCCATAATAACCTTCCCTCGTAACATATATCAAGGATCTGAAAAGTTTGATATCAGTTCGTACAGTCCTCGATTTAATTTGATTTTTTTAGCAAAACTAGTATAAACTTATGTATAATATAAATGATTTTTTGACCGAAACTTGCATTTCGAAAAGTTTCATAGAATCTAATTTTCAGATGATTTTTGCAGTACTTCCATAATATCCTTCCCTCGTAAAATATAAGAAGGATCTGAAAAGTTTGATATCGTTGCGTACAGTCCTCGATTTAATTTGATTTTTTGAGCAAACTACTATAAACTTGTGTATAATATATTATGATTTTTTGACCGAAACTTGCATTTGGAAAAGTTTTGTAGAATAAATTTTCCGATGATTCTTTTTGTATGGACTTCCATCATAACCTTCCCTCGTAAAATATATAAATTATCTTAAAAGTTTTGCAACATTTCGAACAATCCTCCATTTAATTGATTTTTTGACCGAAATTAGTATAAACTAGTGTATAATATATTACTATTTTTTGACAGAAACTTGAATTTAAAAAAGTTTCGTAGAATCTAATTTTCAAATGAATTTCTGCATGGACATCCATCATAACCTTCCCTCGTAACATATAAGATAGATCTTAAACGTTTTGTAGCATTTCGATTAGTCCACGATTTAATTGATTTTTTTTACCGAAACTAGTATAAACTAATGTATAATATATTACGATTTTTTGACCGAAACTCGCATTTCAAAAAGTTTCGTAGAATCTAATTTTCAATTGATTGTTTTGCATGGACTTTCATCATAACCTCCCCTCGTAACATATAAGAAGGATCTGAAAAGTTTTGTATCGTTTCGAATAGTCCTCGATTTAATTTGATTTTTTGAGCTAAACTAGTATAAACTAGTGTATAATATATAATGATTTTTGACCGAAACTTGCATTTTGAAAAGTTTCATTGAATCTAATTTTCAGATGATTTTTTACATGTACTTCCATAATAACCTTCCCTCGTAACATATATCAAGGATCTGAAAAGTTTGATATCAGTTCGTACAGTCCTCGATTTAATTTGATTTTTTTAGCAAAACTAGTATAAACTTATGTATAATATAAATGATTTTTTGACCGAAACTTGCATTTCGAAAAGTTTCATAGAATCTAATTTTCAGATGATTTTTGCAGTACTTCCATAATATCCTTCCCTCGTAAAATATAAGAAGGATCTGAAAAGTTTGATATCGTTGCGTACAGTCCTCGATTTAATTTGATTTTTTGAGCAAACTACTATAAACTTGTGTATAATATATTATGATTTTTTGACCGAAACTTGCATTTGGAAAAGTTTTGTAGAATAAATTTTCCGATGATTCTTTTTGTATGGACTTCCATCATAACCTTCCCTCGTAAAATATATAAATTATCTTAAAATTTTTGCAACATTTCGAACAATCCTCCATTTAATTGATTTTTTGACCGAAATTAGTATAAACTAGTGTATAATATATTACTATTTTTTGACAGAAACTTGAATTTAAAAAAGTTTCGTAGAATCTAATTTTCAAATGAATTTCTGCATGGACATCCATCATAACCTTCCCTCGTAACATATAAGATAGATCTTAAACGTTTTGTAGCATTTCGATTAGTCCACGATTTAATTGATTTTTTTTACCGAAACTAGTATAAACTAATGTATAATATATTACGATTTTTTGACCGAAACTCGCATTTCAAAAAGTTTCGTAGAATCTAATTTTCAATTGATTGTTTTGCATGGACTTTCATCATAACCTCCCCTCGTAACATATAAGAAGGATCTGAAAAGTTTTGTATCGTTTCGAATAGTCCTCGATTTAATTTGATTTTTTGAGCTAAACTAGTATAAACTAGTGTATAATATATAATGATTTTTGACCGAAACTTGCATTTTGAAAAGTTTCATTGAATCTAATTTTCAGATGATTTTTTACATGTACTTCCATAATAACCTTCCCTCGTAACATATATCAAGGATCTGAAAAGTTTGATATCAGTTCGTACAGTCCTCGATTTAATTTGATTTTTTTAGCAAAACTAGTATAAACTTATGTATAATATAAATGATTTTTTGACCGAAACTTGCATTTCGAAAAGTTTCATAGAATCTAATTTTCAGATGATTTTTGCAGTACTTCCATAATATCCTTCCCTCGTAAAATATAAGAAGGATCTGAAAAGTTTGATATCGTTGCGTACAGTCCTCGATTTAATTTGATTTTTTGAGCAAACTACTATAAACTTGTGTATAATATATTATGATTTTTTGACCGAAACTTGCATTTGGAAAAGTTTTGTAGAATAAATTTTCCGATGATTCTTTTTGTATGGACTTCCATCATAACCTTCCCTCGTAAAATATATAAATTATCTTAAAATTTTTGCAACATTTCGAACAATCCTCCATTTAATTGATTTTTTGACCGAAATTAGTATAAACTAGTGTATAATATATTACTATTTTTTGACAGAAACTTGAATTTAAAAAAGTTTCGTAGAATCTAATTTTCAAATGAATTTCTGCATGGACATCCATCATAACCTTCCCTCGTAACATATAAGATAGATCTTAAACGTTTTGTAGCATTTCGATTAGTCCACGATTTAATTGATTTTTTTTACCGAAACTAGTATAAACTAATGTATAATATATTACGATTTTTTGACCGAAACTCGCATTTCAAAAAGTTTCGTAGAATCTAATTTTCAATTGATTGTTTTGCATGGACTTTCATCATAACCTCCCCTCGTAACATATAAGAAGGATCTGAAAAGTTTTGTATCGTTTCGAATAGTCCTCGATTTAATTTGATTTTTTGAGCTAAACTAGTATAAACTAGTGTATAATATATAATGATTTTTGACCGAAACTTGCATTTTGAAAAGTTTCATTGAATCTAATTTTCAGATGATTTTTTACATGTACTTCCATAATAACCTTCCCTCGTAACATATATCAAGGATCTGAAAAGTTTGATATCAGTTCGTACAGTCCTCGATTTAATTTGATTTTTTTAGCAAAACTAGTATAAACTTATGTATAATATAAATGATTTTTTGACCGAAACTTGCATTTCGAAAAGTTTCATAGAATCTAATTTTCAGATGATTTTTGCAGTACTTCCATAATATCCTTCCCTCGTAAAATATAAGAAGGATCTGAAAAGTTTGATATCGTTGCTTACAGTCCCTGATTTAATTTGATTTTTTGAGCAAACTACTATAAACTTGTGTATAATATATTATGATTTTTTGACCGAAACTTGCATTTGGAAAAGTTTTGTAGAATAAAGTTTTCCGATGATTCTTTTTGTATGGACTTCCATCATAACCTTCCCTCGTAAAATATATAAATTATCTTAAAAGTTTTGCAACATTTCGAACAATCCTCCATTTATTTGATTTTTTGACCGAAATTAGTATAAACTAGTGTATAATATATTACTATTTTTTGACAGAAACTTGAATTTAAAAAAGTTTCGTAGAATCTAATTTTCAAATGAATTTCTGCATGGACATCCATCATAACCTTCCCTCGTAACATATAAGATAGATCTTAAACGTTTTGTAGCATTTCGATTAGTCCACGATTTAATTGATTTTTTTTACCGAAACTAGTATAAACTAATGTATAATATATTACGATTTTTTGACCGAAACTCGCATTTCAAAAAGTTTCGTAGATTCTAATTTTCAATTGATTGTTTTGCATGGACTTTCATCATAACCTCCCCTCGTAACATATAAGAAGGATCTGAAAAGTTTTGTATCGTTTCGAACAGTCCTCGATTTAATTTGATTTTTTAAGCTAAACTAGTAAAACTAGTGTATAATATATAATGATTTTTGACCGAAACTAGCATTTTGAAAAGTTTCATTGAATCTAATTTTCAGATGATTTTTTGCATGTACTTCCATAATAACCTTCCCTCGTAACATATATCAAGGATCTGAAAAGTTTGATATCGTTTCGTATAGTCCTCGATTTAATTTGATATTTTTAGCAAAACTAGCATAAACTTGTGTATAATATAAATGATTTTTTGACCGAAACTTGCATTTCGAAAAGTTTCATAGAATCTAATTTTCAGATAATTTTTGCAGTACTTCCATAATATCCTTCCCTCGTAAAATATAAGAAGGATCTGAAAAGTTTGATATCGTTGCGTACAGTCCTCGATTTAATTTGATTTTTTGAGCAAACTACTATAAACTTGTGTATAATATATTATGATTTTTTGACCGAAACTTGCATTTGGAAAAGTTTTGTAGAATAAAGTTTTCCGATGATTCTTTTTGTATGGACTTCCATCATAACCTTCCCTCGTAAAATATATAAATTATCTTAAAAGTTTTGCAACATTTCGAACAATCCTCCATTTATTTGATTTTTTGACCGAAATTAGTATAAACTAGTGTATAATATATTACTATTTTTTGACAGAAACTTGAATTTAAAAAAGTTTCGTAGAATCTAATTTTCAAATGAATTTCTGCATGGACATCCATCATAACCTTCCCTCGTAACATATAAGATAGATCTTAAACGTTTTGTAGCATTTCGATCAGTCCCCGATTTAATTGTTTTTTTTTTACCGAAACTAGTATAAACTAATGTATAATATATTACGATTTTTTGACCGAAACTCGCATTTCAAAAAGTTTCGTAGATTCTAATTTTCAATTGATTGTTTTGCATGGACTTTCATCATAACCTCCCCTCGTAACATATAAGAAGGATCTGAAAAGTTTTGTATCGTTTCGAACAGTCCTCGATTTAATTTGATTTTTTGAGCTAAACTAGTAAAACTAGTGTATAATATATAATGATTTTTGACCGAAACTAGCATTTTGAAAAGTTTCATTGAATCTAATTTTCAGATGATTTTTTGCATGTACTTCCATAATAACCTTCCCTCGTAACATATATCAAGGATCTGAAAAGTTTGATATCGTTTCGTATAGTCCTCGATTTAATTTGATATTTTTAGCAAAACTAGCATAAACTTGTGTATAATATAAATGATTTTTTGACCGAAACTTGCATTTCGAAAAGTTTCATAGAATCTAATTTTCAGATAATTTTTGCAGTACTTCCATAATATCCTTCCCTCGTAAAATATAAGAAGGATCTGAAAAGTTTGATATCGTTGCGTACAGTCCTCGATTTAATTTGATTTTTTGAGCAAACTACTATAAACTTGTGTATAATATATTATGATTTTTTGACCGAAACTTGCATTTGGAAAAGTTTTGTAGAATAAAGTTTTCCGATGATTCTTTTTGTATGGACTTCCATCATAACCTTCCCTCGTAAAATATATAAATTATCTTAAAAGTTTTGCAACATTTCGAACAATCCTCCATTTATTTGATTTTTTGACCGAAATTAGTATAAACTAGTGTATAATATATTACTATTTTTTGACAGAAACTTGAATTTAAAAAAGTTTCGTAGAATCTAATTTTCAAATGAATTTCTGCATGGACATCCATCATAACCTTCCCTCGTAACATATAAGATAGATCTTAAACGTTTTGTAGCATTTCGATCAGTCCCCGATTTAATTGTTTTTTTTTTACCGAAACTAGTATAAACTAATGTATAATATATTACGATTTTTTGACCGAAACTCGCATTTCAAAAAGTTTCGTAGATTCTAATTTTCAATTGATTGTTTTGCATGGACTTTCATCATAACCTCCCCTCGTAACATATAAGAAGGATCTGAAAAGTTTTGTATCGTTTCGAACAGTCCTCGATTTAATTTGATTTTTTGAGCTAAACTAGTAAAACTAGTGTATAATATATAATGATTTTTGACCGAAACTAGCATTTTGAAAAGTTTCATTGAATCTAATTTTCAGATGATTTTTTGCATGTACTTCCATAATAACCTTCCCTCGTAACATATATCAAGGATCTGAAAAGTTTGATATCGTTTCGTATAGTCCTCGATTTAATTTGATATTTTTAGCAAAACTAGCATAAACTTGTGTATAATATAAATGATTTTTTGACCGAAACTTGCATTTCGAAAAGTTTCATAGAATCTAATTTTCAGATAATTTTTGCAGTACTTCCATAATATCCTTCCCTCGTAAAATATAAGAAGGATCTGAAAAGTTTGATATCGTTGCGTACAGTCCTCGATTTAATTTGATTTTTTGAGCAAACTACTATAAACTTGTGTATAATATATTATGATTTTTTGACCGAAACTTGCATTTGGAAAAGTTTTGTAGAATAAAGTTTTCCGATGATTCTTTTTGTATGGACTTCCATCATAACCTTCCCTCGTAAAATATATAAATTATCTTAAAAGTTTTGCAACATTTCGAACAATCCTCCATTTATTTGATTTTTTGACCGAAATTAGTATAAACTAGTGTATAATATATTACTATTTTTTGACAGAAACTTGAATTTAAAAAAGTTTCGTAGAATCTAATTTTCAAATGAATTTCTGCATGGACATCCATCATAACCTTCCCTCGTAACATATAAGATAGATCTTAAACGTTTTGTAGCATTTCGATCAGTCCCCGATTTAATTGTTTTTTTTTACCGAAACTAGTATAAACTAATGTATAATATATTACGATTTTTTGACCGAAACTCGCATTTCAAAAAGTTTCGTAGATTCTAATTTTCAATTGATTGTTTTGCATGGACTTTCATCATAACCTCCCCTCGTAACATATAAGAAGGATCTGAAAAGTTTTGTATCGTTTCGAACAGTCCTCGATTTAATTTGATTTTTTGAGCTAAACTAGTAAAACTAGTGTATAATATATAATGATTTTTGACCGAAACTAGCATTTTGAAAAGTTTCATTGAATCTAATTTTCAGATGATTTTTTGCATGTACTTCCATAATAACCTTCCCTCGTAACATATATCAAGGATCTGAAAAGTTTGATATCGTTTCGTATAGTCCTCGATTTAATTTGATATTTTTAGCAAAACTAGCATAAACTTGTGTATAATATAAATGATTTTTTGACCGAAACTTGCATTTCGAAAAGTTTCATAGAATCTAATTTTCAGATAATTTTTGCAGTACTTCCATAATATCCTTCCCTCGTAAAATATAAGAAGGATCTGAGAAGTTTGATATCGTTGCGTACAGTCCTCGATTTAATTTGATTTTTTGAGCAAACTACTATAAACTTGTGTATAATATATTATGATTTTTTGACCGAAACTTGCATTTGGAAAAGTTTTGTAGAATAAAGTTTTCCGATGATTCTTTTTGTATGGACTTCCATCATAACCTTCCCTCGTAAAATATATAAATTATCTTAAAATTTTTGCAACATTTCGAACAATCCTCCATTTAATTGATTTTTTGACCGAAATTAGTATAAACTAGTGTATAATATATTACTATTTTTTGACAGAAACTTGAATTTAAAAAAGTTTCGTAGAATCTAATTTTCAAATGAATTTCTGCATGGACATCCATCATAACCTTCCCTCGTAACATATAAGATAGATCTTAAACGTTTTGTAGCATTTCGATTAGTCCACGATTTAATTGATTTTTTTTACCGAAACTAGTATAAACTAATGTATAATATATTACGATTTTTTGACCGAAACTCGCATTTCAAAAAGTTTCGTAGAATCTAATTTTCAATTGATTGTTTTGCATGGACTTTCATCATAACCTCCCCTCGTAACATATAAGAAGGATCTGAAAAGTTTTGTATCGTTTCGAATAGTCCTCGATTTAATTTGATTTTTTGAGCTAAACTAGTATAAACTAGTGTATAATATATAATGATTTTTGACCGAAACTTGCATTTTGAAAAGTTTCATTGAATCTAATTTTCAGATGATTTTTTACATGTACTTCCATAATAACCTTCCCTCGTAACATATATCAAGGATCTGAAAAGTTTGATATCAGTTCGTACAGTCCTCGATTTAATTTGATTTTTTTAGCAAAACTAGTATAAACTTATGTATAATATAAATGATTTTTTGACCGAAACTTGCATTTCGAAAAGTTTCATAGAATCTAATTTTCAGATGATTTTTGCAGTACTTCCATAATATCCTTCCCTCGTAAAATATAAGAAGGATCTGAAAAGTTTGATATCGTTGCGTACAGTCCTCGATTTAATTTGATTTTTTGAGCAAACTACTATAAACTTGTGTATAATATATTATGATTTTTTGACCGAAACTTGCATTTGGAAAAGTTTTGTAGAATAAATTTTCCGATGATTCTTTTTGTATGGACTTCCATCATAACCTTCCCTCGTAAAATATATAAATTATCTTAAAATTTTTGCAACATTTCGAACAATCCTCCATTTAATTGATTTTTTGACCGAAATTAGTATAAACTAGTGTATAATATATTACTATTTTTTGACAGAAACTTGAATTTAAAAAAGTTTCGTAGAATCTAATTTTCAAATGAATTTCTGCATGGACATCCATCATAACCTTCCCTCGTAACATATAAGATAGATCTTAAACGTTTTGTAGCATTTCGATTAGTCCACGATTTAATTGATTTTTTTTACCGAAACTAGTATAAACTAATGTATAATATATTACCATTTTTTTACCGAAACTCGCATTTCAAAAAGTTTCGTAGAATCTAATTTTCAATTGATTGTTTTGCATGGACTTTCATCATAACCTCCCCTCGTAACATATAAGAAGGATCTGAAAAGTTTTGTATCGTTTCGAATAGTCCTCGATTTAATTTGATTTTTTGAGCTAAACTAGTATAAACTAGTGTATAATATATAATGATTTTTGACCGAAACTTGCATTTTGAAAAGTTTCATTGAATCTAATTTTCAGATGATTTTTTACATGTACTTCCATAATAACCTTCCCTCGTAACATATATCAAGGATCTGAAAAGTTTGATATCAGTTCGTACAGTCCTCGATTTAATTTGATTTTTTTAGCAAAACTAGTATAAACTTATGTATAATATAAATGATTTTTTGACCGAAACTTGCATTTCGAAAAGTTTCATAGAATCTAATTTTCAGATGATTTTTGCAGTACTTCCATAATATCCTTCCCTCGTAAAATATAAGAAGGATCTGAAAAGTTTGATATCGTTGCGTACAGTCCTCGATTTAATTTGATTTTTTTGAGCAAACTACTATAAACTTGTGTATAATATATTATGATTTTTTGACCGAAACTTGCATTTGGAAAAGTTTTGTAGAATAAAGTTTTCCGATGATTCTTTTTGTATGGACTTCCATCATAACCTTCCCTCGTAAAATATATAAATTATCTTAAAAGTTTTGCAACATTTCAAACAATCCTCCATTTATTTGATTTTTTGACCGAAATTAGTATAAACTAGTGTATAATATATTACTATTTTTTGACAGAAACTTGAATTTAAAAAAGTTTCGTAGAATCTAATTTTCAAATGAATTTCTGCATGGACATCCATCATAACCTTCCCTCGTAACATATAAGATAGATCTTAAACGTTTTGTAGCATTTCGATCAGTCCCCGATTTAATTGTTTTTTTTTACCGAAACTAGTATAAACTAATGTATAATATATTACGATTTTTTGACCGAAACTCGCATTTCAAAAAGTTTCGTAGATTCTAATTTTCAATTGATTGTTTTGCATGGACTTTCATCATAACCTCCCCTCGTAACATATAAGAAGGATCTGAAAAGTTTTGTATCGTTTCGAACAGTCCTCGATTTAATTTGATTTTTTGAGCTAAACTAGTAAAACTAGTGTATAATATATAATGATTTTTGACCGAAACTAGCATTTTGAAAAGTTTCATTGAATCTAATTTTCAGATGATTTTTTGCATGTACTTCCATAATAACCTTCCCTCGTAACATATATCAAGGATCTGAAAAGTTTGATATCGTTTCGTATAGTCCTCGATTTAATTTGATATTTTTAGCAAAACTAGCATAAACTTGTGTATAATATAAATGATTTTTTGACCGAAACTTGCATTTCGAAAAGTTTCATAGAATCTAATTTTCAGATGATTTTTGCAGTACTTCCATAATATCCTTCCCTCGTAAAATATAAGAAGGATCTGAAAAGTTTGATATCGTTGCGTACAGTCCTCGATTTAATTTGATTTTTTGAGCAAACTACTATAAACTTGTGTATAATATATTATGATTTTTTGACCGAAACTTGCATTTGGAAAAGTTTTGTAGAATAAAGTTTTCCGATGATTCTTTTTGTATGGACTTCCATCATAACCTTCCCTCGTAAAATATATAAATTATCTTAAAAGTTTTGCAACATTTCAAACAATCCTCCATTTATTTGATTTTTTGACCGAAATTAGTATAAACTAGTGTATAATATATTACTATTTTTTGACAGAAACTTGAATTTAAAAAAGTTTCGTAGAATCTAATTTTCAAATGAATTTCTGCATGGACATCCATCATAACCTTCCCTCGTAACATATAAGATAGATCTTAAACGTTTTGTAGCATTTCGATTAGTCCACGATTTAATTGATTTTTTTTACCGAAACTACTATAAACTAATGTATAATATATTACCATTTTTTGACCGAAACTCGCATTTCAAAAAGTTTCGTAGAATCTAATTTTCAATTGATTGTTTTGCATGGACTTTCATCATAACCTCCCCTCGTAACATATAAGAAGGATCTGAAAAGTTTTGTACCGTTTCGAATAGTCCTCGATTTAATTTGATTTTTTGAGCTAAACTAGTATAAACTAGTGTATAATATATAATGATTTTTGACCGAAACTTGCATTTTGAAAAGTTTCATTGAATCTAATTTTCAGATGATTTTTTACATGTACTTCCATAATAACCTTCCCTCGTAACATATATCAAGGATCTGAAAAGTTTGATATCAGTTCGTACAGTCCTCGATTTAATTTGATTTTTTTAGCAAAACTAGTATAAACTTATGTATAATATAAATGATTTTTTGACCGAAACTTGCATTTCGAAAAGTTTCATAGAATCTAATTTTCAGATGATTTTTGCAGTACTTCCATAATATCCTTCCCTCGTAAAATATAAGAAGGATCTGAAAAGTTTGATATCGTTGCGTACAGTCCTCGATTTAATTTGATTTTTTGAGCAAACTACTATAAACTTGTGTATAATATATTATGATTTTTTGACCGAAACTTGCATTTGGAAAAGTTTTGTAGAATAAAGTTTTCCGATGATTCTTTTTGTATGGACTTCCATCATAACCTTCCCTCGTAAAATATATAAATTATCTTAAAAGTTTTGCAACATTTCGAACAATCCTCCATTTATTTGATTTTTTGACCGAAATTAGTATAAACTAGTGTATAATATATTACTATTTTTTGACAGAAACTTGAATTTAAAAAAGTTTCGTAGAATCTAATTTTCAAATGAATTTCTGCATGGACATCCATCATAACCTTCCCTCGTAACATATAAGATAGATCTTAAACGTTTTGTAGCATTTCGATCAGTCCCCGATTTAATTGTTTTTTTTTATACCGAAACTAGTATAAACTAATGTATAATATATTACGATTTTTTGACGGAAACTCGCATTTCAAAAAGTTTCGTAGATTCTAATTTTCAATTGATTGTTTTGCATGGACTTTCATCATAACCTCCCCTCGTAACATATAAGAAGGATCTGAAAAGTTTTGTATCGTTTCGAACAGTCCTCGATTTAATTTGATTTTTTGAGCTAAACTAGTAAAACTAGTGTATAATATATAATGATTTTTGACCGAAACTTGCATTTTGAAAAGTTTCATTGAATCTAATTTTCAGATGATTTTTTGCATGTACTTCCATAATAACCTTCCCTCGTAACATATATCAAGGATCTGAAAAGTTTGATATTGTTTCGTACAGTCCTCGATTTAATTTGATTTTCTAGCAAAACTAGCATAAACTTGTGTATAATATAAATGATTTTTTGACCGAAACTTGCATTTCGAAAAGTTTCATAGAATCTAATTTTCAGATAATTTTTGCAGTACTTCCATAATATCCTTCCCTCGTAAAATATAAGAAGGATCTGAAAAGTTTGATATCGTTGCGTACAGTCCTCGATTTAATTTGATTTTTTGAGCAAACTACTATAAACTTGTGTATAATATATTATGATTTTTTGACCGAAACTTGCATTTGGAAAAGTTTTGTAGAATAAAGTTTTCCGATGATTATTTTTGTATGGACTTCCATCATAACCTTCCCTCGTAAAATATATAAATTATCTTAAAAGTTTTGCAACATTTCGAACAATCCTCCATTTATTTGATTTTTTGACCGAAATTAGTATAAACTAGTGTATAATATATTACTATTTTTTGACAGAAACTTGAATTTAAAAAAGTTTCGTAGAATCTAATTTTCAAATGAATTTCTGCATGGACATCCATCATAACCTTCCCTCGTAACATATAAGATAGATCTTAAACGTTTTGTAGCATTTCGATCAGTCCCCGATTTAATTGTTTTTTTTTATACCGAAACTAGTATAAACTAATGTATAATATATTACGATTTTTTGACGGAAACTCGCATTTCAAAAAGTTTCGTAGATTCTAATTTTCAATTGATTGTTTTGCATGGACTTTCATCATAACCTCCCCTCGTAACATATAAGAAGGATCTGAAAAGTTTTGTATCGTTTCGAACAGTCCTCGATTTAATTTGATTTTTTGAGCTAAACTAGTAAAACTAGTGTATAATATATAATGATTTTTGACCGAAACTTGCATTTTGAAAAGTTTCATTGAATCTAATTTTCAGATGATTTTTTGCATGTACTTCCATAATAACCTTCCCTCGTAACATATATCAAGGATCTGAAAAGTTTGATATTGTTTCGTACAGTCCTCGATTTAATTTGATTTTTTAGCAAAACTAGCATAAACTTGTGTATAATATAAATGATTTTTTGACCGAAACTTGCATTTCGAAAAGTTTCATAGAATCTAATTTTCAGATAATTTTTGCAATACTTCCATAATATCCTTCCCTCGTAAAATATAAGAAGGATCTGAAAAGTTTGATATCGTTGCGTACAGTCCTCGATTTAATTTGATTTTTTTGAGCAAACAACTATAAACTTGTGTATAATATATTATGATTTTTTGACCGAAACTTGCATTTGGAAAAGCTTTGTAGAATAAAGTTTTCCGATGATTCTTTTTGTATGGACTTGCATCATAACCTTCCCTCGTAAAATATATAAATTATCTTAAAAGTTTTGCAACATTTCGAACAATCCTCCATTTAATTGATTTTTTGACCGAAATTAGTATAAACTAGTGTATAATATATTACTATTTTTTGACAGAAACTTGAATTTAAAAAAGTTTCGTAGAATCTAATTTTCAAATGAATTTCTGCATGGACATCCATCATAACCTTCCCTCGTAACATATAAGATAGATCTTAAACGTTTTGTAGCATTTCGATTAGTCCACTATTTAATTGATTTTTTTACCGAAACTAGTATAAACTAATGTATAATATATTACGATTTTTTGACCGAAACTCGCATTTCAAAAAGTTTCGTAGAATCTAATTTTCAATTGATTGTTTTGCATGGACTTTCATCATAACCTCCACTCATAACATATAAGAAGGATCTGAAAAGTTTTGTATCGTTTCGAATAGTCCTCTATTTAATTTGATTTTTTGAGCTAAACTAGTATAAACTAGTGTATAATATATAATGATTTTTGAACGAAACTTGCATTTTGAAAAGTTTCATTGAATCTAATTTTCAGATGATTTTTTGCATGTACTTCCATAATAACCTTCCCTTGTAACATATATCAAGGATCTGAAAAGTTTGATATTGTTTCGTACAGTCCTCGATTTAATTTGATTTTTTAGCAAAACTAGCATAAACTTGTGTATAATATAAATGATTTTTTGACCGAAACTTGCATTTCGAAAAGTTTCATAGAATCTAATTTTCAGATGATTTTTGCAATACTTCCATAATATCCTTCCCTCGTAAAATATAAGAAGGATCTGGAAAGTTGTATATCGTTGCGTACAGTCCTCGATTTAATTTGATTTTTTTGAGCAAACAACTATAAACTTGTGTATAATATATTATGATTTTTTGACCGAAACTTGCATTTGGAAAAGCTTTGTAGAATAAAGTTTTCCGATGATTCTTTTTGTATGGACTTGCATCATAACCTTCCCTCGTAAAATATATAAATTATCTTAAAAGTTTTGCAACATTTCGAACAATCCTCCATTTAATTGATTTTTTGACAGAAATTAGTATAAACTAGTGTATAATATATTACTATTTTTTGACAGAAACTTGAATTTAAAAAAGTTTCGTAGAATCTAATTTTCAAATGAATTTCTGCATGGACATCCATCATAACCTTCCCTCGTAACATATAAGATAGATCTTAAACGTTTTGTAGCATTTCGATTAGTCCACTATTTAATTGATTTTTTTACCGAAACTAGTATAAACTAAAGTATAATATATTACGATTTTTTGACCGAAACTCGCATTTCAAAAAGTTTCGTAGAATCTAATTTTCAATTGATTGTTTTGCATGGACTTTCATCATAACCTCCCCTCGTAACATATAAGAAGGATCTGAAAAGTTTTGTATCGTTTCGAACAGTCCTCGATTTAATTTGATTTTTTGAGCTAAACTAGTAAAACTAGTGTATAATATATAATGATTTTTGACCGAAACTTGCATTTTGAAAAGTTTCATTGAATCTAATTTTCAGATGATTTTTTGCATGTACTTCCATAATAACCTTCCCTCGTATCATATATCAAGGATCTGGAAAGTTTGATATCGTTTCGTACAGTCCTCGATTTAATTTGATTTTTTAGCAAAACTAGCATAAACTTGTGTATAATATAAATGATTTTTTGACCGAAACTTGCATTTCGAAAAGTTTCATAGAATCTAATTTTCAGATAATTTTTGCAATACTTCCATAATATCCTTCCCTCGTAAAATATAAGAAGGATCTGAAAAGTTTGATATCGTTGCGTACAGTCCTCGATTTAATTTGATTTTTTGAGCAAACTACTATAAACTTGTGTATAATATATTATGATTTTTTGACCGAAACTTGCATTTGGAAAAGTTTTGTAGAATAAAGTTTTCCGATGATTCTTTTTGTATGGACTTCCATCATAACCTTCCCTCGTAAAATATATAAATTATCTTAAAAGTTTTGCAACATTTCGAACAATCCTCCATTTAATTGATTTTTTGACCGAAATTAGTATAAACTAGTGTATAATATATTACTATTTTTTGACAGAAACTTGAATTTAAAAAAGTTTCGTAGAATCTAATTTTCAAATGAATTTCTGCATGGACATCCATCATAACCTTCCCTCGTAACATATAAGATAGATCTTAAACGTTTTGTAGCATTTCGATTAGTCCACTATTTAATTGATTTTTTTACCGAAACTAGTATAAACTAAAGTATAATATATTACGATTTTTTGACCGAAACTCGCATTTCAAAAAGTTTCGTAGAATCTAATTTTCAATTGATTGTTTTGCATGGACTTTCATCATAACCTCCCCTCGTAACATATAAGAAGGATCTGAAAAGTTTTGTATCGTTTCGAACAGTCCTCGATTTAATTTGATTTTTTGAGCTAAACTAGTAAAACTAGTGTATAATATATAATGATTTTTGACCGAAACTTGCATTTTGAAAAGTTTCATTGAATCTAATTTTCAGATGATTTTTTGCATGTACTTCCATAATAACCTTCCCTCGTAACATATATCAAGGATCTGGAAAGTTTGATATCGTTTCGTACAGTCCTCGATTTAATTTGATTTTTTAGCAAAACTAGCATAAACTTGTGTATAATATAAATGATTTTTTGACCGAAACTTGCATTTCGAAAAGTTTCATAGAATCTAATTTTCAGATAATTTTTGCAATACTTCCATAATATCCTTCCCTCGTAAAATATAAGAAGGATCTGAAAAGTTTGATATCGTTGCGTACAGTCCTCGATTTAATTTGATTTTTTGAGCAAACTACTATAAACTTGTGTATAATATATTATGATTTTTTGACCGAAACTTGCATTTGGAAAAGTTTTGTAGAATAAAGTTTTCCGATGATTCTTTTTGTATGGACTTCCATCATAACCTTCCCTCGTAAAATATATAAATTATCTTAAAAGTTTTGCAACATTTCGAACAATCCTCCATTTAATTGATTTTTTGACCGAAATTAGTATAAACTAGTGTATAATATATTACTATTTTTTGACAGAAACTTGAATTTAAAAAAGTTTCGTAGAATCTAATTTTCAAATGAATTTCTGCATGGACATCCATCATAACCTTCCCTCGTAACATATAAGATAGATCTTAAACGTTTTGTAGCATTTCGATTAGTCCACTATTTAATTGATTTTTTTACCGAAACTAGTATAAACTAAAGTATAATATATTACGATTTTTTGACCGAAACTCGCATTTCAAAAAGTTTCGTAGAATCTAATTTTCAATTGATTGTTTTGCATGGAATTTCATCATAACCTCCCCTCGTAACATATAAGAAGGATCTGAAAAGTTTTGTATCGTTTCGAACAGTCCTCGATTTAATTTGATTTTTTGAGCTAAACTAGTAAAACTAGTGTATAATATATAATGATTTTTGACCGAAACTTGCATTTTGAAAAGTTTCATTGAATCTAATTTTCAGATGATTTTTTGCATGTACTTCCATAATAACCTTCCCTCGTAACATATATCAAGGATCTGAAAAGTTTGATATTGTTTCGTACAGTCCTCGATTTAATTTGATTTTTTAGCAAAACTAGCATAAACTTGTGTATAATATAAATGATTTTTTGACCGAAACTTGCATTTCGAAAAGTTTCATAGAATCTAATTTTCAGATAATTTTTGCAGTACTTCCATAATATCCTTCCCTCGTAAAATATAAGAAGGATCTGAAAAGTTTGATATCGTTGCGTACAGTCCTCGATTTAATTTGATTTTTTGAGCAAACTACTATAAACTTGTGTATAATATATTATGATTTTTTGACCGAAACTTGCATTTGGAAAAGTTTTGTAGAATAAAGTTTTCCGATGATTCTTTTTGTATGGACTTCCATCATAACCTTCCCTCGTAAAATATATAAATTATCTTAAAAGTTTTGCAACATTTCGAACAATCCTCCATTTAATTGATTTTTTGACCGAAATTAGTATAAACTAGTGTATAATATATTACTATTTTTTGACAGAAACTTGAATTTAAAAAAGTTTCGTAGAATCTAATTTTCAAATGAATTTCTGCATGGACATCCATCATAACCTTCCCTCGTAACATATAAGATAGATCTTAAACGTTTTGTAGCATTTCGATCAGTCCCCGATTTAATTGTTTTTTTTTACCGAAACTAGTATAAACTAATGTATAATATGTTACGATTTTTTGACCGAAACTCGCATTTCAAAAAGTTTCGTAGATTCTAATTTTCAATTGATTGTTTTGCATGGACTTTCATCATAACCTCCCCTCGTAACATATAAGAAGGATCTGAAAAGTTTTGTATCGTTTCGAACAGTCCTCGATTTAATTTGATTTTTTGAGCTAAACTAGTAAAACTAGTGCATAATATATAATGATTTTTGACCGAAACTTGCATTTTGAAAAGTTTCATTGAATCTAATTTTCAGATGATTTTTTGCATGTACTTCCATAATAACCTTCCCTCGTAACATATATCAAGGATCTGGAAAGTTTGATATCGTTTCGTACAGTCCTCGATTTAATTTGATATTTTTTGGCAAAACTTGTATAAACATGTGTATAATATAAATGATTTTTTGACCGAAACTTGCATTTCGAAAAGTTTCATAGAATCTTATTTTCACATAATTTTTGCAGTACTTCCATAATATCCTTCCCTCGTAAAATATAAGAAGGATCTGAAAAGTTTGATATCGTTGCGTACAGTCCTCGATTTAATTTGATTTTTTGAGCAAACTACTATAAACTTGTGTATAATATATTATGATTTTTTGACCGAAACTTGCATTTGGAAAAGTTTTGTAGAATAAAGTTTTCCGATGATTCTTTTTGTATGGACTTCCATCATAACCTTCCCTCGTAAAATATATAAATTATCTTAAAATTTTTTCAACATTTCGAACAATCCTCCATTTAATTGATTTTTTGACCGAAATTAGTATAAACTAGTGTATAATATATTACTATTTTTTGACAGAAACATGAATTTAAAAAAGTTTCGTAGAATCTAATTTTCAAATGAATTTCTGCATGGACATCCATCATAACCTTCCCTCGTAACATATAAGATAGATCTTAAACGTTTTGTAGCATTTCGATCAGTCCCCGATTTAATTGTTTTTTTTTACTGAAACTAGTATAAACTAATGTATAATATATTACGATTTTTTGACCGAAACTCGCATTTCAAAAAGTTTCGTAGATTCTAATTTTCAATTGATTGTTTTGCATGGACTTTCATCATAACCTCCGCTCGTAACATATAAGAAGGATCTGAAAAGTTTTGTATCGTTTCGAACAGTCCTCGATTTAATTTGATTTTTTGAGCTAAACTAGTAAAACTAGTGTATAATATATAATGATTTTTGACCGAAACTTGCATTTTGAAAAGTTTCATTGAATCTAATTTTCAGATGATTTTTTGCATGTACTTCCATAATAACCTTCCCTCGTAACATATATCAAGGATCTGGAAAGTTTGATATTGTTTCGTACAGTCCTCGATTTAATTTGATTTTTTTAGCAAAACTAGCATAAACTTGTGTATAATATAAATGATTTTTTGACCGAAACTTGCATTTCGAAAAGTTTCATAGAATCTAATTTTCAGATAATTTTTGCAATACTTCCATAATATCCTTCCCTCGTAAAATATAAGAAGGATCTGAAAAGTTTGATATCGTTGCGTACAGTCCTCGATTTAATTTGATTTTTTGAGCAAACTACTATAAACTTGTGTATAATATATTATGATTTTTTGACCGAAACTTGCATTTGGAAAAGTTTTGTAGAATAAAGTTTTCCGATGATTCTTTTTGTATGGACTTCCATCATAACCTTCCCTCGTAAAATATATAAATTATCTTAAAAGTTTTGCAACATTTCGAACAATCCTCCATTTAATTGATTTTTTGACCGAAATTAGTATAAACTAGTGTATAATATATTACTATTTTTTGACAGAAACTTGAATTTAAAAAAGTTTCGTAGAATCTAATTTTCAAATGAATTTCTGCATGGACATCCATCATAACCTTCCCTCGTAACATATAAGATAGATCTTAAACGTTTTGTAGCATTTCGATTAGTCCACTATTTAATTGATTTTTTTTACCGAAACTAGTATAAACTAATGTATAATATATTACGATTTTTTGACCGAAACTCGCATTTCAAAAAGTTTCGTAGAATCTAATTTTCAATTGATTGTTTTGCATGGACTTTCATCATAACCTCCCCTCATAACATATAAGAAGGATCTGAAAAGTTTTGTATCGTTTCAAATAGTCCTCTATTTAATTTGATTTTTTGAGCTAAACTAGTATAAACTAGTGTATAATATATAATGATTTTTGACCGAAACTTGCATTTTGAAAAGTTTCATTGAATCTAATTTTCAGATGATTTTTTGCATGTACTTCCATAATAACCTTCCCTCGTAACATATATCAAGGATCTGAAAAGTTTGATATCGTTTCGTACAGTCCTCGATTTAATTTGATATTTTTAGCAAAACTTGTATAAACTTGTGTATAATATAAATGATTTTTTGACCGAAACTTGCATTGCGAAAAGTTTCATAGAATCTTATTTTCACATAATTTTTGCAGTACTTCCATAATATCCTTCCCTCGTAAAATATAAGAAGGATCTGAAAAGTTTGATATCGTTGCGTACAGTCCTCGATTTAATTTGATTTTTTGAGCAAACTACTATAAACTTGTGTATAATATATTATGATTTTTTGACCGAAACTTGCATTTGGAAAAGTTTTGTAGAATAAAGTTTTCCGATGATTCTTTTTGTATGGACTTCCATCATAAACTTCCCTCGTAAAATATATAAATTATCTTAAAATTTTTGCAACATTTCGAACAATCCTCCATTTAATTGATTTTTTGACCGAAATTAGTATAAACTAGTGTATAATATATTACTATTTTTTGACAGAAACTTGAATTTAAAAAAGTTTCGTAGAATCTAATTTTCAAATGAATTTCTGCATGGACATCCATCATAACCTTCCCTCGTAACATATAAGATAGATCTTAAACGTTTTGTAGCATTTCGATCAGTCCCCGATTTAATTGTTTTTTTTTACTGAAACTAGTATAAACTAATGTATAATATATTACGATTTTTTGACCGAAACTCGCATTTCAAAAAGTTTCGTAGATTCTAATTTTCAATTGATTGTTTTGCATGGACTTTCATCATAACCTCCCCTCGTAACATATAAGAAGGATCTGAAAAGTTTTGTATCGTTTCGAACAGTCCTCGATTTAATTTGATTTTTTGAGCTAAACTAGTAAAACTAGTGTATAATATATAATGATTTTTGACCGAAACTTGCATTTTGAAAAGTTTCATTGAATCTAATTTTCAGATGATTTTTTGCATGTACTTCCATAATAACCTTCCCTCGTAACATATATCAAGGATCTGAAAAGTTTGATATCGTTTCGTACAGTCCTCGATTTAATTTGATATTTTTAGCAAAACTTGTATAAACTTGTGTATAATATAAATGATTTTTTGACCGAAACTTGCATTTCGAAAAGTTTCATAGAATCTAATTTTCAGATGATTTTTGCAGTACTTCCTTAATATCCTTCCCTCGTAAAATATAAGAAGGATCTGAAAAGTTTGATATCGTTGTGTACAGTCCTCGATTTAATTTGATTTTTTGAGCAAACTACTATAAACTTGTGTATAATATTTTATGATTTTTTTACCGAAACTTGCATTTGGAAAAGTTTTGTAGAATAAAGTTTCCGATGATTCTTTTTGTATGGACTTCCATCATAACCTTCCCTCGTAAAATATATAAATTATCTTAAAATTTTTGCAACATTTCGAACAATCCTCCATTTAATTTATTTTTTGACCGAAATTAGTATAAACTAGTGTATAATATATTACTATTTTTTGACAGAAACTTGAATTTAAAAAAGTTTCGTAGAATCTAATTTTCAAATGAATTTCTGCATGGACATCCATCATAACCTTCCCTCGTAACATATAAGATAGATCTTAAACGTTTTGTAGCATTTCGATTAGTCCACTATTTAATTGATTTTTTTTACCGAAACTAGTATAAACTAATGTATAATATATTACGATTTTTTGACCGAAACTCGCATTTCAAAAAGTTTCGTAGAATCTAATTTTCAATTGATTGTTTTGCATGGACTTTCATCATAACCTCCCCTCATAACATATAAGAAGGATCTGAAAAGTTTTGTATCGTTTCAAATAGTCCTCTATTTAATTTGATTTTTTGAGCTAAACTAGTATAAACTAGTGTATAATATATAATGATTTTTGACCGAAACTTGCATTTTGAAAAGTTTCATTGAATCTAATTTTCAGATGATTTTTTGCATGTACTTCCATAATAACCTTCCCTCGTAACATATATCAAGGATCTGAAAAGTTTGATATCGTTTCGTACAGTCCTCGATTTAATTTGATATTTTTAGCAAAACTTGTATAAACTTGTGTATAATATAAATGATTTTTTGACCGAAACTTGCATTGCGAAAAGTTTCATAGAATCTTATTTTCACATAATTTTTGCAGTACTTCCATAATATCCTTCCCTCGTAAAATATAAGAAGGATCTGAAAAGTTTGATATCGTTGCGTACAGTCCTCGATTTAATTTGATTTTTTGAGCAAACTACTATAAACTTGTGTATAATATATTATGATTTTTTGACCGAAACTTGCATTTGGAAAAGTTTTGTAGAATAAAGTTTTCCGATGATTCTTTTTGTATGGACTTCCATCATAAACTTCCCTCGTAAAATATATAAATTATCTTAAAATTTTTGCAACATTTCGAACAATCCTCCATTTAATTGATTTTTTGACCGAAATTAGTATAAACTAGTGTATAATATATTACTATTTTTTGACAGAAACTTGAATTTAAAAAAGTTTCGTAGAATCTAATTTTCAAATGAATTTCTGCATGGACATCCATCATAACCTTCCCTCGTAACATATAAGATAGATCTTAAACGTTTTGTAGCATTTCGATCAGTCCCCGATTTAATTGTTTTTTTTTACTGAAACTAGTATAAACTAATGTATAATATATTACGATTTTTTGACCGAAACTCGCATTTCAAAAAGTTTCGTAGATTCTAATTTTCAATTGATTGTTTTGCATGGACTTTCATCATAACCTCCCCTCGTAACATATAAGAAGGATCTGAAAAGTTTTGTATCGTTTCGAACAGTCCTCGATTTAATTTGATTTTTTGAGCTAAACTAGTAAAACTAGTGTATAATATATAATGATTTTTGACCGAAACTTGCATTTTGAAAAGTTTCATTGAATCTAATTTTCAGATGATTTTTTGCATGTACTTCCATAATAACCTTCCCTCGTAACATATATCAAGGATCTGAAAAGTTTGATATCGTTTCGTACAGTCCTCGATTTAATTTGATATTTTTAGCAAAACTTGTATAAACTTGTGTATAATATAAATGATTTTTTGACCGAAACTTGCATTTCGAAAAGTTTCATAGAATCTAATTTTCAGATGATTTTTGCAGTACTTCCATAATATCCTTCCCTCGTAAAATATAAGAAGGATCTGAAAAGTTTGATATCGTTGCGTACAGTCCTCGATTTAATTTGATTTTTTGAGCAAACTACTATAAACTTGTGTATAATATATTATGATTTTTTGACCGAAACTTGCATTTGGAAAAGTTTTGTAGAATAAAGTTTTCCGATGATTCTTTTTGTATGGACTTCCATCATAACCTTCCCTCGTAAAATATATAAATTATCTTAAAATTTTTGCAACATTTCGAACAATCCTCCATTTAATTGATTTTTTGACCGAAATTAGTATAAACTAGTGTATAATATATTACTATTTTTTGACAGAAACTTGAATTTAAAAAAGTTTCGTAGAATCTAATTTTCAAATGAATTTCTGCATGGACATCCATCATAACCTTCCCTCGTAACATATAAGATAGATCTTAAACGTTTTGTAGCATTTCGATTAGTCCCCGATTTAATTGTTTTTTTTTACCGAAACTAGTATAAACTAATGTATAATATATTACGATTTTTTGACCGAAACTCGCATTTCAAAAAGTTTCGTAGAATCTAATTTTCAATTGATTGTTTTGCATGGACTTTCATCATAACCTCCCCTCATAACATATAAGAAGGATCTGAAAAGTTTTGTATCGTTTCGAATAGTCCTCGATTTAATTTGATTTTTTGAGCTAAACTAGTAAAACTAGTGTATAATATATAATGATTTTTGACCGAAACTTGCATTTTGAAAAGTTTCATTGAATCTAATTTTCAGATGATTTTTTGCATGTACTTCCATAATAACCTTCCCTCGTAACATATATCAAGGATCTGAAAAGTTTGATATCGTTTCGTACAGTCCTCGATTTAATTTGATATTTTTAGCAAAACTTGTATAAACTTGTGTATAATATAAATGATTTTTTGACCGAAACTTGCATTTCGAAAAGTTTCATAGAATCTAATTTTCAGATGATTTTTGCAGTACTTCCTTAATATCCTTCCCTCGTAAAATATAAGAAGGATCTGAAAAGTTTGATATCGTTGTGTACAGTCCTCGATTTAATTTGATTTTTTGAGCAAACTACTATAAACTTGTGTATAATATTTTATGATTTTTTGACCGAAACTTGCATTTGGAAAAGTTTTGTAGAATAAAGTTTCCGATGATTCTTTTTGTATGGACTTCCATCATAACCTTCCCTCGTAAAATATATAAATTATCTTAAAATTTTTGCAACATTTCGAACAATCCTCCATTTAATTTATTTTTTGACCGAAATTAGTATAAACTAGTGTATAATATATTACTATTTTTTGACAGAAACTTGAATTTAAAAAAGTTTCGTAGAATCTAATTTTCAAATGAATTTCTGCATGGACATCCATCATAACCTTCCCTCGTAACATATAAGATAGATCTTAAACGTTTTGTAGCATTTCGATCAGTCCCCGATTTAATTGATTTTTTTTACCGAAACTAATATAAACTAATGTATAATATATTACGATTTTTTGACCGAAACTCGCATTTCAAAAAGTTTCGTAGAATCTAATTTTCAATTGATTGTTTTCCATGGACTTTCATCATAACCTCCCCTCGTAACATATAAGAAGGATCTGAAAAGTTTTGTATCGTTTCGAACAGTCCTCGATTTAATTTGATTTTTTGGGCTAAACTAGTATAAACTAGTGTATAATATATAATGACTTTTGACCGAAACTTGCATTTTGAAAATTTTCATTGAATCTAATTTTCAGATGATTTTTTGCATGTACTTCCATAATAACCTTCCCTCGTAACATATATCAAGGATCTGAAAAGTTTGATATCGTTTCGTACAGTCCTCGATTTAATTTGATTTTTTTAGCAAAACTAGTATAAATTTGTGTATAATATAAATGATTTTTTGACCGAAACTTGCATTTCGAAAAGTTTCATAGAATCTAATTTTCAGATGATTTTTGCAGTACTTCCATAATATCCTTCCCTCGTAAAATATAAGAAGGATCTGAAAAGTTTGATATCATTGCGTACAGTCCTCGATTTAATTTGATTTTTTGAGAAAACTACTATAAACTTGTGTATAATATATTATGATTTTTTGACTGAAACTTGCATTTGGAAATGTTTTGTAGAATAAAGTTTTCCGATGATTCTTTTTGTATGGACTTCCATCATAACCTTCCCTCGTAAAATATATAAATTATCTTAAAATTTTTGCAACATTTCGAACAATCCTCCATTTAATTGATTTTTTGACCGAAATTATTATAAACTAGTGTATAATATATTACTATTTTTTGACAGAAACTTGAATTTAAAAAAGTTTCGTAGAATCTAATTTTCAAATGAATTTCTGCATGGACATCCATCATAACCTTCCCTCGTAACATATAAGATAGATCTTAAACATTTTGTAGCATTTCGATCAGTCCCCGATTTAATTGACTTTTTTTTACCGAAACTAGTATAAACTAATGTATAATATATTACGATTTTTTGACCAAAACTCGCATTTCAAAAAGTTTCGTAGAATCTAATTTTCAATTGATTGTCTTGCATGGACTTTCATCATAACCTCCCCTCGTAACATATAAGAAGGATCTGAAAAGTTTTGTATCGTTTCGAACAGTCCTCGATTTAATTTGATTTTTTGAGTTAAACTAGTATAAACTAGTGTATAATATATAATGATTTTTGACCGAAACTTGCATTTTGAAAAGTTTCATTGAATCTAATTTTCAGATGATTTTTTGCATGTACTTCCATAATAACCTTCCCTCGTAACATATATCAAGGATCTGAAAAGTTTGATATCGTTTCGTACAGTCCTCGATTTAATTTGATATTTTTAGCAAAACTAGTATAAACTTGTGTATAATATAAATGATTTTTTGACCGAAACTTGCATTTCGAAAAGTTTCATAGAATCTAATTTTCAGATGATTTTTGCAGTACTTCCATAATATCCTTCCCTCGTAAAATATAAGAAGGATCTGAAAAGTTTGATATCGTTGCGTACAGTCCTCGATTTAATTTGATTTTTTGAGCAAACTACTATAAACTTGTGTATAATATATTATGATTTTTAGACCGAAACTTGCATTTGGAAATGTTTTGTAGAATAAAGTTTTCCGATGATTCTTTTTGTATGGACTTCCATCATAACCTTCCCTCGTAAAATATATAAATTATCTTAAAAATTTTGCAACATTTCGAACAATCCTCCATTTAATTGATTTTTTGACCGAAATTAGTATAAACTAGTGTATAATATATTACTATTTTTTGACAGAAACTTGAATTTAAAAAAGTTTCGTAGAATCTAATTTTCAAATGAATTTCTGCATGGACATCCATCATAACCTTCCCTCGTAACATATAAGATAGATCGTAAACATTTTGTAGCATTTCGATCAGTCCCCGATTTAATTGATTTTTTTTACCGAAACAAGTATAAACTAATGTATAATATATTAGGATTTTTTGACCGAAACTCGCATTTCAAAAAGTTTCGTAGAATCTAATTTTCAATTGATTGTCTTGCATGGACTTTCATCATAACCTCCCCTCGTAACATATAAGAAGGATCTGAAAAGTTTTGTATCGTTTCGAACAGTCCTCGATTTAATTTGATTTTTTGAGCTAAACTAGTATAAACTAGTGTATAATATATAATGACTTTTGACCGAAACTTGCATTTTGAAAATTTTCATTGAATCTAATTTTCAGATGATTTTTTGCATGTACTTCCATAATAACCTTCCCTCGTAACATATATCAAGGATCTGAAAAGTTTGATATCGTTTCGTACAGTCCTCGATTTAATTTGATTTTTTTTAGCAAAACTAGTATAAATTTGTGTATAATATAAATGATTTTTTGACCGAAACTTGCATTTCGAAAAGTTTCATAGAATCTAATTTTCAGATGATTTTTGCAGTACTTCCATAATATCCTTCCCTCGTAAAATATAAGAAGGATCTGAAAAGTTTGATATCGTTGCGTACAGTCCTCGATTTAATTTGATTTTTTGAGAAAACTACTATAAACTTGTGTATAATATATTATGATTTTTTGACTGAAACTTGCATTTGGAAATGTTTTGTAGAATAAAGTTTTCCGATGATTCTTTTTGTATGGACTTCCATCATAACCTTCCCTCGTAAAATATATAAATTATCTTAAAATTTTTGCAACATTTCGAACAATCCTCCATTTAATTGATTTTTTGACCGAAATTAGTATAAACTAGTGTATAATATATTACTATTTTTTGACAGAAACTTGTATTTAAAAAAGTTTCGTAGAATCTAATTTTCAAATGAATTTCTGCATGGACATCCATCATAACCTTCCCTCGTAACATATAAGATAGATCTTAAACATTTTGTAGCATTTCGATCAGTCCCCGATTTAATTGACTTTTTTTTACCGAAACTAGTATAAACTAATGTATAATATATTACGATTTTTTGACCAAAACTCGCATTTCAAAAAGTTTCGTAGAATCTAATTTTCAATTGATTGTTTTGCATGGACTTTCATCATAACCTCCCCTCGTAACATATAAGAAGGATCTGAAAAGTTTTGTATCGTTTCGAACAGTCCTCGATTTAATTTGATTTTTTGAGTTAAACTAGTATAAACTAGTGTATAATATATAATGATTTTTGACCGAAACTTGCATTTTGAAAAGTTTCATTGAATCTAATTTTCAGATGATTTTTTGCATGTACTTCCATAATAACCTTCCCTCGTAACATATATCAAGGATCTGAAAAGTTTGATATCGTTTCGTACAGTCCTCGATTTAATTTGATTTTTTTAGCAAAACTAGTATAAACTTGTGTATAATATAAACGATTTTTTAAACGAAACTTGCATTTCGAAAAGTTTCATAGAATCTAATTTTTAGATGATTTTTGCAGTACTTCCATAATATCCTTCCCTCGTAAAATATAAGAAGGATCTGAAAAGTTTGATATCGTTGCGTACAGTCCTTGATTTAATTTGATTTTTTGAGCAAACTACTATAAACTTGTGTATAATATATTATGATTTTTTGACCGAAACTTGCATATGGAAAAGTTTTGTAGAATAAAGTTTTCCGATGATTCTTTTTGTATGGACTTCCATCATAAACTTCACTCGTAAAATATATAAATTATCTTAAAATTTTTGCAACATTTCGAACAATCCTCCATTTAATTGATTTTTTGACCGAAATTAGTATAAACTAGTGTATAATATATTACTATTTTTTGACAGAAACTTGAATTTAAAAAAGTTTTGTAGAATCTAATTTTCAAATGAATTTCTGCATGGACATCCATCATAACCTTCCCTCGTAACATATAAGATAGATCTTAAACGTTTTGTAGCATTTCGATCAGTCCCCGATTTAATTAATATTTCTTACCGAAACTAGTATAAACTAATGTATAATATATTATGATTTTTTGACCGAAACTTGCATTTTTAAAAGTTTTGTTGAATCAAATTTTCAGATGATTTTTTGTATAGACTTCCTTCATAGCCTCCCCTCGTAACATATAAGAAGGATCTGAAAAGTTTTGTATCGTTTCGAACAGTCCTCGATTTAATTTGATTTTTTGAGTTAAACTAGTATAAACTAGTGTATAATATATAATGATTTTTGACCGAAACTTGCATTTTGAAAAGTTTCATTGAATCTAATTTTCAGATGATTTTTTGCATGTACTTCCATAATAACCTTCCCTCGTAACATATATCAAGGATCTGAAAAGTTTGATATCGTTTCGTACAGTCCTCGATTTAATTTGATTTTTTTAGCAAAACTAGTATAAACTTGTGTATAATATAAACGATTTTTTAAACGAAACTTGCATTTCGAAAAGTTTCATAGAATCTAATTTTTAGATGATTTTTGCAGTACTTCCATAATATCCTTCCCTCGTAAAATATAAGAAGGATCTGAAGAGTTTGATATCGTTGCGTACAGTCCTTGATTTAATTTGATTTTTTGAGCAAACTACTATAAACTTGTGTATAATATATTATGATTTTTTGACCGAAACTTGCATATGGAAAAGTTTTGTAGAATAAAGTTTTCCGATGATTCTTTTTGTATGGACTTCCATCATAAACTTCCCTCGTAAAATATATAAATTATCTTAAAATTTTTGCAACATTTCGAACAATCCTCCATTTAATTGATTTTTTGACCGAAATTAGTATAAACTAGTGTATAATATATTACTATTTTTTGACAGAAACTTGAATTTAAAAAAGTTTTGTAGAATCTAATTTTCAAATGAATTTCTGCATGGACATCCATCATAACCTTCCCTCGTAACATATAAGATAGATCTTAAACGTTTTGTAGCATTTCGATCAGTCCCCGATTTAATTAATATTTCTTACCGAAACTAGTATAAACTAATGTATAATATATTATGATTTTTTGACCGAAACTTGCATTTTTAAAAGTTTTGTTGAATCAAATTTTCAGATGATTTTTTGTATAGACTTCCTTCATAGCCTTCGCTCGTAAAATATCTAAATGATCTTAAAAGTTTTACAACATTTCGAACAGTCCTCGATTTAATTAATTTTTTGACCAAAACTAGTATAAACTAGTGTATAATATATTACAATTTTTTGACCGGAACTTGCATTTCAAAAAGTTTCGTATATTCTATTTTTCAGATGATTCTTTGCATGGACACCCATCATAACCTTCCCTCGTAACATATAAGATGGATCTGGAAAGTTTGGTAGCATTTCTATCAGTCCCCGATTTAATTGATTTTTTTTACCGAAACTAGTATAAACTAATGTATAATATATTACGATTTTTTAACCGAAACTCGCATTTCAAAAAGTTTCGTAGAATCTAATTTTCAATTGATTTTTTTGCATGGACTTCAATCATAACCTCCCCTCGTAACCTATAAGAAGGATCTGAAAGGTTTTGTATCGTTTCGAACAGTCCTCGATATAATTTGATTTTTTTAGCAAAACTAGTATAAACTAGTGTATAATATATAATTATTTTTTGACCGAAACTTGCATTTCGAAAAGTTTCATAGAATCTAATTTTTAGATGATTTTTTGCAGTACTTCCATAATATCCTTCCCTCATAAAATATAAGAAGGATCTGAAAAGTTTGATATCGTTTCGTACAGTCCTCGATTTAATTTGATTTTTTGAGCAAACTACTATAAACTTGTGTATAATATATTATGATTTTTTGACCGAAACTTGCATTTGGAAAAGTTTTGTAGAATCATGTTTTTCGATGATTCTTTTTGTATGGACTTCCATCATAACCATCCCTCGTAAAATATATAAATTATCTTAAAATTTTTGCAACATTTCGAACAATCCTCCATTTAATTGATTTTTTGACTGAAATTAGTATAAACTAGTGTATAATATATTACTATTTTTTGACAGAAACTTGAATTTAAAAAAGTTTCGTAGAATCTAATTTTCAAATGAATTTCTGCATGGACATCCATCATATCCTTCCCTCGTAACATATAAGATAGATCTTAAACATTTTGTAGCATTTCGATCAGTCCCCGATTTAATTGATTTTTTTTACCGAAACTAGTATAAACTAATGTATAATATATTACGATTTTTTGACCGAAACTCGCATTTCAAAAAGTTTCGTAGAATCTAATTTTCAATTGATTGTTTTGCATGGACTTCCATCATAACCTCCCCTCGTATCATATAAGAAGGATCTGAAAAGTTTTGTATCGTTTCGAACAGTCCTCGAATTAATTTGATTTTTTGAGCTAAACTAGTATAAACTAGTGTATAATATATAATGATTTTTTGACCGAAACTTGCATTTTTAAAAGTTTCATTGAATATAATTTTCAGATGATTTTTTGCATGTACTTCCATAATAACCTTCCCTCGTAACATATATCAAGGATCTGAAAAGTTTGATATCGTTTCGTACAGTCCTCGATTTAATTTGATTTTTTAAGCAAAACTAGTATAAACTTGTGTATAATATAAACGATTTTTTAAACGAAACTTGCATTTCGAAAAGTTTCATAGAATCTAATTTTTAGATGATTTTTGCAGTACTTCCATAATATCCTTCCCTCGTAAAATATAAGAAGGATCTGAAAAGTTTGATATCGTTGCGTACAGTCCTTGATTTAATATGATTTTTTGAGCAAACTACTATAAACTTGTGTATAATATATTATGATTTTTTGACCGAAACTTGCATATGGAAAAGTTTTGTAGAATAAAGTTTTCCGATGATTCTTTTTGTATGGTCTTCCATCATAAACTTCCCTCGTAAAATATATAAATTATCTTAAAATTTTTGCAACATTTCGAACAATCCTCCATTTAATTGATTTTTTGACCGAAATTAGTATAAACTAGTGTATAATATATTACTATTTTTTGACAGAAACTTGAATTTAAAAAAGTTTTGTAGAATCTAATTTTCAAATGAATTTCTGCATGGACATCCATCATAACCTTCCCTCGTAACATATAAGATAGATCTTAAACGTTTTGTAGCATTTCGATCAGTCCCCGATTTAATTAATATTTCTTACCGAAACTAGTATAAACTAATGTATAATATATTATGATTTTTTGACCGAAACATGCATTTTTAAAAGTTTTGTTGAATCAAATTTTCAGATGATTTTTTGTATAGACTTCCTTCATAGCCTTCGCTCGTAAAATATCTAAATGATCTTAAAAGTTTTACAACATTTCGAACAGTCCTCGATTTAATTAATTTTTTGACCAAAACTAGTATAAACTAGTGTATAATATATTACAATTTTTTGACCGGAACTTGCATTTCAAAAAGTTTCGTATATTCTATTTTTCAGATGATTCTTTGCATGGACACCCATCATAACCTTCCCTCGTAACATATAAGATGGATCTGGAAAGTTTGGTAGCATTTCTATCAGTCCCCGATTTAATTGATTTTTTTTACCGAAACTAGTATAAACTAATGTATAATATATTACGATTTTTTAACCGAAACTCGCATTTCAAAAAGTTTCGTAGAATCTAATTTTCAATTGATTTTTTTGCATGGACTTCAATCATAACCTCCCCTCGTAACCTATAAGAAGGATCTGAAAGGTTTTGTATCGTTTCGAACAGTCCTCGATATAATTTGATTTTTTTAGCAAAACTAGTATAAACTAGTGTATAATATATAATTATTTTTTGACCGAAACATGCATTTCGAAAAGTTTCATAGAATCTAATTTTTAGATGATTTTTTGCAGTACTTCCATAATATCCTTCCCTCATAAAATATAAGAAGGATCTGAAAAGTTTGATATCGTTTCGTACAGTCCTCGATTTAATTTGATTTTTTGAGCAAACTACTATAAACTTGTGTATAATATATTATGATTTTTTGACCGAAACTTGCATTTGGAAAAGTTTTGTAGAATCATGTTTTTCGATGATTCTTTTTGTATGGACTTCCATCATAACCTTCCCTCGTAAAATATATAAATTATCTTAAAATTTTTGCAACATTTCGAACAATCCTCCATTTAATTGATTTTTTGACTGAAATTAGTATAAACTAGTTTATAATATATTACTATTTTTTGACAGAAACTTGAATTTAAAAAAGTTTCGTAGAATCTAATTTTCAAATGAATTTCTGCATGGACATCCATCATATCCTTACCTCGTAACATATAAGATAGATCTTAAACATTTTGTAGCATTTCGATCAGTCCCCGATTTAATTGATTTTTTTTACCGAAACTAGTATAAACTAATGTATAATATATTACGATTTTTTGACCGAAACTCGCATTTCAAAAAGTTTCGTAGAATCTAATTTTCAATTGATTGTTTTGCATGGACTTCCATCATAACCTCCCCTCGTATCATATAAGAAGGATCTGAAAAGTTTTGTATCGTTTCGAACAGTCCTCGATAAAATTTGATTTTTTTAGCAAAACTAGTATAAACTAGTGTATAATATATAATGATTTTTTGACCGAAACTTGCATTTCGAAAAGTTTCATAGAATCTAATTTTCAGATGATTTTTTGCAGTAATTCCATAATATCCTTCCCTCATAAAATATAAGAAGGATCTAAAAAGTTTGATATCATTTCGTACAGTCCTCGATTTAATTTGATTTTTTGAGCAAACTACTATAAACTTGTGTAATATATATTATGATTTTTTGACCGAAACTTGCATTTGGAAAAGTTTTGTAGAATCATGTTTTCCGATGATTCTTTTTGTATGGACTTCCATCATAACCTTCCCTCGTAAAATATATAAATTATCTTAAAATTTTTGCAACATTTCGAACAATCCTCCATTTAATAGATTTTTTGACCGAAATTAGTATAAACTAGTGTATAATATATTACTATTTTTGACAGAAACTTGAATTTAAAAAAGTTTCGTAGAATCTAGTTTTCAAATGAATTTCTGCATGGACATCCATCATAACCTTCCCTCGTAACATATAAGATAGATCTTAAACATTTTGTAGCATTTCGATCAGTCCCCGATTTAATTGATTTTTTTTACCGAAACTAGTATAAACTAATGTATAATATATTACGATTTTTTGACCGAAACTCGCATTTCAAAAAGTTTCATAGAATCTAATTTTCAATTGATTGTTTTGCATGGACTTTCATCATAACCTCCCCTCGTAACATATAAGAAGGATCTGAAAAGTTTTGTATCGTTTCGAACAGTCCTCGATTTAATTTGATTTTTTGAGCTAAACTAGTATAAACTAGTGTATAATATATAATGATTTTTGACCGAAACTTGCATTTTGAAAAGTTTCATTGAATCTAATTTTCATATGATTTTTTGCATGTACTTCCATAATAACCTTCCCTCGTACTATATATCAAGGATCTGAAAAGTTTGATATCGTTTCGTACAGTCCTCGATTTAATTTGATTTTTTTTAGCAAAACTAGTATAAACTTGTGTATGATATAAATGATTTTTTAAATGAAACTTGCATTTCGAAAAGTTTCATAGAATCTAATTTTCAGATGATTTTTGCAGTACTTCCATAATATCCTTCCCTCGTAAAATATAAGAAGGATCTGAAAAGTTTGATATCGTTGCGTACAGTCCTTGATTTAATTTGATTTTTTGAGCAAACTACTATAAACTCGTGTATAATATATTATGATTTTTTGACCGAAACTTGCATTTGGAAAAGTTTTGTAGAATAAAGTTTTCCGATGATTCTTTTTGTATGGACTTCCATCATAACCTTCCCTCGTAAAATATATAAATTATCGTAAAATTTTTGCAACATTTCGAACAATCCTCCATTTAATTGATTTTTTGACCGAAATTAGTATAAACTAGTGTATAATATATTACTATTTTTTGACAGAAACTTGAATTTAAGAAAGTTTTGTAGAATCTAATTTTCAAATGAATTTCTGCATGGACATCCATCATAACCTTCCCTCGTAACATATAAGATAGATCTTAAACGTTTTGTAGCATTTCGATCAGTCCCCGATTTAATTAATTTTTTTTACTGAAACTAGTATAAACTAATGTATAATATATTATGATTTTTTGACCGGAACTTGCATTTCAAAAAGTTTCGTATATTCTATTTTTCAGATGATTCTTTGCATGGACACCCATCATAACCTTCCCTCGTAACATATAAGATGGTTCTGGAAAGTTTGGTAGCATTTCTATCAGTCCCCGATTTAATTGATTTTTTTACCGAAACTAGTATAAACTAATGTATAATATATTACGATTTTTTAACCGAAACTCGTATTTCAAAAAGTTTTGTAAAATCTAATTTTCAATTGATTTTTTTGCATGGACTTCAATCATAACCTCCCCTCGTAACCTATAAGAAGGATCTGAAAAGTTTTGTATCGTTTCGAACAGTCCTCGAATTAATTTGATTTTTTGAGCTAAACTAGTGTATAATATATAATGATTTTTTGACCGAAACTTGCATTTTTAAAAGTTTCATTGAATCTAATTTTTAGATGATTTTTTGCATGTACTTCCATAATAACCTTCCCTCGTAACATATATCAAGGATCTGAAAATTTTGATATCGTTTCGTACTGTCCTCGATTTAATTTGATTTTTTTAGCAAAACTAGTATAAACTTGTGTATAATATATTATGATTTTTTGACCGAAACTTGCATTTTTAAAAGTTTTGTTGAATCAAATTTTCAGATGATTTTTTGTATAGACTTCCTTCATAGCCTTCGCTCGTAAATTATCTAAATGATCTTAAAAGTTTTACAACATTTCGAACAGTCCTCGATTTAATTAATTTTTTGACCAAAACTAGTATAAACTAGTGTATAATATATTACAATTTTTTGACCGGAACTTGCATTTCAAAAAGTTTCGTATATTCTATTTTTCAGATGATTCTTTGCATGGACACCCATCATAACCTTCCCTCGTAACATATAAGATTGTTCTGAAAAGTTTGGTAGCATTTCTATCAGTCCCCGATTTAATTGATTTTTGTACCGAAACTAGTATAAACTAATGTATAATATATTACGATTTTTTAACCGAAACTCGCATTTCAAAATGATTCGTAGAATCTAATTTTCAATTGATTTTTTTGCATGGACTTCAATCATAACCTCCCCTCGTAACCTATAAGAAGGATCTGAAAGGTTTTTTATCGTTTCGAACAGTCCTCGATATAATTTGATTTTTTTAGCAAAACTAGTATAAACTAGTGTATAATATATAATGATTTTTTGACCGAAACTTGCATTTCAAAAAGTTTCATAGAATCTAATTTTCAGATGATTTTTTGCAGTACTTCCATAATATCCTTCCCTCGTAAAATATAAGAAGGATCTGAAAAGTTTGATATCATTTCGTACAGTCCTCGATTTAATTTGATTTTTTGAGCAAACTACTATAAACTTGTGTATAATATATTATGATTTTTTGACAGAAACTTGCATTTGGAAAAGTTTTGTAGAATCATGTTTTCCGATGATTCTTTTTGTATGGACTTCCATCATAACCTTCCCTCTCAAAATATATAAATTATCTTAAAATTTTTGCAACATTTCGAGCAATCCTCCATTTAATTGATTTTTTGACCGAAATTAGTATAAACTAGTGTATAATATATTACTATTTTTTGACAGAAACTTGAATTTAAAAAAGTTTCGTAGAATCTAATTTTCAAATGAATTTCTGCATGGACATCCATCATATCCTTCCCTCGTAACATATAAGATAGATCTTAAACATTTTGTAGCATTTCGATCAGTCCCCGATTTAATTGATTTTTTTTACCGAAACTAGTATAAACTAATGTATAATATATTACGATTTTTTGACCGAAACTCGCATTTCAAAAAGTTTCGTAGAATCTAATTTTCAATTGATTGTTTTGCATGGACTTCCATCATAACCTCCCCTCGTAACATATAAGAAGGATCTGAAAAGTTTTGTATCGTTTCGAACAGTCCTCGATTTAATTTGATTTTTAGAGCAAAACTAGTATAAACTAGTGTATAATATATAATGATTTTTTGACCGAAACTTGCATTTTTAAAAGTTTCATTAAATCTAATTTTCAGATGATTTTTTGCATGTACTTCCATAATAACCTTCCCTCGTAACATATATCAAGGATCTGAAAATTTTGATATCGTTTCGTACAGTCCTCGATTTAATTTGATTTATTTAGCAAAACTAGTATAAACTTGTAAATAATATATTATGATTTTTTGACCGAAACTTGCATTTTTAAAAGTTTTGTTGAATCAAATTTTCAGATGATTTTTTGTATAGATTTCCTTCATAGCCTTCGCTCGTAAATTATCTAAATGATCTTAAAAGTTTTACAACATTTCGAACAGTCCTCGATTTAATTAATTTTTTGACCAAAACTAGTATAAACTAGTGTATAATATATTACAATTTTTTGACCGGAACTTGCATTTCAAAAAGTTTCGTATATTCTATTTTTCAGATGATTCTTTGCATGGACACCCATCATAACCTTCCCTCGTAACATATAAGATTGTTCTGGAAAGTTTGGTAGCATTTCTATCAGTCCCCGATTTAATTGATTTTTTTACCGAAACTAGTATAAACTAATGTATAATATATTACGATTTTTTAACCGAAACTCGCATTTCAAAAAGTTTCGTAGAATCTAATTTTCAATTGATTTTTTTGCATGGACTTCAATCATAACCTCCCCTCGTAACCTATAAGAAGGATCTGAAAGGTTTTTTATCGTTTCGAACAGTCCTCGATATAATTTGATTTTTTTAGCAAAACTAGTATAAACTAGTGTATAATATATAATGATTTTTTGACCGAAACTTGCATTTCAAAAAGTTTCATAGAATCTAATTTTCAGATGATTTTTTGCAGTACTTCCATAATATCCTTCCCTCGTAAAATATAAGAAGGATCTGAAAAGTTTGATATCGTTTCGTACAGTCCTCAATTTAATTTGATTTTTTTAGCAAACTACTATAAACTTGTGTATAATATATTATGATTTTTTGACAGAAACTTGCATTTGGAAAAGTTTTGTAGAATCAAGTTTTCCGATGATTCTTTTTGTATGGACTTCCATCATAACCTTCCCTCGTAAAATATATAAATTATCTTAAAATTTTTGCAAAATTTCGAAAGATCCTCCATTTAATTGATTTTTTGACCGAAATTAGTATAAACTAGTGTATAATATATTACTATTTTTTGACAGAAACTTGAATTTAAAAAAGTTTCGTAGAATCTAATTTTCAAATGAATTTCTGCATGGACATCCATCATATCCTTCCCTCGTAACATATAAGATAGATCTTAAACATTTTGTAGCATTTCGATCAGTCCCTGATTTAATTGATTTTTTTTACCGAAACTAGTATAAACTAATGTATAATATATTACGATTTTTTGACTGAAACTCGCATTTCAAAAAGTTTTGTAGAATCTAATTTTCAATTGATTGTTTTGCATGGACTTCCATCATAACCTCCCCTCGTAACATATAAGAAGGATCTGAAAAGTTTTGTATCGTTTCGAACAGTCCTCGATTTAATTTGATTTTTTGAGCAAAACTAGTATAAACTAGTGTATAATATATAATGATTTTTTGACCGAAACTTGCATTTTTAAAAGTTTCATTGAATCTAATTTTCAGATGATTTTTTGCATGTACTTCCATAATAACCTTCCCTCGTAACATATATCAAGGATCTGAAAAGTTTGATATCGTTTCGTACAGTCCTCGATTTATTTTGATTTTTTTAGCAAAACTAGTATAAAGTTGTGTATAATATATTATGATTTTTTGACCGAAACTTGCATTTTTAAAAGTTTTGTTGTATCAAATTTTCAGACGATTTTTTGTATAGACTTCCTTCATAGCCTTCGCTCGTAAATTATCTAAATGATCTTAAAAGTTTTACAACATTTCGAACAGTCCTCGATTTAATTAATTTTTTGACCAAAACTAGTATAAACTAGTGTATAATATATTACAATTTTTTGACCGGAACTTGCATTTCAAAAAGTTTCGTATATTCTATTTTTCAGATGATTCTTTGCATGGACACCCATCATAACCTTCCCTCGTAACATATAAGATGGATCTGGAAATTTTGGTAGCATTTCTATCAGTCCCCGATTTAATTGATTTTTTTTACCGAAACTAGTATAAACTAATGTATAATATATTACGATTTTTTGACCGAGACTCGCATATCAAAAAGTTTCGTAGAATCTAATTTTCAATTGATTTTTTTGCATGGACTTCAATCATAACCTCCCCTCGGAACCTATAAGAAGGATCTGAAAAGTTTTGTATCGTTTCGAATAGTCCTCGATTTAATTTGATTTTTTTAGCAAAACTAGTATAAACTAGTGTATAATATATAATGATTTTTTGACCGTAACTTGCATTTCGAAAAGTTTCATAGAATCTAATTTTCAGATGATTTTTTGCAGTACTTCCATAATATCCTTCCCTCGTAAAATATAAGAAGGATCTGAAAAGTTTGATATCGTTTCGTACAGTCCTCGATTTAATTTGATTTTTTGAGCAAACTACTATAAACTTGTGTATAATATATTATGATTTTTTGACAGAAACTTGCATTTGGAAAAGTTTTGTAGAATCAAGTTTTCCGATGATTCTTTTTGTATGGACTTCCATCATAACCTTCCCTCTCAAAATATATAAATTATCTTAAAATTTTTGCAACATTTCGAACAATCCTCCATTTAATTGATTTTTTTACCGAAATTAGTATAAACTAGTGTATAATATATTACTATTTTTTGACAGAAACTTGAATTTAAAAAAGTTTCGTAGAATCTAATTTTCAAATGAATTTCTGCATGGACATCCATCATATCCTTCCCTCGTAACATATAAGATAGATTTTAAACATTTTGTAGCATTTCGATCAGTCCCTGATTTAATTGATTTTTTTTACCGAAACTAGTATAAACTAATGTATAATATATTACGATTTTTTGACTGAAACTCGCATTTCAAAAAGTTTCGTAGAATCTAATTTTCAATTGATTGTTTTGCATGGACTTCCATCATAACCTCCCCTCGTAACATATAAGAAGGATCTGAAAAGTTTTGTATCGTTTCGAACAGTCCTCGATTTAATTTGATTTTTTGAGCAAAACTAGTATAAACTAGTGTATAATATATAATGATTTTTTGACCGAAACTTGCATTTTTAAAAGTTTCATTGAATCTAATTTTCAGATGATTTTTTGCATGTACTTCCATAATAACCTTCCCTCGTAATATATATCAAGGATCTGAAAAGTTTGATATCGTTTCGTACAGTCCTCGATTTAATTTGATTTTTTTAGCAAAACTAGTATAAACTTGTGTATAATATATTATGATTTTTTGACCGAAACTTGCATTTTTAAAAGTTTTGTTGTATCAAATTTTCAGACGATTTTTTGTATAGACTTCCTTCATAGCCTTCGCTCGTAAATTATCTAAATGATCTTAAAAGTTTTACAACATTTCGAACAGTCCTCGATTTAATTAATTTTTTGACCAAAACTAGTATAAACTAGTGTATAATATATTACAATTTTTTGACCGGAACTTGCATTTCAAAAAGTTTCGTATATTCTATTTTTCAGATGATTCTTTGCATGGACACCCATCATAACCTTCCCTCGTAACATATAAGATGGATCTGGAAATTTTGGTAGCATTTCTATCAGTCCCCGATTTAATTGATTTTTTTTACCGAAACTAGTATAAACTAATGTATAATATATTACGATTTTTTGACCGAGACTCGCATATCAAAAAGTTTCGTAGAATCTAATTTTCAATTGATTTTTTTGCATGGACTTCAATCATAACCTCCCCTCGGAACCTATAAGAAGGATCTGAAAAGTTTTGTATCGTTTCGAATAGTCCTCGATTTAATTTGATTTTTTTAGCAAAACTAGTATAAACTAGTGTATAATATATAATGATTTTTTGACCGTAACTTGCATTTCGAAAAGTTTCATAGAATCTAATTTTCAGATGATTTTTTGCAGTACTTCCATAATATCCTTCCCTCGTAAAATATAAGAAGGATCTGAAAAGTTTGATATCGTTTCGTACAGTCCTCGATTTAATTTGATTTTTTGAGCAAACTACTATAAACTTGTGTATAATATATTATGATTTTTTGACAGAAACTTGCATTTGGAAAAGTTTTGTAGAATCAAGTTTTCCGATGATTCTTTTTGTATGGACTTCCATCATAACCTTCCCTCTCAAAATATATAAATTATCTTAAAATTTTTGCAACATTTCGAACAATCCTCCATTTAATTGATTTTTTTTAACGAAATTAGTATAAACTAGTGTATAATATATTACTATTTTTTGACAGAAACTTGAATTTAAAAAAGTTTCGTAGAATCTAATTTTCAAATGAATTTCTGCATGGACATCCATCATATCCTTCCCTCGTAACATATAAGATAGATTTTAAACATTTTGTAGCATTTCGATCAGTCCCTGATTTAATTGATTTTTTTTACCGAAACTAGTATAAACTAATGTATAATATATTACGATTTTTTGACTGAAACTCGCATTTCAAAAAGTTTCGTAGAATCTAATTTTCAATTGATTGTTTTGCATGAACTTCCATCATAACCTCCCCTCGTAACATATAAGAAGGATCTGAAAAGTTTTGTATCGTTTCGAACAGTCCTCGATTTAATTTGATTTTTTGAGCAAAACTAGTATAAACTAGTGTATAATATATAATGATTTTTTGACCGAAACTTGCATTTTTAAAAGTTTCATCGAATCTAATTTTCAGATGATTTTTTGCATGTACTTCCATAATAACCTTCCCTCGTAACATATATCAAGGATCTGAAAAGTTTGATATCGTTTCGTACAGTCCTCGATTTAATTTGATTTTTTTAGCAAAACTAGTATAAACTTGTGTATAATATATTATGATTTTTTTACCGAAACTTGCATTTTTAAAAGTTTTGTTGAATCAAATTTTCAGATGATTTTTTGTATAGACTTCCTTCATAGCCTTCGCTCGTAAATTATCTAAATGATCTTAAAAGTTTTACAACATTTCGAACAGTCCTCGATTTAATTAATTTTTTGACCAAAACTAGTATAAACTAGTGTATAATATATTACAATTTTTTGACCGGAACTTGCATTTCAAAAAGTTTCGTATATTCTATTTTTCAGATGATTCTTTGCATGGACACCCATCATAACCTTCCCTCGTAACATATAAGATGGATCTGGAAATTTTGGTAGCATTTCTATCAGTCCCCGATTTAATTGATATTTTTTACCGAAACTAGTATAATCTAATGTATAATATATTACGATTTTTTGACCGAGACTCGCATATCAAAAAGTTTCGTAGAATCTAATTTTCAATTGATTTTTTTGCATGGACTTCAATCATAACCTCCCCTCGGAACCTATAAGAAGGATCTGAAAAGTTTTGTATCGTTTCGAACAGTCCTCGATGTAATTTGATTTTTTTAGCAAAACTAGTATAAACTAGTGTATAATATATAATGATTTTTTGACCGAAACTTGCATTTCGAATAGTTTCATAGAATCTAATTTTCAGATGATTTTTTGCAGTACTTCCATAATATCCTTCCCTCGTAAAATATAAGAAGGATCTGAAAAGTTTGATATCGTTTCGTACAGTCCTCGATTTAATTTGATTTTTTGAGCAAACTACTATAAACTTGTGTATAATATATTATGATTTTTTGACAGAAACTTGCATTTGGAAAAGTTTTGTAGAATCAAGTTTTCCGATGATTCTTTTTGTATGGACTTCCATCATAACCTTCCCTCTCAAAATATATAAATTATCTTAAAATTTTTGCAACATTTCGAACAATCCTCCATTTAATTGATTTTTTTTAACGAAATTAGTATAAACTAGTGTATAATATATTACTATTTTTTGACAGAAACTTGAATTTAAAAAAGTTTCGTAGAATCTAATTTTCAAATGAATTTCTGCATGGACATCCATCATATCCTTCCCTCGTAACATATAAGATAGATTTTAAACATTTTGTAGCATTTCGATCAGTCCCTGATTTAATTGATTTTTTTTACCGAAACTAGTATAAACTAATGTATAATATATTACGATTTTTTGACTGAAACTCGCATTTCAAAAAGTTTCGTAGAATCTAATTTTCAATTGATTGTTTTGCATGAACTTCCATCATAACCTCCCCTCGTAACATATAAGAAGGATCTGAAAAGTTTTGTATCGTTTCGAACAGTCCTCGATTTAATTTGATTTTTTGAGCAAAACTAGTATAAACTAGTGTATAATATATAATGATTTTTTGACCGAAACTTGCATTTTTAAAAGTTTCATCGAATCTAATTTTCAGATGATTTTTTGCATGTACTTCCATAATAACCTTCCCTCGTAACATATATCAAGGATCTGAAAAGTTTGATATCGTTTCGTACAGTCCTCGATTTAATTTGATTTTTTTAGCAAAACTAGTATAAACTTGTGTATAATATATTATGATTTTTTTACCGAAACTTGCATTTTTAAAAGTTTTGTTGAATCAAATTTTCAGATGATTTTTTGTATAGACTTCCTTCATAGCCTTCGCTCGTAAATTATCTAAATGATCTTAAAAGTTTTACAACATTTCGAACAGTCCTCGATTTAATTAATTTTTTGACCAAAACTAGTATAAACTAGTGTATAATATATTACAATTTTTTGACCGGAACTTGCATTTCAAAAAGTTTCGTATATTCTATTTTTCAGATGATTCTTTGCATGGACACCCATCATAACCTTCCCTCGTAACATATAAGATGGATCTGGAAATTTTGGTAGCATTTCTATCAGTCCCCGATTTAATTGATTTTTTTTACCGAAACTAGTATAATCTAATGTATAATATATTACGATTTTTTGACCGAGACTCGCATATCAAAAAGTTTCGTAGAATCTAATTTTCAATTGATTTTTTTGCATGGACTTCAATCATAACCTCCCCTCGGAACCTATAAGAAGGATCTGAAAAGTTTTGTATCGTTTCGAACAGTCCTCGATTTAATTTGATTTTTTTAGCAAAACTAGTATAAACTAGTGTATAATATATAATGATTTTTTGACCGAAACTTGCATTTCGAATAGTTTCATAGAATCTAATTTTCAGATGATTTTTTGCAGTACTTCCATAATATCCTTCCCTCGTAAAATATAAGAAGGATCTGAAAAGTTTGATATCGTTTCGTACAGTCCTCGATTTAATTTGATTTTTTGAGCAAACTACTATAAACTTGTGTATAATATATTATGATTTTTTGACAGAAACTTGCATTTGGAAAAGTTTTGTAGAATCAAGTTTTCCGATGATTCTTTTTGTATGGACTTCCATCATAACCTTCCCTCGTAAAATATATAAATTATCTTAAAATTTTTGCAACATTTCGAACAATCCTCCATTTAATTGATTTTTTGACCGAAATTAGTATAAACTAGTGTATAATATATTACTATTTTTTGACAGAAACTTGAATTTAAAAAAGTTTCGTAGAATCTAATTTTCAAATGAATTTCTGCATGGACATCCATCATATCCTTCCCTCGTAACATATAAGATAGATCTTAAACATTTTGTAGCATTTCGATCAGTCCCTGATTTAATTGATTTTTTTTACCGAAACTAGTATAAACTAATGTATAATATATTACGATTTTTTGACTGAAACTCGCATTTCAAAAAGTTTCGTAGAATCTAATTTTCAATTGATTGTTTTGCATGGACTTCCATCATAACCTCCCCTCGTAACATATAAGAAGGATCTGAAAAGTTTTGTATCGTTTCGAACAGTCCTCGATTTAATTTGATTTTTTGAGCAAAACTAGTATAAACTAGTGTATAATATATAATGATTTTTTGACCGAAACTTGCATTTTTAAAAGTTTCATTGAATCTAATTTTCAGATGATTTTTTGCATGTACTTCCATAATAACCTTCCCTCGTAACATATATCAAGGATCTGAAAAGTTTGATATCGTTTCGTACAGTCCTCGATTTAATTTGATTTTTTTAGCAAAACTAGTATAAACTTGTGTATAATATATTATGATTTTTTGACCGAAACTTGCATTTTTAAAAGTTTTGTTGTATCAAATTTTCAGACGATTTTTTGTATAGACTTCCTTCATAGCCTTCGCTCGTAAATTATCTAAATGATCTTAAAAGTTTTACAACATTTCGAACAGTCCTCGATTTAATTAATTTTTTGACCAAAACTAGTATAAACTAGTGTATAATATATTACAATTTTTTGACCGGAACTTGCATTTCAAAAAGTTTCGTATATTCTATTTTTCAGATGATTCTTTGCATGGACACCCATCATAACCTTCCCTCGTAACATATAAGATGGATCTGGAAATTTTGGTAGCATTTCTATCAGTCCCCGATTTAATTGATTTTTTTTACCGAAACTAGTATAAACTAATGTATAATATATTACGATTTTTTGACCGAGACTCGCATATCAAAAAGTTTCGTAGAATCTAATTTTCAATTGATTTTTTTGCATGGACTTCAATCATAACCTCCCCTCGGAACCTATAAGAAGGATCTGAAAAGTTTTGTATCGTTTCGAACAGTCCTCGATTTAATTTGATTTTTTTAGCAAAACTAGTATAAACTAGTGTATAATATATAATGATTTTTTGACCGAAACTTGCATTTCGAATAGTTTCATAGAATCTAATTTTCAGATGATTTTTTGCAGTACTTCCATAATATCCTTCCCTCGTAAAATATAAGAAGGATCTGAAAAGTTTGATATCGTTTCGTACAGTCCTCGATTTAATTTGATTTTTTGAGCAAACTACTATAAACTTGTGTATAATATATTATGATTTTTTGACAGAAACTTGCATTTGGAAAAGTTTTGTAGAATCAAGTTTTCCGATGATTCTTTTTGTATGGACTTCCATCATAACCTTACCTCGTAAAATATATAAATTATCTTAAAATTTTTGCAACATTTCGAACAATCCTCCATTTAATTGATTTTTTGACCGAAATTAGTATAAACTAGTGTATTATATATTACTATTTTTTGACAGAAACTTGAATTTAAAAAAGTTTCGTAGAATCTAATTTTCAAATGAATTTCTGCATGGACATCCATCATATCCTTCCCTCGTAACATATAAGATAGATCTTAAACATTTTGTAGCATTTCGATCAGTCCCTGATTTAATTGATTTTTTTTACCGAAACTAGTATAAACTAATGTATAATATATTACGATTTTTTGACTGAAACTCGCATTTCAAAAAGTTTCGTAGAATCTAATTTTCAATTGATTGTTTTGCATGGACTTCCATCATAACCTCCCCTCGTAACATATAAGAAGGATCTGAAAAGTTTTGTATCGTTTCGAACAGTCCTCGATTTAATTTGATTTTTTGAGCAAAACTAGTATAAACTAGTGTATAATATATAATGATTTTTTGACCGAAACTTGCATTTTTAAAAGTTTCATTGAATCTAATTTTCAGATGATTTTTTGCATGTACTTCCATAATAACCTTCCCTCGTAACATATATCAAGGATCTGAAAAGTTTGATATCGTTTCGTACAGTCCTCGATTTAATTTGATTTTTTTAGCAAAACTAGTATAAACTTGTGTATAATATATTATGATTTTTTGACCGAAACTTGCATTTTTAAAAGTTTTGTTGTATCAAATTTTCAGACGATTTTTTGTATAGACTTCCTTCATAGCCTTCGCTCGTAAATTATCTAAATGATCTTAAAAGTTTTACAACATTTCGAACAGTCCTCGATTTAATTAATTTTTTGACCAAAACTAGTATAAACTAGTGTATAATATATTACAATTTTTTGACCGGAACTTGCATTTCAAAAAGTTTCGTATATTCTATTTTTCAGATGATTCTTTGCATGGACACCCATCATAACCTTCCCTCGTAACATATAAGATGGATCTGGAAATTTTGGTAGCATTTCTATCAGTCCCCGATTTAATTGATTTTTTTTACCGAAACTAGTATAAACTAATGTATAATATATTACGATTTTTTGACCGAGACTCGCATATCAAAAAGTTTCGTAGAATCTAATTTTCAATTGATTTTTTTGCATGGACTTCAATCATAACCTCCCATCGGAACCTATAAGAAGGATCTGAAAAGTTTTGTATCGTTTCGAACAGTCCTCGATTTAATTTGATTTTTTTAGCAAAACTAGTATAAACTAGTGTATAATATATAATGATTTTTTGACCGAAACTTGCATTTTGAATAGTTTCATAGAATCTAATTTTCAGATGATTTTTTGCAGTACTTCCATAATATCCTTCCCTCGTAAAATATAAGAAGGATCTGAAAAGTTTGATATCGTTTCGTACAGTCCTCGATTTAATTTGATTTTTTGAGCAAACTACTATAAACTTGTGTATAATATATTATGATTTTTTGACAGAAACTTGCATTTGGAAAAGTTTTGTAGAATCAAGTTTTCCGATGATTCTTTTTGTATGGACTTCCATCATAACCTTACCTCGTAAAATATATAAATTATCTTAAAATTTTTGCAACATTTCGAACAATCCTCCATTTAATTGATTTTTTGACCGAAATTAGTATAAACTAGTGTATTATATATTACTATTTTTTGACAGAAACTTGAATTTAAAAAAGTTTCGTAGAATCTAATTTTCAAATGAATTTCTGCATGGACATCCATCATATCCTTCCCTCGTAACATATAAGATAGATCTTAAACATTTTGTAGCATTTCGACCAGTCCCTGATTTAATTGATTTTTTTTACCGAAACTAGTATAAACTAATGTATAATATATTACGATTTTTTGACTGAAACTCGCATTTCAAAAAGTTTCGTAGAATCTAATTTTCAATTGATTGTTTTGCATGGACTTCCATCATAACCTCCCCTCGTAACATATAAGAAGGATCTGAAAAGTTTTGTATCGTTTCGAACAGTCCTCGATTTAATTTGATTTTTTGAGCAAAACTAGTATAAACTAGTGTATAATATATAATGATTTTTTGACCGAAACTTGCATTTTTAAAAGTTTCATTGAATCTAATTTTCAGATGATTTTTTGCATGTACTTCCATAATAACCTTCCCTCGTAACATATATCAAGGATCTGAAAAGTTTGATATCGTTTCGTACAGTCCTCGATTTAATTTGATTTTTTTAGCAAAACTAGTATAAACTTGTGTATAATATATTATGATTTTTTGACCGAAACTTGCATTTTTAAAAGTTTTGTTGTATCAAATTTTCAGACGATTTTTTGTATAGACTTCCTTCATAGCCTTCGCTCGTAAATTATCTAAATGATCTTAAAAGTTTTACAACATTTCGAACAGTCCTCGATTTAATTATTTTTTTGACCAAAACTAGTATAAACTAGTGTATAATATATTACAATTTTTTGACCGGAACTTGCATTTCAAAAAGTTTCGTATATTCTATTTTTCAGATGATTCTTTGCATGGACACCCATCATAACCTTCCCTCGTAACATATAAGATGGATCTGGAAATTTTGGTAGCATTTCTATCAGTCCCCGATTTAATTGATTTTTTTTACCGAAACTAGTATAAACTAATGTATAATATATTACGATTTTTTGACCGAGACTCGCATATCAAAAAGTTTCGTAGAATCTAATTTTCAATTGATTTTTTTGCATGGACTTCAATCATAACCTCCCCTCGGAACCTATAAGAAGGATCTGAAAAGTTTTGTATCGTTTCGAACAGTCCTCGATTTAATTTGATTTTTTTAGCAAAACTAGTATAAACTAGTGTATAATATATAATGATTTTTTGACCGAAACTTGCATTTCGAATAGTTTCATAGAATCTAATTTTCAGATGATTTTTTGCAGTACTTCCATAATATCCTTCCCTCGTAAAATATAAGAAGGATCTGAAAAGTTTGATATCGTTTCGTACAGTCCTCGATTTAATTTGATTTTTTGAGCAAACTACTATAAACTTGTGTATAATATATTATGATTTTTTGACAGAAACTTGCATTTGGAAAAGTTTTGTAGAATCAAGTTTTCCGATGATTCTTTTTGTATGGACTTCCATCATAACCTTACCTCGTAAAATATATAAATTATCTTAAAATTTTTGCAACATTTCGAACAATCCTCCATTTAATTGATTTTTTGACCGAAATTAGTATAAACTAGTGTATTATATATTACTATTTTTTGACAGAAACTTGAATTTAAAAAAGTTTCGTAGAATCTAATTTTCAAATGAATTTCTGCATGGACATCCATCATATCCTTCCCTCGTAACATATAAGATAGATCTTAAACATTTTGTAGCATTTCGACCAGTCCCTGATTTAATTGATTTTTTTTACCGAAACTAGTATAAACTAATGTATAATATATTACGATTTTTTGACTGAAACTCGCATTTCAAAAAGTTTCGTAGAATCTAATTTTCAATTGATTGTTTTGCATGGACTTCCATCATAACCTCCCCTCGTAACATATAAGAAGGATCTGAAAAGTTTTGTATCGTTTCGAACAGTCCTCGATTTAATTTGATTTTTTGAGCAAAACTAGTATAAACTAGTGTATAATATATAATGATTTTTTGACCGAAACTTGCATTTTTAAAAGTTTCATTGAATCTAATTTTCAGATGATTTTTTGCATGTACTTCCATAATAACCTTCCCTCGTAACATATATCAAGGATCTGAAAAGTTTGATATCGTTTCGTACAGTCCTCGATTTAATTTGATTTTTTTAGCAAAACTAGTATAAACTTGTGTATAATATATTATGATTTTTTGACCGAAACTTGCATTTTTAAAAGTTTTGTTGTATCAAATTTTCAGACGATTTTTTGTATAGACTTCCTTCATAGCCTTCGCTCGTAAATTATCTAAATGATCTTAAAAGTTTTACAACATTTCGAACAGTCCTCGATTTAATTATTTTTTTGACCAAAACTAGTATAAACTAGTGTATAATATATTACAATTTTTTGACCGGAACTTGCATTTCAAAAAGTTTCGTATATTCTATTTTTCAGATGATTCTTTGCATGGACACCCATCATAACCTTCCCTCGTAACATATAAGATGGATCTGGAAATTTTGGTAGCATTTCTATCAGTCCCCGATTTAATTGATTTTTTTTACCGAAACTAGTATAAACTAATGTATAATATATTACGATTTTTTGACCGAGACTCGCATATCAAAAAGTTTCGTAGAATCTAATTTTCAATTGATTTTTTTGCATGGACTTCAATCATAACCTCCCCTCGGAACCTATAAGAAGGATCTGAAAAGTTTTGTATCGTTTCGAACAGTCCTCGATTTAATTTGATTTTTTTAGCAAAACTAGTATAAACTAGTGTATAATATATAATGATTTTTTGACCGAAACTTGCATTTCGAATAGTTTCATAGAATCTAATTTTCAGATGATTTTTTGCAGTACTTCCATAATATCCTTCCCTCGTAAAATATAAGAAGGATCTGAAAAGTTTGATATCGTTTCGTACAGTCCTCGATTTAATTTGATTTTTTGAGCAAACTACTATAAACTTGTGTATAATATATTATGATTTTTTGACAGAAACTTGCATTTGGAAAAGTTTTGTAGAATCAAGTTTTCCGATGATTCTTTTTGTATGGACTTCCATCATAACCTTACCTCGTAAAATATATAAATTATCTTAAAATTTTTGCAACATTTCGAACAATCCTCCATTTAATTGATTTTTTGACCGAAATTAGTATAAACTAGTGTATTATATATTACTATTTTTTGACAGAAACTTGAATTTAAAAAAGTTTCGTAGAATCTAATTTTCAAATGAATTTCTGCATGGACATCCATCATATCCTTCCCTCGTAACATATAAGATAGATCTTAAACATTTTGTAGCATTTCGACCAGTCCCTGATTTAATTGATTTTTTTTACCGAAACTAGTATAAACTAATGTATAATATATTACGATTTTTTGACTGAAACTCGCATTTCAAAAAGTTTCGTAGAATCTAATTTTCAATTGATTGTTTTGCATGGACTTCCATCATAACCTCCCCTCGTAACATATAAGAAGGATCTGAAAAGTTTTGTATCGTTTCGAACAGTCCTCGATTTAATTTGATTTTTTGAGCAAAACTAGTATAAACTAGTGTATAATATATAATGATTTTTTGACCGAAACTTGCATTTTTAAAAGTTTCATTGAATCTAATTTTCAGATGATTTTTTGCATGTACTTCCATAATAACCTTCCCTCGTAACATATATCAAGGATCTGAAAAGTTTGATATCGTTTCGTACAGTCCTCGATTTAATTTGATTTTTTATAGCAAAACTAGTATAAACTTGTGTATAATATATTATGATTTTTTGACCGAAACTTGCATTTTTAAAAGTTTTGTTGAATCAAATTTTCAGACGATTTTTTGTATAGACTTCCTTCATAGCCTTCGCTCGTAAATTATCTAAATGATCTTAAAAGTTTTACAACATTTCGAACAGTCCTCGATTTAATTAATTTTTTGACCAAAACTAGTATAAACTAGTGTATAATATATTACAATTTTTTGACCGGAACTTGCATTTCAAAAAGTTTCGTATATTCTATTTTTCAGATGATTCTTTGCATGGACACCCATCATAACCTTCCCTCGTAACATATAAGATGGATCTGGAAATTTTGGTAGCATTTCTATCAGTCCCCGATTTAATTGATTTTTTTTACCGAAACTAGTATAAACTAATGTATAATATATTACGATTTTTTGACCGAGACTCGCATATCAAAAAGTTTCGTAGAATCTAATTTTCAATTGATTTTTTTGCATGGACTTCAATCATAACCTCCCCTCGGAACCTATAAGAAGGATCTGAAAAGTTTTGTATCGTTTCGAACAGTCCTCGATTTAATTTGATTTTTTTAGCAAAACTAGTATAAACTAGTGTATAATATATAATAATTTTTTGACCGTAACTTGCATTTCGAAAAGTTTCATAGAATCTAATTTTCAGATGATTTTTTGCAGTACTTCCATAATATCCTTCCCTCGTAAAATATAAGAAGGATCTGAAAAGTTTGATATCGTTTCGTACAGTCCTCGATTTAATTTGATTTTTTGAGCAAACTACTATAAACTTGTGTATAATATATTATGATTTTTTGACAGAAACTTGCATTTGGAAAAGTTTTTTAGAATCAAGTTTTCCGATGATTCTTTTTGTATGGACTTCCATCATAACCTTCCCTCGTAAAATATATAAATTATCTTAAAATTTTTGCAACATTTCGAACAATCCTCCATTTAATTGATTTTTTGACCGAAATTAGTATAAACTAGTGTATAATATATTACTATTTTTTGACAGAAACTTGAATTTAAAAAAGTTTCGTAGAATCTAATTTTCAAATGAATTTCTGCATGGACATCCATCATATCCTTCCCTCGTAACATATAAGATAGATCTTAAACATTTTGTAACATTTCGATCAGTCCCCGATTTAATTGATTTTTTTTACCGAAACTAGTATAAACTAATGTATAATATATTACGATTTTTTGACCGAAACTCGCATTTCAAAAAGTTTCGTAGAATCTAATTTTCAATTGATTGTTTTGCATGGACTTCCATCATAACCTCCCCTCGTAACATATAAGAAGGATCTGAAAAGTTTTGTATCGTTTCGAACAGTCATCGATTTAATTTGATTTTTTGAGCAAAACTAGTATAAACTAGTGTATAATATATAATGATTTTTTGACCGAAACTTGCATTTTTAAAAGTTTCATTGAATCTAATTTTCAGATGATTTTTTGCATGTACTTCCATAATAACCTTCCCTCGTAACATATATCAAGGATCTGAAAAGTTTGATATCGTTTCGTACAGTCCTCGATTTAATTTGATTTTTTTTAGCAAAACTAGTATAAACTTGTGTATAATATATTATGATTTTTTGACCGAAACTTGCATTTTTAAAAGTTTTGTTGAATCAAATTTTCAGATGATTTTTTGTATAGACTTCCTTCATAGCCTTCGCTCGTAAATTATCTAAATGATCTTAAAAGTTTTACAACATTTCGAACAGTCCTCGATTTAATTAATTTTTTGACCAAAACTAGTATAAACTAGTGTATAATATATTACAATTTTTTGACCGGAACTTGCATTTCAAAAAGTTTCGTATATTCTATTTTTCAGATGATTCTTTGCATGGACACCCATCATAACCTTCCCTCGTAACATATAAGATGGATCTGGAAATTTTGGTAGCATTTCTATCAGTCCCCGATTTAATTGATTTTTTTTACCGAAACTAGTATAAACTAATGTATAATATATTACGATTTTTTGACCGAGACTCGCATATCAAAAAGTTTCGTAGAATCTAATTTTCAATTGATTTTTTTGCATGGACTTCAATCATAACCTCCCCTCGGAACCTATAAGAAGGATCTGAAAAGTTTTGTATCGTTTCGAACAGTCCTCGATTTAATTTGATTTTTTTAGCAAAACTAGTATAAACTAGTGTATAATATATAATGATTTTTTGACCGTAACTTGCATTTCGAAAAGTTTCATAGAATCTAATTTTCAGATGATTTTTTGCAGTACTTCCATAATATCCTTCCCTCGTAAAATATAAGAAGGATCTGAAAAGTTTGATATCGTTTCGTACAGTCCTCGATTTAATTTGATTTTTTGAGCAAACTACTATAAACTTGTGTATAATATATTATGATTTTTTGACAGAAACTTGCATTTGGAAAAGTTTTTTAGAATCAAGTTTTCCGATGATTCTTTTTGTATGGACTTCCATCATAACCTTCCCTCTCAAAATATATAAATTATCTTAAAATTTTTGCAACATTTCGAACAATCCTCCATTTAATTGATTTTATGACCGAAATTAGTATAAACTAGTGTATAATATATTACTATTTTTTGACAGAAACTTGAATTTAAAAAAGTTTCGTAGAATCTAATTTTCAAATGAATTCCTGCATGGACATCCATCATATCCTTCCCTCGTAACATATAAGATAGATCTTAAACATTTTGTAGCATTTCGATCAGTCCCTGATTTAATTGATTTTTTTTACCGAAACTAGTATAAACTAATGTATAATATATTACGATTTTTTGACCGAAACTCGCATTTCAAAAAGTTTCGTAGAATCTAATTTTCAATTGATTGTTTTGCATGGACTTCCATCATAACCTCCCCTCGTAACATATAAGAAGGATCTGAAAAGTTTTGTATCGTTTCGAACAGTCCTCGATTTAATTTGATTTTTTGAGCAAAACTAGTATAAACTAGTGTATAATATATAATGATTTTTTGACCGAAACTTGCATTTTTAAAAGTTTCATTGAATCTAATTTTCAGATGATTTTTTGCATGTACTTCCATAATAACCTTCCCTCGTAACATATATCAAGGATCTGAAAAGTTTGATATCGTTTCGTACAGTCCTCGATTTAATTTGATTTTTTATAGCAAAACTAGTATAAACTTGTGTATAATATATTATGATTTTTTGACCGAAACTTGCATTTTTAAAAGTTTTGTTGAATCAAATTTTCAGATGATTTTTTGTATAGACTTCCTTCATAGCCTTCGCTCGTAAATTATCTAAATGATCTTAAAAGTTTTACAACATTTCGAACAGTCCTCGATTTAATTAATTTTTTGACCAAAACTAGTATAAACTAGTGTATAATATATTACAATTTTTTGACCGGAACTTGCATTTCAAAAAGTTTCGTATATTCTATTTTTCAGATGATTCTTTGCATGGACACCCATCATAACCTTCCCTCGTAACATATAAGATGGATCTGGAAAGTTTGGTAGCATTTCTATCAGTCCCCGATTTAATTGATTTTTTTTACCGAAACTAGTATAAACTAATGTATAATATATTTCGATTTTTTGACCGAAACTCGCATTTCAAATAGTTTCGTAGAATCTAATTTTCAATTGATTTTTTTGCATGGACTTCAATCATAACCTCCCCTCGTAACCTATAAGAAGGATCTGAAAAGTTTTATATCGTTTCGAACAGTCCTCGATTTAATTTGATTTTTTTAGCAAAACTAGTATAAACTAGTGTATAATATATAATGATTTTTTGACCGAAACTTGCATTTCGAAAAGTTTAATAGATTCTAATTTTCAGATGATTTTTTGCAGTACTTCCATAATATCCTTCCCTCGTAAAATATAAGAAGGATCTGAAAAGTTTGATATCGTTTCGTACAGTCCTCGATTTAATTTGATTTTTTGAGCAAACTACTATAAACTTGTGTATAATATATTATGATTTTTTGACAGAAACTTGCATTTGGAAAAGTTTTTTAGAATCAAGTTTTCCGATGATTCTTTTTGTATGGACTTCCATCATAACCTTCCCTCTCAAAATATATAAATTATCTTAAAATTTTTGCAACATTTCGAACAATCCTCCATTTAATTGATTTTATGACCGAAATTAGTATAAACTAGTGTATAATATATTACTATTTTTTGACAGAAACTTGAATTTAAAAAAGTTTCGTAGAATCTAATTTTCAAATGAATTCCTGCATGGACATCCATCATATCCTTCCCTCGTAACATATAAGATAGATCTTAAACATTTTGTAGCATTTCGATCAGTCCCTGATTTAATTGATTTTTTTTACCGAAACTAGTATAAACTAATGTATAATATATTACGATTTTTTGACCGAAACTCGCATTTCAAAAAGTTTCGTAGAATCTAATTTTCAATTGATTGTTTTGCATGGACTTCCATCATAACCTCCCCTCGTAACATATAAGAAGGATCTGAAAAGTTTTGTATCGTTTCGAACAGTCCTCGATTTAATTTGATTTTTTGAGCAAAACTAGTATAAACTAGTGTATAATATATAATGATTTTTTGACCGAAACTTGCATTTTTAAAAGTTTCATTGAATCTAATTTTCAGATGATTTTTTGCATGTACTTCCATAATAACCTTCCCTCGTAACATATATCAAGGATCTGAAAAGTTTGATATCGTTTCGTACAGTCCTCGATTTAATTTGATTTTTTATAGCAAAACTAGTATAAACTTGTGTATAATATATTATGATTTTTTGACCGAAACTTGCATTTTTAAAAGTTTTGTTGAATCAAATTTTCAGATGATTTTTTGTATAGACTTCCTTCATAGCCTTCGCTCGTAAATTATCTAAATGATCTTAAAAGTTTTACAACATTTCGAACAGTCCTCGATTTAATTAATTTTTTGACCAAAACTAGTATAAACTAGTGTATAATATATTACAATTTTTTGACCGGAACTTGCATTTCAAAAAGTTTCGTATATTCTATTTTTCAGATGATTCTTTGCATGGACACCCATCATAACCTTCCCTCGTAACATATAAGATGGATCTGGAAAGTTTGGTAGCATTTCTATCAGTCCCCGATTTAATTGATTTTTTTTACCGAAACTAGTATAAACTAATGTATAATATATTTCGATTTTTTGACCGAAACTCGCATTTCAAATAGTTTCGTAGAATCTAATTTTCAATTGATTTTTTTGCATGGACTTCAATCATAACCTCCCCTCGTAACCTATAAGAAGGATCTGAAAAGTTTTATATCGTTTCGAACAGTCCTCGATTTAATTTGATTTTTTTAGCAAAACTAGTATAAACTAGTGTATAATATATAATGATTTTTTGACCGAAACTTGCATTTCGAAAAGTTTAATAGATTCTAATTTTCAGATGATTTTTTGCAGTACTTCCATAATATCCTTCCCTCGTAAAATATAAGAAGGATCTGAAAAGTTTGATATCGTTTCGTACAGTCCTCGATTTAATTTGATTTTTTGAGCAAACTACTATAAACTTGTGTATAATATATTATGATTTTTTGACAGAAACTTGCATTTGGAAAAGTTTTTTAGAATCAAGTTTTCCGATGATTCTTTTTGTATGGACTTCCATCATAACCTTCCCTCTCAAAATATATAAATTATCTTAAAATTTTTGCAACATTTCGAACAATCCTCCATTTAATTGATTTTATGACCGAAATTAGTATAAACTAGTGTATAATATATTACTATTTTTTGACAGAAACTTGAATTTAAAAAAGTTTCGTAGAATCTAATTTTCAAATGAATTCCTGCATGGACATCCATCATATCCTTCCCTCGTAACATATAAGATAGATCTTAAACATTTTGTAGCATTTCGATCAGTCCCTGATTTAATTGATTTTTTTTACCGAAACTAGTATAAACTAATGTATAATATATTACGATTTTTTGACCGAAACTCGCATTTCAAAAAGTTTCGTAGAATCTAATTTTCAATTGATTGTTTTGCATGGACTTCCATCATAACCTCCCCTCGTAACATATAAGAAGGATCTGAAAAGTTTTGTATCGTTTCGAACAGTCATCGATTTAATTTGATTTTTTGAGCAAAACTAGTATAAACTAGTGTATAATATATAATGATTTTTTGACCGAAACTTGCATTTTTAAAAGTTTCATTGAATATAATTTTCAGATGATTTTTTGCATGTACTTCCATAATAACCTTCCCTCGTAACATATATCAAGGATCTGAAAAGTTTGATATCGTTTCGTACAGTCCTCGATTTAATTTGATTTTTTTAGCAAAACAAGTATAAACTTGTGTATAATATATTATGATTTTTTGACCGAAACTTGCATTTTTAAAAGTTTTGTTGAATCAAATTTTCAGATGATTTTTTGTATAGACTTCCTTCATAGCCTTCGCTCGTAAATTATCTAAATGATCTTAAAAGTTTTACAACATTTCGAACAGTCCTCGATTTAATTAATTTTTTGACCAAAACTAGTATAAACTAGTGTATAATATATTACAATTTTTTGACCGGAACTTGCATTTCAAAAAGTTTCGTATATTCTATTTTTCAGATGATTCTTTGCATGGACACCCATCATAACCTTCCCTCGTAACATATAAGATGGATCTGGAAAGTTTGGTAGCATTTCTATCAGTCCCCGATTTAATTGATTTTTTTTACCGAAACTAGTATAAACTAATGTATAATATATTTCGATTTTTTGACCGAAACTCGCATTTCAAATAGTTTCGTAGAATCTAATTTTCAATTGATTTTTTTGTATGGACTTCAATCATAACCTCCCCTCGTAACCTATAAGAAGGATCTGAAAAGTTTTATATCGTTTCGAACAGTCCTCGATTTAATTTGATTTTTTTAGCAAAACTAGTATAAACTAGTGTATAATATATAATGATTTTTTGACCGAAACTTGCATTTCGAAAAGTTTAATAGATTCTAATTTTCAGATGATTTTTTGCAGTACTTCCATAATATCCTTCCCTCGTAAAATATAAGAAGGATCTGAAAAGTTTGATATCGTTTCGTACAGTCCTCGATTTAATTTGATTTTTTGAGCAAACTACTATAAACTTGTGTATAATATATTATGATTTTTTGACAGAAACTTGCATTTGGAAAAGTTTTGTAGAATCAAGTTTTCCGATGATTCTTTTTGTATGGACTTCCATCATAACCTTCCCTCGTAAAATATATAAATTATCTTAAAATTTTTGCAACATTTCGAACAATCCTCCATTTAATTGATTTTATGACCGAAATTAGTATAAACTAGTGTATAATATATTACTATTTTTTGACAGAAACTTGAATTTAAAAAAGTTTCGTAGAATCTAATTTTCAAATGAATTCCTGCATGGACATCCATCATATCCTTCCCTCGTAACATATAAGATAGATCTTAAACATTTTGTAGCATTTCGATCAGTCCCTGATTTAATTGATTTTTTTTACCGAAACTAGTATAAACTAATGTATAATATATTACGATTTTTTGACCGAAACTCGCATTTCAAAAAGTTTCGTAGAATCTAATTTTCAATTGATTGTTTTGCATGGACTTCCATCATAACCTCCCCTCGTAACATATAAGAAGGATCTGAAAAGTTTTGTATCGTTTCGAACAGTCATCGATTTAATTTGATTTTTTGAGCAAAACTAGTATAAACTAGTGTATAATATATAATGATTTTTTGACCGAAACTTGCATTTTTAAAAGTTTCATTGAATATAATTTTCAGATGATTTTTTGCATGTACTTCCATAATAACCTTCCCTCGTAACATATATCAAGGATCTGAAAAGTTTGATATCGTTTCGTACAGTCCTCGATTTAATTTGATTTTTTTAGCAAAACAAGTATAAACTTGTGTATAATATATTATGATTTTTTGACCGAAACTTGCATTTTTAAAAGTTTTGTTGAATCAAATTTTCAGATGATTTTTTGTATAGACTTCCTTCATAGCCTTCGCTCGTAAATTATCTAAATGATCTTAAAAGTTTTACAACATTTCGAACAGTCCTCGATTTAATTAATTTTTTGACCAAAACTAGTATAAACTAGTGTATAATATATTACAATTTTTTGACCGGAACTTGCATTTCAAAAAGTTTCGTATATTCTATTTTTCAGATGATTCTTTGCATGGACACCCATCATAACCTTCCCTCGTAACATATAAGATGGATCTGGAAAGTTTGGTAGCATTTCTATCAGTCCCCGATTTAATTGATTTTTTTTACCGAAACTAGTATAAACTAATGTATAATATATTTCGATTTTTTGACCGAAACTCGCATTTCAAATAGTTTCGTAGAATCTAATTTTCAATTGATTTTTTTGTATGGACTTCAATCATAACCTCCCCTCGTAACCTATAAGAAGGATCTGAAAAGTTTTATATCGTTTCGAACAGTCCTCGATTTAATTTGATTTTTTTAGCAAAACTAGTATAAACTAGTGTATAATATATAATGATTTTTTGACCGAAACTTGCATTTCGAAAAGTTTAATAGATTCTAATTTTCAGATGATTTTTTGCAGTACTTCCATAATATCCTTCCCTCGTAAAATATAAGAAGGATCTGAAAAGTTTGATATCGTTTCGTACAGTCCTCGATTTAATTTGATTTTTTGAGCAAACTACTATAAACTTGTGTATAATATATTATGATTTTTTGACAGAAACTTGCATTTGGAAAAGTTTTGTAGAATCAAGTTTTCCGATGATTCTTTTTGTATGGACTTCCATCATAACCTTCCCTCGTAAAATATATAAATTATCTTAAAATTTTTGCAACATTTCGAACAATCCTCCATTTAATTGATTTTTTGACCGAAATTAGTATAAACTAGTGTATAATATATTACTATTTTTTGACAGAAACTTGAATTTAAAAAAGTTTCGTAGAATCTAATTTTCAAATGAATTTCTGCATGGACATCCATCATATCCTTCCCTCGTAACATATAAGATAGATCTTAAACATTTTGTAACATTTCGATCAGTCCCCGGTTTAATTGATTTTTTTTACCGAAACTAGTATAAACTAATGTATAATATATTACGATTTTTTGACCGAAACTCGCATTTCAAAAAGTTTCGTAGAATCTAATTTTCAATTGATTGTTTTGCATGGACTTCCATCATAACCTCCCCTCGTAACATATAAGAAGGATCTGAAAAGTTTTGTATCGTTTCGAACAGTCCTCGATTTAATTTGATTTTTTGAGCAAAACTAGTATAAACTAGTGTATAATATATAATGATTTTTTGACCGAAACTTGCATTTTTAAAAGTTTCATTGAATCTAATTTTCAGATGATTTTTTGCATGTACTTCCATAATAACCTTCCCTCGTAACATATATCAAGGATCTGAAAAGTTTGATATCGTTTCGTACAGTCCTCGATTTAATTTGATTTTTTATAGCAAAACTAGTATAAACTTGTGTATAATATATTATGATTTTTTGACCGAAACTTGCATTTTTAAAAGTTTTGTTGAATCAAATTTTCAGATGATTTTTTGTATAGACTTCCTTCATAGCCTTCGCTCGTAAATTATCTAAATGATCTTAAAAGTTTTACAACATTTCGAACAGTCCTCGATTTAATTAATTTTTTGACCAAAACTAGTATAAATTAGTGTATAATATATTACAATTTTTTGACCGGAACTTGCATTTCAAAAAGTTTCGTATATTCTATTTTTCAGATGATTCTTTGCATGGACACCCATCATAACCTTCCCTCGTAACATATAAGATGGATCTGGAAAGTTTGGTAGCATTTCTATCAGTCCCCGATTTAATTGATTTTTTTTTACCGAAACTAGTATAAATTAATGTATAATATATTACGATTTTTTGACCGAGACTCGCATTTCTAAAAGTTTCGTAGAATCTAATTTTCAATTGATTTTTTTGCATGGACTTCAATCATAACCTCCCCTCGTAACCTATAAGAAGGATCTGAAAAGTTTTGTATCGTTTCGAACAGTCCTCGATTTAATTTGATTTTTTTTAGCAAAACTAGTATAAACTAGTGTATAATATATAATGATTTTTTGACCGAAACTTGCATTTCGAAAAGTTTAATAGAATCTAATTTTCAGATGATTTTTTGCAGTACTTCCATAATATCCTTCCCTCGTAAAATATAAGAAGGATCTGAAAAGTTTGATATCGTTTCGTACAGTCCTCGATTTAATTTGATTTTTTGAGCAAACTACTATAAATTGTGTATAAATATTATGATTTTTTGACAGAAACTTGCATTTGGAAAAGTTTTGTAGAATCAAGTTTTCCGATGATTCTTTTTGTATGGACTTCCATCATAACCTTCCCTCTCAAAATATATAAATTATCTTAAAATTTTTGCAACATTTCGAACAATCCTCCATTTAATTGATTTTTTGACCGAAATTAGTATAAACTAGTGTATAATATATTACTATTTTTTGACAGAAACTTGAATTTAAAAAAGTTTCGTAGAATCTAATTTTCAAATGAATATCTGCATGGACATCCATCATAACCTTCCCTCGTAACATATAAGATAGATCTTAAACGTTTTGTAGCATTTCGATCAGTCCCCGGTTTAATTGATTTTTTTTACCGAAACTAGTATAAACTAATGTATAATATATTACGATTTTTTGACCGAAACTCGCATTTCAAAAAGTTTCGTAGAATCTAATTTTCAATTGATTGTTTTGCATGGACTTCCATCATAACCTCCCCTCGTAACATATAAGAAGGATCTGAAAAGTTTTGTATTGTTTCGAACAGTCCTCGATTTAATTTGATTTTTTGAGCAAAACTAGTATAAACTAGTGTATAATATATAATGATTTTTTGACCGAAACTTGCATTTTGAAAAGTTTCATTGAATCTAATTTTCAGATGATTTTTTGCATGTACTTCCAGAATAACCTTCCCTCGTAACATATATCAAGGATCTGAAAAGTTTGATATCGTTTCGTACAGTCCTCAATTTAATTTGATTTTTTTTAGCAAAACTAGTATAAAACTTGTGTATAATATATTATGATTTTTTGATCGAAACTTGCATTTTTAAAAGTTTTGTTGAATCAAATTTTCAGATGATTTTTTGTATAGACTTCCTTCATAGCCTTCGCTCGTAAATTATCTAAATGATCTTAAAAGTTTTACAACATTTCGAACAGTCCTCGATTTAATTAATTTTTTGACCAAAACTAGTATAAATTAGTGTATAATATATTACAATTTTTTGACCGGAACTTGCATTTCAAAAAGTTTCGTATATTCTATTTTTCAGATGATTCTTTGCATGGACACCCATCATAACCTTCCCTCGTAACATATAAGATGGATCTGGAAAGTTTGGTAGCATTTCTATCAGTCCCCGATTTAATTGATTTTTTTTTACCGAAACTAGTATAAATTAATGTATAATATATTACGATTTTTTGACCGAGACTCGCATTTCTAAAAGTTTCGTAGAATCTAATTTTCAATTGATTTTTTTGCATGGACTTCAATCATAACCTCCCCTCGTAACCTATAAGAAGGATCTGAAAAGTTTTGTATCGTTTCGAACAGTCCTCGATTTAATTTGATTTTTTTTAGCAAAACTAGTATAAACTAGTGTATAATATATAATGATTTTTTGACCGAAACTTGCATTTCGAAAAGTTTAATAGAATCTAATTTTCAGATGATTTTTTGCAGTACTTCCATAATATCCTTCCCTCGTAAAATATAAGAAGGATCTGAAAAGTTTGATATCGTTTCGTACAGTCCTCGATTTAATTTGATTTTTTGAGCAAACTACTATAAATTGTGTATAAATATTATGATTTTTTGACAGAAACTTGCATTTGGAAAAGTTTTGTAGAATCAAGTTTTCCGATGATTCTTTTTGTATGGACTTCCATCATAACCTTCCCTCTCAAAATATATAAATTATCTTAAAATTTTTGCAACATTTCGAACAATCCTCCATTTAATTGATTTTTTGACCGAAATTAGTATAAACTAGTGTATAATATATTACTATTTTTTGACAGAAACTTGAATTTAAAAAAGTTTCGTAGAATCTAATTTTCAAATGAATATCTGCATGGACATCCATCATAACCTTCCCTCGTAACATATAAGATAGATCTTAAACGTTTTTTAGCATTTCGATCAGTCCCCGGTTTAATTGATTTTTTTTACCGAAACTAGTATAAACTAATGTATAATATATTACGATTTTTTGACCGAAACTCGCATTTCAAAAAGTTTCGTAGAATCTAATTTTCAATTGATTGTTTTGCATGGACTTCCATCATAACCTCCCCTCGTAACATATAAGAAGGATCTGAAAAGTTTTGTATTGTTTCGAACAGTCCTCGATTTAATTTGATTTTTTGAGCAAAACTAGTATAAACTAGTGTATAATATATAATGATTTTTTGACCGAAACTTGCATTTTGAAAAGTTTCATTGAATCTAATTTTCAGATGATTTTTTGCATGTACTTCCAGAATAACCTTCCCTCGTAACATATATCAAGGATCTGAAAAGTTTGATATCTTTTCGTACAGTCCTCGATTTAATTTGATTTTTTTTAGCAAAACTAGTATAAACTTGTGTATAATATATTATGATTTTTTGACCGAAACTTGCATTTTTAAAAGTTTTGTTGAATCAAATTTTCAGATGATTTTTTGTATAGACTTCCTTCGTAGCCTTCGCTCGTAAATTATCTAAATGATCTTAAAAGTTTTACAACATTTCGAACAGTCCTCGATTTAATTAATTTTTTGACCAAAACTAGTATAAATTAGTGTATAATATATTACAATTTTTTGACCGGAACTTGCATTTCAAAAAGTTTCGTATATTCTATTTTTCAGATGATTCTTTGCATGGACACCCATCATAACCTTCCCTAGTAACATATAAGATGGATCTGGAAAGTTTGGTAGCATTTCTATCAGTCCCCGATTTAATTGATTTTTTTTTACCGAAACTAGTATAAATTAATGTATAATATATTACTATTTTTTGACCGAGACTCGCATTTCTAAAAGTTTCGTAGAATCTAATTTTCAATTGATTTTTTTGCATGGACTTCAATCATAACCTCCCCTCGTAACCTATAAGAAGGATCTGAAACGTTTTGTATCGTTTCGAACAGTCCTCGATTTAATTTGATTTTTTTTAGATAAACTAGTGTATAATATATAATGATTTTTTGACCGAAACTTGCATTTCGAAAAGTTTCATAGAATCTAATTTTCAGATGATTTTTTGCAGTACTTCCATAATATCCTTCCCTCGTAAAATATAAGAAGGATCTGAAAAGTTTGATATCGTTTCGTACAGTCCTCGATTTAATTTGATTTTTTGAGCAAACTACTATAAATTGTGTATAAATATTATGATTTTTTGACAGAAACTTGCATTTGGAAAAGTTTTGTAGAATCAAGTTTTCCGATGATTCTTTTTGTATGGACTTCCATCATAACCTTCCCTCTCAAAATATATAAATTATCTTAAAATTTTTGCAACATTTCGAACAATCCTCCATTTAATTGATTTTTTGACCGAAATTAGTATAAACTAGTGTATAATATATTACTATTTTTTGACAGAAACTTGAATTTAAAAAAGTTTCGTAGAATCTAATTTTCAAATGAATATCTGCATGGACATCCATCATAACCTTCCCTCGTAACATATAAGATAGATCTTAAACATTTTGTAGCATTTCGATCAGTCCCCGGTTTAATTGATATTTTTTACCGAAACTAGTATAAACTAATGTATAATATATTACGATTTTTTGACCGAAACTCGCATTTCAAAAAGTTTCGTAGAATCTAATTTTCAATTGATTGTTTTGCATGGACTTCCATCATAACCTCCCCTCGTAACATATAAGAAGGATCTGAAAAGTTTTGTATTGTTTCGAACAGTCCTCGATTTAATTTGATTTTTTGAGCAAAACTAGTATAAACTAGTGTATAATATATAATGATTTTTTGACCGAAACTTGCATTTTGAAAAGTTTCATTGAATCTAATTTTCAGATGATTTTTTGCATGTACTTCCAGAATAACCTTCCCTCGTAACATATATCAAGGATCTGAAAAGTTTGATATCTTTTCGTACAGTCCTCGATTTAATTTGATTTTTTTTAGCAAAACTAGTATAAACTTGTGTATAATATATTATGATTTTTTGACCGAAACTTGCATTTTTAAAAGTTTTGTTGAATCAAATTTTCAGATGATTTTTTGTATAGACTTCCTTCGTAGCCTTCGCTCGTAAATTATCTAAATGATCTTAAAAGTTTTACAACATTTCGAACAGTCCTCGATTTAATTAATTTTTTGACCAAAACTAGTATAAATTAGTGTATAATATATTACAATTTTTTGACCGGAACTTGCATTTCAAAAAGTTTCGTATATTCTATTTTTCAGATGATTCTTTGCATGGACACCCATCATAACCTTCCCTAGTAACATATAAGATGGATCTGGAAAGTTTGGTAGCATTTCTATCAGTCCCCGATTTAATTGATTTTTTTTTACCGAAACTAGTATAAATTAATGTATAATATATTACGATTTTTTGACCGAGACTCGCATTTCTAAAAGTTTCGTAGAATCTAATTTTCAATTGATTTTTTTGCATGGACTTCAATCATAACCTCCCCTCGTAACCTATAAGAAGGATCTGAAACGTTTTGTATCGTTTCGAACAGTCCTCGATTTAATTTGATTTTTTTTAGATAAACTAGTATAAACTAGTGTATAATATATAATGATTTTTTGACCGAAACTTGCATTTCGAAAAGTTTCATAGAATCTAATTTTCAGATGATTTTTTGCAGTACTTCCATAATATCCTTCCCTCGTAAAATATAAGAAGGATCTGAAAAGTTTGATATCGTTTCGTACAGTCCTCGATTTAATTTGATTTTTTGAGCAAACTACTATAAATTGTGTATAAATATTATGATTTTTTGACAGAAACTTGCATTTGGAAAAGTTTTGTAGAATCAAGTTTTCCGATGATTCTTTTTGTATGGACTTCCATCATAACCTTCCCTCTCAAAATATATAAATTATCTTAAAATTTTTGCAACATTTCGAACAATCCTCCATTTAATTGATTTTTTGACCGAAATTAGTATAAACTAGTGTATAATATATTACTATTTTTTGACAGAAACTTGAATTTAAAAAAGTTTCGTAGAATCTAATTTTCAAATGAATATCTGCATGGACATCCATCATAACCTTCCCTCGTAACATATAAGATAGATCTTAAACGTTTTGTAGCATTTCGATCAGTCCCCGGTTTAATTGATATTTTTTACCGAAACTAGTATAAACTAATGTATAATATATTACGATTTTTTGACCGAAACTCGCATTTCAAAAAGTTTCGTAGAATCTAATTTTCAATTGATTGTTTTGCATGGACTTCCATCATAACCTCCCCTCGTAACATATAAGAAGGATCTGAAAAGTTTTGTATTGTTTCGAACAGTCCTCGATTTAATTTGATTTTTTGAGCAAAACTAGTATAAACTAGTGTATAATATATAATGATTTTTTGACCGAAACTTGCATTTTGAAAAGTTTCATTGAATCTAATTTTCAGATAATTTTTTGCATGTACTTCCAGAATAACCTTACCTTGTAACATATATCAAGGATCTGAAAAGTTTGATATCGTTTCGTACAGTCCTCGATTTAATTTGATTTTTTTAGCAAAACTAGTATAAACTTGTGTATAATATATTATGATTTTTTGACCGAAACTTGCATTTTTAAAAGTTTTGTTGAATCAAATTTTCAGATGATTTTTTGTATAGACTTCCTTCATAGCCTTCGCTCGTAAATTATCTAAATGATCTTAAAAGTTTTACAACATTTCGAACAGTCCTCGATTTAATTAATTTTTTGACCAAAACTAGTATAAACTAGTGTATAATATATTACAATTTGTTGACCGGAACTTGCATTTCAAAAAGTTTCGTATATTCTATTTTTCAGATGATTCTTTGCATGGACACCCATCATAACCTTCCCTCGTAACATATAAGATCGATCTGGAAAGTTTGGTAGCATTTCTATCAGTCCCCGATTTAATTGATTTTTTTTACCGAAACTAGTATAAACTAATGTATAATATATTACGATTTTTTGACCGAAACTCGCATTTCAAAAAGTTTCGTAGAATCTAATTTTCAATTGATTGTTTTGCATGGACTTCCATCATAACCTCCCCTCGTAACATATAAGAAGGATCTGAAAAGTTTTGTATCGTTTCGAACAGTCCTCGATTTAATTTGATTTTTTGAGCAAAACTAGTATAAACTAGTGTATAATATATAATGATTTTTTGATCGAAACTTGCATTTTTAAAAGATTCATTGAATCTAATTTTCAGAGGATTTTTTGCATGTACTTCCATAATAACCTTCCCTCGTAACATACATCAAGGATCTGAAAAGTTTGATATCGTTTCGTACAGTCCTCGATTTAATTTGATTTTTTTAGAAAAACTAGTATAAACTTGTGTATAATATATTATGATTTTTTGACCGAAACTTTCATTTTTAAAAGTTTTGTTGAATCAAATTTTCAGATGATTTTTTGTATAGACTTCCTTCATTGCCTTCGCTCGTAAATTATCTAAATGATCTTAAAAGTTTTACAACATTTCGAACAGTCCTCGATTTAATTAATTTTTTGACCAAAACTAGTATAAACTAGTGTATAATATATTACAATTTTTTGACCGGAACTTGCATTTCAAAAAGTTTCTTATATTCTATTTTTCAGATGATTCTTTGCATGGACACCCATCATAACCTTCCCTCGTAACATATAAGATGGATCTGGAAAGTTTGGTAGCATTTCTATCAGTCCCCGATTTAATTGATTTTTTTTACCGAAACTAGTATAAACTAATGTATAATATATTACGATTTTTTGACCGAAACTCGCATTTCAAAAAGTTTTGTAGAATCTAATTTTCAATTGATTTTTTAGCATGGACTTCAATCATAACCTCCCCTCGTAACCTATAAGAAGGATCTGAAAAGTTTTGTATCGTTTCGAACAGTCCTCGATTTAATTTGATTTTTTTAGCAAAACTAGTATAAACTAGTGTATAATATATAATGATTTTTTGACCGAAACTTGCATTTCGAAAAGTTTCATAGAATCTAATTTTCAGATGATTTTTTGCAGTACTTCCATAATATCCTTCCCTCGTAAAATATAAGAAGGATCTGAAAAGTTTGATATTGTTTCGTACAGTCCTCGATTTAATTTGATTTTTTGAGCAAACTACTATAAACTTGTGTATAATATATTATGATTTTTTGACAGAAACTTGCATTTGGATAAGTTTTGTAGAATCAAGTTTTCCGATGATTCTTTTTGTATGGACTTCCATCATAACCTTCCCTCGTAAAATATATAATTATCTTAAAATTTTTGCAACATATCGAACAATCCTCCATTTAATTGATTTTTTGACCGAAATTAGTATAAACTAGTGTATAATATATTACTATTTTTTGACAGAAACTTGAATTTAAAAAAGTTTCGTAGATTCTAATTTTCAAATGAATATCTGCATGGACATCCATCATAACCTTCCCTCGTATCATATAAGATAGATCTTAAACGTTTTGTAGCATTTCGATCAGTCCCCGGTTTAATTGATTTTTTTTACCGAAACTAGTATAAACTAATGTAAAATATATTACGATTTTTTGACCGAAACTCGCATTTCAAAAAGTTTCGTAGAATCTAATTTTCAATTGATTGTTTTGCATGGACTTCCATCATAACCTCCCCTCGTAACATATAAGAAGGATCTGAAAAGTTTTGTATTGTTTCGAACAGTCCTCGATTTAATTTGATTTTTTGAGCAAAACTAGTATAAACTAGTGTATAATATATAATGATTTTTTGACCGAAACTTGCATTTTGAAAAGTTTCATTGAATCTAATTTTCAGATGATTTTTTGCATGTACTTCCAAAATAACCTTACCTTGTAACATATATCAAGGATCTGAAAAGTTTGATATCGTTTCGTACAGTCCTCGATTTAATTTGATTTTTTTAGCAAAACCAGTATAAACTTGTGTATAATATATTATGATTTTTTGACCGAAACTTGCATTTTTAAAAGTTTTGTTGAATCAAATTTTCAGATGATTTTTTGTATAGACTTCCTTCATAGCCTTCGCTCGTAAATTATCTAAATGATCTTAAAAGTTTTACAACATTTCGAACAGTCCTCGATTTAATTAATTTTTTGACCAAAACTAGTATAAACTAGTGTATAATATATTACAATTTTTTGACCGGAACTTGCATTTCAAAAAGTTTCTTATATTCTATTTTTCAGATGATTCTTTGCATGGACACCCATCATAACCTTCCCTCGTAACATATAAGATGGATCTGGAAAGTTTGGTAGCATTTCTATCAGTCCCCGATTTAATTGATTTTTTTTACCGAAACTAGTATAAACTAATGTATAATATATTACGATTTTTTGAACGAAACTCGCATTTCAAAAAGTTTCGTAGAATCTAATTTTCAATTGATTTTTTTGCATGGACTTCAATCATAACCTCCCCTCGTAACCTATAAGAAGGATCTGAAAAGTTTTGTAGCGTTTCGAACAGTCCTCGATTTAATTTGATTTTTTTAGCAAAACTAGTATAAACTAGTGTATAATATATAATGATTTTTTGACCGAAACATGCATTTCGAAAAGTTTCATAGAATCTAATTTTCAGATGATTTTTTGCAGTACTTCCATAATATCCTTCCCTCGTAAAATATAAGAAGGATCTGAAAAGTTTGATATCGTTTCGTACAGTCCTCGATTTAATTTGAATTTTTGAGCAAACTACTATAAACTTGTGTATAAATATTATGATTTTTTGACAGAAACTTGCATTTGGAAAAGTTTTGTAGAATCAAGTTTTCCGATGATTCTTTTTGTATGGACTTCCATCATAACCTTCCCTCTCAAAATATATAAATTATCTTAAAATTTTTGCAACATTTCGAACAATCCTCCATTTAATTGATTTTTTGACCGAAATTAGTATAAACTAGTGTATAATATATTACTATTTTTTGACAGAAACTTGAATTTAAAAAAGTTTCGTAGAATCTAATTTTCAAATGAATTTCTGCATGGACATCCATCATATCCTTCCCTCGTAACATATAAGATAGATCTTAAACGTTTTGTAGCATTTCGATCAGTCCCCGATTTAATTGATTTTTTTTACCGAAACTAGTATAAACTAATGTATAATATATTACGATTTTTTGACCGAAACTCGCATTTCAAAAAGTTTCGTAGAATCTAATTTTCAATTGATTGTTTTGCATGGACTTCCATCATAACCTCCCCTCGTAACATATAAGAAGGATCTGAAAAGTTTTGTATCGTTTCGAACAGTCCTCGATTTAATTTGATTTTTTGAGCAAAACTAGTATAAACTAGTGTATAATATATAATGATTTCTTGACCGAAACTTGCATTTTTAAAAGTTTCATTGAATCTAATTTTCAGATGATTTTTTGCATGTACTTCCATAATAACCTTCCCTCGTAACATATATCAAGGATCTGAAAAGTTTGATATCGTTTCGTACAGTCCTCGATTTAATTTGATTTTTTTAGCAAAACTAGTATAAACTTGTGTATAATATATTATGATTTTTTGACCGAAACTTGCATTTTTAAAAGTTTTGTTGAATCAAATTTTCAGATGATATTTTGTATAGACTTCCTTCATAGCCTTCGCTCGTAAAATATCTAAATGATCTCTAAAGTTTTACAAAATTTCGAATAGTCCTCGATTTAATTAATTTTTTGACCAAAACTAGTATAAACTAGTGTATAATATATTACAATTTTTTGACCGGAACTTGCATTTCAAAAAGTTTCGTATATTCTATTTTTCAGATGATTCTTTGCATGGACACCCATCATAACCTTCCCTCGTAACATATAAGATCGATCTGGAAAGTTTGGTAGCATTTCTATCAGTCCCCGATTTAATTGATTTTTTTTACCGAAACTAGTATAAACTAATGTATAATATATTACGATTTTTTGAACGAAACTCGCATTTCAAAAAGTTTCGTAGAATCTAATTTTCAATTGATTGTTTTGCATGGACTTCCATCATAACCTCCCCTCGTAACATATAAGAAGGATCTGAAAAGTTTTGTATCGTTTCGAACAGTCCTCGATTTAATTTGATTTTTTGAGCAAAACTAGTATAAACTAGTGTATAATATATAATGATTTTTTGACCGAAACTTGCATTTCGAAAAGTTTCATAGAATCTAATTTTCAGATGATTTTTTGCAGTACTTCCATAATATCCTTCCCTCGTAAAATATAAGAAGGATCAGAAAAGTTTGATATCGTTTCGTACAGTCCTCGATTTAATTTGATTTTTTGAGCAAACTACTATAAACTTGTGTATATATTATGATTTTTTGACAGAAACTTGCATTTGGAAAAGTTTTGTAGAATCAAGTTTTCCGATGATTCTTTTTGTATGGACTTCCATCATAACCTTCCCTCGTAAAATATATAATTATCTTAAAATTTTTGCAACATATCGAACAATCCTCCATTTAATTGATTTTTTGACCGAAATTAGTATAAACTAGTGTATAATATATTACTATTTTTTGACAGAAACTTGAATTTAAAAAAGTTTCGTAGAATCTAATTTTCAAATGAATATCTGCATGGACATCCATCATAACCTTCCCTCGTAACATATAAGATAGATCTTAAACGTTTTGTAGCATTTCGATCAGTCCCCGGTTTAATTGATTTTTTTTACCGAAACTAGTATAAACTAATGTAAAATATATTACGATTTTTTGACCGAAACTCGCATTTCAAAAAGTTTCGTAGAATCTAATTTTCAATTGATTGTTTTGCATGGACTTCCATCATAACCTCCCCTCGTAACATATAAGAAGGATCTGAAAAGTTTTGTATTGTTTCGAACAGTCCTCGATTTAATTTGATTTTTTGAGCAAAACTAGTATAAACTAGTGTATAATATATAATGATTTTTTGACCGAAACTTGCATTTTGAAAAGTTTCATTGAATCTAATTTTCAGATGATTTTTTGCATGTACTTCCAAAATAACCTTACCTTGTAACATATATCAAGGATCTGAAAAGTTTGATATCGTTTCGTACAGTCCTCGATTTAATTTGATTTTTTTAGCAAAACCAGTATAAACTTGTGTATAATATATTATGATTTTTTGACCGAAACTTGCATTTTTAAAAGTTTTGTTGAATCAAATTTTCAGATGATTTTTTGTATAGACTTCCTTCATAGCCTTCGCTCGTAAATTATCTAAATGATCTTAAAAGTTTTACAACATTTCGAACAGTCCTCGATTTAATTAATTTTTTGACCAAAACTAGTATAAACTAGTGTATAATATATTACAATTTTTTGACCGGAACTTGCATTTCAAAAAGTTTCTTATATTCTATTTTTCAGATGATTCTTTGCATGGACACCCATCATAACCTTCCCTCGTAACATATAAGATGGATCTGGAAAGTTTGGTAGCATTTCTATCAGTCCCCGATTTAATTGATTTTTTTTACCGAAACTAGTATAAACTAATGTATAATATATTACGATTTTTTGACCGAAACTCGCATTTCAAAAAGTTTCGTAGAATATAATTTTCAATTGATTTTTTTGCATGGACTTCAATCATAACCTCCCCTCGTAACCTATAAGAAGGATCTGAAAAGTTTTGTAGCGTTTCGAACAGTCCTCGAGTTAATTTGATTTTTTTAGAAAAACTAGTATAAACTAGTGTATAATATATAATGATTTTTTGACCGAAACTTGCATTTCGAAAAGTTTCATAGAATCTAATTTTCAGATGATTTTTTGCAGTACTTCCATAATATCCTTCCCTCGTAAAATATAAGAAGGATCTGAAAAGTTTGATATCGTTTCGTACAGTCCTCGATTTAATTTGAATTTTTGAGCAAACTACTATAAACTTGGTTATAAATATTATGATTTTTTGACAGAAACTTGCATTTGGAAAAGTTTTGTAGAATCAAGTTTTCCGATGATTCTTTTTGTATGGACTTCCATCATAACCTTCCCTCTCAAAATATATAAATTATCTTAAAATTTTTGCAACATTTCGAACAATCCTCCATTTAATTGATTTTTTGACCGAAATTAGTATAAACTAGTGTATAATATATTACTATTTTTTGACAAAAACTTGAATTTAAAAAAGTTTCGTAGAATCTAATTTTCAAATGAATTTCTGCATGGACATCCATCATATCCTTCCCTCGTAACATATAAGATAGATCTTAAACATTTTGTAGCATTTCGATCAGTCCCCGATTTAATTGATTTTTTTTACCGAAACTAGTATAAACTAATGTATAATATATTACGATTTTTTGACCGAAACTCGCATTTCAAAAAGTTTCGTAGAATCTAATTTTCAATTGATTGTTTTGCATGGACTTCCATCATAACCTCCCCTCGTAACATATAAGAAGGATCTGAAAAGTTTTGTATCGTTTCGAACAGTCCTCGATTTAATTTGATTTTTTGAGCAAAACTAGTATAAACTAGTGTATAATATATAATGATTTCTTGACCGAAACTTGCATTTTTAAAAGTTTCATTGAATCTAATTTTCAGATGATTTTTTGCATGTACTTCCATAATAACCTTCCCTCGTAACATATATCAAGGATCTGAAAAGTTTGATATCGTTTCGTACAGTCCTCGATTTAATTTGATTTTTTTAGCAAAACTAGTATAAACTTGTGTATAATATATTATGATTTTTTGACCGAAACTTGCATTTTTAAAAGTTTTGTTGAATCAAATTTTCAGATGATATTTTGTATAGACTTCCTTCATAGCCTTCGCTCGTAAAATATCTAAATGATCTTAAAAATTTTACAAAATTTCGAACAGTCCTCGATTTAATTAATTTTTTGACCAAAACTAGTATAAACTAGTGTATAATATATTACAATTTTTTGACCGGAACTTGCATTTCAAAAAGTTTCGTATATTCTATTTTTCAGATGATTCTTTGCATGGACACCCATCATAACCTTCCCTCGTAACATATAAGATCGATCTGGAAAGTTTTGTAGCATTTCTATCAGTCCCCGATTTAATTGATTTTTTTTACCGAAACTAGTATAAACTAATGTATAATATATTACGATTTTTTGACCGAAACTCGCATTTCAAAAAGTTTCGTAGAATCTAATTTTCAATTGATTGTTTTGCATGGAATTCCATCATAACCTCCCCTCGTAACATATAAGAAGGATCTGAAAAGTTTTGTATCGTTTCGAACAGTCCTCGATTTAATTTGATTTTTTGAGCAAAACTAGTATAAACTAGTGTATAATATATAATGATTTCTTGACCGAAACTTGCATTTTTAAAAGTTTCATTGAATCTAATTTTCAGATGATTTTTTGTATGTACTTCCATAATAACCTTCCCTCGTAACATATATCAAGGATCTGAAAAGTTTGATATCGTTTCGTACAGTCCTCGATTTAATTTGATTTTTTTAGCAAAACTAGTATAAACTTGTGTATAATATATTATGATTTTTTGACCGAAACTTGCATTTTTAAAAGTTTTGTTGAATCAAATTTTCAGATGATATTTTGTATAGACTTCCTTCATAGCCTTCGCTCGTAAAATATCTAAATGATCTTAAAAATTTTACAAAATTTCGAACAGTCCTCGATTTAATTAATTTTTTGACCAAAACTAGTATAAACTAGTGTATAATATATTACAATTTTTTGACCGGAACTTGCATTTCAAAAAGTTTCGTATATTCTATTTTTCAGATGATTCTTTGCATGGACACCCATCATAACCTTCCCTCGTAACATATAAGATCGATCTGGAAAGTTTGGTAGCATTTCTATCAGTCCCCGATTTAATTGATTTTTTTTACCGAAACTAGTATAAACTAATGTATAATATATTACGATTTTTTGACCGAAACTCGCATTTCAAAAAGTTTCGTAGAATCTAATTTTCAATTGATTGTTTTGCATGGACTTCCATCATAACCTCCCCTCGTAACATATAAGAAGGACCTGAAAAGTTTTGTAGCGTTTCGAATAGTCCTCGATTTAATTTGATTTTTTGAGCAAAACTAGTATAAACTAGTGTATAATATATAATGATTTTTTGACCGAAACTTGCATTTCGAAAAGTTTCATAGAATCTAATTTTCAGATGATTTTTTGCAGTACTTCCATAATATCCTTCCCTCGTAAAATATAAGAAGGATCTGAAAAGTTTGATATCGTTTCGTACAGTCCTCGATTTAATTTGATTTTTTGAGCAAACTACTATAAACTTGTGTATAAATATTATGATTTTTTGACAGAAACTTGCATTTGGAAAAGTTTTGTAGAATCAAGTTTTCCGATGATTCTTTTTGTATGGACTTCCATCATAACCTTCCCTCGTAAAATATATAATTATCTTAAAATTTTTGCAACATATCGAACAATCCTCCATTCAATTGATTTTTTGACCGAAATTAGTATAAACTAGTGTATAATATATTACTATTTTTTGACAGAAACTTGAATTTAAAAAAGTTTCGTAGAATCTAATTTTCAAATGAATATCTGCATGGACATCCATCATAACCTTCCCTCGTAACATATAAGATAGATCTTAAACGTTTTGTAGCATTTCGATCAGTCCCCGGTTTAATTGATTTTTTTTACCGAAACTAGTATAAACTAATGTAAAATATATTACGATTTTTTGACCGAAACTCGCATTTCAAAAAGTTTCGTAGAATCTAATTTTCAATTGATTGTTTTGCATGGACTTCCATCATAACCTCCCCTCGTAACATATAAGAAGGATCTGAAAAGTTTTGTATTGTTTCGAACAGTCCTCGATTTAATTTGATTTTTTGAGCAAAACTAGTATAAACTAGTGTATAATATATAATGATTTTTTGACCGAAACTTGCATTTTGAAAATTTTCATTGAATCTAATTTTCAGATGATTTTTTGCATGTACTTCCAGAATAACCTTACCTTGTAACATATATCAAGGATCTGAAAAGTTTGATATCGTTTCGTACAGTCCTCGATTTAATTTGATTTTTTTAGCAAAACCAGTATAAACTTGTGTATAATATATTATGATTTTTTGACCGAAACTTGCATTTTTAAAAGTTTTGTTGAATCAAATTTTCAGATGATTTTTTGTATAGACTTCCTTCATAGCCTTCGCTCGTAAATTATCTAAATGATCTTAAAAGTTTTACAACATTTCGAACAGTCCTCGATTTAATTAATTTTTTGACCAAAACTAGTATAAACTAGTGTATAATATATTACAATTTTTTGACCGGAACTTGCATTTCAAAAAGTTTCTTATATTCTATTTTTCAGATGATTCTTTGCATGGACACCCATCATAACCTTCCCTCGTAACATATAAGATGGATCTGGAAAGTTTGGTAGCATTTCTATCAGTCCCCGATTTAATTGATTTTTTTTACCGAAACTAGTATAAACTAATGTATAATATATTACGATTTTTTGACCGAAACTCGCATTTCAAAAAGTTTCGTAGAATCTAATTTTCAATTGATTTTTTTGCATGGACTTCAATCATAACCTCCCCTCGTAACCTATAAGAAGGATCTGAAAAGTTTTGTAGCGTTTCGAATAGTCCTCGATTTAATTTGATTTTTTTAGCAAAACTAGTATAAACTAGTGTATAATATATAATGATTTTTTGACCGAAACTTGCATTTCGAAAAGTTTCATAGAATCTAATTTTCAGATGATTTTTTGCAGTACTTCCATAATATCCTTCCCTCGTAAAATATAAGAAGGATCTGAAAAGTTTGATATCGTTTCGTACAATCCTCGATTTAATTTGAATTTTTGAGCAAACTACTATAAACTTGTGTATAAATATTATGATTTTTTGACAGAAACTTGCATTTGGAAAAGTTTTGTAGAATCAAGTTTTCCGATGATTCTTTTTGTATGGACTTCCATCATAACCTTCCCTCGTAAAATATATAATTATCTTAAAATTTTTGCAACATATCGAACAATCCTCCATTCAATTGATTTTTTGACCGAAATTAGTATAAACTAGTGTATAATATATTACTATTTTTTGACAGAAACTTGAATTTAAAAAAGTTTCGTAGAATCTAATTTTCAAATGAATATCTGCATGGACATCCATCATAACCTTCCCTCGTAACATATAAGATAGATCTTAAACGTTTTGTAGCATTTCGATCAGTCCCCGGTTTAATTGATTTTTTTTACCGAAACTAGTATAAACTAATGTAAAATATATTACGATTTTTTGACCGAAACTCGCATTTCAAAAAGTTTCGTAGAATCTAATTTTCAATTGATTGTTTTGCATGGACTTCCATCATAACCTCCCCTCGTAACATATAAGAAGGATCTGAAAAGTTTTGTATTGTTTCGAACAGTCCTCGATTTAATTTGATTTTTTGAGCAAAACTAGTATAAACTAGTGTATAATATATAATGATTTTTTGACCGAAACTTGCATTTTGAAAATTTTCATTGAATCTAATTTTCAGATGATTTTTTGCATGTACTTCCAGAATAACCTTACCTTGTAACATATATCAAGGATCTGAAAAGTTTGATATCGTTTCGTACAGTCCTCGATTTAATTTGATTTTTTTAGCAAAACCAGTATAAACTTGTGTATAATATATTATGATTTTTTGACCGAAACTTGCATTTTTAAAAGTTTTGTTGAATCAAATTTTCAGATGATTTTTTGTATAGACTTCCTTCATAGCCTTCGCTCGTAAATTATCTAAATGATCTTAAAAGTTTTACATCATTTCGAACAGTCCTCGATTTAATTAATTTTTTGACCAAAACTAGTATAAACTAGTGTATAATATATTACAATTTTTTGACCGGAACTTGCATTTCAAAAAGTTTCGTATATTCTATTTTTCAGATGATTCTTTGCATGGACACCCATCATAACCTTCCCTCGTAACATATAAGATCGATCTGGAAAGTTTGGTAGCATTTCTATCAGTCCCCGATTTAATTGATTTTTTTTACCGAAACTAGTATAAACTAATGTATAATATATTACGATTTTTTGACCGAAACTCGCATTTCAAAAAGTTTCGTAGAATCTAATTTTCAATTGATTGTTTTGCATGGACTTCCATCATAACCTCCCCTCGTAACATATAAGAAGGATCTGAAAAGTTTTGTAGCGTTTCGAATAGTCCTCGATTTAATTTGATTTTTTGAGCAAAACTAGTATAAACTAGTGTATAATATATAATGATTTTTTGACCGAAACTTGCATGTCGAAAAGTTTCATAGAATCTAATTTTCAGATGATTTTTTGCAGTACTTCCATAATATCCTTCCCTCGTAAAATATAAGAAGGATCAGAAAAGTTTGATATCGTTTCGTACAGTCCTCGATTTAATTTGATTTTTTGAGCAAACTACTATAAACTTGTGTATATATTATGATTTTTTGACAGAAACTTGCATTTGGAAAAGTTTTGTAGAATCAAGTTTTCCGATGATTCTTTTTGTATGGACTTCCATCATAACCTTCCCTCGTAAAATATATAAATTATCTTAAAATTTTTGCAACATATCGAACAATCCTCCATTTAATTGATTTTTTGACCGAAATTAGTATAAACTAGTGTATAATATATTACTATTTTTTGACAGAAACTTGAATTTAAAAAAGTTTCGTAGAATCTAATTTTCAAATGAATATCTGCATGGACATCCATCATAACCTTCCCTCGTAACATATAAGATAGATCTTAAACGTTTTGTAGCATTTCGATTTGTCCCTGGTTTAATTGATTTTTTTTACCGAAACTAGTAAAAACTAATGTATAATATATTACGATTTTTTGACCGAAACTCGCATTTCAAAAAGTTTCTTAGAATCTAATTTTCAATTGATTGTTTTGCATGGACTTCCATCATAACCTCCCCTCGTAACATATAAGAAGGATCTGAAAAGTTTTGTATCGTTTCGAACAGTCCTCGATTTAATTTGATTTTTTGAGCAAAACTAGTATAAACTAGTGTATAATATATAATGATTTTTTGACCGAAACTTGCATTTTTAAAAGTTTCATTGAATCTAATTTTCAGATGATTTTTTGCATGTACTTCCATAATAACCTTCCCTCGTAACATATATCAAGGATCTGAAAAGTTTGATATCGTTTCGTACAGTCCTCGATTTAATTTGATTTTTTTAGCAAAACTAGTATAAACTTGTGTATAATATATTATGATTTTTTGACCGAAACTTGCATTTTTAAAAGTTTTGTTGAATCAAATTTTCAGATGATATTTTGTATAGACTTCCTTCATAGCCTTCGCTCGTAAAATATCTAAATGATCTTAAAAGTTTTACAAAATTTCGAACAGTCCTCGATTTAATTAATTTTTTGACCAAAACTAGTATAAACTAGTGTATAATATATTACAATTTTTTGACCGGAACTTGCATTTCAAAAAGTTTCGTATATTCTATTTTTCAGATGATTCTTTGCATGGACACCCATCATAACCTTCCCTCGTAACATATAAGATCGATCTGGAAAGTTTGGTAGCATTTCTATCAGTCCCTGATTTAATTGATTTTTTTTACCGAAACTAGTATAAACTAATGTATAATATATTACGATTTTTTGACCGAAACTCGCATTTCAAAAAGTTTCGTAGAATCTAATTTTCAATTGATTGTTTTGCATGGACTTCCATCATAACCTCCCCTCGTAACATATAAGAAGGATCTGAAAAGTTTTGTATCGTTTCGAACAGTCCTCGATTTAATTTGATTTTTTGAGCAAAACTAGTATAAACTAGTGTATAATATATAATGATTTTTTGACCGAAACTTGCATTTCGAAAAGTTTCATAGAATCTAATTTTCAGATGATTTTTTGCAGTACTTCCATAATATCCTTCCCTCGTAAAATATAAGAAGGATCAGAAAAGTTTGATATCGTTTCGTACAGTCCTCGATTTAATTTGATTTTTTGAGCAAACTACTATAAACTTGTGTATATATTATGATTTTTTGACAGAAACTTGCATTTGGAAAAGTTTTGTAGAATCAAGTTTTCCGATGATTCTTTTTGTATGGACTTCCATCATAACCTTCCCTCGTAAAATATATAAATTATCTTAAAATTTTTGCAACATATCGAACAATCCTCCATTTAATTGATTTTTTGACCGAAATTAGTATAAACTAGTGTATAATATATTACTATTTTTTGACAGAAACTTGAATTTAAAAAAGTTTCGTAGAATCTAATTTTCAAATGAATATCTGCATGGACATCCATCATAACCTTCCCTCGTAACATATAAGATAGATCTTAAACGTTTTGTAGCATTTCGATTTGTCCCTGGTTTAATTGATTTTTTTTACCGAAACTAGTAAAAACTAATGTATAATATATTACGATTTTTTGACCGAAACTCGCATTTCAAAAAGTTTCGTAGAATCTAATTTTCAATTGATTGTTTTGCATGGACTTCTATCATAACCTCCCCTCGTAACATATAAGAAGGATCTGAAAAGTTTTGTATCGTTTCGAACAGTCCTCGATTTAATTTGATTTTTTGAGCAAAACTAGTATAAACTAGTGTATAATATATAATGATTTTTTGACCGAAACTTGCATTTTTAAAAGTTTCATTGAATCTAATTTTCAGATGATTTTTTGCATGTACTTCCATAATAACCTTCCCTCGTAACATATATCAAGGATCTGAAAAGTTTGATATCGTTTCGTACAGTCCTCGATTTAATTTAATTTTTTTAGCAAAACTAGTATAAACTTGTGTATAATATATTATGATTTTTTGACCGAAACTTGCATTTTTAAAAGTTTTGTTGAATCAAATTTTCAGATGATATTTTGTATAGACTTCCTTCATAGCCTTCGCTCGTAAAATATCTAAATGATCTTAAAAGTTTTACAAAATTTCGAACAGTCCTCGATTTAATTAATTTTTTGACCAAAACTAGTATAAACTAGTGTATAATATATTACAATTTTTTGACCGGAACTTGCATTTAAAAAAGTTTCGTATATTCTATTTTTCAGATGATTCTTTGCATGGACACCCATCATAACCTTCCCTCGTAACATATAAGATCGATCTGGAAAGTTTGGTAGCATTTCTATCAGTCCCCGATTTAATTGATTTTTTTTACCGAAACTAGTATAAACTAATGTATAATATATTACGATTTTTTGACCGAAACTCGCATTTCAAAAAGTTTCGTAGAATCTAATTTTCAATTGATTGTTTTGCATGGACTTCCATCATAACCTCCCCTCGTAACATATAAGAAGGATCTGAAAAGTTTTGTATCGTTTCGAACAGTCCTCGATTTAATTTGATTTTTTGAGCAAAACTAGTATAAACTAGTGTATAATATATAATGATTTTTTGACCGAAACTTGCATTTCGAAAAGTTTCATAGAATCTAATTTTCAGATGATTTTTTGCAGTACTTCCATAATATCCTTCCCTCGTAAAATATAAGAAGGATCAGAAAAGTTTGATATCGTTTCGTACAGTCCTCGATTTAATTTGATTTTTTGAGCAAACTACTATAAACTTGTGTATATATTATGATTTTTTGACAGAAACTTGCATTTGGAAAAGTTTTGTAGAATCAAGTTTTCCGATGATTCTTTTTGTATGGACTTCCATCATAACCTTCCCTCGTAAAATATATAAATTATCTTAAAATTTTTGCAACATATCGAACAATCCTCCATTTAATTGATTTTTTGACCGAAATTAGTATAAACTAGTGTATAATATATTACTATTTTTTGACAGAAACTTGAATTTAAAAAAGTTTCGTAGAATCTAATTTTCAAATGAATATCTGCATGGACATCCATCATAACCTTCCCTCGTAACATATAAGATAGATCTTAAACGTTTTGTAGCATTTCGATTTGTCCCTGGTTTAATTGATTTTTTTTACCGAAACTAGTAAAAACTAATGTATAATATATTACGATTTTTTGACCGAAACTCGCATTTCAAAAAGTTTCGTAGAATCTAATTTTCAATTGATTGTTTTGCATGGACTTCTATCATAACCTCCCCTCGTAACATATAAGAAGGATCTGAAAAGTTTTGTATCGTTTCGAACAGTCCTCGATTTAATTTGATTTTTTGAGCAAAACTAGTATAAACTAGTGTATAATATATAATGATTTTTTGACCGAAACTTGCATTTTTAAAAGTTTCATTGAATCTAATTTTCAGATGATTTTTTGCATGTACTTCCATAATAACCTTCCCTCGTAACATATATCAAGGATCTGAAAAGTTTGATATCGTTTCGTACAGTCCTCGATTTAATTTAATTTTTTTAGCAAAACTAGTATAAACTTGTGTATAATATATTATGATTTTTTGACCGAAACTTGCATTTTTAAAAGTTTTGTTGAATCAAATTTTCAGATGATATTTTGTATAGACTTCCTTCATAGCCTTCGCTCGTAAAATATCTAAATGATCTTAAAAGTTTTACAAAATTTCGAACAGTCCTCGATTTAATTAATTTTTTGACCAAAACTAGTATAAACTAGTGTATAATATATTACAATTTTTTGACCGGAACTTGCATTTAAAAAAGTTTCGTATATTCTATTTTTCAGATGATTCTTTGCATGGACACCCATCATAACCTTCCCTCGTAACATATAAGATCGATCTGGAAAGTTTGGTAGCATTTCTATCAGTCCCCGATTTAATTGATTTTTTTTACCGAAACTAGTATAAACTAATGTATAATATATTACGATTTTTTGACCGAAACTCGCATTTCAAAAAGTTTCGTAGAATCTAATTTTCAATTGATTGTTTTGCATGGACTTCCATCATAACCTCCCCTCGTAACATATAAGAAGGATCTGAAAAGTTTTGTATCGTTTCGAACAGTCCTCGATTTAATTTGATTTTTTGAGCAAAACTAGTATAAACTAGTGTATAATATATAATGATTTTTTGACCGAAACTTGCATTTCGAAAAGTTTCATAGAATCTAATTTTCAGATGATTTTTTGCAGTACTTCCATAATATCCTTCCCTCGTAAAATATAAGAAGGATCAGAAAAGTTTGATATCGTTTCGTACAGTCCTCGATTTAATTTGATTTTTTGAGCAAACTACTATAAACTTGTGTATATATTATGATTTTTTGACAGAAACTTGCATTTGGAAAAGTTTTGTAGAATCAAGTTTTCCGATGATTCTTTTTGTATGGACTTCCATCATAACCTTCCCTCGTAAAATATATAAATTATCTTAAAATTTTTGCAACATATCGAACAATCCTCCATTTAATTGATTTTTTGACCGAAATTAGTATAAACTAGTGTATAATATATTACTATTTTTTGACAGAAACTTGAATTTAAAAAAGTTTCGTAGAATCTAATTTTCAAATGAATATCTGCATGGACATCCATCATAACCTTCCCTCGTAACATATAAGATAGATCTTAAACGTTTTGTAGCATTTCGATTTGTCCCTGGTTTAATTGATTTTTTTTACCGAAACTAGTAAAAACTAATGTATAATATATTACGATTTTTTGACCGAAACTCGCATTTCAAAAAGTTTCGTAGAATCTAATTTTCAATTGATTGTTTTGCATGGACTTCTATCATAACCTCCCCTCGTAACATATAAGAAGGATCTGAAAAGTTTTGTATCGTTTCGAACAGTCCTCGATTTAATTTGATTTTTTGAGCAAAACTAGTATAAACTAGTGTATAATATATAATGATTTTTTGACCGAAACTTGCATTTTTAAAAGTTTCATTGAATCTAATTTTCAGATGATTTTTTGCATGTACTTCCATAATAACCTTCCCTCGTAACATATATCAAGGATCTGAAAAGTTTGATATCGTTTCGTACAGTCCTCGATTTAATTTAATTTTTTTAGCAAAACTAGTATAAACTTGTGTATAATATATTATGATTTTTTGACCGAAACTTGCATTTTTAAAAGTTTTGTTGAATCAAATTTTCAGATGATATTTTGTATAGACTTCCTTCATAGCCTTCGCTCGTAAAATATCTAAATGATCTTAAAAGTTTTACAAAATTTCGAACAGTCCTCGATTTAATTAATTTTTTGACCAAAACTAGTATAAACTAGTGTATAATATATTACAATTTTTTGACCGGAACTTGCATTTAAAAAAGTTTCGTATATTCTATTTTTCAGATGATTCTTTGCATGGACACCCATCATAACCTTCCCTCGTAACATATAAGATCGATCTGGAAAGTTTGGTAGCATTTCTATCAGTCCCCGATTTAATTGATTTTTTTTACCGAAACTAGTATAAACTAATGTATAATATATTACGATTTTTTGACCGAAACTCGCATTTCAAAAAGTTTCGTAGAATCTAATTTTCAATTGATTGTTTTGCATGGACTTCCATCATAACCTCCCCTCGTAACATATAAGAAGGATCTGAAAAGTTTTGTATCGTTTCGAACAGTCCTCGATTTAATTTGATTTTTTGAGCAAAACTAGTATAAACTAGTGTATAATATATAATGATTTTTTGACCGAAACTTGCATTTCGAAAAGTTTCATAGAATCTAATTTTCAGATAATTTTTTGCAGTACTTCCATAATATCCTTCCCTCGTAAAATATAAGAAGGATCAGAAAAGTTTGATATCGTTTCGTACAGTCCTCGATTTAATTTGATTTTTTGAGCAAACTACTATAAACTTGTGTATATATTATGATTTTTTGACAGAAACTTGCATTTGGAAAAGTTTTGTAGAATCAAGTTTTCCGATGATTCTTTTTGTATGGACTTCCATCATAACCTTCCCTCGTAAAATATATAAATTATCTTAAAATTTTTGCAACATATCGAACAATCCTCCATTTAATTGATTTTTTGACCGAAATTAGTATAAACTAGTGTATAATATATTACTATTTTTTGACAGAAACTTGAATTTAAAAAAGTTTCGTAGAATCTAATTTTCAAATGAATATCTGCATGGACATCCATCATAACCTTCCCTCGTAACATATAAGATAGATCTTAAACGTTTTGTAGCATTTCGATTTGTCCCCGGTTTAATTGATTTTTTTTACCGAAACTAGTAAAAACTAATGTATAATATATTACGATTTTTTGACCGAAACTCGCATTTCAAAAAGTTTCGTAGAATCTAATTTTCAATTGATTGTTTTGCATGGACTTCCATCATAACCTCCCCTCGTAACATATAAGAAGGATCTGAAAAGTTTTGTATCGTTTCGAACAGTCCTCGATTTAATTTGATTTTTTGAGCAAAACTAGTATAAACTAGTGTATAATATATAATGATTTTTTGACCGAAACTTGCATTTTTAAAAGTTTCATTGAATCTAATTTTCAGATGATTTTTTGCATGTACTTCCATAATAACCTTCCCTCGTAACATATATCAAGGATCTGAAAAGTTTGATATCGTTTCGTACAGTCCTCGATTTAATTTGATTTTTTTAGCAAAACTAGTATAAACTTGTGTATAATATATTATGATTTTTTGACCGAAACTTGCATTTTTAAAAGTTTTGTTGAATCAAATTTTCAGATGATATTTTGTATAGACTTCCTTCATAGCCTTCGCTCGTAAAATATCTAAATGATCTTAAAAGTTTTACAAAATTTCGAACAGTCCTCGATTTAATTAATTTTTTGACCAAAACTAGTATAAACTAGTGTATAATATATTACAATTTTTTGACCGGAACTTGCATTTCAAAAAGTTTCGTATATTCTATTTTTCAGATGATTCTTTGCATGGACACCCATCATAACCTTCCCTCGTAACATATAAGATCGATCTGGAAAGTTTGGTAGCATTTCTATCAGTCCCCGATTTAATTGATTTTTTTTACCGAAACTAGTATAAACTAATGTATAATATATTACGATTTTTTTGACCGAAACTCGCATTTCAAAAAGTTTCGTAGAATCTAATTTTCAATTGATTGTTTTGCATGGACTTCCATCATAACCTCCCCTCGTAACATATAAGAAGGATTTGAAAAGTTTTGTATCGTTTCGAACAGTCCTCGATTTAATTTGATTTTTTGAGCAAAACTAGTATAAACTAGTGTATAATATATAATGATTTTTTGACCGAAACTTGCATTTCGAAAAGTTTCATAGAATCTAATTTTCAGATGATTTTTTGCAGTACTTCCATAATATCCTTCCCTCGTAAAATATAAGAAGGATCAGAAAAGTTTGATATCGTTTCGTACAGTCCTCGATTTAATTTGATTTTTTGAGCAAACTACTATAAACTTGTGTATATATTATGATTTTTTGACAGAAACTTGCATTTGGAAAAGTTTTGTAGAATCAAGTTTTCCGATGATTCTTTTTGTATGGACTTCCATCATAACCTTCCCTCGTAAAATATATAAATTATCTTAAAATTTTTGCAACATATCGAACAATCCTCCATTTAATTGATTTTTTGACCGAAATTAGTATAAACTAGTGTATAATATATTACTATTTTTTGACAGAAACTTGAATTTAAAAAAGTTTCGTAGAATCTAATTTTCAAATGAATATCTGCATGGAATTCCATCATAACCTTCCCTCGTAACATATAAGATAGATCTTAAACGTTTTGTAGCATTTCGATTTGTCCCCGGTTTAATTGATTTTTTTTACCGAAACTAGTAAAAACTAATGTATAATATATTACGATTTTTTGACCGAAACTCGCATTTCAAAAAGTTTCGTAGAATCTAATTTTCAATTGATTGTTTTGCATGGACTTCCATCATAACCTCCCCTCGTAACATATAAGAAGGATCTGAAAAGTTTTGTATCGTTTCGATCAGTCCTCGATTTAATTTGATTTTTTGAGCAAAACTAGTATAAACTAGTGTATAATATATAATGATTTTTTGACCGAAACTTGCATTTTTAAAAGTTTCATTGAATCTAATTTTCAGATGATTTTTTGCATGTACTTCCATAATAACCTTCCCTCGTAACATATATCAAGGATCTGAAAAGTTTGATATCGTTTCGTACAGTCCTCGATTTAATTTGATTTTTTTAGCAAAACTAGTATAAACTTGTGTATAATATATTATGATTTTTTGACCGAAACTTGCATTTTTAAAAGTTTTGTTGAATCAAATTTTCAGATGATATTTTGTATAGACTTCCTTCATAGCCTTCGCTCGTAAAATATCTAAATGATCTTAAAAGTTTTACAAAATTTCGAACAGTCCTCGATTTAATTAATTTTTTGACCAAAACTAGTATAAACTAGTGTATAATATATTACAATTTTTTGACCGGAACTTGCATTTCAAAAAGTTTCGTATATTCTATTTTTCAGATGATTCTTTGCATGGACACCCATCATAACCTTCCCTCGTAACATATAAGATCGATCTGGAAAGTTTGGTAGCATTTCTATCAGTCCCCGATTTAATTGATTTTTTTTACCGAAACTAGTATAAACTAATGTATAATATATTACGATTTTTTTGACCGAAACTCGCATTTCAAAAAGTTTCGTAGAATCTAATTTTCAATTGATTGTTTTGCATGGACTTCCATCATAACCTCCCCTCGTAACATATAAGAAGGATTTGAAAAGTTTTGTATCGTTTCGAACAGTCCTCGATTTAATTTGATTTTTTGAGCAAAACTAGTATAAACTAGTGTATAATATATAATGATTTTTTGACCGAAACTTGCATTTCGAAAAGTTTCATAGAATCTAATTTTCAGATGATTTTTTGCAGTACTTCCATAATATCCTTCCCTCGTAAAATATAAGAAGGATCAGAAAAGTTTGATATCGTTTCGTACAGTCCTCGATTTAATTTGATTTTTTGAGCAAACTACTATAAACTTGTGTATATATTATGATTTTTTGACAGAAACTTGCATTTGGAAAAGTTTTGTAGAATCAAGTTTTCCGATGATTCTTTTTGTATGGACTTCCATCATAACCTTCCCTCGTAAAATATATAAATTATCTTAAAATTTTTGCAACATATCGAACAATCCTCCATTTAATTGATTTTTTGACCGAAATTAGTATAAACTAGTGTATAATATATTACTATTTTTTGACAGAAACTTGAATTTAAAAAAGTTTCGTAGAATCTAATTTTCAAATGAATATCTGCATGGAATTCCATCATAACCTTCCCTCGTAACATATAAGATAGATCTTAAACGTTTTGTAGCATTTCGATTTGTCCCCGGTTTAATTGATTTTTTTTACCGAAACTAGTAAAAACTAATGTATAATATATTACGATTTTTTGACCGAAACTCGCATTTCAAAAAGTTTCGTAGAATCTAATTTTCAATTGATTGTTTTGCATGGACTTCCATCATAACCTCCCCTCGTAACATATAAGAAGGATCTGAAAAGTTTTGTATCGTTTCGATCAGTCCTCGATTTAATTTGATTTTTTGAGCAAAACTAGTATAAACTAGTGTATAATATATAATGATTTTTTGACCGAAACTTGCATTTTTAAAAGTTTCATTGAATCTAATTTTCAGATGATTTTTTGCATGTACTTCCATAATAACCTTCCCTCGTAACATATATCAAGGATCTGAAAAGTTTGATATCGTTTCGTACAGTCCTCGATTTAATTTGATTTTTTTAGCAAAACTAGTATAAACTTGTGTATAATATATTATGATTTTTTGACCGAAACTTGCATTTTTAAAAGTTTTGTTGAATCAAATTTTCAGATGATATTTTGTATAGACTTCCTTCATAGCCTTCGCTCGTAAAATATCTAAATGATCTTAAAAGTTTTACAAAATTTCGAACAGTCCTCGATTTAATTAATTTTTTGACCAAAACTAGTATAAACTAGTGTATAATATATTACAATTTTTTGACCGGAACTTGCATTTCAAAAAGTTTCGTATATTCTATTTTTCAGATGATTCTTTGCATGGACACCCATCATAACCTTCCCTCGTAACATATAAGATCGATCTGGAAAGTTTGGTAGCATTTCTATCAGTCCCCGATTTAATTGATTTTTTTTACCGAAACTAGTATAAACTAATGTATAATATATTACGATTTTTTTGACCGAAACTCGCATTTCAAAAAGTTTCGTAGAATCTAATTTTCAATTGATTGTTTTGCATGGACTTCCATCATAACCTCCCCTCGTAACATATAAGAAGGATTTGAAAAGTTTTGTATCGTTTCGAACAGTCCTCGATTTAATTTGATTTTTTGAGCAAAACTAGTATAAACTAGTGTATAATATATAATGATTTTTTGACCGAAACTTGCATTTCGAAAAGTTTCATAGAATCTAATTTTCAGATGATTTTTTGCAGTACTTCCATAATATCCTTCCCTCGTAAAATATAAGAAGGATCAGAAAAGTTTGATATCGTTTCATACAGTCCTCGATTTAATTTGATTTTTTGAGCAAACTACTATAAACTTGTGTATATATTATGATTTTTTGACAGAAACTTGCATTTGGAAAAGTTTTGTAGAATCAAGTTTTCCGATGATTCTTTTTGTATGGACTTCCATCATAACCTTCCCTCGTAAAATATATAATTATCTTAAAATTTTTGCAACATATCGAACAATCCTCCATTCAATTGATTTTTTGACCGAAATTAGTATAAACTAGTGTATAATATATTACTATTTTTTGACAGAAACTTGAATTTAAAAAAGTTTCGTAGAATCTAATTTTCAAATGAATATCTGCATGGACATCCATCATAACCTTCCCTCGTAACATATAAGATAGATCTTAAACGTTTTGTAGCATTTCGATTTGTCCCCGGTTTAATTGATTTTTTTTACCGAAACTAGTATAAACTAATGTATAATATATTACGATTTTTTGACCGAAACTCGCATTTCAAAAAGTTTCGTAGAATCTAATTTTCAATTGATTGTTTTGCATGGACTTCCATCATAACCTCCCCTTGTAACATATAAGAAGGATCTGAAAAGTTTTGTATCGTTTCGAACAGTCCTCGATTTAATTTGATTTTTTGAGCAAAACTAGTATAAACTAGTGTATAATATATAATGATTTTTTGACCGAAACTTGCATTTTTAAAAGTTTCATTGAATCTAATTTTCAGATGATTTTTTGCATGTACTTCCATAATAACCTTCCCTCGTAACATATATCAAGGATCTGAAAAGTTTGATATCGTTTCGTACAGTCCTCGATTTAATTTGATTTTTTTAGCAAAACTAGTATAAACTTGTGTATAATATATTATGATTTTTTGACCGAAACTTGCATTTTTAAAAGTTTTGTTGAATCAAATTTTCAGATGATATTTTGTATAGACTTCCTTCATAGCCTTCGCTCGTAAAATATCTAAATGATCTTAAAAGTTTTACAAAATTTCGAACAGTCCTCGATTTAATTAATTTTTTGACCAAAACTAGTATAAACTAGTGTATAATATATTACAATTTTTTGACCGGAACTTGCATTTCAAAAAGTTTCGTATATTCTATTTTTCAGATGATTCTTTGCATGGACACCCATCATAACCTTCCCTCGTAACATATAAGATCGATCTGGAAAGTTTGGTAGCATTTCTATCAGTCCCCGATTTAATTGATTTTTTTTATCGAAACTAGTATAAACTAATGTATATTATATTACGATTTTTTGACCGAAACTCGCATTTCAAAAAGTTTCGTAGAATCTAATTTTCAATTGATTGTTTTGCATGGACTTCCATCATAACCTCCCCTCGTAACATATAAGAAGGATCTGAAAAGTTTTGTATCGTTTCGAACAGTCCTCGATTTAATTTGATTTTTTGAGCAAAACTAGTATAAACTAGTGTATAATATATAATGATTTTTTGACCGAAACTTGCATTTCGAAAAGTTTCATAGAATCTAATTTTCAGATGATTTTTTGCAGTACTTCCATAATATCCTTCCCTCGTAAAATATAAGAAGGATCAGAAAAGTTTGATATCGTTTCGTACAGTCCTCGATTTAATTTGATTTTTTGAGCAAACTACTATAAACTTGTGTATATATTATGATTTTTTGACAGAAACTTGCATTTGGAAAAGTTTTGTAGAATCAAGTTTTCCGATGATTCTTTTTGTATGGACTTCCATCATAACCTTCCCTCGTAAAATATATAATTATCTTAAAATTTTTGCAACATATCGAACAATCCTCCATTTAATTGATTTTTTGACCGAAATTAGTATAAACTAGTGTATAATATATTACTATTTTTTGACAGAAACTTGAATTTAAAAAAGTTTCGTAGAATCTAATTTTCAAATGAATATCTGCATGGACATCCATCATAAACTTCCCTCGTAACATATAAGATAGATCTTAAACGTTTTGTAGCATTTCGATCAGTCCCCGGTTTAATTGATTTTTTTTACCGAAACTAGTATAAACTAATGTAAAATATATTACGATTTTTTGACCGAAACTCGCAATTCAAAAAGTTTCGTAGAATCTAATTTTCAATTGATTGTTTTGCATGGACTTCCATCATAACCTCCCCTCGTAACATATAAGAAGGATCTGAAAAGTTTTGTATTGTTTCGAACAGTCCTCGATTTAATTTGATTTTTTGAGCAAAACTAGTAAAAACTAGTGTATAATATATAATGATTTTTTGACCGAAACTTGCATTTTGAAAATTTTCATTGAACCTAATTTTCTGATGATTTTTTGCATGTACTTCCAGAATAACCTTACCTTGTAACATATATCAAGGATCTGAAAAGTTTGATATCGTTTCGTACAGTCCTCGATTTAATTTGATTTTTTTAGCAAAACCAGTATAAACTTGTGTATAATATATTATGATTTTTTGACCGAAACTTGCATTTTTAAAAGTTTTGTTGAATCAAATTTTCAGATGATTTTTTGTATAGACTTCCTTCATAGCCTTCGCTCTTAAATTATCTAAATGATCTTAAAAGTTTTACAAAATTTCGAACAGTCCTCGATTTAATTAATTTTTTGACCAAAACTAGTATAAACTAGTGTATAATATATTACAATTTTTTGACCGGAACTTGCATTTCAAAAAGTTTCGTATATTCTATTTTTCAGATGATTCTTTGCATGGACACCCATCATAACCTTCCCTCGTAACATATAAGATCGATCTGGAAAGTTTGGTAGCATTTCTATCAGTCCCCGATTTAATTGATTTTTTTTACCGAAACTAGTATAAACTAATGTATAATATATTACGATTTTTTTGACCGAAACTCGCATTTCAAAAAGTTTCGTAGAATCTAATTTTCAATTGATTGTTTTGCATGGACTTCCATCATAACCTCCCCTCGTAACATATAAGAAGGATCTGAAAAGTTTTGTATCGTTTCGAACAGTCCTCGATTTAATTTGATTTTTTGAGCAAAACTAGTATAAACTAGTGTATAATATATAATGATTTTTTGACCGAAACTTGCATTTCGAAAAGTTTCATAGAATCTAATTTTCAGATGATTTTTTGCAGTACTTCCATAATATCCTTCCCTCGTAAAATATAAGAAGGATCAGAAAAGTTTGATATCGTTTCGTACAGTCCTCGATTTAATTTGATTTTTTGAGCAAACTACTATAAACTTGTGTATATATTATGATTTTTTGACAGAAACTTGCATTTGGAAAAGTTTTGTAGAATCAAGTTTTCCGATGATTCTTTTTGTATGGACTTCCATCATAACCTTCCCTCGTAAAATATATAATTATCTTAAAATTTTTGCAACATATCGAACAATCCTCCATTCAATTGATTTTTTGACCGAAATAAGTATAAACTAGTGTATAATATATTACTATTTTTTGACAGAAACTTGAATTTAAAAAAGTTTCGTAGAATCTAATTTTCAAATGAATATCTGCATGGACATCCATCATAACCTTCCCTCGTAACATATAAGATAGATCTTAAACGTTTTGTAGCATTTCGATTTGTCCCCGGTTTAATTGATTTTTTTTACCGAAACTAGTATAAACTAATGTATAATATATTACGATTTTTTGACCGAAACTCGCATTTCAAAAAGTTTCGTAGAATCTAATTTTCAATTGATTGTTTTGCATGGACTTCCATCATAACCTCCCCTCGTAACATATAAGAAGGATCTGAAAAGTTTTGTATCGTTTCGAACAGTCCTCGATTTAATTTGATTTTTTGAGCAAAACTAGTATAAACTAGTGTATAATATATAATGATTTTTTAACCGAAACTTGCATTTTGAAAAGTTTCATTGAATCTAATTTTCAGATGATTTTTTGCATGTACTTCCAGAATAACCTTCCCTTGTAACATATATCAAGGATCTGAAAAGTTTGATATCGTTTCGTACAGTACTCGATTTAATTTGATTTTTTTAGCAAAACTAGTATAAACTTGTGTATAATATATTATGATTTTTTGACCGAAACTTGCATTTTTAAAAGTTTTGTTGAATCAAATTTTCAGATGATTTTTTGTATAGACTTCCTTCATAGCCTTCGCTCGTAAATTATCTAAATGATCTTAAAAGTTTTACAACATTTCGAACAGTCCTCGATTTAATTAATTTTTTGACCAAAACTAGTATAAACTAGTGTATAATATATTACAATTTTTTGACCGGAACTTGCATTTCAAAAAGTTTCGTATATTCTATTTTTCAGATGATTCTTTGCATGGACACCCATCATAACCTTCCCTCGTAACATATAAGATCGATCTGGAAAGTTTGGTAGCATTTCTATCAGTCCCCGATTTAATTGATTTTTTTTATCGAAACTAGTATAAACTAATGTATATTATATTACGATTTTTTGACCGAAACTCGCATTTCAAAAAGTTTCGTAGAATCTAATTTTCAATTGATTGTTTTGCATGGACTTCCATCATAACCTCCCCTCGTAACATATAAGAAGGATCTGAAAAGTTTTGTATCGTTTCGAACAGTCCTCGATTTAATTTGATTTTTTGAGCAAAACTAGTATAAACTAGTGTATAATATATAATGATTTTTTGACCGAAACTTGCATTTCGAAAAGTTTCATAGAATCTAATTTTCAGATGATTTTTTGCAGTACTTCCATAATATCCTTCCCTCGTAAAATATAAGAAGGATCAGAAAAGTTTGATATCGTTTCGTACAGTCCTCGATTTAATTTGATTTTTTGAGCAAACTACTATAAACTTGTGTATATATTATGATTTTTTGACAGAAACTTGCATTTGGAAAAGTTTTGTAGAATCAAGTTTTCCGATGATTCTTTTTGTATGGACTTCCATCATAACCTTCCCTCGTAAAATATATAATTATCTTAAAATTTTTGCAACATATCGAACAATCCTCCATTTAATTGATTTTTTGACCGAAATTAGTATAAACTAGTGTATAATATATTACTATTTTTTGACAGAAACTTGAATTTAAAAAAGTTTCGTAGAATCTAATTTTCAAATGAATATCTGCATGGACATCCATCATAAACTTCCCTCGTAACATATAAGATAGATCTTAAACGTTTTGTAGCATTTCGATCAGTCCCCGGTTTAATTGATTTTTTTTACCGAAACTAGTATAAACTAATGTAAAATATATTACGATTTTTTGACCGAAACTCGCAATTCAAAAAGTTTCGTAGAATCTAATTTTCAATTGATTGTTTTGCATGGACTTCCATCATAACCTCCCCTCGTAACATATAAGAAGGATCTGAAAAGTTTTGTATTGTTTCGAACAGTCCTCGATTTAATTTGATTTTTTGAGCAAAACTAGTAAAAACTAGTGTATAATATATAATGATTTTTTGACCGAAACTTGCATTTTGAAAATTTTCATTGAACCTAATTTTCAGATGATTTTTTGCATGTACTTCCAGAATAACCTTACCTTGTAACATATATCAAGGATCTGAAAAGTTTGATATCGTTTCGTACAGTCCTCGATTTAATTTGATTTTTTTAGCAAAACCAGTATAAACTTGTGTATAATATATTATGATTTTTTGACCGAAACTTGCATTTTTAAAAGTTTTGTTGAATCAAATTTTCAGATGATTTTTTGTATAGACTTCCTTCATAGCCTTCGCTCTTAAATTATCTAAATGATCTTAAAAGTTTTACAAAATTTCGAACAGTCCTCGATTTAATTAATTTTTTGACCAAAACTAGTATAAACTAGTGTATAATATATTACAATTTTTTGACCGGAACTTGCATTTCAAAAAGTTTCGTATATTCTATTTTTCAGATGATTCTTTGCATGGACACCCATCATAACCTTCCCTCGTAACATATAAGATCGATCTGGAAAGTTTGGTAGCATTTCTATCAGTCCCCGATTTAATTGATTTTTTTTACCGAAACTAGTATAAACTAATGTATAATATATTACGATTTTTTTGACCGAAACTCGCATTTCAAAAAGTTTCGTAGAATCTAATTTTCAATTGATTGTTTTGCATGGACTTCCATCATAACCTCCCCTCGTAACATATAAGAAGGATCTGAAAAGTTTTGTATCGTTTCGAACAGTCCTCGATTTAATTTGATTTTTTGAGCAAAACTAGTATAAACTAGTGTATAATATATAATGATTTTTTGACCGAAACTTGCATTTCGAAAAGTTTCATAGAATCTAATTTTCAGATGATTTTTTGCAGTACTTCCATAATATCCTTCCCTCGTAAAATATAAGAAGGATCAGAAAAGTTTGATATCGTTTCGTACAGTCCTCGATTTAATTTGATTTTTTGAGCAAACTACTATAAACTTGTGTATATATTATGATTTTTTGACAGAAACTTGCATTTGGAAAAGTTTTGTAGAATCAAGTTTTCCGATGATTCTTTTTGTATGGACTTCCATCATAACCTTCCCTCGTAAAATATATAATTATCTTAAAATTTTTGCAACATATCGAACAATCCTCCATTCAATTGATTTTTTGACCGAAATAAGTATAAACTAGTGTATAATATATTACTATTTTTTGACAGAAACTTGAATTTAAAAAAGTTTCGTAGAATCTAATTTTCAAATGAATATCTGCATGGACATCCATCATAACCTTCCCTCGTAACATATAAGATAGATCTTAAACGTTTTGTAGCATTTCGATTTGTCCCCGGTTTAATTGATTTTTTTTACCGAAACTAGTATAAACTAATGTATAATATATTACGATTTTTTGACCGAAACTCGCATTTCAAAAAGTTTCGTAGAATCTAATTTTCAATTGATTGTTTTGCATGGACTTCCATCATAACCTCCCCTCGTAACATATAAGAAGGATCTGAAAAGTTTTGTATCGTTTCGAACAGTCCTCGATTTAATTTGATTTTTTGAGCAAAACTAGTATAAACTAGTGTATAATATATAATGATTTTTTAACCGAAACTTGCATTTTGAAAAGTTTCATTGAATCTAATTTTCAGATGATTTTTTGCATGTACTTCCAGAATAACCTTCCCTTGTAACATATATCAAGGATCTGAAAAGTTTGATATCGTTTCGTACAGTACTCGATTTAATTTGATTTTTTTAGCAAAACTAGTATAAACTTGTGTATAATATATTATGATTTTTTGACCGAAACTTGCATTTTTAAAAGTTTTGTTGAATCAAATTTTCAGATGATTTTTTGTATAGACTTCCTTCATAGCCTTCGCTCGTAAATTATCTAAATGATCTTAAAAGTTTTACAACATTTCGAACAGTCCTCGATTTAATTAATTTTTTGACCAAAACCAGTATAAACTAGTGTATAATATATTACAATTTTTTGACCGGAACTTGCATTTCAAAAAGTTTCTTATATTCTATTTTTCAGATGATTCTTTGCATGGACACCCATCATAACCTTCCCTCGTAACATATAAGATGGATCTGGAAAGTTTGGTAGCAATTCTATCAGTCCCCGATTTAATTGATTTTTTTTACCGAAACTAGTATAAACTAATGTATAATATATTACAATTTTTTGACCGAAACTCGCATTTCAAAAACTTTCGTAGAATCTAATTTTCAATTGATTTTTTTGCATGGACTTCAATCATAACCTCCCCTCGTAACCTATAAGAAGGATCTGAAAAGTTTTGTATTGTTTCGAACAGTCCTCGATTTAATTTGATTTTTTTAGCAAAACTAGTATAAACTAGTGTATAATATATAATGATTTTTTGACCGAAACTTGCATTTCGAAAAGTTTCATAGAATCTAATTTTCAGATGATTTTTTGCAGTACTTCCATAATATCCTTCCCTCGTAAAATATAAGAAGGATCTGAAAAGTTTGATATCGTTTTGTACAGTCCTCGATTTAATTTGATTTTTTGAGCAAACTACTATAAACTTGTGTATAATATATTATGATTTTTTGACAGAAACTTGCATTTGGAAAAGTTTTGTAGAATCAAGTTTTCCGATGATTCTTTTTGTATGGACTTCCATCATAACCTTTCCTCGTAAAACATATAATTATCTTAAAATTTTTGCAACATATCGAACAATCCTCCATTTAATTGATTTTTTGACCGAAATTAGTATAAACTAGTGTATAATATATTACTATTTTTTGACAGAAACTTGAATTTAAAAAAGTTTCGTTAATATCTAATTTTCAAATGAATATCTGCATGGACATCCATCATAACCTTCCCTTGTAACATATAAGATAGATCTTAAACGTTTTGTAGCATTTTGATTTGTCCCCGGTTTAATTGATTTTTTTTACCGAAACTAGTATAAACTAATGTATAATATATTACGATTTTTTTGACTGAAACTCGCATTTCAAAAAGTTTCGTAGAATCTAATTTTCAATTGATTGTTTTGCATGGACTTCCATCATAACCTTCCCTCGTAACATATAAGAAGGATCTGAAAAGTTTTGTATCGTTTCGAACAGTCCTCGATTTAATTTGATTTTTTGATCAAAACTAGTATAAACTAGTGTATAATATATAATGATTTTTTGACCGAAACTTGCATTTTGAAAAGTTTCATTGAATCTAATTTTCAGATGATTTTTTGCATGTACTTCCAGAATAACCTACCCTCGTAACATATATCAAGGATCTGAAAAGTTTGATATCGTTTCGTACAGTCCTCGATTTAATTTGATTTTGTTAGCAAAATTAGTATAAACTTGTGTATAATATATTATGATTTTTTGACCGAAACTTGCATTTGGAAAAGTTTTGTTGAATCAAATTTTCAGATGACTTTTTATATAGTCTTCCATCATAGCCTTCGCTCGTAAAATCTATAAATTATCTTAAAAGTTTTAAAACATTTCGAACAGTCCTCGATTTAATTAATGTTTTGACCAAAACTAGTATAAACTAGTGTATAATATATTACAATTTTTTGACCTGAACTTGCATTTCAAAAAATTTCGTATATTCTACTTTTCAGATGATTCTTTGCATGGACACCCATCATAACCTTCCCTCGTAACATATAAGATGGATCAGGAAAGTTTGGTAGCATTTCTATCAGTCCCCGATTTAATTGATTTTTTTTACCGAAACTAGTATAAACTAATGTATAATATATTACGATTTTTTGACCGAAACTCGCATTTCAAAAAGTTTCGTAGAATCTAATTTTCAATTGATTTTTTTGCTTGGACTTAAATCATAACCTCCCCTTGTAACATATAAGAAGGATCTGAAAAGTTTTGTATCGTATCGAACAGTCCTCGATATAATTTGATTTTTTGAGCAAAACTAGTATAAACTAGTGTATAATATATAATGATTTTTTGACCGAAACTTGCTTTTCGAAAAGTTTCATAGAATCTAATTTTCAGATGATTTTTTGCAGTACTTCCATAATATCCTTCCCTCGTAAAATATAAGAAGGATCTGAAAAGTTTGATATTGTTTCGTACAGTCCTCGATTTAATTTGATTTTTTGAGCAAACTACTATAAACTTGTGTATAATATATTATGATTTTTTGACCGAAACTTGCATTTGGAAAAGTTTTGTAGAATCATGTTTTCCGATGATTCTTTTTGTATGGACTTCCATCATAACCTTCCCTCGTAACATATATAAATTATCTTAAAATTTTTGCAACATTTCGAACAATCCTCCAGTTAATTGATTTTTTGACCGAAATTAGTATAAACTAGTGTATAATATATTACTATTTTTTGACAGAAACTTGAATTTAAAAAAGTTTCGTAGAATCTAATTTTCAAATGAATTTCTGCATGGACATCCATCATATCCTTCCCTCGTAACATATAAGATAGATCTTAAACATTTTGTAGCATTTCGATCAGTCCCCGATTTAATTGATTTTTTTACCGAAACTAGTATAAACTAAAGTATAATATATTACGATTTTTTGACCGAAACTCGCATTTCAAAAAGTTTCGTAGAATCTAATTTTCAATTGATTGTTTTGCATGGACTTCCATCATAACCTTCCCTCGTAACATATAAGAAGGATCTGAAAAGTTTTGTATCGTTTCGAACAGTCCTCGATTTAATTTGATTTTTTGAGCAAAACTAGTATAAACTAGTGTATAATATATAATGATTTTTTGACCGAAACTTGCATTTTGAAAAGTTTCATTGAATAAAATTTTCAGATGATTTTTTGCATGTACTTCCAGAATAACCTACCCTTGTAACATATATCAAGGATCTGAAAAGTTTGATATCGTTTCGTATTTAATTTGATTTTGTTAGCAAAATTAGTATAAACTTGTGTATAATATATTATGATTTTTTGACCGAAACATGCATTTGGAAAAGTTTTGTTGAATCAAATTTTCAGATGATTTTTTATATAGTCTTCCATCATAGCCTTCGCTCGTAAAATCTATAAATTATCTTAAAAGTTTTACAACATTTCGAACAGTCCTCGATTTAATTAATGTTTTGACCAAAACTAGTATAAACTAGTGTATAATATATTACAATTTTTTGACCTGAACTTGCATTTCAAAAAATTTCGTATATTCTACTTTTCAGATGATTCTTTGCATGGACACCCATCATAACCTTCCCTCGTAACATATAAGATGGATCTGGAAAGTTTGGTAGCATTTCTATCAGTCCCCGATTTAATTGATTTTTTTTACCGAAACTAGTATAAACTAATGTATAATATATTACGATTTTTTGACCGAAACTCGCATTTCAAAAAGTTTCGTAGAATCTAATTTTCAATTGATTTTTTTGCTTGGACTTAAATCATAACCTCCCCTTGTAACATATAAGAAGGATCTGAAAAGTTTTGTATCGTTTCGAACAGTCCTCGATATAATTTGATTTTTTGAGCAAAACTAGTATAAACTAGTGTATAATATATAATGATTTTTTGACCGAAACTTGCTTTTCGAAAAGTTTCATAGAATCTAATTTTCAGATGATTTTTTGCAGTACTTCCATAATATCCTTCCCTCGTAAAATATAAGAAGGATCTGAAAAGTTTGATATCGTTTCGTACAGTCCTCGATTTAATTTGATTTTTTGAGCAAACTACTATAAACTTGTGTATAATATATTATGATTTTTTGACCGAAACTTGCATTTGGAAAAGTTTTGTAGAATCATGTTTTCCGATGATTCTTTTTGTATGGACTTCCATCATAACCTTCCCTCGTAACATATATAAATTATCTTAAAATTTTTGCAACATTTCGAACAATCCTCGAGTTAATTGATTTTTTGACCGAAATTAGAATAAACTAGTGTATAATATATTACTTTTTTTTGACAGAAACTTGAATTTAAAAAAGTTTCGTAGAATCTAATTTTCAAATGAATTTCTACATGGACATCCATCATATCCTTCCCTCGTAACATATAAGATAGATCTTAAACATTTTGTAGCATTTCGATCAGTCCCCGATTTAATTGATTTTTTTACCGAAACTAGTATAAACTAAAGTATAATATATTACGATTTTTTGACCGAAACTCGCATTTCAAAAAGTTTCGTAGAATCTAATTTTCAATTGATTGTTTTGCATGGACTTCCATCATAACCTCCCCTCGTAACATATAAGAAGGATATGAAAAGTTTTGTATCGTTTCGAACAGTCCTCGATTTAATTTGAATTTTTGAGCAAAACTAGTATAAACTAGTGTATAATATATTATGATTTTTTGACCGAAACTTGCATTTTTAAAATTTCATTGAATCTAATTTTCAGATGATTTTTTGCATGTACTTCCATAATAACCTTCCCTCGTAACATATATCAAGGATCTGAAAAGTTTGATATCGTTTCGTACAGTCCTCGATTTAATAAGATTTTTTTAGCAAAACTAGTATAAACTTGTGTATAATATATTATGATTTTTTGACCGAAACTTGCATTTTTAAAAGTTTTGTTGAATCAAATTTTCAGATGATTTTTTGTATAGACTTCCTTCATAGCCTTCGCTCGTAAATTATCTAAATGATCTTAAAAGTTTTACAACATTTCGAACAGTCCTCGATTTAATTAATTTTTTGACCAAAACTAGTATAAACTAGTGTATAATATATTACAATTTTTTGACCGGAACTTGCATTTCAAAAAGTTTCTTATATTCTATTTTTCAGATGATTCTTTGCATGGACACCCATCATAACCTTCCCTCGTAACATATAAGATGGATCTGGAAAGTTTGGTAGCATTTCTATCAGTCCCCGATTTAATTGATTTTTTTTACCGAAACTAGTATAAACTAATGTATAATATATTACGATTTTTTGACCGAAACTCGCATTTCAAAAAGTTTCGTAGAATCTAATTTTCAATTGATTTTTTTGCATGGACTTCAATCATAACCTCCCCTCGTAACCTATAAGAAGGATCTGAAAAGTTTTGTATCGTTTCGAACAGTCCTCGATTTAATTTGATTTTTTTAGCAAAACTAGTATAAACTAGTGTATAATATATAATGATTTTTTGACCGAAACTTGCATTTCGAAAAGTTTCATAGAATCTAATTTTCAGATGATTTTTTGCAGTACTTCCATAATATCCTTCCATCGTAAAATATAAGAAGGATCTGAAATGTTTGATATCGTTTCGTACAGTCCTTGATTTAATTTGATTTTTTGAGCAAACTACTATAAACTTGTGTATAATATATTATCATTTTTTGACAGAAACTTGCATTTGGAAAAGTTTTGTAGAATCAAGTTTTCCGATGATTCTTTTTGTATAGACTTCCATCATAACCTTCCCTCGTAAAATATATAATTATCTTAAAATTTTTGCAACATATCGAACAATCCTCCATTTAATTGATTTTTTGACCGAAATTAGTATAAACTAGTGTATAATATATTACTATTTTTTGACAGAAACTTGAATTTAAAAAAGTTTCGTAGAATCTAATTTTCAAATGAATATCTGCATGGACATCCATCATAACCTTCCCTCGTAACATATAAGATAGATCTTAAACGTTTTGTAGCATTTCGATCAGTCCCCGATTTAATTGATTTTTTTTACCGAAACTAGTATAAACTAATGTATAATATATTACGATTTTTTGACCGAAACTCGCATTTCAAAAAGTTTCGTAGAATCTAATTTTCAATTGATTGTTTTGCATGGACTTCCATCATAACCTCCCCTCGTAACATATAAGAAGGATCTGAAGAGTTTTGTATCATTTCGAACAATCCTCGATTTAATTTGAATTTTTGAGCAAAACTAGTATAAACTAGTGTATAATATATAATGATTTTTTGACCGAAACTTGCATTTTTAAAAGTTTCATTGAATCTAATTTTCAGATGATTTTTTGCATGTACTTCCATAATAACCTTCCCTCGTAACATAAATCAAGGATCTGAAAAGTTTGATATCGTTTCGTACAGTCCTCGATTTAATTTGATTTTTTTAGCAAAACTAGTATAAACTTGTGTATAATATATTATGATTTTTTGACCGAAACTTGCATTTTTAAAAGTTTTGTTGAATCAAATTTTCAGATGATTTTTTGTATAGACTTCCTTCATAGCCTTCGCTCGTAAATTATCTAAATGATCTTAAAAGTTTTACAACATTTCGAACAGTCCTCGATTTAATTAATTTTTTGACCAAAACTAGTATAAACTAGTGTATAATATATTACAATTTTTTGACCGGAACTTGCATTACAAAAAGTTTCTTATATTCTATTTTTCAGATGATTCTTTGCATGGACACCCATCATAACCTTCCCTCGTAACATATAAGATGGATCTGGAAAGTTTGGTAGCATTTCTATCAGTCCCCGATTTAATTGATTTTTTTTACCGAAACTAGTATAAACTAATGTATAATATATTACGATTTTTTGACCGAAACTCGCATTTCAAAAAGTTTCGTAGAATCTAATTTTCAATTGATTTTTTTGCATGGACTTCAATCATAACCTCCCCTCGTAACCTATAAGAAGGATCTGAAAAGTTTTGTATCGTTTCGAACAGTCCTCGATTTAATTTGATTTTTTTAGCAAAACTAGTATAAACTAGTGTATAATATATAATGATTTTTTGACCGAAACTTGCATTTCGAAAAGTTTCATAGAATCTAATTTTCAGATGATTTTTTGCAGTACTTCCATAATATCCTTCCCTCGTAAAATATAAGAAGGATCTGAAATGTTTGATATCGTTTCGTACAGTCCTTGATTTAATTTGATTTTTTGAGCAAACTACTATAAACTTGTGTATAATATATTATGATTTTTTGACAGAAACTTGCATTTGGAAAAGTTTTGTAGAATCAAGTTTTCCGATGATTCTTTTTGTATAGACTTCCATCATAACCTTCCCTCGTAAAATATATAATTATCTTAAAATTTTTGCAACATATCGAACAATCCTCCATTTAATTGATTTTTTGACCGAAATTAGTATAAACTAGTGTATAATATATTACTATTTTTTGACAGAAACTTGAATTTAAAAAAGTTTCGTAGAATCTAATTTTCAAATGAATATCTGCATGGACATCCATCATAACCTTCCCTCGTAACATATAAGATAGATCTTAAACGTTTTGTAGCATTTCGATCAGTCCCCGATTTAATTGATTTTTTTTACCGAAACTAGTATAAATTAATGTATAATATATTACGATTTTTTGACCGAAACTCGCATTTCAAAAAGTTTCGTAGAATCTAATTTTCAATTGATTGTTTTGCATGGACTTCCATCATAACCTCCCCTCGTAACATATAAGAAGGATCTGAAGAGTTTTGTATCATTTCGAACAATCCTCGATTTAATTTGAATTTTTGAGCAAAACTAGTATAAACTAGTGTATAATATATAATGATTTTTTGACCGAAACTTGCATTTTTAAAAGTTTCATTGAATCTAATTTTCAGATGATTTTTTGCATGTACTTCCATAATAACCTTCCCTCGTAACATAAATCAAGGATCTGAAAAGTTTGATATCGTTTCGTACAGTCCTCGATTTAATTTGATTTTTTTAGCAAAACTAGTATAAACTTGTGTATAATATATTATGATTTTTTGACCGAAACTTGCATTTTTAAAAGTTTTGTTGAATCAAATTTTCAGATGATTTTTTGTATAGACTTCCTTCATAGCCTTCGCTCGTAAATTATCTAAATGATCTTAAAAGTTTTACAACATTTCGAACAGTCCTCGATTTAATTAATTTTTTGACCAAAACTAGTATAAACTAGTGTATAATATATTACAATTTTTTGACCGGAACTTGCATTACAAAAAGTTTCTTATATTCTATTTTTCAGATGATTCTTTGCATGGACACCCATCATAACCTTCCCTCGTAACATATAAGATGGATCTGGAAAGTTTGGTAGCATTTCTATCAGTCCCCGATTTAATTGATTTTTTTTACCGAAACTAGTATAAACTAATGTATAATATATTACGATTTTTTGACCGAAACTCGCATTTCAAAAAGTTTCGTAGAATCTAATTTTCAATTGATTTTTTTGCATGGACTTCAATCATAACCTCCCCTCGTAACCTATAAGAAGGATCTGAAAAGTTTTGTATCGTTTCGAACAGTCCTCGATTTAATTTGATTTTTTTAGCAAAACTAGTATAAACTAGTGTATAATATATAATGATTTTTTGACCGAAACTTGCATTTCGAAAAGTTTCATAGAATCTAATTTTCAGATGATTTTTTGCAGTACTTCCATAATATCCTTCCCTCGTAAAATATAAGAAGGATCTGAAATGTTTGATATCGTTTCGTACAGTCCTTGATTTAATTTGATTTTTTGAGCAAACTACTATAAACTTGTGTATAATATATTATGATTTTTTGACAGAAACTTGCATTTGGAAAAGTTTTGTAGAATCAAGTTTTCCGATGATTCTTTTTGTATAGACTTCCATCATAACCTTCCCTCGTAAAATATATAATTATCTTAAAATTTTTGCAACATATCGAACAATCCTCCATTTAATTGATTTTTTGACCGAAATTAGTATAAACTAGTGTATAATATATTACTATTTTTTGACAGAAACTTGAATTTAAAAAAGTTTCGTAGAATCTAATTTTCAAATGAATATCTGCATGGACATCCATCATAACCTTCCCTCGTAACATATAAGATAGATCTTAAACGTTTTGTAGCATTTCGATCAGTCCCCGATTTAATTGATTTTTTTTACCGAAACTAGTATAAACTAATGTATAATATATTACGATTTTTTGACCGAAACTCGCATTTCAAAAAGTTTCGTAGAATCTAATTTTCAATTGATTGTTTTGCATGGACTTCCATCATAACCTCCCCTCGTAACATATAAGAAGGATCTGAAGAGTTTTGTATCATTTCGAACAATCCTCGATTTAATTTGAATTTTTGAGCAAAACTAGTATAAACTAGTGTATAATATATAATGATTTTTTGACCGAAACTTGCATTTTTAAAAGTTTCATTGAATCTAATTTTCAGATGATTTTTTGCATGTACTTCCATAATAACCTTCCCTCGTAACATAAATCAAGGATCTGAAAAGTTTGATATCGTTTCGTACAGTCCTCGATTTAATTTGATTTTTTTAGCAAAACTAGTATAAACTTGTGTATAATATATTATGATTTTTTGACCGAAACTTGCATTTTTAAAAGTTTTGTTGAATCAAATTTTCAGATGATTTTTTGTATAGACTTCCTTCATAGCCTTCGCTCGTAAATTATCTAAATGATCTTAAAAGTTTTACAACATTTCGAACAGTCCTCGATTTAATTAATTTTTTGACCAAAACTAGTATAAACTAGTGTATAATATATTACAATTTTTTGACCGGAACTTGCATTTCAAAAAGTTTCTTATATTCTATTTTTCAGATGATTCTTTGCATGGACACCCATCATAACCTTCCCTCGTAACATATAAGATGGATCTGGAAAGTTTGGTAGCATTTCTATCAGTCCCCGATTTAATTGATTTTTTTTACCGAAACTAGTATAAACTAATGTATAATATATTACGATTTTTTGACCGAAACTCGCATTTCAAAAAGTTTCGTAGAATCTAATTTTCAATTGATTTTTTTGCATGGACTTCAATCATAACCTCCCCTCGTAACCTATAAGAAGGATCTGAAAAGTTTTGTATCGTTTCGAACAGTCCTCGATTTAATTTGATTTTTTTAGCAAAACTAGTATAAACTAGTGTATAATATATAATGATTTTTTGACCGAAACTTGCATTTCGAAAAGTTTCATAGAATCTAATTTTCAGATGATTTTTTGCAGTACTTCCATAATATCCTTCCCTCGTAAAATATAAGAAGGATCTGAAATGTTTGATATCGTTTCGTACAGTCCTTGATTTAATTTGATTTTTTGAGCAAACTACTATAAACTTGTGTATAATATATTATGATTTTTTGACAGAAACTTGCATTTGGAAAAGTTTTGTAGAATCAAGTTTTCCGATGATTCTTTTTGTATAGACTTCCATCATAACCTTCCCTCGTAAAATATATAATTATCTTAAAATTTTTGCAACATATCGAACAATCCTCCATTTAATTGATTTTTTGACCGAAATTAGTATAAACTAGTGTATAATATATTACTATTTTTTGACAGAAACTTGAATTTAAAAAAGTTTCGTAGAATCTAATTTTCAAATGAATATCTGCATGGACATCCATCATAACCTTCCCTCGTAACATATAAGATAGATCTTAAACGTTTTGTAGCATTTCGATCAGTCCCCGATTTAATTGATTTTTTTTTACCGAAACTAGTATAAACTAATGTATAATATATTACGATTTTTTGACCGAAACTCACATTTCAAAAAGTTTCGTAGAATCTAATTTTCAATTGATTGTTTTGCATGGACTTCCATCATAACCTCCCCTCGTAACATATAAGAAGGATCTGAAGAGTTTTGTATCATTTCGAACAATCCGCGATTTAATTTGAATTTTTGAGCAAAACTAGTATAAACTAGTGTATAATATATAATGATTTTTTGACCGAAACTTGCATTTTTAAAAGTTTCATTGAATCTAATTTTCAGATGATTTTTTGCATGTACTTCCATAATAACCTTCCCTCGTAACATAAATCAAGGATCTGAAAAGTTTGATATCGTTTCGTACAGTCCTCGATTTAATTTGATTTTTTTAGCAAAACTAGTATAAACTTGTGTATAATATATTATGATTTTTTGACCGAAACTTGCATTTTTAAAAGTTTTGTTGAATCAAATTTTCAGATGATTTTTTGTATAGACTTCCTTCATAGCCTTCGCTCGTAAATTATCTAAATGATCTTAAAAGTTTTACAACATTTCGAACAGTCCTCGATTTAATTAATTTTTTGACCAAAACTAGTATAAACTAGTGTATAATATATTACAATTTTTTGACCGGAACTTGCATTTCAAAAAGTTTCTTATATTCTATTTTTCAGATGATTCTTTGCATGGACACCCATCATAACCTTCCCTCGTAACATATAAGATGGATCTGGAAAGTTTGGTAGCATTTCTATCAGTCCCCGATTTAATTGATTTTTTTTACCGAAACTAGTATAAACTAATGTATAATGTATTACGATTTTTTGACCGAAACTCGCATTTCAAAAAGTTTCGTAGAATCTAATTTTCAATTGATTTTTTTGCATGGACTTCAATCATAACCTCCCCTCGTAACCTATAAGAAGGATCTGAAAAGTTTTGTATCGTTTCGAACAGTCCTCGATTTAATTTGATTTTTTTAGCAAAACTAGTATAAACTAGTGTATAATATATAATGATTTTTTGACCGAAACTTGCATTTCGAAAAGTTTCATAGAATCTAATTTTCAGATGATTTTTTGCAGTACTTCCATAATATCCTTCCCTCGTAAAATATAAGAAGGATCTGAAATGTTTGATATCGTTTCGTACAGTCCTTGATTTAATTTGATTTTTTGAGCAAACTACTATAAACTTGTGTATAATATATTATGATTTTTTGACAGAAACTTGCATTTGGAAAAGTTTTGTAGAATCAAGTTTTCCGATGATTCTTTTTGTATAGACTTCCATCATAACCTTCCCTCGTAAAATATATAATTATCTTAAAATTTTTGCAACATATCGAACAATCCTCCATTTAATTGATTTTTTGACCGAAATTAGTATAAACTAGTGTATAATATATTACTATTTTTTGACAGAAACTTGAATTTAAAAAAGTTTCGTAGAATCTAATTTTCAAATGAATATCTGCATGGACATCCATCATAACCTTCCCTCGTAACATATAAGATAGATCTTAAACGTTTTGTAGCATTTCGATCAGTCCCCGATTTAATTGATTTTTTTTACCGAAACTAGTATAAACTAATGTATAATATATTACGATATTTTGACCGAAACTCTCATTTCAAAAAGTTTCGTAGAATCTAATTTTCAATTGATTGTTTTGCATGGACTTCCATCATAACCTCCCCTCGTAACATATAAGAAGGATCTGAAGAGTTTTGTATCATTTCGAACAATCCTCGATTTAATTTGAATTTTTGAGCAAAACTAGTATAAACTAGTGTATAATATATAATGATTTTTTGACCGAAACTTGCATTTTTAAAAGTTTCATTGAATCTAATTTTCAGATGATTTTTTGCATGTACTTCCATAATAACCTTCCCTCGTAACATAAATCAAGGATCTGAAAAGTTTGATATCGTTTCGTACAGTCCTCGATTTAATTTGATTTTTTTAGCAAAACTAGTATAAACTTGTGTATAATATATTATGATTTTTTGACCGAAACTTGCATTTTTAAAAGTTTTGTTGAATCAAATTTTCAGATGATTTTTTGTATAGACTTCCTTCATAGCCTTCGCTCGTAAATTATCTAAATGATCTTAAAAGTTTTACAACATTTCGAACAGTCCTCGATTTAATTAATATTTTGACCAAAACTAGTATAAACTAGTGTATAATATATTACAATTTTTTGACCGGAACTTGCATTTCAAAAAGTTTCGTATATTCTATTTTTCAGATGATTCTTTGCATGGACACCCATCATAACCTTCCCTCGTAACATATAAGATGGATCTGGAAAGTTTGGTAGCATTTCTATCAGTCCCCGATTTAATTGATTTTTTTTACCGAAATATTATAAACTAATGTATAATATATTACGATTTTTTGACCGAAACTCGCATTTCAAAAAGTTTCGTAGAATCTAATTTTCAATTGATTTTTTTGCATGGACTTCAATCATAACCTCCCCTCGGAACCTATAAGAAGGATCTGAAAAGTTTTGTATCGTTTCGAACAGTCCTCGATTTAATTTGATTTTTTTAGCAAAACTAGTATAAACTAGTGTATAATATATAATGATTTTTTGACCGAAACTTGCATTTCGAAAAGTTTCATGGAATCTAATTTTCAGATAATTTTTTGCAGTACTTCCATAATATCCTTCCCTCGTAAAATATAAGAAGGATCTGAAATGTTTGATATCGTTTCGTACAGTCCTCGATTTAATTTGATTTTTTGAGCAAACTACTATAAACTTGTGCATAATATATTATGATTTTTTGACAGAAACTTGCATTTGGAAAAGTTTTGTAGAATCAAGTTTTCCGATGATTCTTTTTGTATAGACTTCCATCATAACCTTCCCTCGTAAAATATATAATTATCTTAAAATTTTTGCAACATATCGAACAATCCTCCATTTAATTGATTTTTTGACCGAAATTAGTATAAACTAGTGTATAATATATTACTATTTTTTGACAGAAACTTGAATTTAAAAAAGTTTCGTAGAATCTAATTTTCAAATGAATATCTGCATGGACATCCATCATAACCTTCCCTCGTAACATATAAGATAGATCTTAAACATTTTGTAGCATTTCGATCAGTCCCCGATTTAATTGATTTTTTTTACCGAAACTAGTATAAACTAATGTATAATATATTACGATTTTTTGACCGAAACTCGCATTTCAAAAAGTTTCGTAGAATCTAATTTTCAATTGATTGTTTTGCATGGACTTCCATCATAACCTCCCCTCGTAACATATAAGAAGGATCTGAAGAGTTTTGTATCATTTCGAACAATCCTCGATTTAATTTGAATTTTTGAGCAAAACTAGTATAAACTAGTGTATAATATATAATGATTTTTTGACCGAAACTTGCATTTTTAAAAGTTTCATTGAATCTAATTTTCAGATGATTTTTTGCATGTACTTCCATAATAACCTTCCCTCGTAACATAAATCAAGGATCTGAAAAGTTTGAAATCGTTTCGTACAGTCCTCGATTTAATTTGATTTTTTTAGCAAAACTAGTATAAACTTGTGTATAATATATTATGATTTTTTGACCGAAACTTGCATTTTTAAAAGTTTTGTTGAATCAAATTTTCAGATGATTTTTTGTATAGACTTCCTTCATAGCCTTCGCTCGTAAATTATCTAAATGATCTTAAAAGTTTTACAACATTTCGAACAGTCCTCGATTTAATTAATTTTTTGACCAAAACTAGTATAAACTAGTGTATAATATATTACAATTTTTTGACCGGAACTTGCATTTCAAAAAGTTTCGTATATTCTATTTTTCAGATGATTCTTTGCATGGACACCCATCATAACCTTCCCTCGTAACATATATGATGGATCTGGAAAGTTTGGTAGCATTTCTATCAGTCCCCGATTTAATTGATTTTTTTTACCGAAACTAGTATAAACTAATGTATAATATATTACGATTTTTTGACCGAAACTCGCATTTCAAAAAGTTTCGTAGAATCTAATTTTCAATTGATTTTTTTGCATGGACTTCAATCATAACCTCCCCTCGTAACCTATAAGAAGGATCTGAAAAGTTTTGTATCGTTTCGAACAGTCCTCGATTTAATTTGATTTTTTTAGCAAAACTAGTATAAACTAGTGTATAATATATAATGATTTTTTGACCGAAACTTGCATTTCGAAAAGTTTCATAGAATCTAATTTTCAGATAATTTTTTGCAGTACTTCCATAATATCCTTCCCTCGTAAAATATAAGAAGGATCTGAAATGTTTGATATCGTTTCGTACAGTCCTCGATTTAATTTGATTTTTTGAGCAAACTACTATAAACTTGTGTATAATATATTATGATATTTTGACAGAAACTTGCATTTGGAAAAGTTTTGTAGAATCAAGTTTTCCGATGATTCTTTTTGTATGGACTTCCATCATAACCTTCCCTCGTAAAATATATAATTATCTTAAAATTTTTGCAACATATCGAACAATCCTCCATTTAATTGATTTTTTGACCGAAATTAGTAAAAACTAGTGTATAATATATTACTATTTTTTGACAGAAACTTGAATTTAAAAAAGTTTCGTAGAATCTAATTTTCAAATGAATATCTGCATGGACATCCATCATAACCTTCCCTCGTAACATATAAGATAGATCTTAAACGTTTTGTAGCATTTCGATCAGTCCCCGATTTAATTGATTTTTTTTACCGAAACTAGTATAAACTAATTTATAATATATTACGATTTTTTGACCGAAACTCGCATTTCAAAAAGTTTCGTAGAATCTAATTTTCAATTGATTGTTTTGCATGGACTTCCATCATAACCTCCCCTCGTAACATATAAGAAGGATCTGAAGAGTTTTGTATCGTTTCGAACAATCCTCGATTTAATTTGAATTTTTGAGCAAAACTAGTATAAACTAGTGTATAATATATAATGATTTTTTGACCGAAACTTGCATTTTTAAAAGTTTCATTGAATCTAATTTTCAGATGATTTTTTGCATGTACTTCCATAATAACCTTCCTTCGTAACATATATCAAGGATCTGAAAAGTTTGATATCGTTTCGTATAGTCCTCGATTTAATTTGATTTTTTTAGCAAAACTAGTATAAACTTGTGTATAATATATTATGATTTTTTGACCGAAACTTGCATTTTTAAAAGTTTTGTTGAATCAAATTTTCAGATGATTTTTTGTATAAACTTCCTTCATAGCCTTCGCTCGTAAATTATCTAAATGATCTTAAAAGTTTTACAACATTTCGAACAGTCCTGATTTAATTAATTTTTTGACCAAAACTAGTATAAACTAGTGTATAATATATTACAATTTTTTGACCGGAACTTGCATTTCAAAAAGTTTCGTATATTCTATTTTTCAGATGATTCTTTGCATGGACACCCATCATAACCTTCCCTCATAACATATAAGATGGATCTGGAAAGTTTGGTAGCATTTCTATCAGTCCCCGATTTAATTGATTTTTTTTACCGAAACTAGTATAAACTAATGTATAATATATTACGATTTTTTGACTGAAACTCGCATTTCAAAAAGTTTCGTAGAATCTAATTTTCAATTGATTTTTTTGCATGGACTTCAATCATAACCTCCCCTCGTAACCTATAAGAAGGATCTGAAAAGTTTTGTATCGTTTCGAACAGTCCTCGATTTAATTTGATTTTTTTAGCAAAACTAGTATAAACTAGTGTATAATATATAATGATTTTTTGACCGAAACTTGCATTTCGAAAAGTTTCATAGAATCTAATTTTCAGATAATTTTTTGCAGTACTTCCATAATATCCTTCCCTCGTAAAATATAAGAAGGATCTGAAATGTTTGATATCGTTTCGTACAGTCCTCGATTTAATTTGATTTTTTGAGCAAACTACTATAAACTTGTGTATAATATATTATGATATTTTGACAGAAACTTGCATTTGGAAAAGTTTTGTAGAATCAAGTTTTCCGATGATTCTTTTTGTATGGACTTCCATCATAACCTTCCCTCGTAAAATATATAATTATCTTAAAATTTTTGCAACATATCGAACAATCCTCCATTTAATTGATTTTTTGACCGAAATTAGTAAAAACTAGTGTATAATATATTACTATTTTTTGACAGAAACTTGAATTTAAAAAAGTTTCGTAGAATCTAATTTTCAAATGAATATCTGCATGGACATCCATCATAACCTTCCCTCGTAACATATAAGATAGATCTTAAACGTTTTGTAGCATTTCGATCAGTCCCCGATTTAATTGATTTTTTTTACCGAAACTAGTATAAACTAATTTATAATATATTACGATTTTTTGACCGAAACTCGCATTTCAAAAAGTTTCGTAGAATCTAATTTTCAATTGATTGTTTTGCATGGACTTCCATCATAACCTCCCCTCGTAACATATAAGAAGGATCTGAAGAGTTTTGTATCGTTTCGAACAATCCTCGATTTAATTTGAATTTTTGAGCAAAACTAGTATAAACTAGTGTATAATATATAATGATTTTTTGACCGAAACTTGCATTTTTAAAAGTTTCATTGAATCTAATTTTCAGATGATTTTTTGCATGTACTTCCATAATAACCTTCCTTCGTAACATATATCAAGGATCTGAAAAGTTTGATATCGTTTCGTATAGTCCTCGATTTAATTTGATTTTTTTAGCAAAACTAGTATAAACTTGTGTATAATATATTATGATTTTTTGACCGAAACTTGCATTTTTAAAAGTTTTGTTGAATCAAATTTTCAGATGATTTTTTGTATAAACTTCCTTCATAGCCTTCGCTCGTAAATTATCTAAATGATCTTAAAAGTTTTACAACATTTCGAACAGTCCTGATTTAATTAATTTTTTGACCAAAACTAGTATAAACTAGTGTATAATATATTACAATTTTTTGACCGGAACTTGCATTTCAAAAAGTTTCGTATATTCTATTTTTCAGATGATTCTTTGCATGGACACCCATCATAACCTTCCCTCGTAACATATAAGATGGATCTGGAAAGTTTGGTAGCATTTCTATCAGTCCCCGATTTAATTGATTTTTTTTACCGAAACTAGTATAAACTAATGTATAATATATTACGATTTTTTGACTGAAACTCGCATTTCAAAAAGTTTCGTAGAATCTAATTTTCAATTGATTTTTTTGCATGGACTTCAATCATAACCTCCCCTCGTAACCTATAAGAAGGATCTGAAAAGTTTTGTATCGTTTCGAACAGTCCTCGATTTAATTTGATTTTTTTAGCAAAACTAGTATAAACTAGTGTATAATATATAATGATTTTTTGACCGAAACTTGCATTTCGAAAAGTTTCATAGAATCTAATTTTCAGATGATTTTTTGCAGTACTTCCATAATATCCTTCCCTCGTAAAATATAAGAAGGATCTGAAATGTTTGATATCGTTTCGTACAGTCCTCGATTTAATTTGATTTTTTGAGCAAACTACTATAAACTTGTGTATAATATATTATGATTTTTTGACAGAAACTTGTATTTGGAAAAGTTTTGTAGAATCAAGTTTTCCGATGATTCTTTTTGTATGGACTTCCATCATAACCTTCCCTCTTAAAATATATAATTATCTTAAAATTTTTGCAACATATCGAACAATCCTCCATTTAATTGATTTTTTGACCGAAATTAGTATAAACTAGTGTATAATATATTACAATTTTTTGACCGGAACTTGCATTTCAAAAAGTTTCGTATATTCTATTTTTCAGATGATTCTTTGCATGGACACCCATCATAACCTTCCCTCGTAACATATACGATCGATCTGGAAAGTTTGGTAGCATTTCTATCAGTCCCCGATTTAATTGATTTTTTTTACCGAAACTAGTATAAACTAATGTATAATATATTACGATTTTTTGACCGAAACTCGCATTTCAAAAAGTTTCGTAGAATCTAATTTTCAATTGATTGTTTTGCATGGACTTCCATCATAACCTCCCCTCGTAACATATAAGAAGGATCTGAAGAGTTTTGTATCATTTCGAACAATCCTCGATTTAATTTGAATTTTTGAGCAAAACTAGTATAAACTAGTGTATAATATATAATGATTTTTTGACCGAAACTTGCATTTTTAAAAGTTTCATTGAATCTAATTTTCAGATGATTTTTTGCATGTACTTCCATAATAACCTTCCCTCGTAACATAAATCAAGGATCTGAAAAGTTTGATATCGTTTCGTACAGTCCTCAATTTAATTTGATTTTTTTAGCAAAACTAGTATAAACTTGTGTATAATATATTATGATTTTTTGACCGAAACTTGCATTTTAAAAGTTTTGTTGAATCAAATTTTCAGATGATTTTTTGTATAGACTTCCTTCATAGCCTTCGCTCGTAAATTATCTAAATGATCTTAAAAGTTTTACAACATTTCGAACAGTCCTCGATTTAATTAATTTTTTGACCAAAACTAGTATAAACTAGTGTATAATATATTACAATTTTTTGACCGGAACTTGCATTTCAAAAAGTTTCGTATATTCTATTTTTCAGATGATTCTTTGCATGGACACCCATCATAACCTTCCCTCGTAACATATAAGATGGATCTGGAAAGTTTGGTAGCATTTCTATCAGTCCCCGATTTAATTGATTTTTTTTACCGAAACTAGTATAAACTAATGTATAATATATTACGATTTTTTGACCGAAACTCGCATTTCAAAAAGTTTCGTAGAATCTAATTTTCAATTGATGTTTTTGCATGGACTTCAATCATAACCTCCCCTCGTAACCTATAAGAAGGATCTGAAAAGTTTTGTATCGTTTCGAACAGTCCTCGATTTAATTTGATTTTTTTAGCAAAACTAGTATAAACTAGTGTATAATATATAATGATTTTTTGACCGAAACTTGCTTTTCGAAAAGTTTCATAGAATCTAATTTTCAGATGATTTTTTGCAGTACTTCCATAATATCCTTCCCTCGTAAAATATAAGAAGGATCTGAAAAGTTTGATATCGTTTCGTACAGTCCTCGATTTAATTTGATTTTTTGAGCAAACTACTATAAACTTGTGTATAATATATTATGATTTTTTGACAGAAACTTGTATTTGGAAAAGTTTTGTAGAATCAAGTTTTCCGATGATTCTTTTTGTATGGACTTCCATCATAACCTTCCCTCTTAAAATATATAATTATCTTAAAATTTTTGCAACATATCGAACAATCCTCCATTTAATTGATTTTTTGACCGAAATTAGTATAAACTAGTGTATAATATATTACAATTTTTTGACCGGAACTTGCATTTCAAAAAGTTTCGTATATTCTATTTTTCAGATGATTCTTTGCATGGACACCCATCATAACCTTCCCTCGTAACATATAAGATGGATCTGGAAAGTTTGGTAGCATTTCTATCAGTCCCCGATTTAATTGATTTTTTTTACCGAAACTAGTATAAACTAATGTATAATATATTACGATTTTTTGACCGAAACTCGCATTTCAAAAAGTTTCGTAGAATCTAATTTTCAATTGATTGTTTTGCATGGACTTCCATCATAACCTCCCCTCGTAACATATAAGAAGGATCTGAAGAGTTTTGTATCATTTCGAACAATCCTCGATTTAATTTGAATTTTTGAGCAAAACTAGTATAAACTAGTGTATAATATATAATGATTTTTTGACCGAAACTTGCATTTTTAAAAGTTTCATTGAATCTAATTTTCAGATGATTTTTTGCATGTACTTCCATAATAACCTTCCCTCGTAACATAAATCAAGGATCTGAAAAGTTTGATATCGTTTCGTACAGTCCTCGATTTAATTTGATTTTTTTAGCAAAACTAGTATAAACTTGTGTATAATATATTATGATTTTTTGACCGAAACTTGCATTTTTAAAAGTTTTGTTGAATCAAATTTTCAGATGATTTTTTGTATAGACTTCCTTCATAGCCTTCGCTCGTAAATTATCTAAATGATCTTAAAAGTTTTACAACATTTCGAACAGTCCTCGATTTAATTAATTTTTTGACCAAAACTAGTATAAACTAGTGTATAATATATTACAATTTTTTGACCGGAACTTGCATTTCAAAAAGTTTCGTATATTCTATTTTTCAGATGATTCTTTGCATGGACACCCATCATAACCTTCCCTCGTAACATATAAGATGGATCTGGAAAGTTTGGTAGCATTTCTATCAGTCCCCGATTTAATTGATTTTTTTTACCGAAACTAATATAAACTAATGTATAATATATTACGATTTTTTGACCGAAACTCGCATTTCAAAAAGTTTCGTAGAATCTAATTTTCAATTGATGTTTTTGCATGGACTTCAATCATAACCTCCCCTCGTAACCTATAAAAAGGATCTGAAAAGTTTTGTATCGTTTCGAACAGTCCTCGATTTAATTTGATTTTTTTAGAAAAACTAGTATAAACTAGTGTATAAAATATAATGATTTTTTGACCGAAACTTGCATTTCGAAAAGTTTCATAGAATCTAATTTTCAGATGATTTTTTGCAGTACTTCCATAATATCCTTCCCTCGTAAAATATAAGAAGGATCTGAAAAGTTTGATATCGTTTCGTACAATCCTCGATTTAATTTGATTTTTTGAGCAAACTACTATAAACTTGTGTATAATATATTATGATTTTTTGACCGAAACTTGCATTCGGAAAAGTTTTGTAGAATCATATTTTCCGATGATTTTTTTTGTATGGACTTCCATCATAACCTTCCCTCGTAAAATATATAAATTATCTTAAAATTTTTGCAACATTTCGAACAATCCTCCATTTAATTGATTTTTTGACCGAAATTAGTATAAACTAGTGTATAATATATTACTATTTTTTGACAGAAACTTGAATTTAAAAAAGTTTCGTAGAATCTAATTTTCAAATGAATTTCTACATGGACATCAATCATATCCTTCCCTCGTAACATATAAGATAGCTCTTAAACATTTTGTAGCATTTCGATCAGTCCCCGATTTAATTGATTTTTTTTACCGAAACTAGTATAAACTAATGTATAATATATTACGATTTTTTGACCGAAACTCGCAGTTCAAAAAGTTTCGTAGAATCTAATTTTCAATTGATTTTTTTGCATGGACTTCCATCATAACCTCCCCTCATAACATATAAGAAGGATCTGAAAAGTTTTGTATCGTTTCGAACAGTCCTCGATTTAATTTTATTTTTTGAGCAAAACTAGTATAAACTAGTGTATAATATATAATGATTTTTTGACCGAAACTTGCATTTTTAAAAGTTTCATTGAATCTAATTTTCAGATGATTTTTTGCATGTACTCCCATAATAACCTTCCCTCGTAACATATATCAAGGATCTGAAAAGTTTGATATCGTTTCATACAGTCCTCGATTTAATTTGATTTTTTTAGCAAAACTAGTATAAACTTGTGTATAATATATTATGATTTTTTGACCGAAACTTGCATTTTTAAAAGTTTTGTTGAATCAAATTTCCAGATGATTTTTTGTATAGACTTCCTTCATAGCCTTCGCTCGTAAATTATCTAAATGATCTTAAAAGTTTTACAACATTTCGAACAGTCCTCGATTTAATTAATTTTTTGACCAAAACTAGTATAAACTAGTGTATAATATATTACAATTTTTTGACCGGAACTTGCATCTCAAAAAGTTTCGTATATTCTATTTTTCAGATGATTCTTTGCATGGACACCCATCATAACCTTCCCTCGTAACATATAAGATGGATCTGGAAAGTTTGGTAGCATTTCTATCAGTCCCCGATTTAATTGATTTTTTTTACCGAAACTAGTATAAACTAATGTATAATATATTACGATTTTTTGACCGAAACTCGCATTTCAAAAAGTTTCGTAGAATCTAATTTTCAATTGATGTTTTTGCATGGACTTCAATCATAACCTCCCCTCGTAACCTATAAGAAGGATCTGAAAAGTTTTGTATCGTTTCGAACAGTCCTCGATTTAATTTGATTTTTTTAGCAAAACTAGTATAAACTAGTGTATAATATATAATGATTTTTTGACCGAAACATGCATTTCGAAAAGTTTCATACAATCTAATTTTCAGATGATTTTTTGCAGTACTTCCATAATATCCTTCCCTCGTAAAATATAAGAAGGATCTGAAAAGTTTGATATCGTTTCGTACAGTCCTCGATTTAATTTGATTTTTTGAGCAAACTACTATAAACTTGTGTATAATATATTATGATTTTTTGACCGAAACTTGCATTTGGAAAAGTTTTGTAGAATCATGTTTTCCGATGATTCTTTTTGTATGGACTTCCATCATAACCTTCCCTCGTAAAATATATAAATTATCTTAAAATTTTTGCAACATTTCGAACAATCCTCCATTTAATTGATTTTTTGACTGAAATTAGTATAAACTAGTGTATAATATATTACTATTTTTTGACAGAAACTTGAATTTAAAAAAGTTTCGTAGAATCTAATTTTCAAATGAATTTCTGCATGGACATCCATCATATCCTTCCCTCGTAACATATAAGATAGATCTTAAACATTTTGTAGCATTTCGATCAGTCCCCGATTTAATTGATTTTTTTTTACCGAAACTAGTATAAACTAATGTATAATATATTACGATTTTTTGACCTAAACTCGCATTTCAAAAAGTTTCGTAGAATCTAATTTTCAATTGATTGTTTTGCATGGACTTCCATCATAACCTCCCCTCGTAACATATAAGAAGGATCTGAAAAGTTTTGTATCGTTACGAATAGTCCTCGATTTAATTTGATTTTTTGAGCAAAACTAGTATAAACTAGTGTATAATATATAATGATTTTTTGACCGAAACTTGCATTTTTAAAAGTTTCATTGAATCTAATTTTCAGATGATTTTTTGCATGTACTTCCATAATAACCTTCCCTCGTAACATATATCAAGGATCTGAAAAGTTTTATATCGTTTCGTACAGTCCTCGATTTAATTTGATTTTTTTAGCAAAACTAGTATAAACTTGTGTATAATATATTATGATTTTTTGACCGAAACTTGCATTTTTAAAAGTTTTGTTGAATCAAATTTTCAGATGATATTTTGTATAGACTTCCTTCATAGCCTTCGCTCGTAAGATATCTAAATGATCTTAAAAGTTTTACAACATTTTGAACAGTCCTCGATTTAATTAATTTTTTGACCAAAACTAGTATAAACTAGTGTATAAAATATTACAATTTTTTGACCAGAACTTGCATTTCAAAAAGTTTCGTATATTCTATTTTTCAGATGATTCTTTGCATGGACACCCATCATAACCTTCCCTTATAACATATAAGATGGATCTGGAAACTTTGGTAGCATTTCTATCAGTCCCTGATTTAATTGATTTTTTTTACCGAAACTAGTATAAACTAATGTATAATATATTACGATTTTTTGACCGAAACTCGCATTTCAAAAAGTTTCGTATAATCTAATTTTCAATTGATTTTTTTGCATGGACTTCAATCATAACCTCCCCTCGTAACCTATAAGAAGGATCTGAAAGGTTTTGTATCGTTTCGAACAGTCCTCGATATAATTTGATTTTTTTAGCAAAACTAGTATAAACTAGTGTATAATATATAATGATTTTTTGACCGAAACTTGCATTTCGAAAAGTTTCATAGAATCTAATTTTCAGATGATTTTTTGCAGTACTTCCATAATATCCTTCCCTCGTAAAATATAAGAAGGATCTGAAAAGTTTGATATCGTTTCGTACAATCCTCGATTTAATTTGATTTTTTGAGCAAACTACTATAAACTTGTGTATAATATATTATGATTTTTTGACCGAAACTTGCATTCGGAAAAGTTTTGTAGAATCATGTTTTCCGATGATTTTTTTTGTATGGACTTCCATCATAACCTTCCCTCGTAAAATATATAAATTATCTTAAAATTTTTGCAACATTTCGAACAATCCTCCATTTAATTGATTTTTTGACCGAAATTAGTATAAACTAGTGTATAATATATTACTATTTTTTGACAGAAACTTGAATTTAAAAAAGTTTCGTAGAATCTAATTTTCAAATGAATTTCTACATGGACATCAATCATATCCTTCCCTCGTAACATATAAGATAACTCTTAAACATTTTGTAGCATTTCGATCAGTCCCCGATTTAATTGATTTTTTTTACCGAAACTAGTATAAACTAATGTATAATATATTACGATTTTTTGACCGAAACTCGCATTTCAAAAAGTTTCGTAGAATCTAATTTTCAATTGATTTTTTTGCATGGACTTCCATCATAACCTCCCCTCATAACATATAAGAAGGATCTGAAAAGTTTTGTATCGTTTCGAACAGTCCTCGATTTAATTTGATTTTTTGAGCAAAACTAGTATAAACTAGTGTATAATATATAATGATTTTTTGACCGAAACTTGCATTTTTAAAAGTTTCATTGAATCTAATTTTCAGATGATTTTTTGCATGTACTTCCATAATAACCTTCCCTCGTAACATAAATCAAGGATCTGAAAAGTTTGATATCGTTTCGTACAGTCCTCGATTTAATTTGATTTTTTTAGCAAAACTAGTATAAACTTGTGTATAATATATTATGATTTTTTGACCGAAACTTGCATTTTTAAAAGTTTTGTTGAATCAAATTTTCAGATGATTTTTTGTATAGACTTCCTTCATAGCCTTCGCTCGTAAATTATCTAAATGATCTTAAAAGTTTTACAACATTTCGAACAGTCCTCGATTTAATTAATTTTTTGACCAAAACTAGTATAAACTAGTGTATAATATATTACAATTTTTTGACCGGAACTTGCATTTCAAAAAGTTTCTTATATTCTATTTTTCAGATGATTCTTTGCATGGACACCCATCATAACCTTCCCTCGTAACATATAAGATGGATCTGGAAAGTTTGGTAGCATTTCTATCAGTCCCCGATTTAATTGATTTTTTTTACCGAAACTAGTATAAACTAATGTATAATATATTACGATTTTTTGACCGAAACTCGCATTTCAAAAAGTTTCGTAGAATCTAATTTTCAATTGATTTTTTTGCATGGACTTCAATCATAACCTCCCCTCGTAACCTATAAGAAGGATCTGAAAAGTTTTGTATCGTTTCGAACAGTCCTCGATTTAATTTGATTTTTTTAGCAAAACTAGTATAAACTAGTGTATAATATATAATGATTTTTTGACCGAAACTTGCATTTCGAAAATTTTCATAGAATCTAATTTTCAGATGATTTTTTGCAGTACTTCCATAATATCCTTCCCTCGTAAAATATAAGAAGGATTTGAAATGTTTGATATCGTTTCGTACAGTCCTTGATTTAATTTGATTTTTTGAGCAAACTACTATAAACTTGTGTATAATATATTATGATTTTTTGACAGAAACTTGCATTTGGAAAAGTTTTGTAGAATCAAGTTTTCCGATGATTCTTTTTGTATAGACTTCCATCATAACCTTCCCTCGTAAAATATATAATTATCTTAAAATTTTTGCAACATATCGAACAATCCTCCATTTAATTGATTTTTTGACCGAAATTAGTATAAACTAGTGTATAATATATTACTATTTTTTGACAGAAACTTGAATTTAAAAAAGTTTCGTAGAATCTAATTTTCAAATGAATATCTGCATGGACATCCATCATAACCTTCCCTCGTAACATATAAGATAGATCTTAAACGTTTTGTAGCATTTCGATCAGTCCCCGATTTAATTGATTTTTTTTACCGAAACTAGTATAAACTAATGTATAATATATTACGATTTTTTGACCGAAACTCACATTTCAAAAAGTTTCGTAGAATCTAATTTTCAATTGATTGTTTTGCATGGACTTCCATCATAACCTCCCCTCGTAACATATAAGAAGGATCTGAAGAGTTTTGTATCATTTCGAACAATCCGCGATTTAATTTGAATTTTTGAGCAAAACTAGTATAAACTAGTGTATAATATATAATGATTTTTTGACCGAAACTTGCATTTTTAAAAGTTTCATTGAATCTAATTTTCAGATGATTTTTTGCATGTACTTCCATAATAACCTTCCCTCGTAACATAAATCAAGGATCTGAAAAGTTTGATATCGTTTCGTACAGTCCTCGATTTAATTTGATTTTTTTAGCAAAACTAGTATAAACTTGTGTATAATATATTATGATTTTTTGACCGAAACTTGCATTTTTAAAAGTTTTGTTAAATCAAATTTTCAGATGATTTTTTGTATAGACTTCCTTCATAGCCTTCGCTCGTAAATTATCTAAATGATCTTAAAAGTTTTACAACATTTCGAACAGTCCTCGATTTAATTAATTTTTTGACCAAAACTAGTATAAACTAGTGTATAATATATTACAATTTTTTGACCGGAACTTGCATTTCAAAAAGTTTCTTATATTCTATTTTTCAGATGATTCTTTGCATGGACACCCATCATAACCTTCCCTCGTAACATATAAGATGGATCTGGAAAGTTTGGTAGCATTTCTATCAGTCCCCGATTTAATTGATTTTTTTTACCGAAACTAGTATAAACTAATGTATAATGTATTACGATTTTTTGACCGAAACTCGCATTTCAAAAAGTTTCGTAGAATCTAATTTTCAATTGATTTTTTTGCATGGACTTCAATCATAACCTCCCCTCGTAACCTATAAGAAGGATCTGAAAAGTTTTGTATCGTTTCGAACAGTCCTCGATTTAATTTGATTTTTTTAGCAAAACTAGTATAAACTAGTGTATAATATATAATGATTTTTTGACCGAAACTTGCATTTCGAAAAGTTTCATAGAATCTAATTTTCAGATGATTTTTTGCAGTACTTCCATAATATCCTTCCCTCGTAAAATATAAGAAGGATCTGAAATGTTTGATATCGTTTCGTACAGTCCTTGATTTAATTTGATTTTTTGAGCAAACTACTATAAACTTGTGTATAATATATTATGATTTTTTGACAGAAACTTGCATTTGGAAAAGTTTTGTAGAATCAAGTTTTCCGATGATTCTTTTTGTATAGACTTCCATCATAACCTTCCCTCGTAAAATATATAATTATCTTAAAATTTTTGCAACATATCGAACAATCCTCCATTTAATTGATTTTTTGACCGAAATTAGTATAAACTAGTGTATAATATATTACTATTTTTTGACAGAAACTTGAATTTAAAAAAGTTTCGTAGAATCTAATTTTCAAATGAATATCTGCATGGACATCCATCATAACCTTCCCTCGTAACATATAAGATAGATCTTAAACGTTTTGTAGCATTTCGATCAGTCCCCGATTTAATTGATTTTTTTTACCGAAACTAGTATAAACTAATGTATAATATATTACGATTTTTTGACCGAAACTCGCATTTCAAAAAGTTTCGTAGAATCTAATTTTCAATTGATTGTTTTGCATGGACTTCCATCATAACCTCCCCTCGTAACATATAAGAAGGATCTGAAGAGTTTTGTATCATTTCGAACAATCCTCGATTTAATTTGAATTTTTGAGCAAAACTAGTATAAACTAGTGTATAATATATAATGATTTTTTGACCGAAACTTGCATTTTTAAAAGTTTCATTGAATCTAATTTTCAGATGATTTTTTGCATGTACTTCCATAATAACCTTCCCTCGTAACATAAATCAAGGATCTGAAAAGTTTGATATCGTTTCGTACAGTCCTCGATTTAATTTGATTTATTTAGCAAAACTAGTATAAACTTGTGTATAATATATTATGATTTTTTGACCGAAACTTGCATTTTTAAAAGTTTTGTTGAATCAAATTTTCAGATGATTTTTTGTATAGACTTCCTTCATAGCCTTCGCTCGTAAATTATCTAAATGATCTTAAAAGTTTTACAACATTTCGAACAGTCCTCGATTTAATTAATTTTTTGACCAAAACTAGTATAAACTAGTGTATAATATATTACAATTTTTTGACCGGAACTTGCATTTCAAAAAGTTTCGTATATTCTATTTTTCAGATGATTCTTTGCATGGACACCCATCATAACCTTCCCTCGTAACATATAAGATGGATCTGGAAAGTTTGGTAGCATTTCTATCAGTCCCCGATTTAATTGATTTTTTTTACCGAAACTAGTATAAACTAATGTATAATATATTACGATTTTTTGACCGAAACTCGCATTTCAAAAAGTTTCGTAGAATCTAATTTTCAATTGATTTTTTTGCATGGACTTCAATCATAACCTCCCCTCGTAACCTATAAGAAGGATCTGAAAAGTTTTGTATCGTTTCGAACAGTCCTCGATTTAATTTGATTTTTTTAGCAAAACTAGTATAAACTAGTGTATAATATATAATGATTTTTTGACCGAAACTTGCATTTCGAAAAGTTTCATAGAATCTAATTTTCAGATAATTTTTTGCAGTACTTCCATAATATCCTTCCCTCGTAAAATATAAGAAGGATCTGAAATGTTTGATATCGTTTCGTACAGTCCTCGATTTAATTTGATTTTTTGAGCAAACTACTATAAACTTGTGTATAATATATTATGATATTTTGACAGAAACTTGCATTTGGAAAAGTTTTGTAGAATCAAGTTTTCCGATGATTCTTTTTGTATGGACTTCCATCATAACCTTCCCTCGTAAAATATATAATTATCTTAAAATTTTTGCAACATATCGAACAATCCTCCATTTAATTGATTTTTTGACCGAAATTAGTAAAAACTAGTGTATAATCTATTACTATTTTTTGACAGAAACTTGAATTTAAAAAAGTTTCGTAGAATCTAATTTTCAAATGAATATCTGCATGGACATCCATCATAACCTTCCCTCGTAACATATAAGATAGATCTTAAACGTTTTGTAGCATTTCGATCAGTCCCCGATTTAATTGATTTTTTTTACCGAAACTAGTATAAACTAATGTATAATATATTACGATTTTTTGACCGAAACTCGCATTTCAAAAAGTTTCGTAGAATCTAATTTTCAATTGATTGTTTTGCATGGACTTCCATCATAACCTCCCCTCGTAACATATAAGAAGGATCTGAAGAGTTTTGTATCATTTCGAACAATCCTCGATTTAATTTGAATTTTTGAGCAAAACTAGTATAAACTAGTGTATAATATATAATGATTTTTTGACCGAAACTTGCATTTTTAAAAGTTTCATTGAATCTAATTTTCAGATGATTTTTTGCATGTACTTCCATAATAACCTTCCCTCGTAACATAAATCAAGGATCTGAAAAGTTTGATATCGTTTCGTACAGTCCTCGATTTAATTTGATTTATTTAGCAAAACTAGTATAAACTTGTGTATAATATATTATGATTTTTTGACCGAAACTTGCATTTTTAAAAGTTTTGTTGAATCAAATTTTCAGATGATTTTTTGTATAGACTTCCTTCATAGCCTTCGCTCGTAAATTATCTAAATGATCTTAAAAGTTTTACAACATTTCGAACAGTCCTCGATTTAATTAATTTTTTGACCAAAACTAGTATAAACTAGTGTATAATATATTACAATTTTTTGACCGGAACTTGCATTTCAAAAAGTTTCGTATATTCTATTTTTCAGATGATTCTTTGCATGGACACCCATCATAACCTTCCCTCGTAACATATAAGATGGATCTGGAAAGTTTGGTAGCATTTCTATCAGTCCCCGATTTAATTGATTTTTTTTACCGAAACTAGTATAAACTAATGTATAATATATTACGATTTTTTGACCGAAACTCGCATTTCAAAAAGTTTCGTAGAATCTAATTTTCAATTGATTTTTTTGCATGGACTTCAATCATAACCTCCCCTCATAACATATAAGAAGGATCTGAAAAGTTTTGTATCGTTTCGAACAGTCATCGATTTAATTTGATTTTTTGAGCAAAACTAGTATAAACTAGTGTATAATATATAATGATTTTTTGACCGAAACTGGCATTTTGAAAAGTTTCATAGAATCTAATTTTCAGATGATTTTTTGCATGTACTTCCATAATAACCTTCCCTCGTAACATATATCAAGGATCTGAAAAGTTTGATATCGTTTCGTACAGTCCTCGATTTAATTTGATTTTTTTAGCAAAACTAGTATAAACTTGTGTATAATATATTATGATTTTTTGACCGAAACTTGCATTTTTAAAAGTTTTGTTGAATCAAATTTTCAGATGATTTTTTGTATAGACTTCCTTCATAGCCTTCGCTCGTAAATTATCTAAATGATCTTAAAAGTTTTACAACATTTCGAACAGTCCTCGATTTAATTAATTTTTTGACCAAAACTAGTATAAACTAGTGTATAATATATTACAATTTTTTGACCGGAACTTGCATTTCAAAAAGTTTCGTATATTCTATTTTTCAGATGATTCTTTGCATGGACACCCATCATAACCTTCCCTCGTAACATATAAGATGGATCTGGAAAGTTTGGTAGCATTTCTATCAGTCCCCGATTTAATTGATTTTTTTTACCGAAACTAGTATAAACTAATGTATAATATATTACGATTTTTTGACCGAAACTCGCATTTCAAAAAGTTTCGTAGAATCTAATTTTCAATTGATTTTTTTGCATGGACTTCAATCATAACCTCCCCTCGTAACCTATAAGAAGGATCTGAAAAGTTTTGTATCGTTTCGAACAGTCCTCGATTTAATTTGATTTTTTTAGCAAAACTAGTATAAACTAGTGTATAAAATATAATGATTTTTTGACCGAAACTTGCATTTCGAAAAGTTTCATAGAATCTAATTTTCAGATGATTTTTTGCAGTACTTCAATAATATCCTTCCCTCGTAAAATATAAGAAGGATCTGAAAAGTTTGATATCGTTTCGTACAATCCTCGATTTAATTTGATTTTTTGAGCAAACTACTATAAACTTGTGTATAATATATTATGATTTTTTGACCGAAACTTGCATTCGGAAAAGTTTTGTAGAATCATGTTTTCCGATGATTTTTTTTGTATGGACTTCCATCATAACCCTCCCTCGTAAAATATATAAATTATCTTAAAATTTTTGCAACATTTCGAACAATCCTCCATTTAATTGATTTTTTGACCGAAATTAGTATAAACTAGTGTATAATATATTACTATTTTTTGACAGAAACTTGAATTTAAAAAAGTTTCGTAGAATCTAATTTTCAAATGAATTTCTACATGGACATCAATCATATCCTTCCCTCGTAACATATAAGATAGCTCTTAAACATTTTGTAGCATTTCGATCAGTCCCCGATTTAATTGATTTTTTTTACCGAAACTAGTATAAACTAATGTATAATATATTACGATTTTTTGACCGAAACTCGCAGTTCAAAAAGTTTCGTAGAATCTAATTTTCAATTGATTTTTTTGCATGGACTTCCATCATAACCTCCCCTCATAACATATAAGAAGGATCTGAAAAGTTTTGTATCGTTTCGAACAGTCCTCGATTTAATTTTATTTTTTGAGCAAAACTAGTATAAACTAGTGTATAATATATAATGATTTTTTGACCGAAACTTGCATTTTTAAAAGTTTCATTGAATCTAATTTTCAGATGATTTTTTGCATGTACTCCCATAATAACCTTCCCTCGTAACATATATCAAGGATCTGAAAAGTTTGATATCGTTTCATACAGTCCTCGATTTAATTTGATTTTTTTAGCAAAACTAGTATAAACTTGTGTATAATATATTATGATTTTTTGACCGAAACTTGCATTTTTAAAAGTTTTGTTGAATCAAATTTCCAGAAGATTTTTTGTATAGACTTCCTTCATAGCCTTTGCTCGTAAATTATCTAAATGATCTTAAAAGTTTTACAACATTTCGAACAGTCCTCGATTTAATTAATTTTTTGACCAAAACTAGTATAAACTAGTGTATAATATATTACAATTTTTTGACCGGAACTTGCATCTCAAAAAGTTTCGTATATTCTATTTTTCAGATGATTCTTTGCATGGACACCCATCATAACCTTCCCTCGTAACATATAAGATGGATCTGGAAAGTTTGGTAGCATTTCTATCAGTCCCCGATTTAATTGATTTTTTTTACCGAAACTAGTATAAACTAATGTATAATATATTACGATTTTTTGACCGAAACTCGCATTTCAAAAAGTTTCGTAGAATCTAATTTTCAATTGATGTTTTTGCATGGACTTCAATCATAACCTCCCCTCGTAACCTATAAGAAGGATCTGAAAAGTTTTGTATCGTTTCGAACAGTCCTCGATTTAATTTGATTTTTTTAGCAAAACTAGTATAAACTAGTGTATAATATATAATGATTTTTTGACCGAAACATGCATTTCGAAAAGTTTCATACAATCTAATTTCCAGATGATTTTTTGCAGTACTTCCATAATATCCTACCCTCGTAAAATATAAGAAGGATCTGAAAAGTTTGATATCGTTTCGTACAGTCCTCGATTTAATTTGATTTTTTGAGCAAACTACTATAAACTTGTGTATAATATATTATGATTTTTTGACCGAAACTTGCATTTGGAAAAGTTTTGTAGAATCATGTTTTCCGATGATCCTTTTTGTATGGACTTCCATCATAACCTTCCCTCGTAAAATATATAAATTATCTTAAAATTTTTGCAACATTTCGAACAATCCTCCATTTAATTGATTTTTTGACTGAAATTAGTATAAACTAGTGTATAATATATTACTATTTTTTGACAGAAACTTGAATTTAAAAAAGTTTCGTAGAATCTAATTTTCAAATGAATTTCTGCATGGACATCCATCATATCCTTCCCTCGTAACATATAAGACAGATCTTAAACATTTTGTAGCATTTCGATCAGTCCCCGATTTAATTGATTTTTTTTTACCGAAACTAGTATAAACTAATGTATAATATATTACGATTTTTTGACCTAAACTCGCATTTCAAAAAGTTTCGTAGAATCTAATTTTCAATTGATTGTTTTGCATGGACTTCCATCATAACCTCCCCTCGTAACATATAAGAAGGATCTGAAAAGTTTTGTATCGTTACGAATAGTCCTCGATTTAATTTGATTTTTTGAGCAAAACTAGTATAAACTAGTGTATAATATATAATGATTTTTTGACCGAAACTTGCATTTTTAAAAGTTTCATTGAATCTAATTTTCAGATGATTTTTTGCATGTACTTCCATAATAACCTTCCCTCGTAACATATATCAAGGATCTGAAAAGTTTTATATCGTTTCGTACAGTCCTCGATTTAATTTGATTTTTTTAGCAAAACTAGTATAAACTTGTGTATAATATATTATGATTTTTTGACCGAAACTTGCATTTTTAAAAGTTTTGTTGAATCAAATTTTCAGATGATATTTTGTATAGACTTCCTTCATAGCCTTCGCTCGTAAGATATCTAAATGATCTTAAAAGTTTTACAACATTTTGAACAGTCCTCGATTTAATTAATTTTTTGACCAAAACTAGTATAAACTAGTGTATAAAATATTACAATTTTTTGACCAGAACTTGCATTTCAAAAAGTTTCGTATATTCTATTTTTCAGATGATTCTTTGCATGGACACCCATCATAACCTTCCCTTATAACATATAAGATGGATCTGGAAACTTTGGTAGCATTTCTATCAGTCCCTGATTTAATTGATTTTTTTTTACCGAAACTAGTATAAACTAATGTATAATATATTACGATTTTTTGACCGAAACTCGCATTTCAAAAAGTTTCGTATAATCTAATTTTCAATTGATTTTTTTGCATGGACTTCAATCATAACCTCCCCTCGTAACCTATAAGAAGGATCTGAAAGGTTTTGTATCGTTTCGAACAGTCCTCGATATAATTTGATTTTTTTAGCAAAACTAGTATAAACTAGTGTATAATATATAATGATTTTTTGACCGAAACTTGCATTTCGAAAAGTTTCATAGAATCTAATTTTCAGATGATTTTTTGCAGTACTTCCATAATATCCTTCCCTCGTAAAATATAAGAAGGATCTGAAAAGTTTGATATCGTTTCGTACAATCCTCGATTTAATTTGATTTTTTGAGCAAACTACTATAAACTTGTGTATAATATATTATGATTTTTTGACCGAAACTTGCATTCGGAAAAGTTATGTAGAATCATGTTTTCCGATGATTTTTTTTGTATGGACTTCCATCATAACCTTCCCTCGTAAAATATATAAATTATCTTAAAATTTTTGCAACATTTCGAACAATCCTCCATTTAATTGATTTTTTGACCGAAATTAGTATAAACTAGTGTATAATATATTACTATTTTTTGACAGAAACTTGAATTTAAAAAAGTTTCGTAGAATCTAATTTTCATATGAATATCTGCATGGACATCCATCATAACCTTCCCACGTAACATATAAGATAGATCTTAAACGTTTTGTAGCATTTCGATCAGTCCCCTGTTTAATTGATTTTTTTTACCGAAACTAGTATAAACTAATGTATAATATATTACGATTTTTTTGACCGAAACTCGCATTTCAAAAAGTTTCGTAGAATCTAATTTTCAATTGATTGTTTTGCATGGACTTCCATCATAACCTTCCCTCGTAACATATAAGAAGGATCTGAAAAGTTTTGTATCGTTTCGAACAGTCCTCAATTTAATTTGATTTTTTGTGCAAAACTAGTATAAACTAGTGTATAATATATAATGATTTTTTGACCGAAACTTGCATTTTGAAAAGTTTCATTGAATCTAATTTTCAGATGATTTTTTGCATGTACTTCTAGAATAACCTTCCCTCGTAACATATATCAAGGATCTGAAAAGTTTGATATCGTTTCGTACAGTCCTCGATTTAATTTGATTTTGTTAGCAAAATTAGTATAAACTTGTGTATAATATATTATGATTTTTTGACCGAAGCTTGCATTTGGAAAAGTTTTGTTGAATCAAATTTTCAGATGATTTTTTGTATTGTCGTCCATCATAGCCTTCGCTCGTAAAATCTATAAATTATCTTAAAAGTTTTACAACATTTCGAACAGTCCTCGATTTAATTAATGTTTTGACCAAAACTAGTATAAACTAGTGTATATTATATTACAATTTTTTGACCTGAACTTGCATTTCAAAAAATTTCGTATATTCTATTTTTCAGATGATTCTTTGCATGGACACCCATCATAACCTTCCCTCGTAACATATAAGATGGATCTGGAAAGTTTGGTAGCATTTCTATCAGTCCCCGATTTAATTGATTTTTTTTACCGAAACTAGTATAAACTAATGTATAATATATTACGATTTTTTGACCGAACCTCGCATTTCAAAAAGTTTCGTAGAATCTAATTTTCAATTGATTTTTTTGCATGGACTTAAATCATAACCTCCCCTTGTAACATATAAGAAGGATCTGAAAAGTTTTGTATCGTTTCGAACAGTCCTCGATATAATTTGATTTTTTGAGCAAAACTAGTATAAACTAGTGTATAATATATAATGATTTTTTGACCGAAACTTGCTTTTCGAAAAGTTTCATAGAATCTAATTTTCAGATGATTTTTTGCAGTACTTCCATAATATCCTTCCCTCGTAAAATATAAGAAGGATCTGAAAAGTTTGATATTGTTTTGTACACTCCTCGATTTAATTTGATTTTTTGAGCAAACTACTATAAACTTGTGTATAATATATTAGGATTTTTTGAGCGAAACTTGCATTTGGAAAAGTTTTGTAGAATCAAGTTTTCAGATGATTTTTTTTGTATGGACTTCCATCATAACCTTCCCTCGTAAAATATATAAATTATCTTAAAAATTTTGCAACATTTCGAACAATCCTCCATTTAATTGATTTTTTGACCGAAATTAGTATAAACTAGTGTATAATATATTACTATTTTTTTACTGAAACTTGAATTTAAAAAAGTTTCGTAGAATCTAATTTTCAAATGAATTTTCGCATGGACATCCATCATAACCTTCCCACGTAACATATATGATGGATCTTAAAAGTTTTGTAGCATTTCGATCAGTCCCCGATTTAATTGATTTTTTTTACCGAAACTAGTATAAACTAATGTATAATATATTACGATTTTTTGACCGAAACTCGCATTTCAAAAAGTTTCGTAGAATCAAATTTTCAATTTATTTTTTTGCATGGACTTCCATCATAACCTCCCCTCGTAACATATAAGAAGGATCTGAAAAGTTTTGTATCATTTCGAACAGTCCTCGGTTTAATTTGATTTTTTGAGCAAAACTAGTATAAACTAGTGTATAATATATAATGATTTTTTGACCGAAACTTGCATTTTGAAAAGTTTCATTGAATCTAATTTTCAAATGAATTTCTGCATGGACATCCATCATAACCTTCCCTCGTAACATATAAGATAGATCTTAACCGTTTTGTAGCATTTCGATCAGTCCCCGATTTAATTAATTATTTTTACCGAAACTAGTATAAACTAATGTATAATATATTATGATTTTTTGACCGAAACTTGCCTTTTTAAAAGTTTTGTTGAATCAAATTTTCAGATGATTTTTTGTATAGACTTCCTTCATAGCCTTCGCTCGTAAAATATCTAAATGATCTTAAAAGTTTTACAACATTTCGAACAGTCCTCGATTTAATTAATTTTTTGACCAAAACTAGTATAAACTAGTGTATAATATATTACAATTTTTTGACCGGAACTTGCATTTCAAAAAGTTTCGTATATTTTATTTTTTCAGATGATTCTTTGCATGGACACCCATCCTAACCTTCCCTCGTAACATGTAAGATGGATCTGGAAAGTTTGGTAGCATTTCTACCAGTCCCCGATTTAATTGATTTTTTTTACCAAAACTAGTATAAACTAATGTATAATATATTACGATTTTTTTGACCGAAACTCGCATTTCAAAAAGTTTCGTAGAATCTAATTTTCAATTGATTGTTTTGCATGGACTTCCATCATAACCTTCCCTCGTAACATATAAGAAGGATCTGAAAAGTTTTGTATCGTTTCGAACAGTCCTCGATTTAATTTGATTTTTTGAGCAAAACTAGTATAAACTAGTGTATAATATATAATGATTTTTTGACCGAAACTTGCATTTTGAAAAGTTTCATTGAATCTAATTTTCAGATGATTTTTTGCATGTACTTCCAGAATAACCTTCCCTCGTAACATATATCAAGGATCTTAAAAGTTTGATATCGTTTCGTACAGTCCTCGATTTAATTTGATTTTGTTAGCAAAATTAGTATAAACTTGTGTATAATATATTATGATTTTTTGACCGAAACTTGCATTTGGAAAAGTTTTGTTGAATCAAAGTTTCAGATGATTTTTTGTATAGACTTCCTTCATAGCCTTCGCTCGTAAAATATCTAAATGATCTTAAAAGTTTTACAACATTTCGAACAGTCCTCGATTTAATTAATTTTTTGACCAAAACTAGTATAAACTAGTGTATAATATATTACAATTTTTTGACCTGAACTTGCATTTCAAAAAAATTCGTATATTCTATTTTTCAGATGATTCTTTGCATGGACACCCATCATAACCTTCCCTCGTAACATATAAGATGGATCTGGAAAGTTTGGTAGCATTTCTATCAGTCCCCGATTTAATTGATTTTTTTCACCGAAACTAGTATAAACTAATGTATAATATATTACGATTTTTTGACCGAAACTCGCATTTCAAAAAGTTTCGTAGAATCTAATTTTCAATTGATTTTTTTGCATGGACTTAAATCATAACCTCCCCTTGTAACATATAAGAAGGATCTAAAAAGTTTTGTATCGTTTCGAACAGTCCTCGATATAATTTGATTTTTTGAGCAAAACTAGTATAAACTAGTGTATAATATATAATGATTTTTTGACCGAAACTTGCTTTTCGAAAAGTTTCATAGAATCTAATTTTCAGATGATTTTTTGCAGTACTTCCATAATATCCTTCCCTCGTAAAATATAAGAAGGATCTGAAAAGTTTGATATTGTTTTGTACACTCCTCGATTTAATTTGATTTTTTGAGCAAACTACTATAAACTTGTGTATAATATATTAGGATTTTTTGACCGAAACTTGCATTTGGAAATTTTTGTAGAATCAAGTTTTCAGATGAATTTTTTTGTATGGACTTCCATCATAACCTTCCCTCGTAAAATATATAAATTATCTTAAAAATTTTCAACATTTCGAACAATCCTCCATTTAATTGATTTTTTGACCGAAATTAGTATAAACTAGTGTATAATATATTACTATTTTTTTACTGAAACTTGAATTTAAAAAAGTTTCGTAGAATCTAATTTTCAAATGAATTTTCGCATGGACATCCATCATAACCTTCCCTCGTAACATATATGATGGATCTTAAAAGTTTTGTAGCATTTCGATCAGTCCCCGATTTAATTGATTTTTTTTACCGAAACTAGTATAAACTAATGTATAATATATTACGATTTTTTGACCGAAACTCGCATTTCAAAAAGTCTCGTAGAATCAAATTTTCAATTTATTTTTTTGCATGGACTTCCATCATAACCTCCCCTCGTAACATATAAGAAGGATCTGAAAAGTTTTGTATCATTTCGAACAGTCCTCGGTTTAATTTGATTTTTTGAGCAAAACTAGTATAAACTAGTGTATAATATATAATGATTTTTTGACCGAAACTTGCATTTTGAAAAGTTTCATTGAATCTAATTTTCAAATGAATTTCTGCATGGACATCCATCATAACCTTCCCTCGTAACATATAAGATAGATCTTAACCGTTTTGTAGCATTTCGATCAGTCCCCGATTTAATTAATTATTTTTACCGAAACTAGTATAAACTAATGTATAATATATTATGATTTTTTGACCGAAACTTGCCTTTTTAAAAGTTTTGTTGAATCAAATTTTCAGATGATTTTTTGTATAGACTTCCTTCATAGCCTTCGCTCGTAAAATATCTAAATGATCTTAAAAGTTTTACAACATTTCGAACAGTCCTCGATTTAATTAATTTTTTGACCAAAACTAGTATAAACTAGTGTATAATATATTACAATTTTTTGACCGGAACTTGCATTTCAAAAAGTTTCGTATATTCTATTTTTCAGATGATTCTTTGCATGGACACCCATCCTAACCTTCCCTCGTAACATGTAAGATGGATCTGGAAAGTTTGGTAGCATTTCTACCAGTCCCCGATTTAATTGATTTTTTTTACCGAAACTAGTATAAACTAATGTATAATATATTACGATTTTTTTGACCGAAACTCGCATTTCAAAAAGTTTCGTAGAATCTAATTTTCAATTGATTGTTTTGCATGGACTTCCATCATAACCTTCCCTCGTAACATATAAGAAGGATCTGAAAAGTTTTGTATCGTTTCGAACAGTCCTCGATTTAATTTGATTTTTTGAGCAAAACTAGTATAAACTAGTGTATAATATATAATGATTTTTTGACCGAAACTTGCATTTTGAAAAGTTTCATTGAATCTAATTTTCAGATGATTTTTTGGATGTACTTCCAGAATAACCTTCCCTCGTAACATATATCAAGGATCTGAAAAGTTTGATATCGTTTCGTACAGTCCTCGATTTAATTTGATTTTGTTAGCAAAATTAGTATAAACTTGTGTATAATATATTATGATTTTTTGACCGAAACATGCATTTGGAAAAGTTTTGTTGAATCAAATTTTCAGATGATTTTTTGTATAGACTTCCTTCATAGCCTTCGCTCGTAAAATATCTAAATGATCTTAAAAGTTTTACAACATTTCGAACAGTCCTCGATTTAATTAATTTTTTGACCAAAACTAGTATAAACTAGTGTATAATATATTACAATTTTTTGACCTGAACTTGCATTTCAAAAAATTTCGTATATTCTATTTTTCAGATGATTCTTTGCATGGACACCCATCATAACCTTCCCTCGTAACATATAAGATGGATCTGGAAAGTTTGGTAGCATTTCTATCAGTCCCCGATTTAATTGATTTTTTTCACCGAAACTAGTATAAACTAATGTATAATATATTACTATTTTTTGACCGAAACTCGCATTTCAAAAAGTTTCGTAGAATCTAATTTTCAATTGATTTTTTTGCATGGACTTAAATCATAACCTCCCCTTGTAACATATAAGAAGGATCTGAAAAGTTTTGTATCGTTTCGAACAGTCCTCGATATAATTTGATTTTTTGAGCAAAACTAGTATAAACTAGTGTATAATATATAATGATTTTTTGACCGAAACTTGCTTTTCGAAAAGTTTCATAGAATCTAATTTTCAGATGATTTTTTGCAGTACTTCCATAATATCCTTCCCTCGTAAAATATAAGAAGGATCTGAAAAGTTTGATATTGTTTTGTACACTCCTCGATTTAATTTGATTTTTTGAACAAACTACTATAAACTTGTGTATAATATATTAGGATTTTTTGACCGAAACTTGCATTTGGAAATTTTTGTAGAATCAAGTTTTCAGATGAATTTTTTTGTATGGACTTCCATCATAACCTTCCCTCGTAAAATATATAAATTATCTTAAAAATTTTCAACATTTCGAACAATCCTCCATTTAATTGATTTTTTGACCGAAATTAGTATAAACTAGTGTATAATATATTACTATTTTTTTACTGAAACTTGAATTTAAAAAAGTTTCGTAGAATCTAATTTTCAAATGAATTTTCGCATGGACATCCATCATAACCTTCCCTCGTAACATATATGATGGATCTTAAAAGTTTTGTAGCATTTCGATCAGTCCCCGATTTAATTGATTTTTTTTACCGAAACTAGTATAAACTAATGTATAATATATTACGATTTTTTGACCGAAACTCGCATTTCAAAAAGTTTCGTAGAATCAAATTTTCAATTTATTTTTTTGCATGGACTTCCATCATAACCTCCCCTCGTAACATATAAGAAGGATCTGAAAAGTTTTGTATCATTTCGAACAGTCCTCGGTTTAATTTGATTTTTTGAGCAAAACTAGTATAAACTAGTGTATAATATATAATGATTTTTTGACCGAAACTTGCATTTTGAAAAGTTTCATTGAATCTAATTTTCAAATGAATTTCTGCATGGACATCCATCATAACCTTCCCTCGTAACATATAAGATAGATCTTAACCGTTTTGTAGCATTTCGATCAGTCCCCGATTTAATTAATTATTTTTACCGAAACTAGTATAAACTAATGTATAATATATTATGATTTTTTGACCGAAACTTGCCTTTTTAAAAGTTTTGTTGAATCAAATTTTCAGATGATTTTTTGTATAGACTTCCTTCATAGCCTTCGCTCGTAAAATATCTAAATGATCTTAAAAGTTTTACAACATTTCGAACAGTCCTCGATTTAATTAATTTTTTGACCAAAACTAGTATAAACTAGTGTATAATATATTACAATTTTTTGACCGGAACTTGCATTTCAAAAAGTTTCGTATATTCTATTTTTCAGATGATTCTTTGCATGGACACCCATCCTAACCTTCCCTCGTAACATGTAAGATGGATCTGGAAAGTTTGGTAGCATTTCTACCAGTCCCCGATTTAATTGATTTTTTTTACCGAAACTAGTATAAACTAATGTATAATAAATATATTACGATTTTTTTGACCGAAACTCGCATTTCAAAAAGTTTCGTAGAATCTAATTTTCAATTGATTGTTTTGCATGGACTTCCATCATAACCTTCCCTCGTAACATATAAGAAGGATCTGAAAAGTTTTGTATCGTTTCGAACAGTCCTCGATTTAATTTGATTTTTTGAGCAAAACTAGTATAAACTAGTGTATAATATATAATGATTTTTTGACCGAAACTTGCATTTTGAAAAGTTTCATTGAATCTAATTTTCAGATGATTTTTTGGATGTACTTCCAGAATAACCTTCCCTCGTAACATATATCAAGGATCTGAAAAGTTTGATATCGTTTCGTACAGTCCTCGATTTAATTTGATTTTGTTAGCAAAATTAGTATAAACTTGTGTATAATATATTATGATTTTTTGACCGAAACTTGCATTTGGAAAAGTTTTGTTGAATCAAATTTTCAGATGATTTTTTGTATAGACTTCCTTCATAGCCTTCGCTCGTAAAATATCTAAATGATCTTAAAAGTTTTACAACATTTCGAACAGTCCTCGATTTAATTAATTTTTTGACCAAAACTAGTATAAACTAGTGTATAATATATTACAATTTTTTGACCTGAACTTGCATTTCAAAAAATTTCGTATATTCTATTTTTCAGATGATTCTTTGCATGGACACCCATCATAACCTTCCCTCGTAACATATAAGATGGATCTGGAAAGTTTGGTAGCATTTCTATCAGTCCCCGATTTAATTGATTTTTTTCACCGAAACTAGTATAAACTAATGTATAATATATTACGATTTTTTGACCGAAACTCGCATTTCAAAAAGTTTCGTAGAATCTAATTTTCAATTGATTTTTTTGCATGGACTTAAATCATAACCTCCCCTTGTAACATATAAGAAGGATCTGAAAAGTTTTGTATCGTTTCGAACAGTCCTCGATATAATTTGATTTTTTGAGCAAAACTAGTATAAACTAGTGTATAATATATAATGATTTTTTGACCGAAACTTGCTTTTCGAAAAGTTTCATAGAATCTAATTTTCAGATGATTTTTTGCAGTACTTCCATAATATCCTTCCCTCGTAAAATATAAGAAGGATCTGAAAAGTTTGATATTGTTTTGTACACTCCTCGATTTAATTTGATTTTTTGAGCAAACTACTATAAACTTGTGTATAATATATTAGGATTTTTTGACCGAAACTTGCATTTGGAAATTTTTGTAGAATCAAGTTTTCAGATGAATTTTTTTGTATGGACTTCCATCATAACCTTCCCTCGTAAAATATATAAATTATCTTAAAAATTTTCAACATTTCGAACAATCCTCCATTTAATTGATTTTTTGACCGAAATTAGTATAAACTAGTGTATAATATATTACTATTTTTTTACTGAAACTTGAATTTAAAAAAGTTTCGTAGAATCTAATTTTCAAATGAATTTTCGCATGGACATCCATCATAACCTTCCCTCGTAACATATATGATGGATCTTAAAAGTTTTGTAGCATTTCGATCAGTCCCCGATTTAATTGATTTTTTTTACCGAAACTAGTATAAACTAATGTATAATATATTACGATTTTTTGACCGAAACTCGCATTTCAAAAAGTTTCGTAGAATCAAATTTTCAATTTATTTTTTTGCATGGACTTCCATCATAACCTCCCCTCGTAACATATAAGAAGGATCTGAAAAGTTTTGTATCATTTCGAACAGTCCTCGGTTTAATTTGATTTTTTGAGCAAAACTAGTATAAACTAGTGTATAATATATAATGATTTTTTGACCGAAACTTGCATTTTGAAAAGTTTCATTGAATCTAATTTTCAAATGAATTTCTGCATGGACATCCATCATAACCTTCCCTCGTAACATATAAGATAGATCTTAACCGTTTTGTAGCATTTCGATCAGTCCCCGATTTAATTAATTATTTTTACCGAAACTAGTATAAACTAATGTATAATATATTATGATTTTTTGACCGAAACTTGCCTTTTTAAAAGTTTTGTTGAATCAAATTTTCAGATGATTTTTTGTATAGACTTCCTTCATAGCCTTCGCTCGTAAAATATCTAAATGATCTTAAAAGTTTTACAACATTTCGAACAGTCCTCGATTTAATTAATTTTTTGACCAAAACTAGTATAAACTAGTGTATAATATATTACAATTTTTTGACCGGAACTTGCATTTCAAAAAGTTTCGTATATTCTATTTTTCAGATGATTCTTTGCATGGACACCCATCCTAACCTTCCCTCGTAACATGTAAGATGGATCTGGAAAGTTTGGTAGCATTTCTACCAGTCCCCGATTTAATTGATTTTTTTTACCGAAACTAGTATAAACTAATGTATAATAAATATATTACGATTTTTTTGACCGAAACTCGCATTTCAAAAAGTTTCGTAGAATCTAATTTTCAATTGATTGTTTTGCATGGACTTCCATCATAACCTTCCCTCGTAACATATAAGAAGGATCTGAAAAGTTTTGTATCGTTTCGAACAGTCCTCGATTTAATTTGATTTTTTGAGCAAAACTAGTATAAACTAGTGTATAATATATAATGATTTTTTGACCGAAACTTGCATTTTGAAAAGTTTCATTGAATCTAATTTTCAGATGATTTTTTGGATGTACTTCCAGAATAACCTTCCCTCGTAACATATATCAAGGATCTGAAAAGTTTGATATCGTTTCGTACAGTCCTCGATTTAATTTGATTTTGTTAGCAAAATTAGTATAAACTTGTGTATAATATATTATGATTTTTTGACCGAAACTTGCATTTGGAAAAGTTTTGTTGAATCAAATTTTCAGATGATTTTTTGTATAGACTTCCTTCATAGCCTTCGCTCGTAAAATATCTAAATGATCTTAAAAGTTTTACAACATTTCGAACAGTCCTCGATTTAATTAATTTTTTGACCAAAACTAGTATAAACTAGTGTATAATATATTACAATTTTTTGACCTGAACTTGCATTTCAAAAAATTTCGTATATTCTATTTTTCAGATGATTCTTTGCATGGACACCCATCATAACCTTCCCTCGTAACATATAAGATGGATCTGGAAAGTTTGGTAGCATTTCTATCAGTCCCCGATTTAATTGATTTTTTTCACCGAAACTAGTATAAACTAATGTATAATATATTACGATTTTTTGACCGAAACTCGCATTTCAAAAAGTTTCGTAGAATCTAATTTTCAATTGATTTTTTTGCATGGACTTAAATCATAACCTCCCCTTGTAACATATAAGAAGGATCTGAAAAGTTTTGTATCGTTTCGAACAGTCCTCGATATAATTTGATTTTTTGAGCAAAACTAGTATAAACTAGTGTATAATATATAATGATTTTTTGACCGAAACTTGCTTTTCGAAAAGTTTCATAGAATCTAATTTTCAGATGATTTTTTGCAGTACTTCCATAATATCCTTCCCTCGTAAAATATAAGAAGGATCTGAAAAGTTTGATATTGTTTTGTACACTCCTCGATTTAATTTGATTTTTTGAGCAAACTACTATAAACTTGTGTATAATATATTAGGATTTTTTGACCGAAACTTGCATTTGGAAATTTTTGTAGAATCAAGTTTTCAGATGAATTTTTTTGTATGGACTTCCATCATAACCTTCCCTCGTAAAATATATAAATTATCTTAAAAATTTTCAACATTTCGAACAATCCTCCATTTAATTGATTTTTTGACCGAAATTAGTATAAACTAGTGTATAATATATTACTATTTTTTTACTGAAACTTGAATTTAAAAAAGTTTCGTAGAATCTAATTTTCAAATGAATTTTCGCATGGACATCCATCATAACCTTCCCTCGTAACATATATGATGGATCTTAAAAGTTTTGTAGCATTTCGATCAGTCCCCGATTTAATTGATTTTTTTTACCGAAACTAGTATAAACTAATGTATAATATATTACGATTTTTTGACCGAAACTCGCATTTCAAAAAGTTTCGTAGAATCAAATTTTCAATTTATTTTTTTGCATGGACTTCCATCATAACCTCCCCTCGTAACATATAAGAAGGATCTGAAAAGTTTTGTATCATTTCGAACAGTCCTCGGTTTAATTTGATTTTTTGAGCAAAACTAGTATAAACTAGTGTATAATATATAATGATTTTTTGACCGAAACTTGCATTTTGAAAAGTTTCATTGAATCTAATTTTCAAATGAATTTCTGCATGGACATCCATCATAACCTTCCCTCGTAACATATAAGATAGATCTTAACCGTTTTGTAGCATTTCGATCAGTCCCCGATTTAATTAATTATTTTTACCGAAACTAGTATAAACTAATGTATAATATATTATGATTTTTTGACCGAAACTTGCCTTTTTAAAAGTTTTGTTGAATCAAATTTTCAGATGATTTTTTGTATAGACTTCCTTCATAGCCTTCGCTCGTAAAATATCTAAATGATCTTAAAAGTTTTACAACATTTCGAACAGTCCTCGATTTAATTAATTTTTTGACCAAAACTAGTATAAACTAGTGTATAATATATTACAATTTTTTGACCGGAACTTGCATTTCAAAAAGTTTCGTATATTCTATTTTTCAGATGATTCTTTGCATGGACACCCATCCTAACCTTCCCTCGTAACATGTAAGATGGATCTGGAAAGTTTGGTAGCATTTCTACCAGTCCCCGATTTAATTGATTTTTTTTACCGAAACTAGTATAAACTAATGTATAATAAATATATTACGATTTTTTTGACCGAAACTCGCATTTCAAAAAGTTTCGTAGAATCTAATTTTCAATTGATTGTTTTGCATGGACTTCCATCATAACCTTCCCTCGTAACATATAAGAAGGATCTGAAAAGTTTTGTATCGTTTCGAACAGTCCTCGATTTAATTTGATTTTTTGAGCAAAACTAGTATAAACTAGTGTATAATATATAATGATTTTTTGACCGAAACTTGCATTTTGAAAAGTTTCATTGAATCTAATTTTCAGATGATTTTTTGGATGTACTTCCAGAATAACCTTCCCTCGTAACATATATCAAGGATCTGAAAAGTTTGATATCGTTTCGTACAGTCCTCGATTTAATTTGATTTTGTTAGCAAAATTAGTATAAACTTGTGTATAATATATTATGATTTTTTGACCGAAACTTGCATTTGGAAAAGTTTTGTTGAATCAAATTTTCAGATGATTTTTTGTATAGACTTCCTTCATAGCCTTCGCTCGTAAAATATCTAAATGATCTTAAAAGTTTTACAACATTTCGAACAGTCCTCGATTTAATTAATTTTTTGACCAAAACTAGTATAAACTAGTGTATAATATATTACAATTTTTTGACCTGAACTTGCATTTCAAAAAATTTCGTATATTCTATTTTTCAGATGATTCTTTGCATGGACACCCATCATAACCTTCCCTCGTAACATATAAGATGGATCTGGAAAGTTTGGTAGCATTTCTATCAGTCCCCGATTTAATTGATTTTTTTCACCGAAACTAGTATAAACTAATGTATAATATATTACGATTTTTTGACCGAAACTCGCATTTCAAAAAGTTTCGTAGAATCTAATTTTCAATTGATTTTTTTGCATGGACTTAAATCATAACCTCCCCTTGTAACATATAAGAAGGATCTGAAAAGTTTTGTATCGTTTCGAACAGTCCTCGATATAATTTGATTTTTTGAGCAAAACTAGTATAAACTAGTGTATAATATATAATGATTTTTTGACCGAAACTTGCTTTTCGAAAAGTTTCATAGAATCTAATTTTCAGATGATTTTTTGCAGTACTTCCATAATATCCTTCCCTCGTAAAATATAAGAAGGATCTGAAAAGTTTGATATTGTTTTGTACACTCCTCGATTTAATTTGATTTTTTGAGCAAACTACTATAAACTTGTGTATAATATATTAGGATTTTTTGACCGAAACTTGCATTTGGAAATTTTTGTAGAATCAAGTTTTCAGATGAATTTTTTTGTATGGACTTCCATCATAACCTTCCCTCGTAAAATATATAAATTATCTTAAAAATTTTCAACATTTCGAACAATCCTCCATTTAATTGATTTTTTGACCGAAATTAGTATAAACTAGTGTATAATATATTACTATTTTTTTACTGAAACTTGAATTTAAAAAAGTTTCGTAGAATCTAATTTTCAAATGAATTTTCGCATGGACATCCATCATAACCTTCCCTCGTAACATATATGATGGATCTTAAAAGTTTTGTAGCATTTCGATCAGTCCCCGATTTAATTGATTTTTTTTACCGAAACTAGTATAAACTAATGTATAATATATTACGATTTTTTGACCGAAACTCGCATTTCAAAAAGTTTCGTAGAATTAAATTTTCAATTTATTTTTTTGCATGGACTTCCATCATAACCTCCCCTCGTAACATATAAGAAGGATCTGAAAAGTTTTGTATCATTTCGAACAGTCCTCGGTTTAATTTGATTTTTTGAGCAAAACTAGTATAAACTAGTGTATAATATATAATGATTTTTTGACCGAAACTTGCATTTTGAAAAGTTTCATTGAATCTAATTTTCAAATGAATTTCTGCATGGACATCCATCATAACCTTCCCTCGTAACATATAAGATAGATCTTAACCGTTTTGTAGCATTTCGATCAGTCCCCGATTTAATTAATTATTTTTACCGAAACTAGTATAAACTAATGTATAATATATTATGATTTTTTGACCGAAACTTGCCTTTTTAAAAGTTTTGTTGAATCAAATTTTCAGATGATTTTTTGTATAGACTTCCTTCATAGCCTTCGCTCGTAAAATATCTAAATGATCTTAAAAGTTTTACAACATTTCGAACAGTCCTCGATTTAATTAATTTTTTGACCAAAACTAGTATAAACTAGTGTATAATATATTACAATTTTTTGACCGGAACTTGCATTTCAAAAAGTTTCGTATATTCTATTTTTCAGATGATTCTTTGCATGGACACCCATCCTAACCTTCCCTCGTAACATGTAAGATGGATCTGGAAAGTTTGGTAGCATTTCTACCAGTCCCCGATTTAATTGATTTTTTTTACCGAAACTAGTATAAACTAATGTATAATAAATATATTACGATTTTTTTGACCGAAACTCGCATTTCAAAAAGTTTCGTAGAATCTAATTTTCAATTGATTGTTTTGCATGGACTTCCATCATAACCTTCCCTCGTAACATATAAGAAGGATCTGAAAAGTTTTGTATCGTTTCGAACAGTCCTCGATTTAATTTGATTTTTTGAGCAAAACTAGTATAAACTAGTGTATAATACATAATGATTTTTTGACCGAAACTTGCATTTTGAAAAGTTTCATTGAATCTAATTTTCAGATGATTTTTTGGATGTACTTCCAGAATAACCTTCCCTCGTAACATATGTCAAGGATCTGAAAAGTTTGATATCGTTTCGTACAGTCCTCGATTTAATTTGATTTTGTTAGCAAAATTAGTATAAACTTGTGTATAATATATTATGATTTTTTGACCGAAACTTGCATTTGGAAAAGTTTTGTTGAATCAAATTTTCAGATGATTTTTTGTATAGACTTCCTTCATAGCCTTCGCTCGTAAAATATCTAAATGATCTTAAAAGTTTTACAACATTTCGAACAGTCCTCGATTTAATTAATTTTTTGACCAAAACTAGTATAAACTAGTGTATAATATATTACAATTTTTTGACCTGAACTTGCATTTCAAAAAATTTCGTATATTCTATTTTTCAGATGATTCTTTGCATGGACACCCATCATAACCTTCCCTCGTAACATATAAGATGGATCTGGAAAGTTTGGTAGCATTTCTATCAGTCCCCGATTTAATTGATTTTTTTTACCGAAACTAGTATAAACTAATGTATAATATATTACGATTTTTTGACCGAAACTCGCATTTCAAAAAGTTTCGTAGAATCTAATTTTCAATTGATTTTTTTGCATGGACTTAAATCATAACCTCCCCTTGTAACATATAAGAAGGATCTGAAAAGTTTTGTATCGTTTCGAACAGTCCTCGATATAATTTGATTTTTTGAGCAAAACTAGTATAAACTAGTGTATAATATATAATGATTTTTTGACCGAAACTTGCTTTTCGAAAAGTTTCATAGAATCTAATTTTCAGATGATTTTTTGCAGTACTTCCATAATATCCTTCCCTCGTAAAATATAAGAAGGATCTGAAAAGTTTGATATTGTTTTGTACACTCCTCGATTTAATTTGATTTTTTGAGCAAACTACTATAAACTTGTGTATAATATATTAGGATTTTTTGACCGAAACTTGCATTTGGAAAAGTTTTGTAGAATCAAGTTTTCAGATGATTTTTTTTGTATGGACTTCCATCATAACCTTCCCTCTTAAAATATATAAATTATCTTAAAAATTTTCAACATTTCGAACAATCCTCCATTTAATTGATTTTTTGACCAAAATTAGTATAAACTAGTGTATAATATATTACTATTTTTTTTACTGAAACTTGAATTTAAAAAAGTTTCGTAGAATCTAATTTTCAAATGAATTTTCGCATGGACATCCATCATAACCTTCCCTCGTAACATATATGATGGATCTTAAAAGTTTTGTAGCATTTCGATCAGTCCCCGATTTAATTGATTTTTTTTACCGAAACTAGTATAAACTAATGTATAATATATTACGATTTTTTGACCGAAACTCGCATTTCAAAAAGTTTCGTAGAATCAAATTTTCAATTTATTTTTTTGCATGGACTTCCATCATAACCTCCCCTCGTAACATATAAGAAGGATCTGAAAAGTTTTGTATCATTTCGAACAGTCCTCGGTTTAATTTGATTTTTTGAGCAAAACTCGTATAAACTAGTGTATAATATATAATGATTTTTTGACCGAAACTTGCATTTTGAAAAGTTTCATTGAATCTAATTTTCAAATGAATTTCTGCATGGACATCCATCATAACCTTCCCTCGTAACATAGAAGATAGATCTTAAACGTTTTGTAGCATTTCGATCAGTCCCCGATTTAATTAATTATTTTTACCGAAACTAGTATAAACTAATGTATAATATATTATGATTTTTTGACCGAAACTTGCCTTTTTAAAAGTTTTGTTGAATCAAATTTCCAGATGATTTTTTGTATAGACTTCCTTCATAGCCTTCGCTCGTAAAATATCTAAATGATCTTAAAAGTTTTACAACATTTCGAACATTCCTCGTTTTAATTAATTTTTTGACCAAAACTAGTATAAACTAGTGTATAATATATTACAATTTTTTTACCGGAACTTGCATTTCAAAAAGTTTCGTATATTCTATTTTTCAGATGATTCTTTGCATGGACACCCATCCTAACCTTCCCTCGTAACATGTAAGATGGATCTGGAAAGTTTGGTAGCATTTCTATCAGTCCCCGATTTAATTGATTTTTTTTACCGAAACTAGTATAAACTAATGTATAATATATTACGATTTTTAAACCGAAACTCGCATTTCAAAAAGTTTCGTAGAATCTAATTTTCAATTGATTTTTTTGCATGGACTTCAATCATAACCTGCCCTCGTAACCTATAAGAAGGATCTGAAAGGTTTTGTATCGTTTCGAACAGTCCTCGATATAATTTGATTTTTTTAGCAAAACTAGTATAAACTAGTGTATAATATATATTGATTTTTTGACCGAAACTTGCATTTCGAAAAGTTTCATAGAATCTAATTTTCAGATGATTTTTTGCAGTACTTCCATAATATCCTTCCCTCTAAAATATAAGAAGGATCTGAAAAGTTTGTTATCGTTTCGTACAGTCCTCGATTTAATTTGATTTTTTGAGCAAACTACTATAAACTTGTGTATAATATATTATGATTTTTTGACCGAAACTTGCATTTGGAATGGTTTTGTAGAATCATGTTTTCCGATGATTCGTTTTGTATGGACTTCCATCATAACCTTCCCTCGTAAAATATATAAATTATCTTAATATTTTTGCAACATTTCGAACAATCCTCCATTTAATTGATTTTTAGACCGAAATTAGTATAAACTAGTGTTTAATATACTACTATTTTTTGACAGAAACTTGAATTTAAAAAAGTTTCGTAGAATCTAATTTTAAAATGAATTTCTGCATGGACATCCATCATATCCTTCCCTCGTAACATATAAGATAGATCTTAAACATTTTGTAGCATTTCGATCAGTCCCCGATTTAATTGATTTTTTTGACCGAAACTCGCATTTCAAAAAGTTTCGTAGAATCTAATTTTCAATTGATTGTTTTGCATGGGCTTCCATCATAACCTCCCCTCGTAACATATAAGAAGGATATGAAAAGTTTTGTATCGTTTCGAACAGTCCTCGATTTAATTTGATTTTTTGAGCAAAACTAGTATAAACTAGTGTATAATATATAATGATTTTTTGACAGAAACTTGCATTTTTAAAAGTTTCATTGAATCTAATTTTTAGATGATTTTTTGCATGTACTTCCATAATAACCTTTCATCGTAACATATATCAAGGATCTGAAAAGTTTGATATCGTTTCGTACAGTCCTCGATTTAATTTGATTTTTTTAGCAAAACTAGTATAAACTTGTGTATAATATATTATGATTTTTTGACCGAAACTTGCATTTTTAAAAGTTTTGTTGAATCAAATTTTCAGATGATTTTTTGTATAGACTTCCTTCATAGCCTTCGCTCGTAAATTATCTAAATGATCTTAAAAGTTTTACAACATTTCAAACAGTCCTGGATTTAATTAATTTTTTTACCAAAACTAGTATAAACTAGTGTATAATATATTACAATTTTTTGACCGGAACTTGCATTTCAAAAAGTTTCGTATAATCTATTTTTCAGATGATTCTTTGCATGGACACCCATCATAACCTTCCCTCGTAACATATAAGATGGATCTGGAAAGTTTTGTAGCATTTCGATCAGTCCCCGGTTTAATTGTTTTTTTTACCGAAACTAGTATAAACTAATGTATAATATATTACGATTTTTTTGACCGAAACTCGCATTTCAAAAAGTTTCGTAGAATCTAATTTTCAATTGATTATTTTGCATGGACTTCCATCATAACCTTCCCTCGTAACATATAAGAAGGATCTGAAAAGTTTTGTATCGTTTCGAACAGTCCTCGATTTAATTTGATTTTTTGAGCAAAACTAGTATAAACTAGTGTATAATATATAATGATTTTTTGACAGAAACTTGCATTTTTAAAAGTTTCATTGAATCTAATTTTCAGATGATTTTTTGCATGTACTTCCATAATAAATTTCCCACGTAACATATATCAAGGATCTGAAAAGTTTGATATCGTTTCGTACAGTCCTCGATTTAATTTGATTTTTTTAGCAAAACTAGTATAAACTTGTGTATAATATATTATGATTTTTTGACCGAAACTTGCATTTTTAAAAGTTTTGTTGAATCAAATTTTCAGATGATTTTTTGTATAGACTTCCTTCATAGCCTTCGCTCGTAAATTATCTAAATGATCTTAAAAGTTTTACAACATTTCAAACAGTCCTGGATTTAATTAATTTTTTGACCAAAACTAGTATAAACTAGTGTATAATATATTACAATTTTTTGACCGGAACTTGCATTTCAAAAAGTTTCGTATAATCTATTTTTCAGATGATTCTTTGCATGGACACCCATCATAACCTTCCCTCGTAACATATAAGATGGATCTGGAAAGTTTGGTAGCATTTCGATCAGTCCCCGGTTTAATTGATTTTTTTTACCGAAACTAGTATAAACTAATGTATAATATATTACGATTTTTTTGACCGAAACTCGCATTTCAAAAAGTTTCGTAGAATCTAATTTTCAATTGATTATTTTGCATGGACTTCCATCATAACCTTCCCTCGTAACATATAAGAAGGATCTGAAAAGTTTTGTATCGTTTCGAACAGTCCTCGATTTAATTTGATTTTTTGAGCAAAACTAGTATAAACTAGTGTATAATATATAATGATTTTTTGACCGAAACTTGCATTTTGAAAAGTTTTATTGAATCTAATTTTCAGATGATTTTTTGCATGTACTTCCAGAATAACCTTCCCTCGTAACATATATCAAGGATCTGAAAAGTTTGATATCGTTTCGTACAGTCCTCGATTTAATTTGATTTTGTTAGCAAAATTAGTATAAACTTGTGTATAATATATAATGATTTTTTGACTGAAACTTTCTTTTCGAAAAGTTTCATAGAATCTAATTTTCAGATGATTTTTTGCAGTACTTCCATAATATCCTTCCCTCGTAAAATATAAGAAGGATCTGAAAAGTTTGATATTGTTTTGTACACTCCTCGATTTAATTTGATTTTTTGAGCAAACTACTATAAACTTGTGTATAATATATTAGGATTTTTTGACCGAAACTTGCATTTGGAAAAGTTTTGTAGAATCAAGTTTTCAGATGATTTTTTTTGTATGGACTTCCATCATAACCTTCCCTCGTAAAATATATAAATTATCTTAAAAATTTTGCAACATTTCGAACAATCCTCCATTTAATTGATTTTTTGACCGAAATTAATATAAACTAGTGTATAATATATTACTATTTTTTTACTGAAACTTGAATTTAAAAAAGTTTCGTAGAATCTAATTTTCAAATGAATTTCTGCATGGACATCCATCATAACCTTCCCTCGTAACATATATGATGGATCTTAAAAGTTTTGAAGCATTTCGATCAGTCCCCGATTTAATTGATTTTTTTTACCGAAACTAGTATAAACTAATGTATAATATATTACGATTTTTTGACCGAAACTCGCATTTCAAAAAGTTTCGTAGAATCAAATTTTCAATTTATTTTTTTGCATGGACTTCCATCATAACCTCCCCTCGTAACATATAAGAAGGATCTGAAAAGTTTTGTATCATTTCGAACAGTCCTCGGTTTAATTTGATTTTTTGAGCAAAACTAGTATAAACTAGTGTATAATATATAATGATTTTTTGACCGAAAATTGCATTTTGAAAAGTTTCATTGAATCTAATTTTCAGATGATTTTTTGCATGTACTTCCATAATAACCTTCCCTCGTAACATATATCAAGGATCTGAAAAGTTTGATATCGTTTCGTACAGTCCTCGATTTAAATTGATTTCTTTAGCAAAACTAGTAAAAACTTGTGTATAATATATTATGATTTTTTGACCGAAACTTGCATTTTTAAAAGTTTTGTTGAATCAAATTTTCAGATGATTTTTTGTATAGACTTGCATCATAGCCTTCTCTCGTAAAATATATAAATTATCTTAAAAGTTTTACAATATTTCGAACAGTCCTCGATTTAATTAATGTTTTTACCAAGACTAGTATAAACTAGTGTATAATATATTACAATTTTTTGACCGGAACTTGCATTTCAAAAAGTTTCATAATTTTATTTTTCAGATGATTCTTTGCATGGACACCCATCATAACCTTCCCTCGTAACATATAAGATTGATCTGGAAAGTTTGGTAGCATTTCTATCAGTCCCCGATTTAATTGATTTTTTTTTACCGAAACTAGTATAAAATAATGTATAAAATATTACGATTTTTGAACCGAAACTCGCATTTCAAAAAATTTCGTAGAATCTAATTTTCAATTGATTTTTTTCATGGACTTCAATCATAACCTCCCCTCGTAATATATAAGAAGGATCTGAAAAGTTTTGAATCGTTTCGAACAGTCCTCGATTTAATTTGATTTTTAGAGCCAAACAAGTATAAACTAGTGTATAATATATAATGATTTTTTGACTGAAACTTGCATTTCGAAAAGTTTCATAGAATCTAATTTTCAGATGATTTTTTGCAGTACTTCCATAATAACCTTCCCTCGTAAAATATAAGAAGGATCTGAAAAGTTTGATATCGTTTCGTACAGTCCTCGATTTAATTTGATTTTTTGAGCAAACTAGTATAAACATGTGTATAAATTTATTATGATTTTTTGACCAAAACTTGCATTGGGAAAAGTTCAGTAGAATCAAGTTTTCAGATGATTTTTTTGTATGGACTTCCATCATAACCTTCCCTCATAAAATATATAAATTATCTTAAAAGTTTTGCAACATTTCGAACAGTCCTCCATTTAATTGATTTTTCGACCGAAACTAGTATAAACTAGTGTATAATATATTACTATTTTTTTTACTGAAACTTGCATTTAAAAAAGTTTCTTAGAATCTGATTTTCAAATGAATTTTTGCATGGACATCCATCATAACCCTCCCTCGTAACATATAAGATGGATCTCAAAAATTTTGTAGCATTTCGATCAGTCCCCGATTTAATTGATTTTTTTTACCGAAACTAGTATAAACTCATGTATAATATATTACGATTTTTTGACCGAAACTCGCATTTCAAAAAGTTTCGTAAAATCTTATTTTCAATTGATTTTTTTGCATGGACTTCCATCATAACCTCCCCTCGTAACATATAAGAAGGATCTGAAAAGTTTTGTATCGTTTCGAACAGTCATCGATTTAATTTGATTTTTTGAGCAAAACTAGTATAAACTAGTGTATAATATATAATGATTTTTTGACCGAAACTGGCATTTTGAAAAGTTTCATAGAATATAATTTTCAGATGATTTTTTGCATGTACTTCCATAATAACCTTCCCTCATAACATATATCAAGGATCTGAAAAGTTTGATATTGTTTCGTACAGTCCTCGATTTAATTTGATTTTTTTAGCAAAACTAGTATAAACTTGTGTATAATATATTATGATTTTTTGACCAAAACTTGCATTTGGAAAAGTTTTGTTGAATCTAATTTTCAGATGATTTTTTGTATAGACTTCCTTCATAACCTTCGCTCGTAAAATATCTAAATGATCTTAAAAGTTTTACAACATTTCGAACAGTCCTTGATTTAATTAATTTTTTTACCAAAACTAGTATAAACTAGTGTATAATATATTACAATTTTTTGACCGGAACTTGCATTTCAAAAAGTTTCGTATATTCTATTTTTCAGATGATTCTTTGCACGGACACCCATCATAACCTTCCCTCGTAACATATAAGATGGATCTGGAAAGTTTGGTAGCATTTCTATCAGTCCCCGAATTTATTGATTTTTTTTTTCGAAACTATTATAAACTAATGTATAATATATTACGATTTTTAGACCGAAACTCGCATTTCAAAAAGTTTCGTAGAATCTAATTTTCAATTGATTTTTTTGTATGGACTTCAATCATAACCTTCCCTCAGAACATATAAGAAGGATCTGAAAAGTTTTGTATCGTTTCGAACAGTCCTCGATTTAATTTGATTTTTTGAGCAAAACTAGTATAAACTAGTGTATAATATATAATGATTTTTTGACCGAAACTTGCATTTTCAAAATTTTCATAGAATCTAATTTTTAGATGATTTTTTGCAGTACTTCCATAATAACCTTCCCTCGTAAAATATAAGAAGGATCTGAAAAGTTTGATATCGTTTCGTACAGTCCTCGATTTAATTTGATTTTTTTAGCAAACTAGTATAAACTTGTGTATAATATATTATGATTTTTTGACCGAAACTTGCATTTGGAAAAGTTTACTAGAATCAAGTTTTCAGATGATTTTTTTGTATGGACTTCCATCATAACCTTCCCTCGTAAAATATATAAATTATCTAAAAAGTTTTGCAACATTTCGAACAGTCCTCCATTTAATTGATTTTTTGACTGAAACTAGTATAAACTAGTGTATAATATATTACTATTTTTTGACTGAAACTTGCATTTAAAAAAGTTTCTTAGAATCTAATTTTCAAATGAATTTTTGCATGGACATCCATCATAACCCTCCCTCGTAAAATATAAGATGGATCTCAAAAAATTTGTAGCATTTCGATCAGTCCCCAGTTTAATTGATTTTTTTTACCGAAACTAGTATAAACTAATGTATAATATATTACGATTTTTTTTACCGAAACTCGCATTTCAAAAAGTTTCGTAGAATCTAATTTTCAATTGATTATTTTGCATGGACTTCCATCATAACCTTCCCTCGTAACATATAAGAAGGATCTGAAAAGTTTTGTATCGTTTCGAACAGTCCTCGATTTAATTTGATTTTTTGAGCAAAACTAGTATAAACTAGTGTATAATATATAATGATTTTTTGACCGAAACTTGCATTTTGAAAAGTTTTATTGAATCTAATTTTCAGATGATTTTTTGCATGTACTTCCAGAATAACCTTCCCTCGTAACATATATCAAGGATCTGAAAAGTTTGATATCGTTTCGTACAGTCCTCGATTTAATTTGATTTTGTTAGCAAAATTAGTATAAACTTGTGTATAATATATAATGATTTTTTGACCGAAACTTGCTTTTCGAAAAGTTTCATAGAATCTAATTTTCAGATGATTTTTTGCAGTACTTCCATAATATCCTTCCCTCGTAAAACATAAGAAGGATCTGAAAAGTTTGATATTGTTTTGTACACTCCTCGATTTAATTTGATTTTTTGAGCAAACTACTATAAACTTGTGTATAATATATTAGGATTTTTTGACCGAAACTTGCATTTGGAAAAGTTTTGTAGAATCAAGTTTTCAGATGATTTTTTTTGTATGGACTTCCATCATAACCTTCCCTCGTAAAATATTTAAATTATCTTAAAAATATTGCAACATTTCGAACAATCCTCCACTTAATTGATTTTTTGACCGAAATTAATATAAACTAGTGTATAATATATTACTATTTTTTTACTGAAACTTGAATTTAAAAAAGTTTCGTAGAATCTAATTTTCAAATGAATTTCTGCATGGACATCCATCATAACCTTCCCTCGTAACATATATGATGGATCTTAAAAGTTTTGTAGCATTTCGATCAGTCCCCGATTTAATTGATTTTTTTTACCGAAACTAGTATAAACTAATGTATAATATATTACGTTTTTTTGACCGAAACTCGCATTTCAAAAAGTTTCGTAAAATCTAATTTTCAATTGATTTTTTTGCATGGACTTCCATCATAACCTCCCCTCATAACATATAAGAAGGATCTGAAAAGTTTTGTATCGTTTCGAACAGTCATCGATTTAATTTAATTTTTTGAGCAAAACTAGTATAAACTAGTGTATAATATATAATGATTTTTTGACCGAAACTGGCATTTTGAAAAGTTTCATAGAATCTAATTTGCAGATGATTTTTTGCATGTACTTCCATAATAACCTTCCCTCGTAACATATATCAAGGATCTGAAAAGTTTGATATCGTTTCGTACAGTCCTCGATTTAATTTGATTTTTTAGCAAAACTAGTATAAACTTGTGTATAATATATTATGATTTTTTGACCGAAACTTGCATTTGGAAAAGTTTTGTTGAATCTATTTTTCGATCGAAACTCGCATTTCAAAAAGTTTCGTAGAATCTAATTTTCAATTGATTTTTTTGTATGGACTTCAATCATAACCTCCCCTCATAACATATAAGAAGGATCTGAAATGTTTTGTATCGGTTCGAACAGTCCTCGATTTAATTTGATTATTTAAGCAAAACTAGTATAAACTAGTGTATAATATATAATGATTTTTTGACTGAAACTTGCATTTCGAAAAGTTTCATAGAATCTAATTTTCAGATGATTTTTTGCAGTACTTCCATAATAACCTTCCCTCGTAAAATATAAGAATGATCTGAAAAGTTTGATATCGTTTCGTATAGTCCTCGATTTAATTTGATTTTTTGAGCAAACTAGTATAAACTTGTGTATAATATATTATGATTTTTTGACCGAAACTTGCATTTGGAAAAGTTTACTAGAATCAAGTTTTCAGATGATTTTTTTGTATGGACTTCCATCATAACCTTCCCTCGTAAAATATATAAATTATCTTAAAAGTTTTGCAACATTTCGAACAGTCCTCCATTTAATTGATTTTTTGATCGAAACTAGTATAAACTAGTGTATTATATATTACTATTGTTTGACTGAAACTTGCATTTATAAAAGTTTCTTAGAATCTAATTCTCAAATGAATTTTTGCATGGACCTCCATCATAACCCTCCCTCGTAACATATAAGATGGATCTCAAAAAATTTGTAGCATTTCGATCATTCCACGATTTAATTGATTTTTTTACCGAAACTAGTATAAACTAATGTATAATATATTACGATTTTTTGACCGAAACTCGCATTTCAAAAAGTTTCGAAAAATCTAATTTTCAAATGATTTTTTTGCATGGACTTCCATCGTAACCTCCCCTCGTAACATATAAGAAGGATCTGAAAAGTTTTGTATCGTTTCGAACAGTCATCGATTTAATTTGATTTTTTGAGCAAAACTAGTATAAACTAGTGTATAATATATAATGATTTTTTGACCGAAAATTGCATTTTGAAAAGTTTCATTGAATCTAATTTTCAGATGATTTTTTGCATGTACTTCCATAATAACCTTCCCTCGTAACATATATCAAGGATCTGAAAAGTTTGATATTGTTTCGTGCAGTCCTCGATTTAATTTGATTTTTTTAGCAAAACTAGTATAAACTTGTGTATAATATATTATGATTTTTTGACCGAAACTTGCATTTGGAAAAGTTTTGTTGAATCTAATTTTCAGATGATTTTTTGTATAGACTTCCTTCATAGCCTTCGCTCGTAAGATATCTAAATGATCTTAAAAGTTTTACAACATTTCGAACAGTCCTTGATTTAATTAATTTTTTTACCAAAACTAGTATAAACTAGTGTATAATATATTACAATTTTTTGACCGGAACTTGCATTTCAAAAAGTTTCGTATATTCTATTTTTCAGATGATTCTTTGCACGGACACCCATAATAACCTTCCCTCGTAACATATAAGATGGATCTGGAAAGTTTGGTAGCATTTCTATCAGTCCCCGAATTTATTGATTTTTTTTTTCGAAACTAGTATAAACTAATGTATAATATATTACGATTTTTAGACCGAAACTCGCATTTGAAAAAGTTTCGTAGAATCTAATTTTCAATTGATTTTTTTGTATGGACTTCAATCATAACCTTCCCTCAGAACATATAAGAAGGATCTGAAAAGTTTTGTATCGTTTCGAACAGTCCTCGATTTAATTTGATTTTTTGAGCAAAACTAGTATAAACTAGTGTATAATATATAATGATTTTTTGACCGAAACTTGCATTTCGAAAAGTTTCATAGAATCTAATTTTCAGATGATTTTTTGTAGTACTTCCATAATAACCTTCCCTCGTAAAATATAAGAAGGATCTGAAAAGTTTGATATCGTTTCCTACAGTCCTCGATTTAATTTGATTTTTTGAGCAAACTAGTATAAACTTGTGTATAATATATTATGATTTTTTGACCGAAACTTGCATTTGGAAAAGTTTACTAGAATCAAGTTTTCAGATGATTTTTTTGTATGGACTTCCATCATAACCTTCCCCCGTAAAATTTATAAATTATCTTAAAAGTTTTGCAACATTTCGAACAGTCCTCCATTTAATTGATTTTTTGACTGAAACTAGTATAAACTAGTGTATAATATATTACTATTTTTTGACTGAAACTTGCATTTAAAAAAGTTTCTTAGAATCTAATTTTCAAATGAATTTTTGCATGGACATCCATCATAACCCTCCCTCGTAAAATATAAGATGGATCTCAAAAAATTTGTAGCATTTCGATCAGTCCCCGATTTAATTGATTTTTTTACCGAAACTAGTATAAACTAATTTATAATATATTAGGTTTTTTTGACCGAAACTCGCATTTCAAAAAGTTTCGTAAAATCTAATTTTCAATTGATTTTTTTGCATGGACTTCCATCATAACCTCCCCTCATAACATATAAGAAGGATCTGAAAAGTTTTGTATCGTTTCGAACAGTCATCGATTTAATTTGATTTTTTGAGCAAAACTAGTATAAACTAGTGTATAATATATAATGATTTTTTGACCGAAACTGGCATTTTGAAAAGTTTCATAGAATCTAATTTTCAGATGATTTTTTGCATGTACTTCCATAATAACCTTCCCTCGTAACATATATCAAGGATCTGAAAAGTTTGATATCGTTTCGTACAGTCCTCGATTTAATTTGATTTTTTTAGCAAAACTAGTATAAACTTGTGTATAATATATTATGATTTTTTGACCGAAACTTGCATTTGGAAAAGTTTTGTTGAATCTAATTTTCAGATGATTTTTTGTATAGACTTCCTTCATAGCCTTCGCTCGTAAAATATCTAAATGATCTTAAAAGTGTTACAACATTTCGAACAGTCCTTGATTTAATTAATTTTTTGACCAAAACTAGTATAAACTAGTGTATAATATATTACAATTTTTTGACCGGAACTTGCATTTCAAAAAGTTTCGTATATTCTATTTTTCAGATGATTCTTTGCATGGACACCCATCATAAACTTCCCTCGTAACATATAAGATGGATCTGGAAAGTTTGGTAGCATTTTTATCATCCCCGAATTAATTGATTTTTTTTACCGAAACTAGTATAAACTAATGTATAATATATACCGATTTTTTGACCGAAACTCGAATTTCAAAAAGTTTCGTAGAATCTAATTTTCAATTGATTTTTTTGTATGGACTTCAATCATAACCTCCCCTCATAACATATAAGAAGGATCTGAAAAGTTTTGTATCATTTAGAACAGTCCTCGATTTAATTTGATTTTTTGAGCAAAACTAGTATAAACTAGTGTATAATATATAATGATTTTTTGACCGAAACTTGCATTTCGAAAAGTTTCATAGAATCTAATTTTCAGATGATTTTTTGTAGTACTTCCATAATAACCTTCCCTCGTAAAATATAAGAAGGATCTGAAAAGTTTGATATCGTTTCCTACAGTCCTCGATTTAATTTGATTTTTTGAGCAAACTAGTATAAACTTGTGTATAATATATTATGATTTTTTGACCGAAACTTGCATTTGGAAAAGTTTACTAGAATAAAGTTTTCAGATGATTTTTTTGTATGGACTTCCATCATAACCTTCCCTCGTAAAATATATAAATTATCTTAAAAGTTTTGCAACATTTCGAACAGTCCTCCATTTAATTGATTTTTTGACCGAAACTAGTATAAACTAGTGTATAATATATTACTATTTTTTGACTGAAACTTGCATTTAAAAAAGTTTCTTAGAATCTAATTTTCAAATGAATTTTTGCATTGACATCCATCATAAACCTCCCTCGTAAAATATAAGATGGATCTCAAAAAATTTGTAGCATTTCGATCAGTCCCCGATTTAATTGATTTTTTTACCGAAACTAGTATAAACTAATTTATAATATATTACGTTTTTTTGACCGAAACTCGCATTTCAAAAAGTTTCGTAAAATCTAATTTTCAATTGATTTTTTTGCATGGACTTCCATCATAACCTCCCCTCATAACATATAAGAAGGATCTGAAAAGTTTTGTATCGTTTCGAACAGTCATCGATTTAATTTGATTTTTTGAGCAAAACTAGTATAAACTAGTGTATAATATATAATGATTTTTTGACCGAAACTGGCATTTTGAAAAGTTTCATAGAATCTAATTTTCAGATGATTTTTTGCATGTACTTCCATAATAACCTTCCCTCGTAACATATATCAAGGATCTGAAAAGTTTGATATCGTTTCGTACAGTCCTCGATTTAATTTGATTTTTTTAGCAAAACTAGTATAAACTTGTGTATAATATATTATGATTTTTTGACCGAAACTTGCATTTGGAAAAGTTTTGTTGAATCTAATTTTCAGATGATTTTTTGTATAGACTTCCTTCATAGCCTTCGCTCGTAAAATATCTAAATGATCTTAAAAGTGTTACAACATTTCGAACAGTCCTTGATTTAATTAATTTTTTGACCAAAACTAGTATAAACTAGTGTATAATATATTACAATTTTTTGACCGGAACTTGCATTTCAAAAAGTTTCGTATATTCTATTTTTCAGATGATTCTTTGCATGGACACCCATCATAAACTTCCCTCGTAACATATAAGATGGATCTGGAAAGTTTGGTAGCATTTTTATCATCCCCGAATTAATTGATTTTTTTTACCGAAACTAGTATAAACTAATGTATAATATATACCGATTTTTTGACCGAAACTCGAATTTCAAAAAGTTTCGTAGAATCTAATTTTCAATTGATTTTTTTGTATGGACTTCAATCATAACCTCCCCTCATAACATATAAGAAGGATCTGAAAAGTTTTGTATCATTTAGAACAGTCCTCGATTTAATTTGATTTTTTGAGCAAAACTAGTATAAACTAGTGTATAATATATAATGATTTTTTGACCGAAACTTGCATTTCGAAAAGTTTCATAGAATCTAATTTTCAGATGATTTTTTGTAGTACTTCCATAATAACCTTCCCTCGTAAAATATAAGAAGGATCTGAAAAGTTTGATATCGTTTCCTACAGTCCTCGATTTAATTTGATTTTTTGAGCAAACTAGTATAAACTTGTGTATAATATATTATGATTTTTTGACCGAAACTTGCATTTGGAAAAGTTTACTAGAATAAAGTTTTCAGATGATTTTTTTGTATGGACTTCCATCATAACCTTCCCTCGTAAAATATATAAATTATCTTAAAAGTTTTGCAACATTTCGAACAGTCCTCCATTTAATTGATTTTTTGACCGAAACTAGTATAAACTAGTGTATAATATATTACTATTTTTTGACTGAAACTTGCATTTAAAAAAGTTTCTTAGAATCTAATTTTCAAATGAATTTTTGCATTGACATCCATCATAAACCTCCCTCGTAAAATATAAGATGGATCTCAAAAAATTTGTAGCATTTCGATCAGTCCCCGATTTAATTGATTTTTTTACCGAAACTAGTATAAACTAATTTATAATATATTACGTTTTTTTGACCGAAACTCGCATTTCAAAAAGTTTCGTAAAATCTAATTTTCAATTGATTTTTTTGCATGGACTTCCATCATAACCTCCCCTCATAACATATAAGAAGGATCTGAAAAGTTTTGTATCGTTTCGAACAGTCATCGATTTAATTTGATTTTTTGAGCAAAACTAGTATAAACTAGTGTATAATATATAATGATTTTTTGACCGAAACTGGCATTTTGAAAAGTTTCATAGAATCTAATTTTCAGATGATTTTTTGCATGTACTTCCATAATAACCTTCCCTCGTAACATATATCAAGGATCTGAAAAGTTTGATATCGTTTCGTACAGTCCTCGATTTAATTTGATTTTTTTAGCAAAACTAGTATAAACTTGTGTATAATATATTATGATTTTTTGACCGAAACTTGCATTTGGAAAAGTTTTGTTGAATCTAATTTTCAGATGATTTTTTGTATAGACTTCCTTCATAGCCTTCGCTCGTAAGATATCTAAATGATCTTAAAAGTTTTACAACATTTCGAATAGTCCTTGATTTAATTAATTTTTTTGACCAAAACTAGTATAAACTAGTGTATAATATATTACAATTTTTTGACCGGAACTTGCATTTCAAAAAGTTTCGTATATTCTATTTTTCAGATGATTCTTTGCATGGACACCCATCATAAACTTCCCTCGTAACATATAAGATGGATCTGGAAAGTTTGGTAGCATTTTTATCATCCCCGAATTAATTGATTTTTTTTACCGAAACTAGTATAAACTAATGTATAATATATACCGATTTTTTGACCGAAACTCGCATTTCAAAAAGTTTTGTAGAATCTACTTTTCAATTGATTTTTTTGTATGGACTTCAATCATAACCTCCCCTCATAACATATAAGAAGGATCTGAAAAGTTTTGTATCGTTTCGAACAGTCCTCGATTTAATTTGATTTTTTGAGCAAAACTAGTATAAACTAGTGTATAATATATAATGATTTTTTGACCGAAACTTGCATTTCGAAAAGTTTCATAGAATCTAATTTTCAGATGATTTTTTGTAGTACTTCCATAATAACCTTCCCTCGTAAAATATAAGGATCTGAAAAATTTGATATCGTTTCCTACAGTCCTCGATTTAATTTGATTTTTTGAGCAAACTAGTATAAACTTGTGTGTAATATATTATGATTTTTTGACCGAAACTTGCATTTGGAAAAGTTTACTAGAATCAAGTTTTCAGATGATTTTTTTGTATGGACTTCCATCATAACCTTCCCTCGTAAAATATATAAATTATCTTAAAAGTTTTGCAACATTTCGAACAGTCCTCCATTTAATTGATTTTTTGACCGAAACTAGTATAAACTAGTGTATAATATATTACTATTTTTTGACTGAAACTTGCATTTAAAAAAGTTTCTTAGAATCTAATTTTCAAATGAATTTTTGCATGGACATCCATCATAACCCTCCCTCGTAAAATATAAGATGGATCTCAAAAAATTTGTAGCATTTCGATCAGTCCCCGATTTAATTGATTTTTTTACCGAAACTAGTATAAACTAATTTATAATATATTACGTTTTTTTGACCGAAACTCGCATTTCAAAAAGTTTCGTAAAATCTAATTTTCAATTGATTTTTTTGCATGGACTTCCATCATAACCTCCCCTCATAACATATAAGAAGGATCTGAAAAGTTTTGTATCGTTTCGAACAGTCATCGATTTAATTTGATTTTTTGAGCAAAACTAGTATAAACTAGTGTATAATATATAATGATTTTTTGACCGAAACTGGCATTTTGAAAAGTTTCATAGAATCTAATTTTCAGATGATTTTTTGCATATACTTCCATAATAACCTTCCCTCGTAACATATATCAAGGATCTGAAAAGTTTGATATCGTTTCGTACAGTCCTCGATTTAATTTGATTTTTTTAGCAAAACTAGTATAAACTTGTGTATAATATATTATGATTTTTTGACCGAAACTTGCATTTGGAAAAGTTTTGTTGAATCTAATTTTCAGATGATTTTTTGTATAGACTTCCTTCATAGCCTTCGCTCGTAAAATATCTAAATGATCTTAAAAGTGTTACAACATTTCGAATAGTCCTTGATTTAATTAATTTTTTGACCAAAACTAGTATAAACTAGTGTATAATATATTACAATTTTTTGACCGGAACTTGCATTTCAAAAAGTTTCGTATATTCTATTTTTCAGATGATTTTTTGCATGGACACCCATCATAAACTTCCTCGTAACATATAAGATGGATCTGGAAAGTTTGGTAGCATTTTTATCATCCCCGAATTAATTGATTTTTTTTACCGAAACTAGTATAAACTAATGTATAATATATACCGATTTTTTGACCGAAACTCGAATTTCAAAAAGTTTCGTAGAATCTAATTTTCAATTGATTTTTTTGTATGGACTTCAATCATAACCTCCCCTCATAACATATAAGAAGGATCTGAAAAGTTTTGTATCGTTTAGAACAGTCCTTGATTTAATTTGATTTTTTGAGCAAAACTAGTATAAACTAGTGTATAATATATAATGATTTTTTGACCGAAACTTGCATTTCGAAAAGTTTCATAGAATCTAACTTTCAGATGATTTTTTGTAGTACTTCCATAATAACCTTCCCTCGTAAAATATAAGAAGGATCTGAAAAGTTTGATATCGTTTCCTACAGTCCTCGATTTAATTTGATTTTTTGAGCAAACTAGTATAAACTTGTGTATAATATATTATGATTTTTTGACCGAAACTTGCATTTGGAAAAGTTTACTAGAATCAAGTTTTCAGATGATTTTTTTGTATGGACTTCCATCATAACCTTCCCTCGTAAAATATATAAATTATCTTAAAAGTTTTGCAACATTTCGAACAGTCCTCCATTTAATTGATTTTTTGACCGAAACTAGTATAAACTAGTGTATAATATATTACTATTTTTTGACTGAAACTTGCATTTAAAAAAGTTTCTTAGAATCTAATTTTCAAATGAATTTTTGCATGGACATCCATCATAACCCTCCCTCGTAAAATATAAGATGGATCTCAAAAACTTTGTAGCATTTCGATCAGTCCCCGATTTAATTGATTTTTTTACCGAAACTAGTATAAACTAATTTATAATATATTACGTTTTTTTGAACGAAACTCGCATTTCAAAAAGTTTCGTAAAATCTAATTTTCAATTGATTTTTTTGCATGGACTTCCATCATAACCTCCCCTCATAACATATAAGAAGGATCTGAAAAGTTTTGTATCGTTTCGAACAGTCATCGATTTAATTTGATTTTTTGAGCAAAACTAGTATAAACTAGTGTATAATATATAATGATTTTTTGACCGAAACTGGCATTTTGAAAAGTTTCATAGAATCTAATTTTCAGATGATTTTTTGCATGTACTTCCATAATAACCTTCCCTCGTAACATATATCAAGGATCTGAAAAGTTTGATATCGTTTCGTACAGTCCTCGATTTAATTTGATTTTTTTAGCAAAACTAGTATAAACTTGTGTATAATATATTATGATTTTTTGACCGAAACTTGCATTTGGAAATGTTTTGTTGAATCTAATTTTCAGATGATTTTTTGTATAGACTTCCTTCTTAGCCTTCGCTCGTAAAATATCTAAATGATCTTAAAAGTGTTACAACATTTCGAACAGTCCTTGATTTAATTAATTTTTTGACCAAAACTAGTATAAACTAGTGTATAATATATTACAATTTTTTGACCGGAACTTGCATTTCAAAAAGTTTCGTATATTCTATTTTTCAGATGATTCTTTGCATGGACACCCATCATAAACTTCCTCGTAACATATAAGATGGATCTGGAAAGTTTGGTAGCATTTTTATCATCCCCGAATTAATTGATTTTTTTTACCGAAACTAGTATAAACTAATGTATAATATATATCGATTTTTTGACCGAAACTCGAATTTCAAAAAGTTTCGTAGAATCTAATTTTCAATTGAGTTTTTTGTATGGACTTCAATCATAACCTCCCCTCATAACATATAAGAAGGATCTGAAAAGTTTTGTATCGTTTAGAACAGTCCTCGATTTAATTTGATTTTTTGAGCAAAACTAGTATAAACTAGTGTATAATATATAATGATTTTTTGACCGAAACTTGCATTTCGAAAAGTTTCATAGAATCTAACTTTCAGATGATTTTTTGTAGTACTTCCATAATAACCTTCCCTCGTAAAATATAAGAAGGATCTGAAAAGTTTGATATCGTTTCCTACAGTCCTCGATTTAATTTGATTTTTTGAGCAAACTAGTATAAACTTGTGTATAATATATTATGATTTTTTGACCGAAACTTGCATTTGGAAAAGTTTACTAGAATCAAGTTTTCAGATGATTTTTTTGTATGGACTTCCATCATAACCTTCCCTCGTAAAATATATAAATTATCTTAAAAGTTTTGCAACATTTCGAACAGTCCTCCATTTAATTGATTTTTTGACCGAAACTAGTATAAACTAGTGTATAATATATTACTATTTTTTGACTGAAACTTGCATTTAAAAAAGTTTCTTAGAATCTAATTTTCAAATGAATTTTTGCATGGACATCCATCATAACCCTCCCTCGTAAAATATAAGATGGATCTCAAAAAATTTGTAGCATTTCGATCAGTCCCCGATTTAATTGATTTTTTTACCGAAACTAGTATAAACTAATTTATAATATATTACGTTTTTTTGACCGAAACTCGCATTTCAAAAAGTTTCGTAAAATCTAATTTTCAATTGATTTTTTTGCATGGACTTCCATCATAACCTCCCCTCATAACATATAAGAAGGATCTGAAAAGTTTTGTATCGTTTCGAACAGTCATCGATTTAATTTGATTTTTTGAGCAAAACTAGTATAAACTAGTGTATAATATATAATGATTTTTTGACCGAAACTGGCATTTTGAAAAGTTTCATAGAATCTAATTTTCAGATGATTTTTTGCATGTACTTCCATAATAACCTTCCCTCGTAACATATATCAAGGATCTGAAAAGTTTGATATCGTTTCGTACAGTCCTCGATTTAATTTGATTTTTTTAGCAAAACTAGTATAAACTTGTGTATAATATATTATGATTTTTTGACCGAAACTTGCATTTGGAAAAGTTTTGTTGAATCTAATTTTCAGATGATTTTTTGTATAGACTTCCTTCATAGCCTTCGCTCGTAAAATATCTAAATGATCATAAAAGTGTTACAACATTTCGAACAGTCCTTGATTTAATTAATTTTTTGACCAAAACTAGTATAAACTAGTGTATAATATATTACAATTTTTTGACCGGAACTTGCATTTCAAAAAGTTTCGTATATTCTATTTTTCAGATGATTCTTTGCATGGACACCCATCATAAACTTCCCTCGTAACATATAAGATGGATCTGGAAAGTTTGGTAGCATTTTTATCATCCCCGAATTAATTGATTTTTTTTACCGAAACTAGTATAAACTAATATATAATATATACCGATTTTTTGACCGAAACTCGAATTTCAAAAAGTTTCGTAGAATCTAATTTTCAATTGATTTTTTTGTATGGACTTCAATCATAACCTCCCCTCATAACATATAAGAAGGATCTGAAAAGTTTTGTATCGTTTAGAACAGTCCTCGATTTAATTTGATTTTTTGAGCAAAACTAGTATAAACTAGTGTATAATATATAATGATTTTTTGACCGAAACTTGCATTTCGAAAAGTTTCATAGAATCTAACTTTCAGATGATTTTTTGTAGTACTTCCATAATAACCTTCCCTCGTAAAATATAAGAAGGATCTGAAAAGTTTGATATCGTTTCCTGCAGTCCTCGATTTAATTTGATTTTTTGAGCAAACTAGTATAAACTTGTGTATAATATATTATGATTTTTTGACCGAAACTTGCATTTGGAAAAGTTTACTAGAATCAAGTTTTCAGATGATTTTTTTGTATGGACTTCCATCATAACCTTCCCTCGTAAAATATATAAATTATCTTAAAAGTTTTGCAACATTTCGAACAGTCCTCCATTTAATTGATTTTTTGACCGAAACTAGTATAAACTAGTGTATAATATATTACTATTTTTTGACTGAAACTTGCATTTAAAAAAGTTTCTTAGAATCTAAATTTCAAATGAATTTTTGCATGGACATCCATCATAACCCTCCCTCGTAAAATATAAGATGGATCTTAAAAAATTTGTAGCATTTCGATCAGTCCCCGATTTAATTGATTTTTTTACCGAAACTAGTATAAACTAATTTATAATATATTACGTTTTTTTGACCGAAACTCGCATTTCAAAAAGTTTCGTAAAATCTAATTTTCAATTGATTTTTTTGCATGGACTTCCATCATAACCTCCCCTCATAACATATAAGAAGGATCTGAAAAGTTTTGTATCGTTTCGAACAGTCATCGATTTAATTTGATTTTTTGAGCAAAACTAGTATAAACTAGTGTATAATATATAATGATTTTTTGACCGAAACTGGCATTTTGAAAAGTTTCATAGAATCTAATTTTCAGATGATTTTTTGCATGTACTTCCATAATAACCTTCCCTCGTAACATATATCAAGGATCTGAAAAGTTTGATATCGTTTCGTACAGTCCTCGATTTAATTTGATTTTTTTAGCAAAACTAGTATAAACTTGTGTATAATATATTATGATTTTTTGACCGAAACTTGCATTTGGAAAAGTTTTGTTGAATCTAATTTTCAGATGATTTTTTGTATAGACTTCCTTCATAGCCTTCGCTCGTAAGATATCTAAATGATCTTAAAAGTTTTACAACATTTCGAATAGTCCTTGATTTAATTAATTTTTTTGACCAAAACTAGTATAAACTAGTGTATAATATATTACAATTTTTTGACCGGAACTTGCATTTCAAAAAGTTTCGTATATTATATTTTTCAGATGATTCTTTGCATGGACACCCATCATAAACTTCCCTCGTAACATATAAGATGGATCTGGAAAGTTTGGTAGCATTTTTATCATCCCCGAATTAATTGATTTTTTTTACCGAAACTAGTATAAACTAATGTATAATATATACCGATTTTTTGACCGAAACTCGCATTTCAAAAAGTTTTGTAGAATCTACTTTTCAATTGATTTTTTTGTATGGACTTCAATCATAACCTCCCCTCATAACATATAAGAAGGATCTGAAAAGTTTTGTATCGTTTAGAACAGTCCTCGATTTAATTTGATTTTTTGAGCAAAACTAGTATAAACTAGTGTATAATATATAATGATTTTTTGACCGAAACTTGCATTTCGAAAAGTTTCATAGAATCTAATTTTCAGATGATTTTTTGTAGTACTTCCATAATAACCTTCCCTCGTAAAATATAAGAAGGATCTGAAAAATTTGATATCGTTTCCTACAGTCCTCGATTTAATTTAATTTTTTGAGCAAACTAGTATAAACTTGTGTATAATATATTATGATTTTTTGACCGAAACTTGCATTTGGTAAAGTTTACTAGAATCAAGTTTTCAGATGATTTTTTTGTATGGACTTCCATCATAACCTTCCCTCGTAAAATATATAAATTATCTTAAAAGTTTTGCAACATTTCGAACAGTCCTCCATTTAATTGATTTTTTGACCGAAACTAGTATAAACTAGTGTATAATATATTACTATTTTTTGACTGAAACTTGCATTTAAAAAAGTTTCTTAGAATCTAATTTTCAAATGAATTTTTGCATGGACATCCATCATAACCCTCCCTCGTAAAATATAAGATGGATCTCAAAAAATTTGTAGCATTTCGATCAGTCCCCGATTTAATTGATTTTTTTACCGAAACTAGTATAAACTAATTTATAATATATTACGTTTTTTTGACCGAAACTCGCATTTCAAAAAGTTTCGTAAAATCTAATTTTCAATTGATTTTTTTGCATGGACTTCCATCATAACCTCCCCTCATAACATATAAGAAGGATCTGAAAAGTTTTGTATCGTTTCGAACAGTCATCGATTTAATTTGATTTTTTGAGCAAAACTAGTATAAACTAGTGTATAATATATAATGATTTTTTGACCGAAACTGGCATTTTGAAAAGTTTCATAGAATCTAATTTTCAGATGATTTTTTGCATGTACTTCCATAATAACCTTCCCTCGTAACATATATCAAGGATCTGAAAAGTTTGATATCGTTTCGTACAGTCCTCGATTTAATTTGATTTTTTTAGCAAAACTAGTATAAACTTGTGTATAATATATTATGATTTTTTGACCGAAACTTGCATTTGGAAAAGTTTTGTTGAATCTAATTTTCAGATGATTTTTTGTATAGACTTCCTTCATAGCCTTCGCTCGTAAGATATCTAAATGATCTTAAAAGTTTTACAACATTTCGAATAGTCCTTGATTTAATTAATTTTTTTGACCAAAACTAGTATAAACTAGTGTATAATATATTACAATTTTTTGACCGGAACTTGCATTTCAAAAAGTTTCGTATATTCTATTTTTCAGATGATTCTTTGCATGGACACCCATCATAAACTTCCCTCGTAACATATAAGATGGATCTGGAAAGTTTGGTAGCATTTTTATCATCCCCGAATTAATTGATTTTTTTTACCGAAACTAGTATAAACTAATGTATAATATATACCGATTTTTTGACCGAAACTCGCATTTCAAAAAGTTTTGTAGAATCTACTTTTCAATTGATTTTTTTGTATGGACTTCAATCATAACCTCCCCTCATAACATATAAGAAGGATCTGAAAAGTTTTGTATCGTTTAGAACAGTCCTCGATTTAATTTGATTTTTTGAGCAAAACTAGTATAAACTAGTGTATAATATATAATGATTTTTTGACCGAAACTTGCATTTCGAAAAGTTTCATAGAATCTAATTTTCAGATGATTTTTTGTAGTACTTCCATAATAACCTTCCCTCGTAAAATATAAGAAGGATCTGGAAAATTTGATATCGTTTCCTACAGTCCTCGATTTAATTTGATTTTTTGAGCAAACTAGTATAAACTTGTGTATAATATATTATGATTTTTTGACCGAAACTTGCATTTGGAAAAGTTTACTAGAATCAAGTTTTCAGATGATTTTTTTGTATGGACTTCCATCATAACCTTCCCTCGTAAAATATATAAATTATCTTAAAAGTTTTGCAACATTTCGAACAGTCCTCCATTTAATTGATTTTTTGACCGAAACTAATATAAACTAGTGTATAATATATTACTATTTTTTGACTGAAACTTGCATTTAAAAAAGTTTCTTAGAATCTAATTTTCAAATGAATTTTTGCATGGACATCCATCATAACCCTCCCTCGTAAAATATAAGATGGATCTCAAAAAATTTGTAGCATTTCGATCAGTCCCCGATTTAATTGATTTTTTTACCGAAACTAGTATAAACTAATTTATAATATATTACGTTTTTTTGAACGAAACTCGCATTTCAAAAAGTTTCGTAAAATCTAATTTTCAATTGATTTTTTTGCATGGACTTCCATCATAACCTCCCCTCATAACATATAAGAAGGATCTGAAAAGTTTTGTATCGTTTCGAACAGTCATCGATTTAATTTGATTTTTTGAGCAAAACTAGTATAAACTAGTGTATAATATATAATGATTTTTTGACCGAAACTGGCATTTTGAAAAGTTTCATAGAATCTAATTTTCAGATGATTTTTTGCATGTACTTCCATAATAACCTTCCCTCGTAACATATATCAAGGATCTGAAAAGTTTGATATCGTTTCGTACAGTCCTCGATTTAATTTGATTTTTTTAGCAAAACTAGTATAAACTTGTGTATAATATATTATGATTTTTTGACCGAAACTTGCATTTGGAAAAGTTTTGTTGAATCTAATTTTCAGATGATTTTTTGTATAGACTTCCTTCATAGCCTTCGCTCGTAAGATATCTAAATGATCTTAAAAGTTTTACAACATTTCGAATAGTCCTTGATTTAATTAATTTTTTTGACCAAAACTAGTATAAACTAGTGTATAATATATTACAATTTTTTGACCGGAACTTGCATTTCAAAAAGTTTCGTATATTATATTTTTCAGATGATTCTTTGCATGGACACCCATCATAAACTTCCTCGTAACATATAAGATGGATCTGGAAAGTTTGGTAGCATTTTTATCATCCCCGAATTAATTGATTTTTTTTACCGAAACTAGTATAAACTAATGTATAATATATACCGATTTTTTGACCGAAACTCGAATTTCAAAAAGTTTCGTAGAATCTAATTTTCAATTGAGTTTTTTGTATGGACTTCAATCATAACCTCCCCTCATAACATTTAAGAAGGATCTGAAAAGTTTTGTATCGTTTAGAACAGTCCTCGATTTAATTTGATTTTTTGAGCAAAACTAGTATAAACTAGTGTATAATATATAATGATTTTTTGACCGAAACTTGCATTTCGAAAAGTTTCATAGAATCTAACTTTCAGATGATTTTTTGTAGTACTTCCATAATAACCTTCCCTCGTAAAATATAAGAAGGATCTGAAAAGTTTGATATCGTTTCCTACAGTCCTCGATTTAATTTGATTTTTTGAGCAAACTAGTATAAACTTGTGTATAATATATTATGATTTTTTGACCGAAACTTGCATTTGGAAAAGTTTACTAGAATCAAGTTTTCAGATGATTTTTTTGTATGGACTTCCATCATAACCTTCCCTCGTAAAATATATAAATTATCTTAAAAGTTTTGCAACATTTCGAACAGTCCTCCATTTAATTGATTTTTTGACCGAAACTAATATAAACTAGTGTATAATATATTACTATTTTTTGACTGAAACTTGCATTTAAAAAAGTTTCTTAGAATCTAATTTTCAAATGAATTTTTGCATGGACATCCATCATAACCCTCCCTCGTAAAATATAAGATGGATCTCAAAAAATTTGTAGCATTTCGATCAGTCCCCAATTTAATTGATTTTTTTACCGAAACTAGTATAAACTAATTTATAATATATTACGTTTTTTTGAACGAAACTCGCATTTCAAAAAGTTTCGTAAAATCTAATTTTCAATTGATTTTTTTGCATGGACTTCCATCATAACCTCCCCTCATAACATATAAGAAGGATCTGAAAAGTTTTGTATCGTTTCGAACAGTCATCGATTTAATTTGATTTTTTGAGCAAAACTAGTATAAACTAGTGTATAATATATAATGATTTTTTGACCGAAACTGGCATTTTGAAAAGTTTCATAGAATCTAATTTTCAGATGATTTTTTGCATGTACTTCCATAATAACCTTCCCTCGTAACATATATCAAGGATCTGAAAAGTTTGATATCGTTTCGTACAGTCCTCGATTTAATTTGATTTTTTTAGCAAAACTAGTATAAACTTGTGTATAATATATTATGATTTTTTGACCGAAACTTGCATTTGGAAAAGTTTTGTTGAATCTAATTTTCAGATGATTTTTTGTATAGACTTCCTTCATAGCCTTCGCTCGTAAAATATCTAAATGATCTTAAAAGTGTTACAACATTTCGAACAGTCCTTGATTTAATTAATTTTTTGACCAAAACTAGTATAAACTAGTGTATAATATATTACAATTTTTTGACCGGAACTTGCATTTCAAAAAGTTTCGTATATTCTATTTTTCAGATGATTCTTTGCATGGACACCCATCATAAACTTCCTCGTAACATATAAGATGGATCTGGAAAGTTTGGTAGCATTTTTATCATCCCCGAATTAATTGATTTTTTTTACCGAAACTAGTATAAACTAATGTATAATATATACCGATTTTTTGACCGAAACTCGAATTTCAAAAAGTTTCGTAGAATCTAATTTTCAATTGAGTTTTTTGTATGGACTTCAATCATAACCTCCCCTCATAACATATAAGAAGGATCTGAAAAGTTTTGTATCGTTTAGAACAGTCCTCGATTTAATTTGATTTTTTGAGCAAAACTAGTATAAACTAGTGTATAATATATAATGATTTTTTGACCGAAACTTGCATTTCGAAAAGTTTCATAGAATCTAACTTTCAGATGATTTTTTGTAGTACTTCCATAATAACCTTCCCTCGTAAAATATAAGAAGGATCTGAAAAGTTTGATATCGTTTCCTACAGTCCTCGATTTAATTTGATTTTTTGAGCAAACTAGTATAAACTTGTGTATAATATATTATGATTTTTTGACCGAAACTTGCATTTGGAAAAGTTTACTAGAATCAAGTTTTCAGATGATTTTTTTGTATGGACTTCCATCATAACCTTCCCTCGTAAAATATATAAATTATCTTAAAAGTTTTGCAACATTTCGAACAGTCCTCCATTTAATTGATTTTTTGACCGAAACTAATATAAACTAGTGTATAATATATTACTATTTTTTGACTGAAACTTGCATTTAAAAAAGTTTCTTAGAATCTAATTTTCAAATGAATTTTTGCATGGACATCCATCATAACCCTCCCTCGTAAAATATAAGATGGATCTCAAAAAATTTGTAGCATTTCGATCAGTCCCCGATTTAATTGATTTTTTTACCGAAACTAGTATAAACTAATTTATAATATATTACGTTTTTTTGAACGAAACTCGCATTTCAAAAAGTTTCGTAAAATCTAATTTTCAATTGATTTTTTTGCATGGACTTCCATCATAACCTCCCCTCATAACATATAAGAAGGATCTGAAAAGTTTTGTATCGTTTCGAACAGTCATCGATTTAATTTGATTTTTTGAGCAAAACTAGTATAAACTAGTGTATAATATATAATGATTTTTTGACCGAAACTGGCATTTTGAAAAGTTTCATAGAATCTAATTTTCAGATGATTTTTTGCATGTACTTCCATAATAACCTTCCCTCGTAACATATATCAAGGATCTGAAAAGTTTGATATCGTTTCGTACAGTCCTCGATTTAATTTGATTTTTTTAGCAAAACTAGTATAAACTTGTGTATAATATATTATGATTTTTTGACCGAAACTTGCATTTGGAAAAGTTTTGTTGAATCTAATTTTCAGATGATTTTTTGTATAGACTTCCTTCATAGCCTTCGCTCGTAAGATATCTAAATGATCTTAAAAGTTTTACAACATTTCGAACAGTCCTTGATTTAATTAATTTTTTTGACCAAAACTAGTATAAACTAGTGTATAATATATTACAATTTTTTGACCGGAACTTGCATTTCAAAAAGTTTCGTATATTCTATTTTTCAGATGATTCTTTGCATGGACACCCATCATAAACTTCCCTCGTAACATATAAGATGGATCTGGAAAGTTTGGTAGCATTTTTATCATCCCCGAATTAATTGATTTTTTTTACCGAAACTAGTATAAACTAATGTATAATATATACCGATTTTTTGACCGAAACTCGAATTTCAAAAAGTTTCGTAGAATCTAATTTTCAATTGATTTTTTTGTATGGACTTCAATCATAACCTCCCCTCATAACATATAAGAAGGATCTGAAAAGTTTTGTATCGTTTAGAACAGTCCTCGATTTAATTTGATTTTTTGAGCAAAACTAGTATAAACTAGTGTATAATATATAATGATTTTTTGACCGAAACTTGCATTTCGAAAAGTTTCATAGAATCTAACTTTCAGATGATTTTTTGTAGTACTTCCATAATAACCTTCCCTCGTAAAATATAAGAAGGATCTGAAAAGTTTGATATCGTTTCCTACAGTCCTCGATTTAATTTGATTTTTTGAGCAAACTAGTATAAACTTGTGTATAATATATTATGATTTTTTGACCGAAACTTGCATTTGGAAAAGTTTACTAGAATCAAGTTTTCAGATGATTTTTTTGTATGGACTTCCATCATAACCTTCCCTCGTAAAATATATAAATTATCTTAAAAGTTTTGCAACATTTCGAACAGTCCTCCATTTAATTGATTTTTTGACCGAAACTAGTATAAACTAGTGTATAATATAATACTATTTTTTGACTGAAACTTGCATTTAAAAAAGTTTCTTAGAATCTAATTTTCAAATGATTTTTTGCATGGACATCCATCATAAACCTCCCTCGTAAAATATAAGATGGATCTCAAAATATTTGTAGCATTTCGATCAGTCCCCGATTTAATTGATTTTTTTACCGAAACTAGTATAAACTAATTTATAATATATTACGTTTTTTTGACCGAAACTCGCATTTCAAAAAGTTTCGTAAAATCTAATTTTCAATTGATTTTTTTGCATGGACTTCCATCATAACCTCCCCTCGTAACATATAAGAAGGATCTGAAAAGTTTTGTATCGTTTCGAACAGTCATCGATTTAATTTGATTTTTTGAGCAAAACTAGTATAAACTAGTGTATAATATATAATGATTTTTTGACCGAAACTGGCATTTTGAAAAGTTTCATAGAATCTAATTTTCAGATGATTTTTTGCATGTACTTCCATAATAACCTTCCCTCGTAACATATATCAAGGATCTGAAAAGTTTGATATCGTTTCGTACAGTCCTCGATTTAATTTGATTTTTTTAGCAAAACTAGTATAAAATTGTGTATAATATATTATGATTTTTTGACCGAAACTTGCATTTGGAAAAGTTTTGTTGAATCTAATTTTCAGATGATTTTTTGTATAGACTTCCTTCATAGCCTTCGCTCGTAAAATATCTAAATGATCTTAAAAGTGTTACAACATTTCGAACAGTCCTTGATTTAATTAATTTTTTGACCAAAACTAGTATAAACTAGTGTATAATATATTACAATTTTTTGACCGGAACTTGCATTTCAAAAAGTTTCGTATATTCTATTTTTCAGATGATTCTTTGCATGGACACCCATCATAAACTTCCCTCGTAACATATAAGATGGATCTGGAAAGTTTGGTAGCATTTTTATCATCCCCGAATTAATTGATTTTTTTTACCGAAACTAGTATAAACTAATGTATAATATATACCGATTTTTTGACCGAAACTCGAATTTCAAAAAGTTTCGTAGAATCTAATTTTCAATTGATTTTTTTGTATGGACTTCAATCATAACCTCCCCTCATAACATATAAGAAGGATCTGAAAAGTTTTGTATCGTTTAGAACAGTCCTCGATTTAATTTGATTTTTTGAGCAAAACTAGTATAAACTAGTGTATAATATATAATGATTTTTTGACCGAAACTTGCATTTCGAAAAGTTTCATAGAATCTAACTTTCAGATGATTTTTTGTAGTACTTCCATAATAACCTTCCCTCGTAAAATATAAGAAGGATCTGAAAAGTTTGATATCGTTTCCTACAGTCCTCGATTTAATTTGATTTTTTGAGCAAACTAGTATAAACTTGTGTATAATATATTATGATTTTTTGACCGAAACTTGCATTTGGAAAAGTTTACTAGAATCAAGTTTTCAGATGATTTTTTTGTATGGACTTCCATCATAACCTTCCCTCGTAAAATATATAAATTATCTTAAAAGTTTTGCAACATTTCGAACAGTCCTCCATTTAATTGATTTTTTGACCGAAACTAGTATAAACTAGTGTATAATATATTACTATTTTTTGACTGAAACTTGCATTTAAAAAAGTTTCTTAGAATCTAATTTTCAAATGAATTTTTGCATGGACATCCATCATAAACCTCCCTCGTAAAATATAAGATGGATCTCAAAAAATTTGTAGCATTTCGATCAGTCCCCGATTTAATTGATTTTTTTACCGAAACTAGTATAAACTAATTTATAATATATTACGTTTTTTTGACCGAAACTCGCATTTCAAAAAGTTTCGTAAAATCTAATTTTCAATTGATTTTTTTGCATGGACTTCCATCATAACCTCCCCTCATAACATATAAGAAGGATCTGAAAAGTTTTGTATCGTTTCGAACAGTCATCGATTTAATTTGATTTTTTGAGCAAAACTAGTATAAACTAGTGTATAATATATAATGATTTTTTGACCGAAACTGGCATTTTGAAAAGTTTCATAGAATCTAATTTTCAGATGATTTTTTGCATGTACTTCCATAATAACCTTCCCTCGTAACATATATCAAGGATCTGAAAAGTTTGATATCGTTTCGTACAGTCCTCGATTTAATTTGATTTTTTTAGCAAAACTAGTATAAACTTGTGTATAATATATTATGAATTTTTGACCAAAACTTACATTTGGAAAAGTTTTGTTGAATCTAATTTTCAGATGATTTTTTGTATAGACTTCCTTCATATCCTTCGCTCGTAAAATATCTAAATGATCTTAAAATTTTTACAACATTTCGAAAAGTCCTTGATTTAATTAATTTTTTGACCAAAACTAGTATAAACTAGTGTATAATATATTACAATTTTTTGACCGAAACTTGCATTTCAAAAAGTTTCGTATATTCTATTTTTCAGATGATTCTTTGCATGGACACCCATCATAAACTTCCCTCGTAACATATAAGATGGATCTGGAAAGTTTGGTAGCATTTTTATCATCCCCGAATTAATTGATTTTTTTTACCGAAACTAGTATAAACTAATGTATAATATATACCGATTTTTCGACCGAAACTCGCATTTCAAAAAGTTTCGTAGAATCTAATTTTCAATTGATTTTTTTGTATGGACTTCAATCATAACCTCCCCTCATAACATATAAGAAGGATCTGAAAAGTTTTGTATCGTTTCGAACAGTCCTCGATTTAATTTGATTTTTTAAGCAAAACTAGTATAAACTAGTGTATAATATATAATGATTTTATGACTGAAACTTGCATTTCGAAAAGTTTCATAGAATCTAATTTTCAGATGATTTTTTGCAGTACTTCCATAATAACCTTCCCTCGTAAAATATAAGAATGATCTGAAAAGTTTGATATCGTTTCGTACAGTCCTCGATTTAATTTGATTTTTTGAGCAAACTAGTATAAACTTGTGTATAATATATTATGATTTTTTGACCGAAACTTGCATTTGGAAAAGTTTACTAGAATCAAGTTTTCAGATGATTTTTTTGTATGGACTTCCATCATAACCTTCCCTCGTAAAATATATAAATTATCTTAAAAGTTTTGCAACATTTCGAACAGTCCTCCATTTAATTGATTTTTTGACCGAAACTAGTATAAACTAGTGTATTATATATTACTATTTTTTGACTGAAACTTGCATTTAAAAAAGTTTCTTAGAATCTAATTTTCAAATGAATTTTTGCATGGACCTCCAACATAACCCTCCCTCGTAACATATAAGATGGATCTCAAAAAATTTGTAGCATTTCGATCAGTCCCCGATTTAATTGATTTTTTTTACCGAAACTAGTATAAACGAATTTATAATATATTACGATTTTTTGACCGAAACTCGCATTTCAAAAAGTTTCGTAAAATCTAATTTTCAATTGATTTTTTTGCATGGACTTCCATCATGACCTCCCCTCGTAACATATAAGAAGGATCTGAAAAGTTTTGTATCGTTTCGAACAGTCATCGATTTAATTTGATTTTTTGAGCAAAACTAGTATAAACTAGTGTATAATATTTAATGATTTTTTGACCGAAACTGGCATTTTGAAAAGTTTCCTAGAATCTAATTTTCATATGATTTTTTGCATGTACTTCCATAATAACCTTCCCGCATAACATATATCAAGGATCTAAAAAGTTTGATATCGTTTCGTACAGTCCTCAATTTAATTTGATTTTTTTAGCAAAACTAGTATAAACTTGTGTATAATATATTATGATTTTTTGACCGAAACTTGCATTTGGAAAAGTTTTGTTGAATCTAATTTTCAGATGATTTTTTGTATAGACTTCCTTCATAGCCTTCGCTCGTAAAATATCTAAATGATCTTAAAAGTTTTACTACATTTCGAACAGTCCATGATTTAATTAATTTTTTGACCATAACTAGTATAAACTAGTGTATAATATATTACAATTTTTTGACCGGAACTTGCATTTCAAAAAGTTTCGTATATTCTATTTTTCAGATGATTCTTTGCATGGACACCCATCATAAACTTCCTTGGTAACATATAAGATGGATCTGGAAAGTTTGGTAGCATTTTTATCATCCCCGAATTAATTGATTTTTTTTACCGAAACTAGTATAAACTAAAGTATAATATATACTGATTTTTTGACCGAAACTCGCATTTCAAAAAGTTTCGTAGAATCTAATTTTCAATTGATTTTTTTGTATGAACTTCAATCATAACCTCCCCTCATAACATATAAGAAGGATCTGAAAAGTTTTGTATCGTTTCGAACAGTCCTCGATTTAATTTGATTTTTTGAGCAAAACTAGTATAAACTAGTGTATAATATATAATGATTTTTTGACCGAAACTTGCATTTCGAAAAGTTTCATAGAATCTAATTTTCAGATGATTTTTTGTAGTACTTCCATAATAACCTTCCCTCGTAAAATATAAGAAGGATCTGAAAAGTTTGATATCATTTCCTACAGTCCTCGATTTAATTTGATTTTTTGAGCAAACTAGTATAAACTTGTGTATAATATATTATGATTTTTTGACCGAAACTTGCATTTGGAAAAGTTTTGTAGAATCAAGTTTTCAAATGAATTTTTTGTATGGACTTCCATCATAACCTTCCCTCGTAAAATATATAAATTATCTTAAAAGTTTTGCAACATTTCGAACAGTCCTCCATTTAATTGATTTTTTGACCGAAACTAGTATAAACTAGTGTATAATATATTACTATATTTTGACTGAAACTTGCATTTAAAAAAGTTTCTTAGAATCTAATTTTTATATGAATATTTGCATGGACATCCATCATAACCCTCCCTCTTAACATATAAGATGGATCTCAAAATATTTGTAGCATTTCGATCAGTCCCCGATTTAATTCATTTTTTTACCGAAACTAGTACAAACTAATTTATAATATATTACGATTTTTTGACCGAAACTCGCATTTCAAAATGTTTCGTAAAATCTAATTTTCAATTGATTTTTTTGCATGGACTTCCATCGTAACCTCCCCTCGTAACATATAAGAAGGATCTGAAAAGTTTTGTATCGTTTCGAACAGTCCTCGATTTAATTTGATTTTTTGAGCAAAACTATTATAAACTAGTGTATAATATATAATGATTTTTTGACCGAAACTGGCATTTTGAAAAGTTTCATAGAATCTAATTTTCAGATGATTTTTTGCATGTACTTCCATAATAACCTTCCCTCGTAACATATATCAAGGATCTGAAAAGTTTGATATCGTTCCGTACAGTCCTCGATTTAATTTGATTTTTTTAGCAAAACTAGTATAAACTTGTGTATAATATATTATGATTTTTTGACCGAAACTTGCATTTGGAAAAGTTTTGTTGAATCTAATTTTCAGATGATTTTTTGTATAGATTTGCTTCATAGCCTTCGCTCGTAAAATATCTAAATTATCTTAAAAGTTTTACAACATTTTGAACATTCCTGGATTTAATTAATTTTTTTACCAAAACTAGTAAAAACTAGTGTATAATATATTACAATTTTTTGACCGGAACTTGCATTTCAAAAAGTTTCATATATTCTATTTTTCAGATGATTCTTTGCATGGGCACCCATCATAACATTCCCTCGTAACATATAAGATGGATCTGGAAAGTTTGGTAGCATTTCTATCAGTCCCCGATTTAATTGATTTTTTATACTGAAACTAGTATAAACCAATGTATAATATATACCGATTTTTCGACAAAAACTCGCATTTCAAAAAGTTTCGTAGAATCTAATTTTCAATTGATTTTTTTGTATGGACTTCAATCATAACCTCCCCTCATAACATATAAGAAGGATCTGAAAAGTTTTGTATCGTTTCGAACAGTCCTCGATTTAATTTGATTTTTTAAGCAAAACTAGTATAAACTAGTGTATAATATATAATGATTTTTTGACCGAAACTTGCATTTCGAAAAGTTTCATTGAATCTAATTTTCAGATGATTTTTTGCAGTACTTCCATAATAACCTTCCCTCGTAAAATATAAGAATGATCTGAAAAGTTTGATATCGTTTCGTACAGTCCTCGATTTAATTTGATTTTTTGAGCAAACTAGTATAAATTTGTGTATAATATATTATGATTTTTTGACCGAAACTTGCATTTGGAAACGTTTACTAGAATCAAGTTTTCAGATGATTTTTTTGTATGGACTTCCATCATAACCTTCCCTCGTAAAATGTATAAATTATCTTAAAAGTTTTGCAACATTTCGAACAGTCCTCCATTTAATTGATTTTTTGACCGAAACAAGTATAAACTAGTGTATTATATATTACTATTTTTTGACTGAAACTTGCATTTAAAAAAGTTTCTTAGAATCTAATTTTCAAATGAATTTTTGCATGGACCTCCATCATAACCCTCCCTCGTAACATATAAGATGGATCTCAAAAAATTTGTAACATTTCGATCAGTCCCCGATTTAATTGATTTTTTTACCGAAACTAGTATAAACTAATTTATAATATATTACAATTTTTTGACCGAAACTCGCATTTCAAAAAGTTTCGTAAAATCTAATTTTCAATTGATTTTTTTGCATGGACTTCCATCGTAACCTCCCCTCGTAACATATAAGAAGGATCTGAAAAGTTTTGTATCGTTTCGAACAGTCATCTATTTAATTTGATTTTTTGAGCAAAACTAGTATAAACTAGTGTATAATATTTAATGATTTTTTGACCGAAACTGGCATTTTGAAAAGTTTCCTAGAATCTAATTTTCAGATGATTTTTTGCATGTACTTCCATAATAACCTTCCCTCGTAACATATATCAAGGATCTGAAAAGTTTGATATCGTTTCGTACAGTCCTCGATTTAATTTGGTTTTTTTAGCAAAACTAGTATAAACTTGTGTATAATATATTATGATTTTTTGACCGAAACTTGCATTTGGAAAAGTTTTGTTGAATCTAATTTTCAGATGATTTTTTGTATAGACTTCCTTCATAGCCTTCGCTCGTAAAATATCTAAATGATCTTAAAACTTTTACAACATTTCGAACAGTCCTTGATTTAATTAATTTTTTGACCAAAACTAGTATAAACTAGTGTATAATATATTACAATTTTTTGACCGGAACTTGCATTTCAAAAAGTTTCGTATATTCTATTTTTCAGATGATTCTTTGCAAGGACACCCATCATAAACTTCCCTCGTAACATATAAGATGGATCTGGAAAGTTTGGTAGCATTTTTATCATCCCCGAATTAATTGATTTTTTTTACCGAAACTAGTATAAACTAATGTATAATATATATCAATTTTTTGACCGAAACTCGCATTTCAAAAAGTTTCGTAGAATCTAATTTTCAATTGATTTTTTTGTATGGACTTCAATCATAACCTCCCCTCATAACATATAAGAAGGATCTGAAAAGTTTTGTATCGTTTCGAACAGTCCTCGATTTAATTTTATTTTTTGAGCAAAACTAGTATAAACTAGTGTATAATATATAATGATTTTTTGACCGGAACTTGCATTTCGAAAAGTTTCATAGAATCTAATTTTCAGATGATTTTTTGTAGTACTTCCATAATAACCTTCCCTCGTAAAATATAAGAAGGATCTGAAAAGTTTGATATCATTTCCTACAGTCCTCGATTTAATTTGATTTTTTGAGCAAACTAGTATAAACTTGTGTATAATATATTATGATTTTTTGACCGAAACTTGCATTTGGAAAAGTTTTGTAGAATCAAGTTTTCAAATGAATTTTTTGTATGGACTTCCATCATAACCTTCCCTCGTAAAATATATAAATTATCTTAAAAGTTTTGCAACATTTCGAACAGTCCTCCATTTAATTGATTTTTTGACCGAAACTAGTATAAACTAGTGTATAATATATTACTATATTTTGACTGAAACTTGCATTTAAAAAAGTTTCTTAGAATCTAATTTTTATATGAATATTTGCATGGACATCCATCATAACCCTCCCTCTTAACATATAAGATGGATCTCAAAATATTTGTAGCATTTCGATCAGTCCCCGATTTAATTCATTTTTTTACCGAAACTAGTACAAACTAATTTATAATATATTACGATTTTTTGACCGAAACTCGCATTTCAAAATGTTTCGTAAAATCTAATTTTCAATTGATTTTTTTGCATGGACTTCCATCGTAACCTCCCCTCGTAACATATAAGAAGGATCTGAAAAGTTTTGTATCGTTTCGAACAGTCCTCGATTTAATTTGATTTTTTGAGCAAAACTATTATAAACTAGTGTATAATATATAATGATTTTTTGACCGAAACTGGCATTTTGAAAAGTTTCATAGAATCTAATTTTCAGATGATTTTTTGCATGTACTTCCATAATAACCTTCCCTCGTAACATATATCAAGGATCTGAAAAGTTTGATATCGTTCCGTACAGTCCTCGATTTAATTTGATTTTTTTAGCAAAACTAGTATAAACTTGTGTATAATATATTATGATTTTTTGACCGAAACTTGCATTTGGAAAAGTTTTGTTGAATCTAATTTTCAGATGATTTTTTGTATAGATTTGCTTCATAGCCTTCGCTCGTAAAATATCTAAATTATCTTAAAAGTTTTACAACATTTTGAACATTCCTGGATTTAATTAATTTTTTTACCAAAACTAGTAAAAACTAGTGTATAATATATTACAATTTTTTGACCGGAACTTGCATTTCAAAAAGTTTCATATATTCTATTTTTCAGATGATTCTTTGCATGGGAACCAATCATAACACTCCCTCGTAACATATAAGATGGATCTGGAAAGTTTGGTAGCATTTCTATCAGTCCCCGAATTAATTGATTTTTTTTACTGAAACTAGTATAAACCAATGTATAATATATACCGATTTTCCGACCGAAACTCGCATTTCAAAAAGTTTCGTAGAATCTAATTTTCAATTGATTTTTTTGTATGGACTTCAATCATAACCTCCCCTTATAACATATAAGAAGGATCTGAAAAGTTTTGTATCGTTTCGAACAGTTCTCGATTTAATTTGATTTTTTAAGCAAAACTAGTATAAACTAGTGTATAATATATAATGATTTTTTGACCGAAACTTGCATTTCGAAAAGTTTCATAGAATCTAATTTTCAGATGATTTTTTGCAGTACTTCCATAATAACCTTCCCTCGTAAAATATAAGAATGATCTGAAAAGTTTGATATCGTTTCGTACAGTCCTCGATTTAATTTGATTTTTTGAGCAAACTAGTATAAACTTGTGTATAATATATTATGATTTTTTGACCGAAACTTGCATTTGGAAAAGTTTACTAGAATCAAGTTTTCAGATGATTTTTTTGTATGGACTTCCATCATAACCTTCCCTCGTAAAATATATAAATTATCTTAAAAGTTTTGCAACATTTCGAACAGTCCTCCATTTAATTGATTTTTTGACCGAAACTAGTATAAACTAGTGTATTATATATTACTATTTTTTGACTGAAACTTGCATTTAAAAAAGTTTCTTAGAATCTAATTTTCAAATGAATTTTTGCATGGACCTTCATCATAACCCTCCCTCGTAACATATAAGATGGATCTCAAAAAATTTGTAGCATTTCGATCAGTCCCCGATTTAATTGATTTTTTTACCGAAACTAGTATAAACTAATTTATAATATATTACGATTTTTTGACCGAAACTCGCATTTCAAAAAGATTCGTAAAATCTAATTTTCAATTGATTTTTTTGCATGGACTTCCATCCTAACCTCCCCTCGTAACATATAAGAAGGATCTGAAAAGTTTTGTATCGTTTCGAACAGTCATCGATTTAATTTGATTTTTTGAGCAAAACTAGTATAAACTAGTGTATAATATTTAATGATTTTTTGACCGAAACCGGCATTTTGAAAAGTTTCCTAGAATCTAATTTTCAGATGATTTTTTGCATGTACTTCCATAATAACCTTCCCTCGTAACATATATCAAGGATCTGAAAAGTTTGATATCGTTTCGTACAGTCCTCGATTTAATTTGGTTTTTTTAGCAAAACTAGTATAAACTTGTGTATAATATATTATGATTTTTTGACCAAAACTTGCATTTGGAAAAGTTTTGTTGAATCTAATTTTCAGATGATTTTTTGTATAGACTTCCTTCATAGCCTTCGCTCGTAAAATATCTAAATGATCTTAAAACTTTTACAACATTTCGAACAGTCCTTGATTTAATTAATTTTTTGACCAAAACTAGTATAAACTAGTGTATAATATATTACAATTTTTTTACCGGAACTTGCATTTCAAAAAGTTTCGTATATTCTATTTTTCAGATGATTCTTTGCATGGACACCCATCATAAACTTCCCTCGTAACATATAAGATGGATCTGGAAAGTTTGGTAGCATTTTTATCATCCCCGAATTAATTGATTTTTTTTTACCGAAACTAGTATAAACTAATGTATAATATATACCGATTTTTCGACCGAAACTCGCATTTCAAAAAGTTTCGTAGAATCTAATTTTCAATTGATTTTTTTGTATGGACTTCAATCATAACCTCCCCTCATAACATATAAGAAGGATCTGAAAAGTTTTGTATCGTTTCGAACAGTCCTCGATTTAATTTGATTTTTTAAGCAAAACTAGTATAAACTAGTGTATAATATATAATGATTTTTTGACTGAAACTTGCATTTCGAAAAGTTTCATAGAATCTAATTTTCAGATGATTTTTTGCAGTACTTCCATAATAACCTTCCCTCATAAAATATAAGAATGATCTGAAAAGTTTGATATCGTTTCGTACAGTCCTCGATTTAATTTGATTTTTTGAGCAAACTAGTATAAACTTGTGTATAATATATTATGATTTTTTGACCGAAACTTGCATTTGGAAAAGTTTACTAGAATCAAGTTTTCAGATGATTTTTTTGTATGGACTTCCATCATAACCTTCCCTCGTAAAATATATAAATTATCTTAAAAGTTTTGCAACATTTCGAACAGTCCTCCATTTAATTGATTTTTTGACCGAAACTAGTATAAACTAGTGTATTATATATTACTATTTTTTGACTGAAACTTACATTTAAAAAAGTTTCTTAGAATCTAATTTTCAAATGAATTCTTGCATGGACCTCCAACATAACCCTCCCTCGTAACATATAAGATGGATCTCAAAAAATTTGTAGCATTTCGATCAGTCCCCGATTTAATTGATTTTTTTACCGAAACTAGTATAAACTAATTTATAATATATTACGATTTTTTGACCGAAACTCGCATTACAAAAAGATTCGTAAAATCTAATTTTCAATTGATTTTTTTGCATGGACTTTCATCCTAACCTCCCCTCGTAACATATAAGAAGGATCTGAAAAGTTTTGTATCGTTTCGAACAGTCATCGATTTAATTTGATTTTTTGAGCAAAACTAGTATAAACTAGTGTATAATATTTAATGATTTTTTGACCGAAACCGGCATTTTGAAAAGTTTCCTAGAATCTAATTTTCAGATGATTTTTTGCATGTACTTCCATAATAACCTTCCCTCGTAACATATATCAAGGATCTGAAAAGTTTGATATCGTTTCGTACAGTCCTCGATTTAATTTGGTTTTTTTAGCAAAACTAGTATAAACTTGTGTATAATATATTATGATTTTTTGACCAAAACTTGCATTTGGAAAAGTTTTGTTGAATCTAATTTTCAGATGATTTTTTGTATAGACTTCCTTCATAGCCTTCGCTCGTAAAATATCTAAATGATCTTAAAACTTTTACAACATTTCGAACAGTCCTTGATTTAATTAATTTTTTGACCAAAACTAGTATAAACTAGTGTATAATATATTACAATTTTTTTACCGGAACTTGCATTTCAAAAAGTTTCGTATATTCTATTTTTCAGATGATTCTTTGCATGGACACCCATCATAAACTTCCCTCGTAACATATAAGATGGATCTGGAAAGTTTGGTAGCATTTTTATCATCCCCGAATTAATTGATTTTTTTTTACCGAAACTAGTATAAACTAATGTATAATATATACCGATTTTTCGACCGAAACTCGCATTTCAAAAAGTTTCGTAGAATCTAATTTTCAATTGATTTTTTTGTATGGACTTCAATCATAACCTCCCCTCATAACATATAAGAAGGATCTGAAAAGTTTTGTATCGTTTCGAACAGTCCTCGATTTAATTTGATTTTTTAAGCAAAACTAGTATAAACTAGTGTATAATATATAATGATTTTTTGACTGAAACTTGCATTTCGAAAAGTTTCATAGAATCTAATTTTCAGATGATTTTTTGCAGTACTTCCATAATAACCTTCCCTCATAAAATATAAGAATGATCTGAAAAGTTTGATATCGTTTCGTACAGTCCTCGATTTAATTTGATTTTTTGAGCAAACTAGTATAAACTTGTGTATAATATATTATGATTTTTTGACCGAAACTTGCATTTGGAAAAGTTTACTAGAATCAAGTTTTCAGATGATTTTTTTGTATGGACTTCCATCATAACCTTCCCTCGTAAAATATATAAATTATCTTAAAAGTTTTGCAACATTTCGAACAGTCCTCCATTTAATTGATTTTTTGACCGAAACTAGTATAAACTAGTGTATTATATATTACTATTTTTTGACTGAAACTTACATTTAAAAAAGTTTCTTAGAATCTAATTTTCAAATGAATTCTTGCATGGACCTCCAACATAACCCTCCCTCGTAACATATAAGATGGATCTCAAAAAATTTGTAGCATTTCGATCAGTCCCCGATTTAATTGATTTTTTTACCGAAACTAGTATAAACTAATTTATAATATATTAAGATTTTTTGACTGAAACTCGCATTTCAAAAAGTTTCGTAAAATCTAATTTTCAATTGATTTTTTTGCATGGACTTCCATCATAACCTCCCCTCGTAACATATAAGAAGGATCTGAAAAGTTTTGTATCGTTTCGAACAGTCATCGATTTAATTTGATTTTTTGAGCAAAACTAGTATAAACTAGTGTATAATATTTAATGATTTTTTGACCGAAACTGGCATTTTGAAAAGTTTCCTAGAATCTAATTTTCAGATGATTTTTTGCATGTACTTCCATAATAACCTTCCCTCGTAACATATATCAAGGATCTGAAAAGTTTGATATCGTTTCGTACAGTCCTCGATTTAATTTGATTTTTTTAGCAAAACTAGTATAAACTTGTGTATAATATATTATGATTTTTTGACCGAAACTTGCATTTGGAAAAGTTTTGTTGAATCTAATTTTCAGATGATTTTTTGTATAGACTTCCTTCATAGCCTTCGCTCGTAAAATATCTAAATGATCTTAAAAGTTTTACAACATTTCGAACAGTCCTTGATTTAATTAATTTTTTGACCAAAACTAGTATAAACTAGTGTATAATATATTACAATTTTTTGACCGGAACTTGCATTTCAAAAAGTTTCGTATATTCTATTTTTCAGATGATTCTTTGCATGGACACCCATCATAAACTTCCCTCGTAACATATAAGATGGATCTGGAAAGTTTGGTAGCATTTTTATCATCCCCGAATTAATTGATTTTTTTTTACCGAAACTAGTATAAACTAATATATAATATATACCGATTTTTCGACCGAAACTCGCATTTCAAAAAGTTTCGTAGAATCTAATTTTCAATTGATTTTTTTGTATGGACTTCAATCATAACCTCCCCTCATAACATATAAGAAGGATCTGAAAAGTTTTGTATCGTTTCGAACAGTCCTCGATTTAATTTGATTTTTTAAGCAAAACTAGTATAAACTAGTGTATAATATATAATGATTTTTTGACTGAAACTTGCATTTCGAAAAGTTTCATAGAATCTAATTTTCAGATGATTTTTTGCAGTACTTCCATAATAACCTTCCCTCATAAAATATAAGAATGATCTGAAAAGTTTGATATCGTTTCGTACAGTCCTCGATTTAATTTGATTTTTTGAGCAAACTAGTATAAACTTGTGTATAATATATTATGATTTTTTGACCGAAACTTGCATTTGGAAAAGTTTACTAGAATCAAGTTTTCAGATGATTTTTTTGTATGGACTTCCATCATAACCTTCCCTCGTAAAATATATAAATTATCTTAAAAGTTTTGCAACATTTCGAACAGTCCTCCATTTAATTGATTTTTTGACCGAAACTAGTATAAACTAGTGTATTATATATTACTATTTTTTGACTGAAACTTACATTTAAAAAAGTTTCTTAGAATCTAATTTTCAAATGAATTCTTGCATGGACCTCCAACATAACCCTCCCTCGTAACATATAAGATGGATCTCAAAAAATTTGTAGCATTTCGATCAGTCCCCGATTTAATTGATTTTTTTACCGAAACTAGTATAAACTAATTTATAATATATTAAGATTTTTTGACTGAAACTCGCATTTCAAAAAGTTTCGTAAAATCTAATTTTCAATTGATTTTTTTGCATGGACTTCCATCATAACCTCCCCTCGTAACATATAAGAAGGATCTGAAAAGTTTTGTATCGTTTCGAACAGTCATCGATTTAATTTGATTTTTTGAGCAAAACTAGTATAAACTAGTGTATAATATTTAATGATTTTTTGACCGAAACTGGCATTTTGAAAAGTTTCCTAGAATCTAATTTTCAGATGATTTTTTGCATGTACTTCCATAATAACCTTCCCTCGTAACATATATCAAGGATCTGAAAAGTTTGATATCGTTTCGTACAGTCCTCGATTTAATTTGATTTTTTTAGCAAAACTAGTATAAACTTGTGTATAATATATTATGATTTTTTGACCGAAACTTGCATTTGGAAAAGTTTTGTTGAATCTAATTTTCAGATGATTTTTTGTATAGACTTCCTTCATAGCCTTCGCTCGTAAAATATCTAAATGATCTTAAAAGTTTTACAACATTTCGAACAGTCCTTGATTTAATTAATTTTTTGACCAAAACTAGTATAAACTAGTGTATAATATATTACAATTTTTTGACCGGAACTTGCATTTCAAAAAGTTTCGTATATTCTATTTTTCAGATGATTCTTTGCATGGACACCCATCATAAACTTCCCTCGTAACATATAAGATGGATCTGGAAAGTTTGGTAGCATTTTTATCATCCCCGAATTAATTGATTTTTTTTACCGAAACTAGTATAAACTAATGTATAATATATACCGATTTTTTGACCGAAACTCGCATTTCAAAAAGTTTCGTAGAATCTAATTTTCAATTGATTTATTTGTATGGACTTCAATCATAACCTCCCCTCATAACGTATAAGAAGGATCTGAAAAGTTTTGTATCGTTTCGAACAGTCCTCGATTTAATTTGATTTTTTGAGTAAAACTAGTATAAACTAGTGTATAATATATAATGATTTTTTGACCGGAACTTGCATTTCGAAAAGTTTCATAGAATCTAATTTTCAGATGATTTTTTGTAGTACTTCCATAATAACCTTCCCTCGTAAAATATAAGAAGGATCTGAAAAGTTTGATATCATTTCCTACAGTCCTCGATTTAATTTGATTTTTTGAGCAAACTAGTATAAACTTGTGTATAATATATTATGATTTTTTGACCGAAACTTGCATTTGGAAAAGTTTCGTATATTCTATTTTTCAGATGATTTTTTTGTATGGACTTCCATCATAACCTTCCCTCGTAAAATGTATAAATTATCTTAAAAGTTTTGCAACATTTCGAACAGTCCTCCATTTAATTGATTTTTTTACCGAAACTAGTATAAACTAGTGTATTATATATTACTATTTTTTGACTGAAACTTACATTTAAAAAAGTTTCTTAGAATCTAATTTTCATATGAATATTTGCATGGACCTCCAACATAACCCTCCCTCGTAACATATAAGATGGATCTCAAAAAATTTGTAGCATTTCGATCAGTCCCCGATTTAATTGATTTTTTTACCGAAACTAGTATAAACTAAATTATAATATATTAAGATTTTTTGACCGAAACTCGCATTTCAAAAAGTTTCGTAATATCTAATTTTCAATTGATTTTTTTGCATGGACTTCCATCATAACCTCCCCTCGTAACATATAAGAAGGATCTGAAAAGTTTTGTATCGTTTCGAACAGTCATCGATTTAATTTGATTTTTTGAGCAAAACTAGTATAAACTAGTGTATAATATTTAATGATTTTTTGACCGAAACTGGCATTTTGAAAAGTTTCCTAGAATCTTATTTTCAGATGATTTTTTGCATGTACTTCCATAATAACCTTCCCTCGTAACATATATCAAGGATCTGAAAAGTTTGATATCGTTTCGTACAGTCCTCGATTTAATTTGATTTTTTTAGCAAAACTAGTATAAACTTGTGTATAATATATTATGATTTTTTGACCGAAACTTGCATTTGGAAAAGTCTTGTTGAATCTAATTTTCAGATGATTTTTTGTATAGACTTCCTTCATAGCCTTCGCTCGTAAAATATCTAAATGATCTTAAAAGTTTTACAACATTTCGAACAGTCCTTGATTTAATTAATTTTTTTACCAAAACTAGTATAAACTAGTGTATAATATATTACAATTTTTTGACCGGAACTTGCATTTCAAATAGTTTCGTATATTCTATTTTTCAGATGATTCTTTGCATGGACACCCATCATAAACTTCCCTCGTAACATATAAGATGGATCTGGAAAGTTTGGTAGCATTTTTATCATCCCCGAATTAATTGATTTTTTTTACCGAAACTAGTATAAACTAATGTATAATATATACCGATATTTTGACCGAAACTCGCATTTCAAAAAGTTTCGTAGAATCTAATTTTCAATTGATTTTTTTGTATGGACTTCAATCATAACCTCCCCTCATAACATATAAGAAGGATCTGAAAAGTTTTGTATCGTTTCGAACAGTCCTCGATTTAATTTGATTTTTTGAGCAAAACTAGTATAAACTAGTGTATAATATATAATGATTTTTTGACCGGAACTTGCATTTTGAAAAGTTTCATAGAATCTAATTTTCAGATGATTTTTTGCATGGACTTCCATCGTAACCTCCCCTCGTAAAATATAAGAATGATCTGAAAAGTTTGATATCGTTTCGTACAGTCCTCGATTTAATTTAATTTTTTTAGCAAAACTAGTATAAACTAGTGTATAATATATAATGATTTTTTTACCGAAACTGGCATTTTGAAAAGTTTCATAGAATCTAATTTTCAGATGATTTTTTGCATGTACTTCCATAATAACCTTCCCTCGTAACATATATCAAGGATCTGAAAAGTTTGATATCGTTTCGTACAGTCCTCGATTTAATTTGATTTTTTTAGCAAAACTAGTATAAACTTGTGTATAATATATTATGATTTTTTGACCGAAACTTGCATTTGGAAAAGTTTTGTTGAATCTAATTTTCAGATGATTTTTTGTATAGACTTCCTTCATAGCCTTTGCTCGTAAAATATCTAAATGACCTTAAAAGTTTTACAACATTTCGAACAGTCCTTGATTTAATTAATTTTTTGACCAAAGCTAGTATAAACTAGTGTATAATATATTACAATTTTTTGACCGGAACTTGCATTTCAAAAAGTTTCGTATATTCTATTTTTCAGATGATTCTTTGCATGGACACCCATCATAAACTTCCCTCGTAACATATTAGATGGATCTGGAAAGTTTGGTAGCATTTTTATCATCCCCGAATTAATTGATTTTTTTTACCGAAACTAGTATAAACTAATGTATAATATATACCGATTTTTTGACCGAAACTCGCATTTCAAAAAGTTTCGTAGAATCTAATTTTCAATTGATTTATTTGTATGGACTTCAATCATAACCTCCCCTCATAACATATAAGAAGGATCTGAAAAGTTTTGTATCGTTTCGAACAGTCCTCGATTTAATTTGATTTTTTGAGCAAAACTAGTATAAACTAGTGTATAATATATAATGATTTTTTGACCGGAACTTGCATTTCGAAAAGTTTCATAGAATCTAATTTTCAGATGATTTTTTGTAGTACTTCCATAATAACCTTCCCTCGTAAAATATAAGAAGGATCTGAAAAGTTTGATATCATTTCCTACAGTCCTCGATTTAATTTGATTTTTTGAGCAAACTAGTATAAACTTGTGTATAATATATTATGATTTTTTGACCGAAACTTGCATTTGGAAAAGTTTCGTATATTCTATTTTTCAGATGATTTTTTTGTATGGACTTCCATCATAACCTTCCCTCGTAAAATATATAAATTATCTTAAAAGTTTTGCAACATTTCGAACAGTCCTCCATTTAATTGATTTTTTTACCGAAACTAGTATAAACTAGTGTATTATATATTACTATTTTTTGACTGAAACTTACATTTAAAAAAGTTTCTTAGAATCTAATTTTCATATGAATATTTGCATGGACCTCCAACATAACCCTCCCTCGTAACATATAAGATGGATCTCAAAAAATTTGTAGCATTTCGATCAGTCCCCGATTTAATTGATTTTTTTACCGAAACTAGTATAAACTAAATTATAATATATTAAGATTTTTTGACCGAAACTCGCATTTCAAAAAGTTTCGTAAAATCTAATTTTCAATTGATTTTTTTGCATGGACTTCCATCATAACCTCCCCTCGTAACATATAAGAAGGATCTGAAAAGTTTTGTATCGTTTCGAACAGTCATCGATTTAATTTGATTTTTTGAGCAAAACTAGTATAAACTAGTGTATAATATTTAATGATTTTTTGACCGAAACTGGCATTTTGAAAAGTTTCCTAGAATCTTATTTTCAGATGATTTTTTGCATGTACTTCCATAATAACCTTCCCTCGTAACATATATCAAGGATCTGAAAAGTTTGATATCGTTTCGTACAGTCCTCGATTTAATTTGATTTTTTTAGCAAAACTAGTATAAACTTGTGTATAATATATTATGATTTTTTGACCGAAACTTGCATTTGGAAAAGTTTTGTTGAATCTAATTTTCAGATGATTTTTTGTATAGACTTCCTTCATAGCCTTCGCTCGTAAAATATCTAAATGATCTTAAAAGTTTTACAACATTTCGAACAGTCCTTGATTTAATTAATTTTTTTACCAAAACTAGTATAAACTAGTGTATAATATATTACAATTTTTTGACCGGAACTTGCATTTCAAATAGTTTCGTATATTCTATTTTTCAGATGATTCTTTGCATGGACACCCATCATAAACTTCCCTCGTAACATATAAGATGGATCTGGAAAGTTTGGTAGCATTTTTATCATCCCCGAATTAATTGATTTTTTTTACCGAAACTAGTATAAACTAATGTATAATATATACCGATTTTTTGACCGAAACTCGCATTTCAAAAAGTTTCGTAGAATCTAATTTTCAATTGATTTTTTTGTATGGACTTCAATCATAACCTCCCCTCATAACATATAAGAAGGATCTGAAAAGTTTTGTATCGTTTCGAACAGTCCTCGATTTAATTTGATTTTTTGAGACAAACTAGTATAAACTAGTGTATAATATATAATGATTTTTTGACCGGAACTTGCATTTCGAAAAGTTTCATAGAATCTAATTTTCAGATGATTTTTTGCATGGACTTCCATCGTAACCTCCCCTCGTAAAATATAAGAATGATCTGAAAAGTTTGATATCGTTTCGTACAGTCCTCGATTTAATTTAATTTTTTTAGCAAAACTAGTATAAACTAGTGTATAATATATAATGATTTTTTTACCGAAACTGGCATTTTGAAAAGTTTCATAGAATCTAATTTTCAGATGATTTTTTGCATGTACTTCCATAATAACCTTCCCTCGTAACATATATCAAGGATCTGAAAAGTTTGATATCGTTTCGTACAGTCCTCGATTTAATTTGATTTTTTTAGCAAAACTAGTATAAACTTGTGTATAATATATTATGATTTTTTGACCGAAACTTGCATTTGGAAAAGTTTTGTTGAATCTAATTTTCAGATGATTTTTTGTATAGACTTCCTTCATAGCCTTTGCTCGTAAAATATCTAAATGATCTTAAAAGTTTTACAACATTTCGAACAGTCCTTGATTTAATTAATTTTTTGACCAAAGCTAGTATAAACTAGTGTATAATATATTACAATTTTTTGACCGGAACTTGCATTTCAAAAAGTTTCGTATATTCTATTTTTCAGATGATTCTTTGCATGGACACCCATCATAAACTTCCCTCGTAACATATTAGATGGATCTGGAAAGTTTGGTAGCATTTTTATCATCCCCGAATTAATTGATTTTTTTTACCGAAACTAGTATAAACTAATGTATAATATATACCGATTTTTTGACCGAAACTCGCATTTCAAAAAGTTTCGTAGAATCTAATTTTCAATTGATTTATTTGTATGGACTTCAATCATAACCTCCCCTCATAACATATAAGAAGGATCTGAAAAGTTTTGTATCGTTTCGAACAGTCCTCGATTTAATTTGATTTTTTGAGCAAAACTAGTATAAACTAGTGTATAATATATAATGATTTTTTGACCGGAACTTGCATTTCGAAAAGTTTCATAGAATCTAATTTTCAGATGATTTTTTGTAGTACTTCCATAATAACCTTCCCTCGTAAAATATAAGAAGGATCTGAAAAGTTTGATATCATTTCCTACAGTCCTCGATTTAATTTGATTTTTTGAGCAAACTAGTATAAACTTGTGTATAATATATTATGATTTTTTGACCGAAACTTGCATTTGGAAAAGTTTCGTATATTCTATTTTTCAGATGATTTTTTTGTATGGACTTCCATCATAACCTTCCCTCGTAAAATATATAAATTATCTTAAAAGTTTTGCAACATTTCGAACAGTCCTCCATTTAATTGATTTTTTTACCGAAACTAGTATAAACTAGTGTATTATATATTACTATTTTTTGACTGAAACTTACATTTAAAAAAGTTTCTTAGAATCTAATTTTCATATGAATATTTGCATGGACCTCCAACATAACCCTCCCTCGTAACATATAAGATGGATCTCAAAAAATTTGTAGCATTTCGATCAGTCCCCGATTTAATTGATTTTTTTACCGAAACTAGTATAAACTAAATTATAATATATTAAGATTTTTTGACCGAAACTCGCATTTCAAAAAGTTTCGTAAAATCTAATTTTCAATTGATTTTTTTGCATGGACTTCCATCATAACCTCCCCTCGTAACATATAAGAAGGATCTGAAAAGTTTTGTATCGTTTCGAACAGTCATCGATTTAATTTGATTTTTTGAGCAAAACTAGTATAAACTAGTGTATAATATTTAATGATTTTTTGACCGAAACTGGCATTTTGAAAAGTTTCCTAGAATCTTATTTTCAGATGATTTTTTGCATGTACTTCCATAATAACCTTCCCTCGTAACATATATCAAGGATCTGAAAAGTTTGATATCGTTTCGTACAGTCCTCGATTTAATTTGATTTTTTTAGCAAAACTAGTATAAACTTGTGTATAATATATTATGATTTTTTGACCGAAACTTGCATTTGGAAAAGTTTTGTTGAATCTAATTTTCAGATGATTTTTTGTATAGACTTCCTTCATAGCCTTCGCTCGTAAAATATCTAAATGATCTTAAAAGTTTTACAACATTTCGAACAGTCCTTGATTTAATTAATTTTTTTACCAAAACTAGTATAAACTAGTGTATAATATATTACAATTTTTTGACCGGAACTTGCATTTCAAATAGTTTCGTATATTCTATTTTTCAGATGATTCTTTGCATGGACACCCATCATAAACTTCCCTCGTAACATATAAGATGGATCTGGAAAGTTTGGTAGCATTTTTATCATCCCCGAATTAATTGATTTTTTTTACCGAAACTAGTATAAACTAATGTATAATATATACCGATTTTTTGACCGAAACTCGCATTTCAAAAAGTTTCGTAGAATCTAATTTTCAATTGATTTTTTTGTATGGACTTCAATCATAACCTCCCCTCATAACATATAAGAAGGATCTGAAAAGTTTTGTATCGTTTCGAACAGTCCTCGATTTAATTTGATTTTTTGAGACAAACTAGTATAAACTAGTGTATAATATATAATGATTTTTTGACCGGAACTTGCATTTCGAAAAGTTTCATAGAATCTAATTTTCAGATGATTTTTTGCATGGACTTCCATCGTAACCTCCCCTCGTAAAATATAAGAATGATCTGAAAAGTTTGATATCGTTTCGTACAGTCCTCGATTTAATTTAATTTTTTTAGCAAAACTAGTATAAACTAGTGTATAATATATAATGATTTTTTTACCGAAACTGGCATTTTGAAAAGTTTCATAGAATCTAATTTTCAGATGATTTTTTGCATGTACTTCCATAATAACCTTCCCTCGTAACATATATCAAGGATCTGAAAAGTTTGATATCGTTTCGTACAGTCCTCGATTTAATTTGATTTTTTTAGCAAAACTAGTATAAACTTGTGTATAATATATTATGATTTTTTGACCGAAACTTGCATTTGGAAAAGTTTTGTTGAATCTAATTTTCAGATGATTTTTTGTATAGACTTCCTTCATAGCCTTTGCTCGTAAAATATCTAAATGATCTTAAAAGTTTTACAACATTTCGAACAGTCCTTGATTTAATTAATTTTTTGACCAAAGCTAGTATAAACTAGTGTATAATATATTACAATTTTTTGACCGGAACTTGCATTTCAAAAAGTTTCGTATATTCTATTTTTCAGATGATTCTTTGCATGGACACCCATCATAAACTTCCCTCGTAACATATTAGATGGATCTGGAAAGTTTGGTAGCATTTTTATCATCCCCGAATTAATTGATTTTTTTTACCGAAACTAGTATAAACTAATGTATAATATATACCGATTTTTTGACCGAAACTCGCATTTCAAAAAGTTTCGTAGAATCTAATTTTCAATTGATTTATTTGTATGGACTTCAATCATAACCTCCCCTCATAACATATAAGAAGGATCTGAAAAGTTTTGTATCGTTTCGAACAGTCCTCGATTTAATTTGATTTTTTGAGCAAAACTAGTATAAACTAGTGTATAATATATAATGATTTTTTGACCGGAACTTGCATTTCGAAAAGTTTCATAGAATCTAATTTTCAGATGATTTTTTGTAGTACTTCCATAATAACCTTCCCTCGTAAAATATAAGAAGGATCTGAAAAGTTTGATATCATTTCCTACAGTCCTCGATTTAATTTGATTTTTTGAGCAAACTAGTATAAACTTGTGTATAATATATTATGATTTTTTGACCGAAACTTGCATTTGGAAAAGTTTCGTATATTCTATTTTTCAGATGATTTTTTTGTATGGACTTCCATCATAACCTTCCCTCGTAAAATATATAAATTATCTTAAAAGTTTTGCAACATTTCGAACAGTCCTCCATTTAATTGATTTTTTTACCGAAACTAGTATAAACTAGTGTATTATATATTACTATTTTTTGACTGAAACTTACATTTAAAAAAGTTTCTTAGAATCTAATTTTCATATGAATATTTGCATGGACCTCCAACATAACCCTCCCTCGTAACATATAAGATGGATCTCAAAAAATTTGTAGCATTTCGATCAGTCCCCGATTTAATTGATTTTTTTACCGAAACTAGTATAAACTAAATTATAATATATTAAGATTTTTTGACCGAAACTCGCATTTCAAAAAGTTTCGTAAAATCTAATTTTCAATTGATTTTTTTGCATGGACTTCCATCATAACCTCCCCTCGTAACATATAAGAAGGATCTGAAAAGTTTTGTATCGTTTCGAACAGTCATCGATTTAATTTGATTTTTTGAGCAAAACTAGTATAAACTAGTGTATAATATTTAATGATTTTTTGACCGAAACTGGCATTTTGAAAAGTTTCCTAGAATCTTATTTTCAGATGATTTTTTGCATGTACTTCCATAATAACCTTCCCTCGTAACATATATCAAGGATCTGAAAAGTTTGATATCGTTTCGTACAGTCCTCGATTTAATTTGATTTTTTTAGCAAAACTAGTATAAACTTGTGTATAATATATTATGATTTTTTGACCGAAACTTGCATTTGGAAAAGTTTTGTTGAATCTAATTTTCAGATGATTTTTTGTATAGACTTCCTTCATAGCCTTCGCTCGTAAAATATCTAAATGATCTTAAAAGTTTTACAACATTTCGAACAGTCCTTGATTTAATTAATTTTTTTACCAAAACTAGTATAAACTAGTGTATAATATATTACAATTTTTTGACCGGAACTTGCATTTCAAATAGTTTCGTATATTCTATTTTTCAGATGATTCTTTGCATGGACACCCATCATAAACTTCCCTCGTAACATATAAGATGGATCTGGAAAGTTTGGTAGCATTTTTATCATCCCCGAATTAATTGATTTTTTTTACCGAAACTAGTATAAACTAATGTATAATATATACCGATTTTTTGACCGAAACTCGCATTTCAAAAAGTTTCGTAGAATCTAATTTTCAATTGATTTTTTTGTATGGACTTCAATCATAACCTCCCCTCATAACATATAAGAAGGATCTGAAAAGTTTTGTATCGTTTCGAACAGTCCTCGATTTAATTTGATTTTTTGAGCAAAACTAGTATAAACTAGTGTATAATATATAATGATTTTTTGACCGGAACTTGCATTTCGAAAAGTTTCATAGAATCTAATTTTCAGATGATTTTTTGCAGTACTTCCATAATAACCTTCCCTCGTAAAATATAAGAATGATCTGAAAAGTTTGATATCGTTTCGTACAGTCCTCGATTTAATTTGATTTTTTGAGCAAACTAGTATAAACTTGTGTATAATATATTATGATTTTTTGACCGAAACTTGCATTTGGAAAAGTTTACTAGAATCAAGTTTTCAGATGATTTTTTTGTATGGACTTCCATCATAACCTTCCCTCGTAAAATATATAAATTATCTTAAAAGTTTTGCAACATTTCGAACAGTCCTCCATTTAATTGATTTTTTGACCGAAACTAGTATAAACTAGTGTATTATATATTACTATTTTTTGACTGAAACTTGCATTTAAAAAAGTTTCTTAGAATCTAATTTTCAAATGAATTTTTGCATGGACCTCCATCATAACCCTCCCTAGTAACATATAAGATGGATCTCAAAAAAATTTTAGCATTTCGATCAGTCCCCGATTTAATTGATTTTTTTACCGAAACTAGTATAAACTAATTTATAATATATTACGATTTTTTGACCGAAACTCGCATTTCAAAAAGTTTCGTAAAATCTAATTTTCAATTGATTTTTTTGCATGGACTTCCATCGTAACCTCCCCTCGTAACATATAAGAAGGATCTGAAAAGTTTTGTATCGTTTCGAACAGTCATCGATTTAATTTGATTTTTTGAGCAAAACTAGTATAAACTAGTGTATAATATTTAATGATTTTTTGAACGAAACCGGCATTTTGAAAAGTTTCCTAGAATCTAATTTTCAGATGATTTTTTGCATGTACTTCCATAATAACCTTCCCTCGTAACATATATCAAGGATCTGAAAAGTTTGATATCGTTTCGTACAGTCCTCGATTTAATTTGGTTTTTTTAGCAAAACTAGTATAAACTTGTGTATAATATATTATGATTTTTTGACCGAAACTTGCATTTGGAAAAGTTTTGTTGAATCTAATTTTCAGATGATTTTTTGTATAGACTTCCTTCATAGCCTTCGCTCGTAAAATATCTAAATGATCTTAAAACTTTTACAACATTTCGAACAGTCCTTGATTTAATTAATTTTTTGACCAAAACTAGTATAAACTAGTGTATAATATATTACAATTTTTTGACCGGAACTTGCATTTCAAAAAGTTTCGTATATTCTATTTTTCAGATGATTCTTTGCATGGACACCCATCATAAACTTCCCTCGTAACATATAAGATGGATCTGGAAAGTTTGGTAGCATTTTTATCATCCCCGAATTAATTGATATTTTTTACCGAAACTAGTATAAACTAATGTATAATATATACCGATTTTTTGACCGAAACTCGCATTTCAAAAAGTTTCGTAGAATCTAATTTTCAATTGATTTTTTTGTATGGACTTCAATCATAACCTCCCCTCATAACATATAAGAAGGATCTGAAAAGTTTTGTATCTTTTCGAACAGTCCTCGATTTAATTTGAATTTTTGAGCAAAACTAGTATAAACTAGTGTATAATATATAATGATTTTTTGACCGGAACTTGCATTTCGAAAAGTTTCATAGAATCTAATTTTCAGATGATTTTTTGTAGTACTTCCATAATAACCTTCCCTCGTAAAATATAAGAATGATCTGAAAAGTTTGATATCATTTCCTACAGTCCTCGATTTAATTTGATTTTTTGAGCAAAACTAGTATAAACTAGTGTATAATATATAATGATTTTTTGACCGGAACTTGCATTTCGAAAAGTTTCATAGAATCTAATTTTCAGATGATTTTTTGTAGTACTTCCATAATAACCTTCCCTCGTAAAATATAAGAAGGATCTGAAAAGTTTGATATCATTTCCTACAGTCCTCGATTTAATTTGATTTTTTGAGCAAACTAGTATAAACTTGTGTATAATATATTATGATTTTTTGACCGAAACTTGCATTTGGAAAAGTTTTGTAGAATCAAGTTTTCAAATGAATTTTTTGTATGGACTTCCATCATAACCTTCCCTCGTAAAATATATAAATTATCTTAAAAGTTTTGCAACATTTCGAACAGTCCTCCATTTAATTGATTTTTTGACCGAAACTAGTATAAACTAGTGTACAATATATTACTATATTTTGACTGAAACTTGCATTTAAAAAAGTTTCTTAGAATCTAATTTTCATATGAATATTTGCATGGACATCCATCATAACCCTCCCTCTTAACATATAAGATGGATCTCAAAATATTTGTAGCATTTCGATCAGTCCCCGATTTAATTCATTTTTTTACCGAAACTAGTACAAACTAATTTATAATATATTACGATTTTTTGACCGAAACTCGCATTTCAAAATGTTTCGTAAAATCTAATTTTCAATTGATTTTTTTGCATGGACTTCCATCGTAACCTCCCCTCGTAACATATAAGAAGGATCTGAAAAGTTTTGTATCGTTTCGAACAGTCCTCGATTTAATTTGATTTTTTGAGCAAAACTAGTATAAACTAGTGTATAATATATAATGATTTTTTGACCGAAACTGGCATTTTGAAAAGTTTCATAGAATCTAATTTTCAGATGATTTTTTGCATGTACTTCCATAATAACCTTCCCTCGTAACATATATCAAGGATCTGAAAAGTTTGATATCGTTTCGTACAGTCCTCGATTTAATTTGATTTTTTTAGCAAAACTAGTATAAACTTGTGTATAATATATTATGATTTTTTGACCAAAACTTGCATTTGGAAAAGTTTTGTTGAATCTAATTTTCAGATGATTTTTTGTATAGACTTCCTTCATAGCCTTCGCATGTAAAATATCTAAATTATCTTAAAAGTTTTACAACATTTCGAACAGTCCTTGATTTAATTAATTTTTTAACCAAAACTAGTATAAACTAGTGTATAATATATTACGATTTTTTGACCGGAACTTGCATTTCAAAAAGTTTCGTATATTCTATTTTTCAGATGATTCTTTGCATGGGCACCCATCATAACATTCCCTCGTAACATATAAGATGGATCTGGAAAGTTTGGTAGCATTTCTATCAGTCCCCGAATTAATTGATTTTTTTTACTGAAACTAGTATAAACCAATGTATAATATATACCGATTTTTCGACCGAAACTCGCATTTCAAAAAGTTTCGTAGAATCTAATTTTCAATTGATTTTTTTGTATGGACTTCAATCATAACCTCCCCTCATAACATATAAGAAGGATCTGAAAAGTTTTGTATCGTTTCGAACAGTCCTCGATTTAATTTGATTTTTTGAGCAAAACTAGTATAAACTAGTGTATAATATATAATGATTTTTTGACCGAAACTTGCATTTCGAAAAGTTTCATAGAATCTAATTTTCAGATGATTTTTTGCAGTACTTCCATAATAACCTTCCCTCGTAAAATATAAGAAGGATCTGAAAAGTTTGATATCGCTTCGTAAAGTCCTCGATTTAATTTGATTTTTTGAGCAAACTAGTATAAACTTGTGTATAATATATTATGATTTTTTGACCGAAACTTGCATTTGGAAAAGTTTTGTAGAATCAAGTTTTCAAATGAATTTTTTGTATGGACTTCCATCATAACCTTCCCTCGTAAAATATATAAATTATCTTAAAAGTTTTGCAACATTTCGAACAGTCCTCCATTTAATTGATTTTTTGACCGAAACTAGTATAAACTAGTGTACAATATATTACTATATTTTGACTGAAACTTGCATTTAAAAAAGTTTCTTAGAATCTAATTTTCATATGAATATTTGCATGGACATCCATCATAACCCTCCCTCTTAACATATAAGATGGATCACAAAATATTTGTAGCATTTCGATCAGTCCCCGATTTAATTCATTTTTTTACCGAAACTAGTACAAACTAATTTATAATATATTACGATTTTTTGACCGAAACTCGCATTTCAAAATGTTTCGTAAAATCTAATTTTCAATTGATTTTTTTGCATGGACTTCCATCGTAACCTCCCCTCGTAACATATAAGAAGGATCTGAAAAGTTTTGTATCGTTTCGAACAGTCCTCGATTTAATTTGATTTTTTGAGCAAAACTAGTATAAACTAGTGTATAATATATAATGATTTTTTGACCGAAACTGGCATTTTGAAAAGTTTCATAGAATCTAATTTTCAGATGATTTTTTGCATGTACTTCCATAATAACCTTCCCTCGTAACATATATCAAGGATCTGAAAAGTTTGATATCGTTTCGTACAGTCCTCGATTTAATTTGATTTTTTTAGCAAAACTAGTATAAACTTGTGTATAATATATTATGATTTTTTGACCGAAACTTGCATTTGGAAAAGTTTTGTTGAATCTAATTTTCAGATGATTTTTTGTATAGACTTCCTTCATAGCCTTCGCATGTAAAATATCTAAATTATCTTAAAAGTTTTACAACATTTCGAACAGTCCTTGATTTAATTAATTTTTTAACCAAAACTAGTATAAACTAGTGTATAATATATTACGATTTTTTGACCGGAACTTGCATTTCAAAAAGTTTCGTATATTCTATTTTTCAGATGATTCTTTGCATGGGCACCCATCATAACATTCCCTCGTAACATATAAGATGGATCTGGAAAGTTTGGTAGCATTTCTATCAGTCCCCGAATTAATTGATTTTTTTTACTGAAACTAGTATAAACCAATGTATAATATATACCGATTTTTCGACCGAAACTCGCATTTCAAAAAGTTTCGTAGAATCTAATTTTCAATTGATTTTTCTGTATGGACTTCAATCATAACCTCCCCTCATAACATATAAGAAGGATCTGAAAAGTTTTGTATCGTTTCGAACAGTCCTCGATTTAATTTGATTTTTTGAGCAAAACTAGTATAAACTAGTGTATAATATATAATGATTTTTTGACCGAAACTTGCATTTCGAAAAGTTTCATAGAATCTAATTTTCAGATGATTTTTTGCAGTACTTCCATAATAACCTTCCCTCGTAAAATATAAGAAGGATCTGAAAAGTTTGATATCGCTTCGTAAAGTCCTCGATTTAATTTGATTTTTTGAGCAAACTAGTATAAACTTGTGTATAATATATTATGATTTTTTGACCGAAACTTGCATTTGGAAAAGTTTACTAGAATCAAGTTTTCAGATGAATTTTTTGTATGGACTGCCATCATAACCTTCCCTCGTAAAATATATAAATTATCTTAAAAGTTTTGCAACATTTCGAACAGTCCTCCATTTAATTGATTTTTTGACCGAAACTAGTATAAACTAGTGTATAATATATTACTATTTTTTGACTGAAACTTGCATTTAAAAAAGTTACTTAGAATTTAATTTTCAAATGAATTTTGGCATGGACATCCATCATAACCCTCCCTCGTAACATATAAGATGGATCTCAAAAAATTTGTAGCATTTCGATCAGTCCCCGATTTAATTGATTTTTTTACCGAAACTAGTATAAACTAATTTATAATATATTACGATTTTTTGACAGAAACTCGCATTTCAAAAAGTTTCGTAAAATCTAATTTTCAATTGATTTTTTTGCATGGACTTCCATCGTAACCTCCCCTCGTAACATATAAGAAGGATCTGAAAAGTTTTGTATCGTTTCGAACAGTCATCGATTTAATTTGATTTTTTGAGCAAAACTAGTATAAACTAGTGTATAATATTTAATGATTTTTTGACCGAAACTGGCATTTTGAAAAGTTTCCTAGAATCTAATTTTCAGATGATTTTTTGCATGTACTTCCATAATAACCTTCCCTCGTAACATATATCAAGGATCTGAAAAGTTTGATATCGTTTTGTACAGTCCTCGATTTAATTTGATTTTTTTAGCAAAACTAGTATAAACTTGTGTATAATATATTATGATTTTTTGACCGAAACTTGCATTTGGAAAAGTTTTGTTGAATCTAATTTTCAGATGATTTTTTGTATAGACTTCCTTCATAGCCTTCGCTCGTAAAATATCTAAATGATCTTAAAAGTTTTACAACATTTCGAACAGTCCTTGATTTAATTAATTTTTTTACCAAAACTAGTATAAACTAGTGTATAATATATTACGATTTTTTGACCGGAACTTGCATTTCAAAAAGTTTCGTATATTCTATTTTTCAGATGATTCTTTGCATGGGCACCCATCATAACATTCCCTCGTAACATATAAGATGGATCTGGAAAGTTTGGTAGCATTTCTATCAGTCCCCGAATTAATTGATTTTTTTTACTGAAACTAGTATAAACCAATGTATAATATATACCGATTTTTCGACCGAAACTCGCATTTCAAAAAGTTTCGTAGAATCTAATTTTCAATTGATTTTTTTGTATGGACTTCAATCATAACCTCCCCTCATAACATATAAGAAGGATCTGAAAAGTTTTGTATCGTTTCGAACAGTCCTCGATTTAATTTGATTTTTTGAGCAAAACTAGTATAAACTAGTGTATAATATATAATGATTTTTTGACCGAAACTTGCATTTCGAAAAGTTTCATAGAATCTAATTTTCAGATGATTTTTTGCAGTACTTCCATAATAACCTTCCCTCGTAAAATATAAGAAGGATCTGAAAAGTTTGATATCGCTTCGTAAAGTCCTCGATTTAATTTGATTTTTTGAGCAAACTAGTATAAACTTGTGTATAATATATTATGATTTTTTGACCGAAACTTGCATTTGGAAAAGTTTACTAGAATCAAGTTTTCAGATGAATTTTTTGTATGGACTGCCATCATAACTTTCCCTCGTAAAATATATAAATTATCTTAAAAGTTTTGCAACATTTCGAACAGTCCTCCATTTAATTGATTTTTTGACCGAAACTAGTATAAACTAGTGTATAATATATTACTATTTTTTGACTGAAACTTGCATTTAAAAAAGTTTCTTAGAATTTAATTTTCAAATGAATTTTGGCATGGACATCCATCATAACCCTCCCTCGTAACATATAAGATGGATCTCAAAAAATTTGTAGCATTTCGATCAGTCCCCGATTTAATTGATTTTTTTACCGAAACTAGTATAAACTAATTTATAATATATTACGATTTTTTGACAGAAACTCGCATTTCAAAAAGTTTCGTAAAATCTAATTTTCAATTGATTTTTTTGCATGGACTTCCATCGTAACCTCCCCTCGTAACATATAAGAAGGATCTGAAAAGTTTTGTATCGTTTCGAACAGTCCTCGATTTAATTTGATTTTTTGAGCAAAACTAGTATAAACTAGTGTATAATATTTAATGATTTTTTGACCGAAACTGGCATTTTGAAAAGTTTCATAGAATCTAATTTTCAGATGATTTTTTGCATGTACTTCCATAATAACCTTCCATCGTAACATATATCAAGGATCTGAAAAGTTTGATATCGTTTTGTACAGTCCTCGATTTAATTTGATTTTTTTAGCAAAACTAGTATAAACTTGTGTATAATATATTATGATTTTTTGACCGAAACTTGCATTTGGAAAAGTTTTGTTGAATCTAATTTTCAGATGATTTTTTGTATAGACTTCCTTCATAGCCTTCGCTCGTAAAATATCTAAATGATCTTAAAACTTTTACAACATTTCGAACAGTCCTTGATTTAATTAATTTTTTGACCAAAACTAGTATAAACTAGTGTATAATATATTACAATTTTTTTACCGGAACTTGCATTTCAAAAAGTTTCGTATATTCTATTTTTCAGATGATTCTTTGCATGGACACCCATCATAAACTTCCCTCGTAACATATAAGATGGATCTGGAAAGTTTGGTAGCATTTTTATCATCCCCGAATTAATTGATTTTTTTTTACCGAAACTAGTATAAACTAATGTATAATATATACCGATTTTTCGACCGAAACTCGCATTTCAAAAAGTTTCGTAGAATCTAATTTTCAATTGATTTTTTTGTATGGACTTCAATCATAACCTCCCCTCATAACATATAAGAAGGATCTGAAAAGTTTTGTATCGTTTCGAACAGTCCTCGATTTAATTTGATTTTTTAAGCAAAACTAGTATAAACTAGTGTATAATATATAATGATTTTTTGACTGAAACTTGCATTTCGAAAAGTTTCATAGAATCTAATTTTCAGATGATTTTTTGCAGTACTTCCATAATAACCTTCCCTCATAAAATATAAGAATGATCTGAAAAGTTTGATATCGTTTCGTACAGTCCTCGATTTAATTTGATTTTTTGAGCAAACTAGTATAAACTTGTGTATAATATATTATGATTTTTTGACCGAAACTTGCATTTGGAAAAGTTTACTAGAATCAAGTTTTCAGATGATTTTTTTGTATGGACTTCCATCATAACCTTCCCTCGTAAAATATATAAATTATCTTAAAAGTTTTGCAACATTTCGAACAGTCCTCCATTTAATTGATTTTTTGACCGAAACTAGTATAAACTAGTGTATTATATATTACTATTTTTTGACTGAAACTTACATTTAAAAAAGTTTCTTAGAATCTAATTTTCAAATGAATTCTTGCATGGACCTCCAACATAACCCTCCCTCGTAACATATAAGATGGATCTCAAAAAATTTGTAGCATTTCGATCAGTCCCCGATTTAATTGATTTTTTTACCGAAACTAGTATAAACTAATTTATAATATATTAAGATTTTTTGACTGAAACTCGCATTTCAAAAAGTTTCGTAAAATCTAATTTTCAATTGATTTTTTTGCATGGACTTCCATCATAACCTCCCCTCGTAACATATAAGAAGGATCTGAAAAGTTTTGTATCGTTTCGAACAGTCATCGATTTAATTTGATTTTTTGAGCAAAACTAGTATAAACTAGTGTATAATATTTAATGATTTTTTGACCGAAACTGGCATTTTGAAAAGTTTCCTAGAATCTAATTTTCAGATGATTTTTTGCATGTACTTCCATAATAACCTTCCCTCGTAACATATATCAAGGATCTGAAAAGTTTGATATCGTTTCGTACAGTCCTCGATTTAATTTGATTTTTTTAGCAAAACTAGTATAAACTTGTGTATAATATATTATGATTTTTTGACCGAAACTTGCATTTGGAAAAGTTTTGTTGAATCTAATTTTCAGATGATTTTTTGTATAGACTTCCTTCATAGCCTTCGCTCGTAAAATATCTAAATGATCTTAAAACTTTTACAACATTTCGAACAGTCCTTGATTTAATTAATTTTTTGACCAAAACTAGTATAAACTAGTGTATAATATATTACAATTTTTTTACCGGAACTTGCATTTCAATAAGTTTCGTATATTCTATTTTTCAGATGATTCTTTGCATGGACACCCATCATAAACTTCCCTCGTAACATATAAGATGGATCTGGAAAGTTTGGTAGCATTTTTATCATCCCCGAATTAATTGATTTTTTTTTACCGAAACTAGTATAAACTAATGTATAATATATACCGATTTTTCGACCGAAACTCGCATTTCAAAAAGTTTCGTAGAATCTAATTTTCAATTGATTTTTTTGTATGGACTTCAATCATAACCTCCCCTCATAACATATAAGAAGGATCTGAAAAGTTTTGTATCGTTTCGAACAGTCCTCGATTTAATTTGATTTTTTAAGCAAAACTAGTATAAACTAGTGTATAATATATAATGATTTTTTGACTGAAACTTGCATTTCGAAAAGTTTCATAGAATCTAATTTTCAGATGATTTTTTGCAGTACTTCCATAATAACCTTCCCTCATAAAATATAAGAATGATCTGAAAAGTTTGATATCGTTTCGTACAGTCCTCGATTTAATTTGATTTTTTGAGCAAACTAGTATAAACTTGTGTATAATATATTATGATTTTTTGACCGAAACTTGCATTTGGAAAAGTTTACTAGAATCAAGTTTTCAGATGATTTTTTTGTATTGACTTCCATCATAACCTTCCCTCGTAAAATATATAAATTATCTTAAAAGTTTTGCAACATTTCGAACAGTCCTCCATTTAATTGATTTTTTGACCGAAACTAGTATAAACTAGTGTACAATATATTACTATATTTTGACTGAAACTTGCATTTAAAAAAGTTTCTTAGAATCTAATTTTCATATGAATATTTGCATGGACATCCATCATAACCCTCCCTCTTAACATATAAGATGGATCACAAAATATTTGTAGCATTTCGATCAGTCCCCGATTTAATTCATTTTTTTACCGAAACTAGTACAAACTAATTTATAATATATTACGATTTTTTGACCGAAACTCGCATTTCAAAATGTTTCGTAAAATCTAATTTTCAATTGATTTTTTTGCATGGACTTCCATCGTAACCTCCCCTCGTAACATATAAGAAGGATCTGAAAAGTTTTGTATCGTTTCGAACAGTCCTCGATTTAATTTGATTTTTTGAGCAAAACTAGTATAAACTAGTGTATAATATATAATGATTTTTTGACCGAAACTGGCATTTTGAAAAGTTTCATAGAATCTAATTTTCAGATGATTTTTTGCATGTACTTCCATAATAACCTTCCCTCGTAACATATATCAAGGATCTGAAAAGTTTGATATCGTTTCGTACAGTCCTCGATTTAATTTGATTTTTTTAGCAAAACTAGTATAAACTTGTGTATAATATATTATGATTTTTTGACCGAAACTTGCATTTGGAAAAGTTTTGTTGAATCTAATTTTCAGATGATTTTTTGTATAGACTTCCTTCATAGCCTTCGCTCGTAAAATATCTAAATGATCTTAAAAGTTTTACAACATTTCGAACAGTCCTTGATTTAATTAATTTTTTTACCAAAACTAGTATAAACTAGTGTATAATATATTACAATTTTTTGACCGGAACTTGCATTTCAAATAGTTTCGTATATTCTATTTTTCAGATGATTCTTTGCATGGACACCCATCATAAACTTCCCTCGTAACATATAAGATGGATCTGGAAAGTTTGGTAGCATTTTTATCATCCCCGAATTAATTGATTTTTTTTACCGAAACTAGTATAAACTAATGTATAATATATACCGATTTTTTGACCGAAACTCGTATTTCAAAAAGTTTCGTAGAATCTAATTTTCAATTGATTTTTTTGTATGGACTTCAATCATAACCTCCCCTCATAACATATAAGAAGGATCTGAAAAGTTTTGTATCGTTTCGAACAGTCCTCGATTTAATTTGATTTTTTGAGCAAAACTAGTATAAACTAGTGTATAATATATAATGATTTTTTGACCGGAACTTGCATTTCGAAAAGTTTCATAGAATCTAATTTTCAGATGATTTTTTGCAGTACTTCCATAATAACCTTCCCTCGTAAAATATAAGAATGATCTGAAAAGTTTGATATTGTTTCGTACAGTCCTCGATTTAATTTGATTTTTTGAGCAAACTAGTATAAACTTGTGTATAATATATTATGATTTTTTGACCGAAACTTGCATTTGGAAAAGTTTACTAGAATCAAGTTTTCAGATGATTTTTTTGTATGGACTTCCATCATAACCTTCCCTCGTAAAATATATAAATTATCTTAAAAGTTTTGCAACATTTCGAACAGTCCTCCATTTAATTGATTTTTTGACCGAAACTAGTATAAACTAGTGTATTATATATTACTATTTTTTGACTGAAACTTGCATTTAAAAAAGTTTCTTAGAATCTAATTTTCAAATGAATTTTTGCATGGACCTCCATCATAACCCTCCCTAGTAACATATAAGATGGATCTCAAAAAAATTTTAGCATTTCGATCAGTCCCCGATTTAATTGATTTTTTTACCGAAACTAGTATAAACTAATTTATAATATATTACGATTTTTTGACCGAAACTCGCATTTCAAAAAGTTTCGTAAAATCTAATTTTCAATTGATTTTTTTGCATGGACTTCCATCGTAACCTCCCCTCGTAACATATAAGAAGGATCTGAAAAGTTTTGTATCGTTTCGAACAGTCATCGATTTAATTTGATTTTTTGAGCAAAACTAGTATAAACTAGTGTATAATATTTAATAATTTTTTGAACGAAACCGGCATTTTGAAAAGTTTCCTAGAATCTAATTTTCAGATGATTTTTTGCATGTACTTCCATAATAACCTTCCCTCGTAACATATATCAAGGATCTGAAAAGTTTGATATCGTTTCGTACAGTCCTCGATTTAATTTGGTTTTTTTAGCAAAACTAGTATAAACTTGTGTATAATATATTATGATTTTTTGACCGAAACTTGCATTTGGAAAAGTTTTGTTGAATCTAATTTTCAGATGATTTTTTGTATAGACTTCCTTCATAGCCTTCGCTCGTAAAATATCTAAATGATCTTAAAACTTTTACAACATTTCGAACAGTCCTTGATTTAATTAATTTTTTGACCAAAACTAGTATAAACTAGTGTATAATATATTACAATTTTTTGACCGGAACTTGCATTTCAAAAAGTTTCGTATATTCTATTTTTCAGATGATTCTTTGCATGGACACCCATCATAAACTTCCCTCGTAACATATAAGATGGATCTGGAAAGTTTGGTAGCATTTTTATCATCCCCGAATTAAGTGATATTTTTTACCGAAACTAGTATAAACTAATGTATAATATATACCGATTTTTTGACCGAAACTCGCATTTCAAAAAGTTTCGTAGAATCTAATTTTCAATTGATTTTTTTGTATGGACTTCAATCATAACCTCCCCTCATAACATATAAGAAGGATCTGAAAAGTTTTGTATCTTTTCGAACAGTCCTCGATTTAATTTGAATTTTTGAGCAAAACTAGTATAAACTAGTGTATAATATATAATGATTTTTTGACCGGAACTTGCATTTCGAAAAGTTTCATAGAATCTAATTTTCAGATGATTTTTTGTAGTACTTCCATAATAACCTTCCCTCGTAAAATATAAGAATGATCTGAAAAGTTTGATATCATTTCCTACAGTCCTCGATTTAATTTGATTTTTTGAGCAAAACTAGTATAAACTAGTGTATAATATATAATGATTTTTTGACCGGAACTTGCATTTCGAAAAGTTTCATAGAATCTAATTTTCAGATGATTTTTTGTAGTACTTCCATAATAACCTTCCCTCGTAAAATATAAGAAGGATCTGAAAAGTTTGATATCATTTCCTACAGTCCTCGATTTAATTTGATTTTTTGAGCAAACTAGTATAAACTTGTGTATAATATATTATGATTTTTTGACCGAAACTTGCATTTGGAAAAGTTTTGTAGAATCAAGTTTTCAAATGAATTTTTTGTATGGACTTCCATCATAACCTTCCCTCGTAAAATATATAAATTATCTTAAAAGTTTTGCAACATTTCGAACAGTCCTCCATTTAATTGATTTTTTGACCGAAACTAGTATAAACTAGTGTACAATATATTACTATATTTTGACTGAAACTTGCATTTAAAAAAGTTTCTTAGAATCTAATTTTCATATGAATATTTGCATGGACATCCATCATAACCCTCCCTCTTAACATATAAGATGGATCTCAAAATATTTGTAGCATTTCGATCAGTCCCCGATTTAATTCATTTTTTTACCGAAACTAGTACAAACTAATTTATAATATATTACGATTTTTTGACCGAAACTCGCATTTCAAAATGTTTCGTAAAATCTAATTTTCAATTGATTTTTTTGCATGGACTTCCATCGTAACCTCCCCTCGTAACATATAAGAAGGATCTGAAAAGTTTTGTATCGTTTCGAACAGTCCTCGATTTAATTTGATTTTTTGAGCAAAACTAGTATAAACTAGTGTATAATATATAATGATTTTTTGACCGAAACTGGCATTTTGAAAAGTTTCATAGAATCTAATTTTCAGATGATTTTTTGCATGTACTTCCATAATAACCTTCCCTCGTAACATATATCAAGGATCTGAAAAGTTTGATATCGTTTCGTACAGTCCTCGATTTAATTTGATTTTTTTAGCAAAACTAGTATAAACTTGTGTATAATATATTATGATTTTTTGACCGAAACTTGCATTTGGAAAAGTTTTGTTGAATCTAATTTTCAGATGATTTTCTGTATAGACTTCCTTCATAGCCTTCGCATGTAAAATATCTAAATTATCTTAAAAGTTTTACAACATTTCGAACAGTCCTTGATTTAATTAATTTTTTAACCAAAACTAGTATAAACTAGTGTATAATATATTACGATTTTTTGACCGGAACTTGCATTTCAAAAAGTTTCGTATATTCTATTTTTCAGATGATTCTTTGCATGGGCACCCATCATAACATTCCCTCGTAACATATAAGATGGATCTGGAAAGTTTGGTAGCATTTCTATCAGTCCCCGAATTAATTGATTTTTTTTACTGAAACTAGTATAAACCAATGTATAATATATACCGATTTTTCGACCGAAACTCGCATTTCAAAAAGTTTCGTAGAATCTAATTTTCAATTGATTTTTTTGTATGGACTTCAATCATAACCTCCCCTCATAACATATAAGAAGGATCTGAAAAGTTTTGTATCGTTTCGAACAGTCCTCGATTTAATTTGATTTTTTGAGCAAAACTAGTATAAACTAGTGTATAATATATAATGATTTTTTGACCGAAACTTGCATTTCGAAAAGTTTCATAGAATCTAATTTTCAGATGATTTTTTGCAGTACTTCCATAATAACCTTCCCTCGTAAAATATAAGAAGGATCTGAAAAGTTTGATATCGCTTCGTAAAGTCCTCGATTTAATTTGATTTTTTGAGCAAACTAGTATAAACTTGTGTATAATATATTATGATTTTTTGACCGAAACTTGCATTTGGAAAAGTTTACTAGAATCAAGTTTTCAGATGAATTTTTTGTATGGACTGCCATCATAACTTTCCCTCGTAAAATATATAAATTATCTTAAAAGTTTTGCAACATTTCGAACAGTCCTCCATTTAATTGATTTTTTGACCGAAACTAGTATAAACTAGTGTATAATATATTACTATTTTTTGACTGAAACTTGCATTTAAAAAAGTTTCTTAGAATTTAATTTTCAAATGAATTTTGGCATGGACATCCATCATAACCCTCCCTCGTAACATATAAGATGGATCTCAAAAAATTTGTAGCATTTCGATCAGTCCCCGATTTAATTGATTTTTTTACCGAAACTAGTATAAACTAATTTATAATATATTACGATTTTTTGACAGAAACTCGCATTTCAAAAAGTTTCGTAAAATCTAATTTTCAATTGATTTTTTTGCATGGACTTCCATCGTAACCTCCCCTCGTAACATATAAGAAGGATCTGAAAAGTTTTGTATCGTTTCGAACAGTCCTCGATTTAATTTGATTTTTTGAGCAAAACTAGTATAAACTAGTGTATAATATTTAATGATTTTTTGACCGAAACTGGCATTTTGAAAAGTTTCATAGAATCTAATTTTCAGATGATTTTTTGCATGTACTTCCATAATAACCTTCCCTCGTAACATATATCAAGGATCTGAAAAGTTTGATATCGTTTTGTACAGTCCTCGATTTAATTTGATTTTTTTAGCAAAACTAGTATAAACTTGTGTATAATATATTATGATTTTTTGACCGAAACTTGCATTTGGAAAAGTTTTGTTGAATCTAATTTTCAGATGATTTTTTGTATAGACTTCCTTCATAGCCTTCGCTCGTAAAATATCTAAATGATCTTAAAAGTTTTACAACATTTCGAACAGTCCTTGATTTAATTAATTTTTTGACCAAAACTAGTATAAACTAGTGTATAATATATTACAATTTTTTGACCGGAACTTGCATTTCAAAAAGTTTCGTATATTCTATTTTTCAGATGATTCTTTGCATGGACACCCATCATAAACTTCCCTCGTAACATATAAGATGGATCTGGAAAGTTTGGTAGCATTTTTATCATCCCCGAATTAATTGATTTTTTTTACCGAAACTAGTATAAACTAATGTATAATATATACCGATTTTTTGACCGAAACTCGCATTTCAAAAAGTTTCGTAGAATCTAATTTTCAATTGATTTATTTGTATGGACTTCAATAATAACCTCCCCTCATAACATATAAGAAGGATCTGAAAAGTTTTGTATCGTTTCGAACAGTCCTCGATTTAATTTGATTTTTTGAGCAAAACTAGTATAAACTAGTGTATAATATATAATGATTTTTTGACCGGAACTTGCATTTCGAAAAGTTTCATAGAATCTAATTTTCAGATGATTTTTTGCAGTACTTCCATAATAACCTTCCCTCGTAAAATATAAGAAGGATCTGAAAAGTTTGATATCGCTTCGTAAAGTCCTCGATTTAATTTGATTTTTTGAGCAAACTAGTATAAACTTGTGTATAATATATTATGATTTTTTGACCGAAACTTGCATTTGGAAAAGTTTACTAGAATCAAGTTTTCAGATGAATTTTTTGTATGGACTGCCATCATAACTTTCCCTCGTAAAATATATAAATTATCTTAAAAGTTTTGCAACATTTCGAACAGTCCTCCATTTAATTGATTTTTTGACCGAAACTAGTATAAACTAGTGTATAATATATTACTATTTTTTGACTGAAACTTGCATTTAAAAAAGTTTCTTAGAATTTAATTTTCAAATGAATTTTGGCATGGACATCCATCATAACCCTCCCTCGTAACATATAAGATGGATCTCAAAAAATTTGTAGCATTTCGATCAGTCCCCGATTTAATTGATTTTTTTACCGAAACTAGTATAAACTAATTTATAATATATTACGATTTTTTGACAGAAACTCGCATTTCAAAAAGTTTCGTAAAATCTAATTTTCAATTGATTTTTTTGCATGGACTTCCATCGTAACCTCCCCTCGTAACATATAAGAAGGATCTGAAAAGTTTTGTATCGTTTCGAACAGTCCTCGATTTAATTTGATTTTTTGAGCAAAACTAGTATAAACTAGTGTATAATATTTAATGATTTTTTGACCGAAACTGGCATTTTGAAAAGTTTCATAGAATCTAATTTTCAGATGATTTTTTGCATGTACTTCCATAATAACCTTCCCTCGTAACATATATCAAGGATCTGAAAAGTTTGATATCGTTTTGTACAGTCCTCGATTTAATTTGATTTTTTTAGCAAAACTAGTATAAACTTGTGTATAATATATTATGATTTTTTGACCGAAACTTGCATTTGGAAAAGTTTTGTTGAATCTAATTTTCAGATGATTTTTTGTATAGACTTCCTTCATAGCCTTCGCTCGTAAAATATCTAAATGATCTTAAAAGTTTTACAACATTTCGAACAGTCCTTGATTTAATTAATTTTTTGACCAAAACTAGTATAAACTAGTGTATAATATATTACAATTTTTTGACCGGAACTTGCATTTCAAAAAGTTTCGTATATTCTATTTTTCAGATGATTCTTTGCATGGGCACCCATCATAAACTTCCCTCGTAACATATAAGATGGATCTGGAAAGTTTGGTAGCATTTTTATCATCCCCGAATTAATTGATTTTTTTTACCGAAACTAGTATAAACTAATGTATAATATATACCGATTTTTCGACCGAAACTCGCATTTCAAAAAGTTTCGTAGAATCTAATTTTCAATTGATTTTTTTGTATGGACTTCAATCATAACCTCCCCTCATAACATATAAGAAGGATCTGAAAAGTTTTGTATCGTTTCGAACAGTCCTCGATTTAATTTGATTTTTTGAGCAAAACTAGTATAAACTAGTGTATAATATATAATGATTTTTTGACCGAAACTTGCATTTCGAAAAGTTTCATAGAATCTAATTTTCAGATGATTTTTTGCAGTACTTCCATAATAACCTTCCCTCGTAAAATATAAGAAGGATCTGAAAAGTTTGATATCGCTTCGTAAAGTCCTCGATTTAATTTGATTTTTTGAGCAAACTAGTATAAACTTGTGTATAATATATTATGATTTTTTGACCGAAACTTGCATTTGGAAAAGTTTACTAGAATCAAGTTTTCAGATGAATTTTTTGTATGGACTGCCATCATAACCTTCCCTCGTAAAATATATAAATTATCTTAAAAGTTTTGCAACATTTCGAACAGTCCTCCATTTAATTGATTTTTTGACCGAAACTAGTATAAACTAGTGTATAATATATTACTATTTTTTGACTGAAACTTGCATTTAAAAAAGTTACTTAGAATTTAATTTTCAAATGAATTTTGGCATGGACATCCATCATAACCCTCCCTCGTAACATATAAGATGGATCTCAAAAAATTTGTAGCATTTCGATCAGTCCCCGATTTAATTGATTTTTTTACCGAAACTAGTATAAACTAATTTATAATATATTACGATTTTTTGACAGAAACTCGCATTTCAAAAAGTTTCGTAAAATCTAATTTTCAATTGATTTTTTTGCATGGACTTCCATCGTAACCTCCCCTCGTAACATATAAGAAGGATCTGAAAAGTTTTGTATCGTTTCGAACAGTCATCGATTTAATTTGATTTTTTGAGCAAAACTAGTATAAACTAGTGTATAATATTTAATGATTTTTTGACCGAAACTGGCATTTTGAAAAGTTTCCTAGAATCTAATTTTCAGATGATTTTTTGCATGTACTTCCATAATAACCTTCCCTCGTAACATATATCAAGGATCTGAAAAGTTTGATATCGTTTTGTACAGTCCTCGATTTAATTTGATTTTTTTAGCAAAACTAGTATAAACTTGTGTATAATATATTATGATTTTTTGACCGAAACTTGCATTTGGAAAAGTTTTGTTGAATCTAATTTTCAGATGATTTTTTGTATAGACTTCCTTCATAGCCTTCGCTCGTAAAATATCTAAATGATCTTAAAAGTTTTACAACATTTCGAACAGCCCTTGATTTAATTAATTTTTTGACCAAAACTAGTATAAACTAGTATATAATATATTACAATTTTTTGACCGGAACTTGCATTTCAAAAAGTTTCGTATATTCTATTTTTCAGATGATTCTTTGCATGGACACCCATCATAAACTTCCCTCGTAACATATAAGATGGATCTGGAAAGTTTGGTAGCATTTTTATCATCCCCGAATTAATTGATTTTTTTTACCGAAACTAGTATAAACTAATGTATAATATATACCGATTTTTTGACCGAAACTCGCATTTCAAAAAGTTTCGTAGAATCTAATTTTCAATTGATTTTTTTGTATGGACTTCAATCATAACCTCCCCTCATAACATATAAGAAGGATCTGAAAAGTTTTGTATCGTTTCGAACAGTCCTCGATTTAATTTGATTTTTTGAGCAAAACTAGTATAAACTAGTGTATAATATATAATGATTTTTTGACCGAAACTTGCATTTCGAAAAGTTTCATAGAATCTAATTTTTAGATGATTTTTTGCAGTACTTCCATAATAACCTTCCCTCGTAAAATATAAGAAGGATCTGAAAAGTTTGATATCGCTTCGTAAAGTCCTCGATTTAATTTGATTTTTTGAGCAAACTAGTATAAACTTGTGTATAATATATTATGATTTTTTGACCGAAACTTGCATTTGGAAAAGTTTTGTTGAATCTAATTTTCAGATGATTTTTTGTATAGACTTCCTTCATAGCCTTCGCTCGTAAAATATCTAAATGATCTTAAAAGTTTTACAACATTTCGAACAGCCCTTGATTTAATTAATTTTTTGACCAAAACTAGTATAAACTAGTGTATAATATATTACAATTTTTTGACCGGAACTTGCATTTCAAAAAGTTTCGTATATTCTATTTTTCAGATGATTCTTTGCATGGACACCCATCATAAACTTCCCTCGTAACATATAAGATGGATCTGGAAAGTTTGGTAGCATTTTTATCATCCCCGAATTAATTGATTTTTTTTACCGAAACTAGTATAAACTAATGTATAATATATACCGATTTTTTGACCGAAACTCACATTTCAAAAAGTTTCGTAGAATCTAATTTTCAATTGATTTTTTTGTATGGACTTCAATCATAACCTCCCCTCATAACATATAAGAAGGATCTGAAAAGTTTTGTATCGTTTCGAACAGTCCTCGATTTAATTTGATTTTTTGAGCAAAACTAGTATAAACTAGTGTATAATATATAATGATTTTTTGACCGAAACTTGCATTTCGAAAAGTTTCATAGAATCTAATTTTTAGATGATTTTTTGCAGTACTTCCATAATAACCTTCCCTCGTAAAATATAAGAAGGATCTGAAAAGTTTGATATCGCTTCGTAAAGTCCTCGATTTAATTTGATTTTTTGAGCAAACTAGTATAAACTTGTGTATAATATATTATGATTTTTTGACCGAAACTTGCATTTGGAAAAGTTTACTAGAATCAAGTTTTCAGATGAATTTTTTGTATGGACTGCCATCATAACCTTCCCTCGTAAAATATATAAATTATCTTAAAAGTTTTGCAACATTTCGAACAGTCCTTCATTTAAATGATTTTTTGACCGAAACTAGTATAAACTCGTGTATAATATATTACTATTTTTTGACTGAAACTTGCATTTAAAAACGTTTCTTAGAATTTAATTTTCAAATGAATTTTTGCATGGACATCCATCATAACCCTCCCTCGTAACATATAATATGGATCTCAAAATATTTGTAGCATTTCGATCAGTCCCCGATTTAATTCATTTTTTTTACCGAAACTAGTATAAACTAATTTATAATATATTACGATTATTTGACCGAAACTCGCATTTCAAAATGTTTCGTAAAACCTAATTTTCAATTGATTTTTTTGCATGGACTTCCATCGTAACCTCTCCTCGTAACATATAAGAAGGATCTGAAAAGTTTTGTATCGTTTCGAACAGTCATCGATTTAATTTGATTTTTTTAGTAAAACTAGTATAAACTAGTGTATAATATATAATGATTTTTTGACCGAAACTGGCATTTTGAAAAGTTTCATAGAATCTAATTTTCAGATGATTTTTTGCATGTACTTCCATAATAACCTTCCCTCGTAACATATATCAAGGATCTGAAAAGTTTGATATCGTTTTGTACAGTCCTCGATTTAATTTGATTTTTTTAGCAAAACTAGTATAAACTTGTGTATAATATATTATGATTTTTTGACCGAAACTTGCATTTGGAAAAGTTTTGTTGAATCTAATTTTCAGATGATTTTTTGTATAGACTTCCTTCATAGCCTTCGCTCGTAAAATATCTAAATGATCTTAAAAGTTTTACAACATTTCGAACAGTCCTTGATTTAATTAATTTTTTGACCAAAACTAGTATAAACTAGTGTATAATATATTACAATTTTTTGACCGGAACTTGCATTTCAAAAAGTTTCGTATATTCTATTTTTCAGATGATTCTTTGCATGGACACCCATCATAAACTTCCCTCGTAACATATAAGATGGATCTGGAAAGTTTGGTAGCATTTTTATCATCCCCGAATTAATTGATTTTTTTTACCGAAACTAGTATAAACTAATGTATAATATATACCGATTTTTTGACCGAAACTCGCATTTCAAAAAGTTTGGTAGAATCTAATTTTCAATTGATTTTTTTGTATGGACTTCAATCATAACCTCCCCTCATAACATATAAGAAGGATCTGAAAAGTTTTGTATCGTTTCGAACAGTCCTCGATTTAATTTGATTTTTTGAGCAAAACTAGTATAAACTAGTGTATAATATATAATGATTTTTTGACCGAAACTTGCATTTCGAAAAGTTTCATAGAATCTAATTTTTAGATGATTTTTTGCAGTACTTCCATAATAACCTTCCCTCGTAAAATATAAGAAGGATCTGAAAAGTTTGATATCGCTTCGTAAAGTCCTCGATTTAATTTGATTTTTTGAGCAAACTAGTATAAACTTGTGTATAATATATTATGATTTTTTGACCGAAACTTGCATTTGGAAAAGTTTACTAGAATCAAGTTTTCAGATGAATTTTTTGTATGGACTGCCATCATAACCTTCCCTCGTAAAATATATAAATTATCTTAAAAGTTTTGCAACATTTCGAACAGTCCTTCATTTAAATGATTTTTTGACCGAAACTAGTATAAACTAGTGTATAATATATTACTATTTTTTGACTGAAACTTGCATTTAAAAACGTTTCTTAGAATTTAATTTTCAAATGAATTTTTGCATGGACATCCATCATAACCCTCCCTCGTAACATATAATATGGATCTCAAAATATTTGTAGCATTTCGATCAGTCCCCGATTTAATTCATTTTTTTTACCGAAACTAGTATAAACTAATTTATAATATATTACGATTATTTGACCGAAACTCGCATTTCAAAATGTTTCGTAAAACCTAATTTTCAATTGATTTTTTTTCATGGACTTCCATCGTAACCTCTCCTCGTAACATATAAGAAGGATCTGAAAAGTTTTGTATCGTTTCGAAAAGTCATCGATTTAATTTGATTTTTTTAGTAAAACTAGTATAAACTAGTGTATAATATATAATGATTTTTTGACCGAAACTGGCATTTTGAAAAGTTTCATAGAATCTAATTTTCAGATGATTTTTTGCATGTACTTCCATAATAACCTTCCCTCGTAACATATATCAAGGATCTGAAAAGTTTGATATCGTTTTGTACAGTCCTCGATTTAATTTGATTTTTTTAGCAAAACTAGTATAAACTTGTGTATAATATATTATGATTTTTTGACCGAAACTTGCATTTGGAAAAGTTTTGTTGAATCTAATTTTCAGATGATTTTTTGTATAGACTTCCTTCATAGCCTTCGCTCGTAAAATATCTAAATGATCTTAAAAGTTTTACAACATTTCGAACAGTCCTTGATTTAATTAATTTTTTGACCAAAACTAGTATAAACTAGTGTATAATATATTACAATTTTTTGACCGGAACTTGCATTTCAAAAAGTTTCGTATATTCTATTTTTCAGATGATTCTTTGCATGGACACCCATCATAAACTTCCCTCGTAACATATAAGATGGATCTGGAAAGTTTGGTAGCATTTTTATCATCCCCGAATTAATTGATTTTTTTTACCGAAACTAGTATAAACTAATGTATAATATATACCGATTTTTTGACCGAAACTCGCATTTCAAAAAGTTTCGTAGAATCTAATTTTCAATTGATTTTTTTGTATGGACTTCAATCATAACCTCCCCTCATAACATATAAGAAGGATCTGAAAAGTTTTGTATCGTTTCGAACAGTCCTCGATTTAATTTGATTTTTTGAGCAAAACTAGTATAAACTAGTGTATAATATATAATGATTTTTTGACCGAAACTTGCATTTCGAAAAGTTTCATAGAATCTAATTTTTAGATGATTTTTTGCAGTACTTCCATAATAACCTTCCCTCGTAAAATATAAGAAGGATCTGAAAAGTTTGATATCGCTTCGTAAAGTCCTCGATTTAATTTGATTTTTTGAGCAAACTAGTATAAACTTGTGTATAATATATTATGATTTTTTGACCGAAACTTGCATTTGGAAAAGTTTACTAGAATCAAGTTTTCAGATGAATTTTTTGTATGGACTGCCATCATAACCTTCCCTCGTAAAATATATAAATTATCTTAAAAGTTTTGCAACATTTCGAACAGTCCTTCATTTAAATGATTTTTTGACCGAAACTAGTATAAACTAGTGTATAATATATTACTATTTTTTGACTGAAACTTGCATTTAAAAACGTTTCTTAGAATTTAATTTTCAAATGAATTTTTGCATGGACATCCATCATAACCCTCCCTCGTAACATATAATATGGATCTCAAAATATTTGTAGCATTTCGATCAGTCCCCGATTTAATTCATTTTTTTTACCGAAACTAGTATAAACTAATTTATAATATATTACGATTATTTGACCGAAACTCGCATTTCAAAATGTTTCGTAAAACCTAATTTTCAATTGATTTTTTTGCATGGACTTCCATCGTAACCTCTCCTCGTAACATATAAGAAGGATCTGAAAAGTTTTGTATCGTTTAGAACAGTCATCGATTTAATTTGATTTTTTTAGCAAAACTAGTATAAACTAGTGTATAATATATAATGATTTTTTGACCGAAACTGGCATTTTGAAAAGTTTCATAGAATCTAATTTTCAGATGATTTTTTGCATGTACTTCCATAATAACCTTCCCTCGTAACATATATCAAGGATCTGAAAAGTTTGATATCGTTTCGTACAGTCCTCGATTTAATTTGATTTTTTAGCAAAACTAGTATAAACTTGTGTATAATATATTATGATTTTTTGACCGAATCTTGCATTTGGAAAAGTTTTGTTGAATCTAATTTTCAGATGATTTCTTGTATAGACTTCCTTCATAGCCTTCGCTCGTAAAATATCTAAATGATCTTAAAAGTTTTACAACATTTCGAACAGTCCTTGATTTAATTAATTTTTTGACTAAAGCTAGTATAAACTAGTGTATAATATATTACAATTTTTTGACCGGAACTTGCATTTCAAAAAGTTTCGTATATTCTATTTTTCAGATGATTCTTTGCATGGACACCCATCATAACCTTCCCTCGTAACATATAAGATGGATCTGGAAAGTTTGGTAGCATTTTTATCATCCCCGAATTAATTGATTTTTTTTACCGAAACTAGTATAAACTAATGTATAATATATACCGATTTTTTGACCGAAACTCGCATTTCAAAAAGTTTCGTAGAATCTAATTTTCAATTGATTTTTTTGTATGGACTTCAATCATAACCTCCCCTCATAACATATAAGAAGGATCGAAAAGTTTTGTATCGTTTCGAACAGTCCTCGATTTAATTTGATTTTTTGAGCAAAACTAGTATAAACTAGTGTATAATATATAATGATTTTTTGACCGAAACTTGCATTTCGAAAAGTTTCATACAATCTAATTTTTAGATGATTTTTTGCAGTACTTCCATAATAACCTTCCCTCGTAAAATATAAGAAGGATCTGAAAAGTTTGATATCGCTTCGTAAAGTCCTCGATTTAATTTGATTTTTTGAGCAAACTAGTATAAACTTGTGTATAATATATTATGATTTTTTGACCGAAACTTGCATTTGGAAAAGTTTACTAGAATCAAGTTTTCAGATGAATTTTTTGTATGGACTGCCATCATAACCTTCCCTCGTAAAATATATAAATTATCTTAAAAGTTTTGCAACATTTCGAACAGTCCTTCATTTAAATGATTTTTTGACCGAAACTAGTATAAACTAGTGTATAATATATTACTATTTTTTGACTGAAACTTGCATTTAAAAACGTTTCTTAGAATTTAATTTTCAAATGAATTTTTGCATGGACATCCATCATAACCCTCCCTCGTAACATATAATATGGATCTCAAAATATTTGTAGCATTTCGATCAGTCCCCGATTTAATTCATTTTTTTTACCGAAACTAGTATAAACTAATTTATAATATATTACGATTATTTGACCGAAACTCGCATTTCAAAATGTTTCGTAAAACCTAATTTTCAATTGATTTTTTTGCATGGACTTCCATCGTAACCTCTCCTCGTAACATATAAGAAGGATCTGAAAAGTTTTGTATCGTTTCGAACAGTCATCGATTTAATTTGATTTTTTTAGCAAAACTAGTATAAACTAGTGTATAATATATAATGATTTTTTGACCGAAACTGGCATTTTGAAAAGTTTCATAGAATCTAATTTTCAGATGATTTTTTGCATGTACTTCCATAATAACCTTCCCTCGTAACATATATCAAGGATCTGAAAAGTTTGATATCGTTTCGTACAGTCCTCGATTTAATTTGATTTTTTAGCAAAACTAGTATAAACTTGTGTATAATATATTATGATTTTTTGACCGAAACTTGCATTTGGAAAAGTTTTGTTGAATCTAATTTTCAGATGATTTCTTGTATAGACTTCCTTCATAGCCTTCGCTCGTAAAATATCTAAATGATCTTAAAAGTTTTACAACATTTCGAACAGTCCTTGATTTAATTAATTTTTTGACTAAAGCTAGTATAAACTAGTGTATAATATATTACAATTTTTTGACCGGAACTTGCATTTCAAAAAGTTTCGTATATTCTATTTTTCAGATGATTCTTTGCATGGACACCCATCATAACCTTCCCTCGTAACATATAAGATGGATCTGGAAAGTTTGGTAGCATTTCTATCAGTCCCCGAATTAATTGATTTTTTTTACCGAAACTAGTATAAACTAATGTATAATATATTACGATTTTTTGACCGAAACTCGCATTTCAAAAAGTTTCGTAGAATCTAATTTTCAATTGATTTTTTTGTATGGACTTCAATCATAACCTCCCCTCATAACATATAAGAAGGATCTGAAAAGTTTTGTATCGTTTCGAACAGTCCTTGATTTAATTTGATTTTTTGAGCAAAACTAGTATAAACTAGTGTATAATATATAATGATTTTTTGACCGAAACTTGCATTTCGAAAAGTTTCATAGAATCTAATTTTCAGATGATTTTTTGTAGTACTTCCATAATAACCTTCCCTCGTAAAATATAAGAAGGATCTGAAAAGTTTGATATCGCTTCGTAAAGTCCTCGATTTAATTTGATTTTTTGAGCAAACTAGTATAAACTTGTGTATAATATATTATGATTTTTTGACCGAAACTTGCATTTGGAAAAGTTTACTAGAATCAAGTTTTCAGATGAATTTTTTGTATGGACTGCCATCATAACCTTCCCTCGTAAAATATATAAATTATCTTAAAAGTTTTGCAACATTTCGAACAGTCCTCCATTTAAATGATTTTTTGACCGAAACTAGTATAAACTAGTGTATAATATATTACTATTTTTTGACTGAAACATGCATTTAAAAAAGTTTCTTAGAATTTAATTTTCAAATGAATTTTTGCATGGACATCCATCATAACCCTCCCTCGTAACATATAATATGGATCTCAAAATATTTGTAGCATTTCGATCAGTCCCCGATTTAATTCATTTTTTTACCGAAACTAGTATAAACTAATTTATAATATATTACGATTTTTTGACCGAAACTCGCATTTCAAAATGTTTCGTAAAATCTAATTTTCAATTGATTTTTTTGCATGGACTTCCATCATAACCTCCCCTCGTAACATATAAGAAGGATCTGAAAAGTTTTGTATCGTTTCGAACAGTCATCGATTTAATTTGATTTTTTGAGCAAAACTAGTATAAACTAGTGTATAATATATAATGATTTTTTGACCGAAACTGGCATTTTGAAAAGTTTCATAGAATCTAATTTTCAGATGATTTTTTGCATGTACTTCCATAATAACCTTCCCTCGTAACATAAATCAAGGATCTGAAAAGTTTGATATCGTTTCGTACAGTCCTCGATTTAATTTGATTTTTTTAGCAAAACTAGTATAAACTTGTGTATAATATATTATGATTTTTTGACCGAAACTTGCATTTGGAAAAGTTTTGTTGAATCTAATTTTCAGATGATTTTTTGTATAGACTTGCTTCATAGCCTTCGCTCGTAAAATATCTAAATGATCTTAAAAGTTTTAAAACATTTCTAACAGTCCTTGATTTAATTTGATTTTTTGACCAAAGCTAGTATAAACTAGTGTATAATATATTACAATTTTTTGACCGGAACTTGCATTTAAAAAAGTTTCGTATATTCTATTTTTCAGATGATTCTTTGCATAGACACCCATCATAACCTTCCCTCGTAACATATAAGATGGATCTGGAAAGTTTGGTAGCATTTCTATCAGTCCCCGAATTAATTGATTTTTTTTACCGAAACTAGTATAAACTAATGTATAATATATTACGATTTTTTGACCGAAACTCGCATTTCAAAAAGTTTCGTAGAATCTAATTTTCAATTGATTTTTTTGTATGGACTTCAATCATAACCTCCCCTCATAACATATAAGAAGGATCTGAAAAGTTTTGTATCGTTTCGAACAGTCCTTGATTTAATTTGATTTTTTGAGCAAAACTAGTATAAACTAGTGTATAATATATAATGATTTTTTGACCGAAACTTGCATTTCGAAAAGTTTCATAGAATCTAATTTTCAGATGATTTTTTGTAGTACTTCCATAATAACCTTCCCTCGTAAAATATAAGAAGGATCTGAAAAGTTTGATATCGCTTCGTAAAGTCCTCGATTTAATTTGATTTTTTGAGCAAACTAGTATAAACTTGTGTATAATATATTATGATTTTTTGACCGAAACTTGCATTTGGAAAAGTTTACTAGAATCAAGTTTTCAGATGAATTTTTTGTATGGACTGCCATCATAACCTTCCCTCGTAAAATATATAAATTATCTTAAAAGTTTTGCAACATTTCGAACAGTCCTCCATTTAAATGATTTTTTGACCGAAACTAGTATAAACTAGTGTATAATATATTACTATTTTTTGACTGAAACATGCATTTAAAAAAGTTTCTTAGAATTTAATTTTCAAATGAATTTTTGCATGGACATCCATCATAACCCTCCCTCGTAACATATAATATGGATCTCAAAATATTTGTAGCATTTCGATCAGTCCCCGATTTAATTCATTTTTTTACCGAAACTAGTATAAACTAATTTATAATATATTACGATTTTTTGACCGAAACTCGCATTTCAAAATGTTTCGTAAAATCTAATTTTCAATTGATTTTTTTGCATGGACTTCCATCATAACCTCCCCTCGTAACATATAAGAAGGATCTGAAAAGTTTTGTATCGTTTCGAACAGTCATCGATTTAATTTGATTTTTTGAGCAAAACTAGTATAAACTAGTGTATAATATATAATGATTTTTTGACCGAAACTGGCATTTTGAAAAGTTTCATAGAATCTAATTTTCAGATGATTTTTTGCATGTACTTCCATAATAACCTTCCCTCGTAACATAAATCAAGGATCTGAAAAGTTTGATATCGTTTCGTACAGTCCTCGATTTAATTTGATTTTTTTAGCAAAACTAGTATAAACTTGTGTATAATATATTATGATTTTTTGACCGAAACTTGCATTTGGAAAAGTTTTGTTGAATCTAATTTTCAGATGATTTTTTGTATAGACTTGCTTCATAGCCTTCGCTCGTAAAATATCTAAATGATCTTAAAAGTTTTAAAACATTTCGAACAGTCCTTGATTTAATTTGATTTTTTGACCAAAGCTAGTATAAACTAGTGTATAATATATTACAATTTTTTGACCGGAACTTGCATTTAAAAAAGTTTCGTATATTCTATTTTTCAGATGATTCTTTGCATAGACACCCATCATAACCTTCCCTCGTAACATATAAGATGGATCTGGAAAGTTTGGTAGCATTTCTATCAGTCCCCGAATTAATTGATTTTTTTTACCGAAACTAGTATAAACTAATGTATAATATATTACGATTTTTTGACCGAAACTCGCATTTCAAAAAGTTTCGTAGAATCTAATTTTCAATTGATTTTTTTGTATGGACTTCAATCATAACCTCCCCTCATAACATATAAGAAGGATCTGAAAAGTTTTGTATCGTTTCGAACAGTCCTTGATTTAATTTGATTTTTTGAGCAAAACTAGTATAAACTAGTGTATAATATATAATGATTTTTTGACCGAAACTTGCATTTCGAAAAGTTTCATAGAATCTAATTTTCAGATGATTTTTTGTAGTACTTCCATAATAACCTTCCCTCGTAAAATATAAGAAGGATCTGAAAAGTTTGATATCGCTTCGTAAAGTCCTCGATTTAATTTGATTTTTTGAGCAAACTAGTATAAACTTGTGTATAATATATTATGATTTTTTGACCGAAACTTGCATTTGGAAAAGTTTACTAGAATCAAGTTTTCAGATGAATTTTTTGTATGGACTGCCATCATAACCTTCCCTCGTAAAATATATAAATTATCTTAAAAGTTTTGCAACATTTCGAACAGTCCTCCATTTAAATGATTTTTTGACCGAAACTAGTATAAACTAGTGTATAATATATTACTATTTTTTGACTGAAACATGCATTTAAAAAAGTTTCTTAGAATTTAATTTTCAAATGAATTTTTGCATGGACATCCATCATAACCCTCCCTCGTAACATATAATATGGATCTCAAAATATTTGTAGCATTTCGATCAGTCCCCGATTTAATTCATTTTTTTACCGAAACTAGTATAAACTAATTTATAATATATTACGATTTTTTGACCGAAACTCGCATTTCAAAATGTTTCGTAAAATCTAATTTTCAATTGATTTTTTTGCATGGACTTCCATCATAACCTCCCCTCGTAACATATAAGAAGGATCTGAAAAGTTTTGTATCGTTTCGAACAGTCATCGATTTAATTTGATTTTTTGAGCAAAACTAGTATAAACTAGTGTATAATATATAATGATTTTTTGACCGAAACTGGCATTTTGAAAAGTTTCATAGAATCTAATTTTCAGATGATTTTTTGCATGTACTTCCATAATAACCTTCCCTCGTAACATAAATCAAGGATCTGAAAAGTTTGATATCGTTTCGTACAGTCCTCGATTTAATTTGATTTTTTTAGCAAAACTAGTATAAACTTGTGTATAATATATTATGATTTTTTGACCGAAACTTGCATTTGGAAAAGTTTTGTTGAATCTAATTTTCAGATGATTTTTTGTATAGACTTGCTTCATAGCCTTCGCTCGTAAAATATCTAAATGATCTTAAAAGTTTTAAAACATTTCGAACAGTCCTTGATTTAATTTGATTTTTTGACCAAAGCTAGTATAAACTAGTGTATAATATATTACAATTTTTTGACCGGAACTTGCATTTAAAAAAGTTTCGTATATTCTATTTTTCAGATGATTCTTTGCATAGACACCCATCATAACCTTCCCTCGTAACAAATAAGATGGATCTGGAAAGTTTGGTAGCATTTCTATCAGTCCCCGAATTAATTGATTTTTTTTACCGAAACTAGTATAAACTAATGTATAATATATTACGATTTTTTGACCGAAACTCGCATTTCAAAAAGTTTCGTAGAATCTAATTTTCAATTGATTTTTTTGTATGGACTTCAATCATAACCTCCCCTCATAACATATAAGAAGGATCTGAAAAGTTTTGTATCGTTTCGAACAGTCCTTGATTTAATTTGATTTTTTGAGCAAAACTAGTATAAACTAGTGTATAATATATAATGATTTTTTGACCGAAACTTGCATTTCGAAAAGTTTCATAGAATCTAATTTTCAGATGATTTTTTGTAGTACTTCCATAATAACCTTCCCTCGTAAAATATAAGAAGGATCTGAAAAGTTTGATATCGCTTCGTAAAGTCCTCGATTTAATTTGATTTTTTGAGCAAACTAGTATAAACTTGTGTATAATATATTATGATTTTTTGACCGAAACTTGCATTTGGAAAAGTTTACTAGAATCAAGTTTTCAGATGAATTTTTTGTATGGACTGCCATCATAACCTTCCCTCGTAAAATATATAAATTATCTTAAAAGTTTTGCAACATTTCGAACAGTCCTCCATTTAAATGATTTTTTGACCGAAACTAGTATAAACTAGTGTATAATATATTACTATTTTTTGACTGAAACATGCATTTAAAAAAGTTTCTTAGAATTTAATTTTCAAATGAATTTTTGCATGGACATCCATCATAACCCTCCCTCGTAACATATAATATGGATCTCAAAATATTTGTAGCATTTCGATCAGTCCCCGATTTAATTCATTTTTTTACCGAAACTAGTATAAACTAATTTATAATATATTACGATTTTTTGACCGAAACTCGCATTTCAAAATGTTTCGTAAAATCTAATTTTCAATTGATTTTTTTGCATGGACTTCCATCATAACCTCCCCTCGTAACATATAAGAAGGATCTGAAAAGTTTTGTATCGTTTCGAACAGTCATCAATTTAATTTTATTTTTTTAGCAAAACTAGTATAAACTAGTGTATAATATATAATGATTTTTTGACCGAAACTGGCATTTTGAAAAGTTTCATAGAATCTAATTTTCAGATGATTTTTTGCATGTACTTCCATAATAACCTTCCCTCGTAACATATATCAAGGATCTGAAAAGTTTGATATCGTTTCGTACAGTCCTCGATTTAATTTGATTTTTTTAGCAAAACTAGTATAAACTTGTGTATAATATATTATGATTTTTTGACCGAAACTTGCATTTGGAAAAGTTTTGTTGAATCTAATTTTCAGATGATTTTTTGTATAGACTTCCTTCATAGCCTTCGCTCGTAAAATATCTAAATGATCTTAAAAGTTTTACAACATTTCGAACAGTCCTTGATTTAATTAATTTTTTGACCAAAGCTAGTATAAACTAGTGTATAATATATTACAATTTTTTGACCGGAACTTGCATTTCAAAAAGTTTCGTATATTCTATTTTTCAGATGATTCTTTGCATGGACACCCATCATAACCTTCCCTCGTAACATATAAGATGGATCTGGAAAGTTTGGTAGCATTTCTATCAGTCCCCGAATTAATTGATTTTTTTTACTGAAACTAGTATAAACTAATGTATAATATATTACGATTTTTTGACCGAAACTCGCATTTCAAAAAGTTTCGTAGAATCTAATTTTCAGTTGATTTTTTTGTATGGACTTCAATCATAACCTCCCCTCATAACATATAAGAAGGATCTGAAAAGTTTTGTATCGTTTCGAACAGTCCTCGATTTAATTTGATTTTTTGAGCAAAACTAGTATAAACTAGTGTATAATATATAATGATTTTTTGACCAAAACTTGCATTTCGAAAAGTTTCATAGAATCTAATTTTCAGATGATTTTTTGCAGTACTTCCATAATAACCTTCCCTCGTAAAATATAAGAAGGATCTGAAAAGTTTGATATCGCTTCGTAAAGTCCTCGATTTAATTTGATTTTTTGAGCAAACTAGTATAAACTTGTGTATAATATATTATGATTTTTTGACCGAAACTTGCATTTGGAAAAGTTTACTAGAATCAAGTTTTCAGATGAATTTTTTGTATGGACTGCCATCATAACTTTCCCTCGTAAAATATATAAATTATCTTAAAAGTTTTGCAACATTTCGAACAGTCCTCCATTTAAATGATTTTTTGACCGAAACTAGTATAAACTAGTGTATAATATATTACTATTTTTTGACTGAAACTTGCATTTAAAAAAGTTTCTTAGAATTTAATTTTCAAATGAATTTTTGCATGGACATCCATCATAACCCTCCCTCGTAACATATAAGATGGATCTCAAAATATTTGTAGCATTTCGATCAGTTCCCAATTTAATTCATTTTTTTAACCGAAACTAGTATAAACTAATTTATAATATATTACGATTTTTTGACCGAAACTCGCATTTCAAAATGTTTCGTAAAATCTAATTTTCAATTGATTTTTTTGCATGGACTTCCATCGTAACCTCCCCTCGTAACATATAAGAAGGATCTGAAAAGTTTTGTATCGTTTCGAACAGTCATCGATTTAATTTAATTTTTTTAGCAAAACTAGTATAAACTAGTGTATAATATATAATGATTTTTTTACCGAAACTGGCATTTTGAAAAGTTTCATAGAATCTAATTTTCAGATGATTTTTTGCATGTACTTCCATAATAACCTTCCCTCGTAACATATATCAAGGATCTGAAAAGTTTGATATCGTTTCGTACAGTCCTCGATTTAATTTGATTTTTTTAGCAAAACTAGTATAAACTTGTGTATAATATATTATGATTTTTTGACCGAAACTTGCATTCGGAAAAGTTTTGTTGAATCTAATTTTCAGATGATTTTTTGTATAGACTTCCTTCATAGCCTTTGCTCGTAAAATATCTAAATGATCTTAAAAGTTTTACAACATTTCGAACAGTCCTTGATTTAATTAATTTTTTGACCAAAGCTAGTATAAACTAGTGTATAATATATTACAATTTTTTGACCGGAACTTGCATTTCAAAAAGTTTCGTATATTCTATTTTTCAGATGATTCTTTGCATGGACACCCATCATAACCTTCCCTCGTAACATATAAGATGGATCTGGAAAGTTTGGTAGCATTTCTATCAGTCCCCGAATTAATTGATTTTTTTTACTGAAACTAGTATAAACTAATGTATAATATATTACGATTTTTTGACCGAAACTCGCATTTTAAAAAGTTTCGTAGAATCTAATTTTCAGTTGATTTTTTTGTATGGACTTCAATCATAACCTCCCCTCATAGCATATAAGAAGGATCTGAAAAGTTTTGTATCGTTTCGAACAGTCCTCGATTTAATTTGATTTTTTGAGCAAAACTAGTATAAACTAGTGTATAATATATAATGATTTTTTGACCGAAACTTGCATTTCGAAAAGTTTCATAGAATCTAATTTTCAGATGATTTTTTGCAGTACTTCCATAATAACCTTCCCTCGTAAAATATAAGAAGGATCTGAAAAGTTTGATATCGCTTCGTAAAGTCCTCGATTTAATTTGATTTTTTGAGCAAACTAGTATAAACTTGTGTATAATATATTATGATTTTTTGACCGAAACTTGCATTTGGAAAAGTTTACTAGAATCAAGTTTTCAGATGAATTTTTTGTATGGACTGCCATCATAACTTTCCCTCGTAAAATATATAAATTATCTTAAAAGTTTTGCAACATTTCGAACAGTCCTCCATTTAAATGATTTTTTGACCGAAACTAGTATAAACTAGTGTATAATATATTACTATTTTTTGACTGAAACTTGCATTTAAAAAAGTTTCTTAGAATTTAATTTTCAAATGAATTTTTGCATGGACATCCATCATAACCCTCCCTCGTAACATATAAGATGGATCTCAAAATATTTGTAGCATTTCGATCAGTTCCCAATTTAATTCATTTTTTTAACCGAAACTAGTATAAACTAATTTATAATATATTACGATTTTTTGACCGAAACTCGCATTTCAAAATGTTTCGTAAAATCTAATTTTCAATTGATTTTTTTGCATGGACTTCCATCGTAACCTCCCCTCGTAACATATAAGAAGGATCTGAAAAGTTTTGTATCGTTTCGAACAGTCATCGATTTAATTTAATTTTTTTAGCAAAACTAGTATAAACTAGTGTATAATATATAATGATTTTTTTACCGAAACTGGCATTTTGAAAAGTTTCATAGAATCTAATTTTCAGATGATTTTTTGCATGTACTTCCATAATAACCTTCCCTCGTAACATAAATCAAGGATCTGAAAAGTTTGATATCGTTTCGTACAGTCCTCGATTTAATTTGATTTTTTTAGCAAAACTAGTATAAACTTGTGTATAATATATTATGATTTTTTGACCGAAACTTGCATTTGGAAAAGTTTTGTTGAATCTAATTTTCAGATGATTTTTTGTATAGACTTGCTTCATAGCCTTCGCTCGTAAAATATCTAAATGATCTTAAAAGATTTACAACATTTCGAACAGTCCTTGATTTAATTAATTTTTTGACCAAAGCTAGTATAAACTAGTGTATAATATATTACAATTTTTTGACCGGAACTTGCATTTAAAAAAGTTTCGTATATTCTATTTTTCAGATGATTCTTTGCATAGACACCCATCATAACCTTCCCTCGTAACATATAAGATGGATCTGGAAAGTTTGGTAGCATTTCTATCAGTCCCCGAATTAATTGATTTTTTTTACCGAAACTAGTATAAACTAATGTATAATATATTACGATTTTTTGACCGAAACTCGCATTTCAAAAAGTTTCGTAGAATCTAATTTTCAATTGATTTTTTTGTATGGACTTCAATCATAACCTCCCCTCATAACATATAAGAAGGATCTGAAAAGTTTTGTATCGTTTCGAACAGTCCTCGATTTAATTTGATTTTTTGAGCAAAACTAGTATAAACTAGTGTATAATATATAATGATTTTTTGACCGAAACTTGCATTTCGAAAAGTTTCATAGAATCTAATTTTCAGATGATTTTTTGTAGTACTTCCATAATAACCTTCCCTCGTAAAATATAAGAAGGATCTGAAAAGTTTGATATCGCTTCGTAAAGTCCTCGATTTAATTTGATTTTTTGAGCAAACTAGTATAAACTTGTGTATAATATATTATGATTTTTTGACCGAAACTTGCATTTGGAAAAGTTTACTAGAATCAAGTTTTCAGATGAATTTTTTGTATGGACTGCCATCATAACCTTCCCTCGTAAAATATATAAATTATCTTAAAAGTTTTGCAACATTTCGAACAGTCCTCCATTTAAATGATTTTTTGACCGAAACTAGTATAAACTAGTGTATAATATATTACTATTTTTTGACTGAAACATGCATTTAAAAAAGTTTCTTAGAATTTAATTTTCAAATGAATTTTTGCATGGACATCCATCATAACCCTCCCTCGTAACATATAATATAGATCTCAAAATATTTGTAGCATTTCGATCAGTCCCCGATTTAATTCATTTTTTTACCGAAACTAGTATAAACTAATTTATAATATATTACGATTTTTTGACCGAAACTCGCATTTCAAAATGTTTCGTAAAATCTAATTTTCAATTGATTTTTTTGCATGGACTTCCATCATAACCTCCCCTCGTAACATATAAGAAGGATCTGAAAAGTTTTGTATCGTTTCGAACAGTCATCAATTTTATTTTATTTTTTTAGCAAAACTAGTATAAACTAGTGTATAATATATAATGATTTTTTGACCGAAACTGGCATTTTGAAAAGTTTCATAGAATCTAATTTTCAGATGATTTTTTGCATGTACTTCCATAATAACCTTCCCTCGTAACATATATCAAGGATCTGAAAAGTTTGATATCGTTTCGTACAGTCCTCGATTTAATTTGATTTTTTTAGCAAAACTAGTATAAACTTGTGTATAATATATTATGATTTTTTGACCGAAACTTGCATTTGGAAAAGTTTTGTTGAATCTAATTTTCAGATGATTTTTTGTATAGACTTCCTTCATAGCCTTCGCTCGTAAAATATCTAAATGATCTTAAAAGTTTTACAACATTTCGAACAGTCCTTGATTTAATTAATTTTTTGACCAAAGCTAGTATAAACTAGTGTATAATATATTACAATTTTTTTACCGGAACTTGCATTTCAAAAAGTTTCGTATATTCTATTTTTCAGATGATTCTTTGCATGGACACCCATCATAACCTTCCCTCATAACATATAAGATGGATCTGGAAAGTTTGGTAGCATTTCTATCAGTCCCCGAATTAATTGATTTTTTTTACCGAAACTAGTATAAACTAATGTAATATATTACGATTTTTTGACCGAAACTCGCATTTCAAAACGTTTCGTATAATCTAATTTTCAATTGATTTTTTTGTATGGACTTCAATCATAACCTCCCCTCATAACATATAAGAAGGATCTGAAACGTTTTGTATCGTTTCGAACAGTCCTCGATTTAATTTGATTTTTTGAGCAAAACTAGTATAAACTAGTGTATAATATATAATGATTTTTTGACCGAAACTTGCATTTCGAAAAGTTTCATAGAATCTAATTTTCATATGATTTTTTGCAGTACTTCCATAATATCCTTCCCTCGTAAAATATAAGAAGGATCTGAAAAGTTTGATATCGTTTCGTACAGTCCTCGATTTAATTTGATTTTTTGAGCAAACTACTATAAACTTGTGTATAATATATTATGATTTTATGACCGAAACTTGCATTCGGAAAAGTTTTGTAGAATCAAGTTTTCAGATGATTTTTTTGTATGGACTTCCATCATAACCTTCCCTCGTAAAATATATAAATTGAAATTCTGTGATCAGGTATGAGATGTCGAATGAGATGTTCCAACACTTGACAAATTTAACCAAAACTTAAATTGCATGAAAAATAAACAACACAGTAGTTTGTTAACCCAGTTCAGTGTATAACCACACTTACATATGGAGGCTACCAAGCCAGGAGGAAATCCACTATAAGTAATATTAATTCTAGACTTAAACCACCCAGTTTAATCTTTCACTTAATATCTACCCAATGCAATTTCTACCTAAGACACAACTTAGATATGAGTACCAACTCACTCCCCCTCAATCACACAGTGATCTTGTTTACAAGTTTAATAAAATTGAAGTCATACTTCAAACAAACCAGCTTGATCTTACTTCACAGTTTCAATCAAGACACAAAATACACTTTTGCCTAAAAGCTCATAAAGTGGTACAATAAAAACAACCTGCTATTAAAATACACAACACCCTATTTTGTCTTCTGAAATTCGTACCCAATTCTGAGATATTCTGTTGTTTAAATAGGTGTATGGATTTTGGGCATTCTGTAGGTTAATCCAGTCCTAAAACGCATGCAGCTTCCACCTTGAATTAGGGTTTGTTACTTCCTAGATTCTAGGTGATTTAGTTCTTCTGATTATGCTGAAGTCTCATAACAACACTCCCTACATATGCGCCTTATTCTGTTTTTGTCCATCCATAATTAATTCCAGATAACTTTCCTTAAATTTCTCAGATCAGTTAGTCATTAATTAATTCTGGTAGCAGGTTTGAGATGTCACAACATCTGTTGGGACATCCTGAAAAACTGAACTTAAATCATTTACACAATGTCCCAACATCTGGTGTGACATCCTGAATTAAGTTCTTATACTCTGTTTGATAATGTCCCAACATCTGATAGGACATTCTGAACTGAATTTAACATTTCTTGTTGGTCAAAAATTCTGCCAATTCTAAACATCTACAAACTCCCCCTTTGGCTAATTTTTGGCTAACATTCTTTTCTGATTTTCAGAGTGCAGCAGAAGTTCTTTTATCAGAGTATAGCAATTCTTTTCTGTTGAGTCATGTGTGAGTTTACTCCCCCTCAAACATACATGTATTCAGATTTTTTGCAACAGAAATTTTCATTAAAACACACTGATTCAGTTCAGAAGCAAACAGAAGTTTTTCATTAATAAACAGCATCATACATTGTTGTTTTTGTTCTCCCCCTTGTTAGACATAAATTTGGGGCCAAAGTTACTGATTCAAAATTACAATGCAGCAGTCATTACATTTTTCCTCACATACAATTTTCACTCAGATTCCTCATAGTCAGTCTCTTCATCTTCCTCAGTCTCCTCATCAGAAGTAGCAGCTTTCTGAGCACTTTCTTCAATCTCCAGCCTTTGGATAATCTCCTCAAGCTTCTGCTTCCTTGCATCCAGTTCTTTGCAAGTGCTCTTCAGTTCAACAATCAATGCAGCTTTGGAGATTGAAGACTTTGCCTTTGAAGGACCAGCAGATGTCCCAGAGGGTGCTTCAACATCAGCTGCATGATGACTCAGAAACAGCTTGTAGTGGAAGGCCAGAGGGCTTTCTCTTTTGCACATTTTGTCCTTCTCAGTGAGGATGCCAGGATACTGACTCAGTATTATTCCACACAGCAGGGAAGGGAAGGCAATTGGCAGCTTTGTTGCAGATGATCCAGCATGCTTCAATGTCTGATCAAAGATATAAGCTCCATAATCCAGCTTTGTTTGTGTGCCTACAGCAAATATGAACCTGCCCAATCCAGTTGATATTGAGGATGTATGATTGGTAGGTACCCAGTTTGCTGTACCAATCCTATTCAGCATGGCATATTTCCTTGTCAGCATGCTAACTGAGAGCTTCCCTTTAACTGGCCAAGCCTTGACCTGGTTAGCAGTGATAACCTTGCAAACCTGGTTATCAGTCTTTCCTAATTCATTTGGGCCATCAGATTCTCTTCCAAGGTAGTGGTTGATAATCCTAGGAGAGAATTATACACACCTTCCTCTTACATATACTTTCCTAAAGTCAGCAGACTTACCATTAGCACAATCTTCTTGGAGGTTGACTATGAATTCCTTGACCAGCAGCTCATAGCAAGGAGAGAAGTTTGAGACAGTTTTGAAGAGGCCAGCAGAAGATATGAGATCAATTAACTCTGTTCACTCAAGTGCATTACTGCTCAGCTCTCTTTCAAGTGCTACCCTTCTTTGATAAACAAACTTCCATCTATTCACACTTGAAACATGATGAAAGGAGATGTTGTCCAAGGGAGCTTCTGGAACAGCAGTTGATGACCTTGAGGGTGCTGATTTCTTCTTTGGAGGAGATGTTGGGACATCTTCTTCAACATCTGAATCTGAAGGAGTGGCAGCTTTCCTCTTTTGTGTTTGCACCTTGCTCCATTGTTTTGTAGGACCAAAGACAACTTTAGCTTTGTCCTTCTTTGGTGTAGCTTGCTTCTTCTCAGGAATTGTATGTCCTGCATGCATCTTTTCTTTCCTAGTCCTAAGCCTTTTGGCTATGCTAGGATTTACAGAAGCAATGATTTCTGTATCAGAATCATGCTCTAGTTTTACAACAGGAGGAGGTTGAGCAGTCTCCTCTTCAGCTGGTTGATCAACAGAGATGTGCTCTTCAGTGGAGGCCTTGTGCTGGTCCTCAGATGCTTCTTCATCACTATCAGTGGAGGCCTTTTTCTGGTCCTCAGATATATCATCAGCAGTATCAGATGATACCTTTTGTTGGTCTTTAGATGCTTCAACATCTATTGGGACATCCTGTTGAGCAGGAGTGTCCTTTGCAGCCTGAGTTTGTTGATCTTCTTGTGGAGCTGGCATGGTGCTCAGAGGGATAGAAATGCCACTTACCACTCTTTGCTCAGAAAGAATCCTGTTTACCAACTCCTTTATGGAATCATCCACATATTCAGAAGATTTTGGAGTGATGTTTGTTGGTGAAGGTATGCCTTTGGATTTGCTACAAACTTGATCTTTTGTTCTTTTTGGAGTTCTTGGCTTTTTAGCAAGAGGAACACTTCCTCTGATTTCGTCCATTGGAGTTGAATCCATGGGTACCACAGAAATGGGGGTTGCATACACCACATCTTCCTTGTTGAGGATTTCTTCAGAAATGTTAGGGTTTTGAGACATTTTCGAAGAAGGTGGATGAAGAGTTTTAGGTTTGATGAGTTCTAAAAAACAGTTAGAGAATGCAATTCGTTTTTTAGAGTATGATGAGAAGATGGATAGCTGAAAGCAAGCTGATATTTTATAAGTAGTCGTTACTTTGAGACTTTTTAGGAGAGGAATACTCAAGGTGCTTGACCAGACTGGTGTTGCCATCTGGTGCTTATGCCACACAATGTCATATGACATGTTGGCACATCTCCATAACTGCTAAATTTCACATAAGAAGATTCCCAATTTTCCCCTTAGGTTTTCAAATTGAGTAGCATCCAAGGCTTTGGTAAATATATCAGCCAACTGCAGATTTGTAGCTACATGTTCCAGTGAAATCACTTTTTCTTCTACAAGATCTCTGATGAAATGATGTCTGATATCAATATGCTTGGTCCTGCTATGTTGGATAGGATTCTTTGATATTTTAATAGCACTTAAGTTGTCACAGTACAATGTCATGACATCTTGTGGGACATTGTACTCAGTGAGCATTTGCTTCATCCAAACCAACTGAGAACAACTGCTTCCAGCTGCAATATATTCAGCTTCAGCAGTAGATAAGGATACACAATTTTGTTTCTTACTGAACCAAGAAATTAAATTGTTTCCTAGAAAGAAGCATCCTCCTGAAGTGTTTTTTCTGTCATCAGCACTTCCAGCCCAATCAGCATCACAGAAGCTAGTGAGAATTGGTTTGCATCCATGAAAGTACATTATGCCATAGTCACAAGTACCATTAACATATTTCAGAATTCTCTTGACTTGATTAAGATGACTAACTTTTGGATCAGCTTGATATCTTGCACATACACCTACTGCAAATGCTATGTCTGGTCTGCTAGCAGTCAGATATAACAAGCTTCCAATCATACTTCTGTATAGGCTTTGATCTACATTCTCACCCTTGTCATCTTTAGTTAGCTTTAAATGTGTGGGGGCAGGAGTTCTCTTATGAGTAGCACTGTCCATCCCAAATTTCTTGACTATGTTCTTAGCATACTTGCTTTGGGAAATGAACATGGAGTCCTCCATTTGCTTTATTTGCAGTCCAAGAAAGTAGGTTAATTCTCCTACTAGGCTCATTTCAAATTCAGATTCCATCTGGTTGACAAAATGTTTGACCATCCTGTCTGACATCCCACCAAAGACAATGTCATCTACATATATTTGAGCAATCATGACATTTCCTTCTTCATCTTTAACAAACAAGGTTTTGTCAATTCCACCTTTCATGTACCCTTGCTTAATAAGAAAAGTAGTCAGTCTTTCATACCATGCTCTTGGAGCTTGCTTCAGACCATAGAGAGCCTTCTTTAGTTTGTATACATGATTTGGACAGCTTGGATCAACAAATCCTTTAGGCTGTTCTACATATACCTCTTCATTAAGATAACCATTTAAAAAGGCACTTTTCACATCCATTTGAAATAGCTTGAACTTTAAGATACAAGCAATTCCCAAAAGTAGTCTGATTGATTCAAGCCTTGCTACTGGTGCAAAGGTTTCATCAAAGTCTACTCCTTCAATTTGTGTGTATCCTTGAGCTACAAGTCTAGCTTTGTTCTTTGTAACAACTCCTTGCTCATTTGACTTGTTCTTATACACCCATTTAGTTCCAATCACATTTATGTCATCAGGTCTAGGAACAAGGTTCCACACTTCATTCCTTGTGAATTGACCTAATTCCTCTTGCATAGCACAAATCCAGTATTCATCAGTAAGAGCTTCCTTGATGTTTTTAGGTTCTATTTTAGAAACAAAACAGGAACCTGAAATCACTTCTCTTGATCTAGTGCTTACACCTCTGTTGGGATCACCAATTATCAAATCTTTGGGATGATCCTTCTGGATTCTGATGGAGGGAGGTTTGCTGGATTGTTCTGTCCTTGCATCAGTTTGAGTGAAGTCAGAATGATCACTCTTTTCTTCAGCTTCAGTCTTGATATCAGCAGATGTTCCAACATCTTCTGGGACATCTGTAGGAGCATCATCAATTATCACATTTATGGACTCCATGATAACCTTGGTTCTAGAATTAAATACTCTATATGCTCTGCTATTTATAGAGTATCCAAGAAAAATCCCTTCATCACTTTTAGGATCCATTTTTCTTCTTTGCTCCCTATCTGCCAGAATATAACAATTACTTCCAAACACATGGAAGTACTTAACTGTGGGTTTTCTGCCCTTCCAGACTTCATAGATTATGGACAAAGTTCCTTTCCTCAGAGTAACTCTGTTATGGATGTAACAAGCTGTGTTCATAGCTTCAGCCCAGAAGTACAAAGGCAATTTTTTAGCATGGATCATAGCTCTTGCTGATTCTTGAATAGTTCTATTCTTCCTCTCAACAATCCCATTCTGTTGAGGAGTGATTGGTGAAGAATATTCATGATTGATTCCTTCTGATGAACAGAAATCTAAGAATTTTTTATTCTCAAATTCTTTTCCATGATCACTTCTTATTCTGATCACACAGCTGGCTTTTTCCCTTTGTATTCTTTGGCATAAGTCTTTGAATACATCAAATACATCAGACTTTTCTTTGATGAAATTTATCCATGTATACCTTGAAAAGTCATCAACCACCACATAGGCATACCTCTTACCACCAAGGCTCTCAACCTGCATAGGTCCCATAAGATCCATATGTAAAAGTTCCAAAACTTTGGAAGTTGTCAGATGTTGGAGCTTTGGATAGGACATCTTGGTTTGCTTTCCTATTTGACATTCACCACATATTTTGCCATCATCAATCTTCAGTTTAGGAATACCTCTCACATCATCCATAAATATGATTTTCTTTATGCCTCTGAAATGAAGATGACCTAGTCTTTGGTGCCATAGTTTCACTTCTTCTTCTTTAGCTAAAGAGCAAGTTGAAGTGAGACTGAAGTCTTGAGGTTCCCACATGTAACAGTTGTCTTTAGATCTGGCTCCTTTCATGACAACCTTTTGTTCTTTGTCAGACACTATGCATTCAGTTTTGGTAAAGTCTACACTGTACCCTTGATCACATAATTGACTTATGCTGATCAGGTTAGCAGTTAAACCTTTAACCAGCAGCACATCATCTAGTCTTGGTACATCTGGACAGTCCAAGGTCCCAACTCCCTTGATTTCTCCTTTAGCTCCATCTCCAAAGGTTACATATTTGGATGAATATGACTTTAAGTCTACTAGCAGATTCTTCAATCCAGTCATGTGTCTTGAACATCCACTGTCAAAGTACCAGTCTTCTTTAGCTGATACTCTTAGTGATGTATGAGCTATATATGCAACACCTTTCTTTGACCATTTGAGTTGAGATTTCTTTTGATACCTCTGCCCTGTGTATTGTTCATCAGTAGAGCTCCAAGGTTGTTTGTTGATCTTGTTCTTGGGCATGTATCTTTGATCAGTATGAAGACTAGCTTTTGGTCTCCATACCTTCTTGATGACCTATGTCTTCTGCTTAGGGGGTTGCTGGTCTCTTTGATGTCTATGCAGCACTTTCTTGATGACTTCTATCTTCTGCTTAGGAGGTTGCTGATACATCTGATTTGGATATCCATGCAACTTATAGCAATGAGGTTTGATATGTCCAAATCTTCCATAATGATGACATCTCCATCTTTGATACTTCTTCTTCATTATGTTCTTTTCAGAATGTTGAGACATCTGTTGGAACATTAGGTTTGACTTTGTGTTCTTTTCATGATGTTGAAGCATCTGTTGGGACATCTTGTTTGACTGTATGGACTTTGAAGTAGTTTTGCTAGAGCTAGCTTCATTCTTATGAACTCTGTTAAATCCCAGTCCACTTTTATCCCCTGAGTGCTTATTGTTGTTGAGAATAACATCCAGTGTACTTTAGCTACTGTTCAGCATTCTAACAGATTTGGACATGTGTTCCAACTTGGAGTTGAGAAGACTTACTTCACTTTTCAAGGTGTCAATGATCACTAGATCACTTGCTTTTTCATCCTTTAGAGCCTCATTCTGCTTCTTTAGCTTTATAATCTCACTGCATATTTCAGTGCTTCTTTTTAATAGTTCTTTGTATGCTTGCTCAAGTTCTTCAAAAGTAAGCTCCCCATCACTTGATTCACTTTCAGATTCACATAATCCAGCTAGAGCAGTGATATGCTTAGCTGATTCTTCTTCTGAATCACCTCCTGAGTCTTCATCAGACCAGGTTACAGAGAGTCCTTTCTTTTGCCTTTTTAAGTAGGTAGGACATTCATTCCTGATGTGTCCATATCCTTCACATCCATGGCATTTAATTCCTTTTTCTTGACTGGTCTTTTCATCATAATTTGACCTTCTATTAGCATCATAAGGTCTTTTGTTCTCAGAAGAGTTTGTGTATCTTCCACTGGGTTTGGATTTATCTTCCATCTTTCTGAGAATCTTTTTGAATTGTCTTCCAAGCATAGCAATGTTGTCTGATAAGCTTTCACCAGTTTCTGATTCATCATCTTCTTCTTCATCAGTATTTGTCACCAAGGCTATGCTTTTGTTCTTCTTTACATTTGTGTCATTCATTCCCATCTCAAATGTTTGAAGGGAACCAATGAGCTCTTCAACTTTTAATGTGCATATGTCTTGAGCTTCTTCTATTGCTGTGACTTTCATGTCAAATCTTTTTGGCAAAGATCTGAGAATCTTTCTTACAAGCTTTTCATCAGTCATCTTTTCTCCCAAGGCTCCAGAAGTATTGGCTATTTCTAAGATGTTCATGTGAAATTCATGAGTTGTCTCATCTTCCTTCATTCTCAAGTTTTCAAACTTGGTTGTGAGAAGTTGAAGTCTTGACATCTTTACCTTTGATGTTCCTTCATGAGTTGTTTTGAGAGTGTCCCAAACATCTTTGGCCAGCTCACAGTGATGCACAAGTCTAAAGATGTTCCTATCAATGCCGTTGAATAAAGCATTTAAGGCCTTGGAGTTGCCTAGTGCTGAATCTTCTTCCTCCTTACTCCATTCTTCTTCAGGTTTCAACACTTTTGCTCCATCTTTGGTGTCTTGGACAGGATGTTCCCATCCAATGTTGACTGCTCTCCAGGCCCTGTTGTCAAGTGATCTTAAGAATGCAATCATTCTTGACTTCCAATAGTCATAATTAGATCCATCCAGTATAGGTGGTCTATTTACTGATCCTATATCTCTGTCCATGTTTCTAGAATTTGTATTCCCTAGATCTCACCCAGTATAAACAGGCAGGGTGCCTGCTCTGATGCCAATTGAAATTCTGTGATCAGGTATGAGATGTCGAATGAGATGTTCCAACACTTGACAAATTTAACCAAAACTTAAAGTGCATGAAAAATAAACAATACAGTAGTTTGTTAACCCAGTTCAGTGTATAACCACACTTACATCTGGAGGCTACCAAGCCAGGAGGAAATCCACTATAAGTAATATTAATTCTAGATTTTTTGTATAGACTTCCTTCATAGCCTTCGCTCGTAAAATATCTAAATGATCTTAAAAGTTTTACAACATTTCGAACAGTCCTCGATTTAATTAATTTTTTGACCAAAACTAGTATAAACTAGTGTATAATATATTACAATTTTTTGACCGGAACTTTCATTTCAAAAAGTTTCGTATATTCTATTTTTCAGATGATTCTTTGCATGGACACCCATCCTAACCTTCCCTCGTAACATGTAAGATGGATCTGGAAAGTTTGGTAGCATTTCTATCAGTCCCCGATTTAATTGATTTTTTTACCGAAACTAGTATAAACTAATGTATAATATATTACGATTTTTTAACCGAAACTCGCATTTCAAAAAGTTTCGTAGAATCTAATTTTCAATTGATTTTTTTGCATGGACTTCAATCATAACCTGCCCTCGTAACCTATAAGAAGGATCTGAAAGGTTTTGTATAGTTTCGAACAGTCCTCGATATAATTTGATTTTTTTAGCAAAACTAGTATAAACTAGTGTATAATATATATTGATTTTTTGACCGAAACTTGCATTTCGAAAAGTTTCATAGAATCTAATTTTCAGATGATTTTTTGCAGTACTTCCATAATATCCTTCCCTCTAAAATATAAGAAGGATCTGAAAAGTTTGTTATCGTTTCGTACAGTCCTCGATTTAATTTGATTTTTTGAGCAAACTACTATAAACTTGTGTATAATATATTATGATTTTTTGACCGAAACTTGCATTTGGAAAGGTTTTGTAGAATCATGTTTTCCGATGATTCGTTTTGTATGGACTTCCATCATAACCTTCCCTCGTAAAATATATAAATTATCTTAATATTTTTGCAACATTTCGAACAATCCTCCATTTAATTGATTTTTTGACCGAAATTAGTATAAACTAGTGTATAATATATTACTATTTTTTGACAGAATTTTGAATTTAAAAAAGTTTCGTAGAATCTAATTTTAAAATGAATTTCTGCATGGACATCCATCATATCCTTCCCTCGTAACATATAAGATAGATCTTAAACATTTTGTAGCATTTCGATCAGTCCCCGATTTAATTGATTTTTTTTACCGAAACTAGTATAAACTAATGTATAATATATTACGATTTTTTGACCGAAACTCGCATTTCAAAAAGTTTCGTAGAATCTAATTTTCAATTGATTGTTTTGCATGGACTTCCATCATAACCTCCCCTCGTAACATATAAGAAGGATCTGAAAAGTTTTGTATCGTTTCGAACAGTCCTCGATTTAATTTGATTTTTTGAGCAAAACTAGTATAAACTAGTGTATAATATATAATGATTTTTTGACAGAAACTTGCATTTTTAAAAGTTTCATTGAATCTAATTTTTAGATGATTTTTTGCATGTACTTCCATAATAACCTTCCCTCGTAACATATATCAAGGATCTGAAAAGTTTGATATTGTTTCGTACAGTCCTCGATTTAATTTGATTTTTTTAGCAAAACTATTATAAACTTGTGTATAATATATTATGATTTTTTGACCGAAACTTGCATTTTTAAAAGTTTTGTTGAATCAAATTTTCAGATGATTTTTTGTATAGACTTCCTTCATAGCCTTCGCTCGTAAATTATCTAAATGATCTTAAAAGTTTTACAACATTTCGAACAGTCCTCGATTTAATTAATTTTTTTACCAAAACTTGTATAAACTAGTGTATATTATATTACAATTTTTTTGAATGGAACTTGCATTTCAAAAAGTTTCGTATATTCTATTTTTCAGATGATTCTTTGCATGGACACCCATCATAACCTTCCCTCGTAACATATAAGATGGATCTGGAAAGTTTGGTAGCATTTCTATCAGTCCCCGATTTAATTGATTTTTTTTACCGAAACTAGTATAAACTAATGTATAATATATTACGATTTTTTGACCGAAACTCGCATTTCAAAAAGTTTCATAGAATCTAATTTTCAATTGATGTTTTTGCATGGACTTCAATCATAACCTCCCCTCTTAACCTATAAGAAGGATCTGAAAAGTTTTGTATCGTTTCGAACAGTCCTCGATTTAATTTGATTTTTTCAGCAAAACTAGTATAAACTAGTGTATAATATATAATGATTTTTTGACCGAAACTTGCATTTCGAAAAGTTTCATAGAATCTAATTTTCAGATGATTTTTTGCAGTACTTCCATAATATCCTTCCCTCGTGAAATATAAGAAGGATCTTAAAAGTTTGATATCGTTTCGTACAGTCCTCGATTTAATTTGATTTTTTGAGCAAACTACTATAAACTTGTGTATAATATATTATGATTTTTTGATAGAAACTTGCATTTGGAAAAGTTTTGTAGAATCAAGTTTTCCGATGATTCTTTTTGTATGGACTTCCATCATAACCTTCCCTCGTAAAATATATAAATTATCTTAAAATTTTTGCAACATTTCGAACAATCCTCCATTTAATTGATTTTTTTACCGAAATTAGTATAAACTAGTGTATAATATATTACTATTTTTTGACAGAAACTTGAATTTAAAAAAGTTTCGTAGAATCTAATTTTCAAATGAATATCTGCATGGACATCCATCATAACCTTCCCTCGTAACATATAAGATAGATCTTAAACGTTTTTTAGCATTTCGATCAGTCCCCGATTTAATTGATTTTTTTTACCGAAACTAGTATAAACTAATGTATAATATATTACGATTTTTTGAGCGAAACTCGCATTTCAAAAAGTTTCGTAGAATCTAATTTTCAATTGATTGTTTTGCATGGACTTCCATCATAACCTCCCCTCGTAACATATAAGAAGGATCTGAAAAGTTTTGTATCGTTTCGAACAGTCCTCGATTTAATTTGATTTTTTGAGCAAAACTAGTATAAACTAGTGTATAATATATAATGATTTTTTGACCGAAACTTGCATTTCGAAAAGTTTCATAGAATCTAATTTTCAGATGATTTTTTGTAGTACTTCCATAATAACCTTCCCTCGTAAAATATAAGAAGGGTCTGAAAAGTTTGATATCATTTCCTACAGTCCTCGATTTAATTTGATTTTTTTAGCAAAACTAGTATAAACTTGTGTATAATATATTATGATTTTTTGACCGAAACTTGCATTTTTAAAAGTTTTGTTGAATCAAATTTTCAGATGATTTTTTGTATAGACTTCCTTCATAGCCTTCGCTCGTAAATTATCTAAATGATCTTAAAAGTTTTACAACATTTCAAACAGTCCTCGATTTAATTAATTTTTTGACCAAAACTAGTATAAACTAGTGTATAATATATTACAATTTTTTGACCGGAACATGCATTTCAAAAAGTTTCGGATAATCTATTTTTCAGATGATTCTTTGCATGGACACCCATCATAACCTTCCCTCGTAACATATAAGATGGATCTGGAAAGTTTGGTAGCATTTCGATCAGTCCCCGGTTTAATTGATTTTTTTTACCGAAACTAGTATAAACTAATGTATAATATATTACGATTTTTTTGACCGAAACTCGCATTTCAAAAAGTTTCGTAGAATCTAATTTTCAATTGATTATTTTGAATGGACTTCCATCATAACCTTCCCTCGTAACATATAAGAAGGATCTGAAAAGTTTTGTATCGTTTCGAACAGTCCTCGATTTAATTTGATTTTTTGAGCAAAACTAGTATAAACTAGTGTATAATATATAATGATTTTTTGACCGAAACTTGCATTTTGAAAAGTTTTATTGAATCTAATTTTCAGATGATTTTTTGCATGTACTTCCAGAATAACCTTCCCTCGTAACATATATCAAGGATCTGAAAAGTTTGATATCGTTTCGTACAGTCCTCGATTTAATTTGATTTTGTTAGCAAAATTAGTATAAACTTGTGTATAATATATAATGATTTTTTGACCGAAACTTGCTTTTCGAAAAGTTTCATAGAATCTAATTTTCATATGATTTTTTGCAGTACTTCCATAATATCCTTCCCTCGTAAAATATAAGAAGGATCTGAAAAGTTTGATATTGTTTTGTACACTCCTCGATTTAATTTGATTTTTTGAGCAAACAACTATAAACTTGTGTATAATATATTAGGATTTTTTGACCGAAACTTGCATTTCGAAAAGTTTTGTAGAATCAAGTTTTCAGATGATTTTTTTTGTATGGACTTCCATCATAACCTTCCCTTGTAAAATATATAAATTATCTTAAAAATTTTGCAACATTTCGAACAATCCTCCATTTAATTGATTTTTTGACCGAAATTAATATAAACTAGTGTATAATATATTACTATTTTTTAACTGAAACTTGAATTTAAAAAAGTTTCGTAGAATCTAATTTTCAAATGAATTTCTGCATGGACATCCATCATAACCTTCCCTCGTAACATATATGATGGATCTTAAAAGTTTTGTAGCATTTCGATCAGTCCCCGATTTAATTGATTTTTTTTACCGAAACTAGTATAAACTAATGTATAATATATTACGATTTTTTGACCGAAACTCGCATTTCAAAAAGTTTCGTAGAATCAAATTTTCAATTTATTTTTTTGCATGGACTTCCATCATAACCTCCCCTCGTAACATATAAGAAGGATCTGAAAAGTTTTGTATCATTTCGAACAGTCCTCGGTTTAATTTGATTTTTTGAGCAAAACTAGTATAAACTAGTGTATAATATATAATGATTTTTTGACCGAAAATTGCATTTTGAAAAGTTTCATTGAATCTAATTTTCAGATGATTTTTTGCATGTACTTCCATAATAACCTTCCCTCGTAACATATATCAAGGATCTGAAAAGTTTGATATCGTTTCGTACAGTCCTCGATTTAAATTGATTTCTTTAGAAAAACTAATAAAAACTTGTGTATAATATATTATGATTTTTTTACCGAAACTTGCATTTTTAAAAGTTTTGTTGAATCAAATTTTCAGATGATTTTTTGTATAGACTTGCATCATAGCCTTCGCTCGTAAAATATATAAATTATCTTAAAAGTTTTACAATATTTCGAACAGTCCTCGATTTAATTAATGTTTTTACCAAAACTAGTATAAACTAGTGTATAATATATTACAATTTTTTGACCAGAACTTGCATTTCAAAAAGTTTCATAATTCTATTTTTCAGATGATTCTTTGCATGGACACCCATCATAATCTTCCCTCGTAACATATAAGTTTGATCTGGAAAGTTTGGTAGCATTTCTATCAGTCCCCGATTTAATTGATTTTTTTTTACCGAAACTAGTATAAAATAATGTATAAAATATTACGATTTTTGAACCGAAACTTGCATTTCAAAAATTTTCGTAGAATCTAATTTTCAATTGATTTTTTTCATGGACTTCAATCATAACCTCCCCTCGTAATATATAAGAAGGATCTGAAAAGTTTTGAATCGTTTCGAACAGTCCTCGATTTAATTTGATTTTTAGAGCAAAACAAGTATAAACTAGTGTATAATATATAATGATTTTTTGACTGAAACTTGCATTTCGAAAAGTTTCATAGAATCTAATTTTCAGATGATTTTTTGCAGTACTTCCATAATAACCTTCCCTCGTAAAATATAAGAAGGATCTGAAAAGTTTGATATCTTTTCGTACAGTCCTCGATTTAATTTGATTTTTTGAGCAAACTAGTATAAACATGTGTATAAATTTATTATGATTTTTTGACCAAAACTTGCATTTGGAAAAGTTTAGTAGAATCAAGTTTTCAGATGATTTTTTTGTATGGACTTCCATCATAACCTTCCCTCATAAAATATATAAATTATCTTAAAAGTTTTGCAACATTTCGAACAGTCCTCCATTTAATTGATTTTTCGACCAAAACTAGTATAAACTAGTGTATAATATATTACTATTGTTTGACTGAAACTTGCATTTAAAAAATTTCTTAGAATCTAATTTTCAAATGAATTTTTGCATGGACCTCCATCATAACCCTCCCTCGTAACATATAAGATGGATCTCAAAAAATTTGTAGCATTTCGATCATTCCCCGATTTAATTGATTTTTTTACCGAAACTAGTATAAACTAATTTATAATATATTACGATTTTTTGACCGAAACTCGCATTTCAAAAAGTTTCGAAAAATCTAATTTTCAAATGATTTTTTTGCATGGACTTCCATCGTAACCTCCCCTCGTAACATATAAGAAGGATCTGAAAAGTTTTGTATCGTTTCGAACAGTCATCGATTTAATTTGATTTTTTGAGCAAAACTAGTATAAACTAGTGTATAATATATAATGATTTTTTGACCGAAACTGGCATTTTGAAAAGTTTCATAGAATCTAATTTTCAGATGATTTTTTGCATGTACTTCCATAATAACCTTCCCTCGTAACATATATCAAGGATCTGAAAAGTTTGATATCGTTTCGTACAGTCCTCGATTTAATTTGATTTTTTTAGCAAAACTAGTATAAACTTGTGTATAATATATTATGATTTTTTGACCGAAACTTGCATTTGGAAAAGTTTTGTTGAATCTAATTTTCAGATGATTTTTTGTATAGACTTGCTTCATAGCCTTCGCTCGTAAAATATCTAAATTATCTTAAAAGTTTTACAACATTTTGAACATTCCTTGATTTAATTAATTTTTTTTACCAAAACTAGTATAAACTAGTGTATAATATATTACAATTTTTTGACCGGAACTTGCATTTCAAAAAGTTTCGTATATTCTATTTTTCAGATGATTCTTTGCATGGGCACCCATCATAACATTCCCTCATAACATATAAGATGGATCTGGAAAGTTTGGTAGCATTTCTATCAGTCCCCGAATTAATTGATTTTTTTACTGAAACTAGTATAAACCAATGTATAATATATACCGATTTTTCGACCGAAACTCGCATTTCAAAAAGTTTCGTAGAATCTAATTTTCAATTGATTTTTTTGTATGGACTTCAATCATAACCTCCCCTCATAACATATAATAAGGATCTGGAAAGTTTTGTATCGTTTCGAACAGTCCTCGATTTAATTTGATTTTTTAAGCAAAACTAGTATAAACTAGTGTATAATATATAATGATTTTTTGACCGAAACTTGCATTTCGAAAAGTTTCATAGAATCTAATTTTCAGATGATTTTTTGCAGTACTTCCATAATAACCTTCTCTCGTAAAATATAAGAATGATCTGAAAAGTTTGATATCGTTTCGTACAGTCCTCGATTTAATTTGATTTTTTGAGCAAACTAGTATAAACTTGTGTATAATATATTATGATTTTTTGACCGAAACTTGCATTTGAAAAAATTTACTAGAATCAAGTTTTCAGATGATTTTTTTGTATGGACTTCCATCATAACCTTCCCTCGTAAAATATATAAATTATCTTAAAAGTCTTGCAACATTTCGAACAGTCCTCCATTTAATTGATTTTTTGACCGAAACTAGTATAAACTAGTGTATTATATATTACTATTTTTTGACTGAAACTTGCATTTAAAAAAGTTTCTTAGAATCTAATTTTCAAATGAATTTTTGCATGGACCTCCATCATAACCCTCCCTCGTAACATATAAGATGGATCTCAAAATATTTGTAGCATTTCTATCAGTCCCCGATTTAATTGATTTTTTTACCGAAACTAGTATAAACTAATTTATAATATATTACGATTTTTTGACCGAAACTCGCATTTCAAAAAGTTTCGTAAAATCTAATTTTCAATTGATTTTTTTGCATGGACTTCCATCGTAACCTCCCCTCGTAACATATAAGAAGGATCTGAAAAGTTTTGTATCGTTTCGAACAGTCATCGATTTAATTTGATTTTTTGAGCAAAACTAGTATAAACTAGTGTATAATATTTAATGATTTTTTGACCGAAATTGGCATTTTGAAAAGTTTCCTAGAATCTAATTTTCAGATGATTTTTTGCATGTACTTCCATAATAACCTTCCCTCGTAACATATATCAAGGATCTGAAAAGTTTGATATCGTTTCGTACAGTCCTCGATTTAATTTGATTTGTTTAGAAAAACTAGTATAAACTTGTGTATAATATATTATGATTTTTTGACCGAAACTTGCATTTGGAAAAGTTTTGTTGAATCTAATTTTCAGATGATTTTTTGTATAGACTTCCTTCATAGCCTTCGCTCGTAAAATATCTAAATGATCTTAAAACTTTTACAACATTTCGAACAGTCCTTGATTTAATTAATTTTTTGACCAAAACTAGTATAAACTAGTGTATAATATATTACAATTTTTTGACCGGAACTTGCATTTCAAAAAGTTTCGTATATTCTATTTTTCAGATGATTCTTTGCATGGACACCCATCATAAACTTCCCTCGTAACATATAAGATGGATCTGGAAAGTTTGGTAGCATTTTTATCATCCCCGAATTAATTGATTTTTTTACCGAAACTAGTATAAACTAATGTATAATATATACCGACTTTTTTGACCGAAACTTGCATTTCAAAAAGTTTCGTAGAATCTAATTTTCAATTGATTTTTTTGTATGGACTTCAATCATAACCTCCCCTCATAACATATAAGAAGGATCTGAAAATTTTTGTATCGTTTCGAACAGTCCTCGATTTAATTTGATTTTTTGAGCAAAACTAGTATAAACTAGTGTATAATATATAATGATTTTTTGACCGAAACTTGCATTTCGAAAAGTCTCATAGAATCTAATTTTCAGATGATTTTTTGTAGTACTTCCATAATAACCTTCCCTCGTAAAATATAAGAAGGATCTGAAAAGTTTGATATCATTTCCTACAGTCCTCGATTTAATTTGATTTTTTGAGCAAACTAGTATAAACTTGTGTATAATATATTATGATTTTTTGACCGAAACTTGCATTTGGAAAAGTTTTGTAGAATCAAGTTTTCAAATGAATTTTTTGTATGGACTTCCATCATAACCTTCCCTCGTAAAATATATAAATTATCTTAAAAGTTTTGCAACATTTCGAACAGTCCTCCATTTAATTGATTTTTTGACCGAAACTAGTATAAACTAGTGTATAATATATTACTATTTTTTGACTGAAACTTGCATTTAAAAAAGTTTTTTAGAATCTAATTTTCATATGAATATTTGCATGGACATCCATCATAACCCTCCCTCTTAACATATAAGATGAATCTCAAAATATTTGTAGCATTTCGATCAGTCCCCGATTTAATTCATTTTTTTACCGAACCTAGTACAAACTAATTTATAATATATTACGATTTTTTGACCGAAACTCGCATTTCAAAATGTTTCGTAAAATCTAATTTTCAATTGATTTTTTTGCATGGACTTCCATCGTAACCTCCCCTCGTAACATTTAAGAAGGATCTGAAAAGTTTTGTATCGTTTCGAACAGTCCTCGATTTAATTTGATTTTTTGAGCAAAACTAGTATAAACTAGTGTATAATATATAATGATTTTTTGACCGAAACTGGCATTTTGAAAAGTTTCATAGAATCTAATTTTCAGATGATTTTTTGCATGTACTTCCATAATAACCTTCCCTCGTAACATATATCAAGGATCTGAAAAGTTTGATATCGTTTCGTACAGTCCTCGATTTAATTTGATTTTTTTAGCAAAACTAGTATAAACTTGTGTATAATATATTATGATTTTTTGACCGAAACTTGCATTTGGAAAAGTTTTGTTGAATCTAATTTTCAGATGATTTTTTGTATAGACTTGCTTCATAGCCTTCGCTCGTAAAATATCTAAATTATCTTAAAAGTTTTACAACATTTTGAACATTCCTTGATTTAATTAATTTTTTTACCAAAACTAGTATAAACTAGTGTATAATATATTACAATTTTTTGACCGGAACTTGCATTTCAATAAGTTTCGTATATTCTATTTTTCAGATAATTCTTTGCATGGGCACCCATCATAACATTCCCTCGTAACATATAAGATGGATCTGGAAAGTTTGGTAGCATTTCTATCAGTCCCCGAATTAATTGATTTTTTTTATTGAAACTAGTATAAACCAATGTATAATATATACCGATTTTTCGACCGAAACTCGCATTTCAAAAAGTTTCGTAGAATCTAATTTTCAATTGATTTTTTTGTATGGACTTCAATCATAACCTCCCCTCATAACATATAAGAAGGATCTGAAAAGTTTTGTATCGTTTCGAACAGTCCTCGATTTAATTTGATTTTTTAAGCAAAACTAGTATAAACTAGTGTATAATATATAATGATTTTTTGACCGAAACTTGCATTTCGAAAAGTTTCATAGAATCTAATTTTCAGATGATTTTTTGCAGTACTTCCATAATAACCTTCCCTCGTAAAATATAAGAATGATCTGAAAAGTTTGATATCGTTTCGTACAGTCCTCGATTTAATTTGATTTTTTGAGCAAACTAGTATAAACTTGTGTATAATATATTATGATTTTTTGACCGAAACAGGCATTTGGAAAAGTTTACTAGAATCAAGTTTTCAGATGATTTTTTTGTATGGACTTCCATCATAACCTTCCCTCGTAAAATATATAAATTATCTTAAAACTTTTGCAACATTTCGAACAGTCCTCCATTTAATTGATTTTTTGACCGAAACTAGTATAAACTAGTGTATTATATATTACAATTTTTTGACTGAAACTTGCATTTAAAAAAGTTTCTTAGAATCTAATTTTCAAATGAATTTTTGCATGGACCTCCATCATAACCCTCCCTCTTAACATATAAGATGGATCTCAAAAAATTTGTAGCATTTCGATCAGTCCCCGGTTTAATTGATTTTTTTACCGAAACTAGTATAAACTAATTTATAATATATTACGATTTTTTGACCGAAACTCGCATTTCAAAAAGTTTCGTAAAATCTAATTTTCAATTGATTTTTTTGCTTGGACTTCCATCGTAACCTCCCCTCGTAACATATAAGAAGGATCTGAAAAGTTTTGTATCGTTTCGAACAGTCATCGATTTAATTTGATTTTTTGAGCAAAACTAGTATAAACTAGTGTATAATATATAATGATTTTTTGACCGAAACTGGCATTTTGAAAAGTTTAATAGAATCTAATTTTCAGATGATTTTTTGCATGTACTTCCATAATAACCTTCCCTCGTAACATATATCAAGGATCTGAAAAGTTTGATATCGTTTCGTACAGTCCTCGATTTAATTTGATTTTTTTAGCAAAACTAGTATAAACTTGTGTATAATATATTATGATTTTTTGACCGAAACTTGCATTTGGAAAAGTTTTGTTGAATCTAATTTTCAGATGATTTTTTGTATAGACTTGCTTCATAGCCTTCGCTCGTAAAATATCTAAATTATCTTAAAAGTTTTACAACATTTTGAACATTCCTTGATTTAATTAATTTTTTTACCAAAACTAGTATAAACTAGTGTATAATATATTACAATTTTTTGACCGGAACTTGCATTTCAAAAAGTTTCGTATATTCTATTTTTCAGATGATTCTTTGCATGGGCACCCATCATAACATTCCCTCGTAACATATAAGATGGATCTGGAAAGTTTGGTAGCATTTCTATCAGTCCCCGAATTAATTGATTTTTTTTACTGAAACTAGCATAAACCAATGTATAATATATACCGATTTTTCGACCGAAACTCGCATTTCAAAAAGTTTCGTAGAATCTAATTTTCAATTGATTTATTTGTATGGACTTCAATCATAACCTCCCCTCATAACATATAAGAAGGATCTGAAAAGTTTTGTATCGTTTCGAACAGTCCTCGATTTAATTTGATTTTTTAAGCAAAACTAGTATAAACTAGTGTATAATATATAATGATTTTTTGACCGAAACTTGCATTTCGAAAAGTTTCATAGAATCTAATTTTCAGATGATTTTTTGCAGTACTTCCATAATAACCTTCCCTCGTAAAATATAAGAATGATCTGAAAAGTTTGATATCGTTTCGTACAGTCCTCGATTTAATTTGATTTTTTGAGCAAACTAGTATAAACTTGTGTATAATATATTATGATTTTTTGACCGAAACTTGCATTTGGAAAAGTTTACTAGAATCAAGTTTTCAGATGATTTTTTTGTATGGACTTCCATCATAACCTTCCCTCGTAAAATATATAAATTATCTTAAAAGTTTTGCAACATTTCGAACAGTCCTCCATTTAATTGATTTTTTGACCGAAACTAGTATAAACTAGTGTATTATATATTACTATTTTTTGACTGAAACTTGCATTTAAAAAAGTTTCTTAGAATCTAATTTTCAAAAGAATTTTTGCATGGACCTCCATCATAACCCTCCCTCTTAACATATAAGATGGATCTCAAAAAATTTGTAGCATTTCGATCAGTCCCCGATTTAATTGATTTTTTTACCGAAACTAGTATAAACTAATTTATAATATATTACGATTTTTTGACCGAAACTCGCATTTCAAAAAGTTTCGTAAAATCTAATTTTCAATTGATTTTTTTGCTTGGACTTCCATCGTAACCTCCCCTCGTAACATATAAGAAGGATCTGAAAAGTTTTGTATCGTTTCGAACTGTCATCGATTTAATTTGATTTTTTGAGCAAAACTAGTATAAACTAGTGTATAATATATAATGATTTTTTGACCGAAACTGGCATTTTGAAAAGTTTCATAGAATCTAATTTTCAGATGATTTTTTGCATGTACTTCCATAATAACCTTCCCTCGTAACATATATCAAGGATCTGAAAAGTTTGATATCGTTTCGTACAGTCCTCGATTTAATTTGATTTTTTTAGCAAAACTAGTATAAACTTGTGTATAATATATTATGATTTTTTGACCGAAACTTGCATTTGGAAAAGTTTTGTTGAATCTAATTTTCAGATGATTTTTTGTATAGACTTGCTTCATAGCCTTCGCTCGTAAAATATCTAAATTATCTTAAAAGTTTTACAACATTTTGAACATTCCTTGATTTAATTAATTTTTTTACCAAAACTAGTATAAACTAGTGTATAATATATTACAATTTTTTGACCGGAACTTGCATTTCAAAAAGTTTCGTATATTCTATTTTTCAGATGATTCTTTGCATGGGCACCCATCATAACATTCCCTCGTAACATATAAGATGGATCTGGAAAGTTTGGTAGCATTTTTATCATCCCCGAATTAATTGATTTTTTTTACCGAAACTAGTATAAACCAATGTATAATATATACCGACTTTTTTGACCGAAACACGCATTTCAAAAAGTTTCGTAGAATCTAATTTTCAATTGATTTTTTTGTATGGACTTCAATCATAAACTCCCCTCATAACATATAAGAAGGATCTGAAAAGTTTTGTATCGTTTCGAACAGTCCTCGATTTAATTTGATTTTTTGAGCAAAACTAGTATAAACTAGTGTATAATATATAATGATTTTTTGACCGAAACTTGCATTTCGAAAAGTTTCATAGAATCTAATTTTCAGATGATTTTTTGCAGTACTTCCATAATAACCTTCCCTCGTAAAATATAAGAATGATCTGAAAAGTTTGATATCGTTTCGTACAGTCCTCAATTTAATTTGATTTTTTGAGCAAACTAGTATAAACTTGTGTATAATATATTATGATTTTTTGACCGAAACTTGCATTTGGAAAAGTTTACTAGAATCAAGTTTTCAGATGATTTTTTTGTATGGACTTCCATCATAACCTTCCCTCGTAAAATATATAAATTATCTTAAAAGTTTTGCAACATTTCGAACAGTCCTCCATTTAATTGATTTTTTGACCGAAACTAGTATAAACTAGTGTATTATATATTACTATTTTTTGACTGAAACTTGCATTTAAAAAAGTTTCTTAGAATCTAATTTTCAAATGAATTTTTGCATGGACCTCCATCATAACCCTCCCTCTTAACATATAAGATGGATCTCAAAAAATTTGTAGCATTTCGATCAGTCCCCGATTTAATTGATTTTTTTACCGAAACTAGTATAAACTAATTTATAATATATTACGATTTTTTGACCGAAACTCGCATTTCAAAAAGTTTCGTAAAATCTAATTTTCAATTGATTTTTTTGCTTGGACTTCCATCGTAACCTCCCCTCGTAACATATAAGAAGGATCTGAAAAGTTTTGTATCGTTTCGAACTGTCATCGATTTAATTTGATTTTTTGAGCAAAACTAGTATAAACTAGTGTATAATATATAATGAATTTTTGACCGAAACTGGCATTTTGAAAAGTTTCATAGAATCTAATTTTCAGATGATTTTTTGCATGTACTTCCATAATAACCTTCCCTCGTAACATATATCAAGGATCTGAAAAGTTTGATATCGTTTCGTACAGTCCTCGATTTAATTTGATTTTTTTAGCAAAACTAGTATAAACTTGTGTATAATATATTATGATTTTTTGACCGAAACTTGCATTTGGAAAAGTTTTGTTGAATCTAATTTTCAAATGATTTTTTGTATAGACTTCCTTCATAGCCTTCGCTCGTAAAATATCTAAATGATCTTAAAACTTTTACAACATTTCGAACAGTCCTTGATTTAAATAATTTTTTGACCAAAACTAGTATAAACTAGTGTATAATATATTACAATTTTTTGACCGGAACTTGCATTTCAAAAAGTTTCGTATATTCTATTTTTCAGATGATTCTTTGCATGGGCACCCATCATAACATTCCCTCGTAACATATAAGATGGATCTGGAAAGTTTGGTAGCATTTTTATCATCCCCGAATTAATTGATTTTTTTTACCGAAACTAGTATAAACTAATGTATAATATATACCGACTTTTTTGACCGAAACTCGCATTTCAAAAAGTTTCGTAGAATCTAATTTTCAATTGATTTTTTTGTATGGACTTCAATCATAAACTCCCCTCATAACATATAAGAAGGATCTGAAAAGTTTTGTATCGTTTCGAACAGTCCTCGATTTAATTTGATTTTTTGAGCAAAACTAGTATAAACTAGTGTATAATATATAATGATTTTTTGACCGAAACTTGCATTTCGAAAAGTTTCATAGAATCTAATTTTCAGATGATTTTTTGTAGTACTTCCATAATAACCTTCCCTCGTAAAATATAAGAATGATCTGAAAAGTTTGATATCGTTTCGTACAGTCCTCGATTTAATTTGATTTTTTGAGCAAACTAGTATAAACTTGTGTATAATATATTATGATTTTTTGACCGAAACTTGCATTTGGAAAAGTTTACTAGAATCAAGTTTTCAGATGATTTTTTTGTATGGACTTCCATCATAACCTTCCCTCGTAAAATATATAAATTATCTTAAAAGTTTTGCAACATTTCGAACAGTCCTCCATTTAATTGATTTTTTGACCGAAACTAGTATAAACTAGTGTATTATATATTACTATTTTTTGAATGAAACTTGCATTTAAAAAAGTTTCTTAGAATCTAATTTTCAAATGAATTTTTGCATGGACCTCCATCATAACCCTCCCTCGTAACATATAAGATGGATCTCAAAAAATTTGTAGCATTTCGATCAGTCCCCGATTTAATTGATTTTTTTACCGAAACTAGTATAAACTAATTTATAATATATTACGATTTTTTGACCGAAACTCGCATTTCAAAAAGTTTCGTAAAATCTAATTTTCAATTGATTTTTTTGCATGGACTTCCATCGTAACCTCCCCTCGTAACATATAAGAAGGAACTGAAAAGTTTTGTATCGTTTCGAACAGTCATCGATTTAATTTGATTTTTTGAGCAAAACTAGTATAAACTAGTGTATAATATATAATGATTTTTTGACCGAAACTGGCATTTTGAAAAGTTTCATAGAATCTAATTTTCAGATATTTTTTGCATGTACTTCCATAATAACCTTCCCTCGTAACATATATCAAGGATCTGAAAAGTTTGATATCGTTTCGTACAGTCCTCGATTTAATTTGATTTTTTTAGCAAAACTAGTATAAACTTGTGTATAATATATTATGATTTTTTGACCGAAACTTGCATTTGGAAAAGTTTTGTTGAATCTAATTTTCAAATGATTTTTTGTATAGACTTCCTTCATAGCCTTCGCTCGTAAAATATCTAAATGATCTTAAAACTTTTACAACATTTCGAACAGTCCTTGATTTAATTAATTTTTTGACCAAAACTAGTATAAACTAGTGTATAATATATTACAATTTTTTGACCGGAACTTGCATTTCAAAAAGTTTCGTATATTCTATTTTTCAGATGATTCTTTGCATGGGCACCCATCATAACATTCCCTCGTAACATATAAGATGGATCTGGAAAGTTTGGTAGCATTTTTATCATCCCCGAATTAATTGATTTTTTTTACCGAAACTAGTATAAACTAATGTATAATATATACCGACTTTTTTGACCGAAACTCGCATTTCAAAAAGTTTCGTAGAATCTAATTTTCAATTGATTTTTTTGTATGGACTTCAATCATAAACTCCCCTCATAACATATAAGAAGGATCTGAAAAGTTTTGTATCGTTTCGAACAGTCCTCGATTTAATTTGATTTTTTGAGCAAAACTAGTATAAACTAGTGTATAATATATAATGATTTTTTGACCGAAACTTGCATTTCGAAAAGTTTCATAGAATCTAATTTTCAGATGATTTTTTGTAGTACTTCCATAATAACCTTCCCTCGTAAAATATAAGAATGATCTGAAAAGTTTGATATCGTTTCGTACAGTCCTCGATTTAATTTGATTTTTTGAGCAAACTAGTATAAACTTGTGTATAATATATTATGATTTTTTGACCGAAACTTGCATTTGGAAAAGTTTACTAGAATCAAGTTTTCAGATGATTTTTTTGTATGGACTTCCATCATAACCTTCCCTCGTAAAATATATAAATTATCTTAAAAGTTTTGCAACATTTCGAACAGTCCTCCATTTAATTGATTTTTTGACCGAAACTAGTATAAACTAGTGTATTATATATTACTATTTTTTGACTGAAACTTGCATTTAAAAAAGTTTCTTAGAATCTAATTTTCAAATGAATTTTTGCATGGACCTCCATCATAACCCTCCCTCGTAACATATAAGATGGATCTCAAAAAATTTGTAGCATTTCGATCAGTCCCCGATTTAATTGATTTTTTTACCGAAACTAGTATAAACTAATTTATAATATATTACGATTTTTTGACCGAAACTCGCATTTCAAAAAGTTTCGTAAAATCTAATTTTCAATTGATTTTTTTGCATGGACTTCCATCGTAACCTCCCCTCGTAACATATAAGAAGGAACTGAAAAGTTTTGTATCGTTTCGAACAGTCATCGATTTAATTTGATTTTTTGAGCAAAACTAGTATAAACTAGTGTATAATATATAATGATTTTTTGAGCGAAACTGGCATTTTTAAAAGTTTCATAGAATCTAATTTTCAGATATTTTTTGCATGTACTTCCATAAGAACCTTCCCTCGTAACATATATCAAGGATCTGAAAAGTTTGATATCGTTTCGTACAGTCCTCGATTTAATTTGATTTTTTTAGCAAAACTAGTATAAACTTGTGTATAATATATTATGATTTTTTGACCGAAACTTGCATTTGGAAAAGTTTTGTTGAATCTAATTTTCAAATGATTTTTTGTATAGACTTCCTTCATAGCCTTCGCTCGTAAAATATCTAAATGATCTTAAAACTTTTACAACATTTCGAACAGTCCTTGATTTAATTAATTTTTTGACCAAAACTAGTATAAACTAGTGTATAATATATTACAATTTTTTGACCGGAACTTGCATTTCAAAAAGTTTCGTATATTCTATTTTTCAGATGATTCTTTGCATGGGCACCCATCATAACATTCCCTCGTAACATATAAGATGGATCTGGAAAGTTTGGTAGCATTTTTATCATCCCCGAATTAATTGATTTTTTTTACCGAAACTAGTATAAACTAATGTATAATATATACCGACTTTTTGGACCGAAACTCGCATTTCAAAAAGTTTCGTAGAATCTAATTTTCAATTGATTTTTTTGTATGGACTTCAATCATAAACTCCCCTCATAACATATAAGAAGGATCTGAAAAGTTTTGTATCGTTTCGAACAGTACTCGATTTAATTTGATTTTTTAAGCAAAACTAGTATAAACTAGTGTATAATATATAATGATTTTTTGACCGAAACTTGCATTTCGAAAAGTTTCATAGAATCTAATTTTCAGATGATTTTTTGCAGTACTTCCATAATAACCTTCCCTCGTAAAATATAAGAATGATCTGAAAAGTTTGATATCGTTTCGTAAAGTCCTCGATTTAATTTGATTTTTTGAACAAACTAGTATAAACTTGTGTATAATATATTATGATTTTTTGACCGAAACTTGCATTTGGAAAAGTTTACTAGAATCAAGTTTTCAGATGATTTTTTTGTATGGACTTCCATCATAACCTTCCCTCGTAAAATATATAAATTATCTTAAAAGTTTTGCAACATTTCGAACAGTCCTCCATTTAATTGATTTTTTGACCGAAACTAGTATAAACTAGTGTATTATATATTACTATTTTTTGACTGAAACTTGCATTTAAAAAAGTTTCTTAGAATCTAATTTTCAAATGAATTTTTGCATGGACCTCCATCATAACCCTCCCTCTTAACATATAAGATGGATCTCAAAAAATTTGTAGCATTTCGATCAGTCCCCGATTTAATTGATTTTTTTACCGAAACTAGTATAAACTAATTTATAATATATTACGATTTTTTGACCGAAACTCGCATTTCAAAAAGTTTCGTAAAATCTAATTTTCAATTGATTTTTTTGCATGGACTTCCATCGTAACCTCCCCTCGTAACATATAAGAAGGATCTGAAAAGTTTTGTATCGTTTCGAACAGTCATCGATTTAATTTGATTTTTTGAGCAAAACTAGTATAAACTAGTGTATAATATATAATGATTTTTTGACCGAAACTGGCATTTTGAAAAGTTTCATAGAATCTAATTTTCAGATGATTTTTTGCATGTACTTCCATAATAACCTTCCCTCATAACATATATCAAGGATCTGAAAAGTTTGATATCGTTTCGTACAGTCCTCGATTTAATTTGATTTTTTTAGCAAAACTAGTATAAACTTGTGTATAATATATTATGATTTTTTGACCGAAACTTGCATTTGGAAAAGTTTTGTTGAATCTAATTTTCAGATGATTTTTTGTATAGACTTCCTTCATAGCCTTCGCTCGTAAAATATCTAAATTATCTTAAAAGTTTTACAACATTTTGAACATTCCTTGATTTAATTAATTTTTTTACCAAAACTAGTATAAACTAGTGTATAATATATTACAATTTTTTGACCGGAACTTGCATTTCAAAAAGTTTCGTATATTCTATTTTTCAGATGATTCTTTGCATGGGCACCCATCATAACATTCCCTCGTAACATATAAGATGGATCTGGAAAGTTTGGTAGCATTTTTATCATCCCCGAATTAATTGATTTTTTTTACCGAAACTAGTATAAACCAATGTATAATATATACCGACTTTTTTGACCGAAACACGCATTTCAAAAAGTTTCGTAGAATCTAATTTTCAATTGATTTTTTTGTATGGACTTCAATCATAAACTCCCCTCATAACATATAAGAAGGATCTGAAAAGTTTTGTATCGTTTCGAACAGTCCTCGATTTAATTTGATTTTTTGAGCAAAACTAGTATAAACTAGTGTATAATATATAATGATTTTTTGACCGAAACTTGCATTTCGAAAAGTTTCATAGAATCTAATTTTCAGATGATTTTTTGCAGTACTTCCATAATAACCTTCCCTCGTAAAATATAAGAATGATCTGAAAAGTTTGATATCGTTTCGTACAGTCCTCGATTTAATTTGATTTTTTGAGCAAACTAGTATAAACTTGTGTATAATATATTATGATTTTTTGACCGAAACTTGCATTTGGAAAAGTTTACTAGAATCAAGTTTTCAGATGATTTTTTTGTATGGACTTCCATCATAACCTTCCCTCGTAAAATATATAAATTATCTTAAAAGTTTTGCAACATTTCGAACAGTCCTCCATTTAATTGATTTTTTGACCGAAACTAGTATAAACTAGTGTATTATATATTACTATTTTTTGACTGAAACTTGCATTTAAAAAAGTTTCTTAGAATCTAATTTTCAAATGAATTTTTGCATGGACCTCCATCATAACCCTCCCTCTTAACATATAAGATGGATCTCAAAAAATTTGTAGCATTTCGATCAGTCCCCGATTTAATTGATTTTTTTACCGAAACTAGTATAAACTAATTTATAATATATTACGATTTTTTGACCGAAACTCGCATTTCAAAAAGTTTCGTAAAATCTAATTTTCAATTGATTTTTTTGCTTGGACTTCCATCGTAACCTCCCCTCGTAACATATAAGAAGGATCTGAAAAGTTTTGTATCGTTTCGAACTGTCATCGATTTAATTTGATTTTTTGAGCAAAACTAGTATAAACTAGTGTATAATATATAATGATTTTTTGACCGAAACTGGCATTTTGAAAAGTTTCATAGAATCTAATTTTCAGATGATTTTTTGCATGTACTTCCATAATAACCTTCCCTCGTAACATATATCAAGGATCTGAAAAGTTTGATATCGTTTCGTACAGTCCTCGATTTAATTTGATTTTTTTAGCAAAACTAGTATAAACTTGTGTATAATATATTCTGATTTTTTGACCGAAACTTGCATTTGGAAAAGTTTTGTTGAATCTAATTTTCAAATGATTTTTTGTATAGACTTCCTTCATAGCCTTCGCTCGTAAAATATCTAAATTATCTTAAAAGTTTTACAACATTTTGAACATTCCTTGATTTAATTAATTTTTTGACCAAAACTAGTATAAACTAGTGTATAATATATTACAATTTTTTGACCGGAACTTGCATTTCAAAAAGTTTCGTATATTCTATTTTTCAGATGATTCTTTGCATGGGCACCCATCATAACATTCCCTCGTAAAATATAAGATGGATCTGGAAAGTTTGGTAGCATTTCTATCAGTCCCCGAATTAATTGATTTTTTTTACTGAAACTAGTATAAACCAATGTATAATATATACCGATTTTTCTACCGAAACTCGCATTTCAAAAAGTTTCGTAGAATCTAATTTTCAATTGATTTTTTTGTATGGACTTCAATCATAACCTCCCCTCATAACATATAAGAAGGATCTGAAAAGTTTTGTATCGTTTCGAACAGTCCTCGATTTAATTTGATTTTTTGAGCAAAACTAGTATAAACTAGTGTATAATATATAATGATTTTTTGACCGAAACTTGCATTTCGAAAAGTTTCATAGAATCTAATTTTCAGATGATTTTTTGTAGTACTTCCATAATAACCTTCCCTCGTAAAATATAAGAATGATCTGAAAAGTTTGATATCGTTTCGTACAGTCCTCGATTTAATTTGATTTTTTGAGCAAACTAGTATAAACTTGTGTATAATATATTATGATTTTTTGACCGAAACTTGCATTTGGAAAAGTTTACTAGAATCAAGTTTTCAGATGATTTTTTTGTATGGACTTCCATCATAACCTTCCCTCGTAAAATATATAAATTATCTTAAAAGTTTTGCAACATTTCGAACAGTCCTCCATTTAATTGATTTTTTGACCGAAACTAGTATAAACTAGTGTATTATATATTACTATTTTTTGACTGAAACTTGCATTTAAAAAAGTTTCTTAGAATCTAATTTTCAAATGAATATTTGCATGGACCTCCATCATAACCCTCCCTCGTAACATATAAGATGGATCTCAAAAAATTTGTAGCATTTCGATCAGTCCCCGATTTAGTTGATTTTTTTACCGAAACTAGTATAAACTAATGTATAATATATTACGATTTTTTGACCGAAACTCACATTTCAAAAAGTTTCGTAAAATCTAATTTTCAATTGATTTTTTTGCTTGGACTTCCATCGTAACCTCCCCTCGTAACATATAAGAAGGATCTGAAAAGTTTTGTATCGTTTCGAACAGTCATCGATTTAATTTGATTTTTTGAGCAAAACTAGTATAAACTAGTGTATAATATATAATGATTTTTTGACCGAAACTGGCATTTTGAAAATTTCATAGAATCTAATTTTCAGATGATTTTTTGCATGTACTTCCATAATAACCTTCCCTCGTAACATATATCAAGGATCTGAAAAGTTTGATATCGTTTCGTACAGTCCTCGATTTAATTTGATTTTTTTAGCAAAACTAGTATAAACTTGTGTATAATATATTATGATTTTTTGACCGAAACTTGCATTTGGAAAAGTTTTGTTGAATCTAATTTTCAGATGAATTTTTGTATAGACATGCTTCATAGCCTTCGCTCGTAAAATATCTAAATTATCTTAAAAGTTTTACAACATTTTGAACATTCCTTGATTTAATTAATTTTTTTACCAAAACTAGTATAAACTAGTGTATAATATATTACAATTTTTTGACCGGAACTTGCATTTCAAAAGGTTTCGTATATTCTATTTTTCAGATGATTCTTTGCATGGGCACCCATCATAACATTCCCTCGTAACATATAAGATGGATCTGGAAAGTTTGGTAGCATTTTTATCATCCCCGAATTAATTGATTTTTTTTACCGAAACTAGTATAAACTAATGTATAATATATACCGACTTTTTTGACCGAAACTCGCATTTCAAAAAGTTTCGTAGAATCTAATTTTCAATTGATTTTTTTGTATGGACTTCAATCATAACCTCCCCTCATAACATATAAGAAGGATCTGAAAAGTTTTGTATCGTTTCGAACAGTCCTCGATTTAATTTGATTTTTTGAGCAAAACTAGTATAAACTAGTGTATAATATATAATGATTTTTTGACCGAAACTTGCATTTCGAAAAGTTTCATAGAATCTAATTTTCAGATGATTTTTTGTAGTACTTCCATAATAACCTTCCCTCGTAAAATATAAGAATGATCTGAAAAGTTTGATATCGTTTCGTACAGTCCTCGATTTAATTTGATTTTTTGAGCAAACTAGTATAAACTTGTGTATAATATATTATGATTTTTTGACCGAAACTTGCATTTGGAAAAGTTTACTAGAATCAAGTTTTCAGATGATTTTTTTGTATGGACTTCCATCATAACCTTCCCTCGTAAAATATATAAATTATCTTAAAAGTTTTGCAACATTTCGAACAGTCCTCCATTTAATTGATTTTTTGACCGAAACTAGTATAAACTAGTGTATTATATATTACTATTTTTTGACTGAAACTTGCATTTAAAAAAGTTTCTTAGAATCTAATTTTCAAATGAATATTTGCATGGACCTCCATCATAACCCTCCCTCGTAACATATAAGATGGATCTCAAAAAATTTGTAGCATTTCGATCAGTCCCCGATTTAATTGATTTTTTTACCGAAACTAGTATAAACTAATTTATAATATATTACGATTTTTTGACCGAAACTCACATTTCAAAAAGTTTCGTAAAATCTAATTTTCAATTGATTTTTTTGCTTGGACTTCCATCGTAACCTCCCCTCGTAACATATAAGAAGGATCTGAAAAGTTTTGTATCGTTTCGAACAGTCATCGATTTAATTTGATTTTTTGAGCAAAACTAGTATAAACTAGTGTATAATATATAATGATTTTTTGACCGAAACTGGCATTTTGAAAAGTTTCATAGAATCTAATTTTCAGATGATTTTTTGCATGTACTTCCATAATAACCTTCCCTCGTAACATATATCAAGGATCTGAAAAGTTTGATATCGTTTCGTACAGTCCTCGATTTAATTTGATTTTTTGAGCAAACTAGTATAAACTTGTGTATAATATATTATGATTTTTTGACCGAAACTTGCATTTGGAAAAGTTTACTAGAATCAAGTTTTCAGATGATTTTTTTGTATGGACTTCCATCATAACCTTCCCTCGTAAAATATATAAATTATCTTAAAAGTTTTGCAACATTTCGAACAGTCCTCCATTTAATTGATTTTTTGACCGAAACTAGTATAAACTAGTGTATTATATATTACTATTTTTTGACTGAAACTTGCATTTAAAAAAGTTTCTTAGAATCTAATTTTCAAATGAATATTTGCATGGACCTCCATCATAACCCTCCCTCGTAACATATAAGATGGATCTCAAAAAATTTGTAGCATTTCGATCAGTCCCCGATTTAATTGATTTTTTTACCGAAACTAGTATAAACTAATTTATAATATATTACGATTTTTTGACCGAAACTCGCATTTCAAAAAGTTTCGTAAAATCTAATTTTCAATTGATTTTTTTGCTTGGACTTCCATCGTAACCTCCCCTCGTAACATATAAGAAGGATCTGAAAAGTTTTGTATCGTTTCGAACAGTCATCGATTTAATTTGATTTTTTGAGCAAAACTAGTATAAACTAGTGTATAATATATAATGATTTTTTGACCGAAACTGGCATTTTGAAAAGTTTCATAGAATCTAATTTTCAGATGATTTTTTGCATGTACTTCCATAATAACCTTCCCTCGTAACATATATCAAGGATCTGAAAAGTTTGATATCGTTTCGTACAGTCCTCGATTTAATTTGATTTTTTTAGCAAAACTAGTATAAACTTGTGTATAATATATTATGATTTTTTGACCGAAACTTGCATTTGGAAAAGTTTTGTTGAATCTAATTTTCAGATGATTTTTTGTATAGACTTGCTTCATAGCCTTCGCTCGTAAAATATCTAAATTATCTTAAAAGTTTTACAACATTTTGAACATTCCTTGATTTAATTAATTTTTTTACCAAAACTAGTATAAACTAGTGTATAATATATTACAATTTTTTGACCGGAACTTGCATTTCAAAAATTTTCGTATATTCTATTTTTCAGATGATTCTTTGCATGGGCACCCATCATAACATTCCCTCGTAACATATAAGATGGATCTGGAAAGTTTGGTAGCATTTCTATCAGTCCCCGAATTAATTGATTTTTTTTACTGAAACTAGTATAAACCAATGTATAATATATACCGATTTTTCGACCGAAACTCGCATTTCAAAAAGTTTCGTAGAATCTAATTTTCAATTGATTTTTTTGTATGGACTTCAATCATAACCTCCCCTCATAACATATAAGAAGGATCTGAAAAGTTTTGTATCGTTTCGAACAGTCCTCGATTTAATTTGATTTTTTAAGCAAAACTAGTATAAACTAGTGTATAATATATAATGATTTTTTGACCGAAACTTGCATTTCGAAAAGTTTCATAGAATCTAATTTTCAGATGATTTTTTGCAGTACTTCCATAATAACCTTCCCTCGTAAAATATAAGAAGGATCTGAAAAGTTTGATATCGTTTCGTACAGTCCTCGATTTAATTTGATTTTTTGAGCAAACTAGTATAAACTTGTGTATAATATATTATGATTTTTTGACCAAAACTTGCATTTGGAAAAGTTTACTAGAATCAAGTTTTCAGATGATTTTTTTGTATGGACTTCCATCATAACCTTCCCTCGTAAAATATATAAATTATCTTAAAAGTTTTGCAACATTTCGAACAGTCCTCCATTTAATTGATTTTTTGACCGAAACTAGTATAAACTAGTGTATTATATATTACTATTTTTTGACTGAAACTTGCATTTAAAAAAGTTTCTTAGAATCTAATTTTCAAATGAATTTTTGCATGGACCTCCATCATAACCCTCCCTCGTAACATATAAGATGGATCTCAAAAAATTTGTAGCATTTCGATCAGTCCCCGATTTAATTGATTTTTTTACCGAAACTAGTATAAACTAATTTATAATATATTACGATTTTTTGACCGAAACTCGCATTTCAAAAAGTTTCGTAAAATATAATTTTCAATTGATTTTTTTGCATGGACTTCCATCGTAACCTCCCCTCGTAACATATAAGAAGGATCTGAAAAGTTTTGTATCGTTTCAAACAGTCATCGATTTAATTTGATTTTTTGAGCAAAACTAGTATAAACTAGTGTATAATATTTAATGATTTTTTGACCGAAACTGGCATTTTGAAAAGTTTCCTAGAATCTAATTTTCAGATGATTTTTTGCATGTACTTCCATAATAACCTTCCCTCGTAACATATATCAAGGATCTGAAAAGTTTGATATCGTTTCGTACAGTCCTCGATTTAATTTGATTTTTTTAGCAAAACTAGTATAAACTTGTGTATAATATATTATGATTTTTTGACCGAAACTTGCATTTGGAAAAGTTGTGTTGAATCTAATTTTCAGATGATTTTTTGTATAGACTTCCTTCATAGCCTTCGCTCGTAAAATATCTAAATGATCTTAAAACTTTTACAACATTTCGAACAGTCCTTGATTTAATTAATTTTTTGACCAAAACTAGTATAAACTAGTGTATAATATATTACAATTTTTTGACCGGAACTTGCATTTCAAAAAGTTTCGTATATTCTATTTTTCAGATGATTCTTTGCATGGACACCCATCATAAACTTCCCTGATAACATATAAGATGGATCTGGAAAGTTTGGTAGCATTTTTATCATCCCCGAATTAATTGATTTTTTTTTACCGAAACTAGTATAAACTAATGTATAATATATACCGATTTTTTGACCGAAACTCGCATTTCAAAAAGTTTCGTAGAATCTAATTTTCAATTGATTTTTTTGTATGGACTTCAATCATAACCTCCCCTCATAACATATAAGAAGGATCTGAAAAGTTTTGTATCGTTTCGAACAGTCCTCGATTTAATTTGATTTTTTAAGCAAAACTAGTATAAACTAGTGTATAATATATAATGATTTTTTGACCGAAACTTGCATTTCGAAAAGTTTCATAGAATCTAATTTTTAGATGATTTTTTGCAGTACTTCCATAATAACCTTCCCTCGTAAAATATAAGAAGGATCTGAAAAGTTTGATATCGCTTCGTAAAGTCCTCGATTTAATTTGATTTTTTGAGCAAACTAGTATAAACTTGTGTATAATATAATATGATTTTTTGACCGAAACTTGCATTTGGAAAAGTTTACTAGAATCAAGTTTTCAGATGAATTTTTGTATGGACTGCCATCATAACCTTCCCTCGTAAAATATATAAATTATCTTAAAAGTTTTGCAACATTTCGAACAGTCCTTCATTTTAATGATTTTTTGACCGAAACTAGTATAAACTAGTGTATAATATATTACTATTTTTTGACTGAAACTTGCATTTTAAAAAGTTTCTTAGAATTTAATTTTCAAATGAATTTTTGCATGGACATCCATCATAACCCTCCCTCGTAACATATAAGATGGATCTCAAAATATTTGTAGCATTTCGATCAGTTCCCAATTTAATTCATTTTTTTACCGAAACTAGTATAAACTAATTTATAATATATTACGATTTTTTGACCGAAACTCGCATTTCAAAATGTTTCGTAAAATCTAATTTTCAATTGATTTTTTTGCATGGACTTCCATCGTAACCTCCCCTCGTAACATATAAGAAGGATCTGAAAAGTTTTGTATCGTTTCGAACAGTCATCGATTTAATTTGATTTTTTTAGCAAAACTAGTATAAACTAGTGTATAATATATAATGATTGTTTGACCGAAACTGGCATTTTGAAAAGTTTCATAGAATCTAATTTTCAGATGATTTTTTGCATGTACTTCCATAATAACCTTCCCTCGTAACATATATCAAGGATCTGAAAAGTTTGATATCGTTTCGTACAGTCCTCGATTTAATTTGATTTTTTTAGCAAAACTAGTATAAACTTGTGTATAATATATTATGATTTTTTGACCGAAACTTGCATTTGGAAAAGTTTTGTTGAATCTAATTTTCAGATGATTTTTTGTATAGACTTCCTTCATAGCCTTCGCTCGTAAAATATCTAAATGATCTTAAAAGTTTTACAACATTTCGAACAGTCCTTGATTTAATTAATTTTTTGACCAAAGCTAGTATAAACTAGTGTATAATATATTACAATTTTTTGACCGGAACTTGCATTTCAAAAAGTTTCGTATATTCTATTTTTCAGATGATTCTTTGCATGGACACCCATCATAACCTTCCCTCATAACATATAAGATGGATCTGGAAAGTTTGGTAGCATTTCTATCAGTCCCCGAATTAATTGATTTTTTTTACCAAAACTAGTATAAACTAATGTATAATATATTACGATTTTTTGACCGAAACTCGCATTTCAAAACGTTTCGTAGAATCTAATTTTCAATTGATTTTTTTGTATGGACTTCAATCATAACCTCCCCTCATAACATATAAGAAGGATCTGAAACGTTTTGTATCGTTTCGAACAGTCCTCGATTTAATTTGATTTTTTGAGCAAAACTAGTATAAACTAGTGTATAATATATAATGATTTTTTGACCGAATCTTGCATTTCGAAAAGTTTCATAGAATCTAATTTTCAGATGAATTTTTGCAGTACTTCCATAATATCCTTCCCTCGTAAAATATAAGAAGGATCTGTAAAGTTTGATATCGTTTCGTACAGTCCTCGATTTAATTTGATTTTTTGAGCAAACTACTATAAACTTGTGTATAATATATTATGATTTTATGACCGAAACTTGCATTCGGAAAAGTTTTGTAGAATCAAGTTTTCAGATGATTTTTTTGTATGGACTTCCATCATAACCTTCCCTCGTAAAATATATAAATTGAAATTCTGTGATCAGGTATGAGATGTCGAATGAGATGTTCCAACACTTGACAAATTTAACCAAAACTTAAATTGCATGAAAAATAAACAACACAGTAGTTTGTTAACCCAGTTCAGTGTATAACCACACTTACATATGGAGGCTACCAAGCCAGGAGGAAATCCACTATAAGTAATATTAATTCTAGACTTAAACCACCCAGTTTAATCTTTCACTTAATATCTACCCAATGCAATTTCTACCTAAGACACAACTTAGATATGAGTACCAACTCACTCCCCCTCAATCACACAGTGATCTTTTTTACAAGTTTAATAAAATTGAAGTCATACTTCAAACAAACCAGCTTGATCTTACTTCACAGTTTCAATCAAGACACAAAATACACTTTTGCCTAAAAGCTCATAAAGTGGTACAATAAAAACAACCTGCTATTAAAATACACAACACCCTATTTTGTCTTCTGAAATTCGTACCCAATTCTGAGATATTCTGTTGTTTAAATAGGTGTATGGATTTTTGGCTTTCTGTAGGTTAATCCAGTCCTAAAACGCATGCAGCTTCCACCTTGAATTAGGGTTTGTTACTTCCTAGATTCTAGGTGATTTAGTTCTTCTGATTATGCTGAAGTCTCATAACAACACTCCCTACATATGCGCCTTATTCTGTTTTTGTCCATCCATAATTAATTCCAGATAACTTTCCTTAAATTTCTCAGATCAGTTAGTCATTAATTAATTCTGGTAGCAGGTTTGAGATGTCACAACATCTGTTGGGACATCCTGAAAAACTGAACTTAAATCATTTACACAATGTCCCAACATCTGGTGTGACATCCTGAATTAAGTTCTTATACTCTGTTTGATAATGTCCCAACATCTGATAGGACATTCTGAACTGAATTTAACATTTCTTGTTGGTCAAAAATTCTGCCAATTCTAAACATCTACAAACTCCCCCTTTGGCTAATTTTTGGCTAACATTCTTTTCTGATTTTCAGAGTGCAGCAGAAGTTCTTTTATCAGAGTATAGCAATTCTTTTCTGTTGAGTCATGTGTGAGTTTACTCCCCCTCAAACATACATGTATTCAGATTTGTTGCAACAGAAATTTTCATTAAAACACACTGATTCAGTTCAGAAGCAAACAGAAGTTTTTCATTAATAAACAGCATCATACATTGTTGTTGTTGTTCTCCCCCTTGTTAGACATAAATTTGGGGCCAAAGTTACTGATTCAAAATTACAATGCAGCAGTCATTACATTTTTCCTCACATACAATTTTCACTCAGTTTCCTCATAGTCAGTCTCTTCATCTTCCTCAGTCTCCTCATCAGAAGTAGCAGCTTTCTGAGCACTTTCTTCAATCTCCAGCCTTTGGATAATCTCCTCAAGCTTCTGCTTCCTTGCATCTAGTTCTTTGCAAGTGCTCTTCAGTTCAACAATCAATGCAGCTTTGGAGATTGGAGACTTTTCCTTTGAAGGACCAGCAGATGTCCCAGAGGGTGCTTCAACATTAGCTGCATGATGACTCAGAAACAGCTTGTAGTGGAAGGCCAGAGGGCTTTCTCTTTTGCACATTTTGTCCTTCTCAGTGAGGATGCCAGGATACTGACTCAGTATTATTCCACACAGCAAGGAAGGGAAGGCAATTGGAAGCTTTGTTGCAGATGATCCAGCATGCTTCAATGTCTGATCCAAGATATAAGCTCCATAATCCAGCTTTGTTTGTGTGCCTACAGCAAATATGAACCTGCCCAATCCAGTTGATATTGAGGATGTATGATTGGTAGGTACCCAGTTTGCTGTACCAATCCTATTCAGCATGGCATATTTCCTTGTCAGCATGCTAACTGAGAGCTTCCCTTTAACTGGCCAAGCCTTGACCTGGTTAGCAGTGATAACCTTGCAAACCTGGTTATCAGTCTTTCCTAATTCATTTGGGCCATCAGATTCTCTTCCAAGGTAGTGGCTGATAATCCTAGGAGAGAATTCTACACACCTTCCTCTTACATATACTTTCCTAAAGTCAGCAGACTTACTATTAGCATAATCTTCTTGGAGGTTGACTATGAATTCCTTGACCAGCAGCTCATAGCAAGGAGAGAAGTTTGAGACAGTTTTGAAGAGGCCAGCAGAAGATATGAGATCAATTAACTCTGTGCACTCAAGTGCATTACTGCTCAGCTCTCTTTCAAGTGCTACCCTTCTTTGATAAACAAACTTCCATCTATTCACACTTGAAACATGATGAAAGGAGATGTTGTCCAAGGGAGCTTCTGGAACAGCAGTTGATGACCTTGAGGGTGTTGATTTCTTCTTTGGAGGAGATGTTGGGACATCTTCTTCAACATCTGAATCTGAAGGAGTGACAGCTTTCCTCTTTTGTGTTTGCACCTTGCTCCATTGTTTTGTAGGACCAAAGACAACTTTAGCTTTGTCCTTCTTTGGTGTAGCTTGCTTCTTCTCAGGAATTGTATGTCCTGCATGCATCTTTTCTTTCCTAGTCCTAAGCCTTTTGGCTATGCTAGGATTTACAGAAGCAATGATTTCTGTATCAGAATCATGCTCTAGGTTTACAACAGGAAGAGGTTGAGCAGTCTCCTCTTCAGCTGGTTGATCAACAGAGATGTGCTCTTCAGTGGAGGCCTTGTGCTGGTCCTCAGATGCTTCTTCATCACTATCAGTGGAGGCCTTTTTCTGGTCCTCAGATATATCATCAGCAGTATCAGATGATACCTTTTGTTGGTCTTCAGATGCTTCAACATCTATTGGGACATCCTGTTGAGCAGGAGTGTCCTTTGCAGCCTGAGTTTGTTGATCTTCTTGTGGAGCTGGCATGGTGCTCAGAGGGATAGAAATGCCACTTACCACTCTTTGCTCAGAAAGAATCCTGTTTACCAACTCCTTTATGGAATCATCCACATATTCAAAAGATTTTGGAGTGATGTTTGCTGGTGAAGGTATGCCTTTGGATTTGCTACAAACTTGATCTTTTGTTCTTTTTGGAGTTCTTGGCTTTTTAGCAAGAGGAACATTTCCTCTGATTTCGTCCATTGGAGTTGAATCCATGGGTACCACAGAAATGGGGGTTGCATGCACCACATCTTCCTTGTTGAGGATTTCTTCAGAAATGTTAGGGTTTTGAGACATTTTCGAAGAAGGTGGATGAAGAGTTTTAGGTTTGATGAGTTCTAAAAAACAGTTAGAGAATGCAATTCGTTTTTTAGAGTATGATGAGAAGATGGATAGCTGAAAGCAAGCTGATATTTTATAAGTAGTCGTTACTTTGAGACTTTTTAGGAGAGGAATACTCAAGGTGCTTGACCAGACTGGTGTTGCCATCTGGTGCTTATGCCACACAATGTCATATGACATGTTGGCACATCTCCATAACTGCTAAATTTCACATAAGAAGATTCCCAATTTTCCCCTTAGGTTTTCAAATTGAGTAGCATCCAAGGCTTTGGTAAATATATCAGCCAACTGCAGATTTGTAGCTACATGTTCCAGTGAAATCACTTTTTCTTCTACAAGATCTCTGATGAAATGATGTCTGATATCAATATGCTTGGTCCTGCTATGTTGGATAGGATTCTTTGATATGTTAATAGCACTTAAGTTGTCACAGTACAATGTCATGACATCTTGTGGGACATTGTACTCAGTGAGCATTTGCTTCATCCAAACCAACTGAGAACAACTGCTTCCAGCTGCAATATATTCAGCTTCAGCAGTAGATAAGGATACACAATTTTGTTTCTTACTAAACCAAGAAATTAAATTGTTTCCTAGAAAGAAGCATCCTCCTGAAGTGCTTTTTCTGTCATCAGCACTTCCAGCCCAATCAGCATCACAGAAGCCAGTGAGAATTGGTTTGCATCCATGAAAGTACATTATGCCATAGTCACAAGTACCATTAACATATTTCAGAATTCTCTTGACTTGATTAAGATGACTAACTTTTGGATCAGCTTGATATCTTGCACATACACCTACTGCAAATGTTATGTCTGGTCTGCTAGCAGTCAGATATAACAAGCTTCCAATCATACTTCTGTATAGGCTTTTATCTACATTCTCACCCTTGTCATCTTTAGTTAGCTTTAAATGTGTGGGGGCAGGAGTTCTCTTATGAGTAGCACTGTCCATCCCAAATTTCTTGACTATGTTCTTAGCATACTTGCTTTGGGAAATGAACATGGAGTCCTCCATTTGCTTTATTTGCAGTCCAAGAAAGTAGGTTAATTCTCCTACTAGGCTCATTTCAAATTCAGATTCCATCTGGTTGACAAAATGTTTGACCATCCTGTCTGACATCCCACCAAAGACAATGTCATCTACATATATTTGAGCAATCATGACATTTCCTTCTTCATCTTTAACAAACAAGGTTTTGTCAATTCCACCTTTCATGTACCCTTGCTTAATAAGAAAAGTAGTCAGTCTTTCATACCATGCTCTTGGAGCTTGCTTCAGACCATAGAGAGCCTTCTTTAGTTTGTATACATGATTTGGACAGCTTGGATCAACAAATCCTTTAGGCTGTTCTACATATACCTCTTCATTAAGATAACCATTTAAAAAGGCACTTTTCACATCCATTTGAAATAGCTTGAACTTTAAGATACAAGCAATTCCCAAAAGTAGTCTGATTGATTCAAGCCTTGCTACTGGTGCAAAGGTTTCATCAAAGTCTACTCCTTCAATTTGTGTGTATCCTTGAGCTACAAGTCTAGCTTTGTTCTTTGTAACAACTCCTTGCTCATTTGACTTGTTCTTATACACCCATTTAGTTCCAATCACATTTATGTCATCAGGTCTAGGAACAAGGTTCCACACTTCATTCCTTGTGAATTGACCTAATTCCTCTTGCATAGCACAAATCCAGTATTCATCAGTAAGAGCTTCCTTGATGTTTTTAGGTTCTATTTTAGAAACAAAACAGGAACCTGAAATCACTTCTATTGATCTAGTGCTTACACCTCTGTTGGGATCACCAATTATCAAATCTTTGGGATGATCCTTCTGGATTCTGATGGAGGGAGGTTTGCTGGATTGTTCTGTCCTTGCATCAGTTTGAGTGAAGTCAGAATGATCACTCTTTTCTTCAGCTTCAGTCTTGATATCAGCAGATGTTCCAACATCTTCTGGGACATCTGTAGGAGCATCATCAATTATCACATTTATGGACTCCATGATAACCTTGGTTCTAGAATTAAATACTCTATATGCTCTGCTATTTATAGAGTATCCAAGAAAAATCCCTTCATCACTTTTAGGATCCATTTTTCTTCTTTGCTCCCTATCTGCCAGAATATAACAGTTACTTCCAAACACATGGAATTACTTAACTGTGGGTTTTCTGCCCTTCCATACTTCATAGATTGTGGACAAAGTTCCTTTCCTCAGAGTAACTCTGTTATGGATGTAACAAGCTGTGTTCATAGCTTCAGCCCAGAAGTACAAAGGCAATTTTTTAGCATGGATCATAGCTCTTGCTGATTCTTGAATAGTTCTATTCTTCCTCTCAACAATCCCATTCTGTTGAGGAGTGATTGGTGAAGAATATTCATGATTGATTCCTTCTGATGAACAGAAATCTAAGAATTTTTTATTCTCAAATTCTTTTCCATGATCACTTCTTATTCTGATCACACAGCTGGCTTTTTCCCTTTGTATTCTTTGGCATAAGTCTTTGAATACATCAAATACATCAGACTTTTCTTTGATGAAATTTATCCATGTATACCTTGAAAAGTCATCAACCACCACATAGGCATACCTCTTACCACCAAGGCTCTCAACCTGCATAGGTCCCATAAGATCCATATGTAAAAGTTCCAAAACTTTGGAAGTTGTCAGATGTTGGAGCTTTGGATGGGACATCTTGGTTTGCTTTCCTATTTGACATTCACCACATATTTTGCCATCATCAATCTTCAGTATAGGAATACCTCTCACAGCATCCATAGATATGATTTTCTTTATGCCTCTGAAATGAAGATGACCTAGTCTTTGGTGCCATAGTTTCACTTCTTCTTCTTTAGCTAAAGAGAAAGTTGAAGTGAGACTGAAGTCTTGAGGTTCCCACATGTAACAGTTGTCTTTAGATCTGGCTCCTTTCATGACAACCTTTTGTTCTTTGTCAGACACAATGCATTCAGTTTTGGTAAAGTCTACATTGTACCCTTGATCACATAATTGACTTATGCTGATCAGGTTAGCAGTTAAACCTTTAACCAGCAGCACATCATCTAGTCTTGGTACATCTGGATAGTCCAAGGTCCCAACTCCCTTGATTTCTCCTTTAGCTCTGTAATACCTCAAAATTTGCCCTCTCATTTTCATGCCATTTAGCATATCCTTTCATACATTGCATTGCATTTAGATCACAATTGCATCATAAACATACATGAACATACATCTCCATTTGAGCTTTCACAGGTTGCGACTGGCCTTTATTTCTTCATGCGGCACGTGCACAATAATCTCAGAAGAAGCCAAAAGTTCTCGGTTGATTCAGAGGAGTTTAAGCTGAATATCAGTTTTATGGTGCAGTTTGCAAAAGTTGTAACTTATGCTCGGAAACTCATTTTGGCTTGAAACTCAATAGTTTAGACCGTTTCATTATTCTCTACAACTTTTGTGTTCGGCTCGGAGGCCAATTCATCAAGGAAAATGGCGGGATTTATTTGTTTCTGAAATTTCGGTTTCGCCGATTAACTGTGCTAGTGGTATTCAAGAGTTTGTAACTTCTTATTGGGTCCACATGTCTGAGAGATTCATATGCCAAAAGTTCCGTCTTGATATCCTTTCCAACTTTTGGGTTTTGGCCGAGAACTAATTCTTTGAAGAAGATCTCAGAATGTGCGAGTCTTTAGAGTTGACATAGTGAAAAATAGTGCTGAACCGGTGAGTTTTGAACACTAAAAAATTCATAACTCTTGGATCGTTTATCGAATTGATGTCGTTTTGGTGCCTAAAATTCCGTTTAGATGTTATCTTCATTATGTGAATTCAGTTTTGGTTCGGTCCAAGCGGAAGGATCTCGAAAATGCGAATTACCAATAAGGTTCTTTGATGCACTGCATTGTCTGTCAGATTTTGTAAAATTCATAACTCGGTCAATTTTCATCGGATTGCACCCGTTCTTAAAGCGTTGGTTCAAAAATTTTATCCTCTTCAAGTTCAAATACAAATGCGAGTTTGAACGGTGCTCCAAAGATTATCGTTTTGGTTTATTTCACAAAACTGAAGTGCTGAACCGAAGAAAAAGGCTGAAAGTGGTTTCACGAGAAAATTTATATCTCTCTCGTCGTTTGTCCGGTTGAGCTTAGATTTTAACACCAGGTCACTGACTCATAGATCTACAACTTTTCTGACAAAGTCGAGTCGAGATTATGCTCCGAAGAGGTTGACCTCGTCACATTTTCGAGTAGCGGACACCAAATAAGCCGAAAAAACAACTTATTCAGTGACGTCTTGCAGCTTAAACGTATCGATCGCACTCGATTTTGATCGTATGACGTTCGTTATTTTTGCATTGCAACCGTGATTCAGAGGCGGACGATGTTGTGGAAGGCTCAGAGTCGAAATTTCTTGCCGAAGATATTGTTATTTTCACTTAAGCCGAAATTCTACCTTTTGCCTTTCATTTTACACTCCACTATATATTCTTTTGACCCACAATTTGTCTCATAACTTCAATCATAATTTACAAACACCAAAAAACTCTCACAAACTCTCTCTAAAGGATCAAAGTTCATTCTCTCAACTCTTTCTCAAGAACACAACAACAACTTCATCAAGAACTCAAGAACACAACAATTCCGATCAAGCTTCCGGTAGCTGAGCCGCCACGAACCACCACCTCCGGTCAACTTCACCACCGTAAGACCACCATCTTCCTCCACCGGCAGCCGCGCGGCCTCTCCTCCTCTCCTCCGTTCATGATCGCATCTCACTTCCTTCGGATTCGCAATTTCTTCGTCGATTCTTCATTCGGTAAGCTTCTTAAACTTTAATTCATGAATAATTGTTGAATTGTTTCTTGAATTGAATTTTGAAGTTGAATTAATCTTGTGGAGATTATGTGCATTGATTCATGATTTGAGTATTGATTGATTCTTGATTAATTTATCCTAATAATTGTTGTGGTGCATGATTGAAAAGGCTTGGTAAAGTTGACATAGAATAATCGGTGAATGTTAGGTGTTTGACAAAATTCCTAAGAGAGCTAATTGTTATAACTTGATATTGATTGAAGTGCTTGACTTTTAAATTCATGCTTATTTCAATGTGCAAATTTGAAATAGGATAGGTTGAGGCTTAATTGTTGATGTTGTTCATGTGTCGCGTGTCGAGAATATGTTTTGGTCATAACTTCCTAACCGTAGCGCGTTTTTGCGAATGTGAATAGTGTAAATTGACTTTGTTGATTATTTCGGAGCCATTGGTGAACTTTTTAGTCGATTTCGGACAATTTTTTCCGGCTATTTTGCTACTGCCAGCCGACGAAATCGGCCAAAAAGTATCACTTCCAAGCGGAATTTTCAAAAACCGATTGCATATTTGAATCCGTTGGCACGTTTGCAAGTTACCATGCGATTTTCGTTCAATTCCGAGTCGGTGATTTTTGACGCGTTTTTTCGTTTTAAGGCTTTTTAAGTTCGGTTTGGTGCGATTTTGATGCATTGATCTTGTTTTGACTTGTATATATGTTTGTTGATCATTTGCCATTCATTGCATGTAAATTTGTTCGATTCCGGTTTGAGTTTGCATGTTGTTTATGTTAGAGCATAAGTGCTGCCCCGTTTTGAAACGTAAATTTCAATGCATGTCCATGACTCGTATATTCATATTTCTACTTGATTTGGAGTTGTGAGGCATAGGTGCAACTTCCGGTTGCACCTCTTTTTGGTTTCTGATGCGTTTGTTGAGTTCATGCAAGGTTCTCGCAAAGATCTTAACGACGGTTGTTTGGTTGGTATTCCACTTTATTTGTGGGATACCTTTGGATTCAAATGATATTTTGTGCCGTTGTTTTTGTTTCGATTATGGGGGATCGTCACAAAGCAATTATGGAAGATGAGCATTTATTTTTCTCATGGGAGATTACAAGGCTTGGCTTGAAGTTTTTTTTTTTTTGGATTTCTTTTATGTGAAAGAATCGGCACTTCGACCAAGTAAGTAATCTCGATTCTCTACTTTAATGCACCATTCTAGTTGTATGCGACTTAGGATCATATAACTTAAGGTGCATATTGAGCCCTCCCACCTGAGGCATTGGATTTATTTGTGATTTTTGATGATATGTATCGATTTCGGAACTTAGGGATTAGGTTACGAACCATTAGGATCGCTTCCTTTCACTTCCCCTTAAAATCCACTTTTTGCCCGTTTCGTCGCAATTATTAAAAATATTTTTAAGTGAGATAAAATTCTGGAAAAATTCATGAGTAATCCTTATCCTCTTAATTAATTTGTCATATTTTTTGTTTCCAGATTTGGGTGGTTTTAATAATTAATTTGGATTTTAGATCATAAGCTGTCCCAAAAAGGAAGGTTTTGGCATAAGGGACCGAAATCGATTTTTCCCCATAGGTGTGAGACCTATTTTTTGTATATGATTAATCACTGTAATTGGTGACATTTTGATGCTCATTAGGCATTTTTTTCATAATTTTTAGTGCCCTTTTTGATCCACTTTGTGGAGTTGTTTTTGGGTGATCATTCATTGCTACCTTGCTAGTCAAGTAATTGTTTTGGCACTTTGGTGCATAATTTTGTGGAATCCTTTTGGACAATGTGAAATAATGACTTTATTATTACAGAGATTTAATTTCATAATTTTTAAAGGCTTTTTGCTATTTTTCCATGTCACCTAGATCCTAGGTTGATTCATGTGTCTATTTGCTCCATAACTTAAATGATAGGAAGGCATTCATGCCATTTTCTTGAGGGGATTTTTGGTAGCTTATAGGAGTTGATTATAGGTCATTTGTATGTCTTTAATTCCAGTTATAGGTCACTTTTTGAACCATACTCATTTGGTTTGTTTTGGTGCTTTAAAGTGTATGCTTATGTGAATTAACTTTAATCTAAACTAGTTTCTCTTCTCCTCTAAATAATAACTTGAATTATGTGGAAATCATTAATGCCTATCCATGCATTCTAATTGCATCTCATACCTTGTATGCTACTGACCCATAATCATTTCATGCATATTCACATGTCATTCTTCCTTAGTTTGCATCATGTGCGATCTTATGCGATGTTTGTTCCGTTTCTTCCCATATCTTCTTCTCATTGCTCCATATGCCTAATCCATTGAATCCATGATTGTATATTCACTCATCCATCTTCATAAGCATTCACTACTGACTTTTATGTTCATTTCATGTATTCATTCATGCTTGTAAGCTATACGCATTCATACTTCATCCATAAGCCCTAATTTGCATTCATGTGAACTTAGGTGAACTTTTTGTACATAGTTTGACATAGTTTGACCTTGTGAGGTATCCTAGCATACTTAGGGACCTATATCATGTAGCTACTGACTTTAGAAGTCATGTAACCTTTAGGTACCTTCACCTTTAGACTTAGGTCTTATTTTGAACCCTAGTTCCATTCTAGGATGTTTATGGTACTTAATCGCTTTCATGCTTCGATTTTATTTTCAATATGCATTGTCATGCTAACTTTTGTTTTGTAGGGGGGAAGATTGAGGTAATTCTCACTTCATTCCTATCTCTTATGCATTTTAATTGTGTTTGCCTTAGCACCTTGTGCTTTGCTTTTAGGTTTTCCCTTTCTTTAGAGACAACTTAACTTCCTTAGGAAGTAAGTTAGTTTCTAGTTCTCTTTTCTTCTTTTCTTTTTTCTCATTAGGCTTAGAAACCTCACAAACCATTAGGACCACTTGTAAATAAACAAAATTAGGATTGAGTCTTAGTCCCTTTAGATTTTGCCTTTTTTGCAATTTGAGTCATTCTCTTCTTATCTTCAAACAAAATCCAAAAACACTTAACAAATAAATGAAAGGATTCCTTGTGTATAGCCTTATTCCATGAAGCACTTGCATTCATTCCATCTTGGAGTGGTGTAAGTTTGTTTATCATGATGCACAAGTCTTATCAAGGAATTGTTCATAAAGAAAGCTTAAAAAACATTTCTTCACAAAAGCAACAAAAACACTTAATAAAATTCAACAAGCCAGTGAACTTAAACCCTAATCCTAGGAAACCAGTCTTGGATAAATTCTCCTTGCTGGGTATACTTGTTCTATTATTCCATCTTGGAATGTAGAATCAAGTGTACATTCCATGGAAAAGAGTTTGAATTCACTTCCTTGTGCCAAATTCATACAAAACTCTTAAAAGACAAAAACAAACAATAACCGACTATCCTGCGGGAACTTCTCTTCTCATCTCACTCATTCACATCGCGAACTCGCGGCTACTTGTCTCGCATGCAAGACGGTTAACGCACTCGTACCAGACGAGCCTGCAACACCTGAGCATAGACATACGCAGTTCCAGCTGTAAAAAACACAAACAATCAGTTCCCGCCTAGGTTAGGCGAACTACGTCGACTCTGATCCTCATTATCCCGATGAGGTACGTAGGCAGCGGGGTAGGGCCCGTTCGAGCACATTCTTTATTTTCCCTACATTTTCCCCTTTCTTTCCATTTTCTTATTCATTTCTCATTCTCATTCCAGTTAGCGGTTTTGTTCAGCAGCAGTTATATTTTTCTCACCCTTTGAAACAAGCAAGCAAGCGTGGATCCCGTCGGATATGACGGACGGATTGGGGTGCTAATACCTTCTCAATTCGTAACCGACTCCCGTACTCAGATCTTTGGTTCGCAAGGCCTTGTCCTTTCCTTCTTCCTTAGGTTTGTGCAACATTACCTTTCCCATTCATTCGGGATAAAAATGTCTGGCTGGCGACTCTAACCTTTCCGCGCCACTTTCGCGTTTGTACTAGGATGAAAATCCCGGGAGCGACAGCTGGCGAATCTGCTGGGGACTAACCTGATTATTTCGGTTTCCCTTGTAGAGTCAATCCTAGCGCCTGTTTGGTTTTGCTTCTTTGGGTGTTTATATGTCTGTTTGTTGCTGTGTGCTTTAGTTTAGCTTTACTGTTTTCATTTACAGTTTTATTTACAGCTTTACTTTATCGCGTTTATTTACCGCTTTCAGTATTTTATTTTCCATATTATACTGGACTGTCTGGCTGTGCTGGTTTTCATTTTTTCTGTGGGTGGGAGTTACTGTGAGATAAGCCAATTACCCGGCTTGAGTGCACCCTAGGACTTAGAGTGGTTCCACTTTGGCTTCATGGCATCTTGCTATGTTGGTAGTAGTGAGTTCCACACCTTGACTTGCGACCTTCTCGGGAATGTATTGGTTCCGGAATCTTTCTGGGGCAATACGCTACCTTGATAGTTATGTGCAGTCAGGGGACCGATCATTGAGAACCTTAGTGGAAACAACCCTCTCCAGTGATGACAGTGGCAGACCACATTTGTTGGCAAACCCACTCGCATCCGAGGGCCCACTGGGAACTCGCATAGGATGGCCTGGTTCTCTCATAAGAATCCAGTCAAAGCAAAATGTTCGTATGACGGTAGTATTGTACCCTTCGGGATGAATGTACTATTGTTTCTCGATTCAGTGCTTGAAGCTGAGGACTTATGAGGGATGCTTGTTTCCTTGGACTCAGCTGAGGCCTCCCTGAGTAGTACATAATGCCAAACCGATTCCCTGATCTGGTCATGAGCCATTTCTCGGAAATGGTGGACGTATTATTGCTATTCGGCTTTGAGAGTCCGTGATGTTGACCCGAGTAGCACACCCGTGAGATTGGGAGGGTTTACAGGTTTGCAGGAACCCTAAACTTCAACATACCCACTTTGTCAGTATTGTTCAGTGTTCTATGGTTCTCTGATTCTGAGATTCGGGATTTCTATTCAGAGAAATTGTTACTGTGATTACCATTGCGACCTTGATATTGTGACTATTATTATGACTCTCCACAGACACTTGGCTTATTGTTCAGCTTCAACACCATCAGTGACTGTTCAATTATGTGATCCAGTTTTACAGTTATTGGGTTCTCAGTTATGGGGTTCTATACAGAGATGGTGCTACTATTATGGTTCTATTCGGACACTTGACTCATTGCTCAACACCAGCACCAACATCGGATCATTGATCACATGCCTGTTGCATACATGACATCATAGCATTTCTGCACACATGTTTAATTATTTTTGTGGATCACATATCTGAATCATGTTGTTGGATTTTTTCTGTATCAAAACCTGAATCAAAGCAGATAGATTCCTCAGAAATAATTGAACATGGCATTTGCATACATCCTTGCATTCTTGACAGGTGTTCAGAGACAGATTTTTTTCCTGACTTGATTTCTCATCATAATGGACAACTTGAATCATAGTCATCAAGGTTTATATTTGAAGCAACTCCGGGCGGAGGTAATCGAAGGAAGACCCAACTGAGGCCACTCAGGGCAGAGGTATAAACTTTATTTCAGAACCAGAAACTGTTGAAACAGGAAGTCAACTAGGTGAAGACTCAGATGAGTTTGGTTATAGAAATCCTGAATGTGGTGTCAAAGAAACGAAACTATTTTTCATCCCTATTGAGGGGAACTACGCTGCTCTGATTCTCCATTGGTCAATAGAGATACGTAGGCAGGAGATCACCTGAGATCTTTCCGAGCAACCTTATTTATCAACTTCATTTATCAACTTCTTCCCTTCAGATGTCGTTTGTCAGGATTCAATTTCAGCTTCCCAAGAGAGTCCTAGGACCAAAGCATATGGGTAAAGGCCAGAACAACTTGAGAAGAAGTTTGATCATATTCTGAGGTCGTACACGCAACAAGTTTCCTTATTTACTCAAATTCGAACTGGTTGAGTTAGACGCATCAGGATCATCTCTGACAAAGCTTCCTTTGGGGTTTCAATTCCAAGTATAATTGCCATTCTGGGGCACCTGGCCTTTTAATTGAAGATTGCAAGTCTTTCAGAGGTAAAGGTGAAGACAAGGTCCCGAATTTGATCGACTCAAAGGTCATCATGCCAGAAAGTCTGCTCACATATCGAAGTCTCCTCATCAAATGGGTCTCCCAATTTGCAAAGGCATCTTCAGAAGCAATAAGTCCATACGGAGTCAAGTCTCCTCAATGACGGCAATGTTCAGCTTCTTTACTGCTTTTTCATTTGTAGTTTATTTGTTTGTTTAAACATTTGTATGCATGCATGCAACTTATTTGTTTTTGAATGTTAACCATAATAAAATGCACATGTTTTTCTTGAAGTAATCCATTCGTATTCACTCATGATTTTGTGTATGTGCATTGCAATACCAACTGTTGAGCTTAAACTCTATCAGGGAGGATGACGAAATGAAAACGCAAAAATCTCTAATTGTGTGCTTTTGAGAAAGACCCTGTTGACGATGTACAGGCATTGTTTCAAATCCTAAACACCGGAGATATAAGGGAGATAGACCCTCGCCAACCCATTTGAGCCTTGAAGTAGGAGTTTCTTTTTGCATGAAAAAACCCTCGCACTTAACCCAGGGGCAGGGTAGGCGTCAGTTAGTTTGACCGAGCATTCAAATTTCAAAAAGGAGTGCAAATCTGAGGATCCATTACCTTTCGTTGTACCAAATCAAGAGGTCCAATGACCAGAAACCACAATGGTTATCCCAATCAAGAGGTCCAAAGACCAGAGACCACAATGGTTATTCCTCAACAACAAAGGAGTGAGACAGTCACGACCCTCGCAAAGCATTCAAGACAAACAGTGTCACACGATTTGTTCAAAAAAAAAGAATTGAAAAAAAATGAATGAGAAAGCCCGCTAAGTCGAAACTTGAAAACAAGCAACTTAGGCAAAAGTTAGGGCATCCCGCTGGACTTCACAATCAAAGATTCACAAGAATCAGTCCAGGCAAAAGTTAGGGATAAGAAAAATAATGCAAAAGTGAAAGACGAAAAGGATTACACAAGAAAGATCCTTGAGCAGGAACAAAGTCGTGTGATACAGACACAAAAGACAATAGGGGTGACTGACTTTAAACAATAATTTGATTGGTGCTTAAATCGTTAGTGTAATTGGTTCCTCAACCATCACAAAACCTTTTTTGAGAGGTGAGCGCTTGTAAAAGCTAGCTGAACATAGGAATGGAGAACATCACGAAGATGGGTGGGCACATATAAATTTCGAGCTTATATCTTTTGTTTCTATAACCGTGAACCGGGCCACGATACAACCCTCAAAAGTCCTAACTGAAACAGGGTTATTTTTGAGAGCATACTACCACGAGATCGCGTTCCTGACTCCTACGAGTTGTGCTAAAAGTTCTTTGTTGGTGTTGCATGTGCATGTTTTCTATTACTCAAAAAAAAAATAATGTCGAATCTTAACCAATGATTCGCTCACAAAGGGCGGCGACATCATTTTTACAGTAAAACTTCAAGATTAACATGTGTGTTGCATTAGAATTTTCATTCTTAAAATAAACATTTTCTGCTTACATACATTTGTTTGGCATCATAAAGTTTACATATGGAATCTCAGTCCAGAAGCTTAATCTTGCCAAGTTGAGAAGTCTAAAACTTCCGAAGGACAATCTGTCGAGGTGTACTTTTCAAGAAAACTCCATCGAGTAGGGACTTTCCCAACGGTCGTGGTAAGAGCCAACTAATCTGGGGAAATCATGTCGAGCAATCTCTTCAAAGTTTAGCCAAACCGGGGCAATCACTTCGAGATTCAAATCTCTCAAAGAGCCATTAGTCTGATGCATGCATTCAAATTTTAGCCAAACTGGGGCAATTACTTCGAGATCCAATCTCTCAAAGAACAATTGGTATGGGTGTTTTCTCCAAAGCACAGTCAGTCAGAGGTGATCACTTCAAGGCTCGTACTGGGGCAGGCCATCCCAAGAGCACTGGAAGTTACTTTCTCCTGAAGACGGTTAATCAGAGGCACCTATCCAGAGTTCAATATACTGGGGAAGAATATCTCACAGTGATATGAGGCTTTTCATGAATCCTTGCGAGGCAAATTCTTGCAAAGACCATGCAGTCTGGGGCAGTTATTTCGAGATCCGATGAATCTCTCCAAGAGTTTGAAGACACTGAGGCATTTCATATGCCATGTTTTCTGTAAAATCCTCTTGAGACATTTACTTCTGATGGACTTTAATCTGAGGTGAGTCGAAAATTGCAAAGAACCATTGTTCACTCATTATTAGTCAGCAACCTATCAACCCAGGGCTAGGGGCAAGGCCAGTGTCGACACAGTACTGCAAGAGTTGTTTCATCTGCGGACTTCATCGATCAAGATTCCTTAGCAAGTCTCATGTGAGGTTATTTCTTGAGAAGAAGGGTATCATCGTCTCTCATCACCAGCATGAGACGCCTAACATCTCTCATTCCCAACATGAGAGGATTTATCTCTTATTCCCAGCAAGTGGCAACTTGAGCTTTTATCTTCAGGGGGAAGCTTCATCATTGACATCCTCCATCATCCCCAGTAGAGTTGGAAGTTGAAATCTCCCCCAGCAAGGCAACAGAAGGTTGGTGCCATCCCCGAGCAGAAGTTTCCCTTCAGACAGGGGCAATTCTTAGTAGTATAAGGATTGTTTTGCCTCCCCAGCAGTTGCTTCCTCAGCAATATCATGCCTTTGGTTCTCAGCCAAGCCAGGGGGTCCTCACTTCCCCATCAGAGTGCCAGAAGGGACATCTCCAGCAGGTTCTTGGTTCTCCAATCTTAAAGTCCAATTTATTTTTGGCAAGGCCGACAGTTCAGGGCCGGTGTATCATTGACAACTTTCCCCGCAGTGTTGTCTCTTCCTCATCAGGATGGATCAAATCAATGCAGTGATCATCGTTCCTCCCCAGTCAAGCCATCTCCTCATCGGGAGACCCCTTTGCATTTGCATTTGCATCCAGTAATCATCATTACATTTGCATCCTTCAAAGCGTAGCATTTCCATCGTCATGGAGCATTATGCCATAAATCCAAACATATGCATACCAGCATGGGCCATTTTTGAGGTATTACGTAAGATCCGTTACATCTCCAATCAGATTGAAGTGTTCCCCACAGAATACAACTTCGTTTCCCAGGGTGGTTACCTCTACCAAGTCTTGTTGTTATCCCCAATTGAGTCTTGTTTCAGTACAACAGTCTCATTTCTTTTCGCGTCTCCGTTTCAGTACAACGGTCGCGTCTTGGGCTCTCGTTTAAGTACAACGATCTCGTTCCTTTCGAGTCTCCATTTAAGTACAATGGTCTCGTCTTTGAGTCTTGTTTCAGTACAACAGTCTCATTTTTTCGCGTCCCCTTTTCAGTACAACGGTCGCGTCTTGGGCTCTCGTTTAAGTATAACGATCCCGTTCCTTCCGAGTCTCCATTTAAGTACAATGGTCTCGTCTTTGAGTCTTGTTTCAGTACAACAGTCTTATTTTTTCGCGTCTCCGTTTCAGTACAACGGTCGCGTCTTGGGCTCTCGTTTAAGTATAACGATCCCGTTCATTCGAGTCTCCATTTAAGTACAATGGCCTCGTCTTTAAGTCTTGTTTCAGTACAACAGTCTCATTTTTTTTGCGTCTCCGTTTCAGTACAACGGTCGCGTCTTGGGCTCTCGTTTAAGTACAACGATCCCGTTCCTTTCGAGCCTCCATTTAAGTACAATGGCCTCGTCTTTGAGCCTTGTTTTAGTACAACAGTCTCATTTTTTCGCGTCTCCGTTTCAGTACAACGGTCGCGTCTTGGGCTTTCGTTTAAGTACAACGATCCCGTTCCTTTCGAGCCTCCATTTAAGTACAATGGCCTCATCTTTGAGCCTTGTTTTAGTACAACAGTCTCATTTTTTCGCGTCTCCGTTTCAGTACAACGGTCACGTCTTGGGCTCTCGTTTAAGTACAACGATCTCGTTCCTTTCGAGCCTCCATTTAAGTACAATGGCCTCGTCTTTGAGCCTTGTTTTAGTACAACAGTCTCATTTTTTCGCGTCTCTGTTTCAGTACAACGGTCACGTCTCGGGTTATCATTTAAGTACAATGATCCCATTCCTTTCGAGTCTCCATTTAAGTACAATGGCCTCGTCTTTGAGCCTTGTTTTAGTACAACAGTCTCATTTTTCGCGTCTCCGTTTAAGTACAACGATCGCGTCTCAGGTTATCATTTAAGTACAATGATCCTGTTTGCTTGGGCCCTCGTTTAAGTACAACGATCCCGTTCCATCTTGTCCTATTTTCTTTGTTTTTGGTTACCGCCTGCGGCCGGTATACCTTTGCGTCTCCATTCGAGGATGGTTTCGTGTTAGATCTGAGGATCCCGTATGAGTTGTCATTCGAGGATGGCATTCTTCTCAGCATATTTCCTTCTGGTTTTATTTTTGCTACCTATTCAGAGGTCAAAATAAAAAATATATATACATAAATAAATAAATGGGCAGATGGCATTTCCATTACCCTCGGTGTGCAAATTTTCAGGTTTTGTTCGAGTATTCAATCACTTCATACCTTGAATGTCTAAAAGCTGTTGCAATTATTCATTCAGGTCTGCAGATGATTGAATAGGGGCAGCTGTAATACCTCAAAATTTGCCCTCTCATTTTCATGCCATTTAGCATATCCTTTCATACATTGCATTGCATTTAGATCACAATTGCATCATAAACATACATGAACATACATCTCCATTTGAGCTTTCACAGGTTGCGACTGGCCTTTATTTCTTCATGCGGCACGTGCACAATAATCTCAGAAGAAGCCAAAAGTTCTCGGTTGATTCAGAGGAGTTTAAGCTGAATATCAGTTTTATGGTGCAGTTTGCAAAAGTTGTAACTTATGCTCGGAAACTCATTTTGGCTTGAAACTCAATAGTTTAGACCGTTTCATTATTCTCTACAACTTTTGTGTTCGGCTCGGAGGCCAATTCATCAAGGAAAATGGCGGGATTTATTTGTTTCTGAAATTTCGGTTTCGCCGATTAACTGTGCTAGTGGTATTCAAGAGTTTGTAACTTCTTATTGGGTCCACATGTCTGAGAGATTCATATGCCAAAAGTTCCGTCTTGATATCCTTTCCAACTTTTGGGTTTTGGCCGAGAACTAATTCTTTGAAGAAGATCTCAGAATGTGCGAGTCTTTAGAGTTGACATAGTGAAAAATAGTGCTGAACCGGTGAGTTTTGAACACTAAAAAATTCATAACTCTTGGATCGTTTATCGAATTGATGTCGTTTTGGTGCCTAAAATTCCGTTTAGATGTTATCTTCATTATGTGAATTCAGTTTTGGTTCGGTCCAAGCGGAAGGATCTCGAAAATGCGAATTACCAATAAGGTTCTTTGATGCACTGCATTGTCTGTCAGATTTTGTAAAATTCATAACTCGGTCAATTTTCATCGGATTGCACCCGTTCTTAAAGCGTTGGTTCAAAAATTTTATCCTCTTCAAGTTCAAATACAAATGCGAGTTTGAACGGTGCTCCAAAGATTATCGTTTTGGTTTATTTCACAAAACTGAAGTGCTGAACCGAAGAAAAAGGCTGAAAGTGGTTTCACGAGAAAATTTATATCTCTCTCGTCGTTTGTCCGGTTGAGCTTAGATTTTAACACCAGGTCACTGACTCATAGATCTACAACTTTTCTGACAAAGTCGAGTCGAGATTATGCTCCGAAGAGGTTGACCTCGTCACATTTTCGAGTAGCGGACACCAAATAAGCCGAAAAAACAACTTATTCAGTGACGTCTTGCAGCTTAAACGTATCGATCGCACTCGATTTTGATCGTATGACGTTCGTTATTTTTGCATTGCAACCGTGATTCAGAGGCGGACGATGTTGTGGAAGGCTCAGAGTCGAAATTTCTTGCCGAAGATATTGTTATTTTCACTTAAGCCGAAATTCTACCTTTTGCCTTTCATTTTACACTCCACTATATATTCTTTTGACCCACAATTTGTCTCATAACTTCAATCATAATTTACAAACACCAAAAAACTCTCACAAACTCTCTCTAAAGGATCAAAGTTCATTCTCTCAACTCTTTCTCAAGAACACAACAACAACTTCATCAAGAACTCAAGAACACAACAATTCCGATCAAGCTTCCGGTAGCTGAGCCGCCACGAACCACCACCTCCGGTCAACTTCACCACCGTAAGACCACCATCTTCCTCCACCGGCAGCCGCGCGGCCTCTCCTCCTCTCCTCCGTTCATGATCGCATCTCACTTCCTTCGGATTCGCAATTTCTTCGTCGATTCTTCATTCGGTAAGCTTCTTAAACTTTAATTCATGAATAATTGTTGAATTGTTTCTTGAATTGAATTTTGAAGTTGAATTAATCTTGTGGAGATTATGTGCATTGATTCATGATTTGAGTATTGATTGATTCTTGATTAATTTATCCTAATAATTGTTGTGGTGCATGATTGAAAAGGCTTGGTAAAGTTGACATAGAATAATCGGTGAATGTTAGGTGTTTGACAAAATTCCTAAGAGAGCTAATTGTTATAACTTGATATTGATTGAAGTGCTTGACTTTTAAATTCATGCTTATTTCAATGTGCAAATTTGAAATAGGATAGGTTGAGGCTTAATTGTTGATGTTGTTCATGTGTCGCGTGTCGAGAATATGTTTTGGTCATAACTTCCTAACCGTAGCGCGTTTTTGCGAATGTGAATAGTGTAAATTGACTTTGTTGATTATTTCGGAGCCATTGGTGAACTTTTTAGTCGATTTCGGACAATTTTTTCCGGCTATTTTGCTACTGCCAGCCGACGAAATCGGCCAAAAAGTATCACTTCCAAGCGGAATTTTCAAAAACCGATTGCATATTTGAATCCGTTGGCACGTTTGCAAGTTACCATGCGATTTTCGTTCAATTCCGAGTCGGTGATTTTTGACGCGTTTTTTCGTTTTAAGGCTTTTTAAGTTCGGTTTGGTGCGATTTTGATGCATTGATCTTGTTTTGACTTGTATATATGTTTGTTGATCATTTGCCATTCATTGCATGTAAATTTGTTCGATTCCGGTTTGAGTTTGCATGTTGTTTATGTTAGAGCATAAGTGCTGCCCCGTTTTGAAACGTAAATTTCAATGCATGTCCATGACTCGTATATTCATATTTCTACTTGATTTGGAGTTGTGAGGCATAGGTGCAACTTCCGGTTGCACCTCTTTTTGGTTTCTGATGCGTTTGTTGAGTTCATGCAAGGTTCTCGCAAAGATCTTAACGACGGTTGTTTGGTTGGTATTCCACTTTATTTGTGGGATACCTTTGGATTCAAATGATATTTTGTGCCGTTGTTTTTGTTTCGATTATGGGGGATCGTCACAAAGCAATTATGGAAGATGAGCATTTATTTTTCTCATGGGAGATTACAAGGCTTGGCTTGAAGTTTTTTTTTTTTTGGATTTCTTTTATGTGAAAGAATCGGCACTTCGACCAAGTAAGTAATCTCGATTCTCTACTTTAATGCACCATTCTAGTTGTATGCGACTTAGGATCATATAACTTAAGGTGCATATTGAGCCCTCCCACCTGAGGCATTGGATTTATTTGTGATTTTTGATGATATGTATCGATTTCGGAACTTAGGGATTAGGTTACGAACCATTAGGATCGCTTCCTTTCACTTCCCCTTAAAATCCACTTTTTGCCCGTTTCGTCGCAATTATTAAAAATATTTTTAAGTGAGATAAAATTCTGGAAAAATTCATGAGTAATCCTTATCCTCTTAATTAATTTGTCATATTTTTTGTTTCCAGATTTGGGTGGTTTTAATAATTAATTTGGATTTTAGATCATAAGCTGTCCCAAAAAGGAAGGTTTTGGCATAAGGGACCGAAATCGATTTTTCCCCATAGGTGTGAGACCTATTTTTTGTATATGATTAATCACTGTAATTGGTGACATTTTGATGCTCATTAGGCATTTTTTTCATAATTTTTAGTGCCCTTTTTGATCCACTTTGTGGAGTTGTTTTTGGGTGATCATTCATTGCTACCTTGCTAGTCAAGTAATTGTTTTGGCACTTTGGTGCATAATTTTGTGGAATCCTTTTGGACAATGTGAGATAATGACTTTATTATTACAGAGATTTAATTTCATAATTTTTAAAGGCTTTTTGCTATTTTTCCATGTCACCTAGATCCTAGGTTGATTCATGTGTCTATTTGCTCCATAACTTAAATGATAGGAAGGCATTCATGCCATTTTCTTGAGGGGATTTTTGGTAGCTTATAGGAGTTGATTATAGGTCATTTGTATGTCTTTAATTCCAGTTATAGGTCACTTTTTGAACCATACTCATTTGGTTTGTTTTGGTGCTTTAAAGTGTATGCTTATGTGAATTAACTTTAATCTAAACTAGTTTCTCTTCTCCTCTAAATAATAACTTGAATTATGTGGAAATCATTAATGCCTATCCATGCATTCTAATTGCATCTCATACCTTGTATGCTACTGACCCATAATCATTTCATGCATATTCACATGTCATTCTTCCTTAGTTTGCATCATGTGCGATCTTATGCGATGTTTGTTCCGTTTCTTCCCATATCTTCTTCTCATTGCTCCATATGCCTAATCCATTGAATCCATGATTGTATATTCACTCATCCATCTTCATAAGCATTCACTACTGACTTTTATGTTCATTTCATGTATTCATTCATGCTTGTAAGCCATACGCATTCATACTTCATCCATAAGCCCTAATTTGCATTCATGTGAACTTAGGTGAACTTTTTGTACATAGTTTGACATAGTTTGACCTTGTGAGGTATCCTAGCATACTTAGGGACCTATATCATGTAGCTACTGACTTTAGAAGTCATGTAACCTTTAGGTACCTTCACCTTTAGACTTAGGTCTTATTTTGAACCCTAGTTCCATTCTAGGATGTTTATGGTACTTAATCGCTTTCATGCTTCGATTTTATTTTCAATATGCATTGTCATGCTAACTTTTGTTTTGTAGGGGGGAAGATTGAGGTAATTCTCACTTCATTCCTATCTCTTATGCATTTTAATTGTGTTTGCCTTAGCACCTTGTGCTTTGCTTTTAGGTTTTCCCTTTCTTTAGAGACAACTTAACTTCCTTAGGAAGTAAGTTAGTTTCTAGTTCTCTTTTCTTCTTTTCTTTTTTCTCATTAGGCTTAGAAACCTCACAAACCATTAGGACCACTTGTAAATAAACAAAATTAGGATTGAGTCTTAGTCCCTTTAGATTTTGCCTTTTTTGCAATTTGAGTCATTCTCTTCTTATCTTCAAACAAAATCCAAAAACACTTAACAAATAAATGAAAGGATTCCTTGTGTATAGCCTTATTCCATGAAGCACTTGCATTCATTCCATCTTGGAGTGGTGTAAGTTTGTTTATCATGATGCACAAGTCTTATCAAGGAATTGTTCATAAAGAAAGCTTAAAAAACATTTCTTCACAAAAGCAACAAAAACACTTAATAAAATTCAACAAGCCAGTGAACTTAAACCCTAATCCTAGGAAACCAGTCTTGGATAAATTCTCCTTGCTGGGTATACTTGTTCTATTATTCCATCTTGGAATGTAGAATCAAGTGTACATTCCATGGAAAAGAGTTTGAATTCACTTCCTTGTGCCAAATTCATACAAAACTCTTAAAAGACAAAAACAAACAATAACCGACTATCCTGCGGGAACTTCTCTTCTCATCTCACTCATTCACATCGCGAACTCGCGGCTACTTGTCTCGCATGCAAGACGGTTAACGCACTCGTACCAGACGAGCCTGCAACACCTGAGCATAGACATACGCAGTTCCAGCTGTAAAAAACACAAACAATCAGTTCCCGCCTAGGTTAGGCGAACTACGTCGACTCTGATCCTCATTATCCCGATGAGGTACGTAGGCAGCGGGGTAGGGCCCGTTCGAGCACATTCTTTATTTTCCCTACATTTTCCCCTTTCTTTCCATTTTCTTATTCATTTCTCATTCTCATTCCAGTTAGCGGTTTTGTTCAGCAGCAGTTATATTTTTCTCACCCTTTGAAACAAGCAAGCAAGCGTGGATCCCGTCGGATATGACGGACGGATTGGGGTGCTAATACCTTCTCAATTCGTAACCGACTCCCGTACTCAGATCTTTGGTTCGCAAGGCCTTGTCCTTTCCTTCTTCCTTAGGTTTGTGCAACATTACCTTTCCCATTCATTCGGGATAAAAATGTCTGGCTGGCGACTCTAACCTTTCCGCGCCACTTTCGCGTTTGTACTAGGATGAAAATCCCGGGAGCGACAGCTGGCGAATCTGAATTTCCAAGGCTCCAGAAGTATTGGCTATTTCTAAGATGTTCATGTGAAATTCATGAATTGTCTCATCTTCCTTCATTCTCAAGTTTTCAAACTTGGTTGTGAGAAGTTGAAGTCTTGACATCTTTACCTTTGATGTTCCTTCATGAGTTGTTTTGAGAGTGTCCCAAACATCTTTGGCCAGCTCACAGTGATGCACAAGTCTAAAGATGTTCCTATAAATGCCGTTGAATAAAGCATTTAAGGCCTTGGAGTTGCCTAGTGCTGAATCTTCTTCCTCCTTACTCCATTCTTCTTCAGGTTTCAACACTTTTGCTCCATCTTTGGTGTCTTGGACAGGATGTTCCCATCCAATGTTGACTGCTCTCCAGGCCCTGTTGTCAAGTGATCTTAAGAATGCAATCATTCTTGGCTTCCAATAGTCATAATTAGATCCATCCAGTATAGGTGGTCTATTTACTGATCCTATATCTCTGTCCATGTTTCCAGAATTTGTATTCTCTAGATCTCACCCAGTATAAACAGGCAGGGTGCCTGCTCTGATGCCAATTGAAATTCTGTGATCAGGTATGAGATGTCGAATGAGATGTTCCAACACTTGACAAATTTAACCAAAACTTAAAGTGCATGAAAAATAAACAACACAGTAGTTTGTTAACCCAGTTCAGTGTATAACCACACTTACATCTGGAGGCTACCAAGCCAGGGGGAAATCCACTATAAGTAATATTAATTCTAGACTTAAACCACCCAGTTTAATCTTTCACTTAATATCTACCCAATGCAATTTCTACCTAATACACAACTTAGATATGAGTACCAACTCACTCCCCCTCAATCACACAATGATCTTGTTTACAAGTTTAATAAAATTGAAGTCATACTTCAAACAAACCAGCTTGATCTTACTTCACAGTTTCAATCAAGACACAAAATACACTTTTGCTTCAAAGCTCATAAAGTGGTACAATAAAAACAACCTGCTATTAAAATACACAACACCCTATTTTGTCTTCTGAAATTCGTACCCAATTCTGAGATATTCTGTTGTTTAAATAGGTGTATGGATTTTGGGCTTTCTGTAGGTTAATCCAGTCCTAAAACGCATGCAGCTTCCACCTTGAATTAGGGTTTGTTACTTCCTAGATTCTAGGTGATTTAGTTCTTCTGATTATGCTGAAGTCTCATAACAACACTCCCTACATATGCGCCTTATTCTGTTTTTGTCCATCCATAATTAATTCCAGATAACTTTCCTTAAATTTCTCAGATCAGTTAGTCATTAATTAATTCTGGTAGCAGGTTTGAGATGTCACAACATCTATTGGGACATCCTGAAAAACTGAACTTAAATCATTTACACAATGTCCCAACATCTGGTGTGACATCCTGAATTAAGTTCTTATACTCTGTTTGATAATGTCCCAACATCTGATAGAACATTCTGAACTGAATTTAACATTTCTTGTTGGTCAAAAATTCTGCCAATTCTAAACATCTACAAACTCCCCCTTTGGCTAATTTTTGGCTAACATTCTTTTCTGATTTTCAGAGTGCAGCAGAAGTTCTTTTATCAGAGTATAGCAATTCTTTTCTGTTGAGTCATGTGTGAGTTTACTCCCCCTCAAACATACATGTATTCAGATTTGTTGCAACAGAGATTTTCATTAAAACACACTGATTCAGTTCAGAAGCAAACAGAAGTTTTTCATTAATAAACAGCATCATACATTGTTGTTGTTGTTCTCCCCCTTGTTAGACATAAATTTGGGGCCAAAGTTACTGATTCAAAATTACAATGCAGCAGTCATTACATTTTTCCTCACATACAATTTTCACTCAAATTCCTCATAGTCAGTCTCTACATCTTCCTCAGTCTCCTCATCAGAAGTAGCAGCTTTCTGAGCACTTTCTTCAATCTCCAGCCTTTGGATAATCTCCTCAAGCTTCTGCTTCCTTGCATCCAGTTCTTTGCAAGTGCTCTTCAGTTCAGCAATCAATGCAGCTTTGGAGATTGGAGACTTTGCCTTTGAAGGACCAGCAGATGTCCCAGAGGGTGCTTCAACATCAGCTGCATGATGACTCAGAAACAGCTTGTAGTGGAAGGCCAGAGGGCTTTCTCTTTTGCACATTGTGTCCTTCTCAGTGAGGATGCCAGGATACTGACTCAGTATTATTCCACACAGCAAGGAAGGGAAGGCAATTGGCAGCTTTGTTGCAGATGATCCAGCATGCTTCAATGTATGATCAAAGATATAAGCTCCATAATCCAGCTTTGTTTGTGTGCCTACAGCAAATATGAACCTGCCCAATCCAGTTGATATTGAGGATGTATGATTGGTAGGTACCCAGTTTGCTGTACCAATCCTATTCAGCATGGCATATTTCCTTGTCAGCATGCTAACTGAGAGCTTCCCTTTAACTGGCCAAGCCTTGACCTGGTTAGCAGTGATAACCTTGCAAACCTGGTTATTAGTCTTTCCTAATTCATTTGGGCCATCAGATTCTCTTCCAAGGTAATGGTTGATAATCCTAGGAGAGAATTCTACACACCTTCCTCTTACATATACTTTCCTAAAGTCAGCAGACTTACCATTAGCACAATCTTCTTAGAGGTTGACTATGAATTCCTTGACCAGCAGCTCATAGCAAGGAGAGAAGTTTGAGACAGTTTTGAAGAGGCCAGCAGAAGATATGAGATCAATTAACTCTGTGCACTCAAGTGCATTACTGCTCAGCTCTCTTTCAAGTGCTACCCTTCTTTGATAAACAAACTTCCATCTATTCACACTTGAAACATGATGAAAGGAGATGTTGTCCAAGGGAGCTTCTGGAACAGCAGTTGATGACCTTGAGGGTGCTGATTTCTTCTTTGGAGGAGATGTTGGGACATCTTCTTCAACATCTGAATCTGAAGGAGTGACAGCTTTCCTCTTTTGTGTTTGCACCTTGCTCCATTATTTTGTAGGACCAAAGACAACTTTAGCTTTGTCCTTCTTTGGTGTAGCTTGCTTCTTCTCAGGAATTGTATGTCCTGCATGCATCTTTTCTTTCCTAGTCCTAAGCCTTTTGGCTATGCTAGGATTTACAGAAGCAATGATTTCTGTATCAGAATCATGCTCTAGGTTTACAACAGGAGGAGGTTGAGCAGTCTCATCTTCAGCTGGTTGATCAACAGAGATGTGCTCTTCAGTGGAGGCCTTGTGCTGGTCCTCAGATGCTTCTTCATCACTATCAGTGGAGGCCTTTTCTGGTCCTCAGATATATCATCAGCAGTATCAGATGATACCTTTTGTTGGTCTTCAGATGCTTCAACATCTATTGGGACATCCTGTTGAGCAGGAGTGTCCTTTGCAGCCTGAGTTTGTTGATCTTCTTGTGGAGCTGGCATGGTGCTCAGAGGGATAGAAATGCCACTTACCACTCTTTGCTCAGAAAGAATCCTGTTTACCAACTCCTTTATGGAATCATCCACATATTCAGAAGATTTTGGAGTGATGTTTGCTGGTGAAGGTATGCCTTTGGATTTGCTACAAACTTGATCTTTTGTTCTTTTTGGAGTTCTTGGCTTTTTAGCAAGAGGAACATTTCCTCTGATTTCGTCCATTGGAGTTGAATCCATGGGTACCACAGAAATGGGGGTTGCATGCACCACATCTTCCTTGTTGAGGATTTCTTCAGAAATGTTAGGGTTTTGAGACATTTTCGAAGAAGGTGGATGAAGAGTTTTAGGTTTGATGAGTTCTGAAAAACAGTTAGAGAATGCAATTCATTTTTGAGAGTATGATGAGAAGATGGATAGCTGAAAGCAAGCTGATATTTTATAAGTAGTCGTTACTTTGAGACTTTTTAGGAGAGGAATACTCAAGGTGCTTGACCAGACTGGTGTTGCCATCTGGTGCTTATGCCACACAATGTCATATGACATGTTGGCACATCTCCATAACTGCTAAATTTCACATAAGCAGATTCCCAATTTTCCCCTTAGGTTTTCAAATTGAGTAGCATCCAAGGCTTTGGTAAATATATCAGCCAACTGCAGATTTGTAGCTACATGTTCCAGTGAAATCACTTTTTCTTCTACAAGATCTCTGATGAAATGATGTCTGATATCAATATGCTTGGTCCTTCTATGTTGGATAGGATTCTTTGATATGTTAATAGCACTTAAGTTGTCATAGTACAATGTCATGACATCTTGTGGGACATTGTACTCAGTGAGCATTTGCTTCATCCAAACCAACTGAGAACAATTGCTTCCAGCTGCAATATATTCAGCTTCAGCAGTAGATAAGGATACACAATTTTGTTTCTTACTGAACCAAGAAATTAAATTGTTTCCTAGAAAGAAGCATCCTCCTGAAGTGCTTTTTCTGTCATCAGCACTTCCAGCCCAATCAGCATCACAGAAGCCAGTGAGAATTGGTTTGCATCCATGAAAGTACATTATGCCATAGTCACAAGTACCATTAACATATTTCAGAATTCTCTTGACTTGATTAAGATGACTAACTTTTGGATCAGCTTGATATCTTGCACATACACCTACTGCAAATGCTATGTCTGGTCAGCTAGCAGTCAGATATAACAAGCTTCCAATCATACTTCTGTATAGGCTTTGATCTACATTCTCACCCTTGTCATCTTTAGTTAGCTTTAAATGTGTGGGGGCAGGAGTTCTCTTATAAGTAGCACTGTCCATCCCAAATTTCTTGACTATGTTCTTAGCATACTTGCTTTGGGAAATGAACATGGAGTCCTCCATTTGCTTTATTTGCAGTCCAAGAAAGTAGGTTAATTCTCCTACTAGGCTCATTTCAAATTCAGATTCCATCTGGTTGACAAAATGTTTGACCATCTTGTCTGACATTCCACCAAAGACAATGTCATCTACATATATTTGAGCAATCATGACATTTCCTTCTTCATCTTTAACAAACAAGGTTTTGTCAATTCCACCTTTCCTGTACCCTTGCTTAATAAGAAAAGTAGTCAGCCTTTCATACCATGCTCTTGGAGCTTGCTTCAGACCATAGAGAGCCTTCTTTAGTTTGTATACATGATTTGGACAGCTTGGATCAACAAATCCTTTAGGCTGTTCTACATATACCTCTTCATTAAGATAACCATTTAAAAAGGCACTTTTCACATCCATTTGAAATAGCTTGAACTTTAAGATACAAGCAATTCCCAAAAGTAGTCTGATTGATTCAAGCCTTGCTACTGGTGCAAAGGTTTCATCAAAGTCTACTCCTTCAATTTGTGTGTATCATTGAGCTACAAGTCTAGCTTTGTTCTTTGTAACAACTCCTTGCTCATTTGACTTGTTCTTATACACCCATTTAGTTCCAATCACATTTATGTCATCAGGTCTAGGAACAAGGTTCCACACTTCATTCCTTGTGAATTGCCTTAATTCCTCTTGCATAGCACAAATCCAATATTCATCAGTAAGAGCTTCCTTGATGTTTTTAGGTTCTATTTTAGAAACAAAACAGGAACCTGAAATCACTTCTCTTGATCTAGTGCTTACACCTCTGTTGGGATCACCAATTATCAAATCTTTGGGATGATCCTTCTGGATTCTGATGGAGGGAGGTTTGTTGGATTGTTCTGTCCTTGCATCAGTTTGAGTGAAGTCAGAATGATCACTCTTTTCTTCAGCTTCAGTCTTGATATCAGCAGATGTTCCAACATCTTCTGGGACATCTGTAGGAGAATCATCAATTATCACATTTATGGACTCCATGATAACCTTGGTTCTAGAATTAAATACTCTATATGCTCTGCTATTTATAGAGTATCCAAGAAAAATCCATTCATCACTTTTAGGATCCATTTTTCTTCTTTGCTCCCTATCTGCCAGAATATAATAGTTACTTCCAAACACATGGAAGTACTTAACTGTGGGTTTTCTGCCCTTCCAGACTTCATAGATTGTGGACAAAGTTCCTTTCCTCAGAGTAACTCTGTTATGGATGTAACAAGTTGTGTTCATATAAGATGGATCTGAAAAGTTTTGTAGCATTTCTATCAGTTCCCGATTTAATTGATTTTTTTTACCGAAACTATTATAAACTAATATATAATATATTACTATTTTTTGACCGAAATTCGCATTTCAAAAAGTTTCGTAGAATCTAATTTTCAATTGATTTTTTTGCATGGACTTCAATCATAACCTCCCATTCTAAAATATAAGAAGGATCTGAAAAGTTTTGTATCGTTTCGAACAGTCCTCGATTTAATTTGATTTTTTTAGCAAAACTAGTATAAACTAGTGTATAATATATAATGATTTTTTGACCGAAACTTGTATTTCGAAAAGTTTCATAGAATATAATTTCCAGATGATTTTTTGTAGTACTTCCATAATAACCTTCCCTCGTAAAATATAAGAAGGATCTGAAAAGTTTGATATCGTTTCGTACAGTCCTCGATTTAATTTGATTTTTTGAGCAAACTAGTATAAACTTGTGTATAATATATTATGATTTTATGACCGAAACTTGCATTTGGAAAAGTTTAGTAGAATCAAATTTTCAGATGACCTTTTTGTATGGATTTCCATCATAACCTTCCCTCGTAAAATATATCTATTATCTTAAAAGTTTTGCAACATTACGAACAATCCTCCATTTAATTGATTTTTTGACCGAAACTAGTATAAACTAGTGTATAATATATTACTATTTTTTGAATGAAACTTGCATTTAAAAAAAGTTACTTAGAATCTAATTTTCAAATGAATTTTTGCATGGACATCCATCATAACCCTCCCTCGTAACATATAAAATGGATCTCAAAAAATTTGTAGCATTTAGATCAGTCCCCGATTTAATTGATTTTTTTACCGAAACTAGTATAAACTAATGTATAATATATAACGATTTTTTGACCGAAACTCGCATTTCAAAAAGTTTCATAAAATCTAATTTTCAATTGAGATTTTTGCATGGACTTCCATCATAACCTCCCCTCGTAACATATAAGAAGGATCTGAAAAGTTTTGTATCGTTTTGAAAAGTCATCGATTTAATTTGATCTTTTGAGCAAAACTAGTATAAACTAGTGTATAATATATAATGATTTTTTGACCGAAACTGGCATTTTGAAAAGTTTCATAGAATCTAATTTCCAGATGATTTTTTGCATGTACTTCCATAATAACCTTCCCTCGTAACATATATCAAGGATCTGAAAAGTTTGATATCGTTTCGTACAGTCCTCGATTTAATTTGATTTTTTTAGCAAAACTAGTATAAAATTGTTTATAATATATTATGATTTTTTGACCGAAACTTGCATTTTGAAAAGTTTCATTGAATCTAATTTTCAGATGATTTTTTGCATGTACTTCCATAATAACCTTCCCTCGTAACATATATCAAGGATCTGTAAAGTTTGATATCGTTTCGTACATTCCTTGATTTAATTTGATTTTTTTAGCAAAACTAGTATAAACTTGTGTATAATATATTATGATTTTTTGACCGAAACTTGCATTTGGAAAAGTTTTGTTGAAACAAATTTTCAGATGATTTTTTGTATAGACTTCCATCATAGCATTCGCTCATAAAATATATAAATTATCTTAAAAGTTTTACAATATTTCGAATAGTCCTCGATTTAATTAATATTTTGACCAAAACTAGTATAAACTAGTGTATAATATATTACAATTTTTTAACCAGAACTTGCATTTCAAAAAGTTTCGTATATTCTATTTTTCAGATGATTCTTTGCATGTACTTCCATAATAATCTTCCCTCGTAACATATAAGATAGATCTGAAAAGTTTGATATCGTTTCGTACAGTCCTTGATTTAATTTGAATTTTTGAGCAAACTAGTATAAACTTGTGTATAATATATTATGATTTTTTGACCGAAACTTACATTTTGAAAAGTTTAGTAGAATCAAGTTTCAGATGATTTTTTGTATGGACTTCCATCATAACCTTCCCTTGTAAAATTTATAAATTATCTTAAAAATTTTGCAACATTTCGAACAGTTCTCGATTTAATTGATTTTTTGACCGAAACTAGTATAAACTTTTGTATAATATATTACTATTTTTTGACCGAAACTTACATTTTAAAAAGTTTCGTAGAATCTAATTTTAAAATGAATTTTTTCATGGACATCCATCATAACCTTCCCTTGTAACATATAAGATGGATCTGAAAAGTTTTGTAGCATTTCTATCAGTTCCCGATTTAATTGATTTTTTTTACCGAAACTATTATAAACTAATATATAATATATTACTATTTTTTGACCGAAATTCGCATTTCAAAAAGTTTCGTAGAATCTAATTTTCAATTGATTTTTTTGCATGGACTTCAATCATAACCTCCCCTACTAACATATAAGAAGGATCTGAAAAGTTTTGTATCGTTTCGAATAGTCCTCGATTTAATTTGATTTTTTAGCAAAACTAGTATAAACTAGTGTATAATATATAATGATTTTTTGACCGAAACTTATATTTCAAAAAGTTTCATAGAATTTAATTTTCAGATGATTTTTTGCAGTAATTCCATAATAACCTTCCATCGTAAAATATAAGAAGGATCTAAAAAGTTTGATATCGTTTCGTACAGTCCTCGATTTAATTTGAATTTTTTAGCAAACTAGTATAAACTTGTGTATAATATTATGATTTTTTGACCGAAACTTGCATTTGGAAAAGTTTAGTAGAATCAAGTTTTCAGATGACTTTTTTGTATGGACTTCCATCATAACCTTCCCTCGTAAAATATATAAATCATCTTAAAAGTTTTGCAACATTTCGAATAGTCCTCCATTTAATTGATTTTTTGACTGAAACTAGTATAAACTAGTGTATAATATATTACTATTTTTTGAATGAAACTTGCATTTAAAAAAGTTTCTTAGAATCTAATTTTCAAATGAATTTCTGCATGGACATCCATCATAACCCTCCCTCATAACATATAAGATGGATCTTAAAAGTTTTGTAGCATTTCGATCAGTCCCCAATTTAATTGATTTTTTTTACCGAAACTAGTATAAACTAATGTATAATATATTACGATTTTTTGACCGAAACTCGCATTTCAAAACGTTTCGCAGAATCTAATTTTCAATAGATTTTTTTGCATGGACTTCCATCATAACCTCCCCTCGTAACGTATATGAAGGATCTGAAAAGTTTGATATCGTTTCGTACAGTCCTCGATTTAATTTGATTTTTTTAGCAAAACTAATATAAACTTGTGTATAATATATTATGATTTTTTGACCGAAACTTGCATTTGGAAAAGTTTTGTAGAAACAAATTTTCAGATGATTTTTTGTATAGACTTCCATCATAACCTTCGCTCATAAAATATATAAATTATCTTAAAAGTTTTACAATATTTCGAACAGTCCTCGATTTAATTAATATTTTGACAAAAACTAGTATAAACTAGTGTATAATATATTACAATTTTTTGACCAGAACTTGCATTTCAAAAAGTTTCGTATATTCTATTTTTCAGATGATTCTTTGCATGTACTTCCATAATAACCTTCCCTCGTAACATATAAGATAGATCTGAAAAGTTTGGTAGCATTTCTATCAGTCCCCGAATTAATTGATTTTTTTTACCGAAACTAGTATAAACTAATGTATAATATATTACGATTTTTTGACCGAAACTTGCATTTCAAAACGTTTCGTAGAATCTAATTTTTAATTGATTTTTTTGTATGTACTTCAATCATAACCTCCCCTCATAACATATAAGAAGGATCTGAAAAGTTTTGTATCGTTTTGAACAGTCCTCGATTTAATTTGATTTTTTGAGCAAAACTAGTATAAACTAGTGTATAATATATAATGATATTTGACCGAAACTTGCATTTCGAAATGTTTCATAGAATCTAATTTTCAAATGATTTTTTGCAGTACTTCCATAATATCCTTCCTCGTAAAATATAAGAAGGATCTGCAAAGTTTGATATCGTTTCGTACAGTCCTCGATTTAATTTGATTTTTTGAGCAAACTACTATAAACTTGTGTATAATATATTATGATTTTTTGACCGAAACTTGCATTTGGAAAAGTTTTGTAGAATCAAGTTTTCAGATGATTTGTTTTGTATGGACTTCCATCATAACCTTCCCTCGTAAAATATATAAATTATCTTAAAATTTTTGCAACATTTCGAACAATCCTCCATTTAATTGATTTTTTGACCGAAATTAGTATAAACTAGTGTATAATATATTACTATTTTTTGACTGAAACTTGAATTTAAAAATGTTTCGTAGAATCTAATTTTCAAATGAATTTCTGCATGGACATCCATCATAACCTTCCCTCGTAACATATAAGATGGATCTTAAAAGTTTTGTAGCATTTCGATCAGTCCCCGATTTAATTGATTTTTTTACCGAAACTAGTATAAACTAATGTATAATATATTACGATTTTTTTACCGAAACTCGCATTTTAAAAAGTTTTGTAGAATCTAATTTTCAATTGATTTTTTTGCATGGACTTCCATCATAACCTCCCCTCGTAACATATAAGAAGGATCGGAAAAGTTTTGTATCGTTTCGAACAGTCCTCGATTTAATTTGATTTTTTGAGCAAAACTAGTATAAACTAGTGTATAATATATAATGATTTTTTGACCGAAACTGGCATTTTGAAAAGTTTCATTGAATATAATTTCCAGATGATTTTTTGCATGTACTTCCATAATAACCTTCCCTCGTAACATATATCAAGGATCTGAAAAGTTTGATATCGTTTCGTACAGTCCTCGATTTAATTTGATTTTTTTAGCAAAACTAGTATAAAATTGTGTATAATATATTATGATTTTTTTACCGAAACATGCATTTTGAAAAGTTTCATTGAATCTAATTTTCAGATGATTTTTCGTATAGACTTCCATCATAGCCTTCGCTCGTAAAATATATAAATGATCTTAAAAGTTTTACAACATTTTGAACAGTCCTCGATTTAATTAATTTTTTGACCAAAACTATTATAAACTAGTGTATAATATATTACAATTTTTTGACCGGAACTTGCATTTCAAAAAGTTTCGTATATTCTATTTTTCAGATGATTCTTTGCATGTACTTCAATAATAACCTTCCCTCGTAACATATAAGATGGATCTGAAAAGTTTGATATCGTTTCGTACAGTCCTCGATTTAATTTGATTTTTTGAGCAAACTAGAATAAACTTGTGTATAATATATTATGATTTTTTGACCGAAACTTGCATTTGGAAAAGTTTTGAAGAATCAAGTTTTCAGATGATTTTTTGTATGGACTTCCATCATAACCTTCCCATGTAAAATATATAAATTATCTTAAAAATTTTGCAACATTTCGAACAGTCCTCGATTTAATTGATTTTTTGACCGAAACTAGTATAAACTTTTGTATAATATATTACTATTTTTTGACCGAAACTTGCATTTCAAAAAGTTTCTTAGAATCTAATTTTAAAATGAATTTTTTCATGGACATCCATCATAACCTTCCCTCGTAACATATAAGATGGATCTGAAAAGTTTTGTAGCATTTCTATCAGTTACCGATTTAATTGATTTTTTTTACCGAAACTATTATAAACTAATATATAATATATTACAATTTTTTTACCGAAATTCGCATTTCAAAAAGTTTCATAGAATCTAATTTTCAATTGATTTTTTGCATGGACTTCAATCATAACCTCCCCTACTAACATATAAGAAGGATCTGAAAAGTTTTGTATCGTTTCGAACAGTCCTCGATTTAATTTGATTTTTTTAGCAAAACTAGTATAAACTAGTGTATAATATATAATGATTTTTTGACCGAAACTTGTATTTCGAAAATTTTCATAGAATCTAATTTTCAGATGATTTTTTGCAGTACTTCCATAATAACCTTCCCTCGTAAAATATATGAAGGATCTGAAAAGGTTGATATCGTTTCGTACAGTCCGCGATTTAATTTGATTTTTTGAGCAAACTACTATAAACTTGTGTATAATATATTATGATTTTTTGACCGAAACTTGCATTTGGAAAAGTTTAGTAGAATCAAGTTTTCAAATGATTTTTTTGTATGGACTTCCATCATAACCTTCCCTCGTAAAATATATAAATATTCTTAAAAGTTTTGCAACATTTCGAACAGTTCTTCATTTAATTGATTTTTTGACCGAAACTAGTATAAACTAGTGTATAATATATTACTATTTTTTGACTGAAACTTGAATTTAAAAAAGTTTCGTAGAATCTAATTTTCAAATGAATTTCTGCATGGACATCCATCATAACCCTCCCTCGTAACATATAAGATGGATCTTAAAAGTTTTGTAGCATTTCGATCAGTCCCCGATTTAATTGATTTTTTTTACCGAAACTATATTACGATTTTTTGACCGAAACTGGCATTTCAAAAAGTTTCGTAGAATCTAATTTTCAATAGATTTTTTTGCATGGATTTCCATCATAACCTCCCCTCGTAACGTATATGAAGGATCTGAAAAGTTTTGTATCGTTTCAAACAGTCCTCGATTTAATTTGATTTTTTGAGCAAAACTAGTATAAACTAGTGTATAATATATAATGATTTTTTGACCGAAACTTGCATTTTGAAAAGCTTCATTGAATCTAATTTTCAAATGATTTTTTGCATGTACTTCCATAATAACCTTCCCTCGTAACATATATCAAGGATCTGAAAAGTTTGATATCGTTTCGTACAGTCCTCGATTTAATTTGATTTTTTTAGCAAAACTAGTATAAACTTGTGTATAATATATTATGATTTTTTGACTGAAACTTGCATTTGGAAAAGTTTTGTTGAATCAAATTTTCAGATGATTTTTTGTATAGACTTCCATCATAGCCTTCGCTCGTAAAATATATAAATGATCTTAAAAGTTTTACAACATTTCGAACAGTCCTCGATTTAATTAATTTTTTGACCAAAACTAGTATAAACTAGTGTATAATATATTACAATTTTTTGACCAGAACTTGCATTTCAAAAAGTTTCGTATATTCTATTTTTCAGATGATTCTTTGCATGTACTTCAATAATAACCTTCCCTCGTAACATATAAGATGGATCTGAAAAGTTTGATATCGTTTCGTACAGTCCTCGATTTAATTTGATTTTTTGAGCAAACTAGTGTAAACTTGTGTATAATATATTATGATTTTTTGACCGAAACTTGCATTTGGAAATGTTTTGAAGAATCAAGTTTTCAGATGATTTTTTGTATGGACTTCCATCATAACCTTCCCTTGTAAAATATATAAATTATCTTAAAAATTTTGCAACATTTCGAACAGTCCTCGATTTAATTGATTTTTTGACCGAAACTAGTATAAACTTTTGTATAATATATTACTATTTTTTGACCGAAACTTGCATTTTAAAAAGTTTCGTAGAATCTAATTTTAAAATGAATTTTTTCATGGACATCCATCATAACCTTCCCTCGTAACATATAAGATGGATCTGAAAAGTTTTGTAGCATTTCTATCAGTTCCCGATTTAATTGATTTTTTTTACCGAAACTATTATAAACTAATATATAATATATTACTATTTTTTTACCGAAATTCGTATTTCAAAAAGTTTCGTAGAATCTAATTTTCAATTGATTTTTTTGCATGGACTTCAATCATAACCTCCCCTACTAACATATAAGAAGGACCTGAAAAGTTTTGTATGGTTTCGAACAGTCCTCGATTTAATTTTATTTTTTTAGCAAAACTAGTATAAACTAGTGTATAATATATAATGATTTTTTGACCGAAACTTGTATTTCGAAAATTTTCATAGAATATAATTTTCAGATGATTTTTTGCAGTACTTCCATAATAACCTTCCCTCGTAAAATATAAGAAGGATCTGAAAAGGTTGATATCGTTTCGTACAGTCCTCGATTTAATTTGATTTTTTGAGCAAACTACTATAAACTTGTGTATAATATATTATGATTTTTTGACCGAAACTTGCATTTGGAAAAGTTTAGTAGAATCAAGTTTTCAGATGATTTTTTTGTATGGACTTCCATCATAACCTTCCCTCGTAAAATATATAAATATTCTTAAAAGTTTTGCAACATTTCGAACAGTTCTTCATTTAATTGATTTTTTGACCGAAACTAGTATAAACTAGTGTATAATATATTACTATTTTTTGACTGAAACTTGAATTTAAAAAAGTTTCGTAGAATCTAATTTTCAAATGAATTTCTGCATGGACATCCATCATAACCCTCCCTCGTAACATATAAGATGGATCTTAAAAGTTTTGTAGCATTTCGATCAGTCCCCGATTTAATTGATTTTTTTTACCGAAACTATATTACGATTTTTTGACCGAAACTCGCATTTCAAAAAGTTTCGTAGAATCTAATTTTCAAATGAATTTCTGCATGGACATCCATCATAACCCTCCCTCATAACATATAAGATGGATCTTAAAAGTTTTGTAGCATTTCGATCAGTCCCCGATTTAATTGATTTTTTTTACCGAAACTAGTATAAACTAATGTATAATATATTACGATTTTTTGACCGAAACTCGCATTTCAAAAAGTTTCGCAGAATCTAATTTTCAATAGATTTTTTTGCATGGACTTCCATCATAACCTCCCCTCGTAACGTATATGAAGGATCTGAAAAGTTTTATATCGTTTCAAACAGTCCTCGATTTAATTTGATTTTTTGAGCAAAACTAGTATAAACTAGTGTATAATATATAATGATTTTTTGACCGAAACTTGCATTTTGAAAAGCTTCATTGAATCTAATTTTAAGATGATTATTTGCATGTACTTCCTTAATAACCTTCCCTCGTAACATATATCAAGGATCTGAAAAGTTTGATATCGTTTCGTACAGTCCTCGATTTAATTTGATTTTTTTAGCAAAACTAGTATAAACTTGTGTATAATATATTATGATTTTTGACCGAAATTTGCATTTGGAAAAGTTTTTTAGAATCAAGTTTTCAGATGATTTTTTTTGTATGGACTTCCATCATAACCTTCCCTCGTAAAATATATAAATTATCATAAACATTTTGCAACATTTCGAACAGTCCTTCATTTAATTGATTTTTTGACCGAAATTAGTATAAACTAGTGTATAATATATTACTATTTTTTTACTGAAACTTGAATTTAAAAAAGTTTCTTAGAATTTAATTTTCAAATGAATTTTTTGCATGGACATCCATCATAACCCTCCCTCGTAACATATAAGATGGATCTTAAAAGTTTTGTAGCATTTCGATCAGTCCCCGATTTAATTGATTATTTTTACCGAAACTAGTATAAACTAATGTATAATATATTTTCGATTTTTTGACCGAAACTCGCATTTCAAAAAGTTTCGTAGAATCTAATTTTCAATTGATTTTTTTGCATGGACTTCCATCATAACCTCCCTTCGTAACATATAAGAAGGATCTGAAAAGTTTTGTATTGTTTCGAACAATCCTAGTTTTAATTTGATTTTTTGAGCAAAACTAGTATAAACTAGTGTATAATATATAATGATTTTTTGGCCGAAACTTGCATTTTGAAAAGTTTCATTGAATCTAATTTTTAGATGATTTGTTCATGTACTTCCATAATAACCTTCCCTCGTAACATATATCAAGGATCTGAAAAGTTTGATATCGTTTCGTACAGTCCTCGATTTAATTTGATTTTTTTAGCAAAACTAGTATAAACTTATGTATAATATATTATGATTTTTTGACCGAAACTTGCATTTGGAAAAGTTTTGTTGAATCAAATTTTCAGATGATTTTTTGTATAGACTTCCATCATAGCCTTCGCTCGTAAAATATATAAATGATCTTAAAAGTTTTACAACATTTTGAACAGTCCTCGATTTAATTAATTTTTTGACCAAAACTAGTATAAACTAGTGTATAATACTCCCTCCGTCCCATATTATTTGTCACATTGAACATTTCACACAGATTAAGAAACAATAATAAATGGAAGAGAGAGAATAGTAACTTTACCAAATTATCCTAATTAACTATTGGTGTATTCAAATTAGCATTAATGTTAAGTGAGAAAATAATTAATTAAGAGTATTTATTAGAGGATACAATTGGAAGATTAAATATATAAATGTCTTGGTAATCTAAAGTGACAAGTATTTTGGGACAATTTTTTTCCTCAAATGTGACAATTATTTTGGGACGGAGGGAGTATATTATAATTTTTTGACCGGAACTTGCATTTCAAAAAGTTTCGTATATTCTATTTTTCAGATGATTCTTTGCATGGACACCCATCATAACCTTCCCTCGTAACATATAAGATGGATCTCGAAAGTTTGGTAGCATTTCTATCGGTCCCCGATTTAATTGATTTTTTTTACCGAAACTAGTATAAACTAATGTATAATATATTACGATTTTTTGACTGAAACTCGCATTTGGAAAAGTTTCGTAGAATCTAATTTTTCAATTGATTTTTTTGCATGGACTTTAATCATAACCTCCCCTCGTAACATATATAAATTATCTTAAAATTTTTCAGATGATTTTTTGTATGGACTTCCATCATAAGCTTCCCTCGTAAAATATATAAATTATCTTAAAATTTTTGCAACATTTCGAACAGTCCTCGATTTAATTGATTTTTTGACCGAAACTAGTATAAACTAGTGTATAATATGTTACGATTTTTTGACCGAAACTTGCATTTCAAAAAGTTTCGTAGAATCTAATTTTCAAATGATTTTTTGCATGGACATTCATCATAACCTTCCCTTGTAACATATAAGATTGATCTGAAAAGTTTTGTCGTATTTCGATCAGTCCTCGATTTAATTGATTTTTTTACCGAAACTAGTATAAACTAATGTATAATATATTACGATTTTTTGACCGAAACTCGTATTTCAAAACGTTTCGTAGAATCTAATTTTCAAATGATTTTTTGCATGGACTTCCATCATAACCTCCTCTCGTATATGATTATCAATCACACTATTTTTTACTTACATCTTGAATTCAAACTTCATTCACTCGTCTTATTCTCATATTAATTTTGGCATTAGAGTGCTAACCTTACAAGTCAGTTATCTTTCCACTACATCAGAATTTCAAATCCATCCTTACAATCGTTAGCCTCCGATTACCGATCTATTTTGGTTCCCTCGAAACAACTATCATTCTCGCTTTCAGTCATAGATACTTCTTTACTCTTGTTATTGATTTTAATAGGTTTACTTGTGTAATTATTATGAAATTGAAAAGTAAAACATGTGATCATTATCGCATAATTTTTTTTCTTACACTAAAACATAATTTAATACTAAATTAAAGTGTATTAGGAGTGAATGTCTTTTCTTCTCTTAAAGAGCATTCTTGTGTTGATTATCCATTGAGAGGAAAAGTTACCTAGTCTTAAATGTTATTGTGTTGATTATCCGTTCAGAGGAAAAATTACTTAGTCTTAAATGTTGCGAGATCTCTTTTCTTTCAATTCTATATACCAAAGTACTTTAGGCACTTTAATAGTCAACATTGCCATTCATATCATTAATAGATTTCCTCTTCATGTTTTAAATAGTGGGAATGGTTCTCAATAGTCTTAAATGTTTTGACAATTTTTGGAGCCATCCACATGCTTCACCTACCCATCTTTAATGGGCCATAGTAAATTCAGTTTGGTGGGACTTCACATTAGGTCCAAAATACAAACATTTATGAAATCCACAAGAAAATGCTTCCCCAACAAACAACACAAAAATGGTTAGGATTTGAGAGAAATATTGGCAGCATGTGATCTGTATTTCTTGAATTAATAATATCCTATGCAATTGTAAACGCATCACAATTTAAATATGCTTCTTTCTTTTAGCTAATGTCATCATTGTCTGAAACCAATACTTCAAAATAATAATTAACATTATAAGGTAGATTAACTCATGTGGAATCTAATAAGTTGAATATAATGGTGGTTGAGCGACAATGGATATTTCATAATCTAACCATAACTATAAGGTATTAAATTTCTTAAAGTTGTCTAAAAAATTTAATGAATAGATGATGAGTGTGCAGTGTACAAGTACAAACAGATTGTTATTATTCTTTTTTATATTGCTTTTGCTACTCCTTATTCCTCCATTCTTTACTAATAGTCGTTTTAAGGTTTTATTTATACAAGAGAGATATTTGTTATTTTTGAACGAGACATTTGTGTTTTTTTTCATTATAATTTAATCTATTTTTTCTACAATAAATAATTAAAGATAATATTGACAAGATAATAGTCAATATTTCATTAAATTTTAAAAATAATAACTAAATGGAAATAAAATTGCATGCAGTGAACAACTAAAATAAATAAATAAATAAAGTGATTGTTATTTTTAAGTGTTGTTTCTTCTGGTCGAGAAGTGTTATTTGATGTTTCCTCTGTTTTATAATGAGTGGTCTATTTAGAATTAAAAAGTATTTCAAAATGAATCATCAATTTTAAATGTTTTTTTTTAATTTTATCCTCTAATTAATATTATGTTTATTATTCTCAATATTTGATATATGGTACTTTAGTAAAAATATCAATCACTCTCTTTCATTTATTTCTTTTTTTTAATCTATCTGAAATGGTCAATTGGACCACTCATTGTAAGACGGAGAGAATAGTAAAATTGATCAAGTCCGGACAACTTTATAATTAAGATTCTTCATAATTTGTTATTTTAGTTAGAAATTTGAGAATAATGGGATACGCTTTCATTGTATCAACAATGCTTAAATATACATAATAGTGTATGGTCATGATCCTATAATTAGGCTATCTATAATTACAATGGTAATGACAGTAACTGTACACGGCTATAAAAGGAAGGAAATAATGTTGTTGTCTTTCTATCCATAATGATACAGATAATGATAATTGTGTCATCATGAGTTGTAATTCCTTAATTGCTTTGACTCCCCCTCTCAAACTGGTGGTGACTCTGTGACACCAAGTTTGCTTCTCATGATGTTGAATCTAGTGTGAGTTAGAGCCTTGGTTAGGCAGTCTGCAATTTGGTCTGCAGTGGGGACATAGGCAACTGTGACTTCATTGTGAATAACTTGATCACGTATGTAGTGAATGGCCATCTCAATGTGTTTTGACCTAACATGCATAACCGGATTGGAGGCTAGTGTCGTAGCACTCCAGTTATCATACCACAAAATAGGTTTTCGAAGTATTGGCATTTTGAGTTCCCCTAGTAATGATTTCAGCCATGCTACTTCAGCTGCTAGATCAGCTAAGGCTCTATATTCTGATTTTGTACTTGATCGGGACATCACTTTTTTCTTTCTTGAGGCCCACGACACCAAAGTTTCACCGAGAAAGACACATTGTCCCGCCATGGATTTTCTGTCATCTATGCTTGTGGCCCAATCTGCATCTGAGAACCCAGCTATGTCAAGATCCGTTGAAAGTTTGATATGCAAACCTAGGTTTCTTGTACCATGGAGATACCTCAGTATTCTCTTTATACCTTGCCAATGATCTATTGTTGGAGAACTCATGTATTGGCTGAGCTTGTTGACGGCAAAGGCTATATCAGGCCTTGTGTTGGTTAAGTATTATAGAGCGCCTATAGCCTGTCTATAGTGTGTAGGATTGGACATTGGTTCTCCTTTTGTTGTGAATTGCCTCCCAGTTACCATAGGCGTAGGACATAATGATGCATTTTCCATGTTGAATTTCTTGAGTAAGTCTCATATGTACTTTGTCTATTTCAAGTACATCCCACTGTTGTCTCTATAGACTTCTATTCCCAAAAAGTAGTGTAGATTTCCAAGGTCTTTTAGAGAAAAGGCAAGATTAAGTTGACTGATGAAAGCTTCTAGGAACTTATTGTTGTTGTCGGTTATTATTATATCATCAACATAGATGAGAAGAAATGCAGTGTGATCAGCTTCTTTTAGGATAAATATGGACGAGTCACTCTTGGTGTTTTGGAATCCCTAACTTAATAGTGTGTCTCAGGCTATCATACCAGACCCTCGGGGCTTGCTTCAAACCATAGATTGTCTTGTTTAATCTACATATGTGACGTGGTTTGGCTTGATCTATGTACCCTTCCGGTTGATGCATGAAAATAGTTTCTTTGATATTTCCATTCAAGAATGCATTATTTATGTCTAATTGTCTGACTTCCCAATTAAAATGTACAACAATTGATAAAATTATTCTTACAGTACTAGATTTGACAACTGGACTGAATGTTTCGTCATAGTCCAATCCTGTTATTTGTTGAAAACCTTTAGCAACAAGTCTTTCTTTCTTCCTCTCAATTGTGTCGTCTGCCTTGTATTTTGTTTTGTAGATCCACTTTGAGTCAATGACATTTTCTTGTCCCTGAAATGGTACCAAAGTCCAGGTTCTATTGTCCATCAGTGCCTTGTACTCTTTGTCCATTGTTGTTAGCCATTCTGGTCTGACTAATGTTTCTCATACATTCTATGGTTCCTTATCTTCTTTAGATGCTTCAGTTAGCCATATGTAAGGTAGTTTGGGCTTGTATATTCTTGCATTGCCTCTTGTTTTCATCCAGTGTCTGTTGGTGATGTTCTGCTATAGTGGTGAATTATTTTCTGAGAGTGTCTGAGTGATTTCCTCCACCGATTCTCTTCCAACCTCTTTTGTTGGGTTTTCCGCTTGACTACTACTGTCTCTAAGATTGTTGTTATTTGTAGGTTCATAAGTTTCACTCATCTTCTATGGTGTTGTTGTCATTTGCTTCTGGCTCTTGTTGATCAACAACGTTGTCGGTTGCCTCATTTGTGTTGTTTGTAGCGACACCTGCAGGATAAGAAGGAGATCCTATAGAAATATCATTAGTAACATTTTTTATAGGATTTCTTGTGTCAAGAAAACCTTCTTGGAACGGAAAGTGATTCTCATTGAACACTACATGTCTTGACTGTCATACCCTAAATTTTGACCAGAAATTTTCAAGTTTTGTTCATTTTTGACGTGTTTTCGTCGATTTATCGAAAATCAATCATTTTGCATTTTTAAGTTAAAACATTTCTTTAATCATACATTTCACCATCCCAATTGTCATCTTTTATTTATTTTGTAGAATTTGTTTAAATGAGAATGTTTATTCGTATTTTAATCATTTTTGTATAGATCTTTTAGAATTTGATCCAATCTTAAAATTTTAATTAAATATTTTGTCACACTTTGTCATTTCGTTATGTTTTAGTTAAATATTTATTTTAGATTATTTTAAAGTTAAATTTAGCTTAATTGTAGTTTTTTTAACACTAATTCCTAAGTTAATTTAATTTTAAAAAAAAAAGAGAAGGAAAGAATTTTGTTTATATTTAGATGGTTTATAACTAGTTTCCAATTTAATTTTAATATTAGGTCAATTTCAGTTTAGTTTAATTTAAATAGTTCAATTTGGTTTAATTACATTCTTTAGAGATTAGTTTTTATTATTTAATTAGTTTTTAATTATTTATTTTTCTCTAATTTATATTTAGGTTAATTTATTTTATAAAAATAGAATATAGTTTATGTAACTAAGGTTCAGATTTAGTTTGTGATTTAATCCACATGTTTGGTTATCCCAACTTTCTCCATCACATGTTCAATTCTCCAACACTCTATCAGTACCAGCCTTACACTGACTTGACAATACAAAAACCTGTTGCACCTGCAAAACCACAGCAACAACAGTGCATCAATCCAGCCTGTTTTCTTTTCACAAATTAGATATTGAAAAACCTGCATAAAGAAAGAGGAGACCCAAAAAACTGAAAGATAATTAAAAAAAACTTTGATTCAATAGGCAGACCCCTTTTGAAATCCGGGCAATTTGATGTGTGTTGAATATTCAACAACCTGAAAAAAACCTCAGTCTTTATCCTTTGGAAAGAGGAGAAAACAGAAAAACCAAAAAAGAAAGGACAGGACCATCCTTGATGCTCGTCTGCGGAAGAATGCAAACCCTTCACTACAAATAACGCGGACAGAAAACAGTGAAAGGGGGGAGAAAAAAAAACGACAGTGTTGTGGTGGTTCACAGGAACAACATCACACTTCAAACCGTTAGACCACCAAACCTGGACTGAACCAGAACAAACCCCCTTCTCCTTTCAATCACACAAGACCTTGAGAGAAACATCCAACTCACCTTCATCTTTCACAATCCGCCGCACCACCTCCACACCACCCATCGAATCCGGCCGCAGTACCTGCAGAACCAGCCAAAACCATCATTAAAAACAACCAAAACCACCCTTCATCAGATTTTCTTCAGAACCTCACAAACATCTTCAAACCTCCGAACACAAACCTAAACAAAAACCCATCCTCTCTCACCAAATGGGAGAACAACATAAACCTGCAAAATTTCCCTTCAACCTTCACAAACCACCCTCCCGCATCTTGCCTTCGATCACCTCCAAAACCAAGCCATAACTTCCTTCATCACCAACAGCAACCATTTCGTAAAACCACCGCGAAATCTGCGTTCAAACCTCCTTCAAACTCATCTCCGCCGACAACCCCAACAAGAATCCGCAAGCCTCAACCCCTTCCGCCGTTCAATCTTTCTTTTCCTTTCCATCCTCCGAAATCCCTTCCACCATCCTCAACTCCCAAACCCTAATCGCCTCACTCATTCGCACCCTTTCCGCCACCTTCATCATCATCTTTCAACAACAACACTCACTATCCCCTCGCCATCATTCCCCTTCATTTCCGTTTCAACCCAAAAGAAAAAACTAAAACCGCCGCGAAGATGAGAGACCCACCGTGAGACTGATTGAAGAAGATGGCGAAAAACAAAAAATGAAATTGCAGTGAGTTGACGGCATCTTTAGACTTCCCCGAGCTATAGCAGACGGCGCCTCTTCTCACGAAGAAGGAATTCTTCTTCTTTGGCCTGGCTTTCGTTCTTTTCAAAAAAAAAGAGAAAGGCAAAACCTGTTCCATGTTTTTGTGCGGCCCGGAGAACTCCCTTAAGCCCATGTTACTTTTGCTATTCACACACAGCATACCACACATCTCTCTCCCTGTTTGTTTCTTTTATTTAATATATATAACTTTAATTTTTCTTTTTTTTTAACTAATGTTTTCCTTTTGATAATTTTAGTTTAATTTCTCTTAAAAATGTTTTTTAGAATTCTAATTGGACTTTTTTAATTTTAGAATTTTATATTATTAGTTAGAAACAGTTTAGCATCTCGATGATTTCACTATTTTTGTTTATTTTGTTTTGCTAGGGATTTGTTAGAAACTTCGGTTTATTAGAATTTTGGTATTATTTTTTACTAACCCTCGATGATAATTTTATGTTAATGTTTTTTTATTTGTCGACAGAATGATTTGTTTGCGATTTAGTAAATTTCTAAAGTTTTGATTGCACTAACCTTGATGATTCGTGATGTGGACATGAGGGGATACTTTAATTGATCGTGCGAATCTTTCGATAACTTTCTTGAGTTACTTTTGGCACGTATTGAAGAGGCAACGGACCTTCTCCGTTAGGTATAACAAAAATTCGATATTATCTTCTTTTGCGCTTCACTATAGTCTTGATGTCGCGCTTGCGTTTGTCTGATTACTTGTACCTCACGGATCCTAAATCTCTTGCAAAAAAATGTGATATTCATCAAACTTTCAAACTAATGAACTTAACAAGGAATAGAATTCCGGAGTCTAGCACTCCGCACTTCTAGAACGAACTGCAACTGGGCTAGCCCCACGCGTATTGCTCGTTCAGTCCTTCGTTATTAAAACACATCGATTCTAAAGCATCTACAAAATAATATATTTCATTTAATTTAAATTACGAAAAAAGGAACCCCAGAGTCTAGCACTCCGCACGTTCTGGATTGAACCGCAAATGGGCTAGCCTCACGCGTTGGTTCAATCACCATTCGTTTAAAAAACAATTCATTTTAATTTAAATTACGAAAAAAGGAACCCCGGATTCTAGCACTCCGCACGTTCTGGATTAAACCGCAAATGGGCTAGCCTCACGCGTTGGTTCAATCACCATTCGTATAAAAACAATTCAATTCATTTTAATTTAAATTACGAAAAAGGAACCCCAGAGTCTAGCACTCCGCACGTTCTGGATTGAACCGCAAATGGGCTAGCCTCACACGTTGGTTCAATCACCATTCGTTTAAAAACAATTCAATTCATCTTAATTAATTTACGAAAAAAGGAACCCCGGAGTCTAGCATTCCGCACGTTCTGGATTGAACAGCAAATGGGCTAGCCTCACGCGATGGTTCAATCACCATTCGTACACCAAAATATTCAAATCTTTAATTAAATTAAATTACGAAAACAGAATTCCAGAGTCTAGCACTCCGCACGTTCTGGATTGAACCGCAAATGGGCTAGCCTCACGCGATGGTTCAATCACCATTCGTATTCAAAACAATTCAGCAATCTTAAAGGATCAGGCATGATTCATCTCCATAGGAAAGTTGTTCCTCCTATCCCCACAAACACAAACAAAATCTTACAAACAATTACTTTCAAAGGAAGAACGTGGCATTGCTTGTCGATACTTATATCCAAGTTTAAAGCTTCTTCCGATTATACTTATTCTCAAAGAAAGAATGTGGCATTGCTTGTCGATCTTATATCCAAGTTTAAAGCTTCTTTCGATTTCTCATTTCTCAAACGTTTGTGGTGGAATAGGTGAGATACTTCTCTTAAAGATGACGACTTGTCTCTTTCTTTCAAAAATACAAATTAAAACTTACCAACCAATTCAAATCATTTTCATAATTAAATCACGAAAGACAGAACTCCGGAGTCTAGCATTCCGCACGTTCTTGAATGCAACCGCAACATGGGCTAGCCCCACGCGTGGTTCATTCACCCTCTCGTTTTAAAACATCTTTAACAAAGATCAAACATCTTTTCTCAAAACGAATATTGTTTAAATCATTCTATCTCGCAAACAAGCTAGCGCTTCAGCCTCCTATCGTGAGCAGATAAGCCAACGCTTAGCAGTAGAATGCATTTTCAAACAATCGTTCAATTAAAAAACACAAATTGTAGTAGCACGAACTACGAAGCTCTGACTTTCCCATTGCACAAGGGAATGCGTAGGCACGGGGATTTTAATCCTTCGCGAGCACAATAAATAAAAATTAACTATCTCTCCGTCACAATAATAAAAAACTTAACTTTTCCCTATAGCGAATAATAAACGAATATCGATACTTAATCAGTAAAAGAAGACAATAATAATAAGTTAACATTTAAGCGCAAACTAGACTAAGAGGTTCCCGTTGAGTACAACGGACGTGAGGGGTGCCTAACACCTTCCCTTTGCGTAACTGACTCCCGAACTTAGATTAGTGGTTTCGTTGACCATTTCTTATCCTTCCTTTAGGTTGTATCTATATCTCCCTTTTCTCTCGTAGAATAAATAGAATTAGGTGGCGGCTCTGTTGTTTATTTTAGGATCGTATTTTTCGAGGTGCGACAGCTGGCGACTCTGCTGGGGAATCAAATGCCTTATGCATAAGAGAGTCGAGCCTAGCTTAGGATAGTTTGCGTTTGTTTGCTGACTTGTTTGATTGTCTTCTTTATTTACTATTGATTATTCTATCTATTGCTTCCCTCTTTATTATTTGCTCATTATATTTGCTTGTTGGGTCTCGGGATATCACGGGTATGAATTTGTACTTGAGTTTTTGAAAAAGAAGAGGGAACACCTAAGTTAGAATTGGATGTTATTAGTGTTAGTCTCCAAGGACTCGCTCCTTGCACGCCTAACATGAAAGCTCCCCCGGATAGTTAGACTTTTCGTAGATCTTGTCGCAACGCAGCTAGCATGTCGCGTGACCTGATTCACGAAAGGGCTGTGATTCTGGGACCCACTAGAACCTGTTTCAATTTTGGTAGTTGTGTAATGTTAGGCTCCAGGGACTCGCTCCTTGCACGCCTAGCATGAGAACTCCACTCAAGGTAGACCTTATCGTTATTATCGTCACAATGCAGCTAGCCTGCGGCGGGGCGATAGTACGATAAACGTCTGTGACCTTGAGTATCCTTATACCATCACCATAGAAGCTACCTTGTGAGTGGGCTTTATGGGTAAAAGAAATTAGAACTCTCCACTTAAGGCTTACCAGTTAGGAGATTCCGAGTTACTTGTACCTTGGATCCAACACCTTGCCTTTATATCCAATTCTGGAGCTGTTTATGTTTGTGATTTTGAGCATTCTGAGCTTTGCATCCATTCGCATCTCATTTGCATTTGCATTTGCATTGCATATCATCTTCCAACAATCCAACTCACCCATGTCTTATTCTCCGTCAGTCAACTGTACTCGACCAGTCACCAGAGAAGGATGGACCAACTTGAGCAGGAAAACAGAGGACTTAGGAATGAAGTCACTACTTTGAGAAATCATATGGGAATATTCTCAACTACAATGAAGACTCTAGTAGACAGCCTTGTGCAGGAGAACACTGAACTCCAAGAAGAGATTCACCGTTTAAAGATTGATAGAGGGCGACTGATTTCTTTGGCCAAAAATCTGGTCATTTCTCAGCGTCGGTCAAATTCTACTTCTACTCGTCAGCGGCGTCAGAATCAGCGGAGGTCTCCAAACAGTCCTGAAGGAGCAGCCCATCAGTTTGACCCAATCCCAATGACTTACAGTCAATTGTGGTCTCATTTTGCCCGGAACTCAATAATGACACCCAGAAAGACTAGAGCCACGAGGTCTCGGCCCCGTGGGATCAATCCAAATGCCAGTTGTGAGTTTCATGATGGAGTACAGGGGCATCCAATTGAAGAGTGCAAAGTCTTTCAGGAAAAGGTTCAAGAGATGATCGACTACGGGGTGTTGACCTTCAATGGAGGAATCCCATCTGTGGACGGAGTGCCTTTGTGCTGATAAAAACTCAAGAAAGTCCTTTCCAAATCAGTTTGTTACTGGAGCCTGGGACCAGTTCCTGAATGCACACGATCGTTCGATGTTTTGGAGCTATCCTCTCAGATGTTTAGCTCGTTTGCTACTTTTCATATGTATTTTTGCTATTTTTGTTAATGCATTTGTTTTGGCATGTAAGAACTTATTTGTTTTGAATGATTAATGCAATGAATATGTTTGTCTTGAAGTAATCCATTCGTATTCACTCATAATGATTTTTCAATTTTATAACGCCAATATTATCCCATCTCTTGCCTAGGCAGAGAATTGGAGGGAGGATGACGAAACTAAAACACAAATTCTCTAGTGGAATGCTTTTGATTAAAACCCTACTGACGATGTACAGGCATTGTTTCAAATTCCCAAACACTGGAGAAATAAGGAGTTAATCCCTAGTCAACCACTTCGAGCCTAGAAGTAGGAGTTTCTTTCAGATATTTCAAACCCTTACGCTTAACCTGGGGCAAGGTAGTGTTCAGTTAATCTGGTTACACAATCAAATCATAAGATGATACATCCCATCAGGGAATTCACTACAATCAATGACTTGACAGTCACAACTTTCAGCCTTCCATTGTTGTAAAAAAAAAAAAAAAAAAAAAAAAAAAAAAAAGAGAGAAAATAAAATCCCGCTAAGTCAAGCACCCAAAAGAGACTTAGGCAAAAATCAGGGACCAAAGAGAAATTCGAGTTAGAAGAGGCCTTTCAATCCTCAACCTAAAAGCTTACGATTTAGTGACCGCCATACCAAAATCAAAGGGTCACCAATATCCACGAAGAATAAATAAGATGACTGTCATTTCAAGCAAACCTTGGATCTTCATCTCTACGCTATCAAGACAAATGTATGTGTCGATTTAGCTGAACCTAGGATTGGAGAATATCACGGAGAGTGGGTGGGCACCAAATAAACTTTGAGCCTTTATCCTTTGTTTCTAAAAACCGTGAACCGAACCACATTACAACCCTCAAAAGTCCTAATTGAAGTAGGGTTTATTTCGAAAGACACTCGATGAGAAAGTGTTTCCCGACTCCCACGAGCTTTGCTCAAAAATTTGTGTTGGCTTTACAAAAAAAATGATGAATATCACCTCCTAGCTAGTGATTCTGTCACAGGCTATTGTGAAAATCTTTTCAAAAACAAAAAAAACTTCAAGACAAACATGTGTGTTGCATTAGCAGTCTTAACATTAACCTTTTTGCTTGTTAGCATTTGCTTGATATCATAGAAACCTATGTATGAGCATCAGTGATGAGCTTAATCTCTTGAGATTTGAAACTCTGAGGAGTAATTGAGCAACCATTTCAGAGAATGATCACCCCCAGGGGAAGTTTGCTTGAAAACTTTGCCAGACTGGGGCAGGTTGTTGGAATACTTTGCCAGATGGAGGCAGGTTACTTGAAAGCTTTGCCAGCCAGGGACATTTTGTTTGAATACTTTGCCAGTCGGGGGCAAGTTACTTGAAAGCTTTGCCAGCCAGGGACATTTTGGTTGAATACTTTGCCAGTCGGGGGCAAGTTACTTGAAAACTTAGCCAGCCAGGGGCAGGTTGCCTTAAAACTTAGCCAGCCAGGGACATTTTGCCTAAAGACTCTGCTAGACAGGGGCATGTTGTTGGAATACTTTGCCAGATAGGGGCATGTTGCTTGAAGACTTGCTAAACAGGGGCAAGTCGTTTCCCAATTTGTGCTTACACATTCTTATCATCCCTAAAAGGATAAGTATTGAAGACTCATTTGTGCCAAGTACAGTTAACCTGAGGCAGTGACGTCGAGATTCGACGAATCTCTACAAGAGTTTGAAGACACTGGGGCATTTTGAATGTCAGGTTTTCTATAAAATCCTCTCGAGATGATCTTTTCTCACAAACCATTTTATGGGCGCATGACCACGTGTTCCTAAGGAAGACGCTCTTGAGGTTTGCCTTGCAAGTATCTCCAGATAACATGGTCCTCACACCAAGTTGCTTTGATATATCAGGGGCATGACTCAGTATTTTCTGGTGGATTTCTTTTACTACTCAGTGCTTCAAGTGAGATACTAAGTCTGATATCCCCAATTGAGCCTTGATTTAAGCTTCTCCAGCGGAATGTGATTTTCCCCAACGGAGTACAAATTTTACTTCGTCCTAAGCAAACATAGTTTGTATGTTTGTTTCCTTTTTGATGGACATTGAAGTTAGAAGACCTGTCTAGGTTTATTTCCCGAATGAAGTGTCTTTCTCTCCTCGAAGAGATTTGAGCCTTGTAGCAGGACTTTGTTCCATGGATGGCTTTCCAACATACCTCCAGTGATTGCATACACTTTGACGAGATTGGTCGAATGTCCGGTTGTTGTGATGTTTATTTCATCACCAGTTTATCTCTTGTGTCTGTTTTGTCTGTTTGTCAGCATAAACATAACGCATATACGTACATGTACATCATATTTGATTCATATTCATACTCATGCTGCATTCATTAATTCATACCTCCTTCACCTTGGTCGTGTTTATCCCCAAGTGATGTGTCTCTCTCAAAATAGAGTTTGTCAGCCTTAGGCAGAAAATATACATTCTTTCTAATTCCCCACTGAGTTCTTACCCTCGTGGAAGATTTTGCTTTAGTTCCCCTTTCCACACTTGGATAGGACAAATCCCAATTGAGTTTATTCCTCATGGGTTAGCGTCTTGCTTGACAGTTTCTTTCCAGTTCGTTCCTGGATTGAATTTTGGTCGTTGGCAATTTTTGACGATTGAACTACCGATTGGAGTGCATTTATTTTGCACCTCTGGATGCCTAGTTTCCCAGAAGGAATTTATTAGAGGCTTCCGTTGAAGACAAATTTTGCTCTCCAGCAGTGTTACTACAACATTCCCTTGGAGTATTTACGCCTGATAACAAGTGGCAGTCTCTTTATTTGAGAAGCTTGTTTTATCTTCAAACTCTTGGGTAAATCAACAGATGGCAGTCTCTTTCCGAGCCGTCAATCCATCCCCAATGATTCCATATGGAAAGTGAATTCATTTTGCGCCTTTGATTACTTTGTCTCCTAGAAGGAATTTGTTGAAATTTCCCCCAGTAAAGACAAATCTATGTTCCCCAGCAGTATTGTTGCAACATTCTCCTGGAGTATTTACACCTAACAACAAGTGGCAGTCTCTTTATTTGAGAAGCTTATTTTGTCCTTGGACCTCTAGTCGGAATCAATAAGTGGCCGTCTCCTCATTTGAGAAGCTTGTTTCTTATCCACAGATTTCCCAGTAAATCAACAGATGACATTCTCTTTTCGAACAGTTTGTTCATCCTCAGCAAGGTTTATGTTCTATCAAATGGCATCTCCCCTGTTCGGCGGAGAAGTTTGATATGAATCTCTGATTCATTTTTTCTAACAAATGGCATCTCATCCAGACAAGGTGAGAAGTTTGTTCGGCAAATGGCATCTCATCCAGACAAGGTGAGAAGTTTGTCGTGATTCCAATTTTCAACAAATGGCATCTCATCCAGACAAGGTGAGAAGTTTGTTCGGCAAATGGCATCTCATCCAGACAAGGTGGGAAGTTTGTCGTGATTCCAATTTTCAACAAATGGCATCTCATCCAGACAAGGTGAGAAGTTTGTTCGGCAAATGGCATCTCATCCAGACAAGGTGGGAAGTTTGTCGTGATTCCAATTTTCAACAAATGGCATCTCATCCAGACAAGGTGAGAAGTTTGTTCGGCAAATGGCATCTCATCCAGACAAGGTGGGAAGTTTGTCGTGATTCCAATTTTCGGCAAATGGCATCTCATCCAGACAAGGTGGGAAGTTTGTCGTGATTCCAGTTTTCAACAAATGGCATCTCATCCAGACAAGGTGAGAAGTTTGTTCGGCAAATGGCATCTCATCCAGACAAGGTGGGAAGTTTGTCGTGATTCCAATTTTCAACAAATGGCATCTCATCCATACAAGGTGAGAAGTTTGTTCGGCAAATGGCATCTCATCCAGACAAGGTGGGAAGTTTGTCGTGATTCCAATTTTCTATCAAATGGCTATCTCTTCCATACAAGTTGAGAAGTTTGATACGAATCTCTTTTATTTTTCCAACAAATGGCTATCTCTTCCATAAAGGTTGAGAAGTTTGTTGTGAATTTTCCAATCTCCGCCAAATGGCCATCTCTTCCAGACAAGTTGAGAAGTTTGAGCGTGAAGTTGTTTCTCCATCATATGGCTGTCTCTTTCAGAAGAAGGGAAGAATGATGAATATTCTATCAAATGGTTATCTCTTCCATACAAGTTGAGAAGTTTGAGCGTGAAGTTGTTTCTCCATCATATGGCTATCCCTTTCAGAAGAAGGGAAGTATGATGAATGTTCTATCAAATGGCTATCTCTTCCATACAAGTTGAGAAGTTTGATACGAATCTCTTTACCTTTCCAACAAATGGCTATCTCTTCCAGACAAGTTGAGAAGTTTGTTGTGAATTTTTCCAATTTCCGTCAAATGGCTATCTCTTCCAGACAAGTTGAGAAGTTTGAGCGTGAAGTTTTGTTTTCTCCATCATATGGTTGTCTCTTTCAGAAGAAGGGAAGTATGGTGAGAGTTCTATTCATTGGCATCTTTAGTTAGGTCTCGGCAGCAGATTTGACAACAGGTGATTCCTTTTTATTTCTGGCAAGTCTCGGCGGAAGATTTCCAGTCTACCTCGGCAGAAGGTATTTACTTTTATGATCTCAACGATGGCATCCTTAGTTAAATCTCGGCAGAAGATTTGGCAACAGGTGTATCCTCATTTAATCCTCGATAGTAGGAATTTCATTTTGATACCTCGGCAGAAGGTATTCCATTCTTAGAATCTCTGGTAATCTCGGCAGTAGATCTCCAGCAGACTTCAACAGAATTTGTCTTCGTTCCAAGATCTCGGCAGTAGATTTTTGGTTCATTTTAGGATACCTCGGCAGAAGGTATTCCATTTTTAGATTCTTTGGTCATCTCGGCAGTTAGATCTCCAGTAGACTTCGGAAGAATTGGTTTTCGTTTCAGAATCTCGGCAGTAGGTTTCTGTTTCGTTTTGATACACCAACAGAAGGTTTTTTCCAAATGAGGTTTCAAATCTCGGCAGTAGATTTCCTCAAAGTGGAATTTTGTTCAAAGATTCGAGTCATCTTAGGACCTATAGACGGTTGTCGTCTGACTTCGCTCAAGGTGGAAATTTCTCATGTGGATTATACTCCAGTCATGTGTGTCTAATCCCCAATAGGGTCAACTTTTCTCCCCGACAGCGTTGTAGCTTTCATCTTGCATTTTTTCATTGCATATCATATCATTTTCATCTGCATTTTTCGGTCAAAATTTTAGGTATTCTGATATTTAATCCTCCTCCATCTTGAATGTAGAAAAAAAAACTCTTTGTTACTCAGACATTCAGATTCAGGATGATTAAATAGGGGCAGCTGTCATACCCTAAATTTTGACCAGAAATTTTCAAAGTTTTGTTCATTTTTGACGTGTTTTCGTCGATTTATCGAAAATCAATCATTTTGCATTTTTAAGTTAAAACATTTCTTTAATCATACATTTCACCATCCCAATTGTCATCTTTTATTTATTTTGTAGAATTTGTTTAAATGAGAATGTTTATTCGTATTTTAATCATTTTTGTATAGATCTTTTAGAATTTGATCCAATCTTAAAATTTTAATTAAATATTTTGTCACACTTTGTCATTTCGTTATGTTTTAGTTAAATATTTATTTTAGATTATTTTAAAGTTAAATTTAGCTTAATTGTAGTTTTTTTAACACTAATTCCTAAGTTAATTTAATTTTAAAAAAAAAGAGAAGGAAAGAATTTTGTTTATATTTAGATGGTTTATAACTAGTTTCCAATTTAATTTTAATATTAGGTCAATTTCAGTTTAGTTTAATTTAAATAGTTCAATTTGGTTTAATTACATTCTTTAGAGATTAGTTTTTATTATTTAATTAGTTTTTAATTATTTATTTTTCTCTAATTTATATTTAGGTTAATTTATTTTATAAAAATAGAATATAGTTTATGTAACTAAGGTTCAGATTTAGTTTGTGATTTAATCCACATGTTTGGTTATCCCAACTTTCTCCATCACATGTTCAATTCTCCAACACTCTATCAGTACCAGCCTTACACTGACTTGACAATACAAAAACCTGTTGCACCTGCAAAACCACAGCAACAACAGTGCATCAATCCAGCCTGTTTTCTTTTCACAAATTAGATATTGAAAAACCTGCATAAAGAAAGAGGAGACCCAAAAAACTGAAAGATAATTAAAAAAAAACTTTGATTCAATAGGCAGACCCCTTTTGAAATCCGGGCAATTTGATGTGTGTTGAATATTCAACAACCCGAAAAAAACCTCAGTCTTTATCCTTTGGAAAGAGGAGAAAACAAAAAAACCAAAAAAGAAAGGACAGGACCATCCTTGATGCTCGTATGCGGAAGAATGCAAACCCTTCACTACAAATAACGCGGACAGAAAACAGTGAAAGGGGGGAGAAAAAAAACGACAGTGTTGTGGTGGTTCACAGGAACAACATCACACTTCAAACCGTTAGACCACCAAACCTGGACTGAACCAGAACAAACCCCTTCTCCTTTCAATCACACAAGACCTTGAGATAAACATCCAACTCACCTTCATCTTTCACAATCCGCCGCACCACCTCCACACCACCCATCGAATCCGGCCGCAGTACCTGCAGAACCAGCCAAAACCATCATTAAAAACAACCAAAACCACCCTTCATCAGATTTTCTTCAGAACCTCACAAACATCTTCAAACCTCCGAACACAAACCTAAACAAAAACCCATCCTCTCTCACCAAACGGGAGAACAACATAAACCTGCAAAATTTCCCTTCAACCTTCACAAACCACCCTCCCTCATCTTGCCTTCGATCACCTCCAAAACCAAGCCATAACTTCCTTCATCACCAACAGCAACCATTTCGTAAAACCACCGCGAAATCTGCGTTCAAACCTCCTTCAAACTCATCTCCGCCGACAACCCAACAAGAATCCGCAAGCCTCAACCCCTTCCGCCGTTCAATCTTTCTTTTCCTTTCCATCCGCCGAAATCCCTTCCACCATCCTAAACTCCCAAACCCTAATCGCCTCACTCATTCGCACCCTTTCTGTCACCTTCATCATCATCTTTCAACAACAAAACTCACTATCCCCTCGCCATCATTCCCCTTCATTTCCGTTTCAACCCAAAAGAAAAAACTAAAACCGCCGCGAAGATGAGAGACCCACTGTGAGACTGATTGAAGAAGATGGCGAAAAAGAAAAATGAAATTGCGGTGAGTTGACGGCATCTTTAGACTTCCCCGAGCTGTAGCAGACGGCGCCTCTTCTCACGAAGAAGGAATTCTTCTTCTTTGGCCTGGCTTTCGTTCTTTTCAAAAAAAAAGAGAAAGGCAAAACCTGTTCCATGTTTTTGTGCGGCCCGGAGAACTCCCTTAAGCCCATGTTACTTTTGCTATTCACACACAGCATACCACACATCTCTCTCCCTGTTTGTTTCTTTTATTTAATATATATAACTTTAATTTTTCTTTTTTTTAAATAATGTTTTCCTTTTGATAATTTTAGTTTAATTTCTCTTAAAAATGTTTTTTAGAATCTAATTGGACTTTTTTAATTTTAGAATTTTATATTATTAGTTAGAAACAGTTTAGCATCTCGATGATTTCACTATTTTTGTTTATTCTGTTTTGCTAGGGATTTGTTAGAAACTTCGGTTTATTAGAATTTTGGTATTATTTGTTACTAACCCTCGATGATAATTTTATGTTAATGTTTTTTTATTTGTCGACAGAATGATTTGTTTGCGATTTAGTAAATTTCTAAAGTTTTGATTGCACTAACCTTGATAATTCGTGATGTGGACATGAGGGGATACTTTGATTGATCGTGCGAATCTTTCGATAACTTTCTTGAGTTACTTTTGGCACGTATTGAAGAGGCAACGGACCTTCTCCGTTAGGTATAACAAAAATTCGATATTATCTTCTTTTGCGCTTCACTATAGTCTTGATGTCGCGCTTGCGTTTTTCTGATTACTTGTACCTAACGGATCCTAAATCTCTTGCAAAAAAATGTGATATTCATCAAACTTTCAAACTAATGAACTTAACAAGGAATAGAATTTCAGAGTCTAGCACTCTGCACTTCTAGAACGAACTGCAACTGGGCTAGCCCCACGCGTATTGTTCGTTCAGTCCTTCGTTATTAAAACACATCGATTCTAAAGCATCTACAAAATAATATATTTCATTTAATTTAAATTACGAAAAAAGGAACCCCGGAGTCTAGCACTCCGGACGTTCTGGATTGAACCGCAAATGGGCTAGCCTCACGCGTTGGTTCAATCACCATTCGTTTAAAAACAATTCATTTTAATTTAAATTACGAAAAAAGGAACCCCGAAGTCTAGCACTCCGCACGTTCTGGATTGAACCGCAAATGGGCTAGCCTCACGCGTTGGTTCAATCACCATTCGTATAAAAACAATTCAATTCATTTTAATTTAAATTACGAAAAAGGAACCTCGGAGTCTAGCACTCCGCACGTTCTGGATTGAACCGCAAATGGGCTAGCCTCACGCGTTGGTTCAATCACCATTCGTTTAAAAACAATTCAATTCATCTTAATTAATTTACGAAAAAAGGAACCCCGGAGTCTAGCATTCCGCACGTTCTGGATTGAACCGCAAATGGGCTAGCCTCACGCGATGGTTCAATCACCATTCGTACACTAAAATATTCAAATCTTTAATTAAATTAAATTACGAAAACAGAATTCCGGAGTCTAGCACTCCGCACGTTCTGGATTGAACCGCAAATGGGCTAGCCTCACGCGATGGTTCAATCACCATTCGTATTCAAAACAATTCAGCAATCTTAAAGGATCAGGCATGATTCATCTCCATAGGAAAGTTGTTCCTCCTATCCCCACAAACACAAACAAAATCTTACAAACAATTACTTTCAAAGGAAGAACATGGCATTGCTTGTCGATACTTATGTCCAAGTTTAAAGCTTCTTCCGATTTTATTTATTCTCAAAGAAAGAATGTGGCATTGCTTGTCGATCTTATATCCAAGTTTAAAGCTTCTTTCGATTTCTCATTTCTCAAACGTTTATGGTGGAATAGGTGAGATATTTCTCTTAAAGATGACGACTTGTATCTTTCTTTCAAAAATACAAATTAAAACTTACCAACCAATTCAAATCATTTTCATAATTAAATCACGAAAGACAGAACTCCGGAGTCTAGCATTCCGCACGTTCTTGAATGCAACCGCAACATGGGCTAGCCCCACGCGTGGTTCATTTGCCCTCTCGTTTTAAAACATCTTTAACAAAGATCAAACATCTTTTCTCAAAACGAATATTGTTTAAATCATTCTATCTCGCAAACAAGCTAGCGCTTCAGCCTCCTATCATGAGCAGATAAGCCAACGCTTAGCAGTAGAATGCATTTTCAAACAATCATTCAATTAAAAAACACAAATCGTAGTAGCACGAACTACGAAGCTCTGACTTTCCCATTGCACAAGGGAATACGTAGGCACGGGGATTTTAATCCTTCGCGAGCACAATAAATAAAAATTAACTATCTCTCTGTCACAATAATAAAAAACTTAACTTTTCCCTATAGCGAATAATAAACGAATATCGATACTTAATCAGTAAAAGAAGACAATAATAATAAGTTAACATTTAAGCGCAAACTAGACTAAGAGGTTCCCGTTGAGTACAACGGACGTGAGGGGTGCCTAACACCTTCCCTTTGCGTAACTGACTCCCGAACTTAGATTAGTGGTTTCGTTGACCATTTCTTATCCTTCCTTTAAGTTATATCTATATCTCCCTTTTCTCTCGTAGAATAAATAGAATTAGGTGGCGGCTCTGTTGTTTATTTTAGGATCGTATTTTTCGAGGTGCGACATTGACACAAACACTCTTCCATGAGAGTTAACACACTTATAGCCTTTGTGAGTATTGCTATAACCCAAAAATACACGCCTAGTTGTGTGAAATTGAAGCTTGTGTAGATTTTAAGGTTTGAGGAAAGGGTAACAAACACAGCCAAACGGTTTCAAGGTCGTGTAGTCAGGTTCTTTATTGAACAATAGTGAGTAAGGACTTTTATTTGGATTTATAGATGACGGAAGTCTATTTATGAGGTAAACAGCAGTAGAGAAAGCTTCCCACCAGTATGACATTGGCATTTTCGCCTGTGCTAACAATGTTAATCCCAGTTCAGTTACATGTCTATGTTTTCTTTCAGCCCTTCCATTTTGTTGGGAGGTGTATAGATAAGACATTCTAAATTGGATACCAGAGTCAATGAAAAGTTTTTGTACTGGTTTATATTCACCTCCACCATCACACTGAATCACTTTTATTTCCTTGTTAAATTGTTTTTCCACTAAATTTTGAACTGGTTAAAAGCATGCATAGTTTCTGATTTTTATTTTAAGGGGAAAATCAAAGTAAATCTGCTGAAATCATCAATAAAATGCACATAATATTTAAAATTTGATTTAGACAATATTGGTGCAGGGCCCCATACGTCGGTATGAATCAAATCTAATGGTTCTTTAGCATGAGAGGAAGAGGATTTAAAAGGTATCAGATGTAGTTTGCCAAACTGACATGCTTCACAAAATGTAAATTGGTCACTAGGTGATGTCTTTACATTGCAATCTTTCAGTACTTTTTCCAGTACTTTATTGTTGGGATGTCCAAGTTTCCTATGCCAAATTTCTTTGAGGGACATGTTGGCACAAGGATCTTTATTGTATGAAGGTTCTTTATTGGTTGAGAGTTGATATAGGCCATCCTTAAGCCTCCCTTTTAGAAGTTCCTTCCATGTCACTTTGTCCTTCACATAACAACAATTTTCATCAAATTCAACAAGAGCATTATTGTCAGAAGTTAACTTGGATACACTTAATAAGTTTTTGGTAATTTCAGGCACATATAGTACATTATGCAAATTAACATCATTTAACTTAGTAGAACCAGATGCCAATATTTTTAATTTATCTCCATTACCAATAAGTAGTGAGTTCTTACCATTGTTTTCACTAAGATTTCCAAGTTGGCCACCTTGATGTGTGACATGATTGGTAGCTCCATTATCAAAATACCATTGATAGTCTTGGTTGTGGTAAGGTGAGGCTATGAAGGCACCGTGGGTTCCTTGTTTTGCATTCTCATTATAGTTTTTTGGTTCTGTGTAGAACTTATCGAATCGATAGTAGCATTGAGCAGCAGTGTGACCGGCTCTATTACATATCTAACAGATAGGCCTTCCTCTTCCTCTGCCTCCTCTCATAGCTCTAAAGTTAGAACCTTTCCAATTTTGTGTTCCATGTTTGTTTCCTCTGTGCTCAGTCTTGTTGGCAAAATTTGCAGATGCATTAATTGTGAGACCACTGAATTTGTCGAGTTGATTTATTCTACTTTCAAAGGTCATCAATTGTGCTTGTAGATCAACCAAACTGAGATTGATTTCATCAGCAAGTTTGACTACTACAGGGTTGTAGTCAGCATCCAATCCATTCAAGATTTGGATCATCAGATCGGAGTTTGATATAGGTGATCCTACCAGTTTCAGTTTGTCTACAAGATTCTTCATCTTTATGAGATATTGCTCCATTTTCATATCCCATTTACGAGTGTTGTGAAACTCTAATATTAGATGGATTGTCCTTGACTTTGTATGTGCTTTAGCAAGCTTTTGAGCTTCATCCCAAACTTCCTTAGATGTTTCACAGTGGATCAATTGTGTGGCTATGTCTATTGTCATAGAGTTCATTAGCCAACCAATGAGTGCTTGATCTCGAGCAATCTAATCCTCATAGTCAGGATTGGCCTTCTTTGTTGTTTCATTTGATGTGATGAATTGATTTGGGCATTCTTTTGTTCCCAACATGTAAACATCAAGTTTGCAGCCTCTGATTAATTGAAGGACCAAGGATTTCCATAGAGGGTAGTTATCTCTATCCAGCTTGACAGAAACTATTGTGGGCATGTCATTTTTCTTTGTGTTGTCAGTGGAAGACATGGTAGGATCGAATAGAAATAAGGGAGCTTTCAAGCTTAAAGCTCTGATACCAAGTTAGAAATTTGAGAATAATGGGATGCGCTTTCATTGTATCAACAGTGCTTAAATATAGATAATAGTGTATGGTCATGATCCAATAATTAGGCTATCTATAATTACAATGATAATGACAATTGTGTCATCATGAGTTGTAATTCCTTAATTGCTTTGACTATTTTGAGTGAGTTCGGCATGATACTTGCAAACACTCTAATGCTCAAGTCAGCGATTGTCAAATGTGAGAGGTATAAAGTAAATAAAATGTGTGTGCACCTTGATTTGAAGTAAGTTTTCCCATATATAGGGATTTCTCTAGGGTTTTAAGTTATGTTCTTGAGGGTCAAATGTTGGACACGATGTTGGAATAACTGGTCCAACTTGTTAAACCAATATTACAACAACAATAATATAATGCAGAAAGCAATAAAATAACTCAGTTCGGTGGAACCACACATACGTCTGGAGGGCTCTCTACACAAGAAAGGAAATTCACTACTTCGAATTAGTACAATTAGTCTTCTATGAACATCAACCTCGTGATTTTCAATGCCTCTTCCTAATCCGAGTGACTTCCTATTTAGGACTCCCCCTAAATATGAGAACTCCTCTCACTTTATCTCAATCATTAATACCATGTGATCAACTTTAATAAAAACAATCTCGAATCTTGAATTTATAACTCAACTAAGACAAATCAAAAATTATGTCAAGTTACTGAAACATAGAGTGGTGTACACAAACATGTTGAATTTACAATTCAATTAAGATAAACCAACAACTATGTCAAGTTAGTGAAACAATAATGTGGTGTACAATAATTAGATTTAACACTAATACTTATGATGAAATTAACATGGAATGTAAGAAACAAAAGACTCACAAATCCTATGCACTAAGAACTTGATCTTATGTAACAAACTCTAGTCAAAACATGAGAATTGAGTCTCCTTGTATAGAAATGTCTTCAGGGTTTTTTCTCCTTAGATATATGCATTTAAGTTGTCCTGAATAATAGCTTATTCAATTGGATTTAATTTGCTCCATAAATCTCTCAACAAAAGTTATGATTTTGTTATATTTTAAGTTCAAATTTAAATCTCTATTTAAATCGGATTTGATTTTCAGCACTTGTCAAACAAATCATGCTGACATTACCAAATAATCTACAACAAATCCGATTGACATTCAATTAATTCTTTTGCACTAAACAACATCCATCATGTCCTATTGACAATAGCCAGATATTGGAGTGCACACATGTTGGAACATCGTGTTTTACATGCTACACCAATACATCCAAATGAACTATTTTCCATGAATCATAGATCTTCTTTGTAGAGTGAATCTTGTATATAATAATTACGAACCAAAACTGCAATAACATTTGTCTATATCCAGATACCAGATGTTGCAGTGCACATGTTAGAATATAGTGTTCCACATGTGTCCCTTATGCACCAGAAACAACTTTAGAATTTAATTCATTTTTTACACAGAATATTAAAGTAAAAATATATAACAAATTTTGAATTTAATTCATCGTTATCACTGTCAGTGAAGAACAAATGTTGGATATCTTAAGGAAGAACAAATATTGGGAATCCTCGATTCATTGATCTTGATGAAGATCAAATATTGGATGCAAAACATTCTCCATGCATTTTGCATTCATTTATTTCTCATATAAAACAAAACAAAAATTAGATAATAAAACAAATATTCAATTATATGATTATTTAAGAATACAAACCTTTTTTAAGTTTCAAAATTTCTATCATAGATAAAAATTTCTAAATAAAATAAACGCTTTTTTAAATTTCAAAATTTTCATGTCAAATGTTTCATTATCAATTTTTAATATTCAAAATGCTTTTAAAATGAGGGTTTTAAGTTTCACATAGATCACTAATGACAATGTCTTGAACATTGATTCTCATTAAATGAACGACAAAGATTTGTTTGAGGACGGTGAAGAAACTCAATAAATACACTCATATTTTGTATCAGTTATTACTCAAAACCGAGGTAAAATGTGTTTCTTTTTAAATAAAATATACAATAAAATATGTTTCATCCCAAGCGTCACATAACACTCGGTTTCTATAAAAACCCGGGGGATTTTTTTTTTAAGTACATTGTTGACAAAAAATATTAAAATAAATTATTTAAACAAATCCAAATTTTGACAATGGATTCTTGGAGAACAACAAATCTATTCAAAATTCTAATAAGTTGTTTGTTCCTACCAAGAGAAAAAAATTGTACTTGCAATCCATTTCAGAGAGATTTCATTATCTTGAGCAAATGTTTTGATGACAAATACTTTCACATGAAAGAGAATAAGATGAATGTGTTTAGGAATAAATTTTTCAATATTGTCAACCGAGTAAAGCAATAAATTAATGAATATTTTCTTTGATTGACAAATAGGGAAGTTATTCCAAAAGTACAACAACATCAACACCATTATGTTATGAAGAATTACAAGAGCAAAAAAATGCTTTTGTTCAAGATAGAAAAACATTGAAGATTTTTTTGTCTTGCAAATGATGCGTACAAGTTTGGATCAATTACATATGATTTTGGTTAATGGTAAAATCTGATTAACAATTGCTTTTATAGTAAAATTTGATAATATAATTTCTTAGTTATTAACTATAAACTGAACGAAATAGATCATTAATTTAAAATATATATAAAAAAAAGATATTGTTTTTAAAGAAATAAAAACATAAATTGTTGTTGTTAGGATTCAAAACATGTCCTAAATTATTTTTCAACTCGATTATATTTAAAAACAGAGGGAATATGTGATTTTTATTAATTTTTTTAAATATGGCACGCCTTGGCCTTATACCTCGGTTTTTTGTGGGGTGAGGTGAAAACCTTGTCATAAAATGTATTATTTGTAACAACGTCTAGTAGATTATACAATCTTTGAAGTTTATTATTTGGCAAGGTGATTTCTGATAAGTATCAATGTGTAATGGCTGCGAAGGTCAGACAATATGATAATGGTTTCCACAGGAAAAATGAAGCCAAAGTTTGGAGTTTCAAGAGATGGGTAAAAGATGTCATAGAACTTGGTTTTCTCTAAGGTGGGGGACAAGAGAAATGAGAAATCGAAAAACTCTAGAGCATGATGTTGATGTCCAAAGAGAGAGTTTGAAGGAAGTCTCTTCCTTGAAGAAGAGTATGGAGTATATGCAATAGGCATATGAAGACAAAAACACGGTGATTAGAAAGTTGGAGAATTATGGGACCGTGAACTATTAAGAACATATGAATCATAACTAAATACACTATATGGTGCATGTTGGTAAACACACATTCATAAAAACAAGTGGGGTATAAGGGCTTGTTACCCTACAAGATGGAGAGGAGGTTAACCTGCAAAGTTAGTACTCCAACGTTAAAGTCAATATGTGAGGGAAAAAAGAGAAGTGAAATTGAATTTGAAAATTTGTTACTTGAATTTGGCGTCTTCTCTATATATAGTAGAAAAGAAATAACAAACTTGTTAGTAGTTATGAATGAATTACAGAGAATCATTGGATGCACTTACAATTGAGATATTTGTTATTGTTATGTGTAGGGGTGGTAAAATGGGTCGTGACCCGTCAGACCGGCCCGCACACCAACCAAAAAATAGCGGGTTGGGTTGGAATTTTGGGTCTGCCGCCCACCAAAGCTCATCCCGCTAAAGATCGCCACCCACCAAAGTCTGCACCGCCATAACTCGCCGCCCCCAGAGCCCACTGCACCTATTTGTTCAACTTATCCCACCATAAATCCACTCTTTTTTAGTTAATTATAGTAATTCGAATTCTTGATGGTTTTATTTTGTACGTTTATTTGAGAATATATGTAATATTTTTTAAATTAAAATTTGTTAAAAAACATGATTTTTAAAAATTCTTCTAAAAAATAAGTGAAAAATCTAATTAAAATGTAAAAACAAATATATTAATCTATTAAAAAATGAAAAAAAATAAATAAATAGAAAAGAAGGCGGACAAGTCCGCTGCCTGCCAACCCGCCACCTTGACGGTGTGAGTTAGATTTCTGTGCCCATTTCCATTTGGAGGGCATACCCGTCCCACCTTATTTTTACGGGCTTAAGACGGAGTGAGCAGGCGGCCCGTTTTGCCATCCATATTTATGTGAAGAACTCTCACACGCTAGGAAGATTCCTTCATGTGAAGAACTCTCATACGCTAGGAAGATTCTTGAAGGAATCGTTTTTTTCTCAAAGTTGTCTATTGGGGTCAATTTGATTGGCCCAGTATTGTTTCTTATTTATTTTTTGTATCACCTCAACTAAAATAGAATGATATATTTTGTAAAATTTTCTATTATTATCAATGTTACTAACATATGGATGAATTTTTATAGAAATTACATGTTTTGTTTTATCCAATTAAAAATGTGCGTAATTATATTTATTGTGATAAAAAAATTATAACCTAACAAAATTATAAAAAACATTTTTATTTAAACACAACCTACAAACTTAATCCAATCTATAAATGACCGGTTTAGAATAGGGTTTGATGGTAGAATTGCTGATTAGATGATTATCTCAATTCATTAAAATTCGAACTATTTGAATAAAAAATTAGGTCAAATCCAATCCAATTCCAAACCGGATAGACCCCTAACATTTACAAATCTGATATGGTACAATATGCATAATTGAGTTCACGCACCGTGTAATACTTTAGTTTCAAATATAATTCATTTAGTTGCTATGATTGATTCCTAAAAATATGGAGTAGATAATACACTTTTAATTTAAATAGTCAAAATTGCTTTTAGACCGTTGCACTATTCTTCTATTTAATTTGACCATGGAAAATAGAAACGCAACAATCTAAGTGCTTCTTTTGACACGATGCGCAAATCGTAATCAATCAAATCATGCACACAGTATAATAAAATAGTCCAAAAACAAAAGAGAAGCATGTAAAGAGATTAAGAACATTTACTTTTAACAAAAGACAACAAATGGGACAGGATTACCAACAAAAAGAAACAATCCAACCAACAACATTATACTTTTATCTAGCCATTCGAGAAGAATAAAATTATCCAATTCTATAATCTAATTATTTTATACCAAAACCCCACCTCTAATATGCCAAAACAGATCCCTTAAAATATCACATAAAGCATCATAATAAAATATTTCGTACAGAATCTTGGTAAATCATCATTAAAATATTACCTGGAAGTGTGAGATTCAAAGACAGAATCATACTAATATTCATATTCATTGCTTGTGTTTGGGTTTTGGTTTTGGTTTTGGATAATCAAAAGGTAAAGAAGAAACTCCATTATCCTCTAGATCCGGGTGTACGAAACCATATTTACGCATAACCTGATTATCAGCGAAATTAAGCGCACTGCGCATCCCGTTCCAACAAGCCTCCGCCGTGTACATTTCATTATACTTCCCACTACACGGCTGACAACCCGTAAAATGCGTAACAAACGGTTTTCTCCAACTACCTTTCCCGTAACCCGCTTCTTTCAAAAACTCTTCTCTAACCGCACCGTAAACTTCACTCACTTTCTCCGCGTGACGCCTCCTTAACCTACGCACCCCTTTCTCAATCTCGTTATATTTCATACTAATATTCTCGAATGTTCCTACGATTTCTTCCCAGTAACCTTCGAAATAATATTCACCTTCTAAGTAAATCCTATCCGCCCATTTCTCTTTCTCGATCGCGATCAAGTAAGCGAGGCCCGTTTGATCGTCTGACTCCGGGAAGAATTTGTCTTTGAAAATTGACCGGAGAGTTTTACCCCATTTTTCATATTCTGGGCTTTGTGGGCCCATTCCGGCCCATGCATCCATTAAATCCAACGACCACTGACAGTTTCTGATTAAGAACACGCCGGCGTTTAAACCCGTCCAGCTACGTTTCTCGTGGATTAAATGTGGCCAACCGTGGACAACGAGGTTGTGATTCTTGTAACGTTGGAGAGGAAGCTTGAACTCCATGTCGGTGAATAACGCGTCTGAGTCAACCCACCAGATCCACTCGGCTTCTGGGTGGGCCATCATTGCGGCTTTAACGACAGGGTATTTAGCCCAGTAAGCAAACATTTTAGGATGTAAAAAAGCGTTGTTGTAGAAAATGTCGTAACCGTGAATACGACAATAATCCACTTTGTTTTTGAAGAATCTTAGTAATAAATGGTCGCCGATTGGGTTTTTACACGGGGAGGGTTGTGATCCGGTGATCATTAGAACTTTTTCTTTATCTGAGAAAGAAGGGTGAAGTTCTAGCCATTCTTTTCGTTTCTCGTCCCAGTTTTGGACATTGTCGTCCATGTTGTACCCCATTTCGGGATCGTCGTAGAATGTTTGGTCCGGTGGGTCGAAGAGAAAGTCAGGAGTGGAATATGAAACGGCGTTGTTTTGTTGAGATTTTAAAGTAGGGTTTTCGTTTGGGATGGGGATTGTTAAAGTGGAAAAACCCCAAACCAGTAAAAGAGCTGAGAGTGCTCCTCCGAGGAAGAGGAAGCCGTCGGAGAACCATGGAGAGGAAGATTTGTTTTTGAGAGTGGGTTTGGCCATGATGGAAGAATAGTGAGAGTGGGAAAGTTCTGTTGTGACCATTTTTTAGGTTCCGTGGAAACGGTGGTGGTGGTTGGGTGAGGTTGGTTTGTGGAGGTGTGAGTAGCAAAGAAAATGTGGAGTACTTAAAATGGTGAGAGATTGATTGTAGTAACTTGAGGAAAACAAAAGGGTGAGTGAGTGAGGGAAGTGTGAAGTTTGGGTGATTGTTTTGTCGTTTTATTTAAAGAGGCGATGCGTATCGTCTAAAGCATGCTCAAATTGAGAATCGAAACTATTGGAATGGAAATTACTAGTAATAAAGGGTCAAGGAAGCTTTAATTTATTTATTTAGAAAATCAAGGAAATATTTATCCTTAATTAATTAAAAAAGTAGTTTAGTAAAAAAATTGATTTTATAATTATCATTAGTATCTGGCTCTGTTTTATTGGATTGTTGAGATTTGAGAGTGATGGGAGAAGAAGATAGGAGTATATGACCGAGTGAAGAGGCAACTTTGAAATTACAGTTATGTTGCCAATTTGATTTGATTAGCGTGCTATCTTGATCACGTCGTGATTCAAGCTGCGGCTAATTTCCAAAGATTGTCGGTATATTCAAATCCCAACTTCACTTTTCTCCAAATGCATGGACTCACATCACAAGTACTTTAACGACGTTAAGATATCAAATCATGTAAATTTTGTGATGGAAAGAAAGTGTTCAATTTATTCAAAGTATTGATTAATGTCTTACATTAGTTTGACTTAGTCATACAGAGTTACACTTTGTAATTTCCAAAGTAGTGCGTAATTCCTTTATCTATAATATTTTCTAAAAAAACATGCTCTTCCTATTTTCAATACAATTTGCAAAAATATACCACACAAACCTTCTGGAACAAGCTTGGACTTAGGGGTTATTTGGTAAGACATTAAAAAGAGTTTTTAGTTTTTAGTTTTTTAACTCTTATTAATAAAAAAATCTGTTTGATAACTATTTTTTAGCTTGTAACTTTTTTACTAGTTTTTAGCTTTCTTTTTAAAAGTTATTTGAAGTAGCTTTTGAGTTTATAGCTTTTAACTTGTGATTTTTTCTTTCATTTATATATTCGTTATTTTATCAAAAACTCAATTTTACCCTTTATATTAATATAATTTAAATTAAAATAATTGCATTTTAGTTGAGGGAATAAAACAAATTAGTCATTATATTTACGGAACAAATTTATGATGCAATCTATCTTCCGTTTTGTTATTAATGAAATATTTTGATTCATTAAAATGAATTTTTTTTTTTTACTTTCAAATTATTATTTTAATTATTTATTACTTGAGTTTTTATTATTAATGTTTTTTTATAAATATGATAATGAATGATTTAATATATTTGATTATTAGTAGCCATATCATGAATTTTGAGAGGAAAAAAAGAGATAAAAGTATGCATTTTATTGAAATATGAGATCAAATGGAAATATTTTTATTTTAGATATTTAAATTTCATTACAAAATTTATATGTAAGTATTAATATATTTTTGTGGTATATTTAATTTTATAGATATATTTAAAATTTGCATTTCATTGTTAATATGTTTATTTTTGTTGAATAAAAATTAATTTGATAAATATGACCACTTTTTTTTTAATTAATAATGTCTTTTTATGTAATTTTATATTTATCAGCTAGTGTAACTGTTAATTTACCAAACACTCAAATTAACTTATCAGTTATAAGTTATCAGCTATAAGTCATCAGCTACCAGCTATCATCTAGCTTTTCAGTTATCATCTAATTTTACCAAACAGAGCCTTGGGAGCAAACGATTTTTTTTTAAATAATCATATTTTTCAATTAATTTTTTAAGATGACAATAATTCCAAAGAAATAAAATACAAAACTAATCATGTTTCAAAAAAAATAGCTTATAAGAAGAATAGTCAAACCAAATGACACATGCATATATTTATTGTACACAAGCGCCAACATGCATGCATGACACATATTTATAGTACGCATCATTGTATGTGGCGTATACATACATCCTCTAGGAGCATGCGTCACAAGCGCCAGCATGCATGACACATATTTATAGTACGCATCATTGTATGTGGCGTATACATACATCCTCTAGGAGCATGTGTCACATGCAGTGACTATAACATTGAACCTAAACAATACAGTAGTCATTGCATGTGGCTACTGCATTGAACCTAAAGGCGTGTTTTATAAGTATGCGTCATAATGTTGGCGCTTGTGTACAACAAATGTATGCATGTGCCATTGGATATGGCAATTCCTCCTGTCAATTATTTTTTTTATTTGAAACATAGTTAATTTCAAATTTATTTTAAAGTTATAGTTATTTTGGAAAATTAATTAAAAATTATGGTTATTTAAAAAAAATCGCAGCAAACACTTTAACAAAGAGGATCCTCAAATTTGGTGGATTTTGATCATGAGATCCCTTATACTCTTCTTACTAAAACTTGTTTCCACACAATCATTATAGTGAATTAAGAAAATTAAGGGTTAATGAGGTAATTGGAAAGAATGGTGTAGACAACCCTAAGGATATATTGATTGTAAGAGAAATTAGTCTAGTTTTATTAGTACATGAAAATTTAGATAAGAATTATAAAGGGAAAAAAGTAAAAGCTAGGATTTTGAACAGGGAAGCCACAAAGATTTCTTGATTCATTATCAATTGATAGAAATCTAAGGTAAGGGGGTGAAAGGGCTACCAATCTGGATGTAATGCAGGAATCATATAGATGAGAGATCCTTATTCTCTTTAGGGCAATTGGGATGTGATTGATTCTAAATTTTCTATGAAGTTTTGATGTTGTTGGTTGTTATTGTGATGTAATTCGTGTGCCTATATATGAATTAAGATGGATGTTTCCCACCATGTTTGAGGGTTTGGAAGTTTTTTGGGTAAAAATGAATTGAGTGAATTGCATGTTAGTCATGGATAAATGAGGTTTTGTTGAATTAGATATTAAGAGATGATAAAAATCCATATGATTTCATGTAAAATGATGATTGATATGTTTTAGGACTATTAAAATTCAAAATTTGGGGTTTGTGACTTTATGAAAGGCTGAAAAACAATGAGCGGGCGAACAAAATCGCGAGAAATTTAGGGAGTTTTGGGCGTTGCTACGGGACGTAACACGTGCTACGGCCCACCAAAGGAGCCATCTTGTTTTGTAGCAGAGGCGTGCCCAAAATAAGTGTTTCTGTTCTGGAAAGTGTTATGGGTTATAGCACGTGCTACAAGAGGTCGTAGCAACCCCCTTGATTTTGTACAGAGTGAGACATTTTCAAGCGTAACTTGAGTTTCATGATTCCTTTTGAGACGTCGATCGAAGCGTTAGAAAGTTAACACGTAGAGTTACATCATGGTAGTGTTTGACGAAAGGTTTGAGTTGTGGTCATTTATCTACTGTAGGAATATTTGTGATGATTTGTATGATCGGTTAGCAAATCTTTATGTGTATGCGATGATGTGTTGTTGTTTTGGTGGAGTGACATCAATAAATGCTTATGAATTTATTTGCTTGAGTTGTTGTTGTTTGTTATTGTTTAGTGATGTCGTGACATGGATTGATTGTTGAGTATGATGAATGATATGTTGCATAAATGGTGAGATGTGTATGTGGATCCTTTTGATGAACCTTTTTTGTGATAATGCATGTTGTCGAGAGTCATGCATCATAGTGTACAAATTTTGGTCAAGTTTCAGTGTACTCCAGTCTGGTGGTAAGGATCGGGAGCGAGTAGTCAGTTCTATGTAGGAATCGGTGAAGCGTTACCTATGATGTTGGTGACGAACTTTGGTATGCTCTTGTCCTATGGTAGGGATCGGAAGCAAGTAGTCGGTTTATGGTGGGAATTGTTGAAGCATTATCCATGGTGATTGTAACAATTTGGTGTGCTCTGGTTCTATGGTGGAGATCGGGAGCAAGGTGAACCTGAGTTTTCATGAATAGTACCACGTGCATAACGAATTGGTTGTGAAGTACATTTACATACATGATTGCATATCTAGTTTATTGTTCATGATGTTTTGATTGGGTGTGAATATGTAAATGTTGTCATGATTTGGGTGTGAGAACATGTTGTTGATGGATGTGTAATGAATGTGTGTTTGTTGTATATTCTTTACTTTTGCATTTCTTAGACTATTTACATTGGCTTGTTTTTTCTTACCCCATTTACTCTGATGTTGTCCACCATGGACATCTTGCAGATACTTAGGAGTAGAGTTTGTTGTAATAAACTAAAGTTAGCTCTCGGATGTTACTTCGTTTAGTTCATCGTTATTTTAGAAGTTTGGCTATGATCCTATAACATCGGGGATAAGAACGTTTGATTGCTTTATTCAGTTTGTATTTTGCTAATCGAGAGTTGTATGTTATGCTCTTGACATTTTGAGCTTATGTTATAGTGGAGATTTTTGCCACATTGTTTTATTTCAAATAAGGTATTTTATTGAGACTTAATTATTGTGAAGCATGTTTGTTTGATAATTTTTGTTGCGATGATATCCTAAGTGAGGGTGAGCATGCAATGACAATTGTATTAGAATGTTTTATCCTATTTGATATGTGTATCGAGTAGGTGATGTTTTATGAAAGGTGACATCCTAAATGTGTGCATTATGATCAATGCTTGATTTATTCTATAATTTATCTATTACTGGATTTAGGGTGTAACATTTGTCGCCTCTCTAGGAAATGTTTTTACGTTGGACTTCACGACGAAGATCCTTGCCACCCTTTGGGGCAGTACAAATGAGACATCCAACGACTCACCTGTGGGACCTAGCGTTTCCTCGGGTGGCATCAGACATGGAAGTTACGCTCAAGAGACGCGACCGAAGTCTAGGCTAGGAAACTTAATCACAAATCTTGTCTGAGGGTTTGATAGAAGTCTCGTATGAGGGGTAAAAACGTTGTTAAGGTCTTAGAATAAAAAAGTACAAATATACTTGCAAGCGTGACAAAAGCCCGTACAAATTTTTACTTTTTTTGTTGCAGTCTATTTGTACTTCGATTTTTACCCCAAATGTAAATCTAAAATACTTACACCAAATTTCAACCTTTAATAAGATTGGATCAAATGTTGATATTAAATAAAAGGAAATAAATAAATAATACATAGTCATTTCTTTTTTCTAAAAAGTAGATTACTCATATAAGTGTTTCATGTATTCATATTAACAATTGAAATTTGACATAAAACTTTTAAACTTACACCAGATATAAGTGGACCATGAATATATATATATATATATATATATATATATATATATATATATATATATATATATATATATATATATATATATATATATATATATATATATATATATATAAAGGCGTTGGCTGGTTCCTAACTATCGCATTAAGTTACTTTGTATTGTGTTTCACAGACATTTTATGCTCCCGAGGACACGTTGAAAGCGAACCATACACTGCCCCCACCAAGCTTCCTAACTCCCTCTCAAATTTCACTATCTAGCTTTCTTTTCTCTGTACAACAAAAACTAGCATGATATAACTCATCAAAATACGGTACTGTAAAAAATTTCACGAGAAAAAGCTTTGTACCCGATAATCATTTCGTTTCATTTTTATGTAAAGGATCCACACTACATCATTTCTCATAGAATGGAGGATCATTAGATAGTTCATCTCGAGACCAATGCATAAAATTTTCTTACTTGAAATGATTTACAAACATGGGGTCCCCCATAACTTCATTTTTTGTGTGATGAATCCATAATTCCGGATATTTAAGTAGTTAATGAATGAATAATGAACACGTAGCTTCAGTAAACTTTTGACGAGTAACAGTCTTTTCTAAGTAGATGAAATGATTCTAGTGCATTAGTATATTGCCTTCAATCATGCACTAATTAAGGGTCGTTCAGCACCTAAAGCCCTTATATGCGTTTTAAAGTACCCCAAAGCAAGACAAAGAGATAGGGTAAACTTATAAAGGGTCATATAATTAGTGGTGGTATCATCATTACCAATATCACTCGAATCAAAATATAAAGTTGCGCTCATTGTGGTTTATCATACCAAGAAATTAGTCTATTAAATTAAGGATGGAAAATAAAATACATTTACCATATAAAAATGTATAAATTCTTTCTCATAAAATATAGAATGAAAGTGTACATTCTCTAAATAATATATAATAAAGTACCCATTAACAACATCCCACTCACAGCCACTATCCATAAGAAAGGGTATTAGAAATGGAAGGTGCTACTACACTAGAGGAGGTTATATCTCCACTTCCATATCAAACTAAAAAGATAAAAGGAAAGACAAATTCTTCCTAACGACAAAATTAATAATGTATGAGTTTGGATCCATGTTTGTTCTACAAATTTATTCCAATACAAGTTTAAAGTGAAAATGGTGAAGTTACAAAACTAAACTTCTATAAAAATGTGAAAAATCATTGGGATTTTGTAAAAGTCACTGCTAAACCAAACGAATAATTTTTTCTATTGCCGTTTTGTGGGGATTGCTTATAAACTATTTTTAATCTGGATTTTTAAATTTGAGTAGAATTTCAAATAAAAGCTGAATATAAGATAAACTTGAGTTGAAAAATTGAAAAGAATTTATTTAAGACAATATGGTAACTTATCTTCAAATTCCATCTAATTCAAATAATTAGTATGCTTCTACTAGTCAGGAGATTATACTGACCTCTAATATCATGCACAAAATAGTTGTCAATAAGGTTGATGATGATGAAAGAAATGATCCGGCTAATGAGTGAAAATAGAGATGGTGGTGATTGTTATAGTTTTAATATTTATATAAGTACACAAACATTAATTTGTAAATTAGAAATTTTACTTTGTACCTAAAGCTCCAATATTTTTACATATTTTATAATATTTTAATTTTAATCTTTCTATTTTTTATTTAATTATTTTTAACTTTTACCTTGTATCCCTATATTTGTTTCAATAACCCTACATATTTTTAATTTTCAATTTTATTCTACATTTACTCCAATATCCCTATTATAAATATTTATTTTTCAATACTATTATATTATTTATTTTGTCATCTCACTAATATATTTTTGTAACGGATAAATATGAACGAAGGATTTCGCTTACCGCCACACAGTAAATTGGCAGAATAATCGCACATCAGATGCAACATCTTGGATAACATGATTCTCTGAACGGTTACAATATTGACACAAGCTTACACCGATTCTCCAAAAACATATTATATTATGATATATTTTCATGTTTTTTTTTATATTTCCAATGCACGATTGTTTACATGATATTTTTTTATGAATTCATCTAAATAATTATAAATAATATAAGTTGGATCAATAGAGTACTATATAAGTATGTCTGAATATAAAAAAAAAAAAAAAAAAAAAAAAAGAGAATCATGTTGTTCCTGCTGGTATAGATGCGTCATAATTGACCTTCCATCAGGCAATCACTGATGAATATATCTGTCGCGTCCTCTAATGTGAGATACTGAAAAAATAAACCAAAATAAAATTAAAAAACATAAACAAAATAAAAAATTGAATAAAAAAAACGAAACTCAACCGGAAGTATCCAACACATGTGTAAACCAGAAGTAACAATATAGCTACTTCCGGTGTGTAACTAGAAAAAAACAAATCAAATCGGAAGTAGCAATACAACTACTTCCGACGTGTAAACGAAAAAAATTAATAAACTGGTTTTAGCTTACTTATTAGTTCCGTGTAAAACCCTAAGTCGGATATCTTGTTGCTGGGTGTTCTAGGAGTATAATCTATTTTTCAAAAATTTAATTTTTGAATTACACACTATTTATATGAGGATATTTTCGCCTAAAAAAATTATACGTAGGGGTATTGTGATAAACGTAGGGGTACAAAGTAAATTTCCGTAAATTAAGTGTTGGTCAGTGATCCAATGATACGGCTTTAGGTTCGGAATTTTAGTTTCACAATTTAAAAATATTTAGATTCAGAATTTTAGTTTCACAATTTAAAAATATTTAATTTTTAAATATTTTTAATAAAAAAATCATTAATTATTAATAAAAATAAAAATAAAAATGATTATTTATTTATTAATCCAATAAAATAATAATAAATAAATAAATATTTTTATTTACGATATTCTAGATTTCAAATAGTACAATTTTATGAGGAAAAAAAGCTTAACATGTATTAATTCTAAAATTCAAAAGTGTAAGTTTTAAGAATTCTAGAATTTAAAGAGTGTAATTTTATATATTTCAAAATAGAAGTTGAGAAAGAGGAGTTTGAATGGTAGCATTCAGAAACACACTCTGAATTCTTTAATTAAAAACATTGCTATTTTTTAAATTTCAAGAGGCACAAGAGGGGTGTGGGAAAAGAAATACTCACAAAATTGTGGTCCTTGAATCAGTTCACTAGGACCATGTACTCTAGCATGCAGGTCCATGAATACCACATTCTGGGGTGAATTTCTTAATCTATCTCATAATATTTTCAATTATCTGATGCATTTTTTTTATGTCCCCTGCTTTCGGAGATATATATCCAAATACACCACTTTTTTTTACGCTGGATGTTTCCGGAAATACATCTGCGAAAAAAATTCCATAAATTCATCTCTAAAATCTTATCAGAATAGTTTTTTTTTAAATAAATTCAGTTTTGTTAGTCGCAAATACAAATTAATTGTTGCAGATGAATATACAATAACATATAAACTTAAAATAATATATATATATATATATATATATATATATATATATATATATATATATATATATATATATATATATATAAGTCATATGCCATAAACATCATCAAAAAACACTACATCAATGTCATTAAAATAAACACCACAATAACTACTGTGTGTGCCAGACAATATTTGCACTCTCTCCTCTGTTTGTGCCTCTACCGTCTCCTCGACCGTCCGGTCTGCGTCCTCGATCGTCGATCTCATCCGTCCTGACGCGATGTTTGCGGTACATAAGCGCCCCCCCCCCCCCTCAGCCACCATCATCATGTCATCCACTACACGCCTGACCCCAGACCCCTCGGGAAAGAAACCGACCTCAATGTCTGTCCGTTCAATCGTAACGGTCTCACGACAACAAGGCAACACATCCTGAGTGTGGTCCAACTGAGATTGTTGCTCCTCTAATGTCTCCTGATGAGTTGGTCTGGGCGGTGATCCCTATGCATTCGATACCATGTAGGGGTGGGAGACAGTAAAGTACCACATGATGTAGTCATCGACGCAACTTCAGTCTCTATCAGATCTGATCGCCCGAGCCTCATCCGGTACCATGTGGTTCCGATAGTCACTAAATAACTCATTTATCTGTCTATAGGTCAGGCCGAGAGGAGCGGAGATAGCAGGGTGTCTGGGTATGGTCTGAGTACAACTGAATTATCGCATGACGCGCTCAGGAAGATATGACAAATTGGTGGTCAGATTGCATGCCAACCATCCATTAAATAGTGAGGTGTCATCAAAGGGTGCGTCTGGTGGTTAGCTATGTATACGTCGTATCAGATGTCCTCAACAACGATGCGGTCGAGATAGACTCCGTACGGGTCGACCGATTGGTTCCCTCTAAGCGGTAAAAAGGCATGTGCACGTGGTCAGTCCTCTGTGTACTCATGCACACTCCCTCATCCAGATATCATCGAAAAGTGTTAGAAGATCTAAGCCTGAAAAAGAAGAAAAAAAACATTGGTATCAAGCTTTATCACGAATATATAATGAAAAAAAATGAAAAAAAAATTCAAAGGGTGTAAGATTGTTACCACTTATAGTGAACAACTGACTGCGACAATCCTAGTATTCCACAAGCATCCCTCTGAGAGTCTCAAATATGTGTGTGCCAACATAGCCGCCCCCCAATTGTACTCATGGATTTGTGCGGGATCAAAAAAGTACCTGAGGTAAGCTACATCGGTATATGAGGAGCTCGTGTCCACAAACAGTTGTGTGTCAACCAAATATAAAAAGTAACATCTCAGCGCATGCTATCTGTGTATCTCGACCTCAGCTAGATCACCATTTTTCTGTCCTGCAACAGCCAGCGCCTCATCAAATTTACGGATCGGGGTGGAGAACCTCACATGATCCCTGTGGGTCTTATCCACCTCCTCCAACGCATCATGTGGATCACCCTCGAGCTCCTCAACCATAAGCTTTCTCGCCTCCTCCTTCGTCATCCTACTGTGAGGAAGGAGGGTACCCCTGATCGGTATATGTAATAGATATGAGATGTGGTCAAGGGTAATGTCGTTATGCGGTAGATGGAAGGAGGACGTCTCAAGGTGTCATTTCTCCGCAAAAGCAATGAGCATCCTGTTGTGGATCAGGTCGTACCCAATCTCACAAAGGTCCTTCAATACAGAGTCAGCAAGGACAGTTTGGAACCAATCCTCATGTGGCTTAGGCAACCTCTTCCTTCCATGGTTATAGAACTTTTGGGCGTCACATGTCTGGAAATTTACAATGAAAACAATTTTAATGAGAAACAATGTTACAGATGATAAATTTCTAATGAGAAAAAAAGAAATAATATGAGTAATGTTACTTCTCCATCCCAGACATGTCGGGTGGCACGTTCGGCGTACCCTGTCAGCAAGGACATATCGAATGGATCCCCCAGGAAACTCTCAGGAGCATCAGCATCGTCACCAACATCCTCCTGTGTAAGCTCATCACCCTCTGGAGGTGGTACCGGATTAGCATCTCGCTCTGGTAGTGGGATAGGACTATCCTAACGTGGCCTGCGTGAGGACGGGGTCTGTGATGAACCCTCAGTAGCATTCCGACGTCTCCGGGGTGAAGAAAGTGGATGATATCGTGGGATGCAAGGTCGAGGGAGTGTCATGTGCCTGTGATGTAGACGAATGTGCATCTGTCTGGGTCTGTGCACGTCGGACAGATACATGTTGGGCAACCCGTCCATGTATCAGTCGAGGTATCTATCAACCATAAAGTCTGCAAGATATAACCAATAAATTACAATTAGATACAAATTAATTGGAAAAAAAAATGAAAAAAAAACATTTTCTTGTTTTCTGATGTATACATACGGAAGACTTCCGTAAATGCATCCACGGAAGCATCCAGAATTCATAACGTCTGGGTTGTTCCGGAGCTGCATCTACGGAACATTCCTAACATTATTTGTTCCGGAGATGCACCTCTGGAACCTTCTGCAACTTCAAACAACACAACAGCGCCATTAACGTCATCAACATGTAAAAATCGACATTTGGATGCCCTAATCGTCTGTTTAAGCCAACAAACAATACCTACATTGTCTCTAAACTATGTTTCTAAAATAATCTAACGATGTCTACACCTAAGAATCTATTATAAATCGATCACAGAGAAAACTCGAAAATAATTTGAAAACTCGAAAATTTACCCATTATATTGAGCTATGGATGATTAGGAGTGTGTTGATCGTTACACATGATGCTCTGTGTCGAACTTGAGTGAAAACAGTGTGTTTTGCTGGAAATGAAAATTTTGAAGTTGAGAATGATGGAGAGGAGTTTGAAGAAGATGAAAAATGAAGAATGAGGGAGGAGAAGGGTCTGGCGTGAAGTGTATCAACAAATGTTCTAGAGATATATAAATAGAAATATTTTGTAGATATATCTCTGGAACAAACCAACGTTAAATAAAAAAATGGTGCGTCCGGAGATAAATCTCCTAAATCAACGAGACTTTTTTGAAAACGCACATGATGCGTAATTCCCATAGGATAGGATGGGGTAAGAAATTCTCTTCAGTGTTAGCCAAATTTGCTGCTAAGATCATTTCCGCCCAGGCCCAATAAGTTCATTTCTGGTTCATTTTGTAAGAAGAGAGTGCAAAGTACAAATGCTATCTCTGCATATGTAGACGAGCTTAACCAACAAAAAGAAAAGCACATGAGGACAAGAATTAAGAATAAGAAATGGAGTAGGTACTGATTCAATCTATATATTGTAATGTTCTTGCTGTTTTTTCTTTTACAATGTTGCCAAAATAAGAAAAAGAGTAGTTGTCGACTCTTGATTGCAGAATCTTGTATTAGTAGTTTGCTAATGAAATAAGCAAAATCCAAATCGGTACTGATGAAATAAGCAATAAATTGGAGATTTGTTTGCTTCTTCCACACAGCACTATAGTTTAAACAAATCTTCCACGGCTCTTTGGCATTATCTTTGTACATTTGACTTGGTATTTTCTACACAGTTAGTTGTCTTCAAAAGCAAGTAAGTCTATTATGAAGCTTCTGATCTTTCTTAGACAAAATGAAGCTTCTCCAACTTAAGATCAAATATTCAAAACTTATATTATAGTAATTAAATAAGTTATTTTGGCCTCAAGCCCTTTTGGAAATTTCTCAGAAGTTTAGATAAGTGCAGAGAATAATATATCATAAAAATATATGAATTTAAATTCTGTAAACCAAATGAAAAGCATGGAAATTGATTATTCTAAATGTGTATTATACATCATGTCTATAGGCTATAGCTACATAAATATCACCTCCTCTACAATAATCACAAATTGCATCAATTAGAGGAGTGAATTTGGATACATACTACTCAAACAATCACAACAGAGAGTATTCAACATACAATCATCTCAGCTCATTAGATCAACAACCTCGAATGTCACGCCACCTGAGATAAACTAACCCTGCACGATAATGAGTGTATGCCCCGGCCACAACCAATACATGAAATAGTTGGTGACTGTGTCCAGCAATGTCAAATTTCCCAGGCATCCATCGTTCGGGAATCCTGGTGGCATAAACCAGTGCCCCGAGTCCATAGAAACAACCCATCAGAATCTCGTAACCAGTTGTGTAAAAAACCTCAGGTTCACCCCAGAACAGAAAAAGCTTGTGCAGAATAGGTCCTGCACCTGACAAACCCATTCCCAAAAAGAGGGATGCACGGATGGTGCGGAATTCTGGAGTTTGGAAAACTGGAAGGAGAGAAACCAAGATGGTGGCAATTCCCAATATAGTAATAAAGCCCATGTAAAGGTTGCAGAAAAATGGATAGCACATAAATGAGTAATATACTGGAGGATAAAAAGAGGTAGATATCAAAGCTGCAATTCCGGCATAGTCAAGCCTGAGCATAATGTATGATACGCGTTCAGAGTGGCAAGAGAGGAGATGGCAAACACTGCTAGCTAGCAAGCAAAACATGGCTCCCCCTAAAAATGCATAAAAAGGCCACCTTGTAATTGGTCTAATCACCAGTGGTGCTATTAGGTTCGCCAGGTCCTCTTTTACATTTTGCTGCACAAAATCAACAACGAAATAAGCAAAGTTGCATTGACTCCAAAAGTCTAGTTAATCATCAACAGAAACAGAAGAAAAAAAACATAGCAAAACATTTCTAATAAGAAATATGAGACATTTAATTCTGAAAATAAGGTTTCGAGCAGGAAATTTTTCATGAACTTCATTCAGTATTTTTCCTTTTTATCAAGTTTAACACTTAAGTTGTGTTTTTCATAGGACCTCTACCATATCATTTATTGCACTCCATATGAGATATATATGCATCTCATATACTTTGTACTTCAGCACATTGATTTTCAATCAATTTCTAGATATCTTAAAGAAGACTTGAAGAATCTATCCACAAAATACAGAGAAAATAACACATGCTGATATATCAAAAATTAACGTGTGAGCTAGATAACATCTCACTGCCACTCCTGGAGCCACAAAGGGATAAAAAAAGATTATAACTAGCAGTCGGATGTAAAGTAATTACCAGAACACAAACATCAGTATGATTGCTACTGGAAAATCTTACAGGCAAACAGTTATACAGAAGTTCTTTTATATGCCAGCTTGAGATTTCATCCCTGAGTCTTTGCAAATCAGGCATGGAAGGTAGGCACGTCAAAAGTTCTGATTGCAGTTTATGCAGGTCAGCATTCTTGAGGATGTCAGGCAAATGCTGTAGTGAATGAAGATCTACGACCTGCGGAACTTTCATGGCAGTGTATATGGTCAATGCCAGGAACAAGAAGAACCCAATCAAATGCCTGCAAGAGAAAACATTTTTCATTGTATGATTGAGAACAAGAGATTAGGAACAAAAGAAAAAAGCATAGTGAACTATATACTCACGAAAGAGACAAAAAATGAGAAACGAAAGTATAAAGTCAAAATCTTAAGGGCAATAGACATATTATTTAACTACACGGATAAAAGAATGGTTAAAGCTCCAAGAAAGTAGAAAAGAGAAAAGGTGACCTAACTGAATTTAGTATTTGACTTAGAGTTTTAGGCGGTCTTGTTTAAAAAAGAAACTAGGAGGTTAAGATCATTACAAGATAGAGTATTTTGATATTGATGGTTTGTGAACTCATGATCATGGCCTCATGGGCTTTGATTGCGGAAAGTGTCTTCCTTCAATGGTCACAAATACATAACAGTAAGACTGCAAGAGCATAACCTTCCAAATTCCAATACTTAAAACAAGCAAGGAAATGACACATCAAGACTTAAATTCTGGAGGGCTGAGACATTAGGTGCATCTTTCTAGCCACCTATCTGAAGGGTGCTGATTTATTCTTTTGTGCTTTTTTTCTTCTATTTGGAGAAAGAAGTAAATACAACGTACATGATGTTTTATTCTTTTAGAATATACTTTTGTTCTGCTATTTAGAGAGAAATAAACCAGTATTCATTACTCTAATGATACTACTACCAAGCAAGACAAAACTCCCAGAGTCGAAAGGCACATGATTTTCATTATCTTATGATACACACAAGTCACATCTCAACTCGAATATAAAACTGAATCTAATCAAATATGAATCTCATCTTTAATCATTATTCATTGTGATGCAAGTCACTTCTAAGTTCTAATTTTACTATGCTACTTGCTTTTACATAAAAATCTCACAGTCATTAGTAATGTATACCATAATTCATAATAAGATTTGATTCTCGATTCGAAAAATGACCTTTTGATTCACTATTTAAAAACCAAATAATTAACCATGGGAACCAATACTTAGAAATAGTGCATATATAAATCAAGAGATTGAGTTACAAACTTCAAAATTCCCATTAAAAGCTATTAGCACTAAAATCCAGTTAGAATTGAATTAACAAACTTTTAACTCACCAAGTTTGTAATTCAAATTCAATCAAAATAAACCAACAACACATCACTTACTTAACAAAAATCCTTCAAAAGAGTACATATAATTATTCAAAATTGACATGCAGAGATTAAAAAAAGGGGGAAAAAAGAAGAAGAAAGGGTGTTGTTATCTTACGTCCAAACGTTGAGAGTTTCGTTGTGGATGGTAAAGATGCTAAGCAAAACCTGCTTCATAGGCCATTCAGATCGATAGTGACCGAGAATGTATTCATTATCTCTAAGAAAAGCTGGCAAGGAATGATACTCAACAAGCTGGTACTTAACTTTCTTCCATAGCCTTTTCCCTTTGCCTTCTTTTCCAGAGCACGCTTCTCGATCCTTCTCCAACAAACCAATTGAATCTTTATCAATTGAATCTTTATCAATTGAATTATCACTCCCCATTCTCTTTCAACTCCACGATGAAATCAAATTGAATAATCTACAAAAACACAGAATTACGGAATTATAAAAGAAATTGAAATGAATGGAAGGAAATAGAATATACGAAAGGGAGAAGAGAAAAGGTACATGGTTTTGAAGAGATGAGATTTAAGAAGAGAGAAAATGCGGTGGAGAATGAAAAAAGTGATGATGAGGGATGAAAGGAGAGGATTTAAGGAAAAAGAGAAATGTGAAGAAATGTGATGTCGACGATGTTAAAGAGCGGAGAATCTTGGATGGAGATGCGGAGATGCCACCTAAGATCGTTCTTTGTTCTAATCACTTCTTTTGGGCGCACGGATTTCTTGTTATACCAACCTTTACTTTTTTCTTTAAATATCTCCATTTAGTTATTATTAAAAAATATTTCCATTAGACCAAGAATTTCCTAGTTTGTATCGATTATAATGGAATGTAATTGTTTTTGTTTTTAAAAGCTTTTATATTCTCAATTCATCATTATTATTCGTTTGTATTATTTTATAATTGGTTAATCGTGTAAAATCTTTCTATTGATAGTGTATTTCAATAAAGTTTATTTAAGATAGTTATTAAAATAGATTGAATAATCGAGATTAAGATAAATGTAAGTAAATATGAAGGTATTTAAATACATGATTTTATTAAAAAAATATTTATAAGAGTTGATTGCAAGTTCAAGATTTCTAGATTGAGTCTCTTAATTTTTTAATGTCCTTTATAATAAATTACATTCTCTTATATTGAGAAAAAAAGCAGGCTCACTTCAAATAAAGTTCAAATCACCCTAAAAGCATATAAATAAGTGGTCGACAAAGTCTAATAATGAAAGAAATAACTTGCAATCAATTGGAAAATTTGATTGTAAGTTATTTGGTGAAGAAAAAATACATATCGGAAAAATTGATTACAAGTTACTCTCACAATTTCTATTTATAAGCAAATTTTAACTTTTAAGATTCATTGAATAATTGATGTATATAACTTATATGTAGTCCAAATACATCATTTATTCAATAAACCTAAAAAAGTCAAAATTTGCTAATAAATAGGAATGGAGGGAGTATTTGGTAAAGAAAAAATACATACCGAAAAACTTAATTGCAAGTTATTTGGTGGAGAAAAAATACATACAAGAAAATAATAAATATTAAATAATAAATAATAAAATTATTTGATAAATGAAATGATTAAAATTGAAATATTCTAAAAAATATTGGGGTAGGGGGATAATGGTAAGGATATAATTATGGGTGAGAATAGGTCAGACCAACTAACAGGGGCCTAAGGCCTAGCCTACATAGGCCAAGGCCAGGCCAAAATTTTCTTAAAATAGTAAAGACCTAGGTTTTTTTATAAGCCTACTTAGATAAATAGGTCAGACCGCAAGTCATAGAAAAAATCTTATAAGCATATGAGGTCTATATTTATTAAATATGAATGAATTTATTGTTTTTATATTGTATTTTGTTCTTTATATTAAAATAAAAGAGTAAAACTTAGTTATATTTAAGAACTTATGAAAATAAGTTGAAAGAAATCCTATGAATAATGTTATAAGGTGTTTTTATAAGTTCTCTCAAACAAATCATCTCACAAAATTTATGATACTAGGTAAGCTCAGATAAGTCAATGGAAACAAACATTTAGTCTCATTATACTTTTGATTCTCTAGTCTATTTAAACATTTGTTGAATTTCTTATTTACACATATTTAAATGATATGGGCTTTTTAAGTAGGTTAATAGGTCAATCAGGATTTCGAAAAGGTCATGCTCAGGTCAAAACATAAGCCTTTGACAGGCTACAGGCTAGGCTTAGACTCATAAATTTTTAGCAGGTCAGGCTCAGGCTTTGCAAAGCCTAGCTCGGCCCAACCTGTTCCCACCCCTAGATATAAGGTAAAATTTTCTAACTAGAACATGTGTTTTTTAGAGATGACTCTTTTTTGCTAACATATGGGCTTTCCTATTGTTTTCTCTATAGGTTTTTTCATGTCACCCTCATTTTTATCTGACACCTCTTTAAGGGGGCTACGATTACGTTATCACCTTTACTACAAAATTATTACTTTTGATGAATACTTGATTTTTGACGCATCTATCGATTTTTTTAGTAATTTTTACCGTTTACGTGAAGAATTTTCGAATTTTTTCAAGTGTTTAGATATTTCGCAAAATAATTCAAAATTACCGGACATTTTGTAAAATGCTGGTAAAAATTCAAGGATTTCAGGACAAATGATGAAGAAAAACATGAAATTTAAAATATTCAAGACAAAATTTCCAGATATTTGGAAAGAACCGGTAACATATAAAATCTACCGGATTTTTTGAAATATCCTGTACACGCCAAAATCTCCGGATATTTCACAAAATAATGCAAAATTACCGAACATTTGGTAAAATGCTAGTAAAAATTCAAGGATTTCTGGAAAAATGATGAAGAAAACCATAAATTAAAAATATCTGACACAATTTCCAGATATCTGGAAAAAACTGATAACATATAAAACCTACAGGATTTTTTAAAAATATTTGGTACATGTTAAAATTTTCAGATATTTCGCAAAATAATGAAAATTATCGGACATTTTGTAAAATGTCGGTAAAAATTCAAGTATTTATTGAAAAATGATGAAGAAAAACAGGAAATTTAAAATATCTGAGACAAAATTTCCAGATATTTGGAAAGAACCGGTAACATATAAAACCTACTGGATTTTTTGAAATATTCAGTATAGTCCAAAAATTTTGGATATTTTGCAAATAATGCAAAATTATCGAACATTTCGTAAAACGTCGGTAAAAATTCAAGGTTTTTTTTTTAAATATCTCCATTTAGTATTATTAAAAAATATTTCCATTAGACCAAGAATTTCCTAGTTTGTAACGATTATAATGTAGTGAAATTGTTTTTGGTTATAAAAGGTTTTATACTCTCGATTTATCATTATCATTCGTTTGTATTATTTTATAGGTGATTACAATAAAAGTCAAACTCTTTTTAACATTTAATGTTTATGATTAACTGATTGTTCAATTAAGTTCATATAAGATAATTGTTAAAATAGATTGAATAATCGAGATTAAGATAAATGTAAGTAAATATGAAGGTATTTAAAGACATGACTTTATTAAAAAAATATTTATAAGAGTTGATTGCAAGTTAAGGATTTCTAGATTGAGTCTCTTAATTTTCGAATGTCCTTCGTAACAAATTATATTCTCTTATATTGAGAAGAAAAATAGACGGACTTCAAATAAAGTTCAAATCACCCTAAAAGCATACAAACAAGTGGTCGACAAAGTCTAATAATGAAAGAAATAACTTGCAATCAATCGGAAAATTTGATTGCAAGTTATTTGGTGAAGAAAAAATACATATTTTTGACGGGGGGGGGGGGGGGGGGGGGGGGGGGGGGGGGTGTTACGATTACGTTATCACTCTTACAAAAAATTTCTTACTTTTGATGAAAACTTATTTTTGACGCATCTATTGATTTTTTTAAGTAAATTTTACCGTTTACGTGAAGAATTTTCAAAAAATTTAAAGTGTTCAGATATTTCGCAAAATAATTCAAAATTATCGGACATTTTGTAAAATGCTAGTAAAAATTCAAGGATTTCAGGAAAATGATGAAGAAAAACAGGAAATTTAAAATATTCGAGACAAAATTTTCAGATATTTGGAAAGAACAGGTAACATATAAAACCTACCAGATTTTTGAAATATCCTGTACACGCCAAAATCTCTGGATATTTCACAAAATAATGCAAAATTACCGAACATTTTGTAAAATGCTAGTAAAAATTCAAGGATTTCTGGAAAAATGATGAAGAAAAACCATAAATTAAAAATATCCGACACAAAATTTCCAGATATATGGAAAAAAACTGATAACATATAAAACCTACAAAATTTTGTAAAAATATTTGGTACATGTTAATTTTTTTGGATATTTCGCAAAATAATGAAAATTATCGGACATTTTAAAAAATGTCGGTAAAAATTCAAGTATTTATTGAAAAATGATGAAGAAATACAGGAAATTTAAAATATTCGAGACAAATTTCCAGATATTTGGAAAGAACCAGTAACATATAAAAGCTACTGGATTTTTTGAAATATCCGGTATAGGCCAAAATTTCTTGATATTTTGCAAATAATGCAAAATTATCAAGCATTTTGTAAAATTTCGGTAAAAATTCAAGGTTTTTTTTTTAAATGATGAAGAAAAACCGGAAATTTTAAATATCTAAGACAAAAATTCCAGATATTTAAAAATAATTGATAACATATAAAACTTACCAAATTTTTTGAACTATTTAGCACATATTAAAATTTTCGGGTATTTAGCAAAATAATGCAAAATTACTAGACCTTTGTAAAATGTCGGTAAAAATTCAAGGATTTATGGAAAAATAATGAAGAAAATTTAAAATTTAAAATATCCAAGACAAAATTTGCAAATATTTATTAAAGAATCGGTAACATATAAAACTTACCAGATTTTTTGTAATATCAGGTACACACCAAAACTTTCGGATATTTCGCAAAATAATGCAAAATTATCGGATATTTTTTAAAATGCTAATAAAAATAAAGGATTTCTGGAAAAATGATGAAGAAAAACAGGAAATTAAAAATATCTGAGACAAAATTTTCAAATATTTGGAAATAACCAATAACAAATAAAACCTACCGGATTTTTTGAAATATCTGTAGCACGCCAGATTTTTCGGATATTTCGCAAAATAATGCAAAATTACTGCATGTTGTAAAATGTCGGTAAAAATTCAAGGATTTCTGGAAAAGATGATGAAGAAAACCGGAAATTTATAATATCCGAGACAATATTTCCAGATATTTGGAAAGAACTGGTGACATAGACATATAAAACCTTCTGAATTTTTTGAAATATCCAGTACACACCAAAATTTTCGGATATTTCGCAAAATAATGCAAAATTTATGGACATTTTGTAAAATGACGATAAAAAATCAAGGATTTTTTAGAAAAATGATGAAGAAAAACCAGAAATTTAAAATATCTAAGACGATTTCCAAATATTTGGAAAGAACCGGTAACATATAAAATCTACCAGATTTTTTGAAATATCCGATACACGCTAAAATTTCCGGATATTTCAAGAAAATCGTGTAGACAATAATTAATTTATGGGAAAACATATAGTTTTTGACATTTTTAAGAAATCGTAACAGATAAAAAAACATAAATATAATGCAAAAGTGATAAAATATCATTACAAAACAAATTATGTTGTTTTCCTAACTTCTTCTTCTCGGTGTCTACCACGTTCCGCATATGCTGATTCTCATGCTCTTGCAATTTCACTACAATTTTGTCTCCATCGATTTATGAGAAAAGGTAAAGAACAATTGAGTTTCAACTTCACCCGGACCCAATATTAATGTTGTTAACAAAACCAATTGCAATCATTTTGTATCTATAGGAAGCTATGCATGGAGATGTGGATTGATTGATTGATGTTCATCAGCCAATCATCTCACACCAGATGGCTGTAAGGAAGAAGATAAGAGCGGATTAAATCGACTCATTCGTTAATTATAAAAATATCCAAAATTTAGCATAAATGTAAAAAAAAAAAAAAAAGATCTAGATATCCAATCAATTTTTAAACAGACCACATACCCAAATTGAAAGGACAATGTATGAATTATTTATTATCACCGTTCACTCCATTCCATTCGAAAAACTTTTATACCTCTTAAAATCAATTTTAAATAGACACCCTCCATACTATATAAATCTTTAAAAGAATTGAAAATTATACAATAAAAGACTTAAAGAGTTGCAAATTCTAATTTAATTGATAGAAGTTAGTATTGTTAGATTAAACTCATCACTAAAATTTAAACCTTAATACTCATAATTGTGTGTAACTTTTTAATAATTATTACAATTTCGTCAATATACTAAAAAAATGTTAAAAAGTTTTTTCAATTTATACTTAGACACAATTTTTACTCACGTTAAAACTTTGACACATGATTTACCAAATGTTTCAATATTAATTGTTCCAACAAAAAAAAAATCATCAAAATCTAACACTGTTTTATATTGGAGCTCTCATCAACTATCAAGACCCGTGTATGAATGGCCCTCTAAAAATGAAGGCACATGCACATAATTAATGTTATTATAATCTCTTCGTCTTGCAAAGTAGATCATCAACTTACAATTTCAGAAACTACAAGTAATTTATGTCTCTTTTAACATCTGACTTTTTCATGGATGTATAGTGTGGCGTGTGTGAGAATGAGAGAGGTGTCGTCTACGTTTAGTCGATAGAATCGGTCCACTTCGTTTAACATTTTTTATATTTTCTCATTAAAAGAACAAGTTTAGTATAGAGAAATAGAGGAGAGTTAATGCACCAATCAAATTCGACATAATTGCCATGTTAAACAAGACTCGTCAAATCAAATAAATGATTTTATACACCGTTATAATAAGAATTAATTGTCCACCTTGATAGTTCTTAAATATTAAGAAAAGTGGAAGAGAAGCAACACTTCTTGAAGTGTTGTTGCAGAATAAAAATAGGTAATAGGTGGAAACATGACAACTTTTGATTAAAATGTATTATTTCATCAAGGGTCGCAACCTTGTGAAACAACACATGCATGCCTATAAATACTTCATTCTGGAATTCATAAAACATATTACAAACCAAATATTCTCTTATACAAAATTTCAAACACTCTTCGCTACATAATCGAGTTTTCGTCGGTCTTGCACAGACTCGATAAAGACTGAATTATCCTGGGTATTCTCGCGTTCCAACTCTAAGACATTTTGGAAGAGTGCTTGAAATACTTTGAAGGAAACTGATTTCGTTCACGATTTTAGCCTCGACACAATTCGATTTAAAGAATTTTCCAACAATCTTAAAAGTATTTAAACATAGGAAGAATTTACATCATGAAATCATCATTATCGATCCGGTCTCATGAGTAACAATATCGAGATAGAACTTTTAACAATTGGAATACGACACATCATGTTGTTTTAAGCGTAAGACGTGCTTCTGCTTTTTGAGAAATAAAACTTATCGGATTCTCAAATCTTCAAATTAGCATTCATTTTCGTGACACAAAATTGAATGCTCCAAGTTAACAAACTTTCACTCTCGGAACTAGATGCACCACCCATGGCCTAATAAAATCCAAACGATACCTTACATCCACACATTTATGATTTGATTTTCTTTCAATTGTTCATTATATACATGTGACTTGTGTGCTTCAAAGTTTCTTTAACTATTTATTATATTCATGTGACTTATGTGTTTCAAAGTTCTAAAATAGACATTATGTTAGATTGTTTGCTTTAGCCATTTATAGTATATGCATGTGTAATTTGTTGTTATAAAATATAAATGGAATTGCACATATGCCTACTGACACCAATCCAAAGGTTTAAACAAATACATGCATGCCAAATGATATAATGAAAAGTTAAAAAAAACTGTTTGTTTAACTCACATGTATATTACCATAATGGTTTTTCCAACGACAACCATGTTACAAAGGTGTATAGTTATTTTTCATCAAGTGAAGATTCTAATCATATTTTAAATAAAATGACAAATGAATGAGTGGGGATATGCAACAACATCCTAAAACCACAATCCATTCGAATAACATTAAGGAAGAATTAATGGAGACATGTGTGCTTTGCTTCAACTACTATAAAAAGAAACTGTGGATCTACTAGTGGCAATTTATTGTTGGACCAATTCCATTTCCACATGAACCATTGTAGTATTTGATCAACAGTTACAATGTTATCAGAATATATTAATGGTTCATTATCAGATGTAAAATTTAATACAAAAGGTACATACTTAAATTCATGTGATTTCAAATTATGATTTCTAAATAACTTGTGAATGTAATTTTGTTGGAGAGGTAAACATGCTTGTTTATTCATAACTATGGTGAAAGGTACATATTTAATATTTGATATTATATTATTCTTTTATTCAAATAATTTTACTGATTACTAATCATTTCCTATGTAAGATGATATTGATATTAAAAATATTATGTTTTTATTATGATATTAATACTAAGTGAATAATATGTATGCATTCAATAAGATTCATTACTATAAGATATATAAAGATCATCCAAAGATGAATCATGATATATATATATATATATATATATATATATATATATATATATATATATATATATATATATATATATATGGGGGTCTAATGTAACCATTGAATACCGAGATGTAGAATTTTGAGATTCTTATCACGGAGGATAAGAAATTCAAGATTTTCACAAATGAAAAACCTCGTGAGGAAGGTTCTTCACGGATTGTTAAACACAAATAAATATTGTGGTTTCCGCAAATCGTGTTCTTAGAGATGATGCTCTAATAAAATAATTCAAAAATTCTTGAGAAAGGAATGAACAAAAGAAATAAGAAAAAAAGGGCAAGAAGAGCAAAAGGCATAAAAGCTTATTATTGAAAAGTTGTCAACATTTTCTAAGTCGGTTCATATATTATTGAATTGTAAATTGAAAGAGAAGATCAATTGTTTATTGAAATTGATTCAAGAACAAGTTCGTATATTCAAAATTTTCAATTACAATAATTGTTCACCAAGTGTGTGGTGACTAAATTTGTAAAGAAAATGTGTGTACTTTCTAAAAGTATTTGCAAATAGAAAGTGATATATTTTATATTTGTTGGAGAAAGATCCTTAAAATTGGTTTTATTCAAAGTTCACTATAATTGTTGATATATTTGTAAAATCAAGGAAGTAATGGCTTCAAGGAACTCCTCATTTTTAAAAGGATATGTGTAACACGGTAGGAGAACTGACTTTTAGTTTTTTGTCGCAAAATATGTTACGGTGAGCAAGAGTCGCCACCGATTTTTATTTCATCCAATTAGGAATGGCATAAAAGAACAGGAAAGACCTTTAGAAAAGATTTTGAGTTCGAGGTAAGTTATACAAAGGAAAGGTATTAACATCATTTGTATCTATGATTATCCATGGGCTATTTGCTTAGCTCACTTTATTTGTTTTGTTTGAAAAGTGTAGTGTGTGATTAAAACATTTCATAATGATTTAACTTTGTAATGATTCTCGTATGAATGTATACAAAGTGTTTACTTGTTTGAAAGTATTTTGAAAAAGAGCGAGGGTGTAAAAAGAATTCATTTTGAAAGTGGTGAGCAAGCATTTAAAAGTTACTTACCCTAAGTTGTAAGGTATTTTTTGTCATTTTCGTTTCCTTATGGATAAAATTGTCCTAACTATTAGTTAGTAAGTAGTCTTATCCTTGGATTTGGAAGGGACTGGCGTAGGGTCATCGTTATGGTCATAAAAGGAAACATATGGAGATACCTTAACAATTCGAAGGGACGATCATCATTTTCATAAGGATAAGATCATTTATTCGAAGGCAACTTTGAAGGGACATCGATGGACTATGATCTTTTTCGTAGGGTCATCGAGGGACTGAATCACTTATACGTAAGCGACTTGAAGGGTCATCGATGGACTGTGATCTTTATATCGAAAGGACTATGATGATATTATTTAGGCAACAAGTTAAGGTATCCCTATGTTCGAGGGACTTGACCATATTTCATAAGGCAACAAAGAGAGGTTACCCTATAGGTGTGAGTGTGCAAGTGTATTTAGTTCAATTATTTTAGTCTTGGAAATTAGGATTTACTAACGGTTGATTTTAGTCTTACCATACAATCCTATTAAGTATACATCTAACAGTTTATAGTGCGGAAAATAAATCATAATTTAAACTATTACATGGCTTTGGGAGAGATACATAAAATAAAAACCTGACAAAAAATGTAAAGTTCGGAAAATAACACCTAAAACTATTACAAGGCTTTAGTAGTTACATTATTTGAACGAAAATAAAATCGTGCGAGAAAAATATATTATTACAAATTCTGTGCATCCTATACAATTATTCTAAAATCATAAAATAAAATCGAGAAGAAAAATATAAAGGAAATATTGATTAAGATTTTGATTAATTGATTTTTATTAAAAAAATGTTTGATAAAAAAAGAATTAGTTTAATGAAATAAATTAAATTTGAATTAATTATGTAAAAGTAAATATTTTTTGATGTTTTATGATTTTTATAAAAATATAGATATTATTAAGTTATTTTTTTATTGGTTAGAAAAATATTAATTTAAATTAGGTGATTATTTTAAAAATAAAAAAGAAAAGAAAATAAGGCATATAAACAAAGAAAAAAGGAAAAAGGTTCAAAAATAGAGGGAGGGACGTTGGGAATAGTCCTTTGAGTTTATTGGTCCATTCAATTTGGTCTGAAATTGCTTTTAGCTAGGGTTCCCCAAACTCATGGCTTCCAACCCTAACAATGGCAGATCATGATTCTTGCACCAAAACTTCAATTCGATTGCCCAAATAGCTTGCTCACGTCATACAAAACGGAAATATGCAAAGAGATTAAATGTATCACGTGTAAAAGTATGAAATCGAAAAATTGAAAAATAAACCAAAAAATAAATAAATTCGGTTATGACATTGTAAGAGTCTTTGGAACAAGGTGATGATTAGGACACCTTCAGAGGAACCTCAGGAACGTGTTTGGACCTTCAAATCTACTTGAGAATGGCTGCAACCCTAAAACCGAATCCTACTTACTCTTAATTTTTTTTGAAGATTTGTGTGCTCTCTTTGATAAAAAAAATTTGTGTCCTCGCTATGTGAAGGTGTTATGTATTTATAGAGGAATGATTTAGGTCAACTTGTGGGCTTGGGTTCAATTTATTTTGGGATGATAGGATTTGATTGAAATTTGATTTGAAAACTTTCTATTTTGATCATATTTGGCCATCATATATTTCTCCTATAGTTTTGCACGAAATTTGGATCAAATATTATGTAAATAAACCTCAACATTTGATCCCAAAATAATTCATGGATCAAATATTTGATTTTTCAATATTTATTTTAATTAAAATTAAACTTAAATGAACTAAATCCAATAAAATATAAAATAAACAAAGAAAATCAAAATATATGACTTATAGGTCGTGGATCATCTTAAAATTAAGTTTGGATTGTGAAAACATAGGCCCATTTGGCAAAAACTCAAGTTTGGTCATTGTTTGCCTTATATAACTCCTCAAATTTGCTCAACTTTAACAATGCACAACTTCCTCAATTTTTATCATATGAATGTGCTCTTGGACTTTTTAGAAATCTTAAAGTGTCATTTAATCACTCCTTTTTGTCCCATGTCCATTTGATCTTCCATGTTCAAGTTATGAGTTTTTGAAAAAGTTGACTTTTTGTTGACTTTTTAGAGTACCTGTAATGTCTTGGCTCATATCTCTCAAATGAAACAATTTTGGCCTTGGCTCGTGAGACACAAAGTTGTATGGAATTGAATTTTATTCACAATGAGCTTTGGATTGGAAATTTCTGATGAATTATGTGAAAGTTAGAGCTGGTCAAAGTACAGTTGACTTTCTCCTTAAGAAACCCTAATTTAGCAACTTTTACCTTGTGATGAATTTGAGGTTTTCTTGATGAATCATGATTAACCCTTGATCAAATGATGAAACTTAATTCATAATCTTGATGTTGACCAAAAATCTTGAAGTTTGACTATATGTTGACCACAATTGACTTTTTATCCAAGTTAATTAATTATTGATCATCTGATCATCTGACTGACCAAACTTGTAGGGCAAGTCTTGAAACTTGACATGAGGATCCTCTGAAGTATATGGGATATCATGAAGTCCACTTGAGGCTTTGGAAGTCCAATTTTATTTGAGAAACAAAAAACCCTAATTTGAGATCTATTGCTTAGGAGGAGGCTTTGTGTGATGAAACCTTGAGTCCTTTTGAGCAATTGAGAATCTTATGACCATTAGGAAACCTTTTGAGACATATTATCTTGAAGATATGAGGGCAAGTTTTGGGGTACACCAATATGTTTTCCATAACGAAATGGATTCAATAATATCAATACATAACAAAATGAATTCAATAATATCAAACCATATTTGGGAATTTACCAATCTACCTAAAGGACCAAGATCCATTGGATGCAAGTGGGTGTTTAGAAGAGAGTATCATAGTGATGGTACACTAAACACCTAACTAATGATTTTAGACAAAAGGAAGGTGTTGATTATTTCGACACATACACATTAGTAGCAAGCACAATGAAAATTAGAGTTTCATCTGCATTAGCTTCATTGAATGACCTTATAGTTTATCAAATAGATGTTAAAACAACATTCATAAAAATGAGATCTCGCTGAGGAGATTTACATGGAATAACTAGAATGTTATATGGAAATAAACAAACGATGTGCAAATTTGAAAAATCTAGTAAGGATTAAAATAGGCACCAAAACAATGACATCAAAAAGTGTATTTTGTCATTGCTAAATTCACAAATTAAAGGGGAGACACACAATTAGGGGGAGACTTTTCAATCATTATCAAAACAAGAATTAAAATATTTTTTCATCATCAAAAGGGGTAGATTGTGAGGAATACATCATATATCTAGTTCTATTTTGATGAAGACAAAGATTATCAAAGAAGAAAAAGTTCAAAAGTGTCATGCACATCAATGATGAAGTTGATTAAGAAATTCAAGTGAAGATTTGAGACAAGTAACTAAGGTAATCATTGCAATTTATACTATACTACTTTAAATTGCTCATAATTTTATCTCTCACTTCATCTAAAACCTTCTTGCATCATTATGCATGATTATCTTTAAAAAAAATATTCTTCTTTTTATTCTTATTACAAGTGTTCGTACACAAAGTTGTGTGAGAATATTGTGATATTCATTTGTCTCCATATTGATTATATGATTATATGATTGATCATTAGAAACAAGATGGATAGAATTTTAGAAACGAAGAGGTTTCTAACTTCCACATTCAAGATCAAGATGAATGATCTTGGACTAGTTGACACACTTTTGGGGATCAAAGTAAAGCGAAATAGTGGGGGTTATGAATTTAGTCAAACACACTATGTTGAGAAAGTGATTGATAAAATCAAACACTTACACTTTAAGGAAGTGACCACTCCATGATCCTAGTGTTAAACTTCAAAAGAATGATGAAAGAACTGTGGCTCAATTGAAATATACAAGTATATGCAATGTACTATAACCGACATAACATTTCTAATTAGTAAAATGAGTAGATTTTACTAGCAATCCAAATGGTGAGCACTGGAAGGTATTCTTTAGGATTTTCGGCTATCTTATGAAAACAAAACAAAACAAAAATCTTGATCTACATTATGGTAGATTTTCTGTCATATTAGAAGGATATACCAAGGCGAGTTGGATATCGAGTATTTAATATCATAAATTTGTCTTTGGATGGATATTTACACTAGCTGAGGGTAAAATTTCTTGGAAGAGCAAGAAACAAATGTGAATCACTCTCTCAACCATATAATCAAAGTTTGAGACTCTTACTTCGGATGGTGAAGAAGCATAATGTTTGAGAGACCTTCTATTGGAAGTTTCATCGACTAAATAAAATATTTCAAAAGTGTTGATACATTGTGACAATCAAGCCACCCTAGCTAGAGCATTCAGTGAAGTATATAATGGAAAGTCTAGACACATAGGTCTAAGACACTCTCTCGTAAGAAAATTAATTAAGGATGAGTTCATTTCACTGACATATATTCAAACTAGCTATAACTTAGCAGATCCATTTACTAAGCCACTGGCCAGGGACTTAGTAAAGACTACCTCAAGAGGAATGAGGTTAAAACTCCTTGAATAAGGGTTCCAACAATGATAGCAACCCAATCCGAAGTTAATAAATCTTAACCTAAGATTCAATGGGTAACAACAAATCATTGATTTAGATGATTGTATAACATTTTGCAATGATGTTGACTATTATATATCGAGGATTTAGTTTTTTGAAACTCTTAATGAAGTTCCATATCAAGGATATGAATTCCAAGGAAATGGATACAAAAATAAACTTCGCCTATGTGAATTTCGAGATGGTGTCGTCTCAAAGTGAGAGTTGGAGTTTCTCTCATGGAAAATTCATGAAAACAAGCACATGGCCATAAATAGTGCTAGGCGAGAGATGCAGGCGAAGAACCATTAAAGAGTGTGTGTATGGTAATGTCGGTCTAATCACATGGGATAACGGTTCAAAGCATAGCTATCTAACGTTCCGATTAGACTTTACGTTATTCTTACTAAGGTTAAGTTCAAATCGAAAGATACTTAACTGTATTAATATTCTTTGTTTCTCTTTTTTGGAATTGGTTTTGTCATTATTATAACAAATGAGGGATTGTTATAATTTATGATAATTAATTGTCCAATTGATGTGTTCCAAAATGACAAGAAAAGTGGAAGAGAAGCAACACTTCGTGAAGTGTTGTTGCGGAATGAAAATATGCAATGGTTGGAAACATGACAACTTTTGGTTAAAATGTATTGTTTCATCAAGGGTCGAGACCTTGTGAAACAACACATGCATGCCTATCAATACCTCATTCTGGAATTCAGAAAACATATTACAAACCAAATATTCTCTTATACAAAATTCCAAATACTCTTCGTTACATAATCGAGTTTTCGTCGGTCTTGCGCAGACTCGATAAAGGCTGAATTATCCTGGGTATTCTTGCGTTCCAACTCTAAGACATTTTGGGAGAGTACTTGAAATACTTTTAAGGAAAGTGATTTCGTTCACGATTTTAGCCTCGGGACAATCCATTCGATTTAAAGAATTTTCCAACATACACAAGTCTAAAGGCATTAACCGGGTCGAATTGCTCGCCCTATGTTGGGTTTGGATAAAGCCACATGTTATCCACTCACAAAACATGAGAATTTACAGGTCCTAGGGCATTGACTGTATAAAGGTTTTGTTAAAGAGAGTAGTCACATTCCCCACAAAAGCAAGGGAAATAACGATCTCACACTCTTAAGGGAAGAATGAGTAACCTTTCCATGAGTCTTATAACTCAAATCCAATAGATCTCTATGAATACCTCTGCTAAGAGAGTTAAAAGGGATATTCAATTCTCCGAGAAACCATATATATACAAAGCTTGTCACCATCCCTATGTTAGTTTGCTCTAACACCAACAACAATAACCCTAAAACCTTCAGACAACTATATTCAAATAGGGCTTTTCGCTCATTGTACTTTTATCATGTATAATTGGCGCTCGCAGTGGACCCCGGTAAAACTAACATGGACCGCCCTTGCAATATTTGTTCAACATGGTAAGTAAAGGAGCAACAACTCTAACCGATAACAACTTTAATCAACATGTCGTGGCAGAGATGTGTGCTTCAATGGATGATTTGCATTACCAAATTCATACTTTAAAGGACAATGTCATTAACATCAAGCAACGTTGGCAGGAGGCTGTCTCTTCTGATGAGACAAAGGTTATGGACCCCTAACCCCTCTATGATAAAATATGGGGATGCTGGTATGAAATTTTGGTATCATGAGTTTAACATAAAAGATCCAACAAAGTACTTAAGGAAATGAAGCTAAATAGTAACATTTCGACAGTTGGTATTTTTGGGTCCAAGGGTGTCGAAATGTCCTTATTGAATTGAAGTTGAGGACTTACAACATTTCTTAGAGTTAGTTCTCAAGAGGTTCGACGAAGGCATAAACATTGCAACTTGATCATTTAATTGTCTGATAGTCTTATCCATGTAGCGGAGATGTGGAGATAGACCAATGAGGCCGAGATCAAGCAAATTTATGTGTCAGTTAATATGATTAAAGTCGTTATAGGCATTTATTCATGTATTATTATAAATAAGGATTATTGTGTTAAGATTCAAGGTGACAACTTCATTATACAAACACTCAAACATCAAATTATGCAAGCGAAAGTGAGAAACGAGTCATCGAGAGAATGTATGATTTTTCATACCACCATTTATATATTTGAGGAAATTTCGTATGTTTCTTGTTCTTTACCTTTATTATCCAGAAAGTCATTTGCTTTTCGGCTTCATTTTGCAAGGATTTTGGCCCATTCATAATCAATTTACTTCATTACCTTTTACAAGTTTAATTTTTACTTTTATACAAATTTAGACATTATTTTACACTTACATCACAATCAAACATGTGGTTGTACGGAAAGAAAGAAAATTTCAATGTAGTTTATGAGTATTTTATTCCTTGCTTGAGTGGTGTGGCACCGGAGGCAAAATGTACGTGCTTCCTTTAAATAGGTCACATAATAATATGTGTGTATGATAGAGTGTGTGTTGACCTGACACTCTACACTATTTCAGAAACCTTCTTCCCACTGCGCACCACACCACCCTAAAATTCAAATAACCGAATCATGTGTATTGAGTGACTTTCAAAATCAAGTCATTTTGTTTAAGTTTACTTGAAACTGAAATGCCCTATACCATTTACATCACCGGAGTGGACGACTCATTCAACCACACAAATTGAGACTTGATCAGATCATTTTATGAAAAGGATGCAAGAATTCGAGAGATTGGACAACATTGAAAAAAATGCACAAAAGTCCAAAGGGGTACCACCTATAGATTTAGCCAACGACGCATGTTTCGAGTCCTTTTAATTTCTTGTTTAACCGGACAAATAATTGTATGTAATTGTGTCTTAATATAAATGAAGTGTTATATATTCACCTTTTATTCATATTTTGTCTTTATGCATTTTTGATCTACCCCATTACAAAATGTGTGTTATTGTCAATGAAAAAAATGGTTATGTTATAGTATTCTGATGTGATACTTGTTCAGGAGAAGTTTTAGAGATGCATCTCCAGAATAAGATAATAAAGTGTGTTTTCGGAGATATATCTCTAGAATCAATATGTCAGTTAATGAGTGGTCTAAATTGATCTATGCCTTCTATAAATTTTGGTGTTCTAATGTTATATTTCACACAAACTCAAAATGTCTCAAATAAATATTTATTGGTATGTCGCAAATGTCTCATTCTCCAGTTTTACACTCGAACGAACGTTGAAGTTCACCGACTTCATCTCCCTTGAAGATATCAAAGACAAAATCCAACATCTCTTACCTTCTAGAGACAATCAAAAGATTGTGAAGCTCGAGTATCGTTCACCTTCGATTGACAACGAAGGTTACATTGAGTTCAACAAATTTGAACTCAAGACACAAGCAGATGTTAGAGCCATGTGGGATACGTTTTTCGATTTCGAAAAAAAGTTCTGCTCGAGTTGGAAGAGAAACTATATAGACCGATCAAAGATAATCTGAAGATGTGCAAATGTCCATTGAGATATTATAATGTAATATTGAATTTTATGTTGAAATTATTAATAAAATGATCATTTAATGTTATGAATGTTAATTTCATTTTGAAAAATTACTTTTTTTTGAATCTATTATTGATGTGTCTCTGGAGATATAACTACGGAATTATTCCGAATATGCATCTCTGAAATAAATTAAACGGGTATGTTTGGATTGATGAGATGTGATGGAATGGAGTGGTAACTAATGTGATTCCATTGTTTGGATTTGCAAATAATTGATGGAATGGAATGAAACATGATGGAATTTATTCCATCTCATTCCATCCAATTTGGGGTGTATGTGATGGAATGTGATATTTTTAATAAGATATCCAAACAATGGAGTGAGATCTATATTCCATTCTGCTCCGCTCCATTCCGCTTTGCTATGTTCCACTCCACTCCGCTCCGTTATGTTCCATCAATCCAAATATAACCTAAAAGAGAAGATATAACTCATTATAATTTTATTGAGTGTGTATTAGGATGTGTTCAAAAACGTATCTTACTTATCAAAATTTAAATGATGCATTAAGAACATGAACATCTAGGATGCCGTAAGAAATTATTTGGTATAATCCGTGACTTCCCTTATCAATTTGGGTGTGGACTCGGGTTAGAAGTGCACAAAAAGAAAGTTGATAGGACTAGGAGAGTAGGAGTAGTACAATGTATGAAATTGCATAATTACCCTCAATTTTTTGCTTATTTGGAAATCAGGCGCCACTTCTTCGTCTTTACCGTGTATACACTGTTCCGATCCCAGACACGGCGATGGCATGCACTCGCACTTCCCACTCTGCTTCGTTTCTTCGCCTGATTTTCCTATGTGCCTCTGTACTTTTGGTATTCGCCAATGAAAATGAACACTCCATCTGTAAGCATTATTTTTCGTTTCTCTTCGTTTTTCCCCTTCATTATTCAACTATAGGGTTTCGTTATGCTTTTCCTTCCCAGAGTATTTGTTGTACCTTTACTTTTCTCTCTTTCGAGATAGTTGGTAGAGTTTTTCATCTACATTTTCAGGATAAATAAGGATAATATCTCCGTAGGGAAACAGAACCCTAATTTCGTTGATGATTTTGAAACTTTTAATTATTGGTTTCCATTTGTGTGTGTGTGTGTGCAGTTATTGTTCAAAATACTACGCTACGGCTATCCCGTGGTTTTCCTGTGGGAAACTCTCCTGGTTCCAAGCCTGGTGCTACCGTTATTGTCGAAAGAGTTCGTTTACATGGTCGGTCGAGGTTTAAAAACTTGGGAAAATATGCTCACTCTGTGAAAGTGAAGTTGTTGCCTGTAAATTCAAATGTCCGCGTGCCAAATATAGAGGTTTGCTTCCATAGGTGAGTTTGTTTTTTCTACTGTGTTTGGTCTATCTACTGTCATGCATTTCATCATGGGTTCAGGAAATATTGATCTTTATTGGTGAAACTAGAATTGGACATGGTGAGTGTATTGATGAGTGCACGTAACAATCACTCATTTTCGGGTGTGTATTCACTGTTATTAAATATAAATGCATCAATGTGAGAAGTATCCTCCAAGGATTTCCTTTTTTACCAATTGATCCAAAGTTTTTTTTTTTTTTTTATAAATCTTTTTCAGGAATGCATCTCTCGCTATAGGGATGTGCCCACAAGGCCAGTGGGAGAAAGTTGCGAAGGGATCTTGGGTTCGATCAATGTCTCCTTTTGACCATAAGCTCTTAGATATAAGGACGGTAGGCTCAACATTGGAGAATTTTGAGGTGTCTGCCGAAGAAGGTAAGTGCTCTTAGTTGATAATTAGAAGTTGCATATCGCATTATATGACAATACTTCTATTGTATCCCTTTAAGAACAATTACGTACAGTACTAATATGACATTTTCCCCTCTGCAGAATTTTTTGGATATCGCATTATATTGTTAATATTGGGTATTATCCTGATGAGCTCGGCATCCTTTTTAAGCCAATCTTTAGCATTTTATTATAGCAGTGCAATGGCAATCGGAATAATTCTTGTGATATTGATCATTCTTTATCAGGTAATCAGTATGTTCCTCGATTATTGAAATTTGTATTGTTAAACATTCAATCTTATGTTCTGTTTATGGTGAATTTTTTTAGAGCAATCAACCAAATTTTCAACTTCAAGTCCTCCTCTTGAAACAGTTTTCTCTTGGCCTGTTTGTAAATTATTGTCTGTTTTATTTTTTATTTATTTTTTATCTTGGATGATTCCAGTGGTCGTCAAGGTAACACTGAAATTTTTGATTGCTGTAACTGTGGTTGATTTTATAATTTTAATTAATCAGATAGTTTGGGAGGAATAATTTTTTGAATATCTAGTAGATAAAGATTAGTATGAGTGTTTATATGTCTATCTATCTAGTTTTAAAATACGGTTGCTAGATTTTGAGGGTTCGACTTGATTCCTCTATCAGATTATTACTTTGTTGTCTCGCTTTCGAACATTCATGAGAAACCTGAGGTTTATCCAATTACAACCAAATTTTGATATTTAATTGCAATTGTAAATTTTTTGTTGACTTTAATGTGAAATTTACCTCTTTTAATTGACAGGGAATGAAACTTCTTCCAACTGGTCGGAAAAGTTCCTTTGCTATATTTTTATATTCATCTGCTGTAAGTGTAACTTCACCTCAGTACACCTCTCTCCAACCGTATATACTATTTTACAATGAATATGGATCATATAACCATTATTTTAATCAGATTGGCTTGGGGACTTTTCTTCTCCGTTATATTCCTGGTTTGGTTCGTTCAATACTTTCGGAGCTAGGAATTGATGAAGACATGTATAATCCTGTATGTAAGTCATCCCCATGCTTTCTGCTAATTTAGTTAAACATCTGCACTAATTTTTGTAATTTTATTTTACTTTATTTATTTGTATTCTAAATTATGGTTATGTTGGTTGGGCTCACCTCTTTTTTGTCTTTAAACTTATTACCTGGCGAAAAAAATTCATGAACAACCGGCAACCTTGTGCTGTAGAACTCCTGCAATGATATGGCACATTGAAGGGTGGTAAGATTTGTGTTGGTGAATAAGAGTCCCATGATAAGATGGGTGCATGCGAGGGGGGGTAAAATAGAAAGGAGATGAGGAGGCCCATGGTAAGATGGGTGCATGCGAGGGGGGTTAAATAGAAAGGAGATGATAACAGAACTATATTTGCCTAAAAATAGAAAATACGGAGGGAGTTTGTTAGGCCTTTAGAAACATTGAGACTTCCTATTGTTTGTACACTCTGGTTATATTTATCAGAGAATTCTTGAATAATAACTTAGGGTTCCAATCCCTATTTTGTTCATTCACTTTGATCCTTTTACCACTTTGATACTATCAAGGTGAGAATGGAAGAAAATATGAGAAAGTGGAAGAAAACCTGTTGAGAGAATTTTAGAGAATCTGATGTTTATTTTCTGATTCAAAGAGATGAAATCGCTGCAGTGATAGGATTATTGCTTATAGGATACTCCTACAGTAGATGATAGTTGCAACTGCCAACTGCAGTTTTAACCACCAACAATATAATCTTTTATTGGTTAACTAAGTGTAAAGTGTGCACCTGATTAAAATTGTTTGCAATCCATTAAAATGAATCACTGTAAAGGGATAATAGTGACTGGAAACTGTGATCAGTAATTGATTTCTTGGTGAAGTTGGTTAGTGCGGTAATCGCCTTGTACATTTTGCGGTGTCACTATCACTTTACAACGGCTCATTGATGCTGTCTGACAGTACTAGGCAAGGGGGGCAGGGCCAATCAACAGAACCTTATGCTGAAATACAGTAGAGCAGAAAAAGTAAATGCACAGATATGAACACTGCAAATAAATCCATTATGCGTCTATCATGCATTGCAAAATGCTAATTCGGCAATTTAAACCTGTGATCTCCTGGTCACTCAGTAGCAACTCTAGCTGCTGTACCAAAACTTTTCCTTACAGAATTTATGGCATGAACTATTGTCCTTGGAATTGAAACATGCAGAATTACAGTGTCTACATTTAGTTTATTAGACAAATTCAGTAGATGACCCAAATGAACAGAATTGAAATACTAAGAATATTATTTAGTATGAAAGAGTCTAAAACTGTCCAAAATGAAAAATATCCTCTTTCTCACCTCCAGTTCAGATATTCGGCACACCCATATGAATAGTTCCCTATCATAACAACGAGAACAGAATATTGCCGGCTGCTTAGTCCTAATGCCATCCTCTACTAACTCGCCCATCTTGAGTAAAATCTTTAAATGATAGGCACCTCTCCCTGCGGCCTCATCATTTGTGTATTATTATGTGCTTGTCATTTGCTCTCAAATTTGTTGGTGTTTTAATATTTTTGGAAGAGTATAAAGAAGAAATTAATGAAGGGTTTAAAAGAAACAAATCAGAAAAGAAAACCAAAAGGGAAAAAAGTGTATTTCTTTTTATAAACTTACCTAGTCTTTTCTTCCCCATCGGCAAACTATTTTCTCTTGTTAGTCTCATTGGAAAAATCATTCTCTTCCTCTTTCTCTTGTATAAATATTTGATTTTCAAATCCTAAGTAAGGCAAAAAAAGATTTAACAGTCAAGCTTAACACCAAGCATAGATCCTAAGTAACTTTAGTAAAACTACTTATGTAAGAAAGAATGGTGAGTTATGCATGTCCGGTTTGAGAATGCATGTAAGACCTGGGATGTCGGGCTCTTCAAGCACGATAGTGGTGTTTTTATTTTTGTAGCAGTTTTTTAAATTTTTAGTTGGATGATGACACTGTATAGTGGACACAATGATTACAAAAAGGTAAATATATTATCCAGAATGTACCAATTATTCACGGTTATTATTCTTTTTCTTTGTGGAGACTGTCCAACAGAGGCAATTACAGGAAACAGGGAATTATAAACTGAAAAATTGCAATAGAAACTGCATGAAACTAAACAAACCTCTAGGACTTAGAGAGCATTGTCTCTCCCAAACCAAACCTATTGAAAAATATCCTCATCCCTGAGTCTGTCTTAAACTCCTATTTATAATTACATAAATTACAATAACCACTAATTGCTGTCCCATTTCATAACTGCTACATAAAGCAGTTATTAATCATTAAACAAACAGCCTATAATATGCTAGTTAAACAATTTACTACAAGCCTAATTGTATCTCCAGGTTTCATTCTAACATAGATCCTTGATAAGAGGCCTATTACTAACATATGCCTCGAGAAGTTGAGATTGAATAGACTCCAAATTTGGGATATTCAACTATCAAACAATTTTACCAGAGTTGATCTCATTGTACATTGTGAACATTCTTCTTTCTTGCAGTCACCCTTTAAATTTAATTTGTTACACGGCTTCTATAAGTATGCAGTATGCACTGCTTATTATTTTTGCCCTTTCTCGTCTAGATTGTATTTAAATGCTTAACTCCTGAAATGTCAAATGCAGCTGGCAATATTTTTGCTCACTTTTGTTGCCATAGCTGGAGCCTGGTTAGGATTCTGGGTGGTCAAAAAGCTTGTCCTGACTGAAGAGGGATCTGTGGATTTAAGCACTGCTCTATTTGTTGCATGGGCCATAAGGATTTTGGCCGCTATTACGATTCTTCAGGTTTTTCTTTTATAACATTCTGATTTTTCTTTTTATTTATTTACATCTTCGTATTTCCTTTATGTTGGTTTCTTGCTCCATTTTAGCATCTCTTCTACCTGCATAGAGTAATACTATAGTAGCAAATGGTTACAAATTTAACATGAATATGTTGTTTCCAGAGTTCTATGGATCCTCTGCTGGGAACATCAGCATTAATATGTGGCTCGCTTGTTCCCTCTTTGAAAAGGGTGCTTAGATTGAGATTCATTCGCCGCTTGCCCAGGTTAGTCCACTGTTTTATACTCTGGGGCTTCCTTCATAATTTTTTAAAAACCAATAACGAAGATATGCCTTTCAATAGTTGAGATATTAATTATGATAAAAACTTCCTAGCAGCACGGTGTCTTTTCTTTTTTGGTAGACATGCCACTTTCATATCTAAGGTGAACTCTGGTTATTTAAAAGGAGCTAATTTAAAAAAGATTGTAACTTTTAATCTTTAATGGAATGTTGTAAATTACAGTAATTCAATGTATATTTTAAATTTACATTTACCAGTCTTGTGTCTTTTGACCTTTAAGTTATTATACTATGCACCACTCTGAGATCATGAGAGAATTTTGCAGGCGTTTATTTAAATCACCCAAGAAAAACAGGAGACCCCATGTTTATAATTTGTCACCTTTTGATGATGAAGATGACGAGCATTACGACATTATAGAGGACTCTTCACTTAATCGGCCACAACGGAAAAGCTCTCCTATAACCCCTTGCAAATCTTCTGAACGAGGTTTGCTCCATCTTTTGAATTCCATGCAAATTATGTCACTTTTCAGTTTTCAACATAAGCTGTGCATGACATTCTAAATTTGTGTCACCAGGCTTCAATAGGTCGTTACCTAAAACTCTGACAAAGGAGTTATATCCATCCATCATACACACTACACCTGAAAGAAGAAAATATTCAGCTGCAGAATGGGATGAGTTCACAAAGAAGTCCACTGAAAAAGCCTTGGAAGAGCTTGTTCAGTCTCCTGATTTTGGTAAATGGTTGTCCACCAATGCAGATAGGATTAGTGTGACGCCCAACTCCGGAACTGATCGGCCACGCAGGTGGTTGTGGTCTTGAGCCACTAGTGTTTTTCCACAGAATGATGATAGCTTCATTGAAGTAGCTTAGAGAAAGAAAGGGTTTCGTGCCTGTGTAATAGTTGGTTCTCTTACATAGAAGGGCAATGTTGTAGATTAGATAAGCTTTAATGGTGTATATTTTTTGTGATTAGTAGTGTTGTTCACAGTTTAGAAATATGTAGATACTCATTCTCTCTAGTGTGTGCTAGTAGAGTAGTAGTGATTTATCACTTTTCGGTTTCCCGTTTACTAGGAACTTTTGGAAAATTTTGCTTATAATGGACCATTTAACATGTTGTATATTGCCTTTTGTTTAAACCTATATTTTTTAATGCTTAAATAAAATTAGAAAATAGGGGCCCTTTGATTTGGTCCTTTAGAAATTTTGAATATTTTGAAATGTGACTTTTTTTTTTTGACTTCATCATTTTCATACCAAATTGTTACTTTTTTTTCTTAAAGAATCAACCTATTACATAAAAATATCTAAAGGACCTCTGATATGTATTTTCAATTCTAATATGTATTTTTTTAATCCTCTTTAAGTTTAACTATGCATTAAAAAGAATTCTATATTTTTCTGAATAGAATTATTTATTTTTTCTTCTAATGATACATTTGACTAAATGTCACTTTAAAATTTGAAGAAGACATAAATAATATAAACAAAAATTAAAAAAAAAAGACCGACATAGAGAATCTCATTTTACTGTCTTTATATTATCTGCCTGCAACTTATGCAAGACTAACTCAATTTCTATTAAAATTTTGTATAGTTTATTAGGCAATATTCATCCCATTCTAAGAGGTGGTGTGTCCTACACCTTTGAAAATTAAAAAATGTCTTTATTAATGTATAGAGATGAATTTTCCAAAGTTTCTTATACGATATCTGATAGGGTCAACGAGAGAGTATTTTTACTTGAGACACATCTTTATGAGATACACATTATATATCTACCTAAAACTTTAAGATGATAGGTGTGTGGATTCTCTCACTTATATAATGTTCAATCTTCCATTTTCTAATCAAGGTGGAACTTCTTCCTCACACTTGATTCTCAACACTCCTCCTCAAGTGTGAGTCTATATACATAATGCTCCCCTTCAAGTGGAAGCTCTCTCTTCCACATACATCATTTCTAATCAATGGGAGACTTCTTCCTCACACTTGATTCTCAACATTCCCCCTCAAGTGTGAGTATATACACAATGCTACTCTCAAGTGGAAGCTCTCTCTTCCACATACGCTTGTACTATCGTTGACACTTCAACGAAACACCTTCTACCCACACCTGCGGGAAGTGTTTCAATACAAGTAAGCCGATCCCTTCACTTGAAACCAAAGACTCATGTTACCAATGTTTGGGCGAATCGAGAGGGTCAACGAGGGAGCATTTCTACTTGGGACACATCTTTGTGAGAGATACACCACATATCCACCTAAAATCTTAAGATGATAGGTGTGTGAGTTCTCTCACTTATATAGTGTTCAATCTTCCGCTAATCAATGTGGAACTTCTTCCTCACATTCGATTCTCAACAATATCAATTCTCATATTTAACTAGTCACCACATTTTGGCAAAATCTATTTTGAAGATTCATGTTCATATATTTTTAAAGTGTATTCGAAAATATAAAACGGAAAATTGAATAAAACACCAACCTGCATGTTCTTCTTCCTCATAATCAAATTCAACTCCACACTCAAAATTCTTAAAAAAATTCTTTTATTTTCAATCAACTTTTCCACACCAAAACTTCATTCTTGTATTTTACCACATCATAGGGAGCAAAGAAGATAAACTTAAAGGTAATGTTCATTCATTCCATCTCTCATTCCTTGGATTAATCTAATTTTTTAGCTGAAAAAAGAATGTTAAGTTCGAATATGCATCTTCAGACTAAGTTTCATTTGTTTTAGAGATCCATCTCTCGATGTGCTTGATACTTTGGGTTTGTAATATGTTTTTTTTGTTATGTTTGATATTAGATATGGTACATCCAAATATGTTTCCCAGAGCTACTATGAGGATGGATGTTAAACCAGATGGAGTGAAAGATGATGTTAAATCGGATGAAGTGAATAATGATGTTAAACAGGGTGCTAGATTGATTGTGTTGAGGTAGATGTCCGTGAACAATTTCAAAATAAACAAGAGATTATTGTTTGTGAACATATGCTACAACAGGTCCACATGTAAGATGGAAAATTGGGGTTTGACGTTGTAATAGTAAGATTTGACAATAGTTCTGATAGAAGATAAGCATTTGTAAAAATGAGATGCGAAAGAAGTGGGCACGTACCAATCACTGATTAGGAAGTTGAAATGTGATGACATTTGATCGAGAAAATGCAAGTGCCCATTTAAATTGTGTGGATACCATAACGCAAATGATACATGGAAATTTAATTTGGTTCCTAGTATACATAATCAGGCATTGTGTCACATTCTATCCAATCATCCCATTGTATGTCACCTTATTGTGGATGAGAAGGAATTTGTTTCAAACATGACATTAAACACGGTGGCGTCGAAAAACATACTTGCAACTTTGAAACAAAAAATACCTCAAAATGTTTCAAATATCAAGCAAGTATACAACGTGCATGCTCGAAACAACAAGAAAGTAAGAGGTCGAAGATCTGAAATATAACAACTCTTAAAGCTTTTGGATGATGACCACCGTGTTTCTAGTTACAAGGTTTGTGAGGATAAAGTCAGTGTTCGAAATATATTTTGAGCTCACCCCAATTACATCAAGTTACTCAACAAATATCACATTGTACTCATAATTAATTCAACATACAAGAATAACAAGTATAGGCTTCCACTCATGAAAGTTATTGGTGTTACTTCTAAGAACATGAATTTTTAGTGGGTTTTGCATTTTTAGAATCCGAAAAATAGGACAATGCTACATGGGATTTGGAAAATTTTAAGACTATGTTGAAGGACAAAAAACATGCAAAATGTAATTTTCACTGATCGTGACACCACACTGATGAATTCGGTTGCAAAGGTGTTTCCACGATTAATGTGTTAGAACACCGATTCAAAGACAACATCCATTATTCACAGTTGTTTGACAACATATTCGGACGAGATTAAATTTTATTTTTCACAAAGCCAAACAAACATATAAAATAGGTCCAGCTAGCTCAAAGTGTGGTTGTACACTTAGGAATACGTACAATTTTCCATGTGTTTGTTTAATTTAAAAGGAAGATGAAGCTTGGTAAATCGATACATATGAGTAAAAGAATGAGCCACCAATAGATATAGATTTAGGTGGTGAGACATGTTTTGATGTTTTTTATTTTTTATCCAATAATGTAACTCATTTTTTTTGGTATGTAATGTTGCAAATAATGTAATCCCAATACAATTTGAGACACACATAATATATATTCTATATTAATGTTATATAATTTAGGGATAATTTTTAGACACTTATTCTATTTCAAAATTTGGCCCTTCATCTATATTGGTTATGTATGAACAATGCTTTGTGGGGGTGATTCCAAATATGCATCTTCGGACACACCTTATTTTAATTGTAAAAACAACTAAACATGAGAGTTTATGGATGTGCATCTCCATAAAAACTCTTATTTTGTAAAAAAATTAGGCGTTTCTGGATATGCATATCCGAAATATGCCCTGATGTCAAGATATTGTTTCTAAGGTCTTGTGTGATAGAGATATCTCAATGCTCCAATGAGTTTTATGCATTATGTTGGATTAACATTATCTTCAATTGAATCCTTCTTTAGTTGTAGTCTAGGTTTAACTGGTGTCGAAGCTACAATGAAATTCCCCATCTCAAATATTTTGAGTCTCTCTTTTAGTGCATCATCATGTCTCTACTACTATTATAGAATTCAATTCCAAGGAAATATTAGATGTTTCCCAGGCTAGACATTTCAAACTCCTTGCTCAGGTCACATTTGAAATAATCAACCTCCTTCTTGCAATTGCATGTTATCAACACGTGATCTACATAGAGGCAAAGTATGAGAAATTCACCTTTCCTTATTCTAGCATACACACCCTGTTCAGTTGTTCACTTTACAAACTCCTTTCCCTCAGAAAATCATTTATCTTCTTATTACAATCTCTTGGAGCTTGTTCAAGTCAATACAAAGCTTTATGAAACTTGTATACCTTGGTTTCTTGGCATTGTTTCACAAACCCAACTGGTTGTGCTACATAAAATTCTTCCTTTAAGGGCCCATTTAGAAATGCACATTTAACTTCCATTTGACACATATACTAGTTGCTTATGTTTGTTAGGCCAACGACCAACCTGATTGTTTCAATCCTAGTAACTATTGCAAAAACTTCATCAAAGTCAATTCCTTATATCTAAATAAATCATTTGGCTATAAGTTATGATTTGTGTTTGTTCACTTTTCCTCTTAGTTCATCTTCACTTTGTACACCCAATTCACATCAATTTCCTTCTTATCTTGTGTCAATTCGACTAATGATTAGTTTTTGTTGACCTTTATGGGTTTAAGTTCCTCCATCGTGGCTTGAATACATTTTGAGTCCTTCAATGCTTCAACAACATTTACTGTGTCAATATCTACATAAAATGCATAATGTATCGGCTCAACTTCATCATTGACCACATCAATTGATGTGATCACACATTCCTACAGTCTTGCTGACATGTTTCTTGTCCTTTGAGGTCTACTTGTGCCTGTTTGAACCCTGCCTCCTTCTGGTCGAATTTCCATGTCAGCTTCACTAGCTAGTTCATCACATAGGACTTTTATTGAATCCTTCTTAACACTGTCATTCCAATTCCACTATTTCAACTTTTTATATGATCATATCTTTGTTGATCATAAATAGCTTGTTTACAGGGTCAAACAACTTCTATCCACCAGTTGAGTGATATCATATCAGGATTATCTGGCTTGACATGTCATCAAATTTTCTTTTCAACTGATCAAGCATATGTCTATGTGCTATAAATACAAACACCTTAATATGGCTTAATCTAGGCTTCACACCAGACTAACATTCTTCTGGTATGATTCCTTATAGCTTCTTGGTTGGACATCTATTCAAAATGTATGTTGCGGTAGACACAACCTCACCCTATAACTCATTTGGTAAATGTTTTCCCTTCAACATACTCATCACCATATTCATAATGGTCATATTTTTCCTTTTAGAAGTTCCATTTTGTTGAGGAGTGTACAACGACACGACCTCATGCACAATTCCTTATTCACATATTGCATCTAAATCTCTTGACACATATTCTCCACCATCATCAGTCCTCGAGGTCTTGACCTTGTTGCCACTTTGTCTCTTCATCATAGCTTTGAACTTATTGAATACCTCAATCATATCACTTTTCTTCTTGATCAGGTAAGTCCATAATTTTATGATATAGTCATCTATGAATGTAACAAAATACTTATTACCTATAATAGAATATACCTGAAGAGGATCAAACACATCCGAGTATATGATTTACAGGATGTGTTTAGAATTACTTCTTGCACCTTTGCAGAAGCTATTATTGTGTTGCTTTGCTTGAGCACATTCTTCACACACTTCATTTGGAATATGGATTGATGGTAGACCTGAAACCATGTTCCTTCTCTTCAGGTTGTTGATGTTTAGGTGACTAAGTCTATAATGTAATAACCATTCAGCTCTGCTAGTTGTAGTTTCTACACACTTATGTTCCATCACTTCAAGCTCGATATTGAAGGTTCTATTTTGAGACATATGTGCCTTCAAGATTACCTTTCCACTTGAGTCAAATACTCTCATCATCTTGTCTTCTATCAACACTTTGTAATTCTTCTCAATCAGTTGCCCTATGTTGATCAAGTTACTTTTCATGCATGGAAATACAACACATTGGAAATCGCTAATTGTTTTCCATCTTTCATCATGATCAGAACATCAACAATACCTTCAACAACTATGGATTGATGTTGACAAACCAATCTCTTATTCCAGTCATGTGTGATGAGTACCCTGAATCTAAATACCATTGATCTTCATATTTTTCTTTGTCCTTTGTTGTAACCATAAACAATATTTCTTCTTCTTATTATTATTTTGCAATACTTGCATAATTTTTTTGTTATTTCTTTTGTTTTCAGGGTAATCACTAGCATAATGACCATGCTTCTGACAATTGTAGCACTGAATATCACTATTATCAGGTTTCCTTCCACCACTTATTTCTCTACCTGCACCACCACCTTTGTCACTGCTTTGGTTTGTGGATTGTCTCTGATTCGACGATTTTCCTTCTTATTGGTGACTCCTACCATTTGAATTGTTGTAACCTCCTCTACCTTTATTGTCATTTCATCTTCCTTTGCATTTCTTTTTCTTTTGTTTATTGTGCCTACAAAGCTACATCAACTTTCGTCTTGCTTGCAAGTCGTTCAGTCATTCTTTGTTCATGAGATTCAAGTATCCCTTGAAGCTTTTCTTTTGGCATGCTTGACAGGTCATTCGATTCATCTACGACTATACAACCGCCTGATTGAATTTTGGAAGCAATAACCTCAAGATATTTGCAACTATTGATCTTGATGTCAACATTACACATCATGATTTGATTCAAGAATCTTGTCACCATAGTGAAAAAATCAACCACACTTTTATTTTATTTCATCTGAAGCAACTCATACGTTTTTTTGTGAGTTTGTAACCTCACTTCTTTCACCTTCTTAGCACCTCTAAAATACTTTTCAAAGATGTCCCAAGCCTCCTTCGATGAGTCTACATCACCAACTTTCTCAAAGTTGTATGGATCAACGCATTGATGGATTATAAAGAGGGATTTATATTTTTTCTTCTTCAAATCTTTATGTGCCTCCTTTTGTTCATCTATGGTATTGTTGCTAATAGATGTCACTCCATTCTTCACAAGATCCTAAACATCTTTATAGCAAAAGAAATGTTCATCTTCTTGCACCAATTATCATAATTCTTGTCATTCAAAATGAGAAAATTTGTTTGAAAATGCTCGTTTGGATGAGAAAACATTGTTTTATGCTTCCGAAGAATCGCTGCAAGTGCTATATATACCAGATATTGGAATCAACCTTGATAGAACAAGATTCAATCACTTTCGTGATTGATTCAAGATCCTTGTCCTTCACTCTTCACTCAAGTGATTCCACACATTGATTGCAAGATGATTCATTGACGCAAAGATTTGGAAAAAAAAAAGAATTTGAAGTTTTTAGAGAGAGAATGTAAAATTGAGAAACTATAAAAACTATCTTCTATTTTTTTTTTTACAAATACAAAATGTCTTCCTATTTATAATGAGGTTACTTGCACATTATGCAATCTCAAATTAATGTCGAATACATATATGTCTTTGACCTCTACAAGTTATATTCGACTATATCGAATACATGCAAATTCAACTACTAAAAATAAATATTCAACTCTATCGAATACATACAATTTCGATTTTATCGAATCCTGCATTTACAACCATGCTTAATAAATAAAATTATATACTATAACCATTCACATGTATCACCTGAACTCACATAACAAGAAGATAAATTTTTTCTTCAATTAATAGAGAATATATTCACCTTTATAAAAAATTAAAAAATATTTAAAATGGACATTCTTATATAACTCACAATTACAGCATTATGACAACATCAAGTCCAAACCAAAAATTGGAGAACAGATGTGACTAGAATATATTGCGTCGTACATAACAAATAATAGCGCATAATATCGTGTCTCAATCAAGTTTTATTTTCATTCAACGATAGAAAAACAATAATGCCATATCTCCTTCAATTTATAGCATCTTGTAAATTGTTAAAATTCGATCAACTGTCAATTTAATAGTAGTAACTAGTAAGTTTGTTTTTATTCAAGAATAGGAGTAGTTAGCTGATATGTCTAATTTGGGACCAATCACTTCATCAATTATTGTTTAATTATTTTTAACTAGTCAACATTGATATTCAATTATTGTTTAATTATTAATATTTAAAAAAAAACATGTTTTAAATTTGTAATATTATTCAACATTTCTAAATTTATATATAACACAAAGTTTATAATAAAAAATAAATAATCGTAGATAAATATAATTTATATACTTATAATTTTTTTGATGTTATCGAAAATTTTCCATTTTTATATATAAATTAATGAGAAGAGAAAAAGTTAATACATATATAGTGTAATTTCTGTATTATTTATTAGTGGATTTAGTTTTTGACCTCTGCAAGGTTCTTTGATATTGGCTACATCACTTCACTAAAAACATTTAATTTAGAGCATTGTGCTATCACATCCTATATGGCCCTCTCTAGCTTTAGCAAAGTAGTCTCTATGCTTCAGTCTCATATTGATGTTTTTGTTTGATTCTTCTCAAAGCAATAATGCTATATCTTGACCCCTATTTAACGCGGTTGTGGGCTCACTTGCTTGAACATAATTCCCAATCACCATCATTAATTTCAAATAGGGTCATTTGGTGTAATTCTTTGAGTTTTCACTAACACACATTGCATTAATAGTTGAGAGTTGAGAAGACTTAAATCTTTGAAGATTGTCGGAAGAAATTATTACACATGATCAATAATGATCTTAGAGGTTTTATCCCCGTGTAACTTTTCTATAGTTTTCTTTCTCATGGCTTAGGCCCTCATTCACATAAAAAAACATCGTGTTAAATATCAAAGTAAACACTATTTTTTTAATCAAAGTATTACTTTTTTATTTACAAAAATAACCGATTCAACTGATCCATAGGATTCAAGTGATTCTCTAAGCAAGGATAGCCCAACAAACATAATCCTTTTTCAACAATGCTACTCTATGCATAAGGTAGTAACATTAACATGAAGTCTAAGTTTTCAATGCAAGGTGCATCTCATAACTATACTAAATATTATAATATCTTTTACATTAAGATCTATACTATGTTGAGAGAAAACCATCTCATTCTTTGTCTTCCATTTGATATATATAGTTTCAAGAGCAACTATTTTCAAGATTTTCCTTCTCCATCATTTCTTTTTTATTTCTTGAATCATCTAAGTTCTTTCACCATTCAAACTAATAAGGGATTTCGTGTAGCCTACCCAGGATAAGATCTCTCTCCAAGTAGCTTATGTAATGCTGCATTTAAAGAAAATATGTCTCAATGATTTTGCCTTATTAAAGAAGCTTCATAAACCATCATGTATTACTTTGATATGTTCTGGTTATAATTGTTTGTACCTAAAATGAATAAGTCATCTAGCTTTATATAAGACTTCTAAAGTTTAGAGTTCCTATAACTTTCTTTCAATAACACACAACTTCATTAAGAAACACTCTAGTTTGGAAAAGTATCTGCAAACACTCTAACACATAAGTAAGTGACGATCATAAGTATATGTTCTTTTGATTATAATTGTTTGTACCTAAAATGAATAAGTCATATAGCTTTATTAAGACTTCTAAAGTTTAGAGTTCCTATAACCTTCTTTCAATAACACACAACGTCACTAAGAAACATGATCATAACCTTTAATTTAATTTTACCATAAATTCTTTTTTTAATCATTTTTTATCTCCTAGTAGAACTAGACATGACAAATAAATCCAGACCTGCTGCCCTCACCTCAAATTTAACAAGGATAACTGATTTAATTCGGGGGAGGGGGTGAAACCCCGAGTTTTAGTTACAGGGACGCGGACGAAGGATGCTAGTACCTGCCTCGCACCCACCAATTCCAGTTAAATTTAATTTAATTTTTATTTTTCAATAATCTTATTACTAATTTTTAATCATCTAGCTTGATATGTTCTTTTAATCTTAAAATATCAAATTTATTAGAATTATTATAATTTTTAAAATGCAAATTAAATAAAAATGATCAAATATTATGATTATTCTTAAAATGATCATGTGTTTAATTTAATTATTATTTTGTTGTTATATGTACATCTCAGAATTCCTTGAGTCCGAGCTTTTGGAAAACCGAGAACAAAAAGGCGAGTAGGTCGGTTAACCATAGTCTTACACAAGTCGAAATCCGCTTAGGATTCACTTAGATACAAAACAGACACATTATAACTGGTCTCGTGATAACACTGACAAAAGAACAAGTCGGACCCGATCTCAGACTAAGAGACCATATGGACAGTCACAATTGGACGGTTACAAAATGTACCAATGATTGCATGGGAGTTTCATAAATATAGGAAAAATATGTTATCTAATAATTACAAAGGACGACAGACGCTATCCAGAATCACCTTAATGAGGGATGTGAAGAATCATACCTTTAAGGATCATTGATAAGTAAAATAGTATAAAAGGAACCTTCCCCATGAGAGAGATGACAACTACTAAAACCTTCTTATCACATATGATGATTGTGATCTCTCTTGACTAACTTTAAGGAGATTTATCCAAATAGTATTTAGCAAGAACACTAAAAAAACATGCTTTTATAAAAAGTTACTACAAATTACATAAGTGAAGACGGAGGCAGAGATTAGGGGTGGAAGAATGGGTCGTGGTCCGCCGTGTAACACCCTAAATTCCCCCGTGTTATTTAAGTAAAATAATCAGAGTAAAATACTACAAAACAAAAATAAAGGATGCTACTTTTAACTTATTGTTTGCTCATAAATAGACATGTAACATATAAATGACATTTTCGAAAATTACATAATTTTAATCAAACAAAATAATCTTTATTACGCAGCGGAAATCATCATTCAAATACATTTCAAATAACCAAAATATTAATTTTTCAAAAAATGTAAAGGCAAGAGAAATTCTTTAACAAAATGAAAACAAGCATAAAAGCGTTCTTGACTCCTAATGTTACATATCAGAGCAGATACCAGACTCAAGTGAAGCACCTCGTCTTCGCCGACCACGACTTTCACACTATTCCTGATTATCTGTAGGATGTCGTATAAAGCATCACCAAACACAGAAGAGGTGGAATTCTTAAATCAACAAAAGAGAGACATGATATAAATATAAAAGCATAAATCATCAAGCCACTCACCTATACCACAAATTCCAACAAGAATCACACTTTTTCACACAACCACAGATAATCAATCAAGCATAATGTAACACAATTATCAAGATAAATGCAATGAGACACCAACTAGACTCAATACATGTGGTACCCATATCGATCCTTGTTTCATGATCATAATTCTCGTCGGAATGTCTGTATAGTCTCTCACACCCCACATGGACACACGACAATTGTGATTGCTCACATCCCACACAAGTACACAATCACCTTAACAACAACAACATTGATCCCATCAAGGAATCCGGATAAACGCTCACACCCCACGTGGGCACACGTCATCCGACAACCTATGCAACATGCTATGCTCCTTCAACGATAACATACAACAATGAAACAATGCATAAACATAACATATCATAAATACCTCACTACATCATTGCCTAATAATCAACACATACTAGTTTAACATGCATCTTCATAATTTTCACAACACTACACATCTTTGCACAATTAACTATGTATTTCACATTTCATCACATCAAAAAATCAACGAAACACTTATACACGCATTAACACATGCCAGGAACACAACAACAACACACATTACTAAAACATAAAACACCTGTTTTCAATTAATTTTAAATAAATAATTTTTTTTATTCCAGGTCGCGCTAAGCGAGCTCCATTGCACTAAGTGCACATGCCACTACCTCGAAATGCCAAATTATTTTCCAGACCGCACTAAACGCCCTTCGCGATTTCAGCAGCAAAACCCTGCGATAATAACATTCTCCCTACTGCGATTTTCTGCACTTAAACTGATTTTTAACTCGAATATTTCAAAGATTATACCATTATAACCTATAATTAACACATATTTTCCAACAACACAATCAAATACATCAATTTCGTCAATTTAAATCCCTTAAAACATGGATTTTTCCCAAAAACCCCAATCAACTAACAATCACATTCTTATGGATTCAACCTAACGATCTTCTTCCCAAATACATATATCATCAAACTCTTACGAAATTAAAGAACCCCACCCTTACCTTGTATCGATGAGTTTCCTTTTTCTCTAATGGATTCTCTCATTCTTTTTGCCCTAGCCACTTTTCACCTATTCTCCTTTGCTCTCACTTTTATGTAGAATGAAAATAACTTCACATTCCCTAACTCTTTTCATAGGCCCCAACTATGATTTATCTTATTTACCATCACTTACCATTCCATGATTTGCCAACTTGTCCTTCCACTTTCTACTCATCTTATATTCTAGTTTTTTCTCATTATATTATTATGGTATTATCATTATTATTAAATCTCACTAGTGAAATAATAATAACAATAATTTCCACTAATAGATATAATTCCATAAAAAATCCATTTACACCATGGTCTAACAAATACCAACTAATTAGCCTAATTAACTTTCTTCCTACGCCCCCAAGTCTCTACAATAGTCATACATCCGTACTACCCTAATGACTCATTCTTAAGGCTACTATCTCTTACCACGGATACACAAAACACAACAAAAGCACACAAAAAATCACATCAACTCACAATTACTTCACAAACAATATTTAAATAAAAACGGGTCGTTACACGCCAGACCGACTTGCACACCCGTAAAAAATGACAGATTGAATTAAGATATTATTCCCTTCTACCCACCCAATCTACCCCGCTTTAAGATCGTCCCGTCTTAAGCCCGTTAAACACTAAAATCGTTTTTTTCGATTGGTTGAAGATTAATAGTTGAATTATAGTTTTGGAATACTTATTGATAATTCTATTTTGTTTATTTGTTAATATATACAATATATTTTAAGTAAAATTATTTAAAAGATACTTTATAAAAAAATATCCTAAAAAAATAAGTAAGAAATCTAATTAAAATATAAAAATAATCTATTAAAAAAATAAAAATAAAATTAAAAAAAATAGATGAAGAAATTATAATCTACCAATCTAGCACCTTGATAGAACATACTAAAATTTTAAATTCTGGCGAATTTATCCACTCTACCGATTTTTTTTGACGGATTTAAAATAGAACGGAGCAAAACAAGACTAACGCCGGTTTTATCATCTTTTAAGATTGATGAATTGTTTAACCTGAATTGGTTCCTGGAGACATGCCAAGTTAGGACCAAACACGAGTTGCCGATGGAAAGTCTGACTATGAATAGAATATAATAAAACAAGTCAAGTAAGTAGAGTCATTACATGCACTAGATTCCTTTGAATTAAAAACTAATACTAGAAAATGGTCTATTTTGCTTCATTCATTTCCCCAATTGTAGCATTCCAAACAGAACCGACTCTATCCAACGCTACCTTCTCGCCGCGTAATTTTTACACTTTGCCACCTTCCTACTTTTAACCCTTTCACTACCAAAATGCAATAATGCAACTCTCTTAGTTTATCTTTCTCTCTCTTTTTGAGTTAGAGACTTAGATCAACAAACAATATGGCTGCTTGTACTTGGAAGCTACCTATAACTTTACCATACTACTACCAAAGAGAAAATCAAACATTGTTTTGCAATTTTGGTTCAAGAGTGACAAGTGAAACTCTCAGTAATACTTGTCTTGTTGTAAAGAAAACCAAGTTTATGGTTAGAGGATGTGGGTGTGAAGATGCTTATTGGGAGACAGAGGAAGACAAGTATTTTGTTAAGGTCCTTCGTGAATCCAAACCTTATTTGTCTGTACACAGAGAAAGAGTTTTTGTTGTTCTCATTTCTGCTCAAATTGTTGCTGAACCTGATTACTTCAACGCCATTCTCAAGGTATGTACCACCTCTCTCTCTCTCTCTCTCTCTCTCTCTCTCTCTCTCTCTCTCTCTCTCTCTCTCTCTCTCTCTCTCTCTCTCTCTCTCTCTCTCTCTCTCTCTCTCTCTCCTCTCTCTCTCTCCTCTCTCTCTCTCTCTCTCTCTCTCTCTCTCTCCTCTCTCTCTCTCTCTCTCCTCTCTCTCTCTCTCTCTCTC